>CM046465.1:18007229-19316396 GCA_025506415.1 Flaveria robusta | reverse complement strand
GCAACCGATTTTGAAACTGAGAAAATGTTGTTGCTTTGAGAAACTATTGAAAATACATTATTGAGTGAATGATGTTGTGTCATGTTGTGATATTTTATACACTTAAAAATATAGTCATTTGAAATAGTCATTGGGAAAATATAGCCATTTGAAATATTATTTTTTATTTTATTAACATTGTTTTTATTTTTAAAATTATTTTTATTTATTAATAGTATAATTTTTTTTATTATTATCATTTGAAAAGGAAAAAGGAAATAAAAAATAAGTACGGTGTGGTGTGGTGGTGTTCAATTTTAGATTTCTGGATTTTTAGAATTCTGAAAAATGGGATAGAGAATTTCAACATCCGAATATGAATCTTTCGATATTTTGGATTTAAATTCGGATATCCAAGTTCTAAAAAGATGCGCTTTTATAACTGTCGGGACCGGCTGGTTGAATAGGATCATAGAACCGGTATGGTTGCGTGTATTTTGAGCGTCTTCATTTGAACCGCCCGATTACAAGTCGGACGGGTGAGCTAATTAAACTGGACTGGATGGCCGTACTGACTTTTGAACTTTTTGATTTTCAAAATCTCACTTTTTATTAGTTTAGTAATTTATTATACATTCAAGTTTTCATATTGTTTTAAAAGTGTAAAATCCACCCAAAACATGTACTATTTTCTTACTTTGTTTTTAGATTAAATACATTACATAATATTATGTTTTTATATAAGATTTCATCTGGTTTTTAAATCTAGTTCGATCAATCCGACTAGTAAACCGTTAAGGTGCACGGTTCATTTTCACGTAAGGTCTAGTTTTGAAAATATTGCTATACGGTTATGTATTATTTAATAGTTTAAAAAAATTAGAACATTTTTTACTAAAAATTCTATTGGATAGCCGAACTTTAAGAAAATATCTAAAATATGTAAATAATCTAAAGTTTATAATTAATATTTATTATTTAATAATTTTATAAAAGACATTTTGAATAATTCGAATATCCAAAACATCCATAATTTTTCAAAAACACTATCTGAATACAAATCCAAATATTTCAAATATCTGAAGTTTTTGTCATCCAAATTTTTGGATATTTTAGAGTTGTAATTTAGGATAATTCAAGTTCGGGTTTTGGAATAAGATTTCACACCCCTAGTTAGAGCTGTTTAAATTGCTCGAAGCTCGCTTGAAAAAAACTCGAATGCAACTCCTTTACAAAGCTGAGCCAGCTTGGCTCGAAATGTTATCAAAACCAAGCAAGCTCGGCTCATTGAAACTCAAGTTGGCTTCATTTTGGCTTAAATTGTTTTTTAACTATATATATCTGTGTTTATAATTGTTTGGAAGTGATGAATATTTTTTATTAGTTTACATGTCACTTTGCAATAACAAGTTAAATTTTAGTTTATACCCTTATTTTAGCCAAAATACAGAATAATATACACTTCCCCGCTTGCCGAAATTGAATTTTGGATGTTCGAATAACGTGTAGCTTGAATCTCGCTCGAGAGATGCTTCAAAAAAACTCACGCGAAATATGCTCATGAGCTTGCCCGACTCGGATCAATTATAAACCAAACCTTAGCTCAGCTCGGCTAGGTTTGTGAACAATCCTACCCTCAATGTGGTGTGGTGTGGCGTGGTGAAAGTACTGAAGGAGTGGAAAGGTAAATTGTGATGTTTTTATGAGTCGTTGAGTTGAACTATGACTTGTTGTGGTTTAGTGAAGACACTAAGGATAGCGTGAGGCATTTTTTCCCATCACATTGGTCACTTTGCGCATTTGGCGCTTCTATGGCACTACTTTTAAAACCAAGCACTAATCCACTTTTCATCATCTGAAACATAACCACTTTGTAACAATCTACGCAGACGCATGCATGTGTAATTTGGTTTCGCTTGTGATTGTGATCATGTTATTGTGCTCATATGTGGACTGAAATGTTTGTCTTGCAGGTTATCTTATTAATGGGAACAGCTTTAGATGTTAAAGTCCCTAAGCCAGATTCTGAAGGGGCTGTTAATATGTTCTCAACAGAGTTGCGTACGAGACTACAAGTTATTGCTGAAATCACAGAAATGATCCATGTTAGTTTTTTATGATATTACCGTTTACATATTCCATTTGTTTTTGAATTTGAAATCATTACTGCAAGAAGTTGGGACAAATGATAGGACTAAGTAAAAGGAAAAAACATCATTAGCATATGCTACAAAAGCTTAAACTCCAAATCAAGTGCTAACATGGTTGGAGATACCAAGTAGGAAAAACCAGCAAACAAAAAGTGTAAAAGTAATGCTTTTCAACCTCTACTTTGTTAAAGCGGATGTTGACGCGTTTGTATGATCAAGAAACAATATTCTTCCTCAAAACAGTTCATTTATGTCCCATTTGAGCCTTACTATTACTAAAATCCTCTTGTGATGTAAATTAGCTCATGAAATCATGTATCTTTGCTTTCTGTAATATTAGAACAAAGTTTCGACAGTGAAGTAGTATTTACTTGATACCCAATTGAGTTCCTTATAGAGCACAAGGGTCTTCCCCTAAAGCCTACTGGTGGGCATGTGTATGTTGTATGAAAGCAAAAAAAACATTGTCATCTTAGGTTGCCTGCCTCCTTCATGTTGATGTACGGGATGCTGTTGATACGCGATGTGGGATTGGTTCTCTTAACCTTATCGGAAATAAGGTAATGTTTATTTCTTTCATAGGACTGAGTTCTAGGAGCTGATTACTATTCATTAGACACGACTGCTAAATTGCTAAATTACCACAGAGACAAAAATAATATGTAACTGCATTCCTGATCTATTTCAACCAGAATTCCCTCCTGAGGCCTTAAGTACAAGTGTAAGTTAATGTGACTTGGTCATAGGTTTGACCGAGTTACATGGAGCAGACGTGGGAATGGTTGCTGAACATGCGAGGCGGAAGTTAATTTGATTTCTTTCTATTTTGTTTAAATAGATAACAGTAGCAGTAATGTTTTAGTATGAACACCTTTCTTTATTTTCATTTCATCGTTTTCGTTTGATTGAAGAAATACCAACGAAAATCGTCCCAAAGTCCTGTTTATGTTGTTTGATCTCTGATTGATTACCTTACAGCAAGTACTTTTGCATGATGCAGATTTCAGTATTGGCTGGGGATTTCCTGCTTTCTAAGGCTTATGTTACCCTTACTTCCTTGGAAAACACAGAGGTTTATTATATATTTATGTTTTTATTCTCACATCGTTCACGAGTACCCACTATATTCTATTCTATTGTTGTTTGCAGGTTTTATCGTTAATAGCAACAGCAACTGAGCATATTGTTACTGGAGAGGCAATGCAAATGAGCTCATCAGCACATCAGCGTAGTAGGTATACTATGTTTTATTCAAACCGCACATCAGCATATTGTTTCCTTCCACTTCTGTACTTACGTTTTTCCCAGCGCGAGCAAAATCCAAAAGCAAAACACTGCACACTTGAGTTGTTTTGAGGGTGTGTATTGTGGGGTCTGAACCAACGTTTGTCATCTCAATGTTTATAGCGTAGTCCTTATAGATTAGCAATATTTTAGCTGGTTTATTTTATTTTATTTTTTTGTTTGCAGCATGGTTTACTATATGCAGAAGATATACTACAAGACTGCATCACTAATTTCCAATAGCTGCAAATCCGTTGCTCTTCTTACGGGCCAAACTGCAGAGGTCACTTTGTTGGCGTACGAGTACGGGAAACATCTGGTGTGTAAGAGTTAAAAAATTCATTATAACATATTACGATTAATCTGCTAAAGCCTAATGTGTGGTTGCTTTTGAATAGTCTTTTATCAAACAGACGTGAACTTACTTTGAATAACTGCAGTAGAGGCCCGTCTCTCTGCATTCAAGTTTGTCTTCTTATTTTGTGAACGTTATAGATAAAGGCGATAAAATGGGTGGGTCTAGCTTGTTGGGTTATGGGTCAAAGCGGGTAAAATTGTGAATAAATGATCTAGTGGGTTAGGAACATTTGAAAACTAAAGTTCAATAAGTCATATTTTTTAAACTGTATACTTACACAGTTGTGTGTGTTTATATACATTAAAAACCATAAAAATAACATAAAACCCATCAAACTAACATTTGCATATGTGAGTTCCCAAATGATACTAACACATGATCTAGTATACACTAAAAATACACATTTGGCGACTTCCATCTTTTGTTCAATTTCTTTTTAACTAACATACACATATTAATATTACTTGTTATAAGTAAAACTTAACTTGAACCCATCCGTTTATAAATGGGTCGAAAATATCACCTCTAGTTTAATGACTTTTTTTTTTCTTATCAAGGACTAGTAGAAATCACTTCTTGAGGGATGTGGTTATTAATGGTGCACCACCTATTGACGCATTACTTTAACCGACCAATATGATTATACTCTATCTTTGTTGCTTCCTTTCAGGGCTTGGCAATACAATTAATTGATGATGTTCTTGATTTCACAGACACATCATCATCTCTAAGGAAGGGCTCGTTATCTGACATTCGCCAAGTAATTGGCTAATTTCTTCTTTTTATTTTAATATGCATAACATATGTCATTTGATTTGATGATTAGTTTTGATGCTACGTTAGGAGTCATGTGTTCTGTAGGGACATCTTGACTCCACTTGTCGTTATGTTCAGTTTAACATTATATGGAAAAAAAAAATAGAAGTCACGAAATCAAAAAAATTGAATTTCGGTTATTTTAGCAAACTTTCATTTTTAGAACCCATGATAAAGGATTATGAACTAAAACTATATACACTTGGGAAGTGATTCAGAGATTGGTGATTAAAGTTGTTGTTATTCAGTCTCTGCATGTATAGTTAAGGAGTTCAAGTAGAGCTGTTAATTTCAACGCGTAGACTTAGAATGGGTCTATTTGGGTTAGACTATATCTTTTACGGGTCGAATGGGTAAAGTTTAAAAGCTTAACAAATGTAAGACGGTTGTGGGTCAAACAGGGTGAAAGTCAACAGATGAACCTACGCTCGCATGCTGTGCTATTTTTAACTTTTTGATAAGTCGTATTGTAGGGAATTGTGACCGCTCCAGTATTATACGCGATAGAGGAGTTCCCAGAATTACAGTCAGTTGTTGACAAGGGATTAGACAACCCTACCGATATGGATCTTGTAAGTTTCTGTATGAACCGTATTCCTAAAATCTACATCGGAGTTTGCAATCTCAACCCCATTGTATTTATTTATATATGTTGAATGGATTTTTGGACTAGTGACAGGCCACTAGCCCACCCGGTCATATCCACAACAAACTTATGCTGTTTTTGTGATAATATAGTTTGTGGGTCAACCCTCCTGATTTTGACAACCTGAAAGTTTAAGTGTTGCGAGGAAACCTGTTTTGACCCATTTCCCAACCCTGCTATTTTGCTACATATCATGTGTGTGTGCATATGTAATTCAAGACACTCTTCGTCCCACGACAGCCATAAACGATTCATAGTTTTTTTGGATATTGATATTCTCTAATTGATAGCAAAGTATATCATTTTAATGTTGATAACAATCAATGGGGGCATAGAGGCTCTCAAGTATATTGGTAAAAGTCATGGTATACAAAGAACAAGGGAACTAGCAGCGAAGCATGCTAGCTTGGCGTTGGCTGCAATTGATTCCTTGCCTGCGAATGGTGATGAGGATGTTCAAAGGTCCAGGCGGGCGCTTAAAGAGTTGACATGCATAGTTATCAATAGAATTAAGTGAAGATGAAGTTGCACATATGCTCATAGAGTTATCAATAGAACAAAATGAAAATTAAAACTAAAAATGTATCAATTCTAGCTTATGGTGAAAGTTTATGAACTCCTATTTATTCTCAATCCATCCCACTTTTATTTGGACAAGTGAGTTGAAGTTAGAATTGAATGTTTAAGGATACATGTATTTGTTTCTTTGATTATTTTTATTTTCATGTTTGTTTGATGGATTTTATGGTTATACCTATTATTTGGTTTTGGAAATTTTGTTAAATTATATGCTATGTCTGTTATTAATTTGTTTTTTTTTTTTTTTAACTGTATGGAATTTTTGGTTTTTGGGTTGATATTGATTAGTATCATTGGTTTTTGGAAATTTTGAAAAGTTTTTGCCTTGCTATTGAATTTTTTGTATCAATTGATGTTTTCATATGAATCAATTTTGATTTCTCGAGCCTCATTGCCCCCTATATTAAAATTTATTTACTTTCTGATGAAAATCCTTGATTTTAATTTGATGCCAACAACACTATAGGTTCGTTGTATTCAATGTAACCGTAGTACCAAATTTGTAAAATATATTTGAGTGGCTACAATAGTTGATAGTCATTTCTGACGAGAAAGAGCATGATGTTAAGAAGAGGGTGTGTAAGGCCGTGTTCCTAGGAAACCTCATAGTCATAATTTTTAAACCTCAAACATTGATTTATCATAGCAAGAAAACTTTTAAACTCATTAGATACTTTAAATAGTACATCAACGTAATATAAACTACCAAGTAGGACCCTAATTTTGAACTATGTCGGGTAACCTCTCAAATCATGCCGAGTTGTCATCTTTTACATGTTAAACTAATATGCATATAAAAGTCAGCATTGTTGAGTGAGTTGTAGTTTTATCTTTAACAAAAACTTTATCATATAAGATTTTATCACACTTTATCAAGTATTAACTATACACTTAGTTACATTTTAACTTCGACTCTTATTTTAGCTTTAATTGTCTACCTTTAGCAATACTTTAACATAGCAACTACTTTATTATAACATTTCTTTAGCTTTACTTTATATTTATCTTTGAGCTTATATATATAGAGAGCTCCTTTAACTAGTGAGCTAGCAATAAATACAAAGCTTTTATTAGGTGAGCATACAAGGTGAGAGTGCACATGGCAAGAGTCATGTCAGGTGAGTATGCACAAGATATGACTCTTACCAGGTGAGTATGCACAGAGTATGCACAAGATATGACTCCTATTAGGTGAGTATGCACAAGGCATAACTCCTATCAAGTAAAGTGCAACTAATACAAAGTCTTGTAACAGTGGTTGCAAGACTTTTTTACTTCTTACTTTAGATTCAAATGAGAAGTTTAGAATTTTAGATATCTTTCTTTAAGTCAACCTTCTTTATCTGTAACATTCTTTGTAAGGCCTCTTTCTCATGCAACCTTAAGTTCGTAAACCAAAATTTCAATAACTATAAGTAGTGGAAAGTAAACATTATCATCATTAATCAAATCACAATTAAGATGTCTTTAAACATCTCTAAGAAACTATGCCACGATGCCGGTCTTTAACATGATGCTTGTAGCTATAGAAGCCATGCCAAGTCCATATCTTTATTCAATATGGATACCTATTAAATTAATATGCATACAAAAGTCAGGGTTGATAAGTGAGGTTTCGTTTTACTTTACCAAAATAGTTTAATCAGTCTTTATCTTTAACTGTCTTTTTTTATTATACTCTAAATATGCCACACCCTCAATTTCTGCAAACGGGTATTTACCGTCAGGCATGTGACAAACCAGAATCAAAGTCATTAGTTACACCAAACTACACAATTGAACAAAAGACTTGAACATAATTTAACACATTAATAAAACCATTGTTAATCAGTTGTCACACTTGAAAATGCTGAAGCGAATTTATGAAATAATTCCAAAATAGTAAAGCGCAAGAAAACGCGCTCCCATAATTAGAGTTTATGTATTAAAAGCAAGATTCATTATTTCAAAACACATTAAATACATAAGACCCGATGGTATACTCCTAGTCCGTGCAAATACCTTTATTGATATGAGAAAAACATGCAAAAATGTCAACACAGGGTTGGTGAGTTTATAGGTTTGTAAAACAAACAAAATAAGTTTAGTAACTAGATAAAGTAAATAAAGTATATAAGTGCATATAGCTAATCTAGTACTCATGCTGCTAAGTGTATAATAAATAATTTGCGTAATTACTTTTTATAACGTGAGTAATTTTACTTTGCGTAATAATAAATAAAACTTATGTAATAATAGATATAACTTGCGTAATTATATATCTTATTTGTGTAATTGTGGTGCGAAAGAAACTACCCATCCACCAAAAACACAAGTCATGCCATTGTGACTTCGTACGCTTTGCACGAAAATTACATTTTGTATAGTAACTGCTCCTACATATTACAAACTAATAACGCTTAGGACACAACCTGCAATGCAATATATTTATTTATTTTTATGCTTTAAAGACCCAAATAGCTTCATTTTCACACTTTAAGTTTAATTATATCTACACTTTATACCATATACTAATTTGTTTATTTTTTTGATACACTCATATTTTTTTGTTTCTCTTAAAAATTTTAAATCTAATATTTTATAAAATCGATGTGCTTATTTTTATCTATATTTTAGCATAAATTTCATTCAAAACGGAGTTTCGCATTATGTAAAATCAAAATTTGTATGTACTTATTTTTATCAACAATAACGTTTTTAAATGTTATTTTTTTTCGTTTCAGCCTCACCAAGCCACGACTTTGTGATGATTTTGTTTTTATATACAATTTTGAATGTTATAAATGACATCTAAGTTTTGTTTTTATTACCTTTCAAATTCAAGTCCGCGTAAACGTTTTGACGTAAACTTATTAATGGTTTTTTGGCCTCCACCATGTAGGGATCTTAATGCTATTTAATATTAGTTTCATTAATTGTTTAGGGAGTTTGTATTAGAATATGATTGGGTTAAGACTTAGGAGTAGTATAAGTTTAGTATATACAAAGGTTAAAAGGTCAATGTAATGTGTAGTGTTTGATATTAATAATATATAGTTGTCTTATAATTGAGTCACAAATAAATAAATAATTGTGTTTTATTATGTCTTGTTTGATTTAATTTTCCAACAATTCTAAGTTTCCAATAGCTTAGTATTGCAACTCTCTCAGGGTCTGTTTATTTGCTAGAACTTATAATTGTTTTCACAATGATCATGAATAATCATGTTCGTGATTTATAACGAGAAAATTTTAAACTGTGTTGTGTCGGAGATGAATGATGACGTTACCATTGTTATTATGAGTTACGGTGCATCTGAGAACTTTGTATCTTCTTAACTCCAGTAACACTAACTTGCTTAAATACATAAAAGAAACAAAGTTCATATCTTCTGGTTTGGAAGACGAAAACATCAAAAAAGAAACATATGCTTTACACGTGCCTAAAAGCTTTAAAAAAGTAATTTAAATAGAAAAATATATGAAAAGTAAAAGAAAGAAAATTTTAAGTAAAATGAAATTAAACATTAAAAGAAAATAAAAAAGCTGAAAAAAAAAACAACCAGAAAATTCAATTCATGGTGAGCATAATAAAACCAAAGCCTGGAGGTTTTTATTTATTTATTTATTTATTTTTTTATTTTTTTATTTTTTTATTTTTTTATTTTTACCACAACACCACATCAAACCTTTGTTTTTAACTACTAGAATAAAATCTATTTAAGATTTAGAGAAAACAAATAACCAAATTTGAAACCATTATATATAATTTTATTGTTACATGTTATACGCCTAGTTAGTTGTTAATTTAAGTAAAAACAACATATTGAAATTTAAATCCCGTTAAATTAAAATCATCTTGAACACCTTTCCCTTCTTACTGACGGTAGCGCTGGCACGTCACTCGGCTCCTCGGGTGACTTTGGCTGCAAAGACCCCAACCACAATTTTTTATTTTTTCTAGGCATTTCACCTCAAAATACGAAATTGACTATACAATTTACTTTATACCTACTATTCCGTTTGGTTTTGGTTCCTAGTTTGATTTTATTAGTAGCCATGATTGGGGCTATAGTACTGACTATGCATACTAAGGCGAAAAGACAGGATGTAATCCGACGAAATGCTGTTGATTCTAGGAGGACTATAATGAGGGGCGTCCCACTCCCGCTGCCAACTTTGTGATAGAACGACCATGCGAAGGGATACGGATAGGCTACCCTCCCACACTTAAGGCATTGTGTTACACCTTAAATGTCTGGATTTAGCGTTATTGTCAAGAATCTCATTCACTACTAAAAGAAAGGTATGGATATTCTGCTCGAAAGCTTGCGAAGAAGCGTAAGCAAACAGCATATTTTAGGAAAGAAGTCCAGGTAGCTCAGCTTGTTACAGCTAATGAATGAAAAAAAGTGTGTGCCGATTTAGATTTCCCGTCTTAAGCTCCACCTCCGTAGCTCATTAATTATATATCAACAACCCAGATTTTTATACGAGTCAGTATAACACCATACGTGTCGAATAGAAAAATCTATAGATTCTAATAAAGCAAGCTTTCTAAAGCCACATGTCATTCTCTTGACCTACCTTTTTGCCACTTATCATTGTTCTAGACAATATCCACTCATTTTTTCCTCCAAAAAGGTATTATAATAATTTAAACATTAAAACTAATTTCTCTCTCTTATTAAAGATTAATTTTATTAATTACAATATTTCTCTCTCCCATTTAAATTTTTAAAATCAATGTATCTTTTTAATGTTAGATTTTATTAAGAAAATAAAAAAATCATATATTTTTTTAATTAAAATAGAACTAATAATAAAAAAATTTTATATAATATGAAATTTTCAAAAACACTAAACCTTTTTGAAACAAAATATTTTAAATCCGGCCTTTTTTAAAAAAATATATAAAAAATGTGAATTTTGCTAAAAACAATCTTATTAAAACAACCAGAATGATTACAAACCAGAGTTTTTAAGAAACAAGATTTTTATAAAAATAAATTCTTTTTTAAACGAATCGTAATATAAATGTTTAAAAATAAAACTATTTAGATACGACAGTTAAAAAAATAATATAATTTTTTTATTTTCTTGAACTATTACGTATATAAAATTCATATCTTATATTAAAATATCATACTGTAAATCTTTGTTTTTATTACTAACTATAATCCGTTTAATAAATGAGTTTCTAGCCTATCTATCTATATATCTATCTGTCTGTTTGTATATCAATCTATTTATAATAAGGAAAAAAATAAGATAATATGTGACGTAATCGTAAGGCTCATCATACTAACTTTCTCATTTCTCTCTATTATTAAAACTAATATTGAATATTAATAATATTACTAATACAATTTCAAATTAAAAAATGTATAATTTAATAAATTGAAAATCTATTTATTTCAAATTAAAAACACAATTTTTAAAAACAAAAAGGCAATGACCTTTTTAAAAAAAATTATTTTACTTAAAACAAAATATTTACAAACCATAAATTTTTTATAAAACAAAAGTTTAAGAAAAATATATTATTGTTTATTTACATAAAATAGCTATTTATAAGTAATTATAATCATATTTTATCTTTAAGCATAGTTTTATAATTTGTAAAGTTTTTTTACTAATTATTTAATAATTTATATATTCAAATCGTGTAATGCACGGGGTAGTAACCAAGTATCAATTTATAATAGCACCCTAACTGAAACTACCTTAAAAACCAAAGGGATCCGATATACGAACACCCGTGTTATGCGGACACCCTTTGAATTTTTTTCACGGCTCATAAAGACCCTTACGGGCCGTATTGGTTTGCAAAATACCAAACCAGTCAATTTATAAAATGTTACGGCCCGTATTGATCGTTACGGCCCGTAATGACTTTAATTTACGGGGCCGTAACAAAGCTTATGACCGTAAGTAAAATTTCCTATTTTTTTAATTTTTTGCTTTAAATTTTTATTTTTTTCAATAAATGTTTTTTAATATTTTAAAATTAATTAGGTTATAGTACTTTTTAGTTTAATATAAATTAATTTATAAAATTTGTAAATAAGTATTTTATAAAAGCAAAAAAAAAATAAAGATAAAGAATTTGAATTTACTTTAAAGGTATATATAAAAGTAATAAAATTAAACTTAAAATTATTATTGGGGCATGTTATTGATACACCCAATTTATTTTATCCTCTCTATATCTTTTTATACATACATATAAATACATGGAGAGAGATAAAGACAATAGGGTGTCTCAATAACATAAATGGGTGTTTGTATAACCGACAGGCAGAGAAGAATGAGCTTCGTGAAGAGAAATTTGTTTTGAAGGCGGAAAAAGCAAAAATGGAGCAGCAGGTCAAGTCCATGACCAATAATCTGCCGCCACCTGGATATATGGCACCACATCCGGCTGCATTTCAGGCTGGAGCAAACAAGATGCCTGTATTTCCAGGCTACGGTTACATTCCAATGTGGCAGTATCTACCACCATCTACGTGTGATACGTCTCATGATCGTGAGCTCAGGCCGCCTGCTGCTTAATAACCGAACCAATGAGAAATTTGTTAGCTCATTGTAGTTTGTAAATAGAAATGCTTAGTTGGATATTGTGCTTTCATTTTTCTGCACTTCTGCTGTTTTTAGTTTTAGAGACGGATAAGAGTTCTTTGTTGGATAAATAATATCCTTCAATCTTTTTATCTTTATGAAATTTGAATCTCTCTTCATAACTTCTTGTCTCTGTTTGCTTTCAATGATAAGGAAGCCATTCAAGTGTTTAGTTTGCTAATGCCCTTCATCGAGTATTTGGCAGCATGATCAGTTGATCACTAGTCAAAATGAAATATTGGCTTGTTACAAAATCTACTATATTCCAGTAGACCCTCATTTACAAATTTGTATTTGATTTGTTTTGTTTTTGTTACCAAATACTTTGAACTTCAACCAATTGAAGTTAATATACAATTAATTAATGATTGAATGACTGAAAAGGAAAAATTCAGCAGACCATATGTATCATGTCATCCCCAGTTTAGCAGTGGAGATTTACAGTTTCATCTTTGTCTTACTGTACAGCAAAATACTAAACACTACATGGTACAATTAAAATACTACAAATGGCATTATACTTTATAAGTTTTCAATGCAGATGACACAAATATTTGACACAAAAACGAGAATAAAACAGCGTAATCTGCGTTGGTTACAAAAAAGCGAACTTAACTGGTGAATAGCTACAATTAGCTACATCACCTGCTGCCACTGTCGTCATCGTCATCACTATCACCATCAATGAAATTGTTTCAAAAAAATATGGAGGATAGGGCTGGTGCATGGGCCGCATGGCTAGGGGTTAAGGCACGGAACCTTATGCTAGTGGCTCAAACTTATTTGAACTTCAATTGATTCAATCTTTTAGCAAACCAATCTACTTGACTTATAAGTCTCTAGATGTTGGAAAACTGTTCATGTAAGGCTAAGAACATTCACATCTCGTTATTTATATGGAATGATTGTGCGTGGTTGTGAATGGTTGTGAGCGAAGTAGATAGAAAATGTTACTATTTATTTGTATATTTTAGGAAACACTGTTCAATATTAAAAATAGTAATATTTTTAAAAGTGATTATGATTGGTGGACAGATAAAAAAATATTGATGAAAGTATAAAAAAAATATTACTTAACTGAAAAAAAAAGAAAAAAAATAATTTTAAATGTAATTATAATGATAAGAATAAGATAAGATGTGAATACTCTAAAAAATAAGTATTTGAGAGTGATATATTGCCTTTTTAAAAGATATTTTGTTTATCTACTTTAAAAAGTAAAAGGATGCTTTGCTTTTATTCAGAAGTATATTTACATATGCACGCTCTGCTGTTATAGGGAAGAACAGTAGTTTTATAAAAGAAAGAATATATGCCCCTTAAAGAAAAAGAATAGATAAAACGGAAGATAGAATGTCATTTGTTTTATGGTACCAACGCGTTATGATGTTTTTTTTCAAACTGTGGCGGTTTAAGTCTTGTCATAAAAAAATGTAGATTTATAAGTAGATTTAATGATTGTGTGAGTTTGCCGTCAAAAGATAATAAAATATAGGAATCTAATTTAGAGCATAAATTGATTTAAAATATTGTTTTCCTGTTTAGATTTCAAGTTTTACACTATGTTCAAGATCAGGGGCGAAGCTTCTCTAGGGCCTCGGGGGGGGGGGGGGGGGGGGGGGGGGGCCTCTTTTTTCGTCAGTGGTGTAAATTTTCAGCTCAATAGTGGAAATTTTCGGTCCGGTAGTGGAAATTTTTTAATAAATATAGAGTCCGCCCCCCCTAAAATAGTTTACCTTCGCCCCCCCCCCCCCCCCCAAGCTTTGATTCAAGCTCCGCCACTGTTCAAGATGACATAGAAGATAAAAGAAGAGTGACAGCTATCGACAACAAAATGCAAAATGTTTAGAAACGATAAATTACATCTTTAAAATAAACTAGATATGACCCCCGCGCGTTGCCGCGGGTTCTTTTGTAAGTACCAATATAATTTACGTTTCAAACACAATGCGAATTGGCGACCGGCCAATATCAAATAGTTAATCATTTGGAGCAAATTATAGTCAAAGATCTCTAACCTACTCCATATGAGTATGTAAAAAATGCACAGTAAGCTTCACCTTTGATGATTCACAAATAACCAATAGAATTTCTTATGGTTAAAATATTACCCTACTACCACCATGAATCACAAAAAAACCCTACTATATGAGGCTCAACTTAATGTTTTAATAACACAGTCCTGAATTGTTGCGTAACTAATAAAAAATTTTTAATACACAAATAATATTGAAACATTTAAGCAATTAATTTTTTCCAAAAAACCTAAGCTTCCCAAAAGCACATCAAATTGCATTCATCGTTGCAAAATCTCAACCAATTTACTAAAAAATTTCACTAAAGCATATTATGGTTTTACAGATAAAGATGAAGCATGTGAGAACAATTTACAGATTAATCATACAAAAGCGCGAACAAACACCCAAATAACTTGCTTGACAGCCGCTAGGGAAGAAGTTCATCACCGGCATCCTTGATTGAACCGATATCGATAGAGGGTGGTGTACTCGTGGAAGAGAAGAAGCAGGCATCAGGAAAGCTAGAAATAGTGCGTCGGTGGACAGTGATGGGGGAGAAAATAAGTGGTCAAACCCCCTTCGTTTATTCCTACCAGACTGTAACACAAACACTGCCGCCGCTGTCGGCACCGGTATGGTCGATCTCCATCTATTGCATGCTCCTAGCCGGAGCACCTTCCTTGATCACCATCGCTTCATCAACTTTTCTATTTAGATTAGAGAGAGAGAAAAAGGAGAGTCTTGTACCTTCTGTATTATTTTGTGTACCTTGTGAGGACCTTTTACAAATTATCAAAACTATAGTGGCCAATTTATAAACCAATAAAAAACCCCTATACTTACCGACATAACATTTTAATATATACTAGGAACTGAGCCCCGCGTGTTGTAGCAATGTTTTTTGTAATACCGTGGAAACCGTATTAGCACAAAAGAGTAAAAAACCATCAATATATTTCTATGTCAAAATATCATAAGTGTGTTAAAACATATGAGTTTATCGATGTCACATATTTACAAGTATATAGTTTGGGTAGATATATACATAAATTACGTGATAGAGCGACCAAATGTTGTTAAAAACATATGTATCAACTTTCAAAAAGTAAATAATAGTTTGTTTAAATTTGTAATTTAATTCCAAAAGGGATTTGTAGAGAATGTTATTTTAACAAACCTATTAAAATTTTAAGTTATTTTAGCAGTGTATTATAAATTTTAATATGTTTAATTTTTTTAATGTGTAATTAAACATTTTAATATGTTTAATTAAATTATGTTTTCCTTTGAAGAACTAAATTTAATATAGTTATGGATTTATACGGAGGTGAATATTATGTTAATATAGTTTTAAGTTTTTTTATTTAAGTTTAAACTTTAAAGGATTGAGAGTAAAAAGTTAAAAGCATACATCCCCAACTCACCCCATTCTCTTCTCTCTGCTCCACTCTCTATACTAATTGACACCACCAACCATATTTACAAATTTCATATTCTCCATTTCCATCTTTGTACTCTGCATCTCATCGACCTAAATTGCACCACCACCACCCACCCACCCTTGACAACTCATGTTCTCTCTCTCTCTCTCTCTCTCTCTCTCTCTCTCTCTCTCTCAACTCATCTTAATCTCTCACCTTCATCGAAACACCTAGATCCATCGAAGGCCATGACAAATGGTCCTCCCGCCCCTGTAACCTTCATTGAAAGCCTTTCATCGTTTGTCTAAAAGCTCCTGCTGGTCAGATCTACTAAATGCTAATACAAAAGGAGGACGGGCTGGATCTAGATCAAGGGTGAATAGGGAGGTACACAGCTCATTTTGTGTTTCTAGTTGAAATATGACGTTTCCACCTTGAAACGACTCGTTCAAGTACCACGGTTGGTGACAATCAAGACCCACCATTTAGCCGTCATCGGAGGTGGTGTGGTGGGTTAGAACCAACGGAAGCGGTGAACTACAGATCAGAAGGATAGATCTGTACTTAGGGAGAGAAAGTAGAATGAGGGCTTTTTTTGCAATTTATGAAAGAATGGTGGTCAATCTACAACACTCTTAAAGTGCCATGGAGACATCGACATACATAATTAATAATATATATAATATCCAATACGTCCAAAATAAAAATATGTCTTATATTTATGTTCTGTTATTGCATAAAAATATTAAAAAAACACGTAAAATAGATTCTATAATCTACTCTTTATGTTACCATATTCCAAACATAAGTATGAATAGTAATCTATATTTCAACTTTGTAAAACAATTTACTATTAGTTATAAAAGTATCATTTTTATTTTTAATTTTATTTGCGTCAATTTATCTATTATAATGAAAGAAGCTTTAAAGTTGACACTTGTCAATTTCTGGTTAACTCTAAAATTATGTTTCTCGCCTCTCTCTCATATTAAACGAGAATTAATTTAAATATGTAAACTATACTATAAAATATTTAAATTATAAATGTTTTTATTCTAATAATTTATTAAAACATACTAAAACATATGATTTATATTATATCTTATCTTAAAATATAAAATTAAATTTATATTTTTTATTATTTTTATTTATAATTTCTTAAATATTTATTATTTTTAATTTCACCAATGACTAATAAGTAATAACATTTACGATACAAAACTTTTATAAAAAATAATAATTTTAACATGTTAAATTTTATTCCACCCATGTATTACATGGGTTTTTAACCTAGTTTGTCATATATAAATCTAAATTAAGCTATTATCTTGTATTGATTTTTTTAAAACAGTGGCGATATTAATATATTACCTTATCTTCTATTGATCTAATTGATTTCTTTATTATTTATGATTACTATTTCTTAATAATCTCAAGTTGTTTTATTAATTTACTCTCTTTCCTTTTATGCTGAGTAAATAAATACTTAACTACACAAATTGCGTGTGTATTTATATTTATTTATATATCATATATAAACAAACATACTCAGCAATATCAGACTTTTAAAGTATGACTTGGCAAAGACAAGAAGAGGTTAAAACTTACCCGTATCTCAAGCAATAAAGAAATCTGCATAACATATATATTATGCATACATATATATAGTTATAATAAAAGTATTCTATTTAACATCATTAATATTCTTTTCTTATACTCTTTTCCCACAATGCTTGCTCTAGAGTAAGTGATCAGGTGTAAGCTAGAAGCTGGAATATATACCAAAACAATTATTGAAGGAACTACAACCTATAAAATAGCAACTGAACATGCTTGTTTCTTATGCACTTACAATTTATTCACACACATCCTTGTTATACAAAGTTTTTGGTCAAGCATCATTCATCCCCATAAACAATGGCTGAAATCATTGCCTCTGAACTCCTGAAATTCGTTTTCGAGAAGCTAGCCTCTAAAGCCTTGAAAACATTTGTTCGCGCCCAAGGAATTCATTCAGAGCTCAAGAAATTGGAGAGGACACTGACCCAGATCCAGTTTCTGCTTAATGATGCTTCTCTGAAGGAAGTAATCGATGAAGCTATTAGACACTGGCTCAATGATCTCCAACATTTGGCTTACGACATAGATGACGTGCTTGATGATTTGGCAACTGAAGCTGCTCGTCGTGAGTTGGACCAGCAATCTGGAGCCATCACCAGTAAGGTAAGAAGGCTCGTCCCAACTTGTTGCACAAATTTATCACTAAGTAAGAGGATGCATCACAAGTTAGTTAATATTACCACCAAATTACAAGATCTAGAAAGGGAAAAAGTTAGTATAGGTTTGATTGTAAAAGATGAAAAGTTAAAAAGAATTTATCAAACCTCTTTGGTAGATACATCTAGTGTTGTTGGTCGGCAAGAGGAAAAGAAAGAATTGCTTGTGAAGATATTAAGGGAGGAGCCATGTAATCAAAATTTTAGCATTGTGCCCATGGTTGGTATGGGTGGCTTAGGTAAAACGACTCTTGCTAGACTTTTGTATGACGATAAGGAGGTTAAGAAACACTTTAAACTCAAGGCTTGGGTTTGTGTCTCTGATCAGTTTGATATCTTTAATATCAGCAAAGTTATCTTACAATCTGTGAAGGAGGAAAACAAAGAATTCACTGACTTAAATCTGCTTCAAATAGACCTTAAAAATCAATTCAAGAATAAACGGTTTCTAATAGTATTAGATGATGTTTGGAATGAAAGTTATGAGGATTGGGAGACCCTAGTGAGCCCATTTCATGAGTGTGCCCGAGGAAGTAAAATTATAATGACAACACGAAAGGTGCAATTGCTCAAAAAACTGGGTTGCAATAATATAAATTATCTGCAGACTCTGTCACATGATGATGCCATGTCTTTATTTGCTCAACATGCATTGGGTGCAAATAACTTTGATTTGCATCCAATCCTTAGGTCACATGGTGAAAGCATAGTGAAAAAATATGATGGCTTGCCTTTGGCTTTAAGAGTAGTTGGAAGATTATTAAGAACAAAGACTGAAGAAGAAGAAGAAGAGTGGAAGGAGCTACTGAATAGTGACATGTGGAGGTTAGGAAAGAGAGATGAGATTGTTCCGGCTCTTAGACTAAGCTACCATGATGTTTTAGCATGTTTGAAACAATTGTTTGCATACTGTTCCTCGTTCCCTAAGGGTTGTGTGTTTGACAAAGATGATTTGATTTTACTTTGGATGGCGGAAGGTTTTTTGAATGATTCATCTTCAAACAAGTCAATGGAACGGTCAGGTCTTGAATATTTCCAAGAGTTGTATTCAAGGTCATTTTTTCAGCATGCACCTACTGACAAATCATTGTTTGTAATGCATGACTTGTTGAATGACTTGGCCACATTTGTTGCTGGAGAATTCTTTTTAAGGCTAGACAATGATATGGTGAATGATGTTAGGAAGGAAGCTTTTGAAAAGTATCGTCATATGTCATTTGTTCGTGAGGAATATGTTGTTTACTCGAAGTTCCAGCGATTAAAAAATGCTAAAAGTTTGAGAACATTCTTGCCAGTGTCCTTTGAACTCCAAGATAGTCAGCGAAAATTCTACTTATCTAATAAGATTTTAGTTGACTTACTTCAAGAATTACCATTATTAAGGGTTCTATGTTTGAACGATTATGTCATAAGCGAGGTCCCAGAGACCATTGGGAGTTTGAAGCACTTGCGGTATCTCAATTTATCTCATACCTTAATCACACATTTACCAGAAAATATTAGCAACTTGTATAATTTACAATCATTAATCCTTATTAGATGTAATAGATTAAGTAAGTTGCCTAATAACTTCTCAAAGCTAAAAAACTTACAACATTTGGATGTTAGGGACACTTCGCTTTTGAATAAGATCCCCTAAGGAATTGGTGAGTTAAAAAACCTACGCACTCTCTCTAAGATCATTATCGAAGGTGATGATGGGCTTGCAATTACCAAGCTTAAGGACCTCAAAAATCTGCATGGGAAGACTCACATTAAGGGGCTTGACAAAGTGGCAATGGATATGCATGCAAGGGAGGCAAACTTATTACAAAAGAGGTTTACTGAGTTAAATCTAGAATGGAGTGATTTGTTTGATGGTTCGCGAAATGAATCTCTTGAAAAGGATGTCCTCTCTGTGTTAAAACCTCATAATGATAGTTTGATAAAGCTAGGGATAATATCATATGGAGGTCTAGAGTTTCCAAATTGGGTTGGGGATCCCTCGTTTCTTATGTTGAATAGTGTGTATTTACGTGGCTGTAAAAATTGTTCCTCTTTACCACCCTTTGGGCAGTTACCATCACTTAAGAAATTGTTTATTAAAGACATGGATGAGGTAAAGGCTATAGGTTCAGAGTTAGTCATGCATTCCCATCACTTAAAATTCTTGAATTAAAAAGTATGAAGAGCTTGGAAGTATGGTCAATCGATATGGGGGTTATGTAGTTTCCATGCCTTATAAAACTTCTTATAGGAGATTGTCCTAATTTGGTTGAAGTGTCACTTGAAGCACTACCTTCGTTGAATGTTGTAGAAATATATGAATGTGATAGTGGTATCTTAAGAAGGCTAGTTCAAGTAGCTCCATAAGTGTCCAGGTTGAAAATTGAGTCTATTTCAGGGCTTAATGATATGGTGTGGAAATGTATTATGGAGTATCTTAGGACACTTAGAAACTTAATCATACGTGAGTGTAATGAAATAAGATACTTGTGGGAATCGAAAGCACATGCAAGTAAGGTTTTAAATTTGAGGGAGTTGGAAGTATGGGATTGTCGTAATTTGGTGAGATTAGGGGAGAAAGAGGATGAGGAGGAGATCAATTATGGGAGCAACCTCATAACAACTCTTAATACTTTAAGGATAGAAAGTTGTCATAGTATGGAGCATTGTAAGTGTCCAAATAGCATCAACAAGTTACGCATCTATGCTTGTACTTCCATTACATCAATTTCATTCACGACACCAGGATGGCGTAACCTAAAGTCACTTTACATTTGTGAATGAAACAAACTATTAGAAGAGGGGTTAACAGGAGGAGGAGATAACACTAGAGTACTTATCAACAACACAAGCATGTCAATGCTTCAACATGTAACGTTATTACGCTTGCCAAATTTGACAATTATCATGGAATCATCTCAACAAACTTGTAATATTCGGTTGCCCATATTTGGAGTCATTTCCTGACCACGAGTTGCCTAATCTCACCTCGTTAACATCTCTAGTAATACTAAACTGCCCACGTATAGATGATGTCTTTCCTCGTGGGTTTTGGCCTCCCAAACTGAGTACCCTTTTCATTGGAGGGTTGAAGAAGCCCATCTTAGAGTGGGGCTCACAGAATTTTCCAACCTCACTTGTTAGCCTAATGTTATGGAGTGAAAGAGATGATGTGAGTAGATGCAGTCAATTGTCCCATCTTCTTCCTTCATCTCTTACTTCTCTTGGGATATTTGAATTTAAGAAGTTGAAATCACTTTCGGTGGGACTTGAGCACCTCACCTCCCTCCAACATCTCTTTCTATGGGATTGCCCAAAAATGATGTATCTACCGGAAATTCTACAACCTTCACTTTTGAGTTTAAGCATCAATGAATGCCCGCAACTAGAAGGAAGATGTAGCAAAAGAGGCTCCTACTATTCGCGCATCTCTCATATCCCCTGCGTCGGAATAAACACACTAATGCCACAAGCCTTATTTTCTTTTATTCTAGATAATTGATTCTGCTAACATTTATCAATACAAGTACATGTATCTCAATATGTTAACACGGACATGCTTATTGATTTTTTTGTTTGTATTTTACTTTTATTTTAGCTGATGGCATAGGCAAAGCATAATAGGGGCCGGGGGCCTCCGCCCCCCCCCCCCCAACCACCTCTTTTTTTCATTAGTAGTGTAAATTTTTGGTCTAGTGATATTAATTTTTGGTCCGGTAGTGTAAATTTTTTTTATATATATCGAGTTCGCCCTCCCTAAAAAAATTTAATTTCGCCCCCCGCCCTCCTATGGGAGTATTCAAGCTCCGTCACTGGTTGATGAATATGATGAGATTGTCACCATAATTGTTTGATCTTGATAAACATCTCAATTTAATTATTTATACGTGATTGTGTTGGTCCATTATGCATTGTATTTCTGATAGCATTCTAGAGAAAAGAGTTTATAACGAATTCGTCTATAGTAATTTTGTATTTTTTGTTGTCATTTGATGTTCAAAGTATTGTAACCTAGACTTTGATATGGTTTCTATACTATCATGTACTATGATCCATAACCTCTTCATTTGTTTTTCAATAAATATCAAAATTTTTAACAATGATAAGATAATTTTATTTCTCTCCAAAACAGAGTTTTCTAATTATAAATTTTAAATAAGGGTGTGAAACCAAACACAAACGTAAACTTTAACAAAGACATAAGGTCATGTCACACATATGAAAGTAGTGGTAGTTGCATACGCTTGTAATTTACAACTTTACATATTAACATTCAAAAATTTTAAATATAAAACCTAGTACACAAATACAACATATAATTATCATAAACAATCATTCACATGAAATAGAACATGATAGGATCAACTTGTTATGAACGGTGGTTTCCCTGTATCTTGGTGGGTTCTCATCGGAAATAAGCTCCTAGATCGGTCCATACACCCTCATCGATGGCCCTAGGGACGCGTTAGAAAAGCACGCCATAGACACCCTTGGCCCTTTCTCATTCGCCACCACTCTGTGCTCCAAACTTTTCAACTTGTTATTGGACATCATCTAAAACCTAAAAAAAAGTTACACCGAATTTTGAATTTGCATAATCACAATCAAATGAAACTTACCTCTTACAAATCGTCGAAAGCTTTGAGTTCAGTTGCTCGATCGTAAAGCGCATCAGTTGAAGCTGTGGTAGCCATGTTTGTGAGTGTGATTGTATGCAAAGATTGATTCTATCAATGGAAATATAAATATGTAGTAGACTATAAATATAAATTTAATTGATGACAAACACAAGATAGCAATAATTTGTTGCTTAACTCAAGGTGATTGTTCTAACGTGTAACAGTATGCTCCATATCATATTAATATAAATACGTAAATATTGATTCTATCAATGGAAATATAATTTGTTGTTTAAGAACCATTTTAATGATGTTTTTCGGCAATAAACCAACCCAACTCAATCTAACTCTAACCGAACATAAAAAATATATGTTATCTTGTGATATCCAAATAACCCTTAAAAATTTTCACCCCATGTGAGAAAAAAAAAATTTATGTCTGCCACTAAATACCTATAAGACTTATACGTCTAAAGTTTTTTTTTTTTTAGTAAAACAGGCCTTGCCACCTTAGGAATCAATGTAACAAATGACGAATTACAACCTTTAGGAAATGCCCCAGTATGAAAATAAATCCATAACCGCATCACAAATGTCATTTTTAATAAGTTTCCAAAAAATCTTCTTAATAAAAGCAAAAGTCAAGACATTCAGACCAGAAGATTTATCACTACCGCATGCTCACACGGCAGATTTAATTTCATCCACAGAAGCCTTGGTCTCCAAAAGAATTTGATCAGCTGGCAATATTGACTTAAAATGCTGACTACGAGTGGTAACAGATATAGCTTTAAGCACAAAGAGCAAGAGTTATTAGTTATGACTTGTATTTTTTGGATAGATTCTTAAAGCTTCTACATATTAACAACATTCTAAACAAAATCAATCAAGCTATCGAGATTTAATTGGATTGCCATATTACATACTATACTATTAATTTTTGAAGAGGATGAATAGTAAAGTTGAAGATCAGGACCGTTGATTTTTTATCTGCAGTGGTTGTGTTGTTTCTGAGATAGGTTTAATGGCATCTTCATCTAGATAAATAGAGAGAGAGAGGAAGCAAAGACGAGGAGAAGAGAGAGAACCTCGACCGTGACGGTGATGCGGTGGTCGTGCGATGGCGGCTTATCTGATTTCGGTGTTTTGTTTTCTCCTCGACGATGGAGGTGATGCCGTGGTATACAGATTGCCGTTTCTAGGGTTTCGATCGTGACACTTAACAGTGGCTCTTCTTGAAGCTTCTCTTGCTCTTAGTTTTTGACATTTGGTAAGTTATTTGTTTGCTTATCTACCTCTGCGTATGTTCTCTGCTTCTCTTTCAAATTGTGATAGGTTATTTGTTTTTGGTTCGGATGTGGTGATTGCCTTTTGCATGTCACAGATTGAGGTAACCTGCTTATTTTTGCTGTGTTGTTTTCATTTGGGTTTCTTAATTGTAAGTTGGGGACTGCATGTTCTTATATGCTATTGATTTGGTGTTTTAACATCTTTATATTGTGTATTATTGATTTGGGGTTTTTTTTTTCATGTCTGTATCGAGGTCTCGGTAGTGTTTGTTTTAGACAACATGCTATGGTATTAGGTTTTGTAATAATGCATTGTTAGCACATACAAGTATACAATGGCTGTTGCTTTGGTTAATTTGTCATTTAGTTTGTTATTTCTCTTTAATTTGCTTTTGTTGTTGCTACATCTGTAGCAGCTGTTTGTTTGGCGTTAGTTGGGTTTATGCAATGGTGTTGCTCACCTATATTAGCATCCGTTTTATTTTGTCTTTGACTATAATGAGGTTGTTTAACAAATCTTTATCTTCTAATCTCGAATGTAATTACTGTTCCATGCTTAGAAATAGTATAGGTGAACATAATCTTATGGAAATATGTTATATCCTGGTTTGGGCTAAATGTCTTTTATCAAGTGGTTTTTGGCTAGGTAAATTTAATCTTATTTTCGCCCACAGTGACATTTTAATCAAAAGTTTTGTGAGAAGGAGAAGGGTGAGATAGGTAAGTCATCACACATGCTTCACTATAAATCTGTGCACAAAAAAAAAAGTACGTAACATCTAACATTTACTTTCCTTTAAACAGATTACATTGGCATAAGGCAAAAAGTAGAAGACAAAAGCACAAAGGCATGGAAGCCATTCTTTACACTGCTTATAAAGGACACCAGGTAAGATAACCACTTCAACTAAAACACTTCCTTTCAAGACAAATAATGATGTAATATTTGCACCTTATTCCAACAGCAACGAAGAGGTCGATGTTACGCTTTGGAAGGAAATAACGACAGCTTCCAACAAAAGCATCCGTACATCCTGTAATACTTTCCTTCACATTAGTGAGGGTGAGAGATTTTATAGGTAAGGACTAAAGAACATATCCTACACCAACTAATAAGTACCAACTAAAATATACGCTTTTAACAAAAAAAAAAAACCGCAGCTTGAATCGACCAACCCGACCAATGTTTATCTTAACCCAATATGTGCAGAAACCAAAATACTGCTTGAATGGTAAGACCCACCAGGCACGACAAAAAAATGGCAAAATACTAACATACACCCATTAACTGGGACACCTTCTTTCCTACATTACATGTACAAATAATATACAGTTAATGAAAGTTTGATGGAAGTGACTCAGCAACAATAGAGAACCTTTCCAACCTGCTACAGACAGACAAGCATTAATTAACAGTACATAACTTTAAAAAAATTAAAAGCTTTGCTTTTGTTTGATAATTGACAATTACAATTGTAAATTCTACAAGCCTTATTTTACTAATGATTAATGCAGCATAACTTGCTTGTCTTCCTATCTAATAACCATCAAATTTGGTTTTGATTTGTTGTTTGGATTTCATAGTTGCAATTGGTAGGGGGTTAGGCCTGGATTGTTACTTAGACTCTTCAATGATATGTGTCTATTATCAATAGAGTTGCATTAGTTATCAAAGAATCCAAGAAAAGTGTTTGAATCTATTAGAACTACTGAAATAATATGTTGCATCTAAACGTGTGACCTTCGATGCATTTGTTAAAGTCTATTGTCCCCACTCATAATACTTTTTTACTTACAAGAATTAAATTATAATCTATTATTGGAGATCATGCATAATGAGTTATTTTGCATATTTTAATTAATCAAGGTCTCTGTATGCACCCACTTATCTTTCTGAGATGCTAGCTAAACCATACCCAAACAACGCAGTCCAAACAATAATTGACAAACAAGTTAGTGCTGCACATCCAGGGGCAGAAAGACGAGAAAATAGGTGGTGTTTGTTGTACCATAAACAAAGCCGAAATATCACAGGCTATGATTGCTTCAGCTAGGACATCAGTACCAAGAACACCTCAGTGGCAAAGTGCAAGATTAAACACATAACAACAAACAAACACCAAAAGAGCACTCTTTCATTATGAAGGTAACCCTGAAACAAAACATCATGTAACGGCTATTGAAAAAAATACTAAATGTTGTCACTCATGCAGATTGATCCAACAACATCAAAAAAGGGTAAGCAGCAGCTCACTCATGAATAAAAGAAAAAGCAATGTCAAGGTAATATCTTTTGAAGCCATGTAAAATCAGGAGAAGGCTGGTTTCATTTGAATTGCGTAGATAATAACAGCGTTATAGTAAGGAAGAACAAATTTTTGCAAGCAAGAAACTACCTGCTTCGCTTTTTTTACTGAAGGATATACTTAAGCAAATGCTATGTACTGGAACGCACAAAACTCAACCTTTACATGCATTACAAACATGTACCAAAAACATGATTAGAAATATTTTAGAAATTCGCGCAACGCGCGTTTTGAATAACCACTAGTTTGTTATAATTTAGAAAAATGACTAGAAATCCAACAATGACACACACTTGGTTAAAGAGGTAATTAACTAGGATTCCATTGTTATTATTCGTTTGAAGTTCAAAGAGTATTGTGACATAGATCTTGTGATAATTTTGATGCAAATTGATTGATCTATGTTTTTAGTAAAGTAGAGGGGGTATTGGCATAATGCCGCAGAAAGCACAACATATAATTTTTTTAATTTTAAAAAACCACAACAATGTCGTAATCAAGTTAAGAAAATAAAAAACTTGTTTTTATGTTGTAATTTTTTAAAAGTCAAGAATTATAATTACGTAATTGACATTTGTATGTAAAACATAATTAAAGTAGTCAAATTCATAAAAAGATAATTTTATTCTCCTAAACTCTATGTAAAAAGACAATCAATTTATTCCCAAGTATATTATAATATAGTATAGACTAGGTTACAATACCGTAAAATACACGAGCTAAACAAATTTACTGTTACATTGTTTAATAATATAAAAAGTTATGTTTTAAATATTGTGTATTATATGGATTGAATAAACACATGTAATACACATTTGAAAATTTGAAGTTAACATATTTGAAATTTTAGTTATGGATAGTTATTAATTAATAAATAACTATTATAACATTCATAATTAAGAGGAGAGAGAAGCGAGAAAACTAATTATTAAATGGTATAAAATGGTGACAAATGTTCGGGTTTATATTTATTTATTAGTATAGATATATGGTAAGATAGATATTTTCTCATATTTATTACGATTCATAATCTCTTTCAATTGTTTATTTTAGTAATTGTATGAAATATTTTACCAATGATTAGATGATATATTTCTCTAAAAACAAATAGATTATAGAAACTAAAACTTTCAAATTGGAATGTAAACGGGTTGTACTGCCTATTAGCATGTTATATTTATTACATTATCATGTATATCGTACGGGGATTGGTTGAGTCCAATTACAAAATCGTTAAGGTAAGTGTATCTTTTTTTAAAGTCAAAAGTCTGAGTTTCGTTTAAAACAAACTTATGCAATTTAATTCTAGTGTAGGTAGTAGTGGAGTAATATTTTATGTTATAAAAAAATTAAATATGTATATCTTATGTACATCATCTCTGTACACATAGTCCTAGTTTGTAGGTGTATAGGTACTTAATTATATAATTCCATTGTAATTTTGTTTTAATATTTTAGTTTTTATTTGGGCCGCATAGTTTTTTTAGGTTTTTTTTCGAGCCCTTAGTTATCGACTTATTCTAACTTTCAAGTGGCCAAGTTGGCTATACACTGGGGGCTCTGCATTTTGCAATTGATTAACCATCAACCTTGTGATAAGAAAATAAGTTGATAGCACTAAACAAAATTCATTCGGTCTTAGTTTTAGAACTAGCATTTACCCCATGGGCGATGTCCCGCTAGTATTTCAGGTAACGTCAAACCGTTAGCATACTAAAGTTTATGCACGTCTCATTTAACGGATCTCAAACTTCACTATAAGTTGAAAGGTCATTCAAACAATTTTAACTTTTGTTTCCATAATTGCAACATGCTTTTTACTTTTATTTTATTATTCCCGAATTGACGTTTACACTTGAAACTCTAACTTGTACCACCTCATTTACTTCTGTCTAGAAACCAGATTTTTCAACTCAACAAATGTGTTTTCGAAACACTTTTCAAACTTCCCAAAAACACCCATTAACATAAAACAACATGAAACAGCTACGACCCATTCCAACATTACTTCAACACCACAACCAACCACCGCCGCCGCCAGCACCATGGCTTCGATCTCTTTACCAATTATTTAATATTTTATTTATTCAACCCGTATAATGCATGAGCTACTAACATAGTACAATAATAAAACCAAGGACTAACCCAAAAAAAGTATGAGGTTATGAATTCAATAACATGTATAATTTAAAGCTTCAAATGAAGTAAACGAGGAACACCATCAAGCCCCTTAGATGAGGAATATTGAATGAAGTCATGAACAGTGGTCTCTCTGTACCTCGGTGGGTTCTCATCGGAAACCAACTCCTTGATCGGTCCATACACCTTTGTTGACGGTGCTAGAGAGGTGCTGAAAAAACACGCGACCGACACCCTTGGGCCTTTCTCATTCGACACCACTCTATGCTCCACACTTTTCAATCTGTCATTTGATATCATCTGAAACCGAACAAAATTAATTAGACCGTAGTTTTAACTTTTAAGCAATGTTTTCACGATCGGATCGGATCGGATCGGATCGGCCGGCCCGACAAGGATTCGGTTGGGCCACCGGTCCGATCCACCCCAAATCGTTTCCTTCTAGTTGACTTGGCCGGCTCGAACCGGTTTGGCGGTTGAACCGGGAACTGGTTCGGACCTGATTTTCTATTTTTTAATTTTGATGGGTTTAATGGGCAGGTCGGTTGATGAATTTCAGTGTTGGATGTATAATTATTGTTGAGTTTTATATATAACTATAAAATACACACATAAATTACTTATATTGAATTATATATATAACTATATAATATATATATATATATAATTATGACGTCATCTGATTCTTAAATCCGGTCCGACCACAAAACCAGTAAGACGTCCGGTTCGACGTCCGATCCGGTTCTGAAAATATTACTTTTAAGTTTAAATAATTAAGTTTAAATGAACTAAACTTAACTTGCCTGTAATAGATCACCGATATTGATCACAAGGGCTCCAGGAGTTGGTGGAACATCAACCCATTGATTTTGATAAAGTATTTGGAGCCCACCTATTTGGTCTTGCAGAAGAACGGTCAAGAAACCGTCGTCCGTGTGTTTGGTTGCACCCATGGTTAGATCGGGTTGTGGACAAGCAGGGTAATAATGGCCTACATACACGAGCCCCTCGTCACAATCCAGATTTTCTAGATAATCTGGTTTCAAACCTAAGGCCTCTGAGATCAGTTGAAATAATAAGCCACCTAGCTTCATCACTCGATTCGAGTACTCGATTTGAACGTCTCTACACACCTCCGGCAGCTCTTCAGCTGCCGGAGGTGACGGAGCCATGAATGAAAAAAATGTGTCTCTCCAGTTGGCAGCAGGAGAACTATACAGATCAAAATTACTATTATACACCACTGGTCTCGTTGCATCCCTAGTGTAAAACCGTTTCTTGATCTCCACGTCTTGTTCATGAAAACTACGGACGCCTCGAAGCGTCTCGTCCATCACACTCAACGGGATTTCGTGATTCACCACTTGAAAAAACCCGAGGGTCTCTGAGGCCGTACGGATGTTCTCAACCATTGATGCTCTATCGGGTGATCCGAGGTCTATGATTGGAAGTTGGATAGAGGTGGAAGCTTTGGGGATGGTTTCGGGTTGGTTGAAGAAGATACGAGGGACTTGTCGGATTCCTGCATCGACAAGGCCTTGTACGCCGGTTTTCGTGTCGTCGAAAGCTTTGAGTTCGGTTGCTCGATCGTAGGGTGCGATGACTGAAGCTGTGGTAGTCATGTTTGTGATGATAGTTATTCATTCATTTGTGAAGGTTGATTATATAAATAGAATTATGCAGTCAACTAGATATATAATAGCCACCACACACTCGTAATAGCAAGCAATCTTTGACTTCAACTAGTGATGATAATATCAAAACATATGCCTACAAAAATCAACCATTTTATAGCAATATTTGACTTTAATCAATAATGAATTAATGATATTATCAAAAAGATCCGATATACGAACACCCTGTCAGGTGTTATGCGGACACCCTTTGAATTTTTTTCACGATCCCTAAAGACCCTTACGGGCCGTATTGGTTTGCAAAATACCAAATCGTGAATTTATAAAATGTTACGGCCCGTATTGATCGTTACAGCCCGTAATGACTTTAATTTACGGGGCCGTAACAAAGCTTATGACCGTAAGTAAAATTTCCTATTTTTTTAATTTTTTGCTTTAAATTTTTATTTTTTTTCAATAAATGTTTTTTAATATTTTAAAATTAATTAGGTTATAGTATTTTTTAGTTTAATATAAATTAATTTAAAAAATTTGTAAATAAGTATTTTAAATTTTATAAATGCAAAAAAAAAAAAAATAATAAAGAATTTTAATTTACTTTAAAGGTATATATAAAAGTAAAAAAATTAAACATAAAATTATTATAGGGGTATGTTATTGATACATCCAATTTATTTTATCATCTCTATATCTTTCTATACATACATATAGATATATGGAGAAAGATAGAGACAATAGGGTGTCTCAATAACATAAATAGGTGTTTGTATAAACCAACCCTATTTTTTTAGCCTAATTAATTTTAAAATATAATATGTTCATATTGGTTATTGAGATAGTTTATTATTTTTTATATGAATATATTATAAATACATATATTGATTATTGGTATATTTTTTTTCCTCTCTCTACACACACACAGATATATATATATATAGAGAGAGAGAAAAAAAAAGAAGAAGAATCATGTTCTAATAACACAAATTACTAATATTTTTTTATAATTCATTTACAAACATTTCATATAATTAAAGACTACACTCACAAATTTATAAAGAACGGAATGTGAATGCTACAACTAAAACATTTATTTATATAACTTATAAATAAGTGTTTTATAAAAGTGAAAAATAAACCCAAAAAATATTATTAATTAATAAATCATAAATGAATGAAAAATGTAAAAAATATCAAAAAATAAAAAAATTTCAGAATTTTACTTACGGTCATAAGGCTCATTACGGCCCTGTCATTACGGGCCGTAATGGACAATACGCGCCGTAAAAAATCATGAATTGACTGATTTGATATTTACAGACCAATACGACCCGTGAAGGCTCTTACGGACCGTATCAAGGGCGTCCAGATATCACTCTGGGTGTATATATAACAGACCCAAACCGAATCAAGTCACTTAAAGTCTGTTTTTCAATGTTACAACCAGATTCGGTGGTAAAACACATTTGTCGTGTCACTCCCAAAACCCCTACAATTTCCCCACTCCACCGCCATCGCCATTAACACCTTCTTCAAGCTCTCAATATCAAAATATTATTCATCGTTTATCTTCATCTCTGTTAACTAAAATCAACATATCAGAAGATGTTAATTTATCGAGGAATCAATAGGATTTCAAGAGCAGTGATAAGCTACAACCGTTGTCGGTGGTTGAACAGCTCTACACCACATCATCAACAATACAGCCACTTCAGGTCTCCAATGGAGTCTTCTGAACAGGTAAACCCTTTCGTCAATATTTGATTATTAATGAATGTTCATAATTGTCATTTCATAATTGTTGATTGTTAATGAAGATGATCATTGCTCACATGATGCAATAGCCGTTTGGTTTGTAGAATGTGTTGTAAAGGAATTGGAATTGAATCTTGTTAAAATTGATAAGGTATTTGTTTGGTTGGAATTGAATCTTGTTAAAATTGATAAGGTGTTTGTTAAAATGCCCTTTTGGGTATGTTTCAATGTTTACTGCAACATTTTTCTTTTTGGAAAATTTTTAACTCAGGTTGTGAATCCCTTTGGTGATCTGTGATGATTAAAAGTTACTATTGGCATTGCTATTAGTCAACATCATTGTCTTGATTAGACGGTATTATATATATTCTACTGTAGATATATGACCCGTATAATGGCACTGGCACATTATACCGGCCTATGAGTCACAGGGCCCGTTTAAGGTGTTATATGGGTTGTATGAGCCATACTAACCAACAACTAGGTAACCAGACACCACTGGTCTGTATAAGTCATATGGACCGTATAAGGTGTCGTAGAGGTTGTATCAGTTTTATACCAAATAGTCATATAGACCATAAGGTTATATACAGGCTGTATGAGTTGGTGTTTTTACAAATTTATACAGGCCGTATGATGTGTCTGACTTGCACAGAAGCGATTGATGTGATAAGACACGCCACTGACGAAGTCCATACAAGTCGCATGATCCTTTTCGCTATCTATATGGCTCCTATAGAGCTTGAGGTGGTGTGCGTATAGTAGCATGGCACCATTTCATTAAACTATATGTGTATATGTGCAGTCAAAGGTTGCATCTTTTTGGGTTGTGGAGGGATTGACATGTTATGTAGCATTGTGATCGTTTTATATGTTTTACTAAGAAAAGAAAAGGATAAAAAAATAATGAAAAGAAAATGCTTGATGGGTTACTTACGGTTTCATACATGACTAGTCTAAAGCATACTCAAAGGTAGGAAATTTCATATATTAACTTGCTATTTTTTACATATCTGTTTTTCATTGTTTTGTTATATTGGATCATTCTGGTTGCTACATCATTACCTTAATCTTATAATGAATTTTATAGTATTCTCATATCTATATTATCCTGCTTTTGTTTACTGGTTGTTGATCCTAGCTTAATCTCATGGTTTTTTATGTATATCTTGTTATTGTTTTCGGTAATTAGTAGGTTTTGGGTTGCAGAGAAATCTCTCCTTGGTTTTCACGTGCTTTTAGTTCCGGTGGACCGCAACCCCAGTATGAAGAGGTGAATGCAATTTTGGATACTCTATTCTACCTTGTTTTTGTTCATCATAATATCCTATTCGACAAAACTTCATTTGCTTTGTTGTTCTTTAAAATATATGGGTTTGCTTTAAATGAATGTTTGATTGGGGATAGACTCTTTTTCAGTTCATGTTGCTTAGCACTGCATTGAAATTTGATTGTTGCTATATGGAGAAGTGGAAATAACACTCTTAACTTTTATTTTCAAGCATCTATGTTAATAGTTAAATGCCCAATAAGCAGAATTGCCATCTTACTTTTTTGTCTTTTATAACTTTGTTCCACTCATATCACTCTCCTTTAATCAAATTAAGTGTTTACTCCAAAAAGGCATTGCAAAACGTTTTAGACTATTGGTGCATGAATTAGCTGTCCACTATTCTAGCTATTGTTTCTACTTTTAACTGTGCTTTCCTATTTGTAGTTAATAGTTTTTTCTTCAGTTTATTGTTATATATGTAGTTTATTCTTGGAAAGAACTCCTATTTTCTACATTGTGCATGTTTTTCTCTAGTTTACTTGCATGAAATAAGCGAGTCTTTTTCCATATTTTAATATTTTTCTTCTTTTTATTCAGGATCAAGTGGACCCATTTTCTCTTGTTGCTGATGAATTGTCAATTGTTGCTAATAGGCTGCGATCAATGGTTGTTACTGAGGTATGGCTGTAATAACCTTGTCTTCAGATATGGTTGCATGTATTTCATTCTGGATGTGCTTTTGGAAAACTTCTTCAAATGTATGCTCCTTTGCAGGTGCCAAAACTCGCCTCAGCGGCCGAGTATTTCTTTAAGATGGGTGTTGAAGGGAAGAGGTTTCGCCCCACTGTAGGTTTATTGCTTCCATTTTTTTGATGCATAAGATGCTTATTGTGATTAGGATTGATGTGCATAATATTGAGATATTACTGCCCAAAAGGAAAGAACTATCATCTTGTTAGGGAGTAAATTTTTCACTCTTACCATTCAACAATACAGAACTTCTCACGTACTAAACATTTTGTTCTCTTTAGAGCATATGATGATATGTATCCATACGGTATTTTATGATTGAACACATGTTCGCATCCAATATATTTGAAGTAGGAAGTCAGCACAAAGTAGTGGGGGCACAGTGGACAGGTCAAGTGGGTTGGGTAACATGTCGAACAGTTACGGGTCAATACTGGTATTTTTCTTAATATGTATCGCAACAGTTGACCAGCTGGGATAGGGTTGATCCAAAACAATGTTTCCAAAAATTTTTAGTTTCTCATGTAAAGTGTGTCAGATGTAATTACAAAGTTATATTATTTTAAAAATAGTTGGTTCTTTCTAAATAAAAAGATTTGAGGTTTTATGCATTAAACATACTATGTGGACTTTCAGCCAGTTTTTACCCGTTTGATATGTTAGTGATCAAACATACCAAAATCGAGTCATTCATTGTAAATGGGTCGTAGTTGCCACCTCTATAGTATTTAGAGGTACACTAGAATTCTACTTGTGACTTGTTAACCCTTTTCTACATTGAACTATAAAGTTCTAACTGAAACGTGGATTTTCATTTTGTTCATCATCTGAAACACAACCACTTAGTAACATTGTATAACATATTCATGCATGTGCTTGCTTTCGCTTGTGATCATGTTATGTGTTCATCTATAGGATCAAATGTTTTGTCTTTTGCGCAGGTTTTATTATTAATGGCAACAGCTTTAAATGTTCAAATCTCTAAACCGGCTTCAGAAGGGGTTGTTGATATGTTCTCATCAGAGTCGCGCATGAGACTACAATCTATTGCCGAAATCACAGAAATGATTCATGTAAGGTTTTTTAAATATTAATTTTACATATACGACCTGCTTTTCAAATCACTAGTGCATGAAGGTGGTACAAATCATAGGAATATACGACCTGCTTTTCAAATCATTAGTGCATGAAGGTGGTACAAATCATAGGACTAAGGAACATGAAAAATATTAGAATCAAACGCTACTGGAGCTTAAAATTCTAATAAAGTGCCAACTAGGTTGGAGATACCAAATTACCAAGTAATAATCAGCAGGAAAAAATGTAATAGAAATGTTTTTTCTCTTGTATTTGTTGAAGTGAGTGTTGTCAGTTGTGCGCTTTTCTTTGTTCACTTCTTCAATTCGTGGTTATAATAATCAGTAGTTACAGTTTGTACTTGACATTTTCTACATTTAAGAGAGTTAGTTTTAGAAGCTTTTCCAGTAGGTATTTTCTGTTTTAGTGTAGGAATAGTCCTTCAAGAACAGTGCTATGGTTGCGACTCCAATTTGTTTTGCTTTTTCTTCTACTTGGTCACTTATCTTAAAGTTGTATGTATGATCTAGACACAATATTCTTCCTCAAAAGTAGTTCATTTTGGATCCCATTTGAGTCTACCTAACTAGAGTGGGATACAAACTCTCCTCTTGTGTTGTGATGTAGCTAATGAATTATTATCTTTGCTTTCTGCATATTTAGAACAAAGTTGCGGCCGTGAAGCCATTTTTACTTGACATTCAAATGAGTAGCTTATAGTGCACGGTGTTTTTTCCAAAAAAAATTATTTGGGGTATTTGTATTTGTATATAAGAGGGATAACTTTGTTGGTATTTAATAAATATTAAAATCTAAAATGATTACTCATGTCTCATCAATGCTGCATAACGAAATATAACCCTGTCATCTCAGGTTGCCAGCCTCCTTCATGATGATGTACTTGATGACGCTGATACACGACGTGGGGTTGGTTCTCTTAACTTTGTGATGGGAAATAAGGTGATATTCTATTTCGTATGACTGAGTTCAGAATAATAATTTATTAAACACGACTGGTAAAACACAAAAAAAAAAAAAAAAAAAAAAAAAAAAAATATATTCTATACATACATACATACACTCATGATGCATTTCAACCAGAGTCTCCTCCTCGCGCCTGAAATAATAGTACCTTTTCATGATTCAGATCTCAGTATTGGCTGGGGATTTCTTGCTTTCTAGAGCTTGTATTACTCTTGCTTCCTTGAAAAACACAGAGGTATTTTGTTATATATTTATGCTTTTCTTCTCACAAGGTCAGTCACAAGTACTCACACTATTCTACTGTATTGTTAATTGCAGGTTGTATCATTAATAGCAACAGCAGTTGAGCATCTTGTTACTGGGGAGACGATGCAAATGAGCTCATCGGCAGAGCAGCGTAGTAGGTACGCTATATTTTATGGCCTAGTTTATGTGTCTAAGCTTGAAGATAAGCAATATTTCAGCTGGTTTAAATTTGTATGTTGCAGCATGGATTACTATTTGCAGAAGACATACTACAAGACTGCATCACTAATTTCCAATAGCTGCAAGTCCATTGCTCTTCTTACCGGCCAAACTGCAGAGGTGGCTTTGTTGGCGTACGAGTACGGGAAAAATCTGGTGTGTAGGAGTCAGTGGTGTCTTATGATATATTATAAATAATCTGGCAAAGTCTAATGTGTGTTTGCTTTTGAAAAGCCATAATTAAGCTGATGAACGTATTTTTAAGTAGCTGCAAGTAAAAGTTTATATCAGTACATTGATCCATTCAAGTTTGCTTTCTTTTTTTGTGGAACTTTTAGATAAATATGGCAAAATTGGTGGGTCTAGCTGGTTTGGTAACGGGTCAAGACGGGTAACTTTTGTGCCAGATGGAAGGTGGACCCGGAACATCATTACTAATTTCCAAATGCATTGAAAATACACCTTGGGTGACTTCCGCCCTTTCATCCATTTTTTAGAGTTTTTCCCTATTAAAACTGATCCATAACCTGTATCAACCCTAACGTGTTCAAAAATGGATAAGGCTAGAATAAATCACTTTTTAACAGCTGTGAGTTATTGGTGCCCTGTCTACCGACATATTACTTTAACTGACAAGTATGATAATAATTGACTGGCTCATCTTTGTTGCTTTCTTGCAGGGTTTAGCATTCCAGTTGATTGATGATGTTCTTGATTTCACAGGAACATCATCATCTCTCGGAAAAGGCTCATTATCTGACATTCGCCATGTAATCCACTCATTTCATCCTTTTATTTTTATAAGCATGTTACCTTTCATTTGATTGGCAACTGGTTTTGATGTTTTGGATATGTTTAGTTAGGAATCTGGTATAGAGTTAGGAGAGCCAGATTCCCCAGTCATTATGCGACATAGTGGAGAGACAGAGAAGATAAGAAATCAAGAAATTGAATTTGAGAATTATTGGCAACTTTGCATTGTAGAACCCGTAATGAACGATTCTGGACCAAAAACCATTTACACTTAGGAACTGATTCTCACATTGATGATTCATGATTGAAGGTGCTGTTGTTAGCCTCTGCACATATGGTTAAGGAGTTGAATGAAACGATTGATTATGTCGAACATGTGGAAAGTCACCCAAACTGTTGCTTAAGTCCATCCAACCTTCAAAATTGACTTTTGGAACAAGCTAGATATCATTGTAATATGACAGTTTCTACAATCATAATAAATTCATTTAACAGCTAAGATAATCAATATGAAAAGTTGTCAGTAGGTCAATTCGACCTCCTGTTTTGGCCCACAAAAAAGTTACGCCTTTTTACCAATTGCACCCACCCAGAAAGAGTCACGACTCATGCAAAGCAAAGAGTTAACGGTTAACATCTCTCATATAAACTGCACCATAACATACCATATATTTAGCGAGGATTTATTCATAATAACGTACAGGGGAGGAAGCTTTTATCTTTTATTTTGTTATGTACAACTATATCATGTGCAAATATTGATAACTTTATGATAACTCACTTTGCAGGGAATCGTGACAGGTCCAATATTATACGCGATAGAGGAATTCCCAGAATTACAGTCAGTTATTGACAGGGGATTAGACAACCCTTACAATATGGATCTTGTAAGTTTCTGTATATACTATCTTTATAAACCTTAATATGTGCATTCAAGGTGGCAATTTTAACCAACTCATTTATGGTCCAGTAGAAAATTTTCTTTAAACAAAATCAGTCAAAAACTTATACTCAAGTTGGTTGAACGGGCCGAAGACTGTTATTACAGTACATACATCCTCCCAAGTCGTATGTAAAAATTTGTATTGTTATTATGATGATATAGTTTGCGGGTCAACCCAACCCTACACATTTTAACCGTACCAAAAAGAATTGACATTTTCAAACTAATGATGGCCATTGATGTGAGGTAATACAGGCTCTAGAGTATCTTGGTAAAAGTCATGGAATACAAAGAACAAGGGAACTAGCAGCAAAGCATGCCAGCCTGGCGTCGGCTGCAATTGATTCCTTACCCGCGAATGATGATGAGGATGTTCAAAGGTCTAGGCGGGCGCTTAAAGAATTGACGCATAGAGTTATCAATAGAACAAAGTGAAGATGGAGTTCACAGATGATGATATGTTGGAGATTTTGCTTGTGGATGTAGCGGGTTTGCTGTTTATTTTTTTTTTGTCCAATGATGATTGCTCAATAATGATGTAGAAATTACACCAGAGAATAGAACAAAAACACAATCAAGAACATCTTCTTATTCAATTGATAGAAACAACTACAAGAACTCAATGAAAAGAGAATGCAGAAGAAAATCAAAGAGCTTCTATATTCAACTACATAACCACCCTTTTAAAGCTGTTTATAAACTATTTAATAGCCTAATTACACTACTTACATACATTGAACTTATGAAAATTGCACAAATAGCCCAAAATTGCATTGACTATCCTATAAACCAAAGTCACAAACATCACTTCTTTACAATCTTCACCATAGTATGTCAAATGCTCAATTCATTTTGAATTAATAATGTCTCAAGTAAGGGAAATATACTTATAGATTCTGCTGAAGGCAAAGCCACCACCTTTTGTGATGTGGACTTCGTGTTTACAAGCACAACACCTTAAAAGCATACCTGGTCATAGTTCCTCTAACGTTATTGTGGGTAAAGCCAACATCAACATAACCAAGCACAACCTGTTCTTCTTTTGCCAAACACCATCCCATAATCTCTTATGCCATTTAGACATCTAAGAATTTTACTACCTCCTAGTAAGAAGTGAGACTTGCCAAGATTAGAAACGTACCTGATTACCACACAAAGACTACACCCTAAATCAGGTCTGTTAGGGTTAACGCAGCGGAATATAGATCTCAACATACGTGCACAAACGATTATAAAAAGAGAAAATAATGAACACAAGATATAACGTGGTTCATCTTTGCTCTTATTTTTCTCGCACTTTCTATTGTATTGTGTGTGTTGATCTATAACCAAATCCTTAACAAGTGGTATCAGGGCTCGTACACACGGAAACACATCGTGAGAGAAAAATGTTGTTGATATAGGGTTTTGGTGTCGGTAGCTAGCTGCCATTATTCAACGATCGACCGGAAGTTCCAAAAGGTTAGCGCCCTGTTTTTTTGTCCTGTTCGTACATTCAAATAAAGAAAAAATCAATATTATTCTTTGTTTGGAGTTCCTATTCAACAAGAAAAAGGAAGGGTCTTTTTTGGTGATTGTTCCTAACGAAGTAGAAAGAAAGAAATATTTATTTTGTTGTTGTTTTTGGAGTTAGCCACTACCCATTGGTTGTGTGTGGATATTATTAATTGGTAAGATTGTGTGTGGTTATCAAACGTCAACAAAATGATAACTTTTTTTCTTTGGGCTGCTTGTTCTTGTCGACATCAAGAAGAAAAGAAGCGGCTGTTTTAGTTGTTTGTTCATCCTACCAACAGAAGTTGTGTCTGGTAATTTAGCAAGGTAGTGTTGTTGTAATTGTCTAGGCTATTTTGTTTATCCAAGTATCTTGATATAATTACCGAGATCCAAAGTCAAGAAATTCTCAAGTGCATTATTTAACTCATCGGTTTACTATTTTTTGAGATAGAGGAGAGCGGTTAGTGTTCAATAGAACAACACTCAAATTCAGGCAGCTGGCTACGGTTGTGTTTGGCACTACTTTCAGTCTTGACTCGATTAGTAAACTAATTGTAGTTTAAGATAATGGTTGAGAGCGGGAAACTTCAGATTGAAAAGTTTTATGAAAAAAACTTTGATTGGTGGAAAATAGGGCTGTTCAAATAGTTCGATGCTCGAAACTCGCTCGAACTCGTTCGAAAAATGCTCAGAATTTTGCTCGTTCGATTTTCCGCTTGGTTGTAAATGAACCGAGCGGCTCGGTTCGGTTTCAAAACGAACCGAGCGGCTCGGTTCGGTTTCAAAACGAACCGAGCACGAGCAAAGGTACGCTCGCTCGTCGCTCGCTCGATTTCGCTCGAATTATTTTTTAGTTTAATATTTATATATTATATATATGTTAATTTATTATTTTATTTAGTTATTTATCAATTACAAATATTTTAATTTTTTGGTTAAAAAGTCAAACAATTTACAATCTTAAAAACCCTAATTCTCTAATACACCAAAACAAACCTCACAAGTCACAAAGTCACACAGCAGCCTCTCGACATTCCTGAACCCACCCTCCAGCCCTCCCCTTGATGTCGCCGACCAACGACGCCGCGCCTGCGAACCGGAACAGCCAATCGACACCCCTGTGAGCGGACCTTGCTCAGTTGCGAACCGTTGCACCTGCGACCCCGACACCACTGCACCTACGACCGGACATGTATTTCCCGGAACCTGCTAGATCCTAATCGACTTCTGTTGCCGCCGACCTGCATTTCCCGACCTTGTTCCTAATCAAGGTATTTTGAGGTTAAATTTGTTTCTTTTAGTCAATGAAGAGGTTAGATTTTTTTTTAGGCATATAAGATGTATTTACAGAACATTTGAAAAAAATGGTGAACATTTCTTTGATGATTTGATTCTTAAAAAATATTTGTAGAAGATTGATTTAAGTTTAGCTTGTTTAGCCTGAACATTTCTTTGATTTTATACGAAACCGAGCAAAACCGAGCAAAATCGAGCGCTCGGTTAAAACCGAACCGAGTTCGAGCATGAAGTTTGCGCTCGAATATGTAAATTCGAACCGAACCGAGCCGCTCGGTTTGAAACCGAACCGAGTTCGAGCGGAGCTGCGTTCCGTTCGGTTCGTGAACAGCCCTAGTGGAAAATACAATGGAGGATTTGTTTGTTCAGAAGGACTTGAATGCTGTTTTGGGTGATAAACCAAAAAGATGCAACTAGATGAGTGGAAAATTTTAAACAAAAAGGCTAAGGTAGTTATTAGATTTTCGTGGAGGAAGGATGTTGCGTTTAACGTTTTGAAGGAAACAACAACAAATTGTATCATGAATGCATTATCTAATCATGTGTATGAGAAGCCTTCAGCGGCAAATAAAGTTTTCTTCATTCGAGAGCTAATTAATACAAAGATGAAAGAGGGAAGTTCAGCTATAGTGGACATATTAACAACTTGAACTTGACTTTGTCAAGACTTGGGTCAGTTGGCATCAAATTCGAGGATGGGGTTGAGACTACTACTCTTATCATCATTGCCTAATAGCTGGGTTGGTACTGTTACAATGATTACTAGTTCCACCAGCGTGTTCACTTTAGAGGAAATTCAACATATTATTCTAGGCGAAGACGTCAGACGAAGAAATTTAGATGACTCTTCAAGTGAATTACTGAATGTTGCTAGAGGAAGAAAGAATAATATAAGTGGTGGGGAGCAAAAACATAAAAATGAGTTAGTCTAGGGCTTGAAATAATGTGATCTGTAGGTGGGACGCTTCAGAAATCAGTGTCCGACTGATCTGAAAGAAGTTAACACTACAACAGACCAATTAGATGATTATTCTTAAATTTGTATCTTGGAGAGTAATGTGGATTCTTGAGTCATGGATTCTAGAGCTTTGTTTCATGTTATCCATAGTAGTAAAGCATTATAGAATCTAAAGAAAGGTGATTTTAGAAAGGTAAGACTGACGAACAATGATATCCTTAAGGTTACGGGTATGGGTGACATAGACTTGAATACTACAATCGGTTCATGGACCTTGAAAGATATTAGGTTCATTCCATGCTTGAAGAAACAATTGATTTTTTTGGGTAGTTGAATGAACAGGGACATGAGTTTAAATTCAGGAACATGCAGTGGAAAGTGGAGAGTGTTTGTTATAAAGGTGTTTCAAGTTCTAGCAGTTTGTTTTAGTAGGAGCCGGTTGGGACAGATAACATGTCAGGGCAGATATAGCCGTTATTGATGTGTTGAAGCTTGAGGGAGCTTTAACGGGCCTTCAGGTTAACTGATGAGAAGACCACTGCAACCACAAAGATGAGGAAGATTACAAGAGGTATAAGTTTCACATCACAAGGCTGTTTAAAGATGATCAAGCTCCCTAAGTGGGAGATTGTTAGGTTTGGTGGAGCCTTGATTTAAGCTCGGGTTAGAAGACAATTCATGACAAATTAATTATATTAAAGACCTAACCTATTTTTTTAATTGTAGCCCATTATAGTTTTTTTAAGGATTAAGTTGTAAACCCTAATTTTCCTTATTTATATCGTCTATTGTACTTGTAATTTCTCACAAGTGAGGTAGAAAACATGAAAAGAGTGAACCCTAGTTGCAACCTGTGGATGTAGGTCACACCGACCGTACCACATAATCTTGTGTGTTCATCTTTGTTCTTATTTTCTTGTCCTTTTGATTGTGTTGTGTATGTTTATCTATAACCAAATCTCTAAGAAAATCTAGTGCATACCATTAGGTACATCAACTTACCTACTAGACGAGAGTAGGGATACAATCTATTCTTCTCAAATCGTCTTCTAGGAGAGTCTTTAAGACTTTGAAATTTTTATTTATAGGAATAACAACACATTTAGAGTTGTTCATGCAAAAATTTTCAAGACTTTCTGTAAGATTTTTTGATTCAAAATTAATCTTTCATTACTCCTATCTTTATGTATCTTTATATCCAATATTTGCAATTCCTATGTCCTTCATATCAAATTCTTACATCAGCAACTACTTAGTACAACTACTCAGTTTTTCTAATTTATCTTTATTAGGACATGTTACTAACATATTATCAACATATAACAATAAGTAACTATGAATATCTTTACCATACTCCTTAGACACATTGATCATAGGAGCTCCTGAAAAATGCATTGCTCACCATGTAATCATCAAATCTTCTATACCGTTGCCTAGGATATTGTTTTAACACATATAAGGACCTTTTTAACCAACACCTTCTCTTTCTACCCTTCCACTTAAAGCCTAAGGGATGGTTCATATTAATGTGTTCATCCAACACCCCATGAAGAAAAGTAGTGTTCAATATGCTATAGTTCCATATCTTTTATTGTTGCGAGTGCCAAAATAACCCTTATTTAAGTATGTTTAACTATAGGAGAAAAGATTTCATTGTAGTCTATATACACCCTTTGTGTGAATCCTTTTGCAACTATTGCAGCTATGCTCCTTGGTAACTCAACCCTTTGTATTCCTTCTTTTAGTTTGGAAATCCACTTGTAGTCTACTCGCCTTTGATTTTTATGATTTTTTGGTATATCTATCAAGACACAAGTTTCATTTTAAATCATTAAAATCATTTCTTCTTCTATAGCCTTAATATACTACTGCTTGTGCATAAAATTAACTTCCTTGAAAGTAAGAGGTTCATAGCTATCTTGAAACTCTATTACATTGAACAAAAAAGAATAAACATAAACAATATTTTTGTATCTTGCTAGTCGCACTATTGCTATATTTGGCTTTCTCTAGTCAAGCTATATTTTGTACTCTCTTCTCTAGTACTGCTTATTAGGTTGTGTGCCTTAACTAACTCTCTTTCTTCATTAGGCAACTCCACCTCAATTTGAGACCTATAGTAAGTCACATATTTAGTTACAAGCTCACTATGCTGGTTCCCAACTATACCCTTATACAATACACCTTCTTGAAAGCCTACATCTTTGCAAACAATGATCTTTGGTTTAGAATCATCAAATCTCCACATCCTGTAAGCCTTGAAACCACATGATAACCTAAGAATATACACTTGTTAGCTCTGGGTTCTAATTTGTCTTGTTTCACATGTGCATATGCAACTTATCCAAAGATCTTTAAAATATTTTAACATGAAATCTTTCGTGACCACATCTCCATAAGAGATTTCATATTAATTGCTAAACATGGGGACAAGTTCATAGCAAGGTTGTTGTTGCTACTGCCTCTACCTAAAAAGTCTTAGGTAATCTAATACTAGACAACTTACACCTCACTTACCCCCATCTCAATCTAATACAAATCATTCTTGCACTAAAATTCAATCAATGTCCTCGAATGTAAGTCTTGCAAAACAAAAAAACTGAGAAAGAATGTTATCGCATATTAAAAATCTTTTGATAATCTTCTAACATGTAATAATTTATAATTAATATCGGTAACATGAAGAACTTCTGATTCTCATCATACTAGATCTAACATGGTTTTCGCCTCCTTTAATCGCCATTCTTTCTCCATTAGGTATGGTGGCTGGAAGTTTGTGTGAGGTCTTGGTTTTGTTCTAAATGACTGAAACCCTATTTGAGTAATGCGTTTCATCGCACATGAGTCCACAACCCAATTTTCTTTAAACTTCGCATTACCTATTGTGTTGGCGGTTGCATCGTGTTTGTGATGTTAGTAACCGGTTGTTTTTTGCAAGCAAGTTTAGAAATTGTTCATGTTGTTTTTTTGGCAATGTTGGTGAGGGACTAACATTAGATTCGACATTGCAACTTTTTTGGTCTGTCTTTACGCCCTTATACCTGGCCATCGATTCAGGAATCTAATTAGTTCGGAGCACCCTTCTCGGATATGGCCATCCCTTCCACAAAAAATATAGTGTTAAGCCAAATATAGGGTTTGGTTGCAAGTTGGTGTTGCGCTTTGTTTGGGCTAAAACCTAGAACAACGAATGTGTCGTTGGTGTTGATGTTAGTGACCGATCCCATGTTGTTTTTGGTAAAAAAAAGTTCAGAAATTGTTCATATAGTTCTTTTGGTAGCATCGGTAAGGGACTAACACCATATTTGACATGGGTAGCTGTTTTTGGTCTTGCCTTCACGCCCTTCTATCCGGGCAACGGTTCAGAAATCTGATTAGTTTGAAGCACCCTTCTCGGATATGACCATCCCTGCGACAAAAAAAGTAAAGTATTCAGCCAAAACCTTAGGGGTCCTTTTTTCTTCAAGTTTTGGTTTCTTGTTGGTGTTGTGCTTTGTTTGGGCTAAAATCTAAACAACGAATGTGTCATCGATGTTTTTCTTTTTTATAGTGATGAATCGTTGTTAGTAATCTTCACAAACTAATGATAAGCCATTTCTAGTGATGGGGTAGCTAGAATTTGTGTCGATAATTTATGTTTTTATTTTTGCAAACTAACCATCCAATTCAACTACGAACCTCATATACACTTTCTTTCTTCATCTTTCTTATTCTTTTTCTAACCTCATATGTAAACCGATTGCATGAGCATGTTGGTATGGGAAGAACATATTAAAGTTTATCCCACAAAACTTGGAGCTTTGTGTAACGCGTGGAGACTAATGTGCTATCTGTGGAACAAGGGTGAGAGTTTCTTTTAGTTTAAAAGCCCTTGGTGCATTATCTTTAGAGAATCTCTCTATTAGGTCTGATCACATCTTTTCCGCTATACTCACATATTTGATGTGGTTCTTGATCTTTTTTCCATAGCGGCGTTCAACCATCCTTTGATCATGGCATAACACGTTATCTATAGCATGTAGTCTTTTATAATAAATGGTTATTGGTTATATTTTTTTGAATTGTTAATTTACACAGTAATGAAGACATATAAATACAAGTCTAGAATGAATCAAAAGAAACAATCATATGGATTGACTTTTGACGATAACCTACATCTATATTAAATACAAATTTCTAAATATACAAGCTAAAATTATGGATAACTGATGGAGTGACTAAATCAAAGAAATTACATTATTATTTAATAGCATCTTTAATATTCTCCCTCAAGATGGACGGTCGCAAGACAAGTCCAATCTTGGAAATTAATTTTTCAAACCCTGGTCGTAGGAGCAGTTTGGGTGAGTGCATCGGCTAGCTGGTCATCCCCGACGACATGTGTCACTCGTATAGATCCATTATTTACCTTTTCTCAAACAAAATGAAAGTCAAGAGCAAGATGTTTCATGCGTGAATGAAAAATAGGGTTGGTAGCATACCGGGTGGCACTCAAATTGTTACAAAATATGGTTGGTGTTGTGGTTGATTTGAAGCCCAGTTCTTGGAGTAGGGACTTTAGCCATAGAACTTTAGTAATAGCAGATGCAACTGCATGAAACTCTGCTTCAGTGGAGGAGGAGGCAAGAGTGCTTTGACGTTTTGAGCTCCATGAAATAGTATTTGAACCAAGATATACAATATATCCGGTGGTACCGAGGTAGTTGTCTTTATCCCCAGCCCAATCGGCGTCAGTAAATGCATGAAGATATAAGGGTGATGAACGGCGTAATAATAGACCGGTGTGGATGGAGCCGTGTAGGTATCGAAAAATCCATTTGAGGGCACTCCAATGCACCGATGTTGGGGCATGCATAAACTGGGATAACTTGTTAACCGTGAAAGCAACATCAGGCCGAGTGAGAGACAAGTATTGTAAAGCTTCATCAATAGCTCTATAATCTGTGGGTGATGAAATGGGTGTACCTGCATGCACACTTAGAGGTTCGGAACAAGTAATCGGTGTGGATGTCGGTTTGCTATCACTCATTTTGGCATGGTGTAAAAGATCATGTATATATTTGGTTTGAGACAATATAATGACATGGGAATGAGGAAGAACCTCGACATCAAGAAAGTAAGATAGGTTACCGAGATCTTTAAGAGAGAATTTGGTAGAGAGAGAGGAAATGAAGCTATCAATGGTGGTGGTAGAAGGACCGGTGATGATAATGTCATCAACGTACACAATAATATACATAGGGGAAGAACCAGAGGAATGAATAAAGAGAGAAGAACCAGCCATAGTTCGAACACCCACCAACAAACTAGAAATACATAAACCCACACTCGTGTTTGTTGCTCATAGCAAGGCCAATACCAAGTCATGGAATGGACACCAATACAGCCCTGGCAATCACAACCAATCAAACTCTCCTTTACTACTAACCCCCCCGTAACAACCGGTCATCCCGGTGGAAATCGACCGTTTCTTGGACATTGTCAATTGTGTCATAGCAGGGGGCATAAAATTGCTAATTGTAGCTCTTTTAAAAAATTGATTCCTAATGCTATTATTCCATCATATAATCATAATGTGCAGGGAAAAAGTAATAGCAACCCACAAGTCAATATGATGGGAGTTCAAGGCAATTCTTCAACTTGGTTATTTGACAGTGGAGCTTCACACCATATGACAAATGACCTAAATGTGCTATCACTTCATGCACCCTATGATGGCACCGAGGAGCTAATAATCGGAGATGGTTCGTCACTTGCTATTACTCATATTGGACAAATCATAATTCACACACAATCTACTCCACTTATATTAAAACAAGTTCTTTGTGTTCCATCCCTTTCTCGAAACATTATATCTATCTCTCGTCTATGTCATGACAATAAGTTTCTAATCTAGTTTTTTGATTATGTTTTGTTATCAAGGATCAAAATTCCAAACTCCATTTTCTTAGAAGAACGACAAGCAACGACATATATGAACTCCGGTCATCATGTCACCCGTCACTCTTCTCACTACAAAAGACCAACAACAAGCTTTGGCATCAGAAATTAGGCCATCCCAACAATAAAACCTTGAAATTTTTGTATTCTTTTATTCCATGCATTTCACATTCAAAGAAAAATTGTAATTCTTGTCAAATAAACAAGAGTCATAAATTGCCTTTCTATCAATCTACTTTATCTTCTCATGCTCCTCTATAATTAATTTATTCTGAAGTTTGGTCTTCACTCGTTCCATTTTTTGACGGATATAAATACTATATTATATTTGTAGACCATTATGCAAAATACATATGACTTTATCCGCTTAAAATAAATCTGACTCTCTCTCTACCTTTATTCGTTTTCAAAAATTAGTTGAAAACTTCTTTTAAATCACCATCAAACAATTGTTTTGAGACAATGGTGGAGAATGTATAAAACTATCATCACATCTACAATCACAAGGTACATCCCATCTTACCTCTCCTCCACATACTCCTGAACACAATGGTTATGCCGAACGTCGACGTAGACATCTTGTCGAAACTGGTCTATCACTCCTTACACATGCCAAAATGCCCACACATTATTGGTCTTTTGCCCTCACCACTGCCGCCTATCTCATAAACCGTCTACCCACACCAACTCTCCAAAACATTTCTCCATATCATCGGTTATTCAATAAACACCCAAACTATGACAAACTACGAAGCTTTGGATGTCTTTGCTATCCTTGGCTACGTCCCTACTTTCCACATAAACTTCACCCTAAATCTAAACCATGCATCTTTGTAGGCTAATATTCTTCCCATAGTGCCTACTATACACTAGAACCTCTTACTAACAAAATATACACCTCTCGACATGTTACTTTTCTTGAACATGAATTTCCATTTGAAACCTTCATCAAACAAACCATCTTTCACTCACCCAATTTCACTACATGGCTACCACTTAATTCTGCTACCACATCCCCATCTCTTGTTGGCACACCAATCAACACACCAGATCCCACACCTCATATATCCCTCGAAACTCTCCCAAACCAAACAACTTCCACCAATACCCCACCATACCACAACCCAACGCAAAGTCTTATCACCACCCACCCACAAACTAATCCGCTACCACCTTCATCCAACCCATCTTTCTACTCGAATCCGCAAACCAAATCAAAAGTACCACAACCCTAACTTCCAACTGTACACTACCACTAATGGCATTCTCAATGAGCCATCCACCATAACCCAAGCCTTCAAACATCCTTCTTGGCGACAAGCTATTACCGAAGAGTTCCATGCTCTTCAAAATAATCAAACTTGGACTCTAGTCCCCTGCAATTTAGCTCTAAATCTTGTTGGATGTAAGTGGGTGTTCCGCACAAAATACAAAACTGATGGCTCGATTGACCGCCTCAAGGCACGTTTTGTTGCAAAAGGTTTGCACCAAAGACCAGACATTGATTATGCCGAAACATTTAGCCCTGTCGTCAAACCCACAACTCTTCGCCTCACACACTCTCTTGCTGTATCAAAAAGTTGGAACCTTCGCCAACTTGATATCAACAATGCTTTTCTTCAAGGTACTCTAACCGAAGATGTATACATGGCCCAACCACCTAGCTTTATAAATCCATCTTTCCCTTCCCATGTTTACAAACTAAATAAGGCCATATATGGCCTTCGTCAAGCTGATGATATCGGTGACATCCTCTTGATCAATAATCTTGCCAAGTATGGAGAGCTCATCAACAATGGTTTTTTCAGTTTGTAGGTAGTCGGTTACGAATTGCGTTGGTGTTTTTGAGCTTTGCTTTAGGAGATATTGAAGTTGTTTGATGTGGCCTCTTGAAGGTGAGGCATAGGTAGAGGCCAAGATCTTCCATGCTTCGAGTGATCTTGCCGAAACCATTTTGGGTAATCTTTGTGTGGAGTAACCGAGCCATCTGCAACGGTGGTTGGAGCCGGGGGAGGATGCGATCCGTCTATAAATTTGTGAAGATCGAGTCCATGAAGAAGAGCCTCGATTTGGGTTTTCCAACTAAGATAATTGGTAGAAGTTAATTTAAGGGAGGCGGGGAAGGAAACGATGGTGAGGTCATTTGTGGTTGTATTGAAAGTGTAGGTTTGCTCATTTGTGTCTCCTATGGTAGTTTTGTGGGTTTGCAAAAAAAGAAGAGAACACATAAAGTGGAGGAAGAGATGAAGAAAGTGAATAAAGGTTGGTAGGTGGAAAGAGCTTTACACGAGCTCTGATACCATTATAATAAATGATTATTGGTTATATTTTTTTTGAATTGTTAATTCACACACGAATGAAGACATATAAATACAAGTTTAGAATGAATAAGGAGCAATCATAGGAATTGACTTTTGACCATAACCTAGATCTATATTAAGGATGAAGATAGTATGGAAAGTTGTGATCAATTGAGTTATTGGATGTTTCTCTAGTCTTTTTGGTGTCATCTCTGACCATCATTTATCTACCTACTCTAATAAAAAGTTAACTAAAATGACATGTGTCAACACCACATTGATTTTAATTAAAATTTTTTCGCTTCTATCTCCTATTAAATAACCACATTAATTACTAATAATATTATTCAAATCTTTTTTAGATTAATAATACTTTTTTAATAAATTATGAAAGAGATCTTTTTATTAATTTTATTTTTAAAGAAATAATTTTTTATAAAATAATAAAAATTTTTAAAACATCAAAATTTTAAATGTAAATATTTTAGAATTATTTTTTTTAAAAGTAACTAAAAATAATTATAATTGGAAGTATAATATGAAAATTTTTAAAAATGCTATTTTTTTAAAACGGTTTGTTTTTAAACAAAATGTTTAATTTTTTTAGAAAAAATAAAAAGGTTTAAAAATAATATCATTCTTTTATTATTTATAGTTTTTTTACTTATACGTAGTTTCAACGTATCTTATCTTATATCGTATTATAATTAATATATTTTTATTTTATTTATTCAACCCGTGTAATACACGGGTTTACTAAAGCTAGTTTACGAATATGACAGCAATGAGTACGTGGAGTTGAGGGTAAAACCCTCTCAAATACCATATTAAAATTGGTAGATTAAAGCAGTTGGTACTTTTCATTGATTTTAAAGAGTAGATTACAAGAATTAATAGAGATAAGAAACCTAATTAAAACGAGAACAAATTAAAATAGGATCCTTAAATATATGGTAAATAAATAAAAGAAGATAAATATGAAATCCTATAGCAATAGTATAATACAAATTGAAAATACAAGTTATTATCCTTATGTTAAAAACACAAGTAGAGATATATTTAGTTTCTTATTTTATATGATAGCCATTTTGGTCATTTTGCAATCATTTAACTGAAAAAGTTAATGCTAATTAATTTCAACGACCATTTATAGTACTAAGATCAAACATGTTTTTAGACTAATCTTATAATTTGTTATAGTTAGACACTAAAATTGAAATTAGACTTTACTCTAGGACCTATTGTTAAATTTTGAGATTAAATATTAATTTGCGTTTAAAAACAAAATGGGTAAAATCTATGTGTGGGTGTGTGAATTTAACGCACAAGAACAAAGATGATATTTGCTGTTGCGAATACACATGTTGGCTGCTAGAAATTCGAAAAATCACCAGCTGTTTTGAATAACATAACGGTAAAAATAGCCCTTTTATCGAATTTCCTTTATTTTTTTTTTAAAACGGGTCAAAATGAGTATCCATAAATGCCATGAGCATTTGTCATATTTTAGCTCATAACTGCTTATTTATTTGCTAAAAGTTTGAATTATTATAACATAAAAAGACAATGTTGTTGAAAATTTATACACAAATGGTAATAGTAGGGAGGTCCATCAAACTTGAAAAGGACAAAGTACAAGAACTCATAGAAATCATATGGTGTTCAAATTACCTCACATATGGGATAATAAATTAATAGAAGGGTACGTCTCCTTTCTTACCCAAAATACTACGTCCATAAGTTGAAGTCACTAGGTCTGCAATGAGTGGATATTGTAACGTCACAAAAGAAGTAATTGGTAGACATGTAAGTGCAATTATTGGAATAAGAATCCAGGAGTGCCTTTGGCCAAACACAAGGAGCAATGTCGCACCAAAAGCTACAATCATGGCCGTGGTTGATACGAACAAGGTGGGGAGGCCAATTATCAACTTTGTAGGCAAATTGAAGAGAAAGTCTTGCTCAGCAAAACGTGTAGTGAGGATTGACAAGAACATTAGTAAGGATGTAACAGATGTAAACAATGATACGGCCACTGATACTGCAAATGTTGTGAAGGCAGGTTTGTTGCTAAAAACTGGAATACCTGTATCCTGATTGTTTCCTCCTGGTACGGTGATAGCTGACGCAAACATGATGTTGGTAATTAATGCAGCTGTAATTGTGTATGACTCTGCAGTTGCTTTCATCCATTTTTCTCCCTCAATTACCAACTCTTTATGCTGTCTTGTAAATAACATTTGAGGTGTGTCTCCATATTCGTTCTTTTGTTTGATGTTTAGAGGGCATATAAATCTTTCAACTTCCTGCAAGATTATGCTATTATATATATATGTTAACTATGTTACTTGATATATTAATTTGTCCTAAACAATATGTATGCTAAGTAAATTTCAATTTTAATTTTCTAAAAATTTCTACCTTAAACCATTGTAGTTCACGTTGTATTTGGAGAGCTGCCCCTGATATATGACTCAGTTTGTCAGGAGGTGCCAACCTTGCGGCCAAATGTAAGAGGTTGTTCCCAAAAGGGTCTTTGATTGTCCTATAAATATTTTTGTGTTCGCTCATTTGATATAGTAGATTGTAAACCTTTTCTGAACGATTTATCACAGCATATTGAATAATATTGTGTCCTTCGTCATTGACACTCCAAACTGCATCTGGGAAATAAGAAACAATCAGTACTACAACCTCGTATGCATTTTGTCTTGTGGCTTCAAGAATCGCATTTTTGTAATAGTCTCGATAAGACCCAGGATGTATGGAACGTTTTATCAAATCACATGTTTCTTTTAATAGGCGTGTAGCATCGGAGTGCATTTGAGCTCCCTCTTCAACAAGTGCACCCTGCATCTCTACAACATGGAGAAGAAGAAGCATCTTGACTAAAGTAAAGAAATAATGGTTTTCTTTTCTAATGTATACTAAGATGGTAAGTTCTGATTAATATTACCTAATACGAAACGTTTCAGAGACATGTAAATCCAATAGATTACTGCACCAGATTGGAAGTTTGTTAGTACAGTGGGTTCATAGAGTATGCAACAAATAACCATAAAGATAACCTACCAATGTATGCTAGAAAGATTGCTCCCACAAGGCAAGGATATATTATCCAGCGACTAATAGGTCTCTTAAGGACTAAGACAACGATACTGGCAATCAAGGAAATGGCCAAAATAGCTCCGAAAAACTTTTCTAATGGGTCGTCTTCATCCCCTTTAAGATAGAAAAACTTCGGTAAGATGAAAATGCAAAGAAATACGTACAATCAAGGTAAAGATATCAACAAACATTCATTGGTAGTTTCTCCCCAAATGTTGTATTTGCGTGGGAAGTTTTGAGCTATAGCCATCAGCACAACGTCACTATGAAATTTAGAGAGATGCTTTAAGAAATCACATGCTGAACCTGCAACAGATAATCAAGAAAAAATAAAAAGACAAACACAAGTTGATAATTCATCACTCCCTAGATTAATTAAGTGCTCAAATTTTACTTACTATAATCTTTAGAAGAAATCATATTAACGAGAAGATCATCGCCACCACTACCCTCAAAGAGAGTATCCTTTTCTATGTCACGAGTACGGTTTAACAAATAAAGATATGTCTCAATATGCATATTAGATAGGGCTTTGGCTAGTGGTGTGTGGTCCTCATTGTCCTTGGCATACAATAAATCTTTGTTTTTTTCAACTAGCATTTTAGCAGCATCAGTGTTACCAACAATCGTGGCAACGTGAAGTAGGGTACTTCCTTCTGAATTTTTCATATGCAATAACGTGCTTTCTTTTGGTGCAATGGCTAACATTTTCTTTAAAATTTCCTTGTTTTTGGTAGTACCAACCATTAAGTGGAGTGCAGTGTTGCCATTACAGGTGATTTTGTCTGTCACTGTAACTTCTCCTTTCTTCAAAATGGTATAAACCTTGTTATAACTTTTACTTTGAGTAGCTTCATATAAACTCTGGTGGAGTTTTGCCCTTTGGTTTTCTTCATCTCTCTTTTTTTCAATTTCTTCTTGGTGGTTTGATTTTGCATTCTCAGGTATTAAATTTTCTTCTACTACTAAATCTTCTTCTATTATTTCATCTAAATCTGCACTATCTGGAAGTAAAACCCGACAACATATGATCAATGTGTTTGCCATTGTTACTATTTAACAATATTTGAATTAGTGATTATCTTATTTACCACCCACAACAATTAGTTTCTTCTTTTAAGTTCTCCATTAAGGACCGCGTAATATGTGTTAAAATGATTACAAGAGAGAGAAAGAAAAAAAATAAAACTATTCTAATAGTGTGTGATAGCTTTATCATTTTTTCTCACCAACCATATACATGCACGTCTATTTTCTTGTAATCCATTTATACTAACGATAATAACAGAAAATTTATGTTAGTTTAAATTCTTGTAACGAGCTTATGTGAAATTTAGAATGAAAAAAAAAATGTTGTTAAAAAAACCGTACACTCCTCCAACTAACCTTCAACAAGTTAGTTGGATATTTACAATATGAGTCCTTTAATCAATTTTATTCTTACACTCGCTATAATAATAGGTGTAGGATAATTTGAAAACTAATATCAGTAGTTTATATTCTTTGAATTTTATACTTTTTACCACTGTAACTCTAACTTACAGTGACGACGTGGCCAACTGTGAACCACTAATTTGATTAATGGGTTATCGCAATAAACAAGGGTTAACATTCGTTTTAAATCCTATATATACATATATGTATATACATACATATACATATATACATATATACATACATATATACATATATGTATAGATATACATATATATATATATACATACATATATACATATATATATACATATATATATACATATATACACACATATATATATATATACATATATATATATATAGGGGAATGATCAAATGAGAACTCCCTTTTTTTGCGAGAACTCTAGGAATCAATGTTATCCACTAGTTTTCAATGGTAAAATGGTAAATAACATAAACATAATATAAAAAATTATAAAACAAAAAATAAGATGAAAATGAAAAAAATAAATACACAAAAATGTTTCTCTAGTTTCCCTCTTTCATAAAAAAAAATTTAAAAATAAAAAAAAAACTCGTTTTTTTTTTCTGAAATTCGTTTTACACATGTGTAAAACCATATTTACACATGTGTCAAACCAGATTTACACATGTGTATAACAGGATTTACACATGTATAAATAACAGGTAGGTGATTTTAAAAAATATATATATCAATATGGTAGGCGTTGAAAAGATAAAAAAATACTGAATTTTATGGTGTAATTTTTTTGAAAAAATAATATCGTGAAAAAAAGTTATGAACGTTTTAAAAATAAAGGTGGAAATTGCATGTGAGTTGCATGTGACTTAATTTGTGTGGCTGAGATTGGTTTCTAGAGTTCTCACAAAATAGGGTGGTTCTCAAGATAACCCTACCCTATATATATATATATATATACATATATATATATATGGGGGATGGTTCAAATGAAAACCATGAGAAATTATGTAAACAAATAAATCAAATCTTCACCTTTGATCTATTAAGATTAATGACTCAGATTTGTTTGAATAAAAAAAATCAGAATTTTGTACTTTTGTGGGACCATGTGTTAAAAAATCAAACAAATCTAAGACATAGATATTAAACATTAAATGTGAAGATTTAGTTTATTGGTTTACACAATTTCATTTGGTTTACAAAAGAACTCACACACACACGCACGCACGCACGCACGCACGCACGCACGTACGCACGCACGCACACGCACACGCACACGCACACGCACACGCACACGCACACGCACACGCACACGCACACGCACACACACACACACACACACACACACACATATATATATATATATATATATATATATATATATATATATATATATATATATATATATATATATATAAAGAGGGTGGTTTAAAAAGAGTATACAAAAAAGGGATAAAAATGGCTTCATTAAAAAATGTATTTAAAATTGATATTCGAGAATTTCACATGTGAAATTCAAGTGGAAAACAAGTGCATTTTAGTCATTTTAAATTCAGAAGATAATTGCCAAAGATTGCCGGAAAATCAAATTGATCATCATTTTGGTCTCCCTCACGTTCTCGAAACATACACAACAACACATACGACGTTCTTGATTCTGAATAGTATTCGATTGAAATATTCGGGTAAACAATCGAATAATTATAATTTGAAATTGATATTTACGAATCTCAGATTATACAAGTTGAATTTCAATTTCCCTAAGATTAACTGAAGTGAGCAAAAAAAAAATATGCAAAGAGAGGTGTGTATCACATGAAAAATAGCAGTAAGGAGAATAAAATATTGTTTTACTGAAAGCTCATAGCCATTTTGATTTATCGGAGAAGATTTAAAACTAAAACTAGAATAAATTAAACCTAAGAAAATGTAATAAAATATTAAAGTCTAGTTTGGTATTTTACTTGGGTGTAAACCGATGCACGTGAACTCTGAACCATATCACATTCATCAAAACGCGTTTAAAATTAAGCGTGTTTGTCAATGTGAGGCTAGCCCACTTGGTAGAGGTTTTGTTTTTTAGAGGGGAGGTACTGGGTTCAAAACCAGGCATGGTGTAATGTGGAGTAATTTAAGAGTAGGAGTAGGATAGATTTGCCGTTAAAAAAAAAAAAAAAAAAAAATTAAGCGTGTTTTCAAGTGATTGTTTATTCCTTATTAAAGATTAAAGACAAAGATTGTCTCTCTTAAACTGCAAATAAGAAAGTGTTATTTTGGGTAACCAATGCGCTTTACCCTTTTTCAAGCAATGTTTATATTGACCAAGTGGCCAAACTTTTGTACTTATTAAAGATAAGTATATAACTAAGATATTCCGGTGAGACTAATATATATACAACTGGCATCAGTAATCCGTGTATTACACGGATTAATAAATAAAATATTAAATATAATAAAATTTTATTTATTTTAAAATAATATTTTAATATAAAATATAATTAAAATTACGTATGTGTAAATATATAAGTAATAAAACATAATATCAACTTTTTTAATTTTATTGTTTAAAAAAACCAAATATTTTATTTCAAAACAAATCGTTTTATATAATTTTCATTATTATAACTCTCAAGTTTAATTAGTTTTTATTTATAAATATTTTACTTTTTAAAAACACCAACTTTAAAATATTTTGTATTTTAAAAAACTTTGATGTTATAAAAAACTTTTTATTGTATAAGAATTAATTTCTTTTTGAATAAAATTAATAAAAAAACTTTTTTAATTTATTAAAATAGTATTTTTAGTCTATAAAGAAAATATATAATATTATTAGTAATTATAGTAACCATAAAATAGGAGCGAGAAACGAGAAAAAATTGATAAGAAGGAGTATGATGTCGCCACATGTCTATCTCATATACCCTTTTATAAATAGTAAATAATTGAAACTTTAAATGCTAGGACAAATGTAACGGAAAAAGATTAGTCCATATAACTAGATTCGGAAAATTTTCACCCAAGGGACATCGTCGGAGAACTTTTAGCATTAGTTACATTTTTAAGTTTCACTTTTTTTTTAATGCTCATAGCTTTTATATGAAATACTATTTTTTAAAACTAAAATTATATCATAAAAACAAACATTTTTAATTTTTAAAATACGTATAATGTTGATAAAAACGTGTATAATCTACCTACTCTAATAAAATAGTAACTATGTAGGACACGTGCTAACACCACATTCTTTCTAATCAAAGTTTTTCCGTCTTTCTCTCCTATTAAATAATTAAATTAATTATTAATTATTTAACTCTTTTTTAGATTAAAAATAATTTTTTAATAAATTAATAATAGACCTTATTTTAAATATTATTTTTAAAGAAACAAATTTTTATAAAATAAGAATTTTTTAAAACACCAAACGTTTTTAAAAATACAAAATATATTAAAATTAGTGCTTTTAGGACATAAAATTTTATATACCAAAAAAATTTGAGAGTTATAATAAAAAAATTAAAAATAATTTTTTTTAATACGGTTTGTTTGAAAAAAAAATGTTTAATTTTTTTTTCCCAAAAAAAAAGTTTAAAAAGTTGATACTTTTTTATTACTTATAGTTTTTACTGAAACGTAATTTCAACCATATATTATCTTAAAATAGTGTTTTATAATTAATAAAATTATAATATATTTAATATTTTATTTATACAACCCGTGTAATACACGAATTTACTACAATTAGTGTTGATATATATAGAAAGTAATTTTTTTTCACGTTATTTCAGCTTATTGTGTAATATTCGTTATATTAATGTGCAATATCAGGTTATTGTGTAAAATGGTCAGATAACTGTGTCCAAAACGACAAATAAATAAAGTACTAGTTTATGGAATTAATGAATCAAGAAATTAAAGAAGAAAACACACCTGCTGGCGCGGGAGGGGGCGCGGGCGCGGGGGGCTGGGGCTGGGGCTGGGGCTGGGGCGGGGGCTGGTGGTGGTGGTGCTGGGGCGGGGGCTGGTGGTGGTGGTGTTGGGGCGGGTGCCGGTGCCGGCGCCGGCGGCGGCGCCCGCGCCCGCGCCGGTGCTCGTGCTGGTGCTCGGGCTCGGGCTCGGGCTCGGGCTTCTGATATAGGACCATAGACAGTTTGTAGTTCATGCCATAAATCATTTGCAGTGAACTCTACGTTCGTGTTGACAAGACCGACGAGTACTTGTTCCGATAGAGAACCAAGAATCCAGCCTTTGACGAGCGCATCCGATCGTCTCCACAAGCCTACTTGTTCCTTGCCCATGTTATCTTCACGTGTGATGAAGCCAAGCATATCATGACTTTCTAAGAGACATAACATCTGCGTTTTCCACACATTATACATGTTCCGACCGCTCAGCTTCACTGTAACAAAGTTGGGGGCACAAACATGTGACAGATACGGGTATTCAGCTTCTTCAAGATTAGTGGAGCTTGATCCTGCCATTTATATTCAAAATAGATCAAGTATACACGGACTAAATTAATTGATCAAGAATAACTAATTTAAATTGGCATCATCTTTGATCCTTAGTTAACGTCATCATAAGCTTGTTTAGCTGAAGATATCATGAAGATATCATATCCTTCCTGTCAAAATCAAGATAATACAAACTGAAAAGGGTATTTACTAACATAATGCACAGGGATACATAAACGATTACTGAAAATACATTTCAATACAATCATAATGAAACCATAGGAATCCAATGTTAATAAGAAGGTCACCAGAGTTGTAGATGCAAGAGAGAGAGAGAGAGAAAGAGAGCACTCTAAATTGTTTTATTGTGACGACTGCTGAAAATAATATAGCTTGGAGGCTGTTAACTCCCTCCTACCCACTTATACCCGAGTCTCGATGGTGTAGTTACAAAACTTATTATTAAAATGGTATTGTTGGTAAAATATTTACTAAATTCTTGTAGTTTTAAAAATTTTATTGGTTTTTACTTCTATTCTCATAGCCTATTCAATAGGCTTAATTTAATGTTATTTATTACAATAACAATAGATTACTGTTAGTGTTAGGGAGAAAGGAGGAAAAAAGGATGGAAAGAGTCTCAAACTCAAAAAAGTACGTTAAGAACAAAGAACCATAACCACAAGGTTAAACTTTTATGTTAAACGTTTTATTTAAAATGAATGAAGTGTAACAAAAATGTCCAAGTAGTTAAATCTTTGTGTAAGATGTATTTGATTGGAAATTAAGGATGGCGTTATATATACTCCTCTCTAAATTATTTCTACTTGTTATATATACTCAACCTTTTAACTTTTTTAAAATAGTAAACTTTTTATTTTATGCTTGTTTATTTATCATATCATCCCTTAATATGTTAAACTAAAAACTTTTAAGTTGTTTTTATTTATAATTTCTTGTAGTCTTTATTAATTTTTATTTTTTATTATTTTTAATCGTAGTAATTATGAATGTTCAAAAAAGCCAATCACAAAAAATAACTAAACACCGAACCATATCTGTAACCTGAAAAATCGAATCGAATCATGAAATCGGTTTTTGATTAGGGCTAACTATTACACAAAATCTTGCTTATTCGGTTTGGTCATCCGTATAAATCGAATAAGAAATCATTTAATAGGTTTAATCCGATAATATAATTGAATAATTTGGTTTAAACGGTTTAGTTGGTTGTATTAGATTCGTTTATGACTATTTTCAATCTTAAAAGATAATTTTAATTTTTTACTAAAATTTTTTCTAACTTCAAAAATATTTATATTAAATATTTATAATTTTTTTTTTATTTTTAAATACATTTTATATTGATATATAAAAAGTGTTTTTGAAACTTTTTTTAAGAAAAAAAACACTTTTTTCCAAAATAAAATTTTTTTTCAGTGTAAAATATGACAAGTTTTGAACTGTTTTTAAAGGGAGTAGTATTACAAGTAATAGAAGAAGGTGTGTATAGTTTAACCAAAAATTAATGATAGCAGTGATTTACAATTATCTTTAAACTTTTAGAAATGTGTTTTTTATTTAAATTAAACTTTTTTTAGTTTTCCAAGAAACATTTTTATTACTTTCAATATTGTTTTATAAGAGTGATATTTTAAAATATTTAATGTTGAAGTCATTGCACGTTATTTATGTGATCCTCATAAGTTAAAATAAGTGTTTGTTTCTCGATCAAACCGTCATGAAATTACTGTTTCTCCATTCTTAATCACTTTATTTATCTGATCCTCATAAGTCAAGATCTCAAACTAGTTGTGTTTAATAACGAAGAAGGCGGTTCTCATAAACAAACACTTATTATTCTGATCCTCATAAGTTAAAACAAGTGTTTATTTATGAGGCCGTCATGAAATTACTGTTCCTCCATTCTCAAACACGTAACCAGTTTGAGATCTTGCCTTATGAGAATCAGATAGAGAAAAAGAGATCCGAGACAAAAAGCTGTGGGAACTGCATATTTAAATATGCAGATTTATCTGCATTGAAACTCCCTGTCCTTGGCAAAGATTGAATAGACATGAAGTTGCCGTACCTAAAGATGTTTTTCCATGTTCTGCATAAGTGAAATTCTGATTTTCGTATCCTAATCTAATAATTATAGGAGTTAAATTATTCTTACATGCAATTTAAGTCTGTAATTCTATCTTTCATGCTCTACAAAAGTATTTTGAGGTATGTTAAAGAAAGTATATTCTTATTCTACATACAGTGGTATTGTTCTAAAACTTTAAGATTTTGTTTGCATCTCATGATGATGTAATTATGTTAAATTACAGGAAGCTGAAGAACTCATGAGTTTGGCACCAGAAAAGTTCTTCTAATCTAAAGAAAGGTTTCTGGTTATGGTTAATTTGAATAGTGATGTATTATACATTGTTGGTTTATGTATCAAAATTGTGCGTAGGATGGGGAGGCGTATGCACATTTACTTGATGTTCTAGCCGACTGTGAGGCGTATGCACAGGTACTGAAATGTTCTTGCCTCTGAACTGTTAAATCGAATGATTGACTAATTCAAGGAATATGGACGTTGCTGCGTGTGAACGTTGGGAACTGCTGGACCGAGAAATAAGTAAGACCTGCTTATCACGAGGAATTAGTTGGAGTTCATTCTATTTAAGTTCGATTTGTTTCGTAGTTTTAATCATCCGAAATCATTCATTAGTCGAAAATTCTCTTGTAATCATTTGAATAAAGCTCTAAGCTTTCGACTGAATAATAGTGATTACATTCGACTACTTTGTTTCTATCATTTTGATTGTTGTTGCCTCTGTACCGAACTAACATGAACACTGTACCATGGAAACTTTGGAAATAAAAGATCCCACGGTAAGAGCAAACTTGATTCTTGAACTGCAAACTTGATTACGGACATTATTGAAGGGTCTACCACTTTAAATTGCAGTTTAGAAAGAAGTCAAAAACTGCAATCAGGTTGTACGCAAGGATTAAGCAGGAATCAAATTTCTCTCCTATAAATATTACAGGATTGGACATTGTTTCAGGAAACAAGAAGCTTATAACAGGTTTGTTATATATACATTGATTTGATTATATGATAAACATTACTAAATAGAAGAAATTTAGAAAAAGACACATTGTAAGGTATTATGAAAAGATCGACTTAATCTAAAAAGAATATTCGGTTAAACTGATTAAACTTAAGTTGACAAACATCGGTGATGAGTATAGTGAAGAATCTGTTACTCTAAATGTTATGGTAAGGCGTTATTGGTTGTAAATTTCTATGATCGTTGGTGCTATGGGAGCAACCATCTGGTAAATAGCAGTCATGTAGTTCTGATTTGTTACTCTAAATTACTAAAACTTTAAGATTTTGTGCTTTAATTTAAACATTATCAAAATGCAGTCCAAAAATATCAATTTTATTAATGTTTAAACAAAAAAACTGAAAGTTAAGGATTACGCCTGGCTGGTTGGAACTGCAAACATAGATATTACATGAAAAACTTTCTTTTTTTTGCTAATTGGACCATGCACTAAGATAATTTTTAATGTTACATTAGTTGCTGATTTGAATCTAATTCAATAGATTAAGTTTTCTGTATGAAATACTTTGAATCGTCTATTGTTTTTATGAATTAGGGATGAGCATGGGCCCTATGAACATGAATCTTATTATGCGGTCCAGGATATTGAAAGCTTGTTGATGGTAATAATGGTTTTTTTTTCACTTTGACAATTTTTCTATGCAAAAAGCAATAAATGAGTGCTAACTCAAGATCTGGTACCGTACAGAAAATGAAGAATTTGCTTGCATCAATCGCATTAGGGTTACCAAATCTTGCGTGGATGCTAAAAGACCTGCACACTACTGGCATGTAAAAGTCTACGTTGCAAAACTGTGCAGGTCGGCCGGTTTGGGTAACAGGTCATGCAAACTGTGCACTACGGGTTTGTGTCCAAATATACAATTACAAAATCCATTTATAAAAAAAATATTTTTATATGGCAAGTCATATCTCACTAACCCAAATGATCATGCAAACATTACCCGTAAGCTCTCTGATAACATATTGTTTTCCCATAATTGTATGAAAACACAATAAAATGTATAGACACCGAAGAGTTGAGTTATAGTTCTATGTATTAGTCAACTGTTATTTATGTACGTTATTGTATTTTAGGATAGTATTTATTATGTCATTTATTATTTCCTAAATTAGCTCTAGAGTTTGTTAGAATGTTCCTGTATATATTTTCTGTACTCATCCATTCCAAGGCAAGGAAAATCATTCGAATTATACTCTAAGCCCTAATACCATCGCCGCCGCCGCTGATCATAATCCATGGACTATTCTGCCTCCGTCGTCGTATTAGCCTCAGATCAATTCTCTCCTTCATCTTTTATTTCTGTTTGCTCAAACCTTTGTGACTTTTTCTTTACATGTCGGGTGACAGAAATGAATCAGCAACCCCAGCTCGGCCGTCAACCCAAACTCAGCCCTCTGCTCTTCACACTGTATACAAGGCGACGAACATTCAGCACAAAATCCGAATCTTGGATGGTGTTAAGGTATCCTACTCTTCCTGGGTCAAGCTCTTTCTGTTGCATGCTCAAGGTTACGATGTTCTGCATCACATTGATGGAACACAGCCTCCTACTACAACAAATCCGATGTTTGACACATGGAACAAGATTGATGCTATCGTCCTACAGTGGATCTACGGGACACTGTCGGATGAATTGTTGGCTAGAGTTTTAGAGAAAGAATCCATTGCGTTCAAAGCCTGGACGCGTATCAAAAACATCTTGAACAACAAGGGCTCCCGTGCTGCAGCTCTTGAACACGAGTTCATCAACCTCAAGTTCACTGATCTCCCTTCCCTCGAGGCTTACTTTCAAAAACCGAAAGAAATTGCTGATAAACTTTCAGATGTAGAAAGCCGTGTAACTGACAACCGATTGGTTCTGCAACTATAAAGGGGTTACCCCAGGAATATAATACCATTGGTTCTGTTATAAATCAACAATTACCCTCTTGGGAAGAAGCCTGTAGCATGCTTCAATTGGAACACCAGCGAAGACAAGCACGTGAAACACATCAGCCAGTTGCCGCTGCTGTTCTCCATGACCAGCAAACTCGTGATCAGCCTCCAGAAACTCAGCGCCGCTGCGTGGATCTGGAAATCAACGCCATCCAGACCCAAATAACCGTCGGCCCAATCACAGGCAGACTACTTCAGCCCCTTCTTCTACAAGATCAGGCCCCTCTCGAGACGTTTATCCACTCCCGCTCACTCACCTGGTTACTGGCCGACTTACTGGGGACTTCCAACCCATGCCCTTACCCGACCAAACCAGGTTGGGCAATGCCTTGGTAGTCTCAACCTCCGCGCCCACCTGCCCGCTCTGCTACTCAACCGCAGGTCAATCTCACTGATGTGAACCCTTTGGAACCATCTCAGCTGGGTTATGCTTTTGAAGCCATGTCAATGCAGCCTCCTAATGATCAGTGGTACATGGACTCCGGTGCCACCAACCATCTCAGTTCTGATTCAGGTATGGTTTCAGCTTCTCCACGTCTTACATGTATTAAGTTTATTTTTGTTGGTAATGGTCAATCTATTCCAATTCACGGATCAGGAAACACTCTTTTACCTGATACCCCTCAACTTTAATAATGTTCTTTACTCACCTAACATCATTAAAAATCTCATTTCTGTACGTCGTTTTACTATTGATAATTTAGTTTATGTTGAATTTGATCCCCTTGATTTTTCTGTGAAGGACTACAAGAATGGGAAGATTCTAAGTCGTCATTATAGTTCCAATCACTTATACCCTGCTACCAACACTTTCAATGCTCCCGGTGTTTCCCTGCTCACTACATCTCCTCCTGTTCCCTAGCACGATCGGCTAGGACATCCGGGGATGCACATTTTAGACTTTCTGCGTTGTTCCAATTTTATTTCATGTAATAAAACAAATCCTTTAGTTGTTTGCAATTCTTGCCAATTATCCAAACACAAACGGTTACCTTTTCATACTTCATTGTCAAATACACTTATGCCATTTGATATAATACACTATGATTTATGGGCTTCTCCCATTCAAAGTAAAAATGGTTATAAATATTACATGGTATTAATTGATGATTTCACTAACTATACTTGGGTGTTTCCACTAAAGTTCAAATCTGAAACCTTTGCCAAATTCACCCAATTTCACAATTTTGTCAAAACTCAATTCCATTGCGCCATTAAGTCTTTCCAATGTGACATGGGTAGGGAGTTTGATATCACTTCCTTCAAAAATTTTGCCACCTCTAACGGTCTCCAATTCAGGTTCTCATGTCCCCAAACCTCCCAACAAAATGGGAAGGCTGAACGAATGATTAGACGGCTTAACGAGCTTATGTTATGCCTTCTAACTCATGCTTCCATTCCCCCCATCTACTAGGTCGAAACCCTCCACACATCCGTATACTTGCACAACATTCTTTCCACAAAAGTTCTCAATAATCGTACCCCCATGTCTGTCCTCTACCTTAAACACCCCACTTACGATCACCTCCGTGTGTTCGGATGCTCATGTTACCCAAATCAATCCGCTACCCGACCACATAAGCTTGCCCCTCGTTCCACTCACTGTGTTTTCATTGGGTACCCACTTGATTTTAGGGGTTACCGCTGCCTCGATTTAGCTACGAGAAAAATTATCCTCTCCCGTCATGTTACTTTCGACGAACAAACGTTCCCTTTCAAAACAGCTTCCAACCCCTCCCCCCATGAGTACTCCTTTCTACAGGATGACCCATCCCCTATCCTGTTTCAGCCCTCCAATCACCCAACAACCACTCCTCCTACCTACCCCACTCCTAACCTTGTCACCAAACCCACAACCGACCCTTCTACTCACCCAACACAACCCTCTTACCACTTCCAACAGCTCGTCTACAGTCTCTCCTAGCTCTCACAACAACCTGCCCACACCTCCTTCGGCACATCCTTACCCCTTCACCTATTCTAGGCGAACCAAAGCACCCACTACAACTGCTGCCCCTATCCCAGCCTTCCAGATTTTTCAGCACAAGCCTAATGACACAATCTGCAATCAACCCCCACCATCCCTACATCCCATGCAAACTCGTTCCCGTACTTGTTCACACCAATCCCATCCTTCCGCCTCTCTTCATACCACCACACCTGATTCCATCAACATTTCATCAGTTCCCAAATCCCTGAACCAGGCTCTTTCCGATCCAAATTGGCGTGATGCTATGGCCAACGAGTTTAAGGCTCTAATGGACAATAATACGTGGGAGCTGGTCACTCGACCTGCCAACACTCACATTATAAATTGTATGTGGCTTTACAAACATAAATTTCATGCAAATGGATCTCTTCAACGATATAAAGCCCGGCTAGTTGTAAATGGAAAACGTCAACATGTTGGTTTAGATGTACCAGCACCCCGGTTTCGTTCTTGTACCAACACTCAGTTTGGCTGTGTCTCGTTCTTGGCCCATCAATCAACTTGATATCAAAAACGCATTCCTACATGGGGATTTAAGCGAAACGGTTTACATGTACCAGCACCCCGGTTTCGTTAATAAGTATAAACCATCTCATGTTTGTAGGCTTCAGAAATCCCTCTACGGTTTAAAGCAAGCCCCACGCGCTTCGTATCACAGATTTGCTAACTACATTGTCTCACGTGGATTTCGCAGCTCTTCTTGTGACACATCCCTGTTTATTTACCAACATGGTTCTCGGATAACTTATCTTCTCCTTTATGTGGACGACATTCTCACCGCCTCCGACAACCAACTCCTTCGTGACATCATTTCATCTTTATCCAAGGAGTTTGCCATGACAGATTTGGGGAAGATACATCATTTTTTGGGGTACATGTCACTCAAAAATCAAGGGGTTTATTCCTTTCGCAGGAGGCTTATGCCTCTGAATTCTTACTCGAGCAAAAATGGAGAACTACAAACGCAGTTCCACTCCCTGCGATACCGACTCCAAGCTCAGTTCATCGGCTGGAGAACCTCTCTCTGATGGCACGTTATAGAGAAGCCTCGCTGGGGCACTTCAATACCTGACATTTACCAGACCTGACATTGCTTATGCAGTGCAACAGGTTTGCCAATTCATGCATGCCCCACGTGAACCTCATTTTCAATTTCTCAAATGCATACTGAGGTATTTAAAAGGTACAATGTCGCATGGTCTCTTAATCACCCCATCCAAGTCCACGAAGCTTACTGCATATTCTGATGCCGACTTACTGCATATTCTGATGCGACTGGGGGTGTCCGGATTCCAGACGCTCTACCTCGAGTTACTGTGTCTTTATGGGAGATAATCTTCTCTCTTGGTCTTCAATGCGTCAACACACGGTATCCCATTCAAGCTCTAAAGCAGAATATCGGGGTGTAGCTAACACCACTGCGGAGGTCACCTGGCTCTGAAACTTGCTTCTTGAGCTGTAGGTTCCTACCAGGGATACTAGCATTATTTTCTTTGACAACGTGTCAGCAGTATACCTCTAAGGCAACCCCGTCCAACATCAACGCACTAAACATGTTGAAATTGACATTCATTTTGTGCGGGACAAGGCCTCTATCGGTGACATCCGAGTTCTTCACATTCCTGCTGACTATCAATACGCGGATATCTTCACCAAAGGACTCCCTAGAGCATTATTCCAGAGATTTAAGACCAGCCTGCGGATTCAGCCACATGCTCATACTGCAGGGGCGTATTACTCAACTGTTATTTATGTACTTTATTGTATTTTAGGAGAGTCTTTATTATGTCATTTATTATTTCCTAAATTAGCTCTAGAGTTTGTTAGAATGTTCCTGTATATATTTTCTGTACTCATCCATTCCAAGGCAAGGAAATCATTCGAATTATAATATGTAGTTAATTTGTTTGACTTTTAAAATAAAGCGGGTGGACTAGGTTGGCATGAGTTGGTTCTTGGATAAATGAAGTCAGCATGAGTTCTGAATTGTTTACTAATCTTTAGTATGCGTTATATATTGATTGATCTGATTAAGTTCTGTCACAGGAAGGAGAAGCTCGTATAGATAACAAAAGAGTTTAGATCTACAACTTCAAGCATAATCATCAGATGCCGTAGAGGTTTGGCCTTTCTCTCCTTTACACCCACAAAAAATATTAGCACGGTTAATAATAATATATAAGGACATGTTTAATTTGCAGCTCACCCTAAACGTGCACAACAATTGGTCCTGGGCTTGGCTAGAGAAAGCACTATTAGTTGAGCCCAAATTTTGCTCATTGCTACTAATATTAAGCTTGAAACCCCGGTCCCATGGCATAGCCCCGTTAGGCTTAAATGTGCAGTTCTTGATCCCCACTAAATAAACTTTTTTTTGTTGGTCTATATAAGACTTTTTTTTTTAACAAAAAATTTTCCAATACTTTTTGATATTTTTGCGAGTTAAGTTACCTTTCATCTAATTTCAATGTTCAATTCTATTTTTTATGCTTTATAGAACTATCTTGAGATATTGTTAAAGAATGTATATTCTTATACTTGAGACAATGAAATTGTTTATAAAATCTAAAATTTTAACTTGACAGATTTGTGAAAGTAAACAAGAAAACAAAACATCCCACTCATAAAAATGCTATTTGTAGGGTTTCTTTTTTTTATTTAGGGGTGGGGGGGGGGGTACCATTCTTTTATCCTAAAGGATAAAGAGATTTTTTTTTGAAAGTAGAATCTAAATAATTAACTTTTTAATTAATGGTAAGAAAGCCAAATGCAAAAAACTTATTGTATATTTTGGCTAATTGGATCTTGTACTCATATCCTTGATGTTACAATGTTTTGAATCTTACTTCATAGACTGTAATTTCTTTATAAAATACTTTCAATCACCTATTGTTTCTATGAATCACCAATGAGCATGGGCACCATGAACATAAATCTTATCATGAGAACTGAGATATTGATAGCTTGGGAAAAGTAAGAACAATATTTTTCACTTTTTCGGTCTTTTACGCAAAAGCAATAAATGAATTCTAATTTAAGATCTATAGACAATGGAGGAATTGGTTGCATCAATCGCAATGGAGTTGTCAAAATGAATTTTCATTGAATGTTTTGCCATTGTTGCAACCAATTCCTTAAATGATTGTTGTGCATGTTTAGAAATCACATCAGAGATGCCAAATACTAATTCGTGTAAGCATAGAATAACAATTTGAACAATCAGTTAGTCAAAGTAGTAACTGAAATTTACAAACATGCACAGAAAGCTTTGTTGCTTTGTCCTTTAAAGATTGTTTTCATTTTAGTTGATTCTAATTGATATAGAACTTGTTATCGTTTATAGTTTTCAAAAACTTATATTTCATCATTTTAGCGCTACATTCCTATCATCTTTTACTTATGATTTCTCTTTTATTCTTTTTTCAAAGCTAATAGATTTCTATCCATCAATCCTAGCTATTTAACCAACTGAATTCTTGTCTCACTTGGTTTAGATCATTTGACTTGTGCTTGACACGTACAAAACTCATTTTTTCACCTCTTACTTAGCAACAACATTTTGTATCTTTTTCTTGTATGTTTGAGTCCTTTTAACAATTCAAAAATATTCCCGATCACTTCATGAAAATCATATATTTACTTCTTAATAATCACTGAAATGTTAAATCACATCATTTGCTTCGATCCCAATGATTTTGACGACTTTGTTCGTTCTATTTTAAATGTTTGACTTTGTTTTTGCATCCAAGACATTATTTTGTTGATTACTAACAAAAGCTTAAAACTTGGAGTATCCTCTACTTGCACTTCTATGTTGCTGAAATTGAACCCTCCGCTGCCGGACCTCACCCTGCACCAGCGACAACCACCAGCCCACTACAGTCGGCAATTGATTTTTCTCCAAAACCTAACGTTGGTTATAAGGAAGAAAATATCTCCTAATCATAAAAGAGAATCATAATTGATAGCTTAAATCAAGCATTGCTTGATTTATGCTTTGACTACTTTATTATATTTGATTGCCTGATTATTAAATTATTAATTTCAAAATAGATTTTGGAAAAATCCAGTTTTCCGACCCATGACCCATTTAATCAACTTTTGACCTATTAACATTCTAACCCACAAACATGATTAGAACCATTATTCACACCCTAATCATGGTTTGTGCACTTCATTATTCATAGTAACGTTGGTTCGTTATCCATATATTGTGCCAAGCTAGCCTCCTCTTTTTTCTCCCCCTTTGGACATTCATTTAGAAAATGTCCAAACTCACCACACTTGTAGAATCTAACGTGGCTTTTATTCTGTTGGAACCATTCACCACCTTGACCTTTTCCGAAACCCCGACCTCTTCCTCGGCCATTCCCAAAGTCATCCCGGTTTGAACTTTCATAACCACATTGCTCACATCAATGTTTTTTGTCTTTCTCCCTTTTAGAAAGCATTAACCTCCCTTGAGTTTCTTCTTCTTTGTTGAGTCCTTTAATGCGTTCTTCATAGGCCCTCAACCTTCCAACAGCTTCATCAAACAACATCTTGTCAAGATCAAAGCATTGCTTTATTGAGGCTACGATTTGAAGGAATGACTTGGGCATAAGATCAAGCAACCGTCTCACCAAAACCTTCTCTTCAATGTCTGACCCGAGACTCCTTGCTTTTGAGGCTAGCCCACTTAGTTTGCTTGCAAAAACATCTACCAAGTCATCCTCCTTCATGTGCAAGCTTTCGATTTCCTTCCTCAATGTTGAAAGCCTAGCCGTTCTTACTCGATCCACCCCCAAAAATCTTGTTTTGCCCTTCCCAAACTTGTTTTGCATCTATATGAGATGCCATTTGTAAAAGAAGCTCTTCCGGGATGTCTTGAAACAAGAAGATAAGAGCCATCTTGGACTTTTTTGGATCAACATTAGTACGTCTGGGTGGTTTTATAGCCTCCCATATTCCATTTGCATCCATAAACGCCTTCACTTTAATTGCTCACACCAGATAGTTTGTAGATGTCAAAATCGACACTGATAGGACATCGAACCTCCTTCCTTTGATGGTATCATTACCATTTTTTTATGTTTTGGACAGCCCCAACCTTTGTAGATTAGATCCTACTCCAACAGCCTTCTTCCACCTACCAAGAAAACAAAGCCACCTGCTTTTGCTATTTTCTTTCACTTGCCAAACAAGACCGGATCCAGAGGCTTCTTCCCGTATATTTCTTCTGCACTTCTGGTTGGAATTCCCTGCCAAAAGAACAAGCCTAACCGCTATTTCGTTCTTTTCCTAGGCAACGAAGAAGAAGAACAGGGTCTGGTTACTGATCGATGGGATTAGGGCCGTGATTTAATTCTAATCAGAGGCTGATCAGAATCAAATCAAGCTGTTGTTCCACTGTTCAACCTTTTGGTGTAGTGGCTTGTCTTTCCCTGTCATAGGTTTTCGATCTCGCATCGCTTTTATACCAATTGTTAGACAATTGGCACAATAACAATTGATAAAAACACACTCATAAAAGAGAACAAAGGAAATACTTTTTGATACACCTTGCATCTTATTCCTACTATCTATTTATAAGAAAGAATATAACTCCTAATCATAAAAGATAATCATAATTGATAGCTTAAATCAAGCATTTCTTGATTTATGCTTTGTCTGCTTCATTATATTTGATTGCCTAATTATTAAATTATTAATTCCAAAAATAGATTTTGGACGGATCTAGTTTTCTAACCCATGACCCATGTAATCAACTTTTGACCCGTGAAAATTTTAACCCACAAACATGATTAGAACCATCAATTCTCTTCTTTGATGTTGACATCCTTCACGTATTCAACGCCCATGAATGGTCTCATCTTAGTCTACTTAAGTTTTGGTCATCAACATCTGTACTGTAGTAAAAGTGTTTCATTGCCTATCTTTGATACCTCAACCCTTACCCAACTATACTTTCTATAAATCTAATAATCTGTTTGACTACTTCAGAATGACTTGCCTTTTGAACCTGTATAAACCTATTCACAATCCCATCTAAGTAGCTAAAATCAGGCTGCTTGTGAATTGTATCTCCAATAAATCTTTGCTACTAAGTTAGGTCCACTCATCCGTCTTCATCTTTAGACATAACTGCATTACCTTTACTCATTCCTGCCAACTGAAGAATCTTTCTAACATAACCTTCTTGTCTCAAAATTATATGCCATCCTTGGTTTGATCAACACTTCTATACCAAGGTAGTAGGCTGCTCTATTGAAACCGTTCATTTCGAATTCCAACTTCATATCCCCTTGAGCTCTTGCACTTTATCTTCACTTGAACTAGTTTTAATCATGTGTTCATTTACGATTTATGTAACTTAATTGGGTCACCTTACAATTGCTATGGAGTAAGATTCTAATAACTTAATTAAATTAAACCATTTGAAAATGTCACCACTGTGTTCATCGTTCAGTTTCAAAGTGTCACCACGTATACGCATATCCTTCTTCGGTTAATTAGCCCAAACTTAGGATATTACTAGTTAGAGCCAGGATGTAATATACATCAAGAACCAATAGTTGCTAATCATTTATACATTTGAAGAGCATTGATCATTTCCCTTCAATTTGAAATTTAGAACCATCACCAATTCACGGCTAAACATTAGCTAATGGTTATTACAATGGAAATGAACTTTTTGGCACGCAACAACTCCTCATGAATACATAAAGTTTAGGTATTAATTTCTAAACATCGCATAAATATGATAAAGTACGTTTTTCCCCAATTGAAATCTTAAATAAGTAAAATGAGGTCGTGAAACTCACCTTAAGGTCGGATGTGTCATGTGTGGTTCGGGATTTATTGATTCATGCCAGGGTGACGCTAAGCCAACGCGATTCCTACATATATACGTACGTAGGTTTTACCGATAAGTTTGGTCGTAAGTCGTAGTGTAAGTCGTTTTTACGTTAAGTCTTTAAGTTTCTTGTTTATTTTGTTGACACATTATAAGTCATTTAGGATATTATTAACAACGTATACTAAAATCCTTTTTATTCAACTATGACCTAAATCATTAACTAATAACTTCAATTTTTACATACCTACTCGTGATGTGCATTAAGGTACTTAAATAGATTGGAATAATTATTTGGAACTAATGTGATGGCTAGATACATCTCCTAAGTTTATGTACATACGGAAACAGGCCCTACCATACACTAAAATCCTTTTTCCCAAACAAGTTTACTGCAGTAAACATTACTCACAACTGATTGTATCTTGGTCGTTTGGGGGATCAAATCTAAGTGTTAACAGGAATGCTTATATGCGTTGGAAAGCTAATACATTAAGGTAACTTTTGACACCAAATCACGTTTGTTGGTTAAGTATTTATAGCCTTGCAAAGTCGGCCAAACATTATGTTAGAAATCAACTTTTGACACTTCATTTTGTTTTGGGCTTATGGGAGGTCAAATCTCCACAAAAAATCACGAGACTAGTTGGGTTAGAAAGCTAAATTCTTGAACATAGCTTTAGGGTCAAGAAACGCATTATATATTTTTTTCGACGAAGATGCAGCCTTCTAGAGTTGGGTGTAAAGTTCTGTCACGTTACTGTCTACTCTACAGTTTCAGCTTTGTTGCTATGTTAAGAGGGGTTTAACTAGGAAACAAGCAATATATGCTTGTTAGAACACTAAAACTAATTGTGAAATGTATCTATTTCATGTCCAAATCATCGTTTAGGTGTGGTTTTAGAGTGTTTAAACTTCTACAACGTGTAATAGGTTTGTTTTGAGTTGTTTCAATACCGTACCAGGTGGTAGAAGCAAGTGTAACAAGAAACGAATGGTAGAGATCCAAAACCGTGCTCCCTTATTCCTCTTTTCTCTCAATCGCAGCAGCATAGCAGGGAGTTTCTTGAGGTTGTTTTAGGACTTGTTTGAATGTATTTTTGGTGTGAAAATGAAGCTGGAATTATGGTGCTTATATAGGTTCTTTGGGGTGGAATATGTACAAGAGATGCTTAAGCATCGTTGAACATGTTGGACTTAATCTTAACATCAAGTGGAAGATAATTTAGAACGTCAAATATAAAAGTCGAGTATGTAATTAGTAGGAAGTTAGGGGTTAGTTATGTTAGTTATAGTAGTTGTTAACCGCCTATTGTATAGGGTATAAATACCCATCATGTATCAACATTTGTGTGTGTGAATATAGAAGTGTATTTGTGTGTTTCTCCTGTTTTTGGTTCCATCGTGAGTCCCTGCACTTCTTGTGCATACTCCTTGTTTGATTCATACAAGATATAAAATTGATTCTAATCGTAATCGATCCCGGGTGCTTCAGAACAAAGGGACCCTTGATGGATGGGTCTTTCTTGGACAGCAGGATGTCACGACCCGTCAAAAAGCAGATCGCAACACCCAAATTTTTATCGATTAGGGGCACTTTTGAAGCAACCAAGGCTGCCCGGAAGACTCCAGAACAGTCCACACAATTCTGCAGCAACATGGCAACGTCGGAAGGCTCTAGAACGTCCCACACAATGCTAGAAAACGTTGCTCCAAGGGCTGCTATGAAGAAGCAACTTGTGCAGCCCTAAAAGATCTTGGAAATCTCTAGAATACACTATAAAATTCAGCCATGGAACTACATGGAAAGATCTTGAAGGAAGCTAGATTGTTTCATGAAAATATCTAGTCCAAGATATTTCTAGTACACTAATAAACTAATGTACACATAATCTAGATGTAGAACAATCTAGATCATATGGTGGTAGTATAAATAGGATGGTGGTGCTTCATTTGCACCCACCTAAGTTCCTTGTAACTCGAAGCCTTATACTTGTGTTCATAGTAATATAAGCTTCATACTTGTGTTGTAATCACACATCACAAGCATTCCACTTGCGTACTACAAATCTAACGTTCCCTTATAAAGACTTTCGCTGCATAAACCATCCATTCGAGATCAGGAAGGCTGACTTAGAACAAATCTAAGTGCCGCACGAGAACTGAACAAATCAGTCCGTGACAAGTGGTATGAGAGCCGCGTCGATTCATTGGGATGGCATCTAATCCTGAAAAGGTTGTACCCTCAAGCGTCGCCGGAGACGAGACCCGTAGAAGGGAGGATGCTCGTAAAGGTGACAAGAGAACTCGAAGCATGTCCAAAGACTTGGTTGCAAGTATGGACAAAAGAGTTGAAGATGTCGAAATAGCATTGTCTGATTTCAAAAACGAAATGGATGAATTCAAGGCTGAAGTAGATATCTTCAAAACACACACCTACGACTCTTTGCAACATGTTGAGTCGTTAGGCAATGACTTCGATGAAATTAGAAGCGATCTCAAACTCGCCATCTCCTTGATAAAGAAGGAGATGGAAGAGGCATTCACAAGGGAGTTGGGTCAACTCAAAGCTAACTTTAAGAGAGAGATCAAAGACTTGCAAACTGAACTAAGTGTTTGCAAGCACGCACTAGCAACCGGAGGTGACAACATAATCCATGCCTCTACAAAGGTAGACATCCCCAAACCAACACCATTCGTAGGTAAACGAGAGGCGAGGGCTGTGGATGACTTTCTTTGGGAGATGGAGCAATACTTTGAGGCCATCGACATTGTTGACGATGCCAAGAAGATCAAGACGGTAACTTTTTACTTGAAGGAGACCGCAGCTTTATGGTAGCGTCGAAAGCACATGGAGATTGATAGAGGTACGTGCACCATAAAAACTTGGCCTGATTTCATAAAAGAAATCAAGAAACAATTTTATCTAGAAAATGCTGAACACGAAGCCAAGATTCGGCTTCGTAATCTAAAGCAAAAGGGTATTATCAAGAACTACGTCAAAGATTTCACTACCCTTGTGCTAGAAATTCCAGACTTGTCACCAAAAGACTCTCTCATATACTTCATCGATGGCTTGCAAACATGGGCAAGAACCGAACTTGAACGAAGGAATGTTCAAGACTTGTCCTTAGCCATCGTTGTTGCTGAAAGCCTGATCGACCATAATGAAAGGCGATCACAAAAATCCATCATTATAGAGGATAATGATGAAAAAGGTGGGGGAGCAAGACCACATAATAATAATCAAAATCGAAGAGAAGACACTCAAAGACCCCCAAGGTACGAAAATGAGGTACAAATAACCAAAGGATGCTTCCTTTGCGACAGGCCGCGCAATGCACGGGATTGCCCAAAAAGGCTAAACTAACAGCCTTGATAAGATCTAATGATGAACCATCAGAACCAGAGGAGGTTCGTCTAGGAACAATGCAACTTCAACTACTTAATACTTTAAGTAAAGTTGAAGGCAAGCCCTTGGTGATGGCAAACCAATCAAACTCAACGACAATCAAAGACAACCCAAAGAGAGAATCAAAGGGTCTTCGACTCGTAAACATGGAGATAAAAGGGCAGCCTGTGAAAGCATTGGTTGACACCGGAGCAAGCCACAACTTCATCTCACCCGAAGAGGCTCGAAGACTTGGCTTGAGGATCAGTACGCAAGAAGGATGGATCAAAGCCGCCTCAGGAAATGCCAAGCCAATTGAAGGAGCAGCATGGGGCATGAAGACAGAGATCAGAACATGGTCAGGCAAGTTGCACTTCTCAATTGTTTCGCTAGACGACTACGCCATCGTACTAGGAATGGACTTCTTTCGAAAAGCAAAAGCATGCCCAGTAACATTCATAAACACCATGTACCTCATCAAGGGAGATCAAGTACACACAATTACCTTGGAGCCAGATACAAGGCGTCAAGGCAAAACCATCTCTATCCTACAACTCATGAAGACAAATCATGGGGCATCAAGACAACACGACGAGGACGTCGTGGCATTAGGTGGGGGAGAATGTCACGACCCGCCAAAACGCAGATCGCAACACCCAAATTTTTATCGATTAGGGGCACTTTTGAAGCAACCAAGGCTGCCCGGAAGACTCCGAAACAGTCCACACAATTCTGCAGCAACATGGCAACGTCGGAAGGCTCTAGAACGTCCCACACAACGCTAGAAAACATTGCTCCAAGGGCTGCTATGAAGAAGCAACTTGTGCAGCCCTAAAAGATCTTGAAAATCTCTAGAATACACTACAAAATTCAGCCATGGAACTACATGGAAAGATCATGAAGGAAGCTAGATTGTTCCATGGAAATATCTAGTCCAAGATATTTCTAGTACACTAATAAACTAATGTATACATACATCTAGATGTAGAACAATCTAGATCATATGGTGGTAGTATAAATAGGATGGTGGTGCTTCATTTGCACCCACATAAGTTCCTTGTAACTCGAAGCCTTGTACTTGTGTTCATAGTAATATAAGCTTCATACTTGTGTTGTAATCACACATCACAAGCATTCCACTTGCGTACTACAAATCTAACGTTCCCTTATAAAGACTTCCGCTGCATAAACCATCCATTCGAGATCAGGAAGGCTGACTTAGAACAAATCTAAGTGCCGCACGAGAACTGAACAAATCAGTCCGTGACAAGGAGCTGCAGTATTCTTTAGCCCACATGGAAAAACAGAATTTCACTTATGCAGAACATGTAAAAACATCTTTAGGTACGACAACTTCATGCCTATTCAATGCAGATAAATCTGCATATTTAAATATGCAGATAGAGAAAGAGAGATCCCAGATAAACCCTTACAAACAACATACAACTTTTAAGAACAATGACATCAAAGTTGACAACATATGGTTGGAAAAGAACCGAACCAAGGAAGACGATGACCTTCGTACCGCTTCTATTATTAGAGGTGCGTGAACCCTTTATAGATGTAGTGGGGGATCTAGAAACAGGCATGGTGATTGAATTCGCTTCTTCAATGGAACAATACACCAGCAATTGAATGCCAGTTTCACCACATTCATTCAATCTGTTCAATTTAGATCATATGTCCCGTCGATTATAGTGTTTAGTCATCAAAAACCTCAGATTTCATTGCATGGAAGGTGTAAAGGACACTAAAGGACCATTAGATTTCATTGCGTTGAGTTGGTGATTTAAGGAACTCAGCCGATCACCAATAAGTGTTCTTACCCAATTCAACTACTAACAATCATTTATTAAAATGTAACAAACTCAGTCAAAGAACGTCAAATGTTAAAGTCAACCACTTGGACTCGTATCAATGTCTTCCTCATTGTTAGCTCCTAAATCATGACCAGTCGAGTCACTTGGGCTTTACGAGGATGAGTCGATGGAGGTACAGATGCTAGTATCATTACTTGAGCCTCCACTTTGATTGTAGGTTTGCAATAGTTGAGTTTCTTGAATTTTTATTTACTTTTTTTTCATATACTCCATACACATTTCATATGATGTTTTACTTAAGATCACACTTGTGAGAGATAAGGTAATCAAGTAGCCACAACTTCACCTTCACCCTAGAAGTTATTTGATAGTTTTTTTTTGCTTGAAGTATTCAACGTGCCAGTTCCACATGCCGGCGATTTTCCCTCTCCACAACCTTGTTTTGCTCCAAAGTGTATGGGGCTATCAAGTCTCGATGAATACAATGATCTTCACAAAAATCACTGAATGCCATAACTATGAATTCTTCTCCATGACCCGTCTTAAGGTTTTTATCTACATGTCACTTTCTTTTTCAACCTCGACTTTATTTAAAAAAAATCAAATGCCTCAGACTTTCGTTTTAAAAAATATACTCAACTAATCCTTGTGTAATCATCATCAGTTAACAAGAAAAATATTTTATTACCTCCTATCGATGTGGTTGGCATGATACCATAGAGATCTCCATGCTCTAATCGGAGTGCATGAGATGCTCTTCATGCATGATAAGGAAAAGAGCATATTTTCTACTTCTCAAAAATACACCATTCAAAATTAGTAATGTTACCTATCTATGGCAGCCCATTCACCATCTTTGAGTTTCTTAACAAGTGTAGTTCGTGTGCATGTATATGCCCACAACAATTCACAACTTCACATCAAAGGAACATGTATTATTCGATGACATCTGAATGATACACACAACCTTATTATATTTTGTAAAAGTTATAACACATGTATTGTCATAAAAAAGAACCGAGTAACGTGTTCGCATAAGCTGTCCTATACTCAATAGGCCGTGGTCAAGTGTAGACGCATATCAGACATCATACACTAATCTGATTGTCAAGACTCAAACAAAAACAAGTTAATAAATAGATCTTAGCAACCTTTATTGTGTATGGGTAAGTAAGATCGGCTAGCACCACACGGAATTTGATGGAAACTGTTTAATTAACTTAACTTAAATGACTTAATGAAAGACTTGTAAAGTAAAACCAAAAACTTTGAATAATTTTAAGAAACACAATTACAAAAAGCAACAAACGTTGGAAATGAAATTACTAATCAATGAGAAAACAATCACTTCCGGGTTTCAATTCCACAAGATCAACAATTGACACATTTAAGTATAAACATAACTTCAAAATCTTAGCTTTTGGCTAAAGTGATAGCAAAGGAACAATATATTAAGATTCGTTCATTCATGATGTTATCAGTTTACTCATATCGAATTACTTACCAATCTTAATGAGTTAACGATGCAAGAAAACCGAAAACTAATAATCCAATGTTTCAACATAAACAAATCATTGTTTATAAACAAATCTTTTAAATCAAGAAAAACCTTAATTACATTTAATAATCCAATGTTTCAACATAAATCCTAATCAAAACATATTAATAATCTTACTTAGTGAAAAAAATTACTACAACTACAAATAACAAAAATAAAGCAAATCATAATTGAACATAAAACAAACAAGATAATGAATAAGTACATGGACCTGATCATAATCATTAGTGAAAGCCTTCATCAACCGATTTGTGTCTCCCACACTAAAGTGTTTGAGTCTAGTTATCAAACTAACAAAACAAAAGAAAAGAAAAACACATAAACTAATAAATAAAATCCACTTTCATAGGAATCATGATTGCATTTAGCGTATGCAACAAACCTGTGAACCCCTCGATAGACCCGGGTAGAGGACTTGCAGTCTCGTGAAGTTTTTAGAGGACACACCACAATGTTCACGGTTTGCCTCGTGATTCAGGCTGTTTCCCTCTCGATGATGAAGCTCATCCCCCGTCCTCCTACTGTCTAACCTTGACCTCTGTTATTTTGAGGACATATCTAGTATTCAGAGTTTGTGTCGATTTGGTATTGCTCTCGCGGCACGCATCGAACCAGTGCTTTACCGATGTTTGATTAGCGCTAAGTTTTAGGTCCTCCGTCTGACCATACTTGTTACCAGTAAGTTTGTTGAAGTGCACATTTGCCTACGAGTATCCAATGTATCCATGGTAGTTGACATGTCGGGTCCATAGCTTCATCACTGTCTTGAACACGCCATCCGATGTCCTTTATACTCACCCTTCTTTTCTCGAAACTCGAATCACCATCCCCCACTTTGTCAATTTGTATAATAAATAATGGAGGATGATAAAGACCACATCTTAATATCTTAAGCTCTTGTTTCTAAAGAGGTGTATGTTATCCATCATTTTAAACATTCAACTCTTTTCTATGAAAGACTTATAAACTCTTCTTCCACTTCATCACTGCCCACGCCCGATATAATCATCAGTTCTTCATCAATTAAAGGAATTGGTGTAGTATTACTATCCATAACCTCCTTATCCATGTTATCTTCAAATTAAGGACTCTTCAATCTGTATTTTAAGCAAAACTACCTCACAATTTATACGTAATAAGTTGGACCATTGTTGTTTTGAAAGGTGATATTGTGATAAATTCTTGTCGATCTCAATTGAACAACCTTTTTCTCCTTCTCATATTGATAAATGTTTTGAAAAGGCTTGTCACTTTAGTTAGCAATATTTTCGTACATCTAATTAGTAGGTTGACATTGATTCTGATCATATCATTAGGAAATGTTTGATTGGTTCGAGCATCCATAAAAATCCCATTGATTATGCCTTTTAAAATCTTCATGCGTCGGCTAAGAATATTCTTGATGATAGCCAATATAATTCTCCTAGCACCTTGAGCCTTGTGCCATCTCTAGTTTAATACTGTTGCAATCCAAATATTGCCCAAAGTTGTAATTCACCTTTGACTAATAATATCCTTCACAATATGATGAATATGCTTTGTAATACGGATAAGGAGAGGGTGCATCTTCATAATAAGCATCCAACATATATATTTTATTCTCGCATCCTCACACTTTTGCTAATACTCATGGCAATCATTTCGTTTGTGAACAAGACACCCGCAACATGTATATGAATACTAAACTTTGTTCATGGTGAATTTAACTAAAGAATAACCTGCAAGATATAAAACACCTAGTGTAGCATTGAAAAAAAACAAAACAAAACAGAATAAAAATAAAAAATTACAAAAAATAACACTTAGCGCATGGAAACGACACCATTTTGATCTGATTATTGACACTCGATCAAAAACAAGTTAATAAGTTGGTCTTAGTTACCTTTATTGTGTAAGGATACATAAGGTAATCTCCATAGAGAATCTGGTGGAAAGTGTTTAACTAACTTAACTTAAACGACTTTACTAAATACTTTAAAATAGAAACTGAAACTTTGAATGATTTTAAGAAACACAATTGCCAAAGCAACAACCTTTCGAAACAAATTTACTAAACAATAAGAAAACAATCACTATAAGGTTCCAATTCCATAACATCAACAATTGACACATTTAAACAAGGGGTTGTATAAACATAACTTCAAGATCTTAGCTTTTGGTTAAAGTGATAGCAAAGGAACAATCGTTTACAATTCATTCATTCACGATGCTATCAATGTACTTATATCAAATTCCCTATAACGATGCAAGATAACCAAAAACCGATAATCAAGTAAGCAACTTTCTTTATAAACAAATTATTTAAATCAAGTAAAACCATAATTACATTCAATAATCCAATGTTTCAACATAAACCGTAATTAAAACATATCTATAATCTTACTTACCATGAATGGTACATCCGAAAGTGATCACAAAGAACTTAGTCACGCATCATCTTCTTTATGTCTTCAATCTTAATTTGGATGAGGATTGTAGATGAGTTGGGAGGCTTGAGAACACCAAAAATAGCTGTGAATTACAATTTTTATGTGTGGGAAGTAATTTATCAGATTGCATTTGAATTGGTATAAATAATATTCAAGTTCCATAAAATCTGGAGTTTGTTAAGGCACCGACGTATGATACATCGACATTAGGCGTATCATACGCCTATATCAGCATTCTAGTGCCCAACTTTCTTAAATTTTTAAGCAATACGTGAAAACAAACACCCAACATACACCCAACGTTATATTATACGCAGAATATGACATATAAACGCTTGCACTCTTCTAGCATGCAATATTATTTATAACTTTTAATATTTGTAACTTTTGTCCTTTTACTTTCATGTTTTGCTTCTTTTATCTCAAATTAAGTTCTATTAAGCTCCAAACACCTACGAATTAAAACACACACAAGGTCATCTTGTTTCTTAACAATAATGATGCAAAATCACTTATTTAGATTAATTAAACACTAATATATTGATACATGATCACATACAATACCTTTAATTGACCATCTACCATCGTTATTTTTCCTGTCTTTTTCCTTCAACTTGAATTCCTTTCTCATTGCTCATCTTTACATGCACTTTCTTCTTTACATGAACTATTAGCGGCGACTTTTTGGGGTATTAGCGGCGACAAGTGTCGCCTCTAATAGTCAAAAATTTTGTAATGATTAACAACTAAAATTAATATGGAAGAGGAATCTATAGCATCATCTTTACAAATCTACCTATATGTACAAGTAACCACAATCACCTCTAGGATCTTCATCCACCAATAAACAAAACTGTAATTGTTAAATGATTAGACAAAACTAAACAATTGATGTTACTAACTAGATATACATCACAAATTAAACCCTATACTTTAAGAAACGATTAGAATGCGTTAAGGGTTATCTACCTTGGTTACACGTTAATTTAGAAGTAAACTCCATGTAGAGAATGCTACAAATAAGCACAAAGGAATTTATAACTTACGTAGGGAACTCGATTAAACGATGTTGAAGAGAAAACCAAGCAAAATAGATGTGAAAATTAACACAAAGAAGAACCCGAAGAAGCTCGCAATCGGCACTGCCAATTGCACCGCCGAATCGATTTGCAACTTAAATATTAATACAGTCGAATCATCTCAAACACACGCATATGCTAAAGAACAAAATCAATGTCACGATCTAACTGTCGTTTGAAACCCAGCCAAGACCTATGAAATCCAAGACCTATCAAGCTTAAATTGAAACGTAACAAGGTTAAATCATGATAGAAAAGGTCATTGTCATAATTAAAAATTTTATTCGATTAAAGAATAAAAAAAAGATAGACGGAAATCAGACACATAGGTTTAGAAATTCAACAATGATGTGAGATGATGGTTAGGAAAACTAACCACAGTGAGAACACGAACATGATAACTAACCAAGGATGTTTGGACTTCGAAGATCTCGACATTTTGATCTAAAGGCAAACGGCCGTGGGGCTGTCGTATGGAAGGAGGCGGTTGGAGAAAAACCCTAAAAAGAGAAGAATATTGGAAGCAGCTGTTGTGTGGCAGAGTAAAACGGGTATAACCCGGGAGTTCACTACAAGAAATGTCTTAAATAACGGCAACACCAATAGCGGCGACAGCCATTAGCGGCGACAGTCGCCGCTATCAAGTGACGATCTGTTTGCTTTATCCGTACTAAGATCTAGCCGTCGAAACGGTCAGGGTTCCACCGTACACAAGGACCAATAGCGGCGACAATTAAAGACTATTAGCGGTGACAAGTCGCCGCTATTGATGCATATCTGATAAAAGCGGGTTTTCCCCTCCATTTCCTATCTTTCCCTCCACACCACACCTTCAACAGCATATTCCGACCACCAGGCCTCCCCCACCTCCGGCGACCACCGGTTCACGACCACCAGGCGACGACCACCTCTCCTCTACCTCCGGTCACTATTTTCTTCAAGTTCCGTTCACCACATTGCTCAACCTCCGGTCACCTCTACGCCTTCTCTCAAAATCCGACCACCACCATCCCGTGACAACCACCACCGTGGACTTGCTGCTACTACCGTGGTTGCTCTTGTCGTAGATCTCGACCACCGTCGCCGCTAATACCTTTCTACCTTTCTTCATAGTTAGAATGTAATTTTTTTTGTTTAAACACAATTTTATGCTTGTTTATGTTATTGTATGGTTGAAACATATTTAGATGTTCATTTTTAGTAGGTTGAACATAATTTTTAGTATAATTTGTGTAATTTTAGGTTTTAATAAAAATTGTTGAATATGGTGAACTAGTGAGATTGATTTAGGTATTTTGGGCATTTGATGTAGAGTATTTGTTATGGATTTGATAAATAATATTTGATGCTTAAAATTTAGTTGAGTTTAGGTGTATTTGGGTATTTGATATAGACTTTTTGTTAAATTGGTATAAATATGTTTAGATGTTGATGTTTAGTTAGTTGAATAAAACTTGTTAAAATATTTATGTAATTGTTAGGTTTAATTTATAACTGTTTTTGTTGGAGCAAATTTCAAGTCTATTTCAAAATGCGCAATTTATGTCACAAATTACTCAATTAATTGCTTCGCAAAAGGCTCCTAATCAAGCCGAAGAAGACGATTTGAACGAGAGGGATGAGTAGTGTTTGTATCACTGGATTATGTTTGTTTTTAATTGCTTATGTTTGTTTAAATTTGAATGTTATTAGGAAATCTATATAGTAGTGTATGAATTATATATATATCTAGGTTTATTTGAATTAGTAGTGTATTGTATGACTAGATTTATATGTATGAAATTTCAATGTTATTGCCAATATATGTAGGTTTATATGGGTTGAAAACTGAAAATTAAAAAAAACAAAAAAAAATATAAAAATTAAAAAAAGAGCATTAGCGGCAACTTGTACGTTATTAGCGGCGACACAATTAGCGGCGACCTATTTGATCTTTAGCGACGAACTATTAGCGGCGATATTATGGGGTATTAGCGGCGACAACTGTCGCCTCTAAAAGTCAAAAATTTTTTAGTGGTTTTACAATAGTCAAGGAGGTAAAAACATGTGGCAGAGTCTATTTGATGCCTAGGTGGATAGCCTAGCGAGAGATATGTGAACAAAAAGTTATTTTTCTTAAAATAAAGAAATATGATTTACTGTCTTAATTCATGGAGGTCAACTTTTAGAAAACTAGTACCTTAAACTTAAAATAGAAAATTTGAAAATAAAAACCAAAACTACAAGCAATAATTACTCGCTGTCAATGTGGCCCAATGAATAGACGCTAATAATATAAAAAGACTTCGATTAAAATTTTTAAAGACAAGTCAATCCTCCCCCCCCCCCCCCCAAAAACCCCTACACTTATTAAAAAAACAGACCAGTTGTTTTCCATCATTTATTAAAGTATAGGTATGGTATAGTAATAAAAAATTTCTGATGAAATATATAAAAAGTACACTTAGCTTAATAAATTTGTATTTGTTGTTTAAGTGGCATTTAAGCCGTTGGATTCTTGTAAAGAAGGTTGATTAAAAATGAAACTGATTCCTTATACACTTAATAACTTTGGTTTTGATACTAAATTCATTTGTAATATTTTTTTGATGTTTTCCAGGGGGTGTCATATTGTAAAGAATCTCTTAGTAATGAATATTTGCTTGAGTTCCGATTTTTTAAATGATTAATCTCCCCATTTTTCTTTTTAATTTGGTTACCATAATTGTAGCCTCATATGACAGTAAATGATATAGTAGTAGCATCCTTGCTTTAATGCCTACAGGTTGGGGAATGCTTTTGGTGAGCAAGCCCTTTTATCATTCATTAGTTTATATCTTTGTTTTTATGCAGAAATGGCAAAACCGCGGGTTGGAAGAGTTGTCTAACGGGTTAATTAAGTTATTCTTGCATACAGATTATAACAAGCAAGGTTAAGTTAAGTTGACCAGAAAACACTTTTTTTTCACTTTCAATTTCGTAGTTGTTATGTTTTAGTTAACATATCAGCAGCATTATCCTGAGTGTCAACATACAAAATGGTTACTTTCTTACTATTAACCACTTCCCTTATAAAATGCATCCTAACATCCACATGTTTAGTCCGTTCATGATGTAGCGGATTCTTAGATAACTGGATGGCCCCCTGATTATCACACCTTACTGTAGCACCCAACACTTCAACCCCTAATTCTGACACAAAACCTTTAAGCCACAAGGCTTCTTTAACAGCATCAGTGAGGGCAATGTATTCAGCCTCTGTTGATGACAAAACAACAACACGCTACAAAGTTGATTTCCAACTAATCAAGCTCCCACACATAATAAAGGCATATCCGGTCACTGATCTCCCCTTATCAGGATCTTTAGCATATTCTTCATCAACGAATCCAGTCACTGAACACTCTGGATTTAGCTTAGTACCAAACACCAATCCAACTTCTTTTGACCTGTTAAGATACCTCAGTATCCATTTTACTGCATCCCAGTGCCTCCTACCAGGCCTGCACAGATATCTACTCACAACACTTACAGCATACCCTATATCAGGACGAGTACACACCATCAAATACATTAAATTCCAACAGCCTGAGCATAAGGAACACCGAGCATTTGACCTTCTTCCTCTTCTGACTTAGGACAATCATTAAGTGAGAGTTTAAAATGCTGTGCTAAAGGAGTTAATACTAGTTTACTCTTATCCATATAATAACCGGATATAACTTTAGAAATATACCCTCTTTGTGAAAGCCTCAACAAACCACGTTCCCTATCTCTTGTGATTTCCATGCATAAGATTTTCTTAGCCTCCCCCAATTCTTTCATATCAAACTCTTTCATTAACAATGCTTTTTTATCATCCACATCAACCTTAGACTTACTTGCTATTAACATATCATCGACATATAACAGCAGATACACCAATCCCCCATATCGTGCATCTTTATAGTATACACATGTATCATATGCACTCCTGTTGAACCCTTGAGATACAACATAATCATCAAACCTTCTATTCCCTTGCCTCGGCAATTGCTTTAACCCATATAAAGATCTTTGCAACAAACAAACTTTTTCTTCCTGACCCTTAGATTCAAACCCAGGTGGCTGTTTCATAAAAATCCTTTCATAAAGATTCCTATGCAGAAATGCTGTTTATACATCTAACTGCTCCAATTCAAGATCGTACTCAGCAACCAAAGACAACACTATTCTTATAGAAGAGTGTTTCATAACCGGGGAGAAGATATCATTATAGTCCACTCCCTCCCTTTGAGTGAACCCTTTAGCAACCAACCTAGCCTTATACCTAGGAGGTTCTCCAACCTAAATACCCTCTTCGACCTTAAACAACCATTTACAACTAACTATCTTCTGATCTTTGGGCCTTTCAACCAGCACCCAAGTTTGATTCCTTTCCAGAGATTCCATTTATTCCCTCATAGCTTGTACCCACTTTAGCTTATCTTCAAAAGACATGGCTTCTTCATATGACAAAGGTTCACATACACTTTCCACTGTTGCAGCATTAAACACAAACGCAGAAATGTCATCATTATCTCTAAATCTATTTGGAGGCACTATTTGTCTTCTAGGCCTGTCTTTGGCAATGATGTATGTTTGTTGAGTACTACTGGAACTCCCATCAGTTCCACTCTTGCTCCCTTTATCACCCACTGATTCTTCCACTTCAAGCTCCACATCAACCTGAACACCATCAGTGGTAACTTCATTGTCCACTGCAGCACCATTAACCAAATCCTTATAAAGAACTTCTTCTCGGAAGACTACATCTCTACTTAACAACACTTTGGGTGTTCCATTATCCATCCTCCATAACCGATATTCTTTGACACCATCTGGATAACCCAACACCACACACTTTACAGCTCTTGGTTCTAGTTTACCTTTGTTAACATGAGCATATAGCATATACCTCACCTTATTTAACAAGGTTCGATTCATTCTTTCTGCAAGGCCGTTTTGCTGAAGGTTCCTGCCACCGTTAAGTGCCTTACAACTCCTTGACTTTTACAGTATTGATCAAATTCTGTATTACAAAATTCAAGTCCATTGTCTGTTCTCAGCCTTTTTACTTTCCTGCTATGAATGAGAAATAGAAACAACTTGATTAGCTGACAATTGAATGAGAAATGAAAACAATTACTAAGAACAATTCAAACTCTGATTGAATACCGAATGAATCTAATGATGAAGATCGTCACATTTATACACCTCTCCTTTCTAACTAACTCTTAACAGAATCATTAACATGAATTAACACTATTAACCCAACAATTATTACAAATGACATATTGCACCCCCCGTACTAATGTAGAATATCAGAATAGCAGCAGCACAACTAATACTCCAACATATAGAGTAACAGGATTTTTAAAGAATTACTTCGTTTATACATTTTTTTTTAAATTTTGCGACTGCATTGCAACTAAAAAAGCGGTCGCAAAAAGGGCGGTCGCCAATCGGTCTCAAACTCACAGTCGAAAATCAGTCGCAAAAGTGGCAGTCGCAAATCGGTCTCAAACTCACGGTCTAAAATCGGTCGCAAAAGGGGGCGGTCACAAATCGGTTGCAAGCTGACGGTCGTAAATCGGTTGCAAAAGGCGGCGGTAGCAAAAATGGTTGGTTGCAAAATGGTTGCAAAACAAGTGGTAGCATAGTAGTCGTAAAATATGCAACGCTAGAAGTCATAGCAACAATTGGTTGCATATATAACAGCGATTGCAAAGTGGTTGCAATAGGGTAATTGAGACGTGTGTTTTTTCCACTGCATCTACGGTTGCAAAAAGGTCGCAACAGGGTAATTGCTACCGTTTTGCGACCGAAAAGTTAGTCTCAAATGCTTAATTTTCTAGTAGTGAATAACTACCCTCTTTGGAAAGCACAAATACTGTGCCTGTTGCAGTAACAATATGCGTGGCATAGTAGATTTCGACACGAAGTCCGTGAGCCCATAAGAAAGTCTTGTGGAAGAGTGGATTTTCGGTTCAGTTAGTGAAGATGTAATTGTAGTTATTTACAAACTCGATACAGCAAAAGATGTTTGGAAAAACTACAATCCATCTATGATCCTACTATATCTTTGAAACAAGGTAACTTAGGTGTCGTTTGATTCACAGAATTCATAAAAAATGAAATTGGATTTAAAATTGGAAAAATTTCCATTCAAAACACATGGTTAGTCAGCGGCTGAAATTATAATTGGAAAATTTTTTCTCATTTATTTAAATTCACATTTTTTCCACATACTACATGAATTGTTAAACAATCTAATGAAATTTTCAAATTAACATTTCAATTCCATTCAAAATTAACCAACCAAACACGTTATCAATTATTACAAGACTTCAATTCTAATTCTAATTCCAACCTCCAATTCTAATTTATTTGCAAAACGTTCTTCCAATCAAACGGCTCCTTAGCAAATCTTCGTATTGGACCTATTCCATAGGGTGAAAGAGGAAGGGTTCATAGCAGTAGGTTTAGAACTTGTATTCAATTAAAATATAAAAAAAAGATAGATGAAAATCAGACACATAGGTTTAGAAATTCAACAATGATGTGTGAGAATGGTTAGAAAAACTAACAAGAGTGAGAACACAAACATGATAACTAACCAAGGATGTTTGGACTTCGAAGATCTTGGCATTTTGATCGGAAAGGCAAACGGCTGTGGGGCAGTCGTATAGAAAGAGGCGGTTGGAGAAAAACCCTAAAAAGAGAAGAATATTGGAAGCGGCTGTTGTGTGGCAGAGTAAAACGGGTATAACCCGTGAGTTTTACAATAGTGAAGGAGGTGAAAACATGTGGCAGAGTCTACGTGATGCCTAGATGGATAGCCTAGCGAGAGATATGTGAACAGAAAGTTATTTTTTTAAATAAAAAAAATATGATTTTGTCTTAATTCAGGAGGTCAACTTCTAGAAAACAAGTAGCCCAAAATTAAAATAGAAAATTTAAAAATAAAAACCAAAACTACAAGCAACAATTACTTGTTGTCAGTGTGGCCCAATGAAGAGACGCTAATAATATAAAAAGACTTGATTAAAATTTCTAGAGACAAGTCAATATTCCTTCCCCCCCCCCCCCCCCACCCCCCCACACACACACACACACCAACCCCTACGTGCACACATACCTTTATATAGAGCTTAAAGATGTACAAACCTAATCACCTAGAAATCATCTACTAAAAATGGAGGGCTCGTCAAGCGCTCTTCTGATTGCATCAAACAATAATGTATCCAACTTTGTTTCAGTGAAACTTTCAGGCGAACATAACTACGCTCTTTGGAAAGCACAAATGCTATGCCTGTTGGACAGTAACAATATGCGTGGCATACTAGATTCCGACACGAAGCCTTTGAGCCCATATGACAGTCTTGTGAAAGGGTGGATTTTCGGTTCGATTAGTGAAGATGTACTTGTAGTTATTTACAAACTTGATACCGCCAAAGATGTTTGGGAAAAACTACAATCCATCTATGATCCTACTATATCTTTGAAAGAAGGTATTTTTATATCCTTTGAATAACTTAAGTGCCGTTTGATTCACAAATTTTTTAAGAATTGGAATTATAATTGAAATTAAAAATTTTTTCATTTAAAATATTGGTTGATTGTTCAGTGGATGGAATTAAAATTGAAAAATTTTCTTACATTCATTGGAATTCATATTCGTTTCTTTTACCACATTAAAATTTTAATAATCCAATGAAATGTTCAAAATTAAAATTCCAATTCCATTCAAAATTAACCAACCAAAGACGTTATCAATTTTAATAAGATTTCAATTCCAGTTCTAGTTCCAACCTCCAATTCAAATTCTTTTGCAAAATATGTTACGAATCAAACGGCCCCTTAGCAAATCTTCGTATTGGACTTATTCCGTGGGTAAATGAGAAAGGGTTCATAGCAGTATTGCTAGCTATAATTTGACTTCATTCCTTATTGGGTTTTTGATATGTTCAACGTCGTTTGATTTAATTGCTCAAAATCTTGCCAAGTTTTTGAAACAAATATGCATTTTTCTGTTGATTCTTACACCGGAGATTACTTCTTCAATGGGATTAGTTATATTTAAATGCATGCACACATGCATATACATGCATGCACATGTATGATATATACATCGGATGGTTCACCTGCCAAGTAAAAAATAATATGAAGCTTATGAAGTGGTTGTGTAATCACACACCTTATGTTTATTATCAATGTGAATTATGTTTATAATAATATATGTAAATGGGAAAAGTGAATATGGAGCTGTCACGCATCTAAGCTTACATACGAAACCAATCAAAACTACGTCGTTTTGATTAAAAAACATCAATCCTACGTAGTTTAGATTAATTGGATTTAAACTAACCCCCCTAGATTCACTCCTTTGAATTCATGTTGTTAATTCTCCAGTATACTTCATCGTCTTCTTTTTAAATCAGTAAATAATAATGAAATCTTGATCCAACTCAGGTCTTCTTTGTAACGATCACACTAACAATACTTTTTCAAACAAGTAGGAGAAGCAATTACAATGTGTTTTGTAATATAAAAACAACAAAATACATACCTCCAGATAAAAGAAAACTTTGATTAAAAAAAAATAACTTTCGATTTAAAAATTGTACAGACTCAAACATAAAATATGAATTTAAATCAAATGTCAATCAAAGTTATAGCAATGAGATGCATACACCACCACTTCATCATTGTATCAATTGCAACAACTATATATGTGGAGCATTCCTTCAACAAAAATTCTTCGCCAACAATGTCATGGATCTTCGTAAAAAGATATTAAGCTTGGTAAGTTTGGATTAAAAGCAGAAAGATGAGATAATTTGGGAAATTTATAAATTAAACTTCATTTAAATTTAATCAAAACGACGTAGTTTAGCTGGTTTCACATGTAAGCTTTGGTGCCTAACAGCACCGTATTCACTTTCCCTATGGCCGACAATGAGTAGGGGCAGGATGGACTCCCGTCGAGGGCCCACTCGCTCAGGGAGCACAAAAAATTTTGAAATTTTTATAAACTATACATATAATTATAAAAAAAATAATTATAAGGTATACTACAATTAAAAACTTAACCCAATTAAGTTTTAAACCAAATATAATTTTTTTGAGCCCATTTTATTAACTCAATTACTCAACTAATTGCCAACTAAAATATTTAAATATTGAAATTAAAGTCCACAAAGCAATTTATAGGGTAGCCCACAAATTTTGTTTTATTCAAAGTTAGCGGATTAATTAGCGGATTGACGATGATAGTTATCGAAGCGAAATATTAGAGACTATAAACTACGAAGATGTTATAAACCAATTTGCTATCAAGAATGCTAGGAGAGCGTCACGAGTTATTGGTTAACTATTACGGCATGTCATTATAATACTATGATATTGCTATGTTTATTGTTAAAATGTTTGTTTTCATTTAAAAAAGTCGTTAGGTCCCGGGGGCCTTTTTTTCCCGGCTCGTCCAGGGCATTAAAATCCTCAGGATCGGCCTTGACTTTCCCCTATGTAAATATATAATGATACACAGTTATGTATACAATAACGTACAACAATCAGTTATGTTTATAATAACCCAATGGGACATCAAATGGCTTACTTTCTAACCATACTATTGTGAGGTAAATTTTATAAAGTATGGAGTGTGTATTCACAGTTCAAAATATATATACATACATATAAACACACGTATGTGTGTTTAAGTACTATCTATATATAAATTGAGTTATGGTACAAACACTAGTAGCATGCGAAGTGTATGTGGCCATACAACACATGGTACGTGGCGAAGAGAATATGCAACATATATAGTAATCACACAACCCAAGTTTATAATTACACAAGACATAACTACATGCGTATAGGATTATATGAACATGACGTCGAAACTTTAAAAACAATGTTTAATTCTTTTAGGAAATAAGAAGATCAGCATAATGTCACGACTCGCCAAAACGCAGATCAAAACACCCTAATTTTTATCAATTAGGGGCACTTTTGAAGCAACCAAGGTTGCCCGGAAGACTCCAGAACAGCCCACACAATTCTGTAGCAACATGGCTACGCTAGAAGGCTATAAAACATCCCAGAAAACTCTAGAAACCGCTACAATTTTCAGCCATGACACTACATAGAAAGATCATGAAGGAAGCTAGATTGTTCCATAGAAATATCTAGTCCAAGATTTTCTAGTACACTAATAAACTAATGTATACATACATCTAGATGTAGAACAATCTAGATCATATGGTGGTACTATAAATAGGATGGTGGTGCTTCATTTGCACTCACCCAAGTTCTTTGTAACCCAAAAGCATTGTACTTGTGTTCATAGTAATACAAGCTTCATTCTTGTGTTGTAATCACACATCACAAGCATTTTACTTGCGTACTACAAATCTAGCGTTCTCTTATAAAGATTCCGCTGCATAAACCATCCATTCGAGATCACGAAGGCTGACTTAGAACAAATCTAAGTGCCACACGAGAACTAAACAAATCAGTCCGTGACAAGTGGTATCAGAGCCACGTCGATTCATTGGGATGGCATCTAATCCTGAAAAGGTTGTACCCGCAAGCATTGCCGGAGACGAGACCCGTGGAAGGGAGGATGCTCGTAAAGGTGACAAGAGAACTCGAAGCATGTCCAAGGACTTGGTTGCAAGCATGGACAAAAGAGTTGAAGATGTCGAAATAGCATTGTCTGATTTCAAAAACGAAATGGATGAATTCAAGGCTGACGTAGATATCTTCAAAACACACACCTACGACTCTTTGCAACATGTTGAGTCATTAGGCAATGACTTCGATGAAATGAGAAGCGATCTCAAACTCGTCCTTTCATTGATAAAGAAGGAGATGGAAGGGGCATTCACAAGGGAGTTGGGTCAACTCAAAGCTAACTTTGAGAAAGAGATCAAAGACTTGCAAACTGAACTAAGTGTTTGTAAGCGCGCACTAGCAACTGGAGGTGACAACATAATCCATGCCTCTACAAAGGTAGACATCCCCAAACCATCACCATTCGTAGATAAACGAGAGGCGAGGGCTGTGGATGACTTCCTTTGGGAGATGGAGCAATACTTTGAGGCCATCGACATTGTTGATGATGCCAAGAAAATCAAGACAGTAACTCTTTACTTGAAGGAGACCGCAGCTTTATGGTGGCGTCGAAAGCACTTGGAGATCGATAGAGGTACGTGCACCATACAAACTTGGACTGATTTCATAAAAGAAATCAAGAAACAATTTTATCCGGAAAATGCTAAACATGAAGCAAAGATCCGGCTTCGTAATCTAAAGCAAAAGGGTAGCATCAAGGACTACGTCAAAGATTTCACTACCCTTGTGCTAGAAATTCCGGACTTGTCACCAAAGGACTCTCTCATATACTTCATCGATGGCTTGCAAACATGGGCAAGAACTGAACTTGAACGACGAAATGTTCAAGACTTGTCCTCAGCCATCGTTGTTGCTGAAAGCCTGATCGACCACAACGAAAGGCGATCACAAAAATCCATCATTACGGAGGATAACGATGAAAAAGGTGGGGGAGCAAGACCCCATAATAATAACCAAAATCAAAATCGGAGAGACGATACTCGAAGGGCACAAAGGTACGGGAAGGAGGTACAAATAATCAAAGGATGTTTCCTTTGCGATAGGCCACACAATGCACGGGATTGCCCGAAAAAGGCTAGACTAACAGCCTTGATAAGATCTGATGAGGAACCGTCAGAACCAGAGGAGGTTCGTCTAGGAGCAATGCAACTTCAACTACTTAATACTTTATGTAAAGTTGAAGGCAAGCCTTTGGTGATGGCAAACCAATCAAACCCAACCATAATCAAAGACAACCCGAAAAGAGAATCAAAAGGTCTTCGCCTCGTAACCATGGAAATAAAGGGGCAACGTGTGAAAGCGTTGGTTGACACCGGAGCAAGCCACAACTTCATCTCACCCGAAGAGGCTCGAAGACTTGGCTTGAGGATCAACATGCAAGAAGGATGGATCAAGGCCGCCTCAGGAAATGCCAAGCCAATTGAAGGAGCTGCATGGGGCGTGAAGACAAAGATCGGAACATGGTTAGGCGAGTTGCACTTCTCAGTCGTTCTGCTAGACGACTACGACAACGTACTAGGAATGGACTTCTTTCGAAAAACGAAAGCCTGCCCAGTAACGTTCATCAATACCATGTACCTCATCAAGGGAGATCAAGTACACACAGTTATCTTGGAGCCAGATATAAGACGTCAAGGCAAAACCATCTCTATCCTACAACTCATGAAGACAAATCATGGGGCATCAAGACAACACGACGAGGACGTCGTGGCATTTGGTGGGGGAGAATGTCACGACTCGCTAAAACGCAGATCACAACACCCTAATTTTTATCAATTAGGGGCACTTTTGAAGCAACCAAGGTTGCACCGAAGACTCCGGAACAGCCCACACAATTCTGCAGCAACATGGCTATGCTAGAAGGCTATAGAACGTCCCAGAAAACTCTAGAAACCGCTACAATTTTCAGCCATGAAACTAAATGGAAAGATCATGAAGGAAGCTAGATTGTTCCTTAGAAATATCTAGTCCAACATATTTCTAGTACACTAATAAACTAATGTATACATGCATCTAGATGTAGAACAATCTAGATCATATGGTGGTACTATAAATAGGATGGTGGTGCTTCATTTGCACTCACCCAAGTTCTTTGTAACCCAAAAGCATTGTACTTGTGTTTATAGTAATACAAGCTTCATTCTTGTGTTGTAATCACACATCACAAGCATTTTACTTGCGTACTACAAATCTAGCATTCTCTTATAAAGATTCCGCTGCATAAACCATCCATTCGAGATCACGAAGGCTGACTTAGAACAAATCTAAGTGCCACACGAGAACTGAACAAATCAGTCCGTGACAATAAGCTCTTTTTGAACTAATAAAAAAAAATTCCCTCGATCCATAATAGATTCCTTTTATTCATAACAAACTTTTGTCAAAAAAAATAACAGATTTAGATACATACATTCATCACCTAACCGTGAAGCAAATAGTCAAACGATCATGAAATATTTTTAACAAATAATCTCTAAGAGCATTCACAGTAGGTTCTCCATTTTTATTTGAGTGTGTGCCCTATATTTTGGGGGATAGTTGTTAGTGGTTGTGAGTGAAGTAGAGGGAATATTTATAGGGGTTGTACCGTTATTTGGGGAAACACGATACAACCCTCATAAATTTTTTAATATTTTTAAAAGTTGTTATGAGTGGATAAGAGAGATAAGTTAATGAAAAAGATATTAAAAAGTATTATTTAATTGAAAGAGATAGTAAAAAAATAATGTTTTTAATGTAAATATGGGGATGAGGTTGGGGATGGTAGTGTGAATGCTCTAACTAAATTCTTGACCAAAAGTTCACCAATTAACACACTAAATACTCTCATTTATTAAATTATAACGATTACAAGAGCCCTATATATACATAACTAGGTTACTACCACATGTATTACACGGGTTGAATAAATAAATTACTAAATAATTAGTAATAAAAATTTACGAATTATACTATGTTTGAAGATAAAATATGATTATAGTTGAATATGAATAACTACTTTAAGTAAACAAACAATAATATATTTTTCTTAAATTTTTATTTTATAAAAAAATGTTAATGGATTTAAATACTTCTAACTATTGGGAATTGGCCGCTGCCACCCCCAAGTATTATTTTGGCGAATATAACTCCCAAGTAAACACTTTGGTGTCTGTATCACCCATCGTTTGTCAAAACCTTAACAAATAATTTAAAATATATGACATAATGAACGTATATGATATAATAGTCGGGCCAATTCCCAATAGTTGGGAGTATTCATATCCATTAACCGTATAAAAAAATGTTGGTTTTAAATATTTTGTTTTAAGAAAAATAATTTTATTTTAAAAAAAGTTTGTTGTATTCTGTATTTTATAAAACTTTTGTTTTTAAAAAAGTGTATTTTAATAAAAAAATAGGTTTTAATTTATTAAATTATATAACTTTTAGTATGAAAATGGTATGGTTAATATTATAAGTATTTAATATTATTAATAATAATAAAGAGAAATGAGAAAGTTAGTATGATAAAACTTACAATTATGTCAAATCTTATTTTAGAATTTCTTTGTTATAGATAGATAGATAGATATGTAGATAAATAGATAGGATAGAAACACATTTATTAAACGTATTATAGTTAGTAATAAACACAAAAAGTTAAAGTACGATATTTTAATAAAAGATATGATTAAAATTATAAATACGTAATAGTTTAAGAAATAAGACAATTATACTATTTTTTAACTCTCTTATCTAAATAGTTTTATTTTAAACATTTGTTTTAAAAAAAAACATTTTTAAATTTTTTTTTAACTCTCTTATCTCGTGTTTCTAATTATCATGATTGTTTTAGTAAAACTGTTTTTAGTAAATTTTATATTTTTATAAATTTTTAAAAAAAGGAATGATTTAAAATATTTTGTTTCAAAAAGGTTTAGTGTTTTAAAAATTTTTATATTATATAATAAAAATTTATTATTATTATTTCTATTTTATTAAAAAGATTTGATTTTTAATTTACCTTGATTTTAAAAAATATAAATGAGAGAGAGAAATATATCAATTAATAAAATTGATTTTTGTTAAAACAGAGAAATTAGATTGAGTGTTTAAATTATTATAGTACCCTTTTAGAGGGAAAATGAAATAAGAATGTCTAAAAAAATGATAAGTGTTAAAAAAATGTTTTAAAAGAATGACAAAAGTGGCAAAAAAAACATTTATTTATTATATTCTATAGATTATGTTACTTTGGGCAACCCTCTACAATAGACTAATAACATAAATTTCAATCTAGTACATACTATAATATACCTTTGCAGTTTGAGCGATAATAGAACGAACGTTGTAACTAGATTGGAAACTCTAAAAGAGATGTTGAGGAATGGCTTTGGTGAATATGTCTGCATATTCGTACTAAGAAGGCACATAAAGAACGCGAATAAGAGCAATCCGACGGCTAGGATTACAGATAGGGAGATCGAGCGGAGAGGTGGTGGCTGATGAGTAGGGCCACGACGGCTAGGATTACGGATAGGGTTTTTGTTTGACTATCAGACAATTGTAATTGGCTCTGATACACTAAAGATTTATGGTATTCTCATTGATTAAATTACAATGAGTACAAGAGCCCTATATATACACAATTATGTTAAATCTGGCTACCCTCTACAATAGGCTAATAGCAAAAACAATTTCAACCCAATACATATCTATTATAATAAAAGGGTAACTAAGGATGACACGTGTCATCAGCACATTCATCCTTATCAAAATTTTTCCGGTTCTCTCTCCTATTAATTACTACATTAATTACTAATAATTTTTTTTATTAAAAACAATTTTTTAATAAATTAAGCAAGAAATTTCTTTATTAATGTTATTTAAAAGAAACAAATTTTTATAAAATTTTTTTTCTAAAACATCAAACTTTTTAAATACGAAATATTTTAAAATTGATTTTTTTAAAAATTATAAATTTAATAAACAAAAAATAATTATAATCGAGTTATTGTAAGACAATTTTTGAAAATGATTATTTTTTAAACGGTTTGTTTTAAAAAATATTTAATTTATTTTTTGAAAAAAGAAAAAAAAGCTTAAAAACAAAAGTTTAAAAAGTTAATATCATTGTTTATCACTTATAATTTTTACTCATATGTAATTTTAATTGTATCTTTTTATTGAATGCTATTTTATAATTAATAAAATTTTATTTTATTTATTCACCCCGTGTAAACACGGGTTTACTAAAGCTAGTCTCTAATAAAGATATATTTAATCTTTTCCATTAACAAATAAGCACAATCAATTGCCATGATTAGATAATAAATCAAGAATTATCCCCCAAGGCAACTTAAAACATCAATTATTTTTACATCCTCCAATAACACCACAAAGAATTCGGGCATTAGTGGCAACAAATGTAGCTGCAAATAGTGAACCATATCGCCGCTAATGGTTATAGCGGCATCATGTCGCCACTGTTAGTTCGTCGCTAATAATTAATATTTCGCCGTTAACGATAGTGCAAGAAAAAAGTATTGGAATGGAACACCGAATGCCAGACGCAAAAACAGACAAAGAAGGCATGGTTATCTCACTAGACACCGTCCAAGAAGACACAAATTTAGTAAAAGTTATAGTGGATAAAGAAATAGTTCCAACAGAAACCCAAACAATAAATGAAGACACACAAAAGAGTGAAAAGAAGATCAAACACAAGAGAAAGCTACGTGCAGCTACTATGAAAGGGGACTGGTCAAAAGTAGAATCCATACTTAAGAAAGATAAAGATCTACTAACAGAGGCACTCGGTAGTTATGGTAGTACCATACTTCACACTGCTGTTGGAACAGGTCATAACCATATCGTCCAAAATTTGTTAGCAAAGTTAAATGATGAAGATGTACTTAAAAAGAGACATTCTGATGGAAGCACGGCACTTCACATTGCCGCGATTGTTGGCAACAAAGAAGCAGTGGAACTCCTGCTCGAAAAGAATAGGAAGTTGTTACGAATTGAAGACAATAATAGTAAAGAATCATTGCATAAAGCTTATGAAAATATGCATCTTGATACAATTGGATGTTTGTTGGAAGCTGTCGATGATGATGCTAAAAATGAGCCACAATCTTCTTCTGTCGGCTCTGTACACCCTGCTGACGAAATTGGGGTCGACCTTCTTGTCAATACTATTTCTGCAAAACGATACGGTATGTAGGTAATATACATAAAATTATGTTATATATAGCTTTGAAGAGTGACATTTCATTGTTTATGCTTTTAGGTTTAGCAAAAAGGTTGGTAGAACAATTTCCCAAGTTTGCTTCACAAAATGATCATGTGCTCTTGGCTTTGGCAAAAACCTTTCCGACTGGACTTGACTACTGGGAAGCACTCATATATCCTTGTATGTTTTTGATATATTGTAAATCGGTTTCACTTGTTACTCTTTTGACTTCTATTCTAAGTGTTATTGATTATGTTTCTCAATCATAGCTCTCGACGGTATCAAGAAGGCGCTAAGGATGTCAGCTATTCTATCTACATATCTTTTTGTGGTCCCTGCATTAACTTTAAATGAAGTTCTCACCGCCGTAAAAGAACATGATTATCAATTCGCTATTCTGCTAATCGCTCTTACCATACCATTTACAGGTAAACACAGTTAGATATAATTATATATATTTTCATAACTAAAAGTGAAGGGTATTCTTCTAAACAATGTTTTTTTTTTTTTTTTTTTTTTTTTTTTTTTTTGCTTGTGCAGTACTATCCGTGCTTGTATCAGCCGTTGCATTTATAGGCTTGGTCATATTGGCCATGTGTTTCATATTCTTTTACCTTTATTCGCTCTGGTGGAACGTTGCAAGGATACTATGTAAGAATATGGAGTAAATACACTCCATTTCAGTTTAGTTGAAAATTTATCATCATAAGATAACTTATATCTTTCTAACTTTCAGGTGCACCCATCAATGAAATCGAGAAAAAGAAGAAAGAATGGGATGGAGCGCGAGAAGTTCTAGAATTGGTATGTAATATAATAGACGAGTTGCCCTACTCAGGTACTCATCACCCATATTACACCCAACCAATTATTGAGGCTGCGTGTCAAAATGCTTATCAAGTTGTTGATGAGATTTTGTATAGATCTCCTGACTCTATTGTGAGTACAGATAAAAATGGCTATGACATTATTCAATTAGCAATAATAAACCGTTCTGAAAATATCTACAACCTTATCTATGACATCGGCGAGCGTAATACTCTTTATAGAACCTATAAAGATTCTTTTCAAAACAATATCTTGCATTTGGCTGGAAAATTGGCGCCTTCAAGCGTACTTAATCAGAGAACCGGCGCAGCTTTACAGCTACAACGAGAACTTCAATGGCGTGAGGTGTATACTGTATACACAATAATTAAAGTATTAGTCACAATTGAATTGATAAGTTATTTTCTACTAACAAAACCAAGTTAAACTAATTTTGTATCAGGAAGTGAAGAAATTTGTGTTTCCCACATATATTACACAAGAGAACATCTTTAAGCAGACACCTGATATGGTTTTCACAAAAGAACATAAGAAGTTGGTGAAAGAAGGAGAAAAATGGATGAAAACCACTGCAGAGTCATGTAGCATCACTGCTGCACTTATTACCACAATCGTATTCGCAGCTGCAATTACGGTACCAGGTGGAAGCAATCAAGAGAGCGGAATCCCCTTGTTTGATAAGAAAATTGCATTCATTATTTTTGCCATAACCGATGCAATCTCACTATTCGCATCAAGCACCGCATTGCTAGTTTTTCTATCCATCCTAACAGCACGCTTTGCAGAGAAAGACTTTCTTGTCAGTTTGCCAAGGAGATTGTTTATTGGACTTTTCTCTTTAGTACTCTCTACAACAACTATGATGGTAGCCTTCAGTGCAACCTTGTTCCTTGTCTTTAGTGATGAAAAGATATGGATGCTTGGTCCGATATGTGGATTGGCTTTTATTCCGATTGCTTCCTTTGTTGTTCTACAATTTCCCCTCATGGTGGATCTTTTCAGATCGACATATATACGCATCTTTGGCAAACAAAGGAAAAACATTCTTAGAAGATTTAATCCGGATGACATACGGTTGCGTTTTGGTAAGTGAGGCTAATACACATGTTTAGAAAATGTATTCTATTGTCTTGGTATAAACTGAAGAAGAGTTCTAAAGTTAAAATTGTTATCATGATATTAATTATTTATATGCACAAATGTTGAAGGAAACGATCGTGGAAGTGCTGCAAGAGAAAAGAAGAAGAACGAGAAGCAAAACACACAAGCTAGTGCACAAAAAGAGAGAGATTTGCTAAAAGAATGAACGATTACAAGTGCATTTATGCCACAAAGCGTCCTGCAATTTATCATCATATCATATTTCGATATTTGCTGTATTATATTCAAATAATTTAAACAATGTGTGAATTATATAATGTGTAAACTAGATCATGTTTGGGTTTGATTTGTATAATAGTGCGCGTTTTTTAGAAATTGCAGTTTGATTTTTAATTTTCTGAATTTGAATATTAACCTATATGTTAAAAACATAACTAAATAAAGAATATAATGAGGCCATTTTGGGAATTTTTATGTAGTACAACTCCTTTCTACATGTGTCTTCATCAAACAGGTTCATATTTCATAACCTCCCATGTGTTTCTCTCTCCTTCTGTTATAGGTACGCCCTCTTTAATATATGGACGCCCCTCCTTAAGGCCCGTAAGAGCCTTCACGAGCCGTATACGTCTACAACCAATCGTATCAGTCATTCAAATATTTTACGGGTCGTGAAGACTTTCACGGTTACAATTTTAACAGCCCGTATAAGGCCTTACGACCCATTACTCTTTACATATACCATCAGTGAAGGCCATCACTGGTCGTTACTTAATTCAAATAGTTTTTAATTTTTTGACATGATGTAATATTCAACGATTACGGTATAATTTTGTATTTATTACATTATTTAATACGATGTAATATTCCTCGATATTCGTGGTAATTATTTGACTTGACGCAATATTCTTTTTGGAATACTATATAAATCGTTACTTATTAACTAATTTTATATTGATAATTCAATATTTGTATCATTTTTAAGTGATATAGTTTATTAACGATGTCAATCTGCAATAGTAATTATTTATTCGGGACCGATTCTAACTATTATCCCGTCGAGGGTTATAGTTATTACGATGACGAGGGTGGTAATTATGTTGAATAGTACGCATCTAATTACGGCGATAATGTTGGAAATGTCGGCGGTGATTACGGCGGTGATGATGACATCGATAACGGAGGTGATAGTAAAGAAGATAACAGTGGTGATGGTTTGAAAGAAGAGGGTTATACAACATGAATCAGGTTATTACTTAAGTGTTACAAACTTTGTCATTTGATAATAATTAATAATATTATTTAAAATTATTAGGTTTTTTAATCTCGTGATGATTTGATTGATTGGGCAACTAATATAGGTCGTGAAAATGCATATGTTATTGTATCAAAAAAAACATAAGTTGGTTGGTAGTTAAATTATGGTTGCAATGTGCTCGCGATGCAGTATATAAAGGAGCACCTAGTTTTTAAAAACTGGCACCAAAAAAACAAGTTATTAGTTTGAATTACAGCGAAAGTACCAAATAAAAAAAGATGGGTGGATATTAGTAGTTGTAGATGATACTCATAATCATGAAGCCGATTAACACCTAGAGGGGCATGCATACGTAATGAGACTTATCGAAAAGGAGATTTGTATGGTAAAGCAACTAACAGAGCAAAATATTGAGCCTCGAAACATTTTAGCACACCAAGTGACTGCAATCCTAAAAAATTGTCAACCTTGAGAATGATATATAATTCCCGCATGAAAATAAAAAATTCAAGCATAATAAGTGAAACTCCACACACATGAACCCACAAATACTGTAGATGGAGCTTTTTTTATACATCCCACATCTCAGCTTTATGGCGCGCCTACCCATATATGTTGATGATAGACATGACGTATAAAACCAACGTCTACAAAATGTCATTTGTCCAAATGGTTGGTGTGACATCGGTCCTGAAATCGTTTTATATTGCTCATGCATTTATCAATCTTGAGCGTCTTTTAATTTCAGATGGGTTTTAGAACAACTAAAAGAAACTAGAGCAAAAGTGTATACAACCCCGCGTTATAGTTACCGACATAGACCTTCATGAAAGCATATGAAAAAGTTTTTCCAAATGTCGTGCGACTACTTTATAGATGGCATATATCGGAAAATATTATTAAACATTACAAGGAGAGTTTTTCGAATGATGAATGGGGTGCTTTTAAGCATTTGTGATCGGTATTAATTAACTTTATCACGCCTGACATATGCGCGTATAATTTTGGCCACCTTTATCGAAGATTGGTGCCTAAACATTCAAGTAAGTTTAATATTATTATTTTTATTAATTTTTTTACAAAGTAAATAATATAATGTTATTTTAATTAGAAGTTTTGATATACCTTAAAAAAGGTTGGTTGGATCCTTATAAAGAGAGGTTTGTGACCGCATGAATAGATAGAGACTGTAACTTCGTCAACACAACGAACTGAGTGGAGAGCCAACATTACTTGCTGAAAAGCTATCTCAAGAAAAAGTAATAGTACACCGGATAAATTTATTAAATTTATCAATAATATTTTAGTTACACAGAAAATTGCTATAAAAGAAAGTTTTACCAAAAGCAAAATCATGCTTATTGTTCAATAGATTTAAAAAGTGCTTCAATACTTACGGGGTAAAGTTTCTATTACGGATTTGGATCTTTTAGTTGGTGAGATCAGCAAGATTCATCATCTAATGACATCCAACGCATCGTGTGGGAGTCATCTTTTTATGAGTTGTGGTCTTTCATATGCTTGTGGATTAAATAGTTATTTTCAAACAAGTAAATATTTATTTAATTTTTAATTTTTACCATCAATATTATATTGTATATATATTTGTTATATTTTTACCCATATTTATAGGTCAAAATATCCCACCCGATGACATTGATCTTTTTTGTAGGATTCTTGACTTTTCACCGCCGTACATTGTACGGGAGAAGAAAATAAGTGTACCTAAAGAAATGGAGATGATGACAAAATATTTACTTCTTCAACCGGAAAGAGTAAAAAGATCTATGGTATGCATGATAAAATCACTTATAAATCCAGCAAAAACATATTAAAAATCTCCAAAAGTGCAAACGAATACACGCGGTCGTCCAAGAAAAGATAAGCAACAAGATGTGATATTAGGCCCTCCAAGACATAGTTCATACATGCAAGAACAAGAAAATATTCAAGTTCCTCCAAGATATTCAACTTTGGTGGTAAAGTCTAAACAAGAGTCATTTTAACATAGTCAATCAATGTCTTTCAAAGCAAGGGGCAATGATATATTATCACAACATACTTCAAAATTTTCATATACCCTGAGGGATGAAGAAAAAAAACTATTACCTGTTTAGAAGTTCGATTCTATCCTTGTTCTACCTGTATATTTCGGGTGCGGATGATGTATATGGCGACGGTAACTGTGGTTTTTAGGCTGTAGCAGTTGGATTGGAATATGATAAAAATCAATGACGTTTTATTCTTACCCCACTTATAACAGAGCTGGTTGAAAATGCACATCGATATCCAGTAAGTAAAAATTAAGTAAAAATTCATTAAACTGGAAAGGTCTAAGTGCAGCTTCATATAAACATTGGATGACAGTGCCACCCACAGCAATCTTGATTGTAAACAGGTTTAATGTGGTTTTTATTTTTATATCCATCGGTAACTATTCAACTTATTTTCCCTTCTGGTTATCTAGTCGTGATATCACTAATAACCAATTAATTGCAATTGTTTTTGTTAATGAAAACCATTTTATTAGACTTTGATTCGTAGGTGACGATCCGATGCCTCTTCCAAGTGGATATTGGAGACAATGTAAAACACCAAATGCTAACGATTGGAAGGTTATATACGAGGCACAATTTCAAAAATATAGTGAATTGAGGAAAGACGAGGAGGTTGAACAAGTTAATTTGCTATAAGCTATATTATTTTTGTAATGCTATTTGTAAGTTGTATTATGTTTGTAATCGTTATTGTAATATATATTCGTGAATTGTGTTATTAAAATGAAATGCAATATGTAATTATCACACGCAACTCAACAAAACCAACTATTCTAAAATAAATAACAACTTTTATATCAATACATAAATAAAATACATAAAACATAATAATTACTACTTCGGAGGTGGCTGATCCGGTGCGTCCTCAGCTGCCTCGTCACCATGTATCGCGTGCCTCACAAAAGGGACAATCTCCAGATGAGGGGCTGCACTATCCCCTGTGATGCAGCCCATATGCTGCTCAGCTCCATCTGCCATAAATACCTAGCTTGCATCTCCCAAACTAAATGCATCATCTCAGCCATAAACTCTCCGTTAGGTGGAATCTGCCGGATAATAGTACTCGACGATGGTGGCGACTGCTGTGGAGGGCCCTACTAGTGTTGCGCTCCTGGCGGCGGCTGCTTCGCATCCTCATCATCATTAATGTCTACGGGAGGCTGCCATATCGTCCGACCGCCGTCAGTGGACCATCGTAGGTTGCCGTCAAAATTTGCGCCAATACCCATGGCCATCATAGTCTAGCGGCCAAATATTCTCGGTGGCGCATTACTCATCTGCCGTGCAAGTAGTGCATCAGTGTATAAACGGGAGGCAATGACGGTGAAATACGACCCGCAAATAATAGGGCTATCCATATGAAAATAATCAAATAATAAATAAATAAATTAAATAATATTACTAACAATTAATAATTAAAAATAAATAAATAAATAAGATAAATGTCATTTACCTTGCCCTGAAAACCGCAAGTAGATAAACCGCCATACAGTGAGCAATATTAACCCTTCTGAGGGTAATCAGAGTTTGTAAGAAGAATAAATCTCCGAACGACACTTGCTCGGTGCTCTGGTCGCGCCGGGCAATGGTCCTGTCAATGCAATGATGCAGATATCGATGCAAAGGATTTCTTATAGAAGTCGCACGAATAGCGCCCTCCCAACGCTGATCTGATATAGTCGGCCACCACCCCACCAAAGTAACTAGCTTGGACTGAACCTCATCAGTGGGGAAATGGTCGTCCGCTGTCTCCTCCTCCATGTAAAATCCAAGCGCGACGACTACCTACTCCCTCATCGTAAACTCAAATCTACGACCACCGAAAGTGAACCTAACTGCAACATGCACATGGGGTCATCCGTAAAGGAGGCGGAGGTTAATAAAAATGTAGATAAGAACTCCAACGTCAGCTCCCAGTGGGCCCTCCTATAACCAAGGTCAAACATCCGCAACCACGGTGTCTGATCCTCTACCCCTACCAACGCCTTATCACGCTCCAAATCACCCAAAGACTTAAGAACATCCCAGTCGATAGAACGGGTCCCCTTTAGGGCCGTCCTAACAACCTCCAAATCCGTCTATGCAGAATAGTATCTCGTGGAAACCGAAGGTGCAGGTGAGGGTCTAAAAAATCACCCTGACCCTCGGATCTGGTCTTAGGACGCATATGTTTATGCAGTGGCATAATCTGTAAGAATAAAATAAATAAAATAAATAAAATAAAAAAATAAAATCATAATAAAAAAAGGGATACGAGTCGTGAATAAACCTCACAGCCCGTAAGCCTATTAAAACTTTCACGGGTTACGAGTCATGAGGCAACTTCACGACTCGTAACACTCAACCTATTGAAAGGGTCACGGGCCGTGATAGCACTTCTCCGCCCATAAACTCTTAATCTGTAATAAAATTGTTTGCATTATAAATTTAAATTTATACAATATTAAAGCGTAATTAGATAAAAACTAATACGAGATTAGCTACGTACCAGTAATAGAAGTCGAAAAATGAAAAACGAGATAAAATGACGAGGGTTGTATCAGAGAGAATCATGTTTTCATCAAGTTTTCAATTTATTGAAACGAGATGTTAATGTGTTCTCATCAAATTCTAGAACGTGATGAATATCAAAAAACTCGTGAACTTAGCAGGAAATGGTTTGATTTGAGAAGAAAGATCTCGACATTTCATAACGTTTACGACAAACCTAAACATTCTATGGAATAGACATTATGGCAAGGGCTCAAGAACAATATTGGGGAAGACTCGGAACATCCTTTAATCATGTTATGCCTTGGAACTTTCTTAAAAACCAACAAGATTAAAAATTGTATTTCGAGCTCGTTTTATGTTATTGTTAGTAGATTGTACCAATAATGTTATAAATAATCATATATAATATTAAATAATAATAATAATTACATTGTTCATCTTGAATACAGTCCATCTGTCATAAATCGTCCGAATCTAAGACAAGCATCCAATAACTTATCATCTAGCTACTCTAAAGATCTGTTAAAACAACTAACATATGTTCATTTATATATCGTTGAATATAGAATCTTATATAAAATCAAATAATTAATACACGTTTTTCGAGAAATAATAAGTCACGTCAAATAATTATAAAATACGAAACTCGAGGAATAATTATGTCACATAATAATATTTTGAATGCCTTACGTCCATAAGAGAGTTCACAAGCCGTGAATGAAAAGCTTCACGGGTTGTGAGGAAGTTCACGGTTTGTCTTTCATGGGCCGTTATTTCCTTCACGCGCCGTTTCTTACTTAATCTGACATTTAAACATTTGAAGGGCCCTTACGGGCCGTAAGGTACTTGACGGGCCGTGGAGTCAAAGTGTGTCCGGATATCATCTGACACGACGTCTGGATAACCCAATCCTTTATTTTGTCAATCATCTTAGTTTTTTTACTTCCCTTTCCAAGATTTTCTATTGTCTCTTCAAGCCACTATCAATAGTTTATGATTGTAGGGTTTCTCCACAAAGCACTCATAAGGTAAGATAATATCTTCTTCGTCTATTTGAGATTCCCCAACCCTAAATCACTAAAATCCATGTTTAATTTTGTTCTTTTAGATGATTTCGACTTGCTTTGCAGTAGTGGAGTACAAACCGGTTTTTTTGCCAAACTGGTTTGGGATCCAAACCGAAACCGGTTTGGTCAACGAAAGTCAAAACCGGTTTGGACCCAAACTGGTTCGGGTTACAAACTGGTTTCACCCCCGAGACTTCAAACCGGCCAAACTGATTTGGACCGGTTTAGAAACCGGTTCTGGCCCAAACCGGTTCGGTTTAAATTTTTTTTTTTTTATTATTCCATGATAAAAAAATTTAAAGAAAATTTTTGGTTATTTATATATAATATTTATATAAATAAATTAAAAGCAAATTTAAAGAAAATTTAAATTTTTTGTTAAAATATATAATTATATTTATATTTAATTGAAAATTTTATAATTATATTATTTATATATAATAATATAATTATTAATGTTGTTATTAATTATATATAATAATATAATTATTAATACAGTCGAGCGGCGACGGCTTACACATCCTGCTTATATATATATATATAATATTATTAATGTTGTTATTTATATAATTATATTTATATTAACTGATTATTATTGTTATTAATTTTGTTATTAATATAATAATATTATTATTTTATTTAATGTTAAATAGTTAAATTATTATATAATGAAAGTGAGATATATAATGAAAGTGAGATATACAATGAAAGTGAGAAATATAATAAAAGTGAGATATATGATATAAAAACAAAACAATTTAAACAACATTGAAGATTAAATAATAGTTTTACAAAAAGTAAACAACGACTGGTCGTTCTCCGTTCGTTCGTTGCATACTTGTACGTTTATTCTTCGCCACCGGAACGGGAGCTGTTACGAAGGTACTCATCAAAAGCCGCTTCATCATCTGTCATTCCGGGCGTCAATCCGCTCTCGACCTCGTCCTCGTATAATTCTGCCTCGTATTCCAATTCTCCTTCAAGTGAGCATTTGTCATGTACTCTTTCCACAGCATCCAAAAAATCCTTCAAGCAAATCGACATTTCAACCGCTTGTGGAGTGAGTCGTGTTCGTCTTATCGATATAACCCTGCCACTAACAGCAAAAGCAGATTCCGAAGCTACCGTGGAAGCTTGGACTGTTAGTAAATCTCGGGCCATGGTGGATAGGATGGGAAATTGATCTTCTTTACCTTTCCACCAAGCCAACAAGTCAAAAATTTTAAAATCTTGTGGACTCATGGTAGATAAGAAGTTGGTTCCACCATACCTCCCGAGTTCACTACTTGGAGTGTTACCACATTGACATTTATTACATTCATCCCTTAAAGTATTATATAAAGCAAACATTGGATCATTTGAACTTTCAGCATGTGCCGCATGCCTCAATGACTCATGGATATGTGATGTTTCACCATATTTTAATAAATAAACATCAAATATTTTTTCTAAATGTCAATTAAAAGTAGCTTTTAAAGTTTGAGCATAAAAGGGGTTTTCATCTTCTAAATCCAAATTAGAAGTAATTTTATCAAGTAAAGTTTGGTGTTCTAGGAATGGATGATGAGCCTATGCTTGGGAAGAACATGCTGGACAATGAAGGCAAAGGAAGGTGTGTCTTAAAAAATTCTTCCTCTTCAACTATTCAGCTTCATTAAATCTATATATTAGATTTTTTTATATAATTTTGCTATTGATAGAATTATGGTCTGATTTTGACAAAATTGACTGAATAATTTAATACATCTAAAGGCTATTAAACTTTAAAGGCGTGTTTAACAGGTAATATACTTCCATCTAAATAAAATCAGTAATAAATTGAAATAATCCAGTGTTATTTACTTGATTGTGTAGAATGTAGAAGGTATTAGAGTCAACTAAGGTTAACAAGCTATCAATCAAAGAAGATGTTACTACATGGATGTTATTCTTGATAAGAGTTCATATTGTTCATTAGTAGCAAATGTGTCTTCATAAGCTATGTTGAATTACTACCGGGAGTGTTGACCAAATGGGGCTAAAAGGTTTGATGTGTTCAAGAAGTTTAGATTGTAAAAAGAAGCAATAAATGCACTAAAATTCATGATATTTTGAGTTGGTATCTATGGGTTATGCCGATGGTTAACTTACCCCTATAAAGTCATCGACATAACGCTTGCACATACAAACCTTAGCATTTGATTTTTTCCATCTTTTATCATTTAAGGTATAATTTTCAATATCTGAAGTTTTGATTATAAATTTGATATTCTTATTTATTGAGTACTCATTTATTTAGTTTTCTTAACATTATATGTGTAGAATAGTTTGAATAAATTAAATTTACTTCTATATAAACCATAAACAGTGAAAGATTAATATGTATTTGTTGCCGCATAACTAGTTGTTAGGTCTATACAGTAGTTAGTTCTAGAAAACTAATTTCTAATAAAATACATACACCAACCTTTTATGAGATTCAAAACTAACATTCTTATTTGTTGAGTACGGATTTGTTTAGTTTTCTTGGTTTGGATCTGATCTTTGGAGGTTCAGATCTGATCGACGGATCTCTCAAATGTCAATGCTTTCATGGTAGGAAGCATGGAAGTGAAGGAGATGATACCAACAATCACCCCCTTAAACTTAATGTGGTCTTCCTTCTCTAAAGTAGAGTCGGCTCATCATATATGCAACGTGTCCAAACTCTTCATATCGGTAGCATATGATTTGTCTCGTTCTCCCATTGTCTCCGTTGATCATTTCTTGAACCGGGTCGATTCTCACGACCCTTTCCTCTTCCCAAACTTTGGCCTCTACCATGACCTCTTCCATCCCGATTAACCCATCCACGACCTTGTTGATAATCACTACCGTTTCTTGGTTTAGGATGTTCATCATTACATGTGAGCATCAATTTACTCAGCTTGTTTTCAATTTCATCTTGGAATTTTACCCGCTCCTCTTATGCTTTGAGTCGACCCACCACTTCCTCAATTGTCGTTTTCTCAATTTTCGAGTCTTGCTCAATGGAAGCAACGATTGGCAAATATATTTTTGGCATGGAATTCATGAACTTTCTCACCACTCTTTCATCATCAAGTGAAGATCCGAGACTTTTATACATTGATTGTAGCCCATTAATCTTACCTATAAATTCATCAATAGTCTATGTTTCTAACATCTTTATTACTTCTAACTCAGTTCTAAGTGTCTGCAAGCGATCCTTCTGAACCCTCTCGGATCCCACATATCTGATCAGTAATGCACCCCACACATTTTTCAGATCCTTATGCTTTGACACTTGAAGCAACACATCCTCCGGTAGTGCCTGAAATATCAACACCTTTGCCATTTACTTTCTTCTATCATCGATTTCACTTGTCATAGATTCTATGGCCTCTCGCAGACCATGTGCACCAAAGATGGTCTCCATCATAAATGACCATGCAATGTAGTTTGTTGTGGTCAACTTCGGGCATTGCAAACTCACATTTCTCGGCTCAGGAGGGTTGATTTTTCCATTACCGAACCACCTGATCACCTTTTTTTCCCCAAAAAAAAAAAACTCTTTTCTGCACAAATAGTTCCTCCAGCAGTACCAAAAATTCTCCGATTCACAAACTTTAGCAGAAAAAAGTAGCCTGTTTCACACAGATCACTTTCTCGTTTCTTCACACAGATCACCTGTTTTCATACTTTGATCAAATACAGATTAGTTCTTCTCGAACCCACTTTCACAGCAAACTTGGTTCAATCCTTCACGGATTAAACATCTTCACCGTACTAGTATCAAACCTTTGTAACGTGTATCACACAAGTTTTCTTCACCTCATTCGCTGCTTCGTACAGTCATCTTCTCTACTAGTTCGTCTCCCGTGGATACGACTTCAATCGCCACAAATCTTCGTCTACTGCAGCTACCTCACGCAAACATTCTCCGCTTAGCCTTGATTGTGTCACACAACCAGCGGTCCGCATCATATCATCATTTTGAAGTCTTGTTTATACTCCAAAAGTTGGTTTAAACTTCATGAAATATGCCCTATTCCTAGTCATGTGATTGTTCAAGTGAGTATTCACAAACCACACACTATCCCAAGTATTCAGGTCAGTCCCTTCAACAAGATAATTCTTGTTTTCGTTAAGCTTGTAAGTTGTTTTTGACTTAGACTGCATGCTTGTTTTCTTAATGGGACATTCATCGACAAAATGTCCTTTTGAACCATATTTATAGCAAGTAATATGGGACTTATGTGGGATTTCCTTCTGAAAGTCAGAGTCGGCATATTGGTTTTCTGTTTCGGGTTTCTCGCAAGGAACATAAATAGGTTGTTTTTGTTTTTTAATCGAAGCCTTCATCTTCTGACTTATTGCCTTGGCTTCCTCCCTTGAGATACGCCTTTCATCCTTGAAGTTTAATCTAGCATCATCGATTCTTAAACCTGCAAATCCCCTATCAATCTCTTCATTGCTATTCGAAATTGCTCGGTTCGAATTAGTAGCGGTGTTAGCGCCGCCATACGAAAAACTTGTGTGCGCGACCCACTGTGTGATATCCGTATCCTTATGTACGTTGTTTTCATGGTCTCCTGCGACCCAACCATCGTCTAATTTAGACACTTTTCCATGTCTCGAACCCATAAGTCTAAGATCATCCTTGATCTGACATGGAGGAGCGTGCAAGAGTGCTTTGACGTTTTGAGCTCCATGAAATAGGATTTGAACCAAGATATACAATATATCCGGTGGTACTGCGGTAGTTGTCTTTATCCCTAGTCCAATCGGCGTCAGTAAATGCATGAGGATGTAAGGGTGATGAACGGAATAATAAAAGACCGATGTGGGTGGAGCCGTGTAGGTATCGGAAAATCCGTTTGAGGGCACTCCAATGCACCGATGTTGGGGCATGCATAAACTGGGATAACTTGTTAACCGTGAAAGCAACATCAGGCCAAATGAGAGACAAGTACTGTAAAGCTTCATCAATAGCTCTATAATCTGTGGGTGATGAAATGGGTGTACCTGCATGCACACTTAGAGGTTCGGAACAAGTAATCGGTGTGAATATCGGTTTGCTATCACTCATTTTGGCATGGTGTAAAAGATCATGTATATATTTGGTTTGAGACAATATAATGACATGGGAATGAGAAAGAACCTCGACATCAAGAAAGTAAGATAGGTTACCGAGATCTTTAAGAGAGAATTTGGTAGAGAGAGAGGAAATGAAGCTATCAATGGTGGTGGTAAAAGGACCGGTGATGATAATGTCATCAACGTACACAATAATATATATAGGGGAAGAACCAGAGGAATGAATAAAGAGAGAAGAATCAGCCATAGTTCAAACACCCACCAACAAACTAGAAATACATAAACCCGCACTCGTGTTTGTTGCTCATAGCAAGGCCAACACAAAGGCATGGAATGGACACTAATACAGCCCTGGCAATCACAACCAATCAAACTCTCCTTTACTACTAACCCCCGTAACAACCGGTCATCCCGGTGGAAATCGGCCGTTTCTTGAACATTGTCAATTGTGTCATAGCTGGGGGCATAAAATTGCTAATTGTAGCTCTTTTAAAAAATTGATTCCTAATGCTATTATTCCATCATATAATCATAATGTGCAGGGAAAAAGTAATAGCAACCCACAAGTCAATATGATGGGAGTTCAAGGCAATTCTTCAACTTGGTTATTTGACAGTGGAACTTCACACCATATGACAAATGACCTAAATGGGCTATCACTTCATGCACCCTATGATGGCACCGAGGAGCTAATAATCGGAGATGGTTCGTCACTTGCTATTACTCATATTGGCCAAATCATAATTCTCACACAATCTACTCCACTTATATTAAAACAAGTTCTTTGTGTTCCATCCCTTTCTTGAAACATTATATCTATCTCTCTTCTATGTCATGACAATAAGTTTCTAATCTAGTTTTTTGATTCTGTTTTGTTATCAAGGATCAAAATTCCAAACTCCTTCTTCTTAGAAGAACGACAAGCAACGACATATATGAACTCCGGTCATCATGTCACCCGTCACTCTTCTCACTACAAAAGACCAACAACAAGCTTTGGCATCAGAAATTAGGCCATCCCAACAATAAAACCTTGAAATTTTTGTATTTTTTTATTCCATGCATTTCACATTCAAAGAAAAATTGTAATTCTTGTCAAATAAAAAAGAGTCATAAATTGTCTTTCTATCAATCTACTTTATCTTCTCATGCTCCTCTACAATTAATTTTTTCTAATGTTTGGTCTTCACCCGTTCCATTTTTTGACGGATATAAATACTATATTATATTTGTAGACCATTATACAAAATACATATGACTTTATCCGCTTAAAATAAATCTGACTCTCTCTCTACCTTTATTCGTTTTCAAAAATTAGTTGAAAGCTTTTTTCAAACCACCATCAAACAATTGTTTTCAGACAATGGTGGAGATTGTATAAAACTATCATCACATCTACAATCACAAGGTATATCCCATCTTACCTCTCCTCCACATACTCCTGAACACAATGGTTATGCCGAACGTCGACATAGACATCTTGTCGAAACTGGTCTATCACTCCTTACACATGCCAAAATGCCCACACATTATTGGCCTTTTGCCCTCACCACTGCCGCCTATCTCATAAACCGTCTACCCACACCAACTCTCCAAAATATTTCTCCATATCATCGGTTATTCAATAAACACCCAAACTATGACAAACTACGAAGCTTTGGATGTCTTTGCTATCCTTGGTTACGTCCCTACTCTCCACATAAACTTCACCCTAAATCTAAACCATGCATCTTTGTAGGCTACTTTTCTTCCGAAAGTGCTTACTATATACTAGAACCTCTTACTAACAAAATATACACCTCTCGACATGTTACTTTTGTTGAACATGAATTTCCATTTGAAACCCTCATCAAACAAACCATCTCTCCCTCACCTAATTTCACTACATGGCTACTAGTTAATTCTGCTACCACATCCCCATCTTTTGTTGGCACACCAATCAACACACCAGATCCCACACCTCCTACATCCCTCAAAACTCTCCCAAACCAAACAACTTCCACCAATACCCCACCATACCATAACCCAACGCAAAGTCTTATCACCACCCACCCACAAACTAATCCGCTACCACCTTCATCCACCACCATCCTTTCTACTCGAATCCGCAAACCAAATCCAAAGTACCACAACCCTAACTTCCAACTGTACACTACCACTAATGGCATTCTCAATGAGCCATCCACCATAACCCAAGCCTTCAAACATCCTTCTTGGCGACAAGCTATGACCGAAGAGTTCCATGCTCTACAAAATAATCAAACTTGGATGTAAGTGGGTATTCCGCACAAAATACAAACCTGATGGCTCGATTGACCGCCTCAAGGCACGTCTTGTTACAAAAGGTTTGCACCAAAGACCACGCATTGATTATGCCGAAACATTTAGCCCTGTCGTCAAACCCACAACTCTTCGTCTCACACTCTCTCTTGCCGTATCAAAAAGTTGCAACCTTCGCCAACTTGATATCAACAATGCTTTTCTTCAAGGTACTCTAACCGAAGATGTATACATGGGCCAACCACCAGGCTTTATAAATCCATCTTTCCCTTCCCATGTTTACAAACTAAATAAGGCCATATATGGCCTTCGTCAAGCTGATGATATCGGTGACATCCTCTTGATCAATAATCTTGCCAAGTATGGAGAGCTCATCAACAATGGTTTTTTCAGTTTGTAGGTAGTCGGTTACGAATTGCGTTGGTGTTTTTGAGCTTTGCTTTTGGAGATATTGAAGTTGTTTGATGTGGCCTCTTAAAGGTGAGGCATAGGTAGAGGCCAAGATCTTCCATGCTTCGACTGATCTTGCCAAAACCATTTTGGGTAATCTTTGTGTGGAGTAACCGAGCCATCTGCAACGATGGTTGGAGCCGCGGGAGGATGTGATCCGTCTATAAATTTGTGAAGATCGAGTCCATGAAGAAGAGCCTCGATTTGGGTTTTCCAACTAAGATAATTGGTAGAAGTTAATTTAAGGGAGGTGGGGAAGGCAACGATGGTGAGGTCATTTGTGGTTGTATTGAAAGTGAAGGTTTGCTCATTTGTGTCTCCCATGGTAGTTTTGTGGGTTTGCAAAAAAAAAAGAGAACACATAAAGTGGAGGAAGAAATGAAGAAAGTGAATAAAGGTTGGTAGGTGAAAAGAGCTTTACACGAGCTCTGATACCATTATAATAAATGATTATTGGTTATATTTTTTTTGAATTGTTAATTTACACACAAATGAAGACATATAAATACAAGTTTAGAATGAATAAGGAGCAATCATAGGGATTGACTTTTGACCATAACCTACATCTATATTAAGGATGAAGATAGTATGAAAAGTTGTGATCAATTGAGTTTTTGGAGGTTTCTCTAGTCTTTTTGGTGTCATCTCTGACCATCATTTATCTACCTGCTCTAATAAAATGGGTAATAAAATGACATGTGTCAACACCACATTTATTTTAATTAAAATTTTCCCGCTTCTATCTTCTATTAAATAACCACATTAATTACTAATAATATTATTCAAATCTTTTTTAGATTAGTAATACTTTTTTAATAAATTATGAAAGGGATCTTTTTATTAATTTTATTTTTAAAGAAATAAATTTTTATAAAATAATAAAATTTTTTAAAACATCAAAATTTTAAATATAAAATATTTTGGAATTATTTTTTTTTAAAGTAACTAAAAGTAATTATAATTGGAAGTACAATATGAAAATTTTTAAAAATGCTATTTTTTTAAAACGGTTTGTTTTTAAACAAAATGTTTAATTTGTTTAGAAAAAAATAAAAAGGTTTAAAAATAATATCATTCTTTTATTATTTATAGTTTTTTTTACTTATACGTAGTTTCAACGTATCTTATCTTATATCATATTATAATTAATATATTTTTATTTTATTTAGTAAACCCGTGCTAAAGCTAGTTTACGAATATGACAGCAATGAGTACCTGGAGTTGAGGGTAAAACCCTCTCAAATACCATATTAAAATTGGTAGATTAAAGCAGTTGGTACTTTTCATTGATTTTAAAGAGTAGATTACAAGAATCAATAGAGATAAGAAACCTAATTAAAACGAGAACAAATTAAAATAGGATCCTTAAATATATGGTAAATAAATAAAAGAAGATAAATATGAAATCCTATAGCAATAGTATAATACAAATTGAAAATACAAGTTATTTGCGTTTAAAAACAAAATGGGTAAAATCTATGTGTGGGTGTGTGAATTCAACGTACAAGAACAAAGATGATATTTGCTGTTGCGAATACACATGTTGGCTGCTAGAAATTCGAAAAATCACTAGCTGTTTTGAATAACATAACGGTAAAAATAGCCCTTTTATCGAATTTCCTTTATTTTTTGTTTAAAACGGGTCAAATGAGTATCCATAAATGCCATGAGCATTTGTCACATTTTAGCTCATAACTGCTTATTTATTTGCTAAAAGTTTGAATTATTATAACATAAATAGACAATGCTGTTGAAAATTTATACACACATGGTAATAGTTGGGAGGTCCATCAAACTTGAATAGGACAAAGTACAAGAACTCATAGAAATCATATGGTGTTCAAATTACCTCACATATGGGATAATAAATTAATAGAAGGGTACGTCTCTTTTCTTACCGAAAATACTACGTCCATATGTTGAAGTCACTAGATCGGCAATAAGTGGATGCTGCAATGTCAAAAAAGAAGTAATTGGTAGACATGTAAGTGCAATTATTGGAATAAGAATCCAGGAGTGCCTTTGGCCAAACACAAGGAGCAATGTCGCACCAAAAGCTACAATCATGGCTGTGGTTGATATGAACAAAGTGGTGAGGCCAATTATCAACTTTGTAGGCAAACTGAAGAGAAAGTCTTGCTCAGCAAAACGTGTAGTGAGGATTGACAAGAACATTAGTAAGGATGTAACAGATGTGAACAATGATACGGCCACTGATACTGCAAATGTTGTGAAGGCAGGTTTGTTGCTAAAAACTGGGATACCTGTATCCTGATTGTTTCCTCCTGGTACGGTGATAGCTGAAGCAAACATGATGGTGGTAATTAATGCAGCTGTAATTGTGTATGACTCTGCAGTTGCTTTCATCCATTTTTCTCCCTCAATTACCAACTCCTTATGCTCTCTTGTAAATACCATTTGAGGTGTGTCTCCATGTTTGTTCTTTTGTTTAATGTTTAGAGGGCATATAAATCTTTCAACTTCCTGCAATATTACAGTATTACATATGTTAACAATGCTACTTGATAATTTTTTTTTGGTTTAACAATATGTATGCTACATAAATTTAAATTTCAAGTTTCCAAAGATTCTTACCTTAAACCACTGTAGTTCGCGCTGTATTTGTAGAGCTGCCCCTGATATATGACTCAGTTTGTCAGGAGGTGCCAACCTTGCGGCCAAATGTAAGAGGTTGTTCCCAAATGGGTCTTTGATTGTCCTATAAATATTTTTGTGTTCGCTCATTTGATATAGTAGATTGTAAACCTTTTCTGAACGATTTATCACAGCGTATTGAATAATATTGTGGCCTTCGTCATTGACACTCCAAACTGCATCTGGGAAATAAGACACAATCAATACTACGACATCATATGCATTTTGTCTTGTGGCTTCAAGAATGACATTGTTGTAATAGTCACGATAAGACCCGGAATGTACAGAATATTTTATCAAATCACATGTTTCTTTTAATAGGCGTGTAGCGTCAGAGTGCATTTGAGCTCCGTCTTCAACAAGCACGCCCTGCATCACTATGAAACAGAGAAAAAGAAGCATCTTGACTAAAGCAAAGAAATAATTGTTTTCTTTTTTTTTAATAGATATTGAGATGGTAAGTTCTAATTCAAATTACCTAATATGATACGCTTAAGATACATGTAAATCCAATAGATTACTGTACGAGATAGGAAACTTGTTAGTACAATGGGTTCATGAAGTGTGCAACCAATAACCACAAAGATGACCTACCAACGATGGCCAGATAGGTTGCTCCCGCAAGGCAAGGATATATTATCCATCCACTGACAGGCCTCTTAAAGACAAAGACAATGACACTGGCAATTGCGGAAATGGCCAAAAAAGCTCCAAAAATCAAATCGGCTGGATCGTCTTCGTCCCCTTCAAGATAGCAAAACTTAGGTAAGCTAAAAATGCACAGAAACATGTGGAATCAAGGTAAAGATATCAACAAACATTCATAGGTGGTTTCTCCCCAAATGTTGAATTTGCGTGGAAAGTTTTGAGCTATAGCCATCAGCACAGCGTCACTTTGAAATTTAGAATAATGCTTTAAAAAATCACATGCTGCATCTGTAGTAGATAATCAAGAACAAATGAAGAGATAATATTAACTAGAAGTGGATAATTTAGAATTAAAAGATCACCGCCCATATTAATTAAGTGGTTTGTTTTAAACTTACTGTAATCTTTTGAAGAAATAATATTAACTAGAAGATCATCACCACTTGTACCCGCAAAGAGAGTAGCCTTCTCTATGTCATGAGCACTATTCAACAAATAAAGATATGTATCAGTATGCATATTAGAAAGGGCTCTTGCTAGTGGTGTTTGGTCCTCATTGTCCTTAGCATACAACAAATCTTTGTTTTTTTCAACCAGAATCTTAGCAGCATTAGTGTTGCCAACAATAGCAGCAACATGAAGTAGCGTGCTTCCTTCCGAATTTTTCATATCCAGTAATGTGTTTCCTTCTGGTGCAATGGCTAACATTTTGTTTAAAATCATCATGTCTTTGGTAGTACCAACCATCAAGTGGAGTGCGGTGTTGCCATTAATGGTTATTTGGTCCGTCACTGTAATTTCTCCTTTCTTCAAAATGGTATAAACTTTATCATATTTTTTAATTTGAGTAGCTTCATACAAACTCTGGTGAAGTTTTGCCCTTTTGTTTTCTTCATCTCTTTCTTTTTCAATTTCTTCTTGGTGTTTTGATGTTGCATACTCAGGTCTTGAACTTTCTTCTAGTACTAAATCTTCTTCTACTATTTCATCTAAATCTGCATGGTTAGTGCATTCACATTAGATTCAGTATACTCTACCTTATCTTTATATTTTAGGTAAATTTAAGAAGAGCATCCAAAGTAAATAGGAAAATATACACACCATATCCTAAACCGTCATTAAATAAACGAAGCTTCACAAATATTGATAATCTCAAATCTATTGGAAGTGTTTTGTAAGAATAAATAGTAAATTTGTTTTCTTTTTTCATATGGTGCTTCGTGGTTTTTTTAGTGGTGGATCTTTTTCAACCGGAAGTGTATATGATAGTTATACATACGATTCTATTTCAAGTGAAACTTTTTATTTATAGTTGTTTTTGTTTGAACATATGACTAAAAGTGATTTCGTTTTTAATTTCTTAATAACCGTTTAACTAGACCTGACAGTCAAACTTCTACAAATAGAAAAGAATCAACTTTAGAAGTTAATGATAATAAGATAAAATAGGTGGTAGTTAAGAATATAAATGAAGAAAGACAAAGAATTGAAATAATAAAAAAAAGAATATAAAAATAGAGATAAGGAATGAGATGTAGAAGATTTTTAGAAAATCATAAATAAATACAAGGGACTGTGATTTTTAATTAAATTATAAAGATAAGGATAAAACACCTACTATCAATGCTTTTAGAAAAGTAATACCTAAGAAGAAACAATCAATTCGTTTGTCATTAAGTGATTATCTTATTTACTTTCGTTATTATAAATTCGCTAGAAACATCAATGGGTTTATATAGGATCGGAGCTATAAACATTAGATTCTCATAAAGCCTAGTTCTTTTACCACCACCTGGTTGCAAACAACCCTTGGTTATTTGGTTAATGTTGCAGCACATGATAGCCGCCAAAAGACATCATCAAAATTAACTATTGTGGAAAACACTAGTTGGTGTTGAGTATTTGGAAAACCCAAATTAGGGTTGCTCTTCATTAAGCACTAGCATATAAAAAGTACAGAACTTGTGACAGTAAGGATAAGGATAGAGTCATTAACATAAAACAATAAGTAGATGACATCCTAACCGTGACGAAACATGAAGAGAGAGAGAGTTATCGAACTTGTTTCTAAGACATTCAAGGCAATGTTGACAAAAAAACAATGATACGAGGCACGAGTTGCTGGCTTAAGACCATAAAGAGCCTCACAAAGTGTAACATTTGACTCATTTTCAATTTATAGAACCCAAACCTGAATCCGTTTGAGACAATCTTGAAAATCAAATTCATAATTTTGTTATTTATCTATTTTTGTGAACCAAATAAATATGTCATTTGTTTAAATTACTATTAGTATAATTTTAAAATTTATAGTATAGATTTTTATAAATTTATAAGATTTATTAAAAATTATGAGATTTTAATTATTCGATTAAAATAAATAATTCAATAACAAATATTTATAAGAATTATAAAATCATAAAGTTTTATAAATCAAATAATTGTTTTAATTAATAAAATTAGGATTCTTATTAAGTTCGGGTGTCAAATGTAAATTTTGAAAGTTAAATAAGAACTTGTAAACATGAAATAATAAACTTTCAAATCACAGGGTTCTAAGTGAAAATTCTTAAACTTAATTTAAACTATTTTTTACATAAAATGATAAATCTCTAAAATTACAAGGGTTGAAAGTGTAAATATTTAAAAATATTGTTTTCCCCTCTCCCCGTCGATCACCCTTTTCTCCCCGCCCAACTCCGGCCTAAATCTAGCGACCCCCAACCACATAAAACACTGATTTTCACCCAATCAAACCCCCCACTCCTAAGTCGCGAACCCAATTCGAACCCAACATCTGTTTCCATTTCAGTTAATCATGTTACCTTTGTGTAAGCAACTTGAAACCAAACCTACATTCAAAATTCAATCAGTTTCGACGCCAAATTCTTGAATTGACCAAATCAATTGTTGTGAATCATAATACTTATCAATTCGAATCTAAATATGCGAATAATTGCAATCAAAATGCTAAGATCATCACCAAATCATCAGAAACCCCCAAATCAAAACATTAACTCGTTTGACTTGAAAGTGATGAAATTCATTTTATATAATAGAAGTTAATCAATCTAATCGAATCCTGGAAGCTTTCAAAGCTCTCAATTTCATCAGAAACACACACTCACCTCAATTTCGAATACCATTATCAATCATACCTACAACCTACTCATTTAGCACTTTCCGCTCAATTTTAATGGCAATTGTTAAAGGGGCTATTGTTCATAACCACCTAAGAAAGCTGCAGACCTAGTCGATTGGCATATTATCATCGAAATCATCTTGATCGGATTATTCCTCAATCGTGACCTGTTCTTCTTCTACTATCATCGAATTATCTTCAATTCATGTAATTAATCATGTACATACATTCTTTTTCATGGGTGGATTGAAACCTCTAACCTTATATTTGTAAACATAAACGATTTCGGTTCTAATTTGAATCGATTTAGAATTAGGGTTCATAGGAATTGAAAATTTTATTGAATTAAGTTTTTATGGTTTTCAAACCAGATCTAAACAAACTTGGGTTGTAGCCTAACTGGTTAATTCACACAACTCAATGGGGGAAGACGCACATTCGACCCCGGGCAACCGCATTTTATTTTTAAAACCAGTTTCTTTTTTTAAATAAAATTCCAGAATTTTTATACATATTACTAAGTTAATATAAAAATTATTTTGTTAACTAAATACATTCCAATAATTATAAACGAATTTCCGAAAATTCTAAAGGTTTAAAAATTCATATTTTATCGCGAATAACCATTATCACAAACACGTTGGTAACTTAGGTTAAAAATTGAAATGACAAAAAATGAGGTTAATGCTTGGCCATGTATGAATTTAAAAACTTTAAACTTTTTTTTTTATTAGAAATGATTATTCGGTAAGATTTATCTGCTATTGATTATGTTAGTAAGAACTTATCCGCAAAATATATGTATTGATAATTCTATAGGTCAACATAATATGTTTTTATGTTTCACTAAAGAATATAGAAAAGATCGATTTGAAAATACTATACATGATTCCAAAAATTTAGCTATAATATATAGAACCATCCTTTCGTGGACAATGCATCATTTATAGGATTGAACGATATGATAGAGAAAGATGCTAATCAATACATACTAATAAAATAAGATTTTTAAGTGACACGTGAAATAGTTATAGGTATCTTAAATTTTAGTTTCCCGTATCTTTTTCATATTAAATAATTACCATAATTACAAATGATATTATTTAATTTTTTTTGAAGCTAAAAATATTTTATGATAAATTATGAAATAGATATATTTATAAATGTTAGTTTAAGGAACTTTTCTTAAAATAAGATATTTTTAAAAACATTAAACTTTATTTAAATACAAAATTAATTAATATAAATTTTTCGTAAAATGAAAATAATTAAAATTCAAATTTATAATAAGAAAATTTTAAAAATAATATTTTTTAAAACGATTTGTTTTAACACAAAATGTTTAAAAAATATTTAAAAAAAATAATAAAAAACAAAAGCAAAAGTTTAGAAGACGATATCATTGTTTTATAACTTAATATTATTACTAATAATTAATTTCAATCATATGTTATCTCAAAAATCATTTTATAATTCATAAGTTTTCATTAGTAACTAGTGTACTATACTAAACTAGTGTACTATTTTTTAAAACGATTTGTTTAACACAAAATGTTTAGAAAATATTTTTTTTAAAAAAATAATAAAAAATAAAAGCAAAATTTTAGAAGACAATATCATTGTTTTATAACTTAAAATTATTACTAATAAGTAATTTCAATCATATGTTATCTCAAAAATCATTTAATATATTACTTATTTAACTTGTGTATTACACGAAATACTAAACTAGTGAACTATATACCCATCCAACAAACCCTCAACAAGTTGGTGGAATATTGACAATATGAGTCCCTCAATTATTTGTATAGCATCCCAAAATTATAAGCCCACTCGTGACAAAGTGTTAATCCAAGAGTAGAGTGGAGGGGTGGAGCCGTGGAGTGAAGAGAGGAGGTGCACTACAAAGAATCAGGCTAATAATGGCGACTTGAGTCGGCACAAAAGACCACAAATGTTGCTGCTAATAGTATTAACAGCGACTTGTCGCCGGAATTTCGTTGTCTGAAAAGGTTCGTCGCTAACAAATAATAATTGCTGCTAATAAAGTCGCTGCAAAAAGTGACAACAACGGCAACCCAAGTCGCCTCTAAAAAGCTTCAACGTATCACATTCACCAAAACACGTCTGAATTGATAAAAACTTGATGGCAAAGAGGGAAGAGATAGATCCGAGAAAGGTGAGGGAGGAGTTGAGCTTTTTTTAATTATACAAACTTGATATAAATTAAACAAAAGAAAGGAAATAAAATATTAAGTATAGTTTGGTGTTTTACCATCAATTAATATCCTAGATCAATTGGTTTGAGATTAGGCAAATCATGTATTTTTAAACTGTAGGTTATGATTTCGAGTCTCACTTGCTGTAATATGCTTTAAGTAAGTCAAATATTTTAACACAATGAGTTTTTTGGTGGTGGGTTTCCTCTTGAATAATGAGCGGGTCGGACACTAGCGTTGTATTTGTTTACAGGCATGGGTGGCTTTTCATCATTGGGTATACCCGAGTGACCGGGCTTATAGCATTAGTTGTTAAAAAAAACTTTGGTGTTTTATCTTTACTAGAATTCATGAACTCGTGAACCATATCACATTCACCAAAACGCGTTTGAAATTAAGCTTGTGCAAGTAATTGTTGATTCCTTATTGAAGATTGTGACTTTTTAAATGTGAACAAATTGCAAATAAGAAAGTGCTTTTATGGGTAGACGATGCACTTTACCCTTTTCCAAGTCTCATGTTTATATTGACGAACCGGACCAAACTTTTGTACTTATCGAAGAAAAAGTATATTTATTCCTTACATTTCGGTGAGACTAATAAACATTTCGTTTCTCGTGGACCATAAAGTAAAAAAGAAGATTTTTTATTTTTATATATATATATTCGTGAGGATTTTAAAATCAAATATATATGGTGACTGATTTTTTATTACCTAATTTTTCTTTAGTTTTTCTTCATGTTGTTATTATTATTACTGTTAATGTTATTATTATTATTATTTTTAGTTTCCATTCCTATTATAAGAGAAGTATGAATAATAACGTTTGCTAATCATCTGCTCATGATTAATCCTAAATCAACAACTGAAACTAAGATGATACATGAAAACCATCCTAGATAAATAAAGGTAGACCAAAGGGTTTGTAAATTATGTAGCTGTATTACTACTTTAATAGATGTTCCTCACTAAGTAATTATAAGTGTTGGTGTAGATTTTAGAGTAGATTTAAGAAGTGCAAAAATTAATCGTTTTAAAAAGATAAAGATAAATAAATAAAGTACTAGCTTGTGGAATTAATGAATCAAGAAATTAAATTAGAAGAAAACGCACCTTGCGCTTGCGCTTGCGCATGCGCTTGCGCTTGCGCATGCGCATGCGCTTGTCCTTCTGGGATAGGACCATAGACAGTTAGTAGTTCATGCCATAAATCATTTGCAGTGAACTCTAAGTTCGTGTTGACAAGGCTGACGAGTACTTGTTCCGATAGAGAACCAAGAATCCAGCCTTTGACAAGTGCATCCGATCGTCTCCACAAGCCTACTTGTTCCTTGCCCATGTTATCTTCAGGTGTGATGAAGCCAAGCATATCATGACTTTCTGACATAACATCTGCGTTTTCCACACATTATATATGTTCCGACCGCTCAGCTTCACTGTAACAAAGTTGGGGGCACAAACATGTGACGGATAAGGGTATTCAGCTTCTTCAAGATTAGTGGAGCTTGATCCTGCCATTTATATTCAAAATAGATCAAGTATACACGGACTAAATTAATTGATCAAGAATAAATAATTTTAATTGGCATCATCTTTGATCGTTAGTTAACGTCCTCATAAGCTTGTTTAGCTGAAGATATCATATCCTTCCTGTCAAAATCAAGATAATACAAACTGAAAAGGGTATTTACTAACATAATGCACAAGGATATATAAACGACTACTGAAAATACATTTCAATACAATCATAATGAAACCATAGGAATCCATTGTTAATAAGAAGGTCACCAAAGTTGTAGATAAGAGAGAGAGAGAACGCTCTGAATTGTTTTTGTTTGTGGCGACTGCTGAAAATAATATAGCTTGAAGGCTGTTAACTCCCTTCTACCCACTTATTCCCGAGTCTTGATGGTGTAGTTACAAAACTTCTTATTAAAATGGTATAGTTGGTAAAATATTTACTAAATTCGTGTAGTTTTAAAAATTTTATTGGTTTTTACTTCTATTCTCATAGCCTATTCAATAGGCTTAATTTAATGTTATTTACAAGAACCATAGATTAGTGTTAGTGTTAGGGAGAAAGGAAGAAAAAAGGATGGAAAGAGTCTCAAACTCAAAAATTCCTCGTTAAGAACAAAGAACCATAACCACTCGGTTGAACTTTTATGGTAAACGTTTTATTTGAAATGAATGAAGTGTAATAAAAAAATGTCCAAATAGTTAAATCTTTATGTAAAATGTATTTGATTGGAAATTAAGGGTGATACTATTCATACCCCTCTCTCAATTATTTCTACTTGTTATATAGGCCCATATATCCTTTTAACATTTTTAAAATAGTAAACTTTTTATTTTATGCTTGTTTATTTATCATATCACCCCTTAATATGTTAAACTAAAATATTTAAGTTCTTTTTATTTATAATTTCTTTTAGTCTTTATTAATTTTTATTTTTATTATTTTTAATCATAGTAATTATGAATGTTTAAAAAAGCCAATCACAAAAAATAACTAAACACCAAACCGTATCTGTAGCCTAAAAAATTAAATCAAATCATGAAATCAGTTTTTGATTAGGGCTAATGATTACACAAAATATTGCTTATTCGGTTCGATCATCCGTAAAACCAAATAAGAAATGATTTAATAGGTTTAATCAGATAATGGAATTGAATAAATCGGTTCAAACGGTTTAGTCGGTTGAATTAGGTTCGTTTAGGACTATTTTCAATTCTAAAAGATATTTTTAATTTTTTATTAAAATTATTTCTAACTTCAAAAATATTTATATTAAATTTTTGTAACTTTTTTTATTATTTTTAAATACGTTTTATATTGTTATATAAAAGTGTTTCTGAAACTTTTCGATGTAAAATATGATAAGTTTTGAAACTGGTTTTTGAGTGAAGGACTATGACAAGTAATAGAAGAACATGTGTATAGCCAAACCAAAAATTAACAATAGCAGTGATTTACAATTATCTTTAAACTTTTAGAAATGTGTTTTTTATTTATATTAAACTTTTTTAAAGTTTTCCAAGAAACATTTTTATTTCTTTCAAAAATGTTTTATAAGAATGATATTTTAAAATATTTAATGCTGAAGTAATTGTACGTTATTTATCTGATTCTCATAAGTTAAAACAAGTGTTTGTCTCTAAGACCGCCATAAAATTACCGTTCCTCCATTCTTAAACATTTTATTTATCTGATCCTTACAAGGCAAGATGTCAAACTGGTTATGTGTTCAAAAATGGAGGAATAGTAATTTCATGACGGTCTCAGAAACAAACATTTATTTATATGATCCTCATAAGTTTGAACAAGTATATATTTCTGAGACCGCTATGAAATTACTGTTCCTCCATTCTCAAACGCGTAATTAGTTTGAGATCTCGTCTTATAAGGACCAGATAAATAACGTGCATCTGCATAACTAACTAAACTTTATTTTAAATCATCAAGATAAAACAAGCTTAAATCAACAGTCACTCGTAGATATGAAAAATATATTTGATCCATTAATTAATTATTAATTAGAACATGTGAATTAAATAATCTTACATTATTAATAAATGATATATTAATAATATGTATTAATTAATATATTAATTAGAACAAGTTTATTAAATGAGAGACAAAATAGGAATGATTGCATAGAATGCTTTTAACTAATGTTTAAATAGTTGTAGTAGATGTTTTAATTTTTTTTATAAAATTACACTTATGTCCAAAGATTTTATTTTATATAGTAGTATTATTAAGTCTTATACTCTATAACTAAACGAAATATAAACAAAATTAGATGATATATTAAATAAGAAACAAGTTTAATATATACTATGTATAAAGGGACGAATCTCAATACTATAGACCAAACGACAACAACCAGGAATCCGAAAACCAAAAAAGGCTAACGCATAGGTTTAAACACAAAATATATAATCTGAGAAATGAATATTAGCTATAAATAATGACAAAAGTTAAAAAACTTGTGTACATGAGAGAGAAAAAATAATGAAATTTATGAATATTAGCTATAAATAACGCATAGGAAAATTATGAAATTTAAATATTCTTGAATGGGAGCTTTTGTAAATCGATTAAGTAGAATAGATGAGAAAACAATTAGCATAGACAATAAATTTTAAAGTATTTATAAGAGTTAAATGCGTTTTACATCTATGAGGTTTCATATAAATTGTCATTTGAATCCAAAAGTTTAAATTTTGCCATTTGTATCCAAAAGTTTCACAAAAATTACTATTTGAATCCACTTAGCTACTTCTAATTAATGCCGTTAAGTTTCCTAAATTTGAGATATTTTAGTCAAAACAATTACAAAATAAAAAATCAACTCTACATGATAAGTTTTAGACGTTCAGTCTATTTTGTTAATCATCATTGCGATTTTAATTTACCAGAAATAAGAGGTCAATATTTCTTTCATTTCATCAAGAAATACATCTCTGCACGTCCTTTTAAATAAAATAAAATATAAGTTTAACTAACTAAAAGTGATTTATTTCTATCTTTATAAAACATACAAAATAAAAAAATATATATATATATAAATAAACAAACAAGACATATAACATAAATTATTTGAATCATAACCATAAAACACATATTATCATAAAAGTATAAAAACAATTAATGATATGATATTAGCTGCCCATGAATAATAATCATAAAACATAAATCAGCGCAACCATAATTAAACTTTAAACCAAAAAAATTTATGTTTAATAAAACGGGTAAAAGTAACACGATTACTAAAGCAAAATACATTAACAAGACAAAATAATAAAATACTATTATAAAGTCAAATCATAACTGTAATTATCAAAAAAAGCTAAACATATAAAAACCATCACGTGAGTTGGTTCTTTATTTTGTAATTTTTTTTGACTAAAATAACTCTCATATTGGAAACTTAACGGAAAAAATTAACTCTGCTAGTTAGATGTAGTCAAATGGATTCAAATGACAATTTTAATAAAACTTTTGGATGCAAATAATAATATTTTAAACTTTTGGATTTAAATAACAATTTTTATGAAACCTCAGGGACGTAAAACGCTTTAACTCTATTTATAAAATAGTAAGGTTTAGAAAAAAAAAAAGGGTTTAATATGGAAATTGTTTACAATTTAAGTTGTGGAAATTATTTGTGTTTTAGAAAGGAAAAATCAAAATTTAATAATCCAAACCATCAACTATTAACCAATATTAATACTAACTAATAATTTGACGAGTGAGAATTACAACTTTTATTTTTATTACTAATAAAAATCTGAGGTTAACATGTGATTAATTTTATTTATTTTAGTGATATGACGTGTGACATGTCGTGGAAGCAAGTAATACTCTTTAAATAAAAAAACAATTAGCATGTCGCTTGAACCTCAAAAAATTCCATTAATCCAGTCGATTGAATACGTTAAATGATAAATTACGACATATGATTGAATACCTTCAAAACATTGATCTTTTATAAAAATTAAATTAAAAAATTTCAAATCGTTGCCATGTAATTACCATGTCACACGTCACATCATCAGAAATAATCAAAGTTAATAATTTCTTAAAGTGAAATTGTTATTAATAACAAAAATAAAAGCTAGGAATGCCACTAGTCAAATTATTAGTATGGTTGGATTATTAAAATCCAACTTCCTTTTAAAAAAAATAGTTAGTCAACCTAATGTTTTTAAAAACCTAAGAAAACATAACATTTTTTAAAACTATACAAAAAATGGGGAACTTTATTTGATATTTGTTTTAAAAAATAATGAAAAAGAACAATCATACAAACACAAATTAATTTTCATAATGAAAAATACAATCAAAATTAGAGTAAATTACATGAACAGTCCCCGGGGTATGCACATATTGCAACTTTAGCGCCACTTTCAATAAATTACAAATGCGGGCTTAAACTATGCAAATAGTGCACGCTGACAGCCCCTGATACTAACAAACGTTAAGTTTCTCTGTTAGTTTTTTAAAAAGACCAAAATACCCTTTATTTTTTCATCTTTTTCTCTACATTCAATACCCATCGCCGCTGCCTCTATTCTCAACCCACCACCTCCACCGCCTTGACCCTCAACCCACCACCACCGCCGCCTTAACTCTCAACCCACCATCATCATCATCGCCGCCTACACCCTCAACCCACCACCAACGTCGTCGTAGCACACTCAACCCACCACCACCGTCATTGCCTCCACCTTCAATCCACCATCACCACTGCCACCTCTACCCTCAACCTACCACCACTATTGTTACCCGCACTCTTGACCCACCACCACGCAATCAGACAACCATTGTTACGTCTATACATGATAACAACATTATGAGTTGTGATCTGAGAGAGAGAGAAACATAGAGAGATACTTAGATGGAATACTGGTGGTGGTGACGATGGAGTGGTGATGATGTTTGATTTCTCACATGGTGATAAATAGGTGGTGGTCATGAAGATGAAGATGAAGATGAAAATGATGGAAGAAGATAAAGATGAAGATGGTCGAAGAAGATGAAGGGACGAAGTGAGGTGAGGTGGGTGGGGTTTGGAAGGGGAAAGTTAGGTTTTATTTAGAAATTGTAATTTTTAAATAGGGGTATATTGGTAATTTTACATTAAATTAACTGAAAAACTTAACTTTTGTTACCGTCGGGTACTTTCAATATGCATACCATGCAAAGTTCATGCTCACATCTGTAATTTATTAAAAATTAGGATTAAAGTTGCAATACGTGCAAACCCAAAGTACTGTCCTATATTTTTAATTTCAAATGTTTCAATATGAAAGTTAATTACGATTTGAATTATGTTAATTGTTGATTGTTTTTTAAAATAGTTAGGACTACAAAATTTTTTAAATAGGTAAGAAAATACAGTTTCCAAAATCGCAAAGACTTCAATTTGATTGAGTGATTATCAGAGAATTGCAGAGAGTCCACTTGGTTAACTGAAGTGAGAAAAAAAAATGCAAAGAGAGGTGTATCACATGAAAAATAGCAGTAAGGAGAATAAAAATTGTTTTACAGAAAGCACATAGCCATTTTGATTTATCGGAGAAGATTTAAAACTAAAAACTAGAATATATTAAACAAAAGAAAATGCGATAAAATATTAAGTATAGTTTGGCATTTTACTTATGTGTAAACTGATGCACGTGAACTCTGAACCATATCACATTCACCAAAACGTGTTTAAAATTAAGGTCATTTATATGTTTTAAAACTCATTAGTTTCATATTTACTCTGGTAAAAAAATCAATTATATATATATCTATATATATTTTTTAAAAGATATATATTACATATTTACTTATTTTATTAAAATTATTTATTAAAGATTATTTTACTTATATTTTCATTAAAGTATTTTTTTCACATTTCACTTCTTAACAATATCAATTACATATTTTTCAAGTTCGAGTCTTCTATATAAATAAAAATAATAAAATTACATCTAGTTTAAAACCTTATTTCAAAACAACAACAATCAATAATCAAAGTCATATCATCAAATGCAAAACATAAATATCAAAAGTTTTAAACAATTATACTAATACACATCAATATGTAAAAATCCTTTAGTAAAAATAAAATAAAATAGTTATCTAATAGGTTAAATTTAATGAAACAGATAAACATGTAATATATATGTTTTAAAAAAAGGAAATATGCAATTAATTTTTTAGTTTGAGAAAATATATAATTATTGGTAATAGAAAGGGGGAATATGTAAAAATCCTTTAAAACTAAGCATGTTTTCAAGTGATTGTTTATTCCTTATTAAAATGTAAAGAAAAATAAGAAAGGTGTGAAGTATTATTGACTAGCAGATCTTTAAAGTTTGAAAATTCGAGAAAATGATAGGACAAGTGTATTTTAGCATTAGTCACATTTTCAAATTCCACTTTCTTTCTAATGCTTATAACTTTTAAATACAACGTTATTTTTTTTCTAAAAATTACATTGTAAAAACAAGCATTTTTAATCTTTAAAACGCGTATAATGTTGATAGAAACGCGTATAATGTTGATATATAAAAAACGAATATATTTCACGTTATTTCAGCTTATTGTGTAATATTTGCTAGATTATTTTGTAATATCAGGTTATTGTGTAAAATTGCTCAAATTATTCTGTTTAATTCTGATCATTGTGTTTCTATTATGTTTTTTTTAATAATAATTTTTTAAATAACACAATGCTGAAAATGTAATTTTTTTAAGTTTATCGGTTTATTGTGTAGTCATGATCAGGTTATCGTGTAATATTCGTCAAGAAACACATTGTGTCTAATTCTGATCATCGAGTCTAGTGTTTGTCATTGTTTTATTCATTTGTGTCTAATGCTAATCGCTATGACTAATATTGGCTATTGTGTTATGCATTGTATTTTTCTAATGAATAACAAAACAAAAAATGTACATCTTTTATGTTTCTAGTTCATTGTGACACAATAATCTGATGAAATTGCATAATAAGCTAAAAAATGTCAAAAAAATCTTTTGTTTATTTATATCAACACTATACGCGTTATAAAGATAGAAAAACACTCGTTTTTATGATCTAACTTTTTTAAAAATATAATATCGTTTAAGAAAGTTATGGGCGTTTTAGAAAAAAAAAAGGTGAAACTTGAGAAGAGAAAATATATTTGCCCTCAAAATAATATTGATAAAAAAACAAGTTTCAACATCTTAATTTTTTCCTATACTTTCCAGTTTTTAAAAAATTTGTGTAAGAACATTTCTCCTTTTTTATATTCATAGGAGTTTTAAAAACAACTATATATATGGAGTGATTCTTTATTACGCAATTTCCCTTATTTTTTTATTGTTCTTATTATTATGATTATTAGTTCCTTTCCTCTTTGTAACAGAAGTATGAAAAAAAAACTTTTGCTTAAAACATGTGTCCATGATTAATCCTAAATTAACAACTGAAACTAAGATGAAAAATGAAGATCATCCTATATAAATAAAGTAATACTGAAGGGCCTGTAGCCCTAGCTAGCTAGCAATATTATTAGTGAGGGTGGTCCTCATTAAGTAATTAAGGAATTTAGCCTCTAGTTTACATTAGTTAATTTAGATTTTGTAGTTGGTTTACATAATACATGAGTGAGTTAGTCGTTTTAAAAGAAAAACAACAAATAAATAACGTACTATCTTGTGTTATTAACGAATCAAGAAATTAAAGAAGAAAACGCACCTGCTTATGTTTGTGCTTCTGGAAGAGTACCATAGACAGTTTGTAGTTCATGCATTAATCATTTGCAGTGAAGTCTATGCTCGTGTTGACAAGGCTGACGAGTACTTGTTCATATCATAAGGTAATTCATAATTTCAATCAACAACTTATTTAATATTTTATTTATTTAACTAGTGCAACACCCAATGTATTATCCTAATGAATTAAATAAATTAAAATAAAATATGACCTATCTCCAACCCACTTCATCTTACCCACCCTTCTTCTACTCCGGCGACCACCTTTCCCCATCGGTAGGAAACCAACCACCCCGTCGTAAAACATGCCACCAACTCTTTCTCTTTCCCACTCTCTTCGATGACCATTCGACCTGCACATCTTGGGTTTTAAATAAATGGGTGTTTGTTTTAGGTGTGATCTATTCGTTATCTTATGATATGAACAAGTACTCGTCAGCCTTGTCAACACAAGCATAGACTTCACTGCAAATGATTAATGCATGAACTACAAACTGTCTATGGTCCTCTTCTAGAAGCATAAACATAAGCAGGTGCGTTTTCTTCTTTAATTTCTTTATTCATTAATAACACAAGATAGTACGTTATTTATTTGTCGTTTTTCTTTTTAAAACTACTAATTCACTCATGTTTTATGTAAACCAACTACAAAATCTAAATTAACTAATGTATACTAGAGGCTAAATTCCTTAATTACTTAATGAGGACCACCTTCACTAATAATATTGCTAGTAGATCACACCTAAAACAAACACCCCTTTATTTAAAACCCAAGATGTGCAGGTAGAATGGTCATCGAAGAGAGTGGGAAAGAGAAAGAGTTGGTGGCATGTTTTACGACGGGGTGGTTGGTTTCCAACCGATGGGGAAAGGTGGTCGCCGGAGTAGAAGAAGGGTGGGTAAGATGAAGTGGGTTGGAGATAGGCTCATATTTATTTTAATTTATTTAATTAATTAGGATAATACATTGGGTGTTGCACTAGTTAAATAAATAAAATATTAAATAAGTTGTTGAAAATTATGAATTATAAAACGATATATTTTAAAATAAGATATGATTGATAAAAAAAAACAAGTTTCGACATCTTAATTTTTTCCTACACTTTCCAGTTTTTAAAAAATTTGTGTAAGAACATTTCTCCTTTTTTATATTCATAGGAGTTTTAAAAACAACTATATATATGGAGTGATTCTTTATTACGCAATTTCTCTTATTTTTTTCTTGTTCTTATTATTATGATTATTAGTTCCTTTCCTCTTTGTAACAGAAGTATGAAAAAAAAACTTTTGCTTAAAACATGCGCCCATGATTAATCCTAAATCAACAACTGAAACTAAGATGAAAGATGAAGACCATCCTATATAAATAAAGTAATACTGAAGGGCCTGTAGCCCTAGCTAGCTAGCAATATTATTAGTGAAGGTGGTCCTCATTAAGTAAATAAGGAATTTAGCCTCTAGTATACATTAGTTAATTTAGATTTTGTAGTTGGTTTACATAATACATGAGTGAGTTAGTCGTTTTAAAAAGAAAAGCGACAAATAAATAACGTACTATCTTGTATTATTGATGAATCAAGAAATTAAAGAAGAAAACACACTTGCTTATGTTTGTGCTTCTGGAAGAGGGCCATAGACAATTTGTAGTTCATGCATTAATCATTTGTAGTGAAGTCTATGCTCGTGTTGACAAGGCTGACGAGTACTTGTTCATATCATAAGATAACAAATAGATCACACCAATGGCGAAGCTTAATAGGGGCGGCGCCCCCCCCTTTTTTCGCCAGTAGTGTTAAATTTTAGTCCGATAGTGTAAATTTTTGGTCAGGTAGTGTAAATTTTTGTATAAATATCGAGTTCGCCCCCCTTAAAAAAAATTAATTTCGAACCCGCCCCCCCCCCCCTACGAAGGAGTTCAAGCTCCGCCACCGGATCACACCTAAAACAAACACCCCTTTATTTAAAACCCAAGATGTGCAGGTCGAATGGTCATCGAAGAGAGTGGGAAAGAGAAAGAGTTGGTGGAATGTTTTACGACGGGGCGGTTGGTTTCCAACCGATGGGAAAAGGTGGTCGCCGGAGTAGAACAAGGGTGGGTAAGATGAAGTGGGTTGGAGAGAGGGTCATATTTTATTTTAATTTATTTAATGCATTAGGATAATACATTGGGTGTTGCACTAGTTAAATAAATAAAATATTAAATAAGTTGTTGATGAAAATTATGAATTATAAAACGATATTTTAAAATAAGATATGATTGAAATTACTTATAAGTAATTACTATAAGTACAAAAACAATTATATTATTTTTTAGACTTTTGTTTTTAAACATTTTGTTCCAAGACAAATCATTTTTAAAAAATCTCATTTTCTTAAATATTCCGAATTATAACTCTGAATTTTAATTATTTTTTTTATAAAAATTTTATTTTTTGAAAACACCAATTCAAAAACATTTTGGATTTTAAAAAAAGTTTAAGGTTTTAGAATAATTTCTTATCTTATAAAAATAATTTTCTTTTGAATTACATTTGTAAATACATATCATTTTTAATTTATTAAAAAATTATTTTTTAGTCTGAAAAAAAAAATAATATCACTAGTATTTAACATAATTATATAATAGGATAGATAAGCAGGAATCTAAAATTATGTTATGTGTCCTCTTAAAACCTACTTTTCTTATAATAGTTAGATTTGTTTTAATGAGTGGGACTATTACATATTTATAATGTTTATATTTTTTTATTAGTGATGGGCATTTTTGTCATTTAAATGCACTTTAGAATAGAAATTGAAGGCCTTCCAACTCAAGGATCATCATTGTTTGGTTGCTTAGAGTGTTGAACCAACCATATAATTTCTCAAAATTAAGGACATAAATTGAAATTAGAGCATATCTTTGGGACCATCAGTGTAATTAAGTCAATTTGTTATTCTACTATTTAGCCATGAAACTTGAAGATTTGAAGCTCACAACGCAAATAGTTTTTGCGCTAAAATGCTAACCACCCCTGAACGGCATGAACTTATTTAAGCCTTAACAAGAAAGCCTGGCTTAATCACTTGATAAAGGCAAGGCCTATCATATTATGAAAAATATAATGATGGGCTTACTAGGCTGACCAAGCCATCAGCCAAAGCCATTAAGGCTCGGCGATTTATCCTTTATAAATAACTAGTCAACTTGCCTGCGCGATGCGGCGGGTAAAACATTGTTTTGTATGTTGTAACCAATATAATACTACAATAACGCTACAGGAAAAAGAAGTTTTCGACTGTTTTAGCAATCTGTAAGAAACTTTAGGGAGACATAAAGCATGTTTGTTCGGGTCCAGTTCAATAAAATTACAAAAGAGCTTCCATGGTATATGCAAGAAACCATCATCCAACCTCCAACATTCCATTAAGCCGTGTAATGCAAAAAAAATACTAAGCATATAATTAACATCTAATAAATTAAACTGATTTGATCCTAGCACACGATGACATGACCATAAACAAATGAGAAAAGTTAGATGATCTTCGTGTGCAAGTGTTTATTTCTACTAAAATCATGCATCAAAAACCACCAACTTAAAGTTAACAAAAGACATACCTTCATCAATGCCAACATCAATTGAATAATTTTCCTGAAAATCTAGCACACTCTCCAATTTAATCATGTGATTGTAAGTTCATAACAATCACATACACGTAAAAAAGTAGGAGATCTAGAAATATTCATAGAATTTCATTCCTCACCACCAACTTGTGCAACCTAAATGAACAATGAATATTACCGGTACATCAAACCATATAGGTCTAACTTATTCAAACTTCAAATTGAATTTCACAAAATAAAACTATATAACTTTACTTCTGGTGTCAAACATTCATACTTCAATCCAAACGTTTATCTTTTATTATATTATGACATCTATAATAAAGCTTAACACATACGGCATCCCACAGACAAATATAATGTATATGTAATTGCATACACATAATAGTAACTATGTTAGTAAACTCTTACATTGAGATGAAATTTATGTAGTTTGTTCCTTTTATTCTTGTCCAATGTGTAGTGTCTTTTGAGTTGAAGCTATGGAGTATTAGACTGCATAATTAACAAATGGCCCATTTTCAAAACCCATTGTTCCTTTTAATTTGTTTCTTGCATTCGCTTTTGTGTATTTTGACAGTTGGTTGTTTATGTACATGTTGAACCTTTTTGTTTAACTTCTAAAAAGAAAATGTCAGTAATGTAACGTGATGCAGGATTATAATCCTCCAGAAAACTACTATAATTTGTAAAATAATTCACAGTTTTTCCAGGGAAATAATCAAATATAGCTCTAACGCTTTTCTGTTATTTCTTCAAACCACACATTTCAGTAGCAAAATTTAAGAAAAAAGGTTAGTCCCATAACCATTTTGCAGCGTAATTTTTGAACCAAATGCATAAATGTTAGATACGTTTTCTACATTCATTCTTATCCAAGAGATTTTGCAATTACAGTATCATTTATCAAATATTTGTATAGTACCTAAATGATTTTAAGAGAAATCATATAAGTTGCAAAATCTGAAGGCTTATGCGTATCTTGCTATTTGACAAAAAAAATCTACATACAACCTTCAAGGATCATAATAGAGTTACATTTGAAAATAACAATATTACTTTGCAAATGAGAAACTTAAGAATTAAACTAACCTCCTGCATCGTCATGTTTCCTCTAGTCTCCGTTCGTTAGGAAACAAACTTCATCCCCCTGTAAAGTAATTATAAATCACAAACGTATGTCTTCAAAGTATTAAATATTGGTTAGAGTTCAAATATAAAAACAGGGATACAAAATAAAAGAATTAATTTACTTTTTAAACATCTGATATATCATAGCTGTAGTGTGATCCAGCATGTATGTAATAGGAAATACTGAGATTCATAATATCATATGAGTTTGGATTATTTTGTAGTCTCATTTCATCATTTTTGTTGTTTTCTCACACGTTCGGTAATTTTAAAAAATGTGCATTTCCTTCATGTTGGACTGGTTTTGACAAATACTGGTATGAGTCAAAATGGGATGTTTTGTAATTATTCTAATACGATAAAAGAAAATGCGTAATATACATACAACCTCTTATGTGTTTTCTGAGTTCGTAATATCCTTCTTAATTGTTGTTTAAGGCCACTGAATAGCATGAAAATTCAATATTCATGTAATCGATTAAATGAGGTGAATAGCATGAAAATTCAAAATTCAAAATTCAGTATCCTTCTTAATTAATGTTTTAAGGCAACTAAATTAGTGTGTATGCATTCTAAATATACTATATTTTAACCATCATAAACACCTAAAGTGTCTATTGAATTATGCCCTTGATAATATTTACATTCTATTAAACACCAAATCCCTTATGAGAGGGAGTTTACTGTAGCTAATGGTATTGCTTATGAGGCACATAGTACCACTCCCCACTACATGTTTCTCCTACTTAGGGAGAGAAAGTCGGTTGTTCTCTCACTTATTTGTCTCATCTCTGCCCTCTTTCCATCGGCCTCTTTCACACCAACGTGGTGGATGTGTGTTCCCTTTCTCCCTCTTTGATGTCGCCGGAGGCCGGCGGCTTTGGTGGCTTCCTTGCTTCCGATATACTGTTGCATGTGGTAGCGGGTTTCAGGCAAGGGTAGTCAAAGGGTTTGTTGCCTCAGCGTTGGCCGATGGGTTTTGTCTTCTTTTATGTTACCGAAAGCTGACCTCCAAGGATAGCCAAGGGGTTTCATTGGCTCGTCTACGGCCGGTGGCTTTTGTTTTCTTCGTTGTCATCGGAGGTTGGCGATTGTGGTGGCTTATGTGCTTCTGATCTACTCTAGGGTTTCGGAGGTGATGCCTAAGATAATGGCGGCCACCCCTATACCCGCCACAATTTACGTTGATGTCCCCTGTAAACTGTGGTTGTCTGTGGCTGCCCATGTCCAAATCTGGAACCTGTGGAGTCATTTGGGTGGATGATGTCCTTCTTTGGTCGTCGATGTCACCGTGCGCGATTTCAGCGACCTTTGGTAGCCCAATCGACGACCTGTTGGGGTCACGCAGGGGTTTCCATCGGTAGGAATCATTGTTGAGTGGTAGTGGGGGCCGATGACAACGGATGATGATTGTAGCTCTGAATCGATTTGTTATTAGCTCCGATTCGTTCACGTTTCGAGTTCATTTTTCCCGCTGAGAAGCGCGGTTGTAAAATACTATTCCTCTATAATTATTTAACACCGGAAATGAACAGTACTTGATTTAATGGTTTCCAGGTGTTAGCTTTTACCCTTTTTAGTTTTTGACGTGGCATGAAGTCCTTGACGCGTTCCACACTTGGCGCATGCCAACCATCTGTATGTCTGTCTATTGTTTCCAATTCTTTCTACAAACTAGGGTTTCTTCTTTCCTAGAGTCGGAGTACGAAAATTAGAATGGCACTTCGACATCAACGATTAAGATGAAAACATGAGGGGAATATGAAGATCAAAGCCCTTACAACACTCATATCTGCTCCCATTTAGACAGAAAACCAATCGCCCAATCGGTGACCACCAGCTAAGGGTTGTGCTGGTTAAACCACTTCTATGTCTCTATAGGCCACACCCACACCGGATGGCGATTGAGACTGAAGTTGAGCCGAGAAGTAGAAAGAGAAACAAGGTAATAAGTAGGAGAGATGTGGGCCGGCGGTTGAAAATCGATTATGACAACAACGATGAAGATGGAAACAGGAAAGTTAGAGGAGTAAACTGGTTTATAGCTATTTTGTGTTTTAGGTAAGATGTTAATTGATGGAGAAGAGACAGACCGAGGCTAGATGTGAAGAATAGTTTGGCCCTCATCCAGTTAACCTAAGTTATATCTTTCTGTATGTGTTCAAATCATCTAGTTTTCCTAATCTCATGTAATCTGAATTCAGGACTAATATAAGCTATAATATTTGAACAACATCTAATTTTACGAAAAGTGAATCAAACACCAAAGATGGTTGATTCTTTCAAAGAAAGTTCAGATAGGTCATCTCAAAGGAAGTAGAAAGAAAAAAATTTCTTGAAAGACCTGCATGTATATATTATCTTCTTTATCTATTTTATATTTTATACTATAGGAAAACTAGAAGGACTCCATGTGTGAAAATATTCTCAAGTGTTTACCTTTTCCAAAATCAACTAATGTTGCTATTATTTTTTAAGTTAGGTGTCCAAGTCTTCAATTGTAAGTTTTAATTGTGTGGTTCATCGGAAACCAAATATCATAAATGAATAAGGATCAACAATTCACTAAGGAATTTTGCATACCGTATTATTTCTAGAGCTTCTAATTTCAACTAAAGTTGTTATTTGATAATAATCAAAGAATTCATGTTTTAAAAACCCCTTTTAGAAACTATAAGGTTGAGAATGATCAACATATTTGACATGTACTAATATGTGTCTTCTTTGCATGACAATTAGTGATAGCATCATTGCAATACAGGGATGTTAAATTTGATTTATTACTCCAAAATCTAGAGAAAGCCACTATTTTATTTGAAGAACAAGTAGTGAGAAACTATAGGTCTATTTTCTTTTATTTTTGTTCCCACTCCTTACAAGAAGTGCAATAATTTTGTGCAATGTCTCATAAGAATTGCAGTACTTTTCCTACTTTAGCTAAAGTTAGTTTTTTCTTGGTGTTTTTTTTCTTGATTTTGACGTTTTGTATTCGTTTAATGTATGTCGTTTATATATGTTTTTTGGCATATTTAGTGGAATTATGTTAATTTTTGCGGGTATTTGTAATGTATTTATAATCTTTTGTTAATAGCAAAGAAGGATAATGTAAATGTTTCAATATAACAAGTGAATCTTACTATATTAAAACACAACTACATGTGTAGTGTAACTAAAAGAGTTAGCAATAGGGGCTTTGTGCCATTGCTTGTAGTAAAGTTTTTCATGGCAAATTTATTGGAGGCTTGCTGTTAGGAGGTTTGTAATGTTCTTTTCTTATTTTCTTTGAATCTGTTAACATGATGTTTTTTTGAATGGTAATTGACTTAAAAAAGCGAATGGTCAATTTAGTTGTTCTAAGTCTTGCTATGGTGTTTAGTTATTATCTTTGTTTTTATACTTTCTTTATTACTATCTTCTCACTAGATCTTTGTTACTTAGTTTTTTAAAACCCTTGCTTTTTTACTGATTTTTGTATTCTAAAGTTTGTTTTTTTTTTTTGTTTTTTTTTTTTTTTGTGTGTAGATAAAATCTACAAGTCCTTCTAGATAGAGGCACGAGTGCTTGCTTTTACTTTAGGTGTTTAAAACAGTAAGATGCTATGGTTTTTTTTTAATTTAAAGCCATTGAGATACGGCTTTATAAATGTGTCGGTCCTTCCCTATTGTCTCCCGGATAATGTTTTAATTTTGATCTGTTTTATTCATTTTATTTATGCTAATTTTCTTCTACTCAAAGCTACAAAATTTTCACTTAATTTCACGAGGTCCATGTCGTGAAATCATTCTGTAAATTAGCAATTCTTTCTCATATATTTGTAAATTCATTTTTATAATTGCATATGCTGAATAACATTTATTTACTGTATGTGAAGTTATTCTTTTTTAGATTATTATAAGTGTTTGGAGGAGTCCATTTTCTTTCCTATATCAAACAAAGTACTTCTTTTTCTTTGTTGTGTTCCTGTTTTTCTAGATAGTACAGATATAATTGCTTTATGGTAAGAGAAAGTAGAAGGCATTTATATTTTTGAAACAATTACCGATCTTAAAACTTAATGAAAAATAGATCGTAAAACTTCTTATTTCTCATGTTGTATATTTTAGAAACACGATAATTGAGGCTGCGCGAAGCGCCGCTGAACATTCCTAGTTACTCTATTATTAAGTATGACCAAATGAATAGTACTGAGGGCATTTTGGGAATTCGAATAGTGACTGTGTGGTTATCTTTAAGAGTTCAGGAATCACAAGGCGGGTTATGGTCTCTGGCTATCTGCGATATCTGATCGGATAAAAGAGGCAGAAGATGGAGGGAGTGGCCACCATCTACTTCCACCGCTGCCACCGCCAACGAAGGGGATGTTGGTGTGGAAGAAGAACATCGCTGTTTTTGCATGTTGGGCGTTCGCATATATGCTAGGGTTGAAAATATGGCTTCGCATATATGCTAGGGTTTCAAATTTGCATTATGTCGCTGGTAAGTTTCTTATTTGGTTCACATCTCAGTTTTGTATTTTGTTTTCATTGTTCAATTTTTGATCATCTCTCTAAAAAGATAAAGAGATGGAAGTTGTTGAGTTGCCTAGAGAAAGGGTGAGGACCGGGAGGAACGGGGGTTATCTGGCGACGACGACGAAATCGGTTCACTGCCCTTCACGGTCGTGAACGATTGGCTTGGAAGCTTGGATCCTCCTGCTTCTTCCTTCGCTTGGGGTTTTTGATTGTCGAGTACCTCTTTGGCGTTGATCCTTGAATAAGTAGTTGGAACAATGGAGACGACGTGAAAAGGAGCAGCATCGAAGCCAACTCCATTTTTTATCGAATTTGGGGGTAAGTTTTTCTGTTTGTGTCTCCTATTTGTAAATCACAGGTAGAGTATTCCTTTCCGATCGAAGGTTAAATTAAGTTTCTTATGGATTCCTTTACGATTCATCTATCTTGAGTTAGGATTTTTGTAATTAGTTTTGATTTGGGTATCATACTGACAGAAAACAGATTTATGTTGAAGGGTAAGGAGCTGGGTTTCAGTAGCGTGAACATTATGTTCGATAGATGAAGAAGGTGCTTGCGTGGATGCATACAGAGGTGAATACTTAATCATGTTCTCTGATTAAATTTGAATTTGTAATCCTTGGAGCTTCTGATTAAGAATCATTATGTTGTTCTATGTTAATTTTGAAAAAGGATACTAATTTAAATCTGTTGATCCAAGGCATTATATTTCTTGTAATGGAGGATGATTTATGAATGGTATATATACTATAACTTAATCTATCTAATTCATATTCGTTTTCAATGGTTTCATCACAAAAAATTGTATGTTCTAATCAAAATAGTTATCTATATTCACTTTTAGTTTAAATCAATGGCTTTAACCAATGATATTATGTATTGACTGAGCTAACAGATTTTGATTACATTGTAGGTTCCTAACCATAGTGATTTCTGATCTTTCAAATCACAAAAAAAGTTATCTTGGATATTGTCTCTTATAATATTTTCAATTTTACCTCTGTTGATAAATTGAATTCTTCTTTGTGTTAATCTAACAGTTATGCTGATCTTTTAAGCTTATTGTATATGGAAAACTATATCAAAGTCTAAACTTGATATTTTGTGTGTAATTACATACATGGCATAGCAACAACCTGATTAATCAAATGGTTCATAATTAAGTAAAAACTTCATAAATCAAAATAAGGATTTTGTAGGTTAACTTAGCTGTTATTATTTGTTTAATTTACACCATCAACAAATTTGGAGCATTATGGTTTACTATGTTTCTTTTGCGGCCAATAAGAAACAGAAACTATAGTTTGATCATTTTTATGGAAGCACAACTTTATAAAAGAAAGTAAGTTGGACTTTATATAATTGAGGTTTGATGATGCTTTTTACTTTTCTGTTTGATTCTATTACTGTTTTATGATACTTTATTGCTAGTTTGAGAGATTTGCTTGACCCTTTTTTTATTGAGCCTTACTACATAAGGGTCTATTGGAGCTTATGCCTCTAGAGATTCATGGCATTGTAGTTATCAACTTATTATTTACGAACACATTGGTTAACTACTATAATTTTTACAATGGTCAAATCTTATAAACCATTATGAGAAACTTTGATTTTTCCATGAGGTATATATACTTTATGATTTTTATTATCTATGTTGCTTATTGAACCTACAACAATAGTTGCAACAGAATTGCAATTGGTAGCAGAGCGCTGGAGAGACTATTTAAAATTTTAGTGCTTCCGTTGAAGAATTTTTCCTCTCTCGAATTGTATTTGGGTCTTGCGCCAATCAAACCTCTCCAAGGATTTCGTTTGTTTATGAGCAAAGTTTATTCATATATTATTAACTTTTATATTGAAAATCACGGTAAATGTGTTTCTAACTACAACCTATATGGGATGCTATAGTATATTTCAAACCACAGGTATTCATTTGGCTTCGTCATAGCCTTTTTTATGGGTCAATCTCTACATTTCTACTTTGTTTGTTCTTAAGTTTTTCTTTACTTTTGCTACTTTTTGTTGTTTTCTTATTAATTAGATTTAACTATGCATGATGAACTTCAATAATGTTTGTTGCATGTTTTCTCTAGATCATACTTCTGGGTGCCTTCTATTTACACACATAGACACACACACACACACACATATATATATGAATTGATTTGATCTTGACCTGTAAACATTATATTTTTATCGATTTGTCATTATAGGTTGTAGATATCAAAGGTGCAAAGGGTAATGAGAATGCAAAATGGTACACTTTGAAGCTCATTGATCTTTGATTGTTCAATAGAAGTATGTTTCTTGCAGGATCGGTTTTTGTCACACAACACAAGTATTATCTCTCAAAACTCACTAAGTCACTCGGTTAGATGAAGCAGAATCCCTTAAGCGTTGATAGTAATATACTAAGTGAACAAAACACAAGAAGATAGTTTTTCAAGATACTTGTATATATTACTTCTCAACTCAAAGTGTTACAAGACTCTTACAAGCATGTTTACAGAGTTACAATGAGAAACTATATATACTAATATCTATAGCCGGTTATACTTTGATACCAGCTAGAAACTTACAACTAAAGCAAATACTATATTGCTAAAGGTAAGGTATTCTAGATAAAATACTATTTAAGATTTGGTAGTCATGACATGTCCATGACTTACCTTTTGTCACCAACTAAAGTTGGTAACTGTACTAACTGATAAGGAATGAACAGTGGAATAAAGTATGGTCAACTACATGGGCGTGGGAAAGTGTCATGCAGTATATCAGAGATTACAGCGGATCTGTCAGAAGGACCATACTTATGTCCACCGGTTCGTAGTAGGTTCTTCCGAAGGTTAACTTTCTTCCGAAGCCACTTATACTTTCTGAAGAGCCTACTTTTTTCGAGGCTTGATGATCTTCAGGACTTCATACTTCGAAAGTCTTTGTCTTGAACTCTTCTAAGTATTGAACTTCGAAAGAAGGAAGACTTTGTCTTCGGAAGTTAGAGTTCCTCTTCGGAAGCTTTTTCAGCCTTGACCTTTGGAAGTTCTTCATCAGTTGCACCAAAAATGTTCTAAGTGTTTGTTTTGGTTGCAGCAGCCTTACTTGATCCAACAAACTCCCCTAGGCTGATGCTACCAAAATCTCACTTGTTTCTACTTCTCAAAACTTTCAGCACTAAGGAGAGAAGATGTTTATCTGTCTCTTTGTTCTTTCCAGATTGAGTGCTGAGAAGTTTGTACAAATCCTTCGTAGAAAGCAGATCAAGAATGTCACTCTGAATGATATGTACCCTTTGTTGTGACCCTCTGAAAAGAGTTAGTTGACGGGAGTTGTAGTCATACTCCCATCTAACTATAGATTCCAATTCAGGACCTTCAACCATTTGAAGAAAGGCTTTGCCTTTGATTGCTGATCCTTCCTTTCCATGCTTCTCTCTCAGCTTCAGCTTTTCTTTAATCTTGGCCCTTGTAGTTAGTTCAGCCAGATGAAGACTGCTCAGATGATTTTTGATGTGAGCAGCTACCTCAGAGTTAGAGGGATTGGAGAATGGTTTCTCTGCTAACTCAGCAATATCAAATCTGCTTAAGTGTAGCAGAAAGGAGGCATTAAGCCTGTTGATCTCACCATTCTCTCTTTCCACAACAAAGTTGTGAGAAGAGTCTTCGAACCTCCACTAGACTATTTTCTTCCTAGGAACAAGAGGTTAGGATGGTAATTTGTCTTCCTTTCTAGTGTCCAGTAGAGTCACCAGCTTTCTTATTAGCTTATTCTCTTCTTCTTCAAGAGAGTCAGAGTTAGTTGCCAAGAGTTTGAGAGCCTGGTCCAGTGTTCCTCTAGGAAGATCAAGGAGTTGTTCTCTTGTGAGGGAACATGAGGAGCCATCAATAAAGGTTAGCTTAATGGACCCCTCCTCGTAAGAGATATCGCTCAGTATAGTCCATTTGATGAGCTTCCTCTTGATCTCCTTAAACTCTTTTAAGGTCAGAGGTTTAGAAGGTTGAGATAATGACTTGGGTGGCTGTTGGGTAGATGATGGTTGGGTTCTGGGGAGTGTTTTGGGTTTAAGGATAAGTAGTGGAGGAGGTTGTTTTGATGGAATTGGTGTGGGAGAGGGTATGGATGATGGTGTGGGCTCAAGAGTATAAGGTTCAGTGGTTGGTTCGGTTTTGATGGGGAAAGAAAGAGAAGTTGGTTCTGGTTGAGGTTGAGGTATGGGTTTAGAAGTAATCTCCTGCATTCTCCTATACATCTCCTTCCTTCTTCCTGAGCGAATGTTAGCCTTGATGTCACTGACATGTTGCTGCAGGGTCTTCTCTAACATGGGGCCAACTTGCCTGCCAGAGAAACCATGGGCCCTGAGATAATCCTTCATCTAGGCTTTATCTCCCATCTTCTTGACAACTACAAGTTGAGCTTCTTCTTCCTTCTTCTTTTTCTCATTCAGCTTTTTCCTGGAAGCCCACTTTTTCTCTTTGTTCATTTGGTCTTCTTCCTTTTTGACAAGCCACAAGACCATATCATTATCGTGAGGAGCAAGTTCCTCAAGAGAGAATCCCCTGGAGCTTAGAAAAGCTATCCTTTCATCCCTAAGTTGTTGTTCAGCTTTCTCCTTCTTTCTCTGTTCTTCCTCTTCTAAGGCCAACCTTGCTGCTTCTTCTTGTTCTATCCACAGTAGGGTTGCCTTCTCTAACTCCACCAACTCCTCAAGTGGTAGGAGGAGAACATCTTCACTAGCTGCACCCAGATTGATAAGTCTGTCAATAATCTCCACCCTCCTCTGATTGTTGATAGCCTCTTGATTGACTACAGCTGCTTTGCTACTTGCAGCTAATAGTTTCTCAGAGGGAAGCCTACCTTTTCTTCTAAGCTTTTCCAACCTTTCTTCCACTTGCAGTTCTTCCACAGTCAACTTCCTTTTACCCTTAATGTCTTCGGAAGCTTTAGTCTTTGGAGGTTCTTGCGTAGAGATTTCAGGTTGGTGGGTGGTGATTTGAGTCTGTGATGATGATGATGTTTGAGTGAGAGGTGTTTTGAGGAAGTCTTCACTATTTACCTTAGATGCTAATTCAAGAATTACATCTATGATAATTAGATCATCAATCAGCTTCGGAAGTTAGTGGCATTTCACTACCTGTCCCTACTGTTTCCCCTACTGTTTCAGTTGCTGGGCCATCAGTCCCCATATCCCCTTTGAATTCAATCTCAGGTTCAATATGGACCTTAGGTTGACCAACTTCCTTGACAGTGGTAGATGGCGTATTCCACCTCTGAAGCTCTTCAGCTCCAAAATATGCCAAAGCAATATCTGGGCTTGGCTGTTCAAGGGAGGAGCGCATCAGAAATTTGGTTAGGAATCTATTCAAATCAATGAGCATCCTTGGATCCACTTGAAGGATGACAGGAGGAGGCTCGGGGAAAACAGTTGATTGCTGAACAAGATATCTTGAAGAGAGAGTAGAGAGGACAAAGCTTTGCTGCTCCACGTGTGTTTCACTCTGAACATTCTCCCCTTTTTTGGTAGCATCATATTGAGAGGTAGATGAGCTAAAGGAGGAAGCCTGAGAGACTTGTACAGATACATGCCAAATAGATCTCTCAATCTATTTCTCAGCTAGCTGAGCCTTGAGATTTTCAATCTCAAGTTGCTAAGTGGCAGACCTATCCTCTAAAGTCTTAACCCTGGATTCAAGGTTTGAGACTTTAGAAAGTAGGTCTTGAAGGGTGAGTTGCATACTTCCCTCATCTTTTTTAGGAGAATCATGAGGAGATGAGGTAACATACCTAGTATGTTCATCCTCACCACCAGATGTGGTTTCTTGGCGCCCTGGTTTCCCTTGCTTAATGATATCTCTTTCAGAGTCATCAAAAGGCACGGTTGCCATAGATTCAGTCTCAGATATGTTACCACTGTCCTGAGGGTCCATTGAGGCACCTTCAGTAGTGGCAGCTGAATCTACATGAGTCCCTTTCACACCAGTAGGACTCACCTCTGTTTGGGTTAGCTGATGGGGGCTAGAAATCAGAGATTTCTCTAGGCTCAGTTGATCTTTAGAGAGGTGTTGTGGATCAACTTCATTGCTTTGAAAGGACATGATTTCTTCATCAGTACCTATAAGAAGGTCAGTAAAGGATATGGAAGTTAAGCCTAATGACCCGGGACTTTGATCAATGTGTAATGGCATTGAGCCTATGATGGGGCTGTCCCTTTTTGGCTGCTCAAGAGAGTATAGAGACTCATCCTGAGGGTTTTTAGCTTCGGTTTGGGGCTCATGGGATTGAGACTGAGGAGACTTAATACCCATATTGAGGTCAATTGTGAAGGAAGGTGGGACCTCAGACTGAGTGGGAGCCCATGTTTCCACTCTAGCCTTTTTGGATAGAACAGGGGGAACTTGTTCAATCAGAGAAGATTGAACAATGGTTCGCTTGTAGCATGTCTGGTATGTAATCTTGATGGGGTGAGAAGGAAGAGTTGGCAATGAGGTGGTTATTGCTGGTGTGGGTTCATCACCTGTGGAGTTAACATGGATGTCACTAGGAGCCATTGGCTCAATCATACCTGGAAGTAGCTCAGTGTGTCTTCCAGTGAAGTTGGTGGATACCCTCTTCAACACCTTGAAGATGGTCGGCCTCATGTGAGGGACAGCAAGAGCAGCTGCAAAAACAAGCTTACTCTGATCCAGCTCACAGTTGATTATGTGCTGAATAAACCTGGGATACATGTAAAATGTTTCCCTCTGAAGGTTTCCCATAAGATTGATCAGCACAAATCTTGAGTAGTTGAAGCGAAGGCTTTTTGCCAACCAGTGAACTACGCATCCTAGTTCATAAGGAATTTGATCCCAGCCCCCAGACTTGTTTGACAGACAGTGAAGGACTATGTGAAGCAGGAATTTCCAGTTATATGAGAAATTAAACTTGTACACCGTGGATCTGCTCACATCACCACCATATCCCATCTGAATGTATGTGTCATCTAGGTCTGATTTGGGAAATTCCATAAGAGAGCCTTTATCATGAAGCTCGAGATGCTCCCAGATGATTTGTTCGGATATGATCAATTCCTGGCCCAAATGCTTGACCTAATCACCCTAACTCCGTTTAGGGTTACAATCTGTCCGTTCCCCCAAAACTCTGCCATTTGGTTTGAGTAAACAGTGGGGTTGACAGTTAGGGCGGTGTAGTAGGTCGATTGGGTAAGGAAGTGGATGATTTAGGCAAAGTCAGCATCCTTAGAAGAGTCAAGGAGTGCGACTTGGTTGTGCTGAGGGTTTAGTGCCATTGTTTGAGAAAGTTACAGAGGAAATGAGGTTGATTTTGAGAGTAAAACCAATGATGAAGGAAACTTAAGGCTGTGAAATTGGTAAAAAGATTAAAAGGATAGATCAGAAGTATTTAAATGGGTGAAATGGTGGATGGATAAGGTAAAATGACAGTTTAGGGTATGATGTGACAATGGGGGTAAGGTTAAATCCATTTAAAATATTCCGACATCATTAACAAAATCTTTGCCTTTTTCAGAGTGGGGCCCAAAGATTTACGTTACACAGTAAAGCTTTCTTCAGAGTGTAAAAGCTTTTCCGAAGGTAATCTTCTTCCGAAGCTAAACTTACTTCCGAAGGTAAATCTATCCAATTTACTTCCGAGAGTAAGAAGGCCGTTCGAGTGAAGAAGCTTACTAAGTTTCGGAAGTAGATTTGATATCTTATCAATGCTTCTTCTGAGACTAAAAACACTTCGGAAGATAGGATTAGCCTTGGAGGAATTATCTTTCGGAAGAGATGTATGACATCTTCCGAGGGTTAATTTCTCTTCGAAAGAACTTTTACTTGGTAAAAATTTGAAGAAAAAAACTTTTTGTAACAGGACTTAAATTGTATTGACAAGAACAAGACACAAATTTGAAAAGGTTTTTCAAATAAGATAGACTAATCAATGTTTATCATCCCAATAGCCGTAATAAGATACTTAAATTTTTGTTCATCAAATGCCTTGGTGAACAAATCAGCATATTGTTCATTTGAATCAACTTTGACTAGTTTGATCAGGTTTTTCTCATGAATATCTCTAATGAAATGGTACCTGATATCAATGTGCTTTGTCTTGGAGTGCTTAACTGGATTTTTTGTAATAGAAATGGCACTCTTGTTGTCAATGTGGATAGGAGTCTCCATGAAATTGAATACATAATCTAACATCTGGTTTTGAATCCACAGCAGCTGAGCACAGCAACTAGCAGCAGCAATGTATTTAGCTTCAGTAGTAGATGTTGAGACACAGGATTGCTTCTTCCATTGCCATGAGATTATCTTTCCACCAAGAAATTGACATCCTCCTGATGTTGATTTCTTGTTGATGTTGTAGCCACCATAGTCACTATCAGTGTAGCCATAGAGATTGAAGTTATTGTTCCTTGGATACCAGAGACCTAGTTTAGGTGCTCCTTTGAGATATCTGAGGATTATCTTGGTAGCAACTAGATGAGACACCTTTGGAGCAGCCTGATATCTTGCATAGATGCAGGTTGCAAACATGATATCAGGTCTACTTACTGTGAGATACATCAAAGATCCAATGATTGCCCTATACTGATGTTGATCAGTATCCTCCCCATTACAGTCAGGAGAAAGATTGTGATTTTTGGGTATAGAAGTCTTTGCTGGCTTGCAATCTTTCATATCAAATCATTCTAAGATGTCTTGAACATACTTAGATTGATTGATAAAGAACCCTTCTTTCATCTGTTTTACCTGAATTCCCAGGAAAAGGTCCATTTTTCCCATAGAACTCATTTCAAATTTCTTTTTCATAATGCTCTCAAAGTTCTTACACATTTGGTCATTTGATGAACCAACTATGATGTCATCAACATAGACTTGCACGAGCAAAATATCTTTCCTAGACTTTCTTATGAATAAAGTCTTGTCAATGGTACCTCTAGTGTAACCATTCTTTAGGAGAAACTGAGACAAAGTCTCGTACCACAGCCTAGGTGCTTGGTGTAGCCCATAGAGAGCTTTATCCAATTTGAACACCTAAGTGGGGTGTTATGGGTCTTCAAATCCTGGAGGCTGGCACACATAGACTTCCCTGTCTATATCCCCATATAGAAAGGCACACTTGACATCGAGCTGGTAGACTGTAAAGTTCTTGGATGCTGCATAAGCAAGAAAGATCCTCACTGCCTCAAGTCTTGCAACAGGTGCAAAGACATCAGTGTAATCTATTTCCTCTTCTTGAGTGTACCTTTGAACTACCAGTCTTACCTTGTTTTTGATGATCAGTCCTTTATCATCTCTCTTGTTCCTAAATACCCATTTAGTGCCTATTGGTACTTGACCGGATGGTAGAGGACATAGGTTCCAAACCTTTTGTCTTTTGAATTGAAGCAATTCCTCTTGCATTGATTCAACCCAGCTACTATCTTTCAAGGCTTCTTCTACCTTCTTCGGCTCCATCTGTGATAAGAAACATGAATACAAACAGACATTCCCATTGTGAGTTTGTCCCCTTGTTCTCACGCCTTCAGAAACATCTCCAATGATGTTCTCAGCTGGGTGAGTGTTATGAATCCTGAGCCTAGGAATTACATCCAGTTGCATGGATAGATCCAAATTAGACATGTTTTGCTCAAGAACTTAAACACTTGGTCCAGCTGATGTTTCACATTCATTCAATAAGGACTGATTGAATAAAAGAGAGACAGCATCAGTATTAGTTGGTTATGAAGCAGCATTAATAGTTGCTTGTTCCTTCAAAATGCTGCTTCCATCAACTTGGTGTTGTATATTGTCACTGGATGAGTTTTGAGGCTCACTTTGTTGACAACTTGTTGAAGCTCCACTGGTTCTTGAGATAGTTATGCTATCAGATCTTCCAATGTGGGAGCTTGATTTTCAGCATTTCTTGGAGAACTTGGAAGAGGTCTGGGTAACTCAAACAGTTGGTCATCATCAGAATCACTTTGAGTACCTATTCCAGCTGAAACATTCTCACAAGAAGGTTTAGAATAGTTTAAAAACAGTTCTAAATCAAAAATATGATCAGGTCCATTCCTCTTAACACAAGGAGTGTGCTCATTAACAACAATGTTGGATGATTCCTCAAATTGTGATTTTTAATGTTGTAAAATCTATAGGCAATAGAGTTGGAGGAATATCCAACAAAGATAGCATCATCCGACTTTTCAGCAAATTTTGCCAAATTGTCCTTTGTGTTAAGTATGGTACACCTGCTTCCAAAGGACCGAAGAAAGCCAATGAACGGTGGCCTCTTGTTCCATAGCTCATAAGGAGTTTTTCCATGTGGCTTAACAACAAGAACTCTGTTCTGCACATAGCATGCAGTGCTGACTGCCTCTGCCCAGAATGTTAGAGGCAGCTTTGAATCAGCTAACATGGTTCGAACAGCATCAATAAGTGTCCTATTTCTCCTCTTAGCAACATCATTTTGTTGAGGAGTTCTAGGAGCACTATAGTATATGGCAATCCCTTTTGAGTTACAAAATGAGTCAAGAACTTGATTCTTAAACTCAGTCCCTTTATCACTTCTAATAATCTTAACCTTGTGATCACTTTGATTTTCTATTTTAAGAATAAAAGATTTTAAGGTTTCAGTAGTTTCATTTTTAGTTCTTAAAAAGAATACCCATGTAAATCTAGTAAAATCATCAACGATCACAAGGCAGTATGATTTCCTTCCAATGCTCATTATACTTGTGGGACCAAATAGGTCCATGTGCAATAAGTGTAATGGAGTGGTGATAGAGTTAACTACTTTGGATTTATGAGATACTCTATGTTGCTTTCCTTTCAGACATGCAACACAGTTATTTTTGCAGAAAAATTCCTTTTTAGGCAAACCATGTACCAAGTTATTTTTAACTAATTTATTCATGGTTTTAAAATTTACATGACACATTCGTTTATGCCATAAAGTTGACTCGTCACCATCAGCTTTGGAAAGAAAGCATGATAATTCACCTAACGGGGAAGCATTGTTCATATCCAGCTTGTACATATCCCCTTTTGCTGGGAGATCTAAGAAGCACCAATTCCTGAGGAATTGTCATCCCAGGTTTGAGGATAATGAACTCATGTTCTGTGAAAAGCATTTGGTGCTTTTGATCACAAAACTGAGAAACACTCAAAAGATTATGTTCAAGCTGCTTGACAAAGTTTGCTTTGTCGATTCTTAACTTGCGTTGGATACACTTCCTCTGCCAGAAATGTATCCTCCAGCCTCACCTCCAAATTGAACAGGACCTCCATCAAAATGTTGAAATTGTTGAATAAGAGATCTGTTCCCAATCATGTGCCTGGAGCATCCACTAATCTACAATCCATACATTGTCATTTTTGTCATGTGGATGTCCCAGCACATAAGGTGAAAAAGTTAGTTTTTATTGGAAACCCAAGCCTTGCTGGTCTTGGGCTTTTCCAATGATGAGGATTTAATTGAACCAAAGTGTATGCATGGAGGTTCAATAGATATTTGTGAAGAAGAGGTTTGGGCTGCAGCATCTTGTTTGATCTTCCAATCCATCCCTTGACTGATCAATGTAGATGACCTTGATAAAGCTTGGACAGCATGGCATACCTCCTAGGCTTCTTTCTTCTCGGAAGAAGCTTTCCTCACCTTTTCTTCAGAAGCAGTCTTCTTTTCGAAAGGTTTCAAAGGAACTCTTTTGTTCTTTTGACTTTTCTTAGCTTTATCTTCTGAAGCTATTTTCCCTTCGGAAGAATGAGTTTCTTCCGAAAGCAACTTTGCTTCAGAAACAAGCTTTCCTTTCCTTATCACTTGTACCATGTGATAGGGTCTAAATGTGAAATCCTCCTTGACTCCTTCTTTCTTAACATTATTTGCATAATGTGTGCTTGCAGTATTATAGTAATAATCTTTTGTCATATGGTTTTGCATACCACACATTATGCATGCAATGTTAACCTTTATGGGATGTGAAGACTGTTGTTTCTTGCTCTTTTTGTTTTCATCAACAGTCCTCTCCTTCAACTTCTGATCCTTTAGCAGGACAGGAGTGCTGGTATTACACTCCTTTCCAGGATCAGAGTTTCCAACCACCTGGCTGAAATGAACACACCTTTTGTTTTAGGTCTATCTTCAGCTTGGATTCAGCCACTTTTTTGGTAGTTTTTCTAGCTGCCTTAGCCCTATTTTTTCTGGCTTTGGTGGTTAGGGGTTGATCATCACTAGTGGGAATGGGTTTATTTACCTGATCCTTCCCTGTGATGGTCTCCATAGTTGCATCACTCTTCAACTCATAAGGTGGTGGATCAACAGTTGGAACCTCTTGCTTTTTGGTCCCACATCTTGGTTGTCTGATAGACTCATAAGAATGTGGTGGAGCAATTTCATTGGTTCCCAATCCACCATTGTTTTGATAACAAGTTTTTGAGTAGGAGGATGAGGCAAGAATGGCTTGGAAGTTTTGCTTAGAGATAGCGTGCTTCCTGGCTTGTGCCTCAGCTGTGACTAGCTGGGCTTGAGCCTCACTCAATTTGGAGATTAAATCTTTGATTTGAGTCCTATAGTTGGTATGTTCATGTTTCAAAAAGGACACAGTTTTCTCCAACTCTTCAGTTTTCATTTTATAGTTAGATTCAGCCCTTTTAAAATCACTTTTAAGGATATTCAAAGACTCAATATCAGATTTAATTTCCATATTATAGTCCTGATACAATTTAATTTTAGTAATACAAGCTGGAGTACAGAGGTGTTCAAATACCTTACTGTCATCAATTCCAGCCATCAATGCTTGAGCAGGAGTCACATCTTGCACCATGAAGCTCCAGTCCACCTCTTGAGCAACAGCAGCTGTGTGTTGTTCAGTTGACTTCCCGGTGGCTTTAGGTGTGGAGGGATGTGTGGAGGCTTGAGAGGTTCCCGGATTGGATTTAGGAGCCTTGCATTCCCTGGTAAAGTGACCTAGTTGGTTACAGTTGTAACATTTAGCCTTTGTCTTGTCAAACCCGAACTTGCTGTTAATTGGGTTTTGGGGAAATTGCCTTCCAGTTCTCTTAAAGAACTTCTTTGCCCTGTAAGTTAACAAAGCCATCTGTTGGACAATATCCATGTACTCAACATCATCTGGGCTGAAACATTCCAGATCATCAAAGCAAAACTGAAAATCACTGGAATGCCCATTTCCTGAGACAAAGGCACAGCTGTCCTGGAAAGGACTTGACTGAGCCTGTTGAGACCTTGGAGTCTCAGGAAAGGTAATGTATGGCCTAGAAGAACAGGATAGCTGCAGGGAGTAAGTCAGGTACTGCTGAGGTTGGGGGGTTCTTGAGCTTTCAGCAACCATTAAAGCGTTGCTAGCAGGAAGGCTTGAGGGTCTGCTCACCTGGTGGCCTCTCTTGTTTTCCATCTTTACACGGTATCCATCAAGGATGCCATATAGTTTAGTTATTATGAGAGAGTTTAAGTTCTCTGTCCTCTTGATAGAGACACAGTAGAAAGTCCACTCATTTGGAAGTGCACTCATGAACTTTCTTGAGAGATCTCTCATCTCAAAAGTCACTCCCACAGACTGAAGTGATGAAATAAGATGCATATAACTGAAGTATTGCTGGCTAAGGGTCTCTCCAGTAATATAAGTAAAGTTTTCAAACTATTGCTTCAATGAATCTTTCTTGGAGTCATTGGAGCTGGCATACATCTGAGACAAAGCATCAAAGAGTTCTTTGGCTGACTGGCAATGGTCAAATCCCGCCATGATGGAGTTGGTACGAAAGTCATAAGAACAGTCATTACTTTTCTATCGATCTCTAGTCGCTTGTGGTCTTCATTAGAATAGTCTTCAACAGCCTTCTCTATCATAGCACCATTTCCAGCCGGTGCTGCAACCTTTGGCTTGTAAGGGCCATTGGTGATAGATTTCTACATCATGCTGTCTTGATTCCTAATGAAACCTTCAATACGTCTGCTCCAAGATCTGAAGTTTTCAGGAGTGATGATGGGTGCTTTAGACATCGTCCCCATTTCACCTTCAGATGATTTTTGGTTGAGGGCCATTTTGAGTGAGGTGAAAGTATGAGTGAAGAAAAAGGTTGATTTGGATGGTAAGATCTCATAATCAAGAGCCTAAGATGCTCTGATACCAATTGCAGGATCGGTTTTTGTCACACAACACAAGTATTATCTCTCAAAACTCACTAAGTCACTCGGTTAGATGAAGCAGAATCCCTTAAGAGTTGATAGTAATATACTAAGTGAACAAAACATAAGAAGATAGTTTTTCAAGATACTTGTATATATTACTTCTCAACTCAAAGTGTTGCAAGACTCTTACAAGCATGTTTACAGAGTTACAATGAGAAACTATATATACTACTATCTATAGCCGGTTATACTTTGATACCAGCTGGAAACTTACAACTAAAGCAAATACTACATTGCTAAAGGTAAGGTATTCTAGATAAAATACTATCTAAGATTTGGTAGTCATGACATGTCCATGACTTACCTTTTGTCACCAACTAAAGTTGGTAACTGTATTAACTGATAAGAAATAAACAGTGGAATAAAGTATGGTCAACTACATGGGTGTGGGAAAGTGCCATGCAGTATATCAGAGATTGCAGCGGATTTGTCAGAAGGACCATACTTATGTCCACCGGTTCATAGTAGGTTCTTCCGAAGGTTAACCGGCTAGCCACTTATACTTCGGAAGAGCCTACTTCTTCCGAGGCTTGATGATCTTCAGAACTTCATACTTCGGAGGTCTTTGTATTGAACTCTTCTAAGTGTTGAACTTCGGAAAAAGAAAGACTTTGTCTTCGGAAGTTAGAGTTCCTCTTCGGAAGCTTTTTCAGCCTTGACCTTCGGAAGTTCTTCATCAGTTGCACCAAAAATGTTTTAAGTGTTTGTTTTAGTTGCAGCAGTCTTACTTGATCCAACATTTCTTCTATGATATTAACTTAATTTTATTGTCTTCTATGCCTTATATTATTGTCTCAATCTCTTGGATCACATGAGGAGCCTAGACTGAAAAGAATGTTGGTAAGTTTTGTTGCTTTTTACATACTATTTGTGGTTATAAAGAAGACGTAAGTTTGCTTCTTTTTTCACAACCTTCAATAGCTTATCTTTGTTTCTTCATCCATATTTTTATGTGACTTTTTATTTGTATGTAGATTTTTTAGCTGCCACTTGCTTCAAATAAGGTTTACTTGATGGTTAACTGTTGTTTTTTCTTTTCAGTTTTGGATGTTTTGTTAGATTAAAATCTTTGTATTCCTATTTTGAATACACACAAGACTTCATGGTGAATTTGTGAAAATAAACACAATTTTAGTTGGCTTTTGTTGACTCCATAGGATAGGTAGAGTGGACTTAAGTGGTTTTCATCATTTTTGAAATGTAATAAAATTGTTGTAATATACGTTTTAATGAAAAACAGTCTTTATAATATTTGGTAAGAGATGTATACTTTAGTAAATATCATATGAACTTATAATCACATGGGATAAGATTAACTTGAATTTTCATAAATTTTAATCTTCTCTGTTAAATCGAATTTGTGTACACAATTTAGAACAATGAAACCGGTGATATTTTATATATTAAGCTTCTCTTTAAAGTAAAAATTGTAATATTCGCACATGCACTAACTTAGCTACCTTGGCGTTTGTAGATACGAATAACACCAAAAAAGCAAGTTTTCGGACTAGCAAAGCCGCTTTCATCTATGTTGAAAGATGTTCTTTTGTATATGTCGATAGTCTAAGATCGTTTGAAACCACTTTTGTATAGGTTATTGATATCAGTAAACGATTTCGGCCCAACACGCCGTAGAACTTATCTATTTTACATTAATTCCGGATTGATCTTGTGAACTAAACATTATACGCGTACTTTGTATAATATGTACTCTTTAATTTCTTCTTTTTAAAGGTAGTGGTGCATATGGTATACCCTGATTTTAGTATTGATCATTAACTTTAAGGAATAATTACAAGATTAGTCAAAAGATTACCACAAACGTAACACGCTGAGTGGTGCATGTCTGTTAACTTTCCCACAATGTTATTATAACCACACCGGACAACTCCAATGGTCAGGTTGAGTGCTTGCAACCCGTTTTTTTTTTTGAGCCGTCTGGTTTTGGCTGGTGACCGGTCGAACCAGGTAACATGGCCGACAATCTGGCTGGATTTTAGGTGGAAATATGAAAGGATGTTGCCAAAACAACTGCTACGAGAAGTGCTGAAATGTTGTAAAGCAATAGAGAAAAATAAAGATATTGAGAAAAAACTTCTAAAATGATGAGAATACGAACAGTGATTTGTTTCTTTGAAACAATGACTTGCAAGTAATAATGATGACTACTCTGACTTTTTTATAGTTTTTGTCCACTTGTAACTTAATATTTTGCTATTTAATTTTGTTATATATTATTTTTTTTAAACATCAAATAAATCTTTAATGAACTATAACACTAGTAAGATGCTAGAAACCCCAAATACATTAGTTAGTGGTGTTCAATTTCGGATATCCGAAATTTTGGATTCGGATTCGGATATCCGTTCGGATATCCGAATTTTAAAAAAAAATTGTATTATTTAATAAATTTTATAAAAATATAATAAATTTTATTGAAATTCTTTTCATATATCCAAAGTTTTTATTAAAATATCCGAAATATGTGAAAATATCCGAAATATTTAATTAATATTTAATATTTTTAAATTTTTTATAAAAATATTTTGAATATTTCGGATATATCGAAATATCCGAAAATTCTCAAAATCAATATCCGAATCCGAATCCGAAATTTCGGATATCCGAAGTTCGGATTTTCGGATATTTCGGATTCGGTTTCGGATTCGGATATTTTTGAACACCCCTAACATTAGTATATCGATATCATGAATGTTACACTAGGGGACTTAAAAGGAGAAACTCCACCACCTATGCCAATCTAACTCACAATTCTTGCCCATATTTTTTACCCATGAATAAGTTGCAACTTTTATGGACTCGATTACATTTGATGTTGAGATATGAACAAATCTAAATATTAAATCATTACGAGCCCTCCTCATTAACCAAATTGTTGCAATGAAAATAACATAGAATGATTTTTTTAGACTACTCCGATTGTTCATGTTAATAACCCCAACCATAGCAGCTCATATTGAAGAAAAGTCCCCAACCATAGCAGCTCATGTTGAAGAAAAGTCGATGATTGATAGTCCACACAATTTGGAGATTGTTGACTATATTTCTGCTGCAAACAAGAATTGCCAAAGAATATGATTCGTATCCTTCATGAAATCAAAACATAGAGAACATTCCGTTGAATCTGAATGAATGCCTCTTGTACGTAAGGCCTCCTTCGATGGAATTCTATCCATTCTTACTCTCTAACCAAAACAACAAATTTTAAGCGGGATTCAATGAAGCCATGGGAGTGGATTAAGATCGTTCAATGCCCTGTTCCATTCTAATAAAATTCTACATGATTAACCATAAAGACCCCCGAGTCCTCTCCTTCCCATGTCCATTTATCACACCCTACATTTGGGACAAAACCATTTAAAAGTTTTATTAATTGGTTTAGTTGTAATACATGTGTTACACTAGCTGGGCACCTTTTCCAATCCCACCTCCAGCTTATACAGTTTCCATTATCTACAAAATATCACCTTTTCCAATCCCTAGGGGCTGTGACTAATTCCTATCGACCCCATGGTATTTTGTTAGAATTAGATGAGCCTCCCCATAACAATTCTCGCCGCATCCGTTTGAGTTTTTTTATTACTTGACTGGGAGCTTTAAATAAAGATAAGTAGTATGATGGGATACTACCCAACACCAATTTGATTAAAGTTACTCTTTCGCCAAATGATAATTAAAGACTTAGCTTTCCAAACTGATAATCGATTTTTGAAGTTTTCTATCACAAGTTGCCAACTTTTTAATTCCTTCATTCGACCACCAATTGGAACCCCCAAGTGAATGAAAGGTAAGGTCCTTTTTTGGCAATGTAAAATATCTGTAGGCATGGCTGTTTCATGAACCTATACTCCAACTCCAAAAATACAGTGGGTGTTTAGGATTGCTTATTTTCCTTTTATTTTTGACTTATTAACTTTTGAGAAGTTAACAAGTAAAAAAAAATGTTTGATAAACCTAAAAATACCTTTTAAACTGACTTTTCATATAAGGTAAAAAGAAGTTTTTAAAAAGTAAGGAGTGAGTTTTTTATTAACTTTTAAAAATTCCTCTTGATCCAAATTACTATTATACCCCTCTACTACTTTTTATTAACTTCTCTCATTTCTAAAAGTATATACTTTTTGGTCATTTTATAACATTTTAATTTATAAGATAATCTAAATATTTTTTTAAAAACTATTTTAGAAAAGTATAAGTTAATAAGATATTTTTGTTAAAAGTTTTTTTCAACCAAAATAAACAATACCAAACAGGCCTTGTAACTTTTATTGAAGTTAATTATTAGTCCAGAGACAAAGGTGAAAACACCTAAGGATTCTGGACAAATTCTTTGCATTTGATATTGACCACTTCCCCAAGATAAGTACGTCATCAGCATAAAAAACATGGGACAAAATGGTTCAGTTGTTTGGAAGTTGAATCCCATGAAAAGCACCGCAATTTCCAGCAAAAGATAACACAATATTTAGGGCTTCCATGACTGATAAACAAAAAAGGTGAAATAGGATCACCTTGACGTAGCCCTCTTGTTGCCGTGAACTCCTTAGAAAGGGAACCAGTAATAAGTAATAAGAACTGATGATTTGGACAAAGAAAGACAATTCCTGATCCAAAATCTCCAAACACCTGGAAAGCCCATTTGATCTAAAATGGAGTCCAAGAAATCCCAATTCACCATGTCGTAAGTTTTCTCAAAGTCGATCTTGATGAAAAATTATTTTCGATTGTATGCTTTCAACCAGGCTAATGTTTCACTTACGATGAGCGGATCTTCAAGAATGTTTCGCCCTGTTATAAAAGCTGTTTATTGCTCATTTGCCACCAAGGAAATAACGCCTTTAATCGATTGGCCAATACCTTTGAGAAAATTTTGTTAAGGCATCCAAGTAATGTAATAGGACGGTAATCTACAACTGATAAAGGATCACTCTCTTAGGAATAAATACAATAAAATTAGAGTTACAGCCTCCACTGATCACACCTCCAGAAAAGTAGTGAGCCATTACTTTCTTCAAATAGCGGCTTTGATTTCATCCATTGAGAACTGAACGACCAATGAGTTTGCCACATCAGGAGGAAGCCTCTTGAAAGCATTGTTGATGAACGTAGGCCTATTGAACACAGACTCAGAATATCATGCATTGAATTGATTAAAAATATCTGATTTTATTATAACCGGATCAACTTCCCAGGACTCATTTAGATTCAATCCATTATTTTTCAACTTTCGACTATTGTTTTTGATGGAAGCATGAAAAAGGCTGAATTTTCATCTCCCTCTATCAACCACCTCATCCAAGCTTTTTGCCGAAGATCCATTAGTTTTGCCTCTTCTAGTTCTTGAATTTCCTTTTTCCATTCTATTCTTTCTTAAAGCTCAGAAGATGATAACGCAACTACCCCGGTTTTGCTTTTCAGCTCTTGTAAATTCTTTAATAACAAGTTTAGTCACCTATTTTCCTTTTCTTTTTCCAGGGCTCTCCAATTTTTTATGGCCACTTTAACGGCCTTTAGTTTTAACATGATTTGTTTATCTGGCGGACCATTAACGCTTGCCCCCTCATATGCGTTTGAAACCACATCGCAGAAGCCAGGTTTAGCGGGCCATGAGTTGAAACACTTGAACGGATATGGACCGTAATCATACGCTATCGATTTTAGCAATAAAGCGCAATGATCCAGATATCTTCTAGGAAGAGCAGTGACATGAGAATCAGGCCATTGATTTGCATACGTGTGAGAAATAAGAATCCGATCTAGTTTGCTTAGAGCATTCACAGTAGGTTGCTTATAATTATGTGAGTAGAATTCTTATATTTTATGGAATGGTTGTTAGTAGTTGTAAGTGGATAAGAGAAAAAATGTTACTATTCATGTATAAATTTAAAAAATCACTAATCAAACCTTATAAATTGTTTAATAATTTTAAAAATGATTGTGAATGAAGAAGAGAAAAAACATAATAATAAAGATATAAAAAATATTATTTAATTAAAAAATAAAAAGAAAAGATAATGAATTTTAATATAATTATAAGAATAAATATAAAAAAGATAGTGTGAATGCTCTTAACTTGGTCCCATCAAGGGACAAGAATGTTAATTTAGATCCACCCATATATAAATCAATAAGATTCGCTCTTTGAATAAAATCATTAAAACTATTCGTACTAGAGGCGCAAAAAGATGAGTTTATTCTTTCAAATGGTGACCTAACCTCATTAAAATAACCCAAGAAAATCCAAATACCGGATAAAGATGTGTTTAAATTAACGATTTTATCGCAAAGATTATCTTCAGTGCATTCAACACCATATATCCTCAGCAATTCTTGGATGATTGCCAATGCATAGAAGAAAAAAATTATATACGTTTTAGTAATATGAGCCTTAAATTAGATGTATACACTTTTAATTTAATAATGGTCACAACGGTATTCCGTTCTTAAATTTGATCTAACCGATATGACCAAATGAACCATTAGGACGACTGTTTCATTAACAAGTCTGGTTTTTAAAATATTATTTTTCGATTATAACTTTAAAAAATAACAATACTTCAATGTAATAAAGAATAAAAAAAAATTAAAATACTTTAATTTAGTGGACCCCTCATCTATCTAAAAATTTAAAATACATATCACAAGATAACCAATTTATCTCACACTCAAAACAAACACCCCTTGATTTAAAACTCAAGATGTACAGGTCGAATGGTCATCGAAGAGAGTGGGGAAGAGAAAGATGTGGTGGCATGTTCTCCGGCGGGCCGGTTTGGTTGTGATTGGTAGTGGTGTACAAACCGGTTTTTTTGCCAAACCGGTTTGGTCAACTTTAGTCAAAACCTGTTTGGACATAAACCGGTTCGGGTTACAAACCAGTTTCACCCCCCGAAATTTCAAACCGGCCAAACCGATTTGGACCAGTTTAGAAACCGGTTCGGGCCCAAACCGGTTCGGTTTATATTTTTTTTTATTTTTTTATTATTATTCCATGATAAAAAAATTTAAAGAAAATTTTTGGTTATTTATATATAATATTTATATAAATAAATTAAAAGCAAATTTAAAGAAAATTTAAATTTTTTGTTAAAATATATAATTATATTTATATTAATTGAAAATTTTTTTTATTAATGTTGTTATTAATGTTGTTATTTATATAATTATATTTATATTAACTTATTATTATTGTTATTAATTTTGTTATTAATATAATAATATTATTATTTTATTTTTAAATAGTTAAATTATTATATAATGAAAGTGAGAAATATAATAAAAGTGAGATATATGATATAAAAACAAAATAATTTAAACAACATTGAAGATTAAATAATAGTTTTACAAAAACTAAACAACGACTGGTCGTTCTCCGTTCGTTCGTTGCATACTTGTACGTTTATTCTTCGCCACCAGAACCGGAGCTGTTACGAAGGTACTCATCAAAAGCCGCTTCATCATCTGTCATTCCGGGCGTCAATCCGCTCTCGACCTCGTCCTCGTATAATTCTGCTTTGTATTCCAATTCTCCTTCAAGTGAGCATTTGTCTTGTACTCTTTCCGCGGCATAAAAAATCATTCAAGCAAATTGACATTTTAACCACTTGTGGAGTGAGTCGAGTTCGTCTTATCGATATAACCCTGCCACTAACAGAAAAAGCAGATTCCGAAGCTACCGTGGAAGCTTCGACAGTTAGTAAATCTCGGGCCATGGTGGATAGCATGGGAAATTGATCTTTCTTACATTTCCACCAATCCAACAAGTCAAAATTTTTAAAATCTTGTGGACTCATGGTAGATAAGAAGTTGGTTCCACCATACCTCCCGAGTTCACTACTTGGAGTGTTACCACGTTGACGTTTATTACATTCATCCATTAAAGTATTATATAAAGCAAACATTGGATCATTTGAACTTTCGGCATGTGCCGCATGCCTCAATGACTCATGGATATGTGATGTTTCACCATATTTTAATAAATAAACATCAAACATTTTTTCAAAATGTTGATAAATAGTAGCTTTTAAAGTTTGAGCATAAAAGGGGTTTTCATCTTCTAAATCCAAATTACAAGTAATTTTATCAAGTAAAGTTTCAACCCCCGACAAATTTAAACAAGGGTTTAATACAGCGGCACATGTAATAATCGGAGACATTTCTTTAAAATACTTTTTAAGTTTTTCTTTCATTGGGGGTACCATATCCGAATAAGGTCTACCCCTAAACGACATCTCATTTAATTTTGAAGTCATTAAGTAAATTTGGTGAAGTACTAATGGACTCCTTGGATAATAAACTCCAGAAAGACATGTAGTTGTATTTTTAAAAATTTGAAGCATTTTACTTATTTCTTCAATAATGGACCAACCCGATGGTTGGTAAGTATTTGCCTTTCCACGACTTACCAAACTATTATGAAAGGCTATTAAACTTTCTTTTTGTTCAATTGCCTTTTCAAACATGTTACAAGTGGAATTCCATCGTGTAGGTACGTCCCAATTCGGACCTAAACATTTGGAATTTGCGTCTTTACAAAACTTACGATATTTACTATATCTTTGGTTATTGCTAAAAATGTCACGTAACATTCTTTTAAAACTATCTTTCACTGTTTCAATGGCTCTTAAACCGTCTTGAACGGCTAAGTTTATGATGTGCGCAACACATCGACTATGGAAAAAAACACCGTCACACATTGGTTTATATTTTAATTTTAAATGATCTATCGCAAGTGTGTTATTTGACGCATTATCAAAAGATATAGAAAATATTTTGTTTTCTAATTTATACGTTTTAATAACTTTATCAATAAGATAAAAAATGTTTTGGCCGGTGTGAGGATAATCAAACAATTCAAACGCAATCGTACGTTTCATCATTTGCCATGAATCGGGTTCAACCCAATGGGCGGTGACACAAATGTACGAGTCCGGTGAACCGTGAGTAGTCGACCAAACATCACTAGTTAAGTTAACACCGGTTTGTAAATTTTCAAAATAAGATATTAATTCATTTTTTGCTTTTCTCCACATTTTTAAACAATCTCTTCGAAGAGTAGCACGACTTATATTGGTGTAACGTGGTTGGAGAGTTCGTTGAATGAGTCGAGTCAAACGTTCGTTGTCGAAATGTTTGAATGGCAAGCTTTCTTGAATTACAAACTGTGCCATTTGCTCCCGAACCGCATCAACGTTATAAGCCCAAACATTTCCTTCGTTGGTCATTGAAGCTTGACCTTGAGACGGTTGACCTTTCAACGCCTTGCAATATTTAAGCTCAATATGGTTTCTCAAAGTTGTGTTTGCATCTTTTTTGAAAAACTTATGACAAAACTTGCAATGAGCTTTGTTCGGACCGGTAGCCATTTGACATAAATCGTAATTGCACCACACTTCGCGGTTCCTATTAGTAGGAAGGATTGCTACCACCACGTTGCTTGAAGACGCATCACAACCAACGGATGATTGAGCACTAGATGAAGCCATTTGAGAGAGTTTTTTGTAGAATGAAAGAATTGAGCGTTTTTTGTGATTTTTGAGAGTTGAGAGCATTTTAAATTGTTGTGATTCAACCAAAACATACACTACATATATATACTAACCCATTGGGGGTATAATGGTAAAAAAACCATCAAAAATGGTCAAAAAGAGGCTCCAACGGCCAAAAAACGGCTATATAGCCGTTACCCAACGGCTATTTTTTAAAAACCGATTTGGGAACCGGGTTAAGATCCGGTTTATAAACCGGTTTTGATACCGGTTTGAAACCGGACCGGTTTAGGAACCGGTTTGAAGGAGGAAATTGCCAAACCTATTCCAAACCGCCAGTTTGGGTCGGGTTGGAACCGGTTTGGGCAAAAAACCGGTTTTGGTTTTTTTGGTGAAACCGGTTCTCGAACCGGTTTTTTTGATCACCTCACTGATTGGTCTCCAACCGGTGGGGAGTGGTGGTCGTTAGGGTGGAAGAAGGGTGATAAGATGAAGTTGGTAGAGATAGGCTCATATTTTATTTTAATTTATTTAAATAATTAGAATAATACAGAGTGTATTACACGAGTTAAATAAATAAAATATATATTAAATTAGTTGTTAATAAAAATTTATGAATTATAAAATGATATTTTAACATAAGATATGGTTGAAATTACGTATGAGTAATGAATATCAGTGATAAAAACAATTATATTATTTTTTTAGACTTTTCGCTTATAGTTTTCTTTTGTTTTTTAAAACCTTTTTAGACATTTTGTCCAAGACAAACGTTTTAAATAAATGTCATTTCTTAAAAATTTCGAATTATAACTCTGAATTTTAATTATTTTTTATAATGAATTTAATTTTTAAAAACACCAATTCAAAAACATTTTGGATTTTTAAAAAAGTTAAAGGTTTTAGAATAATTTACTATCTTTTAAGAATAATTTTCTTTTGAATTACATTTGTAAATACATATAATTTTAAATTTATTAAAAATTATTTTTAATTTAAAAAGAAGAATATATAATATTATTAGTATTTAATATAATTATTTAATAGTATAGGTAAGGAGAAAAAATAGAATTAGAATGTCTAAAATTATGTTATGTGTCCACCCAAACCTTACTTTTATTATAATAGTTAGATCTGTTTTAATGAGTGGGACTATTACATATTTATAATGTTTATATTTTTTTTATTAGTGATGCATATTTTTATCATTTTACATGCACTTTAGAATAAAAGTTGATGGCCATCCAACTCAAGAACCATCATTGTTTGGTTGCTTAGAGTGTTGAACCAAGCATGTAAATTCTCTAAATTAAGGACCAAAAATAAAATCAGAGCATATCTTTGGTAATTACTTCATCTTCTTATTCTTCAATTTAGCCATGAAACTTGAAGATTAGTAACTCACGACAAGTAGATTTTGGGCTTAAAAGCTAACCACCCCTGAACCGCATGAACTTATTTTAAGCCTTAACTAGAAAGCCATGCTTAATCACTTGATAAAGACAAGGCCAATCATATTATCAAAATATAATGATGGGCTTAGAGCATTCACGTCAGGTTCTATATCTTTATTCTTATAATTACACTAAAAACACTACTATTTCTCTCTCCTTCTCAATTAAATAATATTTTTTTATACTTTTATCATTATTTTTTCTCTCTCTTCTACTCACAACCACTTTCAAAAATATTAAAAAATTTATAAGGGTTAAACAGTGATTCCCCAAATATACAAAATAAACAGTAACTTTTCTCTCTCCTCCACTCACAACCATTTACAATCATTCCTTAAATTATAAGAAACACACTCACATAAATATACCAAACCTACTGTGAATGCTCTTACTAGGCTGACCAAGCCATTAGCCAAACCCATTAAAGCTGGGTGATTTATCTTTTATAAATAATTACTACTTAAGGATCATCTCATATTGCCTTAGTAAACATACTAGTCATCTAACCATTCACTTTAATGATAACTTCTCTACTATCCTTTATGATAAAACGAATTTGTTGAAGAAACCTCTACCCACTAAGTCTGGTTTTAAGCATCATCTTCCTTTTAAAACTGGTTCCTAACAAATTGATCTTGTTAGGTCCGGTCATTTTAACCTGATTCGGGTTGATTAGCCGTATCTTTTAGCCAACTTATTCCTTAAGCTTAACTAGTTATAGTTCATGTATTTGTGCATATATATTTTTATATTGTTCATATACATTTATATTTGAAAATATTATTGATTTGAACGTTCAAGTGCCCTCAAGGCTATTTCTCAAAGGCCCTCTAACGTAGATCTCTTTTGTTGTTGTAGTATATATTTATGCTCGGGAATAAATCGAGGACACTAGGTTCAACTCGACTTGGCAATGATACCCAACCCGAATTTACTTATATAATCCAACGAATCCAAAAGGCCCCAAAACCCAAAACTCCATAATTCTGACCAGTTAGTCATGAGGTTGTAAATAAACTAAACGTTCAACTAATTGTTCATGAACCGTTTGACCGGAAATTCGTTTACGTTTGTTTGTTTAATAATAACAAACATGAACAAGAAAATTTCGTTCAAACAAACGAACATGAACATAGGTTGCGTTCGTGAACGTTCAATAATGTGTTCGTTTACGTTCGTTTGTGCTCATTCATTTAAAAATTATGTTTGTGATAATTATGTTAAGTACTTATTTATCTTTGATAAATATTATATAATGTTTGTGATTTCAATTATAAAATCAATATACGATTGTTTGTTTTAGGATCTTTCAATTGTATTCGTTTATATTTTTGAGTATTTATGTGCATTCGCTTGTCTTTGTTTGCGTTTGTTTACGTTCGGTAAATATCCGTGAACTGTTCATGAACATATTCATTTCCTTAATAAATAAACGTGAACTCGAAATCTCTTTCGGTAAGCGTTTATGAATAGTTCATAAACAAATTATTTTTTTAATAAATGAACATGAACAATGTTTTATTCGTATTCGTTGGGTTTGTTTGAAGCACTAGGTAATTAAGTGAATCACACGTTTCTTGAAATCCATCTTCAGCAAGAAAAGTTTTTTTTTTTTTCTCTCTTCTTATACCCGTTAACCATTTTATTAAGGAAGGCCCATCTAAAATATTATTTACTTTATTAAATGTCAAAGAAAAATAAACACATTACATTAAATGACATAATACAAGACCAAAAATGATCATAAAAGATGATTTTATGCGCTTTTTAAACTTAAATGATCAAAAATGTACAATTTTATATAAACAGAAAAGTGAACATAAAGATGTTATATGCACTTTTTAAACATAAATGATAAGAAAAATAAAATTTTATATAAACCTAAAGGATAATATTGACTTTATATCATTGTATTTTTGTAATTTCCTTACGGTCGTTGCTTGTTCTGTGTATGAATTTTCCGAGCCTTCCCGCTTGATGGTGAAATCATTCACTTGTTGCTAACTAGTTTATAGGAATTTGGAGCTGTGGCAATTTCATTTTAGTGATTACCTCTTGTGCTAGATCCTCTTGAATCAGTGATGCTATAGATTGTAACTACCATAATATCATATACATATAAGAAGTAAATTAGGTGCACTTAAATTTTTTATGGTTCATTCAATGGTAGAACAAGAACATTTCATGCGCAGTATCCGAATTAAAATTTTCACCTTCACAAATCATAAGCATATATTAGTATTTTTTTTATAATCACTAATATAAACACTAATTTCTTTAAATATTACTTCTATTTCTATTTCAAGAATTTAATAATAACTAATTATTTAGTTTTAGAGAAACCTTAAATTATGTCTCTATATATTAAGAATTGCTATTAAAACCTAAAAAATGTAATAATTAAATAAAACCAATGATAAATCAAATAAGAGGATACATCAATTAATTAAAATATTAAATAAAAGGAAAACAAATCCAACTTTAAGTTTCAATATTAAAATTGATTTATGTTTGTTACTAACCGCTTGTTTTTTTAGACTTTAACCTTTTTACTTTGACCTTCAACTCGCATGAAAAAGTTGTTATAAATTTTTTTATTTAACGCCCGTCAAGGCTTAACCCTTACAGAGGCCCAATACATCATAACACGTAACATCATAAGGTAATATTAGGCCATCATCTATTACTTATCATGGGTTAGGAACTAATATAAATATTCATATAAATTAAGCTCTATACTGTTTACGCATAGTTATTTATGTTGCACAAAGATTGAGCCGTACTAAAAAGGAGCACTTATTGCAAATGGACTACTCTATTGGCTTTGTTATGGCCCATAATCAAACTTCTAACGTTGTTTTCATCTCCCGCTTTCAAATCTACCTAAGCCAAACCTACCTTTTACCTTCAACCACAGCTACTACGACCATTGACCGACGAGTCGTGACCTGCTCATTTTCCTACATCCGGAGACTGTTGTTTGGTTGTTCCAGACTCGACACCATGACCCGCTGTTCCAGACTTCCAGTTACAAGCGGGTCTTATTTTTGTGATCATCTCTACTAGAATTTTGATATCCTTGTTTGTATTTGATGCAGTTACGGAAGCAATCAAATTGCTCAAGAACAATAGTTAATCAAAAGGCAATAAATCGAAACAAAAGGTTCCAAGAACACAAGTTTTTAATTCAATTCAATCAACAAAACTAATAATAAAGTTTACCAAGCCCTAATATTTATAGTAAACCTAACAAGATAATAACAAATTAAAAAAAAAAGATAAACAATAAGCTAAATAAAAAGATAATTAATTTGAATAAATATTCAAATTTAAAGTTATGGATGCCCCTGCATCATACTCTCCGGTTGAGAAAGAGTCGACCTCGAGTCTTACAAAAACTCCCGGATCAAAAGGAAAATGACGTCCCTATTGCACTTCCCCCTGAAGTATTTCACCTGCTTGCTTCTTCTTGACGCCAACTTCATAACAATGGGTAACAATTGGCGGCTCCAAACAAACCTCTAGCACATGACCCGTGGACGCTACTGCATCATCCCTTCCCCCTTGAAAGCCTTTCTCATAAGAAGCATTGCGACCCACGAACATAAACAATGTAAACCATATAATCGACGCCCCAAGACATGCATGCATCCAACTCACTCATAAAGACATATCTGAAAAACCTAAGCCCGGAATGGTCTTCACCAATGTTAACAACCGATCCATAAAATAATCTCTCATACTTTGTTAACTTATGAAATACATTCATCTCAGCATAAAAAGTATGAGTTCCACATGGTAATCCATTACCTGCCCCAATATTTGAATTGAAGAAAAACTTACGTGTAAAACCAAAATAAAAGCCACCGTCTTTATTTAAATGGATGAATACAGTCGGTCTCGTAGAGTTAACTAATCCCTCTATTTTGCATGCCTTATCACGAAGTATTACTTTATCATTGCCTTCAATATCATGACTTAGAGTCGTAGTATTGATCGGGCCATCCCTAATTTCCCATAAACTACTACGGTAATCTTTATCTCTTAACTTGATGTTTTGATTTTCAAAATTCAAATCAATTGACTTCTTCTTATACCTAATGCTCGCATCATTCGGCTCGTGATTTTGAGAGTCTTCATCAACAGAAACACAACCACCATCAATCACCATAGTACCGCTAACAACCCAAGGGGCCTCCAAAAATTCATCAAATATTCCGGACACCATTGGGACACACTCTGGCAACTCCGGGTTCATTGGTTTGATGTTTAAATCCATTACTTTGCTTGACCCACAATGATCTAATACTTGATTATTATAATTATGAAACGAATCAAACGTACCTGAAGATATAATAGATAACCCGTGTTATTCAAGTCTTTCAATCAAACCATCGGTTGCCCATGAATACCATTCCTTGTCCCCATATTCATCATACACGGGTGGAGAATCATAGATAAAGTCATTAAAAGGATACTCCTCCTCCCCAAAACACTCATCTGGGACGGGCTCTTTCGGTACGGCTTCCTTCAATGCCGAAATGGATGCTAACCCAATTCCAGGGATCATAGCAGTCCAACTTGTTCAACCTCTCCCAATCAGAGGATAAGTTGTTATAGTTGTCTCACCAGCTCGACCTGAGGATTGAATAGATATGAAGCACCTCCATCGTTGCCTCTATCAGTGATTCTACGTTTAAGATACCTACTTCTACAATGAGCCATCTGATAAACCAAAGCTCTGATACCAAATGATGCAGTTACGGAAGCAATCAAATGGCTCAAGAACAATAGTTAATCAAAAGACGATAAATCGAACCAAAAGGTTACAAGAACACAAGTTTTTTAATTCAATTCAATCAACAAAACTAATAATAAAGTTTACCAAGCCCTAATATTTATAGTAAACCTAAGAAGATAATAACAAACTAAAATAAAAGATAAACAATAAGCTAAATAAAAAGATAATTAATTTGAATAAATATTCAAATTTAAAGTTATGGATGCCCAGCATCAGTATTGTTGTTAACATTTTGATATGTTTTATTATTAACAAATTATTAATTTTACATAAAACTTGTTGTTTGTGTTTCTAACTTTTTATGTTCATCCTTTCTTGATCTTTTGTTGTTAGATTGTTAGTTTGTACAATCTATGTTGGCCTTTTATGTTCATACTTCTTGCTTATGGTTAGTTGTTCTTTCCTTAATCATTTGTTTTTAGTTTACTGTTTTTTTCCTACTGTTTTTTAAATTGATTTTGTTGAAATAGTATAAGGTTTAGTATAAACCCACTACTAGAAAACGGGGCTATGGTGACGACATTTGTCGTCGCGATAGGGTGCCGTTGTCGCCGCTATAGCCTATGGCGACGACATGTCGTCGCGACAGCCCATGTCGCCACAGCCTTGTCGCTATAGCCCATTTTATTGTCGTCGCCAAAACTATTGTCGCCGCAAAGGTCTATACCGACGACATGTCCTCGCCACAGAGTTGTCGCCAATAATTTCCAATATTATATTTTAATTAAAAATAAAATTTTTTTTTGAGCTATGGTGTCGTCGCCATAGGTCCTTCATATTTATAATTATTTTAATAAAAAAAATTAAAATAAAATAAATCAGGACAACCCTATGGCGACGACATGTTGTCGCCATAGACCAACTTATTTTATTTTTAATATTTAATTTTTTTTTTTATATTTTTCAAATTTTCATATTATTACTGGTTTTAAAAACAAGTTTATATACTAAAATGAGAGCTAATATTATAAATACCTAAAAAAGAGCTGATACGATTCGAGTTATATACAAACAAAACTATTAATGTTAACATTATCTAAGTTTTTACAAATCATACAGATTAACTATTTAATTATTCGTCATCTTGATCATCTTCATTGTTATCAGGATTTGATTTTCTTCTTTCAAATTCATTCATCCGTTCATTGAGTTCACGCACTTGTTGCTTTAGTGCATCAATTTCCTCATCTCGATGTGATGACGAATCGGTTGATGCTTCATAACGAGAGATGTTTCTTACCTTTCGTCCAACACCTCTCGTGTGACCACGCCTTTGTCCTAAGGCGAGTTCCAAACATTCCACTTCATTTACGGGTGACTCACCCACCTCCATTTCCATTTGTGCATATTGATTTTTAATTTTTCCCTGCATTATTAAAGAACAAAATAAAAAATTATTAATATTTTTATGAAAATTCGACAGCATAACTGCTGTAAAATGAAAAAACCATCCCGTTCAAATATAAATAATTAAAGATAACAATTCCAAAGTTTCAATAACCAGCAATGAAAGTAATAATATCCAAATGTCTGACCTTAAATTAAGTAAAAAAGGATACAATGACCGGAACCACTTGCATACACTTAAAATAAATAACTTGCTAGATTAACAAACTAACAACATACCAAATTCAATTAAAGTACTAGCAACATACAATCACATGATAATAACATATTTAACAAATCATAAGAAAGAAAGTTTTAAACTTACCCAATCTTCCTCTGCCCTCGGGTTGACCCATCCAAACTCTTCTCTATAATGTGCCCTCCTCCACGTCTCAATGTGGCTTGGGTCCCAGTTTGTTGCTCCTTTAACCATTAAATATAATAATTATCAAATTTGAAAAAAAACTAATAATGCATAATTAAATATATAAAATATGTTTTATACTTGAAGATATCGCCTCAGGAACGACTCCCATGCAAACTTGGATAGAGCTGTTTAGCTCTATTGTCGGAGCCTTTTTGTGAAAGACGTTTATGTTGTTCACTTATGAACAACTCAATTAACTTGTCCCATGCCTCTGGACTCTGGTCATCTGGAGGATGACTCCTAGCCCGCTCTATATCATCATAACCTCCCTCATTCAAATTATTATAATAATTATTATTATTACTATTATTATAATTATTATTAGTAGTAGCAAATTATTATTATTATTAATTTTCACTGTTATTAATAATATAATAATAATAATATAATTATTATTATATTATATTATATTATATTATTTTATTATTATTATTATTATTATAAATTATTATTATTACTATTATTATAATTATTATTAATAGTAGCAAGTTATTATTATTATTAATTTTCACTGTTATTAATAATATAATAATAATAATATTATAATTATTATTATACTATACTATATTATTATTATTATTATTATTATTATTATTATTATTATTATTATTAGTAGTAGTAGTAGTAGTAGCAGCAGCAGCAGCAGTAGTAGTATGAGTATAAGTATTATTATTTATATTGTTGTGGTAAACAAAGCCTGGGTATCATAACAGTACATTGTTGATTTTGTTAGTAAGATTTTACTGGATATGTTTATGTCAGTTGTGAAGATTGCATTCCATAGAACGAACAGAAGCGCGATAACTTCGTAAAATGTCATGCATATCTGCGATCGCCACTATGTCCATAGTAGACCTCTCACCACTCTTTATCACTGGTGGAAGCACTTTTACAGATCAGTTATGCTTCGACACAAAAGAGTTTTTCGATAGGGGTGCATTGGATTGACTTGTGGTTTTATCAAAAGCCCTTACTGTAGTAGTACCAATAGCCAACAGCGGTGCTAAAGAAGCCAGTGAACTTCGCGGTGGTTAGATATCCATTGATCCAACGTTAGACATCTATTGATCCAATCTTTATGATTCAACGTCAACGATTATAAACAAACTTAATTTAATTACCATTATAAGTGTATAACTCAACAATTATCTTTATAATTGGCTCATAGGTAATGTTTAACATATGTAATCACCCTAACCATAATAATCAAACATATTTAACATTGTTTGACTCTCACTGATAATACTTAAATATAAACAAACTTAACTTACTGTAATAAGAATAATTTCCTGTAAATTATCATCATAGTGTATAATTGAATACAAATGATCATAATTAGATCATAACTAACATATGACGAATGTAATTGACGCTAATCATCATAACCAAACATATTTGACATTGTTTGACATTTATTGTTGATAATTAAGTATAAACAAACTTAATCTACAGTTGATAAACATAATTTTCCCATAAACTACTATCAACATGTATAATTTAAAATCGATAATCATAATTGGATCATACTTAACCTTTATCGTATGTAATCGAAAATAACTATCATAAGTTCATAACTGAACATATTTGATCCTAACTGAAACTAATTATTTATAATTATAATTAATATATATAATATTTATTATAATATTATTATTATAATAAATAATAAAATATGACTTATAATTAGGGGTGAGCAAATCGGGTATACCGACCGAATAGGGGTATACCGAACCCGAACCCGATCCCGATGTGAAGCCATAAGTAAACCCGATTACCGTACCTACCAAAGATAATCGGGAGTAGGGTTTTTTCGGTTTCGGTACCAAGGAAATCGGGAAGGCTACCGGAACCGACGATTACTACTAATAAGTTGAATCTTTACACTTTTTTGTGATTTTATATCATTTCTTGAAGCTTGTATGCTTGATTTTCTCCAAAATCATTGATTTCATAAGCTTAGTTCCTTGCAAAAATGAAGTTTGTTTCATTTATGGTCGATTTGGTACTGATTGGTACGATGATGTTTCTAAACTTCATATCTTTCTTCCTATCTAGATAATCTGGGTAGATAGCAGCAACACCGTTTAATTTTGTTGGGGGGAGGGGGGAAAGGGGGGGGGGGGGGAGTGTTGCAGGTTGGTCTCTAGTTGATAAATTTTGGTTGACTTTGAACCATGTCTTTAAAGCCAAGCAAGCAACCAATTTTTGTAGAATTAAGAAGTTATGATTTTTTCGTTATTTATCAAATGTTTTAATTGCTGTAGCATTCATCAAATTATATAAAACTAAAGGAGTATTGCCGCCATTAGTAACTCCTACTTTTTCTAGGTATTCTTTTATTTTCGGTTCGGTTCCCACATGTTCGGGATTTGTATTTAATTACCCGGTACCGATCCCGATCCCGATATTTGCAAATATTGAGTACCGATTACCGATTACATTATATGCTATCGGTACGGGAATCGGTAATTTCTCGGTACGGGAATCGGTTGGGTTCGGGTTTCCCATTTTTTGCTCACCCCTACTTATAATTATAATAATACTTGTAATAATAACAATAATACTTGTAATAATAGCAATAATACTTTTAACAATAACAATGATATGTACATAAATTATTATTAATAATGATATTAATAATTATAATTATTATATTTATTAATCTAAAATCTTGAAAAATTTTAACACCCTATGGCGTCGTCACCATAGATGTTTTATAAAAGGCGGGCTTATTTCCCTCCAAGTTATTTAGAGGAAAAAAAGTAAAAAAAATGGTTTTTTACCTATGGAGACGACATGTCGTCGCCATAGATGTTTCATAAAAGGCGGGCTAATTTCCCTCCAAGTTATTTAGAGGAAAAAAAAGAAAAAAAATGGTTTTTTACCTATGGCGACGCCATAGGGTGGACGCAAGTTTTTAATTTTTTTGTATGATTAAAAATAAATAAAAATTAAAATAAAATGACTTATGGGGACAATTATTGGCGACGACTTTTTGTCGTCGTGATAGGTTGGACCTAAGGCGACAACTTGTCGTCGCCATAGGTCTTCTGTAGCCAAAAACCAAACTCACCCTATGGCGACGACATAGGTCTAGTCGCCATAGACTCTTTTTCTTGTAGTGACCTTATACCGTTTAGAAATATACTTGATTTTGTTGAAATAGTATAAAATTTTGATATGTTTATCATTTTATTGATTTGGTGTTCTACTTGAATTAGTTTATTTGATATTAAATGTATAAGGTTTTTTTTTTAATTCTATTATAATGGACTCCGATGGTGGCGAAGCGGGTCTTGATACCACAAATGCAACTTATACCAATAACTCGAGTAGAACCCGAGTAGAAAATATGGAAGGATGGACCCTAGAAACAAAAGCGATGAACGCGCAACTTTTGAGAAAAACCATCAAGCGAGGGGTATACCGGTTAAAGCACCATTTTATTGGTGTATATAAAAATTTCCTTGTATGGAAGAAGTGTCCTTCACATGTACATGATGGGATGAAAAATTTTATCTTACAAAAAGCCAAGAATAAACAAGCAATGGACTCTATAGTTGATGATTTTGATTCGGATGATGAAGAGAAAGAGGAGTGTGTGGTAACAAAGGTTAAGAAAGCAAGTGGTTCAAGTCAAGCATCTTCATCTAAAAATCCAAGACAAAAAAGACCATTCGATATGTTTTTTTCTCCTAAACCTGAAGTTATACTAAAGGGTAGAAAAGGACGAAGACATCAAACAATCAATGAAGTTTGTAAAAAACAACTAAAGGGCAACGCTTGTAGAGAGATAGGTAGGTGGTTCTATAACGCATGAATTCCTTTCCATGCCTCTACTTATGATAGCTTTAAGATTATGTTTAAAGCGGTTGCACAATTTGGTACGGATTCCAAGCACCATCTATGCATAAATTAAGGGTGTTGTTACTTACAAAAGAGGTGGATGACACTAAGATGGAGATGTATAATTACAAAAAAAAAAAAAAGAATGTCTATCAAAAGATATTCTATTTTATCTTATGGTTAGCGTGATTCAACTATTTAGAAACATATTATAAACTTTTAGGTAAATTCTCTGACATGCTCGGTATTTATGAAGTCAATAGACGCATCAAAGATTACAAAGGATGCTCATGCATTGCTTAGAACGCTTGAAGAAATGGTTGATGAAATAAAATAGGAGAATGTGTTGCAAGTGGTGAAACATAATGAATTAAATTATAAGAAGGCGAGTAACTAACTTATTAGTTATTACTAAGCATATGATAACATTTAGTATGTTATACTTGTATGATGTTAATTATCTGATTGTTCTTTATAGGTAGATAATAGAAAGCTTCAAGACCTCACTTATATAGGCTAGATTTCAGTTATCAAGGATTGTTTGAAAAATATGATGTTCATGATTGCCTATATAAAATCATGTTGATCTTGTGAACATGATAAGAATGTTCATAAATCATATAAAATTTGCATAGACCCGTAGTGACTCGTTTTGCAACATCATTCATCACTCTAGCATAAATACATAAAAAACAACTTGCTAAAGATGATTGTTCCTGATGATTGAAAAGATAACAAATGGGTAATGCAAACTGGTGGAAACAAAGTAGCGTGTACTTTTCTTTAAAATTATTTTAAAGAAATATTATATATGCTCTTAAGTTGAGTGAATCACTTGCTAAAGTCCTTAAATTATTAATGGAGATAAAATACTAGCCATAGGATATATATATATATATATATATATATATATAAGTCTATTTTTTGAATCACCTGAGGTAAAAGCGAAACCTCAATAATTTTATATTATGTTTGAAATCAAAATATGTTGCAAATGTTTACCAAGAAACTATGGATACGTAAGAAGGGACTAATAGATGTGTGTGAAGGACAATACTATATCATGTGCAAGTGTTTATGTATATTTTTGAAATGTAAGTAAAAATTTATGTTTATGTAGGAGAATATTAAAATGTGTAGGATAATGGCATATCATGTGTAGGTGTTTATTTAAATCCTAAATATGTTGGTAGATTTCATAATTATACGAGAAAAGTATCACCATGTGTAAGAGTATATCACATCATGTATATGTGCTTATGTATATACTTCATATGTAGGCAAAATTTATATTTATGTAGGAATAATATTACCATGCGTAGGTTTGTTTTCTATCATGTGTAGGTGCTTATGTGTATCCTACAAGATCTGTTAAGTATAAGAAAAAGATTGTATTCTATCACGTATAAGTATTATGTATATTTTAAACGGAGTATAAAAACAAGATTGTATTTCATCATGTGTAGGTGTTGGTGTATATTCTATAAAGGAGGACAAGAGCATCTACACATGATGTATTTCAGTCCTACAGAGAGTAATACGTTTCCTACATAGTTGTACAATACCAATAAATAATAATTCCAATTCTTAACATTGTATTTTTTTTGAATGAAAAATTTGACTCAGTTATTTGTTTTAATTTTAAGATCTATTATTCCATGAAAATAACGTCAAATTTAGTTAGTTTGAATAGTTATAATCTTTTTTATATCAACAAATTTAATTAAGGAAGTGGTTTTATAATTCTCTAATATTTCTTTTTTATGCTACATCATTATTACGGTGAGAGTTAATATTACGTTACATACAAATGAAATATCATATTTGGCCTTTTATTTATTAAACTTAGAAGTAATTAACCGAAATATTTACTAAAAATACAACATTAGTTATAACCATTGATCATATGTAATGTAGGGTTAGGATTTGTTCTCTCTGTTATTGCAAAAAAATTTGTTCTATCTAGAACTCTCCCCTAAATATATATATATATATATATATATATATATATATATATATATATATATATATTTAGGATTTGTTCTTTCTGTTATTGCAAAAAATTTTATTCTGTCTAGAACTCTCCCCTATATATATATATATATATATATATATATATATATATAGGATAGTGTTATTTTAAGAACCACTTTTTTGTGATAACTCTAGCAACAAATATAAGCTACACATTTCTTATCACATGCAAGTCACATGCCATTTTTCCTTTTTTAAAACGCTCATAATTTTTTTTCACGATATTATTTTTTCAAAAAAAAAATTCACCATTAATTTCAGTATTTTTTTTATCTTTATAACGCCTACCATATTGATATATCTTTTTTTTTTAAATCATTCACTCATTATTTACATATGTGTAAATCTTATTATAATCATGTGTAATACCGAATTTACGCATGTGTAAATATGGTATTATAGATGTGTAAAACGAATTTCGTAAAAAACGAGATTTTTTTTATTTTTTATAATTTTTTTTTTACTTTTTCATGAAAGAGGGAAGCTAGAGAAATATTTTGTGTTTTTATTTTTATGTTATTTTTTGTTTTATAATTTTTTTATTATGTTTTTGTTAATTACCATTTTGCCATTGAAAACTAATGGCTCACATTGGTTCCTTAAGTTATTACAAAAAAGGGAGTTCTCATTTAATCCCTTCCTTATATATATATATATATATATATATATATATATATATATATATATATATATATATGGTAAAGTTCAAATGAGAACCCTATATTATTTTGAGAATTTGTGAAAACCAGTCAAGATCAATCTAAATTATTATTTTTTTGTTTTAATAACATCATTCCACATATACAAGTATACAAGATTATGATATTTTATGCATATGTGCAAATTCGTAAGTATAAAAAAATTTACATTGGTTTAAGTGTTACTTACAACTTTAAATATATGTGTTTTTTTTTTTGCAAAACTTACACCAATATAAACTTTTTTATACTTGTGAATTTACACATATACATAAAAGATCATAATCTTCTATATGTGTAGTAATATTATTTACACAAAAATAATAATAATATTCATTGATCTTGATGGGTTTTCGCAGGTTCTCGCTATAAAAAAGGGTTCTCATTTGAACCTTTTCCTATATATATATATATATATATATATATATATATGAAGTGGGCTAAGCATGCCACTACAACTAGTTTTTTTGAACAAAAGTATTATATAAAAGCATTTAAAATTATTGACAAAAGTTATGAATGTCAACTTTGTAGGCCTTTCTATGTCATAATTTTTTTAATCCCAAGATGTGTTATTGGCATTAAGAGAAAGCAAAGGTTGGAAAGATTATGGGAGGTGTGATTGATTGCATTAAAAGATTAGTTCCTGATAAAAATACTCAAGGCATACTTAGTGGGTAGTTGAATTTATATAAAAATACAGTAGGTTGTTTTGGCAATCTAATGGTCATAAGACAAAGGAAGAAAAATCTCGAGGTAAAAATAATTCAAAACCTAATGATTATAAAAAATTACTATACTAGTTGTATTTATGTGTTTTTTTGTTAATAGCGAATCGGTGGTCTAGTTTCGAGGGCGATGCTTTGGAGTTACAAAAGTTAGCCATTCAAATTCTTAGTCTCACGTGTAGTGCAATGGTTGTGAGAGAAATCGGAGTATCCTTCAACAAGTAACTTGACAATTAAAACATCCTACTAAGTACTAATAATCTTAGTTTTAGTTGGTTATTATCTATATAACAATTAGGAAATGGGATGAATAGTAAGGTTTTAACTCTTTATAATTTAGCCACAAACTTTTAACTCTTTATAATTTAAACATAAATTTTATTTCCTTATAGTTTGACCACAAACTTATAACTTTTTATAATTTAAACATAAACTTTTATTTATTTATATATAATTTAGCCATAAAGTTTTTATATTTTAATGTTTGAAAACAAACTTCAATTCATTATAATTTGAGCACAAAACACAATTCCTTATAATATAATTTTTATTATGTTTTATTATTTAATATTTATAGTTAATTTTACACATATATCTTTCTCTAATTAATAACCTTTATATATTGTTTTACTAAATTCTGGCGTTTTATTGCGACATGTTTAATTTTTCAACGTTTTAATACAAATTTTATTCAAAATCAAGCCGGATTACATTTGGACGTAATTTTTATTCAAAATCAAGTTAGAACAAATATGATATGTTTTACTTTTTTATAGAAGGTTTGTTTGTTGTGTGTTTAATACTAATTTATACGACGTAATCTTTGTGTTATTCTCGAATATACCTTCACAACGTGTTTGTTCATATGTGTTTGGATATTTATAACCAGGGCGTGATAACCTCATACATTTTCGTTAACATGTTTATCCACGTTAATATACCCACCGCAATGCGTGGTTGTGACACCCTAGTTTAACTACAATTTGTAATTTAACAACTTCATACGAAGAGAAGAAACCGATTAAAATAGAAACAATTAAATGACTTGGTGCATGTTAAGTTTAATCATACATTGAAGCATCGGCGTCATATTAATGATATCACTAATCCTATAATTTTAAAAGAAATAGATGAAAATAATGAGTGAAACATGGGTTTTATGGAAGATGATAATGAGGGTGAAGATCATATAGAGGTTTTGTTTGATGATGATAATGAGTTTGCATGACGTGTTGTAAATAAAGCTTTTGAGTCATCCGAACCAATTAATTATACTAGAGAAAATACATCGAACCAATCTAAAGGAAAGAGTGTTTCTCACTCCACCACGAGTACTCATAAATTTCATGAGTTAATTGACGAAGAAGGTAAAGACGAAGAGATTGAAGAGAAAATTAGAGTGAGTGAAGATGACTCGGAAGATGTGGTAGTTGATGTTGATGAAGAAGATAGTGAAGAAGGTATTACAAGGTTACAAGAATAAGAAGAAAGAACTAGTAATTTCTGTACACCCACTCTGTTTCTCACAACAAACTCTTATACCCAATTCCACTAACTAACAATCGTTTATTAGAATGTAATAAACTCAGTCAAAGAAAGTCAACTGTTACGGTCAACTACTTAAATTCATATCAATGTCTTTCTCATTATTAGCTCTTGAATCATGACCAGTCGAGTCACTTGGGCTTGATGAGGATGAGTCGATGGAGGTACTGATGCTAGTATTATTATTTGAGCCTCTACTATTTGATTGTAGGTTTGCAATAGTTGGGTTTCCTGAATTTTCATTTACTTCTTCTACCATATACTCCATACCACATTTCATATGGTGTTTTACTTAAGATCATGCTTGTGAGAGATTAAGTAATCAAGGACACCATTGTAGCCATAGCTTCACCTTCACCCAAGAAGTCATTTGATAGTTTTTTTGCTTAAAGAATTCAACATGCGAGCTCCACATGCCTTGGATTCTTCCTCTCCATAACCCCGTTGTGCTCTAGAGTGTATAGGGTTGTCAAGTCTTGATGAATACAATGATCTTCACAAAAATCAGTGAATGCCATAACTATGAATTCTTCTCCACGATCTGTTCTTAAGGTTTTTATTTGCATGCCACTTTCTTTTTCAACCTTGACTTTAATTTTTTTAAAGAAATCAAATGCCTCAGACTTTCTTTTTTAAAAAATATACCCAACTCATCCTTGTGTAATATCAGTATACAAGAAAAAGATTTTGTTACCTCCTATCGATGTGGTTGGCATGATACCACATAGATCTGCATGCTCTAATTGGAGTGCATGACATGCTCTTCATTCATGTTAAGGAAAGGAGCATATTTTCTACTTCCTAAAAATACATCATTAACAATTAGTAATGTTGCCTATCTATGGCAGCCCATTCACCATCTTTGAGTTGCTTAACAAGTGTAAACCTTGTGCATGTATATGCCCAAAATGGCTCACATTGAAGGAACATGTATAATTGGATGACATCTGAATGGTACACACAACCTTCTTATATTTTTTAAGAATTATAACACATGTATTGTCATAAAAAAGAACCGAGTAACATGTTCACATAAGCTGTCCTACACTTAATAGGTCGTAGCCAATTAGAGACGCATATTGGACATCAAACTAATTGTGTATGGGTAAGTAAGATCGTCTCGACACGTAATTTGGTGGAAAGTGTATAACTAACTTAACTTAAATGACTTTATGAAAAAACTTGTAACGTGAAAACAAAAACTTCGAATAATTTTAAGAAACACAAGTGCCAAAAGCAACAAACTTTAGAAATGAAATTACTAATTAATGAGAGAACAATCACTTTCGGGTTCCACTTCCGCAATATCCATAATTGACACATTTAAACTAGGGTTTGTATAAACATAACTTTAAAATCTTAGCTTTTTGTCAAAATGATAGCAAGTAACAATATATTAAGATTGGTTCATTCATGATGTTATCAGTTTACTTATATCGAATTACATACCGATCTTAGTGAGTTAATGATGCAAGGAAACTTAAAACTAATAATCAAGTAAGTAACTTTGTTTATAAACAAATCTTTTACATCAACCAAAACCTTAATTACATTTATAATCCAATGTTTCAACATAGACCCTAATCAAAGCACATCAATAATCTTACTTAGTGAGAACAATTACTATAACTACTAATAACAAAAACAAAGCAAATCACAATCGAACATAAAACAAACAAGATAATGAAATTAAATACATGGACCTGATCATAATCATTAGTGAAAGCCTTCATCAACATATTTGTGTCTTTCTGCACTAGAGTGTTTGCATCTAGTTATCAAACTAACAAAACAAAAACACACAAACTAATAAATAAAACTCACTTTTGTAGGATTCACGATTGCATTTATCGTATGCAACAAACCTTTAAACCCCACCGTAGACCCGCGTGGAGGAGTTGTAGTCTCGTGAGATTTTTGGAGAATCCACCATAAAGTTCGCGGGTTGCCTCGTGTTTAGTGCTAAGTTTTAGGTGCTCAGCCAGATCATACCTTTTGCCATTAAGGTAGTTGAAATGCACATTTACCTACCGAGTATCCAATGTATCTGCGGTAGTTGACATGTCGGATCCGCACCTTCTTTCATGTCTTGAACACGCCTGTAGAATCATTGTAGACTCTCTTATGAACACGCTATGTGATGTCTTCTATACTCACATTTCTCTTCTTCAAACTCAAAGCATCAGCCCCCACTTTGTCAATTTGTATAATAAATAATGGAGGATGATCAAGACCATATTGCAATATCTAAATCTCTCATTCCTCAAGAGGTGTTATGTTATCCATCATTTTAAACACTCAATTCTTTGTTGTTAAATACTTATAACCTCTTCTACCTCATCATTGCTCATGCCCGATGTAATCATCAGTTCTTCTTCAATTAAAGCAATTGGTGTATTATTATCCATAACCTCCTTATCCATGTTATCTTCAAAGGACTCTTCAATTTGTATTTTAAGTGATACTACCTCACACTTTATACATAATAAGTCAAAACATTATTGTTTTGAAAGGTGATGTTGTGATAGATTCTCGTCAAACCCAATTGAACAGCCTTTTCCTCCTTCTCATATTGATAAATGCTTTGAAAAGGCTTGTCACTTTAATTACCAACATTTTCTTACATCTGATTAGAAGATTGACATTGATTTGATCATATCATTAGGAAACGTTTGATTGGTTCCGGCATCCATAAAAATTCCATTGATTATGTCTTTTAAATTCCTTGTGTGTTGTCTAACAATGTTCTTGGTTATAGTTAATATAATACTCCTAACAAATTTATGCCTTGTGCCATCTCTAGTTTAATACTTTAGCAATCCAAATATTGCCTAAAATTATACTTCACCTCTGACTGATAATATCTTTCATAATATGGTGAAGATGTGGTGTAGGTCCATGGTGTAGGTCCAAGTGTTAAGGAGCAGGCTATTTTGTATATGAAGGTGATATGTGAATAAATATACATTTTAACAATACATATCATTCCTCATTTGAAGCATTTTTGTTATAAATTTATTTATTTATACACTTATTTGTGTTATATTTGAATGTTGTAGTCCCCGGTTGTCATTTGATGATTTTGATGGAAAATTGAAGAAAAGCTGAAGTTTGTGAAGAAAAGCTCGTGATTCCAGCATGTAGGCACCCCTACATGGCCATGTCGCTGTGCAACATTATGCTGTGAAAAACTACAGCCTACACAAGCTACTCACTTATCCCATATGCTCATGTGCATAGCAAAATCGGGTTTTTATCCTAATTTCACCCCCCATTTCAACATAACTTTCAAATTAACTCAAACTCTAGCCTATCTCACCCCTTTAGGTGATTTTGGGTCTACTTCAAGAGTTTTTGAGAGATTTAAAGGCCAAGATTGAAGATTTCACACTTTCAAGAAGGATCTAACATCATCCACCCCATCTCCAATCACAAGTGATTTGAATTCTTCTATATCTACTATGAGTACTTCCATGTTCTTAAGTTTGCGTGTATTTTTGTAAGCCTCATAGACTAAACACTTATTATCACTTGGATTAGATGAAACTTAGCATGATTTAACAACTTGTACATGATTCTTGGTGATGTTTATGTTGATGCTATGATGAAGCTTGATTATTCTTCAATGATTGTGTGTGTTTGTTCTAGTTTGATAAAATATTCAACCTTGTGGGTGTTGTAAGCATGTTATGTTGGAAAACCTCATGTTTTTACAAGACTTATGCATATAATTGCATTTTTTGTATGTAATCTTGTGACATTTGACTAGGAATGGTGAATGAAGGTTGAAGGTTTCGTAAAATTGATCAAATGTGCATCTTTATGCTTATGTTTGAGAAAACCATGGTGTATGTCATGAATCTCTCTTGTCATTGGTTATGAATTATTTTGTAATCATGGTATGAAGTTTATGAGTTTAAGAGTAATTGTAGTTTTGTCTATTTTACGCAAGTTGAGGTGGTTATCATGTGTTTATCGTGTTAGCTTTCCAAAAATTTGTGGCATTAGGTAACCCTAACGGGAATCTAATTCATCTTTAACATTGACATAATTATATCATTAGTTTCTTATGACATAACTTTAGGTGGCTACTGTGTGTTTATCGTTCTAGCTTTCTGAATGGTTATATGTCTAGATATCCTTGATGGAGTTTAGACTACTTCCACGTATTATGTGTAAAAATAATCTCACCTCGAGTTTATGCTAGTTGTTATTGCTATGCTAAGTGGAATCGAAATCCAAGTGGTATATTTTATTGATTGTTTATCTTCATCTTTATTTCCTCGCTTTATTAGTTTAACTTACTAATCGTTTTAGTTAATTTAATATTTACAAATCCAAACTCAATTGATTGGTTGAATAGTAATGATGATTTAGTATTGGGAGACATTGTGTCCACGTATCGATATTCGGTTCTTGACTAAAACTATGCTACTATGCGATATGTGCACTTGCCTATTGTGTGTAATTTGTTTAAAAGTGATAATCGTTTCTTAAATTAAAACTCAATTGTGTGAAAAATCCTTATTAAAAATATATATAACTTTACACACAAAGTTTTTTTGGTTCCTCAAAGGACTCTTCAATTTGTATTTTAAGTGATACTACCTCACACTTTATACATATAAGTCAAACCATTGTTGTTTTGAAAGGTGATGTTGTGATAGATTCTCGTCAAACCAATTGAACAACCTTTTCCTCCTCATATTGATAAATGTTTTGAAAAAGCTTGTTACTTTAGTTACCAACATTTTCTTAAATCTGATTAGAAGATTGATATTGATTTGATCATATCATTAGGAAACGTTTGATTGGTTTAAGCATCCATAAAAAATCCATTAATTACGTCTTTTAAATTCCTTGTGTGTTGTTTAACAATATTCTTGGTTATAGTCAATATAATACTCCTAGAAACTTTATGCCTTGTGCCATCTCTAGTTTAATACTTTAGCAATCCAAATATTGCCTAAAATTATACTTCACCTCTGACTAATAATATCATTCATAATATGGTGAAGATGTGGTGTAGGTCCAAGTGTTAAGGAGCGGGCTATTTTGTATATGAAGACCTAGGATTGTGTGTCCAAAGGGGCTTTACTACTGTAACTTGAGCTACAAAGCTTCATTTCGAGCGTGCGACCGGTCAAAACGACCGTTGGATCGAGGAGCACGATTCTACAAACCCCATAGGTGGTTAGGGTCCTTGTTTCGACCCAAAATCGTCTTATTCTATGAGTAATTTTTAAAGATATTTTTAGTTTTTATTGGACTTTGTTTATGGACTAGTTTTTAGTCTGTTTATGATTTGAGGCTTATTTGAATTTTATCTTATATTTTTATATTCCTGTAGACTTGGGGAGTTGTTTAGTTTTTGGAAGTTTATAAAAATTATATTCTCTCTCTCACAAGTGTGTGTTAGTGTGTGAAAATTCCTGATTAATGATATTCTTTATAAATCAACGATAATTATAAGAGTTGTTCTTTGTATTCGTTGACAATCAATAGGTTCAATTTTTATTTTGTTTTTGTTCTACATCAAGATGCTTTGTAATATGGATCTTCATAATAAAAAACCAACATATATAATTTTCTCGCATCCTCACACTTTTACAAGTACTCAGGGCAATCATTTCACGTGTGAACTAGACTCCCGCAACTTGTACATGAATAATAAATTCTTTTCATGGTGAATTTTAACTACTTATGAGTAACCAACAAGACATAAAACAAAACATAATAAAAGTAAACAATTACAAAAATTAACACTTTACGCATGGCAATGGCGCCATTTTGATTTGGTTGTTGAAACTCGATAAAAAACAAGTTAATAAGTCGGTCTTAGTTACCTTTATTGTGTAAGGGTCCGTAAGGTCATCTCCGTAGGAATCTGGTGGAAAGTGTTTAACTAACTTAACTTAAACATCTTTACAAAATAACATTTGACAAGAAGTCAGCGAGTATCTTATCATCTCTCATTCAGAGAGTCTCGAATTCTCTCCAAATCCCTTGTAGTTTCATTGTTAGCACTTTTGAATCACCCTTTGTTCTATGTGTGCAACACATTCCTTGCCATTTACGCCGTTGTTGCAGCCGCAATCCTTGAGAATACGTTGTCGTGTACAGCCTGTTGTACAAGTGATAGCGCTCGAGCATCCTTCTTTTGATTCTCTTTCAACCGTTCAGCATCTTCATCATCTTCATCGAACCCCCAAGAAATGAAATCCTACAGATCATGTGAATGCGGCACCGTCTTTTCTCGAATACTTTAAAACTCATGCCCTTCTCCTTTGAAGGCAAAAAGAATGAGTTGAGTCGTTCTCGTGAACACTTGTGCCATGATTCTCACAATGTATTTAAACGTGGTGGCTAGCTTTGATACCAGAATGTTAATGTTTGATATTTAATAAGCAAGAAAATAGTTTAACTTTATTGATGCAAACCACTTCTTACAATAGCAGGACCATTACAATAGAAAGAAAGACTCAATCAACAATTTAAAAAAATACAAACGATCTTGACCTACCACATTACTCGGTAACAACCCAATAAACTAGATCTACATTGACTGACATATTTTTTTGGTAATAATTTAGTTATCTGAGTAAAAGTAATACCTCTTGCATCATAAAAGTATTTGGTATCTTTATAAAAATATGTGAGGCTATACATACCCTTCTCTTTTACTTGTTATACTTAATCACTAAAAACCCAATTTAATAATTTTTTTCATATTCATCTCTTAAAAGATAAAAAATAAAAATATACCCACTCACTTTCACCTCTCATATCTCCTCTTAGTTGTCGTAAGTAAAAAAACTAAAAAGTTTTTTAATAAAAAGTAAAAAGAGTTCTTTAAAAAAAGACCTTTAAAAACGAATGCAAATGTTAAAACATATTTGCAATTTAAGAACGTAAATTATTTTCCTTTCTTTTTGGTCTTGAATTGATTATTATTATGATTATAGTATTATTGATTAAAACGTTTGTATAAAATTAACGCGAAACGTTTTTGAAAGAAAAAAAGTGTTAAAAAATGTTTGTGTAATGTATATCGTATTATTTGCACTATATATGGTTGTGAAGGAGCTAAACAAAGCCCGAAATCAGGTCGGTTAAAAGATCTCATGCTTGGATTGGCTTTATCATAAAATTATATATAACAACTTTTAAAAATATATTTCATAGATTAATAAATACTAGATGAATAAAAGATATAAACCGACAAAATTACTAAAACAACATATAATTAAGTTTTTATTTGAACACATAAGAGAAAGATAAGTTAAATAAAAATTTTTTAAAAAAATAGTAATTGTTTATAAAAGTTAATGGATGAGGTATAACAAGTAAAATTAATATGGAAGATGTATCTATAGCTTCACCTTTATAAATCTACCAAAATATTCATGTAACCACAATCACCTCTAGGATCTTCATCCACCGATAAAGAAAACTGTAATTGTTAGGTGATAGACAAAATGGACTTCGAAGATCTCGACATTTTGATCGGAAAGGCAAACGGCTATGGGGCATTAGTATGGAAGGAGGCGGTTAGAGAAAAACCCTAAAAGGAGAAGAATATTGGCAGCGGCTGCTATGTGGCAGAGTAAAACGGTTATAACCGCGATTTTTTCAAAAATCAAGAAGGTGAAAACATCTGATAAAGTTTACATGATGCGTAGGTGGATAGCCTAGCGAGAGATATGTTAACAAAAAGTTATTCTTATAAATAATTCATGGATGGTCAACTTCTAAAAAACTAGTCGGCCAAACTTGAAAAAGAAAATTTTTAAATAAAAAACAAAACTACGATCAACGATTACTCGCTGTCAGTGTGACCCAATGAATAGACTTTAATAATATAAAAAGACTTAATTAAAAATTTCAGATACAAGTCAACCACACACACCCCTGTATATACAGCTTAAAAATGTGTAGAAATAATCTACCAAAAATGGAGGGCTCATCAAGCGCTCTTCTGATTGCATCAAACAATAATGTATCCAACTTCGTTTCAGTGAAACTTTCAAGCGAACATAACTACCCTCTTTGGAAAGCTCAAATGCGGTGCCTGTTGGACAGTAACAATATGCGTGGCATAGTAGATTCCGACACGAAGTCCGTGAGCCCATACGACAGTCTTGTGAAAGGGTGGATTTTCGGTTCGGTTACTGAAGATGTACTTGTAGTTATCTACAAACTCGATACCGCCAAAGATGTTTGGGAAAAACTACAATCCATCTATGATCCTACTATATCTTTTCAAGAAGGTATTTGTATATCCATTGAATAACTTAGGTACCATTTGATTAACAAAAATCATAAGAATTGAAATTGGATTTGTAATTGAAAAATTTTTACATTCAAAAAACTGTTTGGTAAATCAGCGAATGGAATTAAAATTAGAAAATTTTCACTCATTTATTTAAATTCATATTTTCTCCACATACTATATGAAATGTTTAACAATACAATAAAATGTTCAATTAACATTTCAATTCCAATCAAAATAGACCAACTAAACACGTTATCATTTATAAACAAGATTTCAATTTCAATTCTAATTCCAACCTTCAATTCTAATTAATTTACAAAACATTTTGCGAATTAAACGGCCCCTTAGCAAATCTAAATATCGGACCTATTCCATAGGGTGAAAGAGGAAGGGTTCATAGCAGTATTGCTATATATAATTTAACTTCATTCCTTATTGGGTTTTTGATTTGTTCAACGTTGTTTGATTTTATTGCTCATAAGTCATGCCAAATTTTTGAAACAAATATGCATTTTTCTGTTGATTCTTACACCGGGGATTAGTTCTTCAATGGGATTAGTTATTTTTAAATGCATGCTCTTATATGATATATACATCGGATGGTTCACCTGCCAAGTGAAAAATAATATGAAGCTTATGAAGTGGTTGTGTAATCACACATAGTGGCCCCATAGGGGGGTGGGGGTGAAATTATTTTTTTTTATGGGGGGGGAACTCGATATTTATATAAAAATTTACATTACCGGGCCAAAAATTTACACTAGCGGACTAAAATTTAACACTACCGACGAAAAAAAGAGCCCCACCGGCCCTTACTATCCTCCGCCTATGATCGCACACCGCATGTTTATTATCAATGTCAATTATGTTTATAATAACATATGTAAATATATTATAATACACTGTTATGTATACAATAACGTACAACAATCAGTTATGTTTATAGTAACCCAAGGGGACATCAAATGGTGTACTTTCTAACCATACGATTGTGAGTTAAATTTTATAAAGTAGGGAGTGTGTATTCGTAGTTCAAAATATGTATATATATATAAACACACACACGTATGTGTGTTTAACTACATTTATAGGGTCAGGTTATTGTACAAACACAACTTAGCATGCGAAGTGTATGTAGCCTAAGTTTATAATTAAACACTAACATAATTACGTACATACGATTATATAAACACGACGTCAAAACTTTATAAAAAATGTTTAATTCTTGTAGAAAAAAATGCATAGCAATACTACACCCGTTAAAGAGATCAATATATTATAAGTAATTTTATTTATAAAAATCATCCTACTAGAAAATGTTATTTATGTTTAAAAATAAAAAAAAACTTGAAAATTGAACATTCATTGGTTATACCAAATTTACCACTTCATGCCGTTTATTACATTAATATAACTAACATAATAGTCTTGTAAAATTTCAACCACCGGTTACCAATATCAATGGCATATCACTTCGTATGTTTCGTATTATAAAACCACTTTGAATTTAAAACCTTTGTGCGCGCGCACACACATACGTATGTAATATGTATATGCATATATATACTGATAGGGTCCGGATTTTTTGAGTACTTTTAAATATCGTGAGAACTACGAGAACTTATTCTAACAATTGATTAGTATATATAATTTAATTTTATTATAATTAATCCATGAGGGGTAATATGGTATTTTATTGTTTGTATTAATTGAAGTCTTTTATGATTTACATTTAATTTGGTAAGTTACAAAATTTCATTAATTCTAAAATTACGAATGTTAGGATTATTTTTATTATTATATTTTTATAAACTTACAAATGTCTATATTATGACATAGTGTATAGACTAATTAAGTTTAATATCTACATGATTAACGTTACATATTTTATTAATGTATAATTAGACCCTCCTAAATCATCTCTAAAGAGCATACAGTTATCCGTGATTACATGACAAAAAAATATTGGATATAATATGTTTTGTATGGGAAACAAATTGAATTAACAAAAAGATCTAGACGTAACAAGAAAACAATTTTCTAATTAGTTTCAAAACCCAACTTATGATTTTTTTATTAATACATAGATGAAGAGAACATCTAATCAAAAAAAAATATTAATTTCAAATATCCAAGTAACTCTTGATGGAACTTCACATTTTACTTTTTCTTTTTGCATTTTGATGTAAAATTCATTTAAATGGAATGACAATCGTTAAGTTCTTATCATTTTGGGTGATTTGACCAACAACAATTTATGTTTATGATTAGTACGAACTTTGTGGTTTTGGTTGCATGCTGTAAGTTTGATTAATGAGTACGAACTTAAGGAGTAGGATTTTGTTCATGGGCATAGTATTATTCTACGCACTTTAATCGACTTAAAATTTCAACCCATGTTTATTTAGTGGGGTTTCATTTTTCTTTACCTAAGAGTGATATTGAATTTTGATAAACTACTTAGAACAAAACTGTCATAATTATCAAAAGTTGCATATAAAAGCATTTATATTAGAATATCTAAATCAAAGATAATTTACACATACGTAAAACATATAATTTACATGCATATAAATAATTAACTTAACCTAATTAATTTTAAAATTCGCAAAAAAAATTAAACGTTGGTAAATAGTTAATTTACAAATATGCAAATAATTAATTTAAACATATGTAAAACAAAGTTAAACATATGTAAGTTAATTTACACATATGTAAAGTGAGAGTTAATTTCAATTAGGTGGCATGTTTGTTAATTATCTTTTGATTCATTTTTTTATTATTTAGTTTTTATTTATGTATTCTTAAGAAATTTTTTTATGAATGTTGTTTTAGGCTTTTCATACATTTGAGGCATTCGTATTAGTTTAGAAATACAACGAAATTCAAAAAAAAATGAAACAAGCAGAAATATATGTTTGCAGTTTAAAAGTCTATTTATTTTTTTAATAATTTGAATGTGCACGTTAAGTATATAGTTTCTTCTTTTTTCTCATACACATATCTAATATCTAAATGTTGATATGAATCACGTTTTCAAGTCTTTATAACTTTTGATCTGCTTGTTTTTTTAAATATGATTACAAATATGTATACATATACGGGTGTTCAACAAATCGAATTTTGAGTTCTAGAATTATTCGAATTTTGATTTTTTGAAACTGGATTCGAATTCGAACTAGATTCAAAGGATTCGATTCGTATACTAATTGGAATTCAAAACCAAGTTTGAATTCGATTCGATTCGAATTTGATTGTCAAATTCGAATCAATACGAATCGAATTCCATCAAAAAATTAATTTTCATTTTATTTTTAAAACTAATAACCATTAACGTATAATAACACCTAAAGAAGAAATCAAAGTTAGGAAATTCGAAATATGAATTTAAGGTATTAAAAATATAAATTGAACAAATATATATACATAATTCATTTATATAAATTATAAAATAAATAAGTATATTACATGTATTTATATAAAATTATATGTATATTTTTAATTCAAATTCAATATAGAATGAATCGAAAATCACAAATTCGAAATTCGATTAGAATTGATAAAAAACTTCGAATCAAATATTATTCGAATTTGAAAACTCGAATCTATTTTCGAATTGGTGATTTCCGAATCGAATATAATTTTGAGTTTTTTGTCACACACTCAAAATCCACATGCAACGTTGTACCATGCGACGTGTAAACAAACTAGGATCTCAGTCATTAGTTACTCATAACGACCTCAATGAGTTTTCAAAACAAACCTCAAAATATATAAATTCAAATATTATATAAGTGTAAGTTTAAATGTTTAAAAACCATTTAATATGAAAAGTAAATGCATAAAACACGCGCCCAAATACCAAAATTTAAAATGTAAAACATAAGTAATGTTATTAAATTTGCGTGTTGTGTGATCCATGATGTGCTTCTATATGCACCAGTAAACGTAACGATCGGAGAAAGATATATAAAAGTATCAACACAGGGATGTTGAGTTTAGTGTTTTTGAAGGCCTTAAATAAATTAAAGCCGGGGCCTCTTTAGAAATTTTTTTGATAATATTATTAATCCTTTATTCAGGATTGGGACCCACAATATGAAGCAAAATATCCTAATAAAAGAGGTGTCTAAAATCAAGGATTACAGAAATTGACCTAAATCACAAATAAAAAAAATAGCTTGAATTAAAGAGGAATTTAAATGGCATTCAAGTATTTTAAACAATAATTATTAAAAAGTCTATGGAAAATCATAGGACAATCAATAAAGTTTAAGCAAAATCAATAAATTAAAAACATAGTTCAAATAATCAAGTATCAACTAAAGTTTAATAGGATATTAACTCTTGTAACTGTAAAATCATATCAACATTGAGTCATAAACTCACTCAGTATCATTCGAAATCAAATAACAATTGAATAACAATAGAATAAAAAACGAATAAAAGTGAAACAATAAAGGGAAGAATTACATTGATTAGATGAAATTTTAAGCAGCCTTGATGAGTTGAAAACTCGATCACTTGGAACAAAACTACTTGCTGTCGGCGAATATGAAAGAACAATTCACAAAATCAAGTATCAAGTAACTTTCTTTTGTTTATGATTAGTATCTGTGAACATAAACACCAAACAATCAACAAAGTTGAAAGAAAAATTGAAGATTCACTTGCTTGTGGCTTGAAACTTATAGACCGGAGTCATAAGTGTAGAAAACATTCACTCGCTTGTTAGTTTTCATCCAAACATAGCGACTAGAGCTATAGCAACAACAATAACTAGCTATCATTGTGTGGTATATGCGGCAAAGACATTTTTAGATTTTAGGGTGATTTTTTGTGTTTCCTTATAGTTGTCTTTTCTTCAATCTTACATAAGAAGGCGCCAACTAAAAATTTACACCGCATTTGTGAAAAGTAATCTCTTCGACGTCGTTACAGACAAAATTAAATATCTTTTTAATTGTTACAACTAAAAAAGGAGTAAAAATTTCTTTTTTTCATAACCATTAATGTAGTACAAGAAAAGAGTATTGGAATGGAACATCAAATGCCAGATGCAAAAACAGACAAAGAAGACATAGTTGTCTCACCAGACACCATCCAAGAAGGCACAAATTCAGTAAAAGTTATAGTGGATATAGAAATAGTTCCAACAGAAACCCAAACAATAAATGAAGATGCACAAAAGAGTGAAAAGAAGATCAAACACAAGAGAAAGCTACATGCAGCTACTATGAAAGGGGACTGGTCAAAAGTAGAATCCATACTTAAGAAAGACAAAGATCTAGTGACAGAGGCACTCGGTAGTTATGGTAGCACCATACTTCACACTGCTGTTGGAACAGGTCATAACCATATCGTCCAAAATTTGTTAGCAAAGTTAAATGATGAAGATGTGCTTAAAAAGAGACATTCTGATGGAAGCACGGCACTTCACATTGCCGCGATTGTTGGCAACAAAGATGCAGTGGAACTCCTAGTCGAAAAGAATAGGAAGTTGTTGCGAATTGAAGACAATAATAGTAAAGAACCATTGCATAAAGCTTATGAAAATATGCATCTTGATACCATTGGATGTTTGTTGGAAGCTGTCAATGATGATGCTAAAAACAAGCCGCAATCTTCTTCTCCCGGCTCTGTACACCCTGATGACGAAATTGGGGTCGCCCTTCTTGTCAATACTATTTCTGCAAAACGATACGGTATGTAGGAAATATACATAAAATTATGGTATATATAGCTGTAAAGAGTGACATTTCATTGTTTATGCTTTTAGGTTTAGCAAAAAGGTTGGTAGAACAATTTCCAAAGTTTGCTTCACAAAATGATCATGTGCTGTTGGCTTTGGCGAAAACCTTTCCGGCTGGACTTGACAACTGGGAAGCACTCATATATCCTTGTATGTTTCTGATATATTGTAATCGGTTTCACTTGTTACTCTTTTGACTTCTATTCTAAGTGTTATTGATTATGTTTTTCAATCATAGCTCTCGACGGTATGAAGAAGGCGCTAAGGATGTCAGCTATTCTATCTGCATATTTTTTTGTGGTCCCTGCATTAACTTTAAACGAAGTTCTCACCACCGTGAAAGAGCATGATTATCAATTCGCTATTCTCCTAATCGCTCTTACCATACCATTTACAAGTAAACACAGTTAGATAAAATTTTATATATTTTCATAACTAAAAGTGAAGGGTGTTATTCTAAACAATGTTTTTTTTTTCATTTGTGGTTGTACAGTACTATCCGTGCTTGTTTCGACCATTGCACTTATAGGCTTGGTCATATTGGCCATGTGTTTCATATTCATTTTCCTTTATTCCCTCTGGTGGAAGGTTGCAAAGATACTATGTAAGAATATGGAGTAAATACACTCCATTCTAGTTTAGTTGAAAATTTTTCTTCTTAAGACAACTTATATCTTTCTAAAATTCAGTTGCACCCATCAGTGAAATCGAGAAAAAGAAGAAAGAAAGGGATAGAGCGCGAGAAGTTCTAGAACTGGTATGTGATAAAATAGACGAGCTGCACTACTCAGGTACTCATTACCCATATTACACCCAACCAATTATTGAGGCTGCGTGTCAAAATGCTTATGAAGTTGTTGATGAGATTTTATATAGATCTCCAGACTCTATTGCGAGTACAGATAAAAATGGCTATGACATTATTCATTTAGCAATAATAAACCGTTCTGAAAAAATCTACAACCTTATATATGACATCGGCGAGCGTAAGAATCTTTATAGAACCTATAAAGATTCTTTTCAAAACAATATCTTGCATTTGGCTGGAAAATTAGCGCCTTCAAGCGTACTCAATCAGAGAACCGGTGCAGCTTTACAGCTACAACGAGAACTTCAATGGCGTGAGGTGTATACACAATAATTAAAGTATTAGTCTCAATTGAATTATATGTTGTTCTCTAATAGCAAAACCAAGTTAAACTAATTTTGTAACAGGAAGTGAAGAAATTTGTGTTTCCCACATATATTACACAAGAGAACATCTTCAAGCAGACACCTGATATGGTTTTCACAAAAGAACATGAGAGTTTGGTGAAAGAAGGAGAAAAATGGATGAAAACCACAGCAGAATCATGCAGCATCACTGCTGCACTTATTACCACAATCGTATTCGCAGCTGCAATTACAGTACCAGGTGGAAGCAATCAAGAGACTGGAATCCCCTTGTTTGATAAGAAAACTGCATTCATTATTTTTGCCATAACCGATGCAATCTCACTATTCGCATCAAGCACCGCATTGCTAGTTTTTCTATCCATCCTAACAGCACGCTTTGCCGAGAAAGACTTTCTTGTCAGTTTGCCAAGGAGATTGTTTATTGGACTTTTCTCTTTAGTACTCTCCACAACTACTATGATGGTAGCCTTTAGTGCAACCTTGTTCCTTGTCTTTAGTGATGATAAGATATGGATGCTTGGTCCGATATGTGGATTGGCTTTTATTCCGATTGCTTCCTTTGTTGTTCTACAATTTCCCCTCATGGTGGATCTTTTCAGGTCGACATATATACGCATCTTTGGCAAACAAATGAAAAACATTCTTAGAAGATTTAATCCGGATGACATACGGCTGCTTTTTGGTAAGTGAGGTTAATACACATGATTATAAAATGTATTCTATTGTCTTGGTATAAACCTAAGAAGAGTTTTAAAGTAAAAATTGTTATTCTGATATTAATTATTTATATGCACAAATATTGAAGCAAACGATCGTGGAGCTGCTGCAAGAGAAAAGAAGAAGAACGAGAAGCAAAACACACAAGCTGGTGCACAAAAAGAGAGAGATTCGCTAAAAGAATGAACGATTACAAGTGCATTTATGCCACAAAACGTCCTGATAATTTATAATCATATCATATTTTGATATTGGCTGTATTATATTCAAATAATTTAAACAATGTGTGAATTATATAATGTGTAAACTACATCATGTTTGGGTTTGATTTGTATTAACCTATTTGTTAAAAACATAACTAAATGAAGAATATAATGAGGCTATTTTGGGAATTTTTGTGTAGTACAACACCTTTCTACACGCGTCTTCATCAAATGGCTTCATATTTTATCACCTCCCACGTGTTTCTCTCTCTTTCTGTTTTATCATTTATCAGGGTCTGTTATAGGTACACCATTTTTGATATATGGACGCCCTCCTTACGGCCCATAGGAGCCTTCACGGGTCGTATAGATCTGAAACCAATCGTATCAGTCATTCAAATATTTTATGGATCGTGAGAACTTTCACGGTTACAATTTTAATGGCTCGTATAAGGCCTTACGATCTGTTACTCTTTACATATACTAGCCGTGAAGGCCATCACGGGTCGTTACGTAATTCAAATATTTTTTATTTTTTTTATACGATGTAATATTCGACGATTACGGTGTAATTTTGTATTTAATACATTATTTGATACGATGTAATATTCCTCGATATTCGTAATAATTATTTGACTTGACGTAATATCATTTTTGAAATACTATATAAATCGTTACTTATTAGCTAATTTCATATCGATAAATTCAATATTTGTATCATTTTTAAGCGATATAGTTTATTAACGATTTCAATCCGGGATAGTAATTATTTATTCTGGTCCAATTCTAACTATTACCCCGTCGAGGGTTATAGTTATTATGATGACGAGGGTACGTAGTAATTATGTTGAACAGTACGCATCTAACTACGATGATAATGTTGGAAATGTCGGCGGTGATTACGACGGTGACGACGGCGGTGATAACGGAGGTGATAGTAGCGAAGATAACAGTGGTGATGGTTTTGAAAGAGGAGGGTTATACGACACGAATCACGTTATTACTTAAGTGTTACAAACTTTTGTCATTTGATAATAATTAATTATATTATTAAAAATTATTTTGTTTTTTTCATCTCGTGATGATTTTGTTGATTGGGCAACTAATATAGGTTGTTAAAATGGATATGCTATTGTATCAAAAATAATATAAGTTGGTTGGTAGTTAAATTATGGTTGAAATGTGATCGCGGTGCTGTATATAGAGGAGCATCCACTCTTAGAAACACTAACATCAAAAAAACAAATTATTAGTTTGAATTACAAGGAAAGTGCCAAATAAAAAAGGTGGGTAGATATTAGTAGTTGTAGATGATACTTTTAATCATGAAGCCGATTAACACCTCGAGAGGCATGCATACGTAATGAGACTCACCGAAAAAGAGATTTGTACGGTAAAGCAAGTGACACAGCAAAATATTGAGCCTCAAAACATTTTAGGCATGTTGAGGGACCGCAATCCTAAAAACGTGTCAACCTTGAGAACGATATATAATTTCCGCACGAAAATAAAAAAATTCAAACATAATCAGTGAAACTCCAATGTAGGTATTTTTTACTATACTACAACAAAATAAATATATTTACATCCCTCACATAAATTAACTCACAAATACTGTAGATGAAACTTTTTTCATACATCCTATATCTCACACTTTATAGCGCCTACCCATATATGTTGATAATAGACACGACGTATAAAACCAACGTCTACAAAATGCCATTTGTCCAAATGGTTGGTGTGACATCGAACTTGAAATCGTTTTTCGTTGCTCGTGCATTTATTGATTTTGAGCGGCCATCAATTTCAAATGGGTTTTAGAACAACTAAAAGAAATTTTGTAGTGAAAGTGTATAGAACTCCGTGTTATAGTTACCGATAGAGACCTTTATGAAAGTGTGTGAAGAAGTTTTTCCAAATGCCGTGTGACTACTTTGTAGATGGCATATATTGTAAAATATTATTAAACATTGCAATGCGAGTTTTTTGAATGATGAATGGGGTGCTTTTAAGCATTTGTGATCGGTATTAATTAATTCTATCATGCCTGACATATACGCGTATAATTTTGGCCACCTTAATCAAAGATTGGTACCTAAACATTCAAGTAAGTTTAATATTATTATTTGATTAATAATTTATTACAAAGTAAATAATATAATGTTATTTTAATTAGGAGTTTTGATATACCTTAAAAAAAGCTGGTTAGATCCTTATAAAGAGAGGTTTGTGACCGCATGAATAGATAGAGACCGTAACTTCGATCAACACACAAAGAACTGAGTGGAGAGCCAACATTCCTTGTTGAAAAGTTATCTAAAAAAAGTAATAGTACCATGGATATATTTATTTAATTTATCATTAATATTTTAGTTACACAGAAAATTACTATAAAAAAAGTTTTATCGAAAGCAAAATCGTGCTTATTGTTGAATAGAATCAAAAAGTGCTTCAATACTTACGAGGTAAAGTTTCTATTGCGGCTTTGGATCTTTTAGTTGGGAGATCAACAGGATTTATCATCTAATGACATCCAACACATTGTGTGGTTGTCATCTTTTTACGAGTTGTGATCTTTTATGTGCTTGTGGATTAAATAATTATTTTCAAACAGGTAAATATTTGTTTAATTTTTAATTTTTCCATAAATATTATATTGTATATATATTTGTTATATTTTTACCCATTATTTACCGGTCAAAATATCCCACTCGATGACATTGATCTTTTTTTGGAGGAATCTTGACTTTTCACGGTGTATATTGTACGGGAGAAGAAAATAAAATCACTTACAAATGCAGCGAAAACAGATCAAAAAGAGTGAAAAGATCTACGGTATATACAATAAAATCACTTACAAATGCAGCGAAAACAGATCAAAAAGCTTCGAAAGTGCAAACGAATACACACGGTCGTCCACGAAAAGATAAGCAACAAGATGTTATATTAGGCCCTCCAAGACATAGTTAATACGTGCAAGAACGAGAAAATATTCAAGTTCCTCCAACATATTCAAGTTCATTGGTAAAGTCTAAACAAGGATTATTTCAATGCAGTCAATCAATGTCTTTCAAAGTAAGGAACAATGATATATTATCACAACATACTTCAAAATTTTCATATACCCCGAGGGATGAAGAAAAAAACATCTATTATCGGTTTAGAAGTTCGATTCCATCCTTGTTCTACCCGTATATTTTGGGAGCGGATGATGTGTATGCCGACGGTAACTGTGGTTTTCACGTTGTAGCAGTTGGATTGTGATATGATGAAAATCAATGTCGTTTTATTCGTATTGAACATACAGTGGAGCTGGATGAAAAAAATTGCACATCGGTATGGTGATATGTTTCACGATATCCAGTAAGTAAGAAATTCATTAGACTAGAGAGGGCTAAGTGCAGCTCCATATAAACATTAGATGAAAGTGCCACATGCGGCAATCTTGATTGCTAACGGGTTTCATGAGGTTTTTTTGTTTATATCCATTGGTAACAGTTCAACTTATTTTCACTTCTGGTTATCTACTCGGGATATCACTAATCACCAATTAATTGCAATTGTTTTTGTTAACGGAAACCATTTTATTAGACTTCAATTAGTAGGTGACTATCTGATGCCTCTTCCAAGTGGATATTGGAGACAATATAAAACACCAAATGCTTACGATTGGAAGGTTATATACGAGGCATAATTTCAAAAATATCGTGAATTGAGGAAAGACGAGGAGGTTGAACAAGTTAATTTGCTATAAGGTGTATTATTTTTGTAATGGTATTTATAAGTTGTATTATTTTTGTAATGGTTGTTGTAATATATAATCATGAATTGTATTATTAAAATGAAATTTAATATGTAATTATCAAACGCAACTCAATAAAACCAACTATTTTAAAATAAATATTTTTTTACATCAAAACATAAATAAAATACATAAAACATAAAAATAACTACTCCGGAGGTGGCTGATCCGGTGCGTCCTTCGCTGCCTTATCACCATGTACCGAATGCCTCTCAAAAGGGACAATCTTCGGGTGAAGGGGAGCAACTCTGCCCCTGTGTTGTAGCCCATATGCTGCTCAGCTCCATCTCCCACAGATACATAGCGTGCATCTCCCAGAGTAAATGCATCGACTCAGCCATAAACTCCCGATAGGTGGAATCTGCCGGATAATAGTACTTGGCGGCGGTGGCGGCTGCTGTGGAGGGCGCTGCTGTTGCTACGCTCCTGGCAGCAGCTCCTCCGCCTCCTCATCATCATCAATGTCAACGCGAGGCTGCCATATCGTCCGACCGTCGTCAGTGGACCATCGCAGGTTGCCTGTCAAAATTGGCGGCAATACCCAAGGCCATCATAGTCTGGCGGCCTAATATACTCTGTGGGGCGTGACTCGTCTGCCGTGCAAGTAGTGCATAAGTGTATATCCCTAAACGGGAGACAATGACGATGATATACGCCCCGCAAATAATAGGGCTATCCATCTGTAAATAATCAAATAATAAATAAATAAATTAATTAAATAATATTACTAAAAATTAATAATTAAATAAATAAATAATGAACGTTATTTACCTTGCCATGAATAACCGCAAGCAGATTAGCAGCCATACAGTGAGTAATATTAACCCTCATAGGTAATCAGAGCTTGTAAGAAGAAATAATATCCGAGCGACACCCGCTCGGTGCTCTGGTCGCGCTTGGGAACGGTGCTAGCAATGCAACGATGTAGATATCGGTGTAAAGGATCTCTGATAGAAGTTGCACGAATAGCACCCTCCAAGCGCTGATCTGATGTAGTCGACCATCACCCCACTAGAGTAGCTGGCCGTAACCTCCGAAACTCTAATAAAATTGTTTGCATTTTAAATTTAAATTTATACAATATTAAAGTGTAATTAGATAAAAACTAATACGAGATCAGCTATTTAGTAGTAATAGAAGTCGAAAAATGAAAATCGAGATAAAATGAAGAGGGTCGTATTAGAGAGAATCGTAAGAGTGTAAATGAGAGTGAATGATCTTACTGGGCGTGAAGCATATATAATAAGATCTTCACGGCCCTTGAAGTCGCTTACAGCCTGTTATTGCCTTCTTTTACGGCTGGGAAATGTATCACGGTCGTTACCTTTTTGTAATTAATGTTATAAGCGTTGAACCTTCACGGCCCATAAAGCCGCTCATGGTCGTTAGTGTTTCGAATTCAAAATATAGCAGTTGTGCTTAATGGGCCATGAAGCTGCTTACGACCCGTGAAGAATAAAAATAATAATAATTTATTTTATTTTTGCACTATAAATACTAACATATTTAGACACAAAAAATGCACTCAAACAATATGATTTTGACAAGTTCTACTTCAAGTTCACCATCAACTCCACAACATAAAATTCTTGGACGGACGAAGTAAAAGTCACTTTAGTAAGATCTTGTCTGGAACATTCGGGTATTATTTTTGGGGAGTTTTCAATTTATTGGAAGCAGATATCAACGTGTTTTTATCAATTCTAGAACGTGATGAATATCGAACCGCTCGTGAACTTAGCAGCAAATGGTTTGATTTGAGAAGAAAGAACTCGATATTTCACTCAAAATAAGATAACATTTACGACAACTAAAACATTCTTTGGAATGATACAGACATTATGGCAAGGGCTCAAGAACAATATTGGGGAAGACTCAGAACATCCTTTAATCATGTTACGCCTTGAAACTTTCTTAAAAACCAACAAGATTAAAAATTGTATTTCGAGTTCTTTTATGTCATTGTTAGTAGATTGGACCAATAATCTTATTAATAACCAAATAAAATATTAAATAATAAATAAATACATTGTTCATCTTGAATACAATCCATGTGTCATAAATCGTCGGAATCTAAGGCAAGCATCTAGTAAATTATCATGCTGCCACTCTAAAGATCTGTTTTGAACCAGCCTACGCAATAATATACAAATAACAACTACTGAATCTCAACCAATATGACCCCTGTTAGGAGGCCAGACAATTTCACCAAACACTATTAATTCTTTAATTTTTTCTTGTCTAGAGTGTTGCCAATAATGTATACGTGCAAGTAAATAAAGAAAATACGATTCAAATTGCATAATAATCACCCGAACATTACGATGAATGCACCATGAACCATTACACGAATTTGGTCGATATTCGTATGGAAAGAATATATGAACTTGAAGTCACTCCATAGAAATCTTAAAAAGTTACCAATTTTCACCGTAATCAGTGATCGGTACGTACACCTATAAAAATTAAATAAGAATTATATTTTCTTTTGATTAAAATTGGATCACAATTATAACATGAAAACAATATTACTGTATCAACTTCCCATAACGCAAGAAAAAGATCTGTCCTCCCGTCTGCATATTCATTACCATCAACGGATCCCATTTATATTAAATTAAACCACTCAATTTAGAAAAATTGTCCAACAATCAGTACACGACAACTCTCGTGTTCTATGTATTTTTTCTAATCGTCAGATCATTAGTCTATTTGTCTATGCCCGAATATGCTATAAAATAACAATAAAAGATTCATGTCTACAATTAAATTTTTTTTTTTAACAATTACTCATTTAAAATCTTACATCTAAACATAAAGCTACGTTCCCAAGTATGGCTTGCCAAAATTATAAGTGGAGATCCACAACACCCATGTAATCATCCTACATGATTGAGCATCTCTATTACGTAAAAACTGCATAATATTTTGAGACTAATTCTTATCATTCTGTCAATTATGGTTATCAATTTTTTCCGGAATACTTTTAACAATTACACATGAGTTAGAAGAAAATTTATTCGCATGCCTTCTATTATTTCCACGAGATGGCATTTTAATTATCTCGTTTCAAACTGATTTATTAAAACAACTAACATATGTTCATTTATATATCATTAAATATAGAATTTTATATAAAATCATATAATTAATACATGTTTTTCGAGGAATAACAGGTCACATCAAACAATTATAAAATACAAAAAACGAGGAATAATTATGTCACATAATAATATTCGGAATATCTTTACGGCCTATAAGAGAGTTCACAAGCCATGAATAAAAAGCTTCACGGGTCGTGAGGAAGTTCACGGTTAGTCTTTCACGGGCTGTTATTTCCTTCACGGGCCGTTTCTAACTTAATCTGACATTTAACTATTGAAGGGCCCTTACTCGACGTAAGTTACTTGACGAGCCATGGAATAAAGTCAAAGTGCATCCATATATCATCTGACAGGGTGTCTGGATAACCTAACCCTTTATTTTGTTAGTTTTCTTAGTTTTTTAACTTCCCTTTCCAAGATTTATATTGTCTCTTCAAGCCGCTATCAACGGTTTATGATTGTTGGGTTTCTCCACAATGCACTCATAACGTAAGATAACTTCTTCTTCGTCTATTTGAGATTTCCCAACCCTAAATCACTAAAATCCATGTTTAATTTTGTACTTTCAAATGATTTCGACTTGCTTTGCGGGGCATGAAAGTGTGATTAAGGGTTTGGTGTTCTAGGAATCGATGATGAGCCTTTGTTTGGGAAGAACATGTTGGACAATGAAGGCAAAGGAATGTGGGTATTAAAAATTCCTTCCTCTTCAACTATTCAGCTTCATTAAATCTATATATTAGATTTTTTTTATATAATCTTGCTATTGATAGAATTATGGTCTGATTTTGATGAAATTGACTGAATAATTTAATGCATCTAAAGGCTACTAAACTTTAAATGCATGTTTAACAGCTAATGTACTTCCATCTAAATAGAAATAAGTAGTAAATTGAAATATGCCAGTGTTATTTACTTGTTTGTGTAGAATTAGAAGGTATTAGAGTCAACTAAGATTAACAAGCAATCACTGAAAGAAGATGTTGCTACATGGATGTTATTCTTGATAAGAGTTCATATTGTTCATTAGTAGCAAAATGTGCATTCATAAGCTATGTTGAATTACTACCGGGAGTGTTGACCAAATGGGGCTAAAAGGTTTGATGTGTTCAAGAAGTCATTGACATAACGCACTAAAATACATGATATTTTGAGTTGGTATTTATGGGTTATGCTGATGGTTATACTTACCCATATAAAGTCATTGACATAACGCTTGCACATACAAACCTTAGCATTTGATTGTTTCCATCTTTTATCATTTAAGGTATAGTTTTCAATATCTCAAGCTTTTATCAAAAATTTGACATTCTTATTTATTGAGTACTCATTTATTTAGTTTTCTTAACATTATATGTGTAGAATAGTTTGAATAAATTCAATTTACTTCTATATAAACCATAAACAATGAAAGATTAATATGTATTTGTTGTCACATAACTAGTTGTTAGGTCTATACAGTAGTTAGTTCTAGAAAACTAATCTCTAATAAAATACATAAATCAACCTTTTATGAGATTCATAATTAACATTCTTATTTGTTGAGTACGGATTTGTTTAGGTTTCTTGGTTTGGATCTGATCTCTAGAAGTTAGGATCTGATGGTTAGGTCTATCAAATGTCAATGTTTTCATTGTAGGAAGCATGGAAGTGATGGAGATGATACCATTGTTAGACAATTGGATCAAGAAAAGCATAGAACAGAAGTATTTTTATGGGAAAACACACCCACGACTATTTTATTTTTACTGAATAAAACCACAAAATAAACGCTTAGACAATCACCTTCAATTATACTAATCATACCCTAAATTACCAAGTAACTCCACTCAAATACAGATGGAATGATAGCTCATTCACAGCCAAACCAAAAACACTAAATACCTTAAATAAAACTAATTAAAACTTACTAAATAGGCAAATTGGATTTTAATAATCCAAACTATTACTTATTGGCCGATGATAATCCATACTATTAATTTGACCGGTAACACTCCCAACTTTCACTTTTATTACCAACAACACTCCCAATGACATAATTTTCAATTTTTTATGTTTGATTTGGACTCTATTCGGTTCGTAACAATAATTAGGAACGAAATGAAGAAACACACAAGCTAAATTGATACTAAAATAGATACAAATTGAGCGTAAAAAATTGAAAATTATGTCACTGGGACTGTTGTTGGTTATAAAAGTGAAAGTTTGGATTGTTACCGGCCAAATTAATAGTATAGATTATTATCGGCCAATAGGTAGTAGTTTGGATTATTAAAATCCAATTTGCATACTAAATAAAACAAACCTATATTTAGAATCTTAATGATTTTCCCCATCAAACTTCGACATATGACCATAATTAGGATTGAACCTAATGTGGTCTTCTTTCTCTAAAGTAGAGTAGGCTCATCTTCTTCACAAACTAAGTTGGCTTTCTCATGCTTTGGTTTTGACTTTAGACATTCATATGCAATGTGTCCAAACTCTTCACATCGGTAGCATTGAACCCATACCCCTTCCTCTTCTCAAACTTCGGCCTCTACCATGACCTCTTACATCATGACTAACCCATCCACCACCTTGTTGATAATCATTACCCGTTTCTTGGTTTAGGATATTCATCATTACATGTGAGCATCAATTTACTCTGCTTCTCTTCAATTTCATCTTGGAATTTTACCCGCTCTTCGTAAGCATTGAGTCAACCCACCATTTCATGAGATGCCATTTTCTCAATTTTCGAGTATTGCTCAATCGAAGAAACAATTGGCAAATATTTCTTTGCATGGAATTCAGGAACTTTCTCACCACTCTCTCATCATCAAGTGAAGATCCAAGACTTGTATACTTATGATTGTACCCTATTAATCTTACCTGCATATTCATCAATAGTCTTTGTTTCTAACATCTTCATTGCTTCTAACTAATTTTTATGTGTCTTCAAGCGAGCCTTTTGAAACCTATTGGCTCCCACATATCTGATCCGTAATGCATCCCATACATTTTTCGGATCCTTATACTTTGACACTTGAAGCAACACATCCTCCGGTAGTGACTGAAATATCAACGCCTTTGCCATTTTCTTTATTCTATCATCGATTTCACTTCTTGTCATAGATTCTATGGCCTTTCGCAGACCATGTGTGTAAGGATCAATGCAATAATAAGATCGATCTCATGATGAAAATGCGGAATGTTAACATCACGGAATAAGATTGAATAGTAGATGAAGAACACTAATACAAATGTAAATAAACTTTGAAGTATATTGCTCTCTGATCTTATTGAATTACAATAAGTGTGAAATCAGAAACTGACAAAAGCTCTCTTAAAAATTACATTACACAACTTCTATTTATACTAAAGTAGAAGTTCTGCGCGACTTGATGTTGTCGCGCGAGAAGCAAGTTGTTGCGCGGCAACTTTAGGTTTTCACTTGACTTGATCTTGATCTTCATCTCGATTTGATTTCCCGAGCCTCTAGGTTCAACCCCTACAATCTCCCCTGGGCTTGGTAAATCAATGCTTTTAGAAGTCCACGTCATCCACATTGTAACTGCCTCCGTATGCATACATCTTGTCGTCCTAGGCCTTCGTGATCATACAACCAAATTGTGCTGCTATGAAATGAACAAATTCATTAGCTGCTATAGGACAAGCCTGCAGCCTCATCAAATCTTCTTTTCCAAACTTGAGCAAGTCCACAGGGTCAATGGCACGGTAATCTTTATCCTCACAGTGTATTAATGCATGTCCCGTCTCCTTTTCACAACTCCACCATATTAGCTTAGACAAGCTATTAACTAGCATAGGAACGTGTATAGGGATCTTTCTTGCATATCTTGGATGATTAAACACTCTTATCTTTATTGGTTTGTTTGTTGAAGGATCAATACAGGTCTCATCTTCAATGACTTTAGATTTAGGTGTTTTGAAGTCCTTGAAGTTGGTTTTACTTTGCCTCCATAACATACTTCTCATGCAATTACCCTTTCCATAGTAGGGTTAATGAATGGAACACGACCCATTACATATAAATCCGAAGCTCTAAGCGTATGAAAGTCGTGTTCATCTTGATAATACTCAATTGCCCCTACTCATCGCTTAATCACATACATCTTCTTTTCAGCATCATACGCCCAATTAATAATAGGTTCTGAGTTTATGTACCTTGTGAAAGGTTTAAAATGTCTCAGCGTGTGAATATAAGCCGACGGTGGAGGAGCCTCAACTGTAATATTACCGACCTGACGTACAGCACTTTGACCAGTTTGATTTGCTGTCTTGTCAGTCGTTTCTCCAGCACTCGTTTCTCTAACTATCTCTCCTTCTTCAACCAAGATATCAGAAAATAAGTCCTTAAGACTATTTCTGAATATGTCTGTGTAGTCTATAGTCTCTTCCAAATCATCAAACGAACCAAAATCTTCGTCTTCTTACTCAGCAATCAATATTTGCTAGAAAGAGTAAAATTCTTTCTCATAGGCTTCTTGCTACAGCTGGATCTAACGGTGTATAATCAGTGGTATCATCAGGACTTGGTCTGGAGACATTGTTAGCACCAGATGACCCAAACGCACCAGCTGTAGAACCCAAATCTCCTCCTTGATCATCATCATCATCCTTTTTCTCGTCATCTCCTTTATTATCATCTCCATCATCACCATCATCATTCTCATCATCATTCTCATCATCATCATCATCATCATCATCATCATCATCATCATCATCATCATCATCATCATCATCATTCTCTTCATCACTAAATCCATAATCTACCAAATCCAAATCATCATTATCATCAACTGGATCAGGAATAGGCAGAATATGTTCAGGCTCCACAAACGCCTCTCCAGTGAACTGTACAGGTTGATCCTTAGTAGCCTGAATAGGAACATCAGATAAAGGCTATTAATCAACATTAGAAGTGTCTGTTGTCCTCTCTGTATCAACAGGATGAACAACATGCTCTGTATCAGTCAGCAGGATCAGTTCTAGTAGTTTGCTGTCTGCTTGATTCTCCAACTCCCGTGGTATGAAATATCAAATCAACACAGGAAGTGAGACCTCTCAAATTCTATTTCATGATCTGAACATAACTAAACACAAACTGCTGCTTGATTCTCCAACTCTAGGACGTGTTTGCAATACATAAGGCACATTCCTAATCTGGTCACTTTCGGTCTCACTACCACTTTCAGTGAACCAATTGTTCACTTCATCCATATCAGACCTCTTAGCACCCTTCTCAGGTGCTTCTTGTGCAATAGTAGTAGATGTACCAGCTGTATCATCTCTTTGAATATGGGAAGTCCGTGTTTGTTGTGGTTGAGCTTCTGCTTGAAATCCATCAATAAATCTCTCAAGCTTAGCAAAAGGTGAACCATCCCATGCTTTCCCCCTAGCTCCCAATAAGTAAGTGAATATATCTTTCTTCATCACCATAACAACATAGGTAGGTAGGCAATGAATCATAACATGAAACAAGTACATCCAAAAAGGAGGTAAGTACTTTTTCTCCAGAGATGGGTATCGGTGACTATAACCCGTTCGGACTAAAAGGTCCTTAACAGCATCATCATCGATCTTTACAAGAGCATGAGCTTGATCCTCTAACAGTAAAACACTGTTAATCACTTCAGCTGTAATAACAATCCTTTTGCCCTTAATAGTGGCAGATATACAGGGTTCGCCATCTTTATCTATCTCGTTCGCAACTGAAATCCAAAACTAATCTATGACATCAGTGGATATAGTGGGATTTGTTGTGATAGCATGATGAACCCGAGATGTCTTTAAACCATCAATCAGTGATCTAAACAAAGCTTTGTCATCCAGAATTTCTCCAAGATATGCTACAGCATTATGGTTTTTGTTAAAAACCATTGGTCTCGCCATCTGAAACATTAAACAAACTTGATAAGTACACAAAATACTTAGAAAATTTCAGACTTAGAAAATTTCAAACACTTAGAAAAATTTTGAAAAATTTGGACTTCTCGCGCGAAAACTCATAGTACTCGTGTGAAAACATCATGTTTTCAGTTCATCTTTTCGCGCGACAAGTTACGTTATCGCATGAATTTGAATTTGACTGAAAATCAACTTCTTGCGCAACAAGTCAACTTTCCACGTGAATAGTTCTGCGTGATTTTGAATATTCTCGCGTCTGTTCAAATTCAAACTACTTTTCGCATGCGAAAAGTATGTGATTTTTCAGATTTTCAATGTGACATTTTCAGAGTGTTTTAAACAATAACACATGTTCATTAGATGTCGTCTAAGTCATTATTAAGGTTTATTATGTTTAATTTGTTCAATTTAACATGTATTTGTCCTTTAAGAATCGGTTAAGTTTCAAACACATTCAAAACGAAGTTATTCACATCAATATACCTTAACAACTAGTTAGTAATCAATGGGCGACCACTACGAACAATACCATCAAATTTAACAAAGTTTCAACATTTAGAATTTTTTGAGAAAATTTTCAGGAAGTTTTCGTGCGAATAGTTAACTTTTCTTACAACTGTTCGTTATATAGTACTACTAGTAGGGGACCCATCTATACGGTATTCGTTTTTTGAACAATTATCTCGTGATGTATCGTATGGTACATCTATTAGTTTCTTATTCATACCAACGGTGTATTTTATCTATGTTGCGATGTGATAGCATCGGGATATAAAAATAAACGTTCAAAATTTTATTTATCACTTGTGTGGTGTGAAATATAATTTATGTTAATTAAAATAACACATGTATGAAGCTAACAAAATAATCTAATTTTCTTATCAAAGCTTTATTTTTTTCTATCTTGATACCTAACCCATCAAAAAACGAAAGCCTACATGCCTACTATTATAAGCTAATATATACATGAACGTAGTATTGTACCTAAAGTTATGTGCCAAAACTTACCTGACCGATCAAAAACAAAAGCATTCAAACTGCATGTGAATAATATTTATTTTCCTTTCTTGATTTCTTTTATTGACCCATCAAAAACACAACCCACTTTCTGTTCACGCTAATTATTGCCTTTTTACTACGTAAATGACGAAAAGCTTTCAATGTTAATGTACTTTGTATGTGATGTTATTATTCTGTATTTTTGCATATGATGTAGATTGTAGAACACATATAATCATAGGATTTGTGCACACGTGTTAATCCATCACGTCTTTTAGTGGCTTTTGATGAGGGGTACTCGGATGCGGTAACAATAATATAACCCATAGAATATGAAATTCAGTCACAAACAATCAAGACGTAATAACTCATAACTATTGAACATAGTTGATAAAAAACAAAATGTTTATCTTACAGTCGAGAACCCAGTTTCATATATATGGTTATTGTTTTCACCCTACCAAGAAAGACCTACAAGTAGCAGTGATTCATCAATACATCACATCGATCTTCAATGTCAACAAGTAAAAACACACGCGCTTCGCAACGGGATTTGGTGATTTTGTTCAAATTCGACGAATAAGAGTGCACCAACCACCCAAACTTCAATCATCCACAACTTATCAAGGTTTTGACCAGAAGGTAATATAATTAAGATTTAGTATCCTAATCTAATCTAATATGACCGGTCACAAAACGAACAAAAAGAAACAAAACAACCCATTTATAACTAAACGGGTCATTTACCTTGATTTCATCAAGCATTGTTGAATTTGATCGACTCGTTCTTATTATTTAATAGCATGACATCTTTTCTTTACAGAGAACAAGAAGTAATAATAGATATTTTATAATGAAACACATTTTCAAAAGATGATCCAATAAAAATTACAAAATTAAATGCAGCTGTGTAAATCTTGAATCATTGGCAGAGCTTTGTTAAAAGTCTTGTACCTTGTAAAAAGAACGAAAAAAACCATAAAATAACAATTAAGTAAAAATATAATAAAAATTATTGTTCCCTTTGGCACAAAGTCTTAGTCTTTTGGTTCAAAATACATAGACTTCCATTGTTTGTACTCTTTGTCTTTATACATCTATGTGAAACGCTTACCAGCTCCATTAGATAATTATTCAAACTATATAAAACTAAACTTGCAAACATCCAATCATTAAATGTAACACAAACAAAAATGCATCTTACATCCTTTCCAGAAATCATTAAACACAAATTTTATATTTAATACGAATGCTAAAACCTTTTGATAACAGAAACATGAAATATGAAATTGTCAAATTGAGACTCAAAATTTTTATTTGCAAGAAAAAGAGTAAGGTACATCACCATGGTAACTTATTTTACTTATTTTACATCACCAGAAACAGAAATCATGATTTTTTTTTCATATGAGACTGTCCACAGCTTTACATATCTGATACATCATCTTTCTTTGATAGAGAAGATAAATAAATAAAAACATGATAATTTAAATTTCTTTATGGTGCTACAAGCAACTTTAGAAAAGGACATGAGTTGTAGAAACAAATAATGAAAAGCAAAAGAAAGGTGGAAACAACAATGAAGTTGTAATAGTCAAGTTAGTTAACTATTCTACATTTTTTAGTTGCTTAATGTGCTATAAGCAACTTTAGAGGTAATCAGAGCACAAAACATACCTATATAAAGAAAGCCCAAGGTGAACAATAGTCGCTTGTGTCATAGCTAACGAAAGGCTGTTGCTAACCTGGTGAAAATCAAGCAGTAATCACACAAAATAGAGCAGCTGCAATAAGATGTTTTTTTGTTTGAAGATGGCGAACTTTATTGTCAATAATCATTCCTGCAACACAAAAGAAAAGCATACACTTTCAATTTTTGTTTGTTTTGTTATCCAAATTCATCACTTTTGTTACAATAAAAATAGTATTAGAAACGACTTGAACACTTGGTGTGATGAGTTTTCTGATCCACAATCACTATAAAATTGGGTTCCTGTGATAGAAATCTTCCACCGGTTCCTTGACATCACAAATACATTACAAACTATTTTTTTAGAAAACTCTTGGAAAAACTATTTTTAGCACAAACCTGATCATCCCTATCTTAATTGGGTGAAACATGCTTAAGCAGGCCTGAAAAAAAGATGTTTTTTACGTGAGGTGCCCACATCAAAATGGAATGCTATTATTATATTTTGACACTTTATTACAAATAAACTTGAATTAGAACGCTCTAAAAAAGCATTTAGAGGTTACTAATCATAAATAAAACACAAATCAATATCTAGAAAACAAAATAACTAAGCCACACAAGTCAATTTGGATCATATAAAAAACAGTTGATTTGGAAACCAAATTATGTTGGTAATTGATCTTTATGCAAATTAACAACAAACAACTATGAAAATGAAGCATACATTCGAAGAGGATCAGAAACAGAACACGTACTTTCCCTTTCCAATCCCAATGTTAACATTAAACAGAATGTGTCTTTAGCTCCCTATACATTAAACATTTTGTTAACAACCAAAATCAGAGTGAAACAAGATATGATTATGGTAAGAAATTAAGAACGAAAATCTAAATACATAAAGATGATTTATATTGTACCCTTCATATGGTAGAAGAAACCAACAGAAGCAATTACTCTACAAATAGAGATAGTTAAGTAAAAAAACAAAGGTCAGAAGAAAACATCAGCTTATGTTAAGATTTGCAATATGTAAAAGATTTAAATCCCTAATTTTAACTTTAAGATTTTTGGCATCAAACACCCGTGTTGGAGATTGTTCATCATGTTTCACCCAGGGACACTTTAAAATAAAAAATAAAAAAAAGCGAACACCTACATTGTTAGTCGCCGGTCCTTTGCCTAAACCCGCTATACGTAGCTGCAAAGCTGAAATTTAAACCCTCAACAGCTTAGAATCAACATCTGTGCCACCAAAGTCGCCGGAGATCATAAAAGCAAAGAAAAATCAAGAGTTTGCAAAAATAATCTCATTGGAGTGATAACAAAAATAGTTAAAAACGATTTCATCACCATTGTCGTCGTATGCGACTTGTATTCTTTCTGCCGCTACCACCTGAACCCTAATCGCATGTAGCCACCCGTTCTGAGCATTTGTGGTCACCGATGTTATTCAAACCCAACAATAATCTAGAGATTTCAGGGCACCGCCGAAAACCATCGCTGCATAGTTTTGCCTGGTGGCACTGCTAGGGTGCAGCTGTGCAAGCTGGAGACTCGACGAAATTGAATGCCTGAGAGGGCTCATCCCTCTGTCCATCTCTCAACTCTCTATATGTTTTGATTTCAAGAGTCTTTCTTTGATCATGTTTGGGATTGCTTATTTACATCTACTTACTTCTTAAAATTAGTTTTACAAAGTTAGAATTTTTAATTTATTAAAAACTTATTCTTCTTCTCACATCTTCATCTCCATTCATACATATTTTCACCTACTTTCAACTTATCTCATTTTTAAAAATTAAAATGAGTTTTAAATAAGCAATCTCAAACACCCACTTTGTGTTTAGCATTGATATTATGCTAGGGTTTTTATTGAGAGTGCAGAAGTTTTTGTTTTCAAATTTGATTCCCCTCCAATTTCTTTTTTACTTTAAGGTTGTATATTATGCTTTAACAGCTGTATTTCTCTTAATTTTAAGATTTTGGGTTAAATGACTTAATTGTCCTTCATATATGCATATTAATATAGTATAGATATCTTCTCACGAGAGAAATCTGAGTTCTCGCATCTTGAACTTTTAGCATGACTTGAACCTTTCACGTGAAAAGTTAAAAAAAAATTTCTTTGAAATTTTAAACTTTTAATTTTTCAATTTTTTACTTTTAATCATCTTATTAAACCTTCTGGCTTGTTATGAAAAATATTGTGTTTAACTAAGTGTTTACAATTATTCAAACACCCTTGAACATTTTGTAAAACTATAACTAAAACATGTAAACAAAATACACTTTTAACAAAATCAAATTGACACAATAACTATTCTAATAACGTAATATTTTTGATAATTTTTCAAGTATAGGATCATAGTTTTTAGAAATTCATCATTAACATCATCCAGCATTATTATAAATAAAACTGGTTACGTTGATTGTCAATATATTGTATCCACGTTAAACTTAGACTTCAAGTTTTACACAGACACATAAAGTGTGATTCTTATCTTGTTTTTGATTAAGTTATATGAATTCAGTGGTTCCCACAATCAAAAATTCTGCAAAACCATTATCCAGCTTTAAGACACTTTCGAGATTTCAAGTCATCCCAATTTGACTTAAACCTTTCACTTCTGATCAACTTTTCTCAGAATCAATTATTGTCTTAGATAATATTTATTTGAAGCATAACTAGCACGAGAAATGTTTCTGAGCATAGAATATTAACAAGTTATAGGACTTATTAACCGCTAGTCGGACTTATGTTTTGCCCTCGCAAGACGTTTAGGACTTACAAGCCAAGTCGGACTTACATGCCCCATCTTTTGATTTTGCCTCCAGTGTCATAACATATTCTCAAAGAAGAAAATATTATCATATACATATCTTTTATTCCTAGATGACCTTTTGGCTTCTTTTTGCTTCTTTTGTTTGTTTTTTTTATCTTTTGTATTTTGTTTTGCTTTTATATATAATTTTATATATTGATGTTTACATATATATAATCTGAAATAAGCTGAGTCAGAAAGTAACTGGCTTGAGTATGACTAGACTGTAACTCTCAGTCTGTTTTAGTATAGAAACAGTGTTATCACAAAACTTTGATAAGTTACCCACTTCAGTCATAGAAAGTTACTTTTAGTGCATCACAGTACATAGTGCTTTTCATTCTTGAATGTCAAGCTTATCAACGTATCAAATATAATCCAAGTCAGTTTCTTGTATGCTTTCGAATGTAACAACTCAAAACTAATAAATGTACTATCATTTCCTATATAATCTTAAAAATTTAATTTTCTCAATCTTTGAAAAACAAAATCTTTTTGTACTTTTCTTTAAACTTTTCATTCCCCGTAATAACAAAATCTTTTTTGAAGTTTTTAAATTTTCTCCCCCTGAAATTGTGATTATCTAGTAAGAAAATAATAATTTTAACTAAAAACAAACAAAAATTATTTTTGTAAAGGGTGAAAGAATAAGTGTTGACCAAAGTTAATCATTCCCAAAGATTGAACTAAAAATTCAAATATAGAATGATCAAATGCCTTAGTAAACAAATCAGCAATGTTGTCTTCGGATTTGACTAAATCCAAGTGAATAAGTTTCCTATCAAAACAGTCACGGATAAAATGTATGCAGATATCGATGTGTTTTGTTTTTGAATGTTGAATCGGATTCTTCACAATGTTTAGTACTGCAGTGTTGTCATACTAAATTTTGGTATCATAAAGGTTAAGGCCATAATCATGAAGTTGTTATTGTATCCAAAAAATCTATGAACAAAAACTTGAAACAACCACATATTCAGCCTCTACAGTTGATGTGGACACTGTCTGCTGCTTCTTACACTGCCATGAGATCAACCTATTGCCAAAAAATTGACATCTACCGGTAGTTGATTTCCTAACCAAGTTACATCCTAAATAATCACTGGTGTAAGTAAATAAATTGGAATCGGAATTTTCAGGATACCATAGGCCGAGTGTTGTTGACCCTTGAGATATTTAAAAATCCGCTTGACAGCTTTCATGTGAGATTCCTTTGGATTACTCTGATAACATGCACTCTAACAAGCAGGAAACATGATGTCTGGTCTACCTGCAGTAAGATACATCAAAGATCCGCTCATTGATCGATACATGTGTTGATCAACATCTTCACCCGTGAGATCTGGAGTCAAACTAGGACGATAAGACATAGGAGTTGGAGCTATCTTGGAGTCTTGAAACTTGTATTTGTCTAGGATACTATGAACATACTTTTCTTGATGTATCAGTATACCCTTATCATCTTGTTTAACTTGGATTCCCAAGAAAAATGACATTTGACCAACATAACTCATCCTAAATTTCTTTTTCATCACTGCTTCAAATTCCTTGTACAAATCATCATTAGTAGATCCAAAGATAATATTGTCAACATAAACTTGAACCAGAATAATATCATCACCAGTTTTCCTTAAAAATAAGATTTGATCAATAGCACCTCTTGTATAACCATTTGCAAGCAAATGTTTAGTGAGAGTAGCATACCAAGCACGAGGTGCTTGATGTAAGCCATAAAGTGCTTTGTCTAACTTGTAAACATATTCAGGTTGATCTGGATCTTCAAAACCTGGTGGTTGATAAACATAGGTTTCTTCTTTCATTTCGCCATACAAGAACGCAGTTTTGACATCCATCTAATATACTATGAAGTTCTTGTACGAAGCATAAGCTAGAAAGATTCATATAGCTTCTAGTCTTGTAAAAGGAGCATATAATTCTTCATAATCAAGTCCTTCAACCTGATAGAATCCTTGAAAAACAACTCTGGCCTTGTTACGAACAATCACTTCCTTTTCATCCCGTTTTGTTCTTGAATATCCATTTTGTTCTAATTGGTAACTTACCCTTTGGTAGTTCACACAGATGCCATACAATGAGCTTCTTGAATTGCATCAACTCGTCTTGCATAGCCTCTACCCAACTATTTTCTTTCAATGCCATCTCAACATTCTTTGGCACTATTTGAAAAATAAAAAATAAGTGCAAACATGTATTTATTGCACTAGAACGGCTTCGAGTTTGAGCTCCCTGTGATAATGGACCAATGATTGCTTCAATTGGATGGTCTTTATGAATTCTTAGCTGAGGAATAGCATCTTCACAGATAACTTCATCTAAATTAGACATATGACCCATTGGTTCTTCAATAGTGTTCCCTCCTTCCGGTTGATAAATAATGTATTTCTCTTGATGATTATCATTATCAATAGATAAATCCTTAAATGGAACTTGAATGGCATCAATTGGATCAACCTGAGTAGAAGAAGAACTCTAAGCAGAATCTTATGGAGCTTGCTCAACAATTGGCTCAAAAAAAGATGTACCAGATTCAGAAACCTACGAAACAACTAAACTAGTTAAAAAAGAAGGTATATCTTAAGATATTCCTTTTACTTGAGTAGTAATAGTTCCAATATCATCAGCAAAAATATCCTAAATTAAGGATGTCAAAGGCACAGTAGATGTGGAAACAACAAACGATCGAGTAAATGTTTCAAATAATGAAGCATAATCATATACCCATGAAGGTGTAGAACCTGCATATGTTTTATTAGTGTAAGGATCAACAATACCAATAGATCGATCTCGTGTGAAGAATGCGGAATGTAATTATACACGGTAGAAGATTGAGTAATAGACATTCATGAATAGATTCCACACAAAAGTGATAAACATTCTATGTATTGCTTTCTGATTGGAAACTATTACAATTAAGTGTAAATCATGAAATGAACAAAAGCTTACTAAATTACATTACAAAACTTCTATTTATACTAAACTAGAAGTTCACGCGCGAGTTAACTTGTTCTCGAGCGACTTGATGTTGTCGCACAAGAAGCAAGTTTTCACGTGGTAACTTTGGGGTCTCGCGTGTCTTTGATCTTGATCTTCATTTTGATTTGATTTCCCGAGCCTCTAGGTTCAACCCCTACAATCTCCCCCTAGGCTCGGTAAATCAATGAGTTTAGAAGGCCACGTCTACAACCTTGTAACTGCCCCCGTAAGCATACATCTTGTTGTCCAGGGCCTTCGTAATTAGCCAACCAAACTGTGTTGCTATAAACTGAACTGATTCATCAGCTGCAATTGGACAAGGCTGCTGTAGGACCGGTGAAGGTGTTCAATGCAATCAGTTTCACAATGAGAAGAGACTTAGAACACTTAATAGATCAAATAAGGAACTAGAACCTTTAGAGTGATACTAAGAAACACAAGCAAAACAAGATAAGACAGAACCTAGAACAACAAATAATGGTTTTCAAGGATAAAGTATATTGCTCTCAAGTTCTTTTACAAGTGTACAAAGCATGGAAATAAAATACAAGGACTTGAGATATTTTATACTACATCCTACAGCCGGCCAAAATTTGAAGGCCAGCTGGAAACACTAATCTAAACAACAAGATCAATGTAAAGTCAAACGACAGATTTTCTTTTGACTAGTGACTATGACATGCCATAGCTCACATCCTAATGTATTACAAAAAGGATAAAAGTACATAAAGTAGAACGTTATAGACTCAAAACCATAATCTACAGTTTCTAAAGCATGGACCTTTTCACCAACTTGTGTAAGTTGGTGAGTCTGTAGAGTGGAAGCGGAAAGTTGGTCAGCTTTTTGAAAAGTTGATCAGAGAAAGCATGTCTTCTCTGTATTCGGAAGAAATCAGTCTTCTATCTTTTTGGCTTCGGAAGACTTCATCTTTGACTTCGGAAGATTTGGTCTTTGGCTTCAGAAGATTTTACACTTAAAGAAATTTTTTTTTGCAGTGTGTAAAACTTCCGAAGTAACTTCTACTATGCACAAAGTGCATACATGTAGGAAGCACCTTGACTGTTTTGGGTGCATCAGCCTTTTTCATATCTCTTACAAACTCCCCATAGGCTGATGCTACCAAAACAGTGAGGATGCTTAACAGTTTGGAGTCCTCATGTCTGGATTAGCAGTGTAGATCCTGGACATAGTTGGTCTTCCAGATGGAAGAGGCTCTACCTTGAATGGGGTTGATTGAGAAGCCTCTTAGTGCACTTACTCAGGATGTTATTACTTATCTTAAGATGTTGAGGAGGATGCCTTAAACTTTTTTTTCTTCCTTTTGTCCCTTCTGATGGCCATCCTTTTCCTCACTCTATATTTCAACTAAGGAGTGTGGCCTGCAGCACCAATTGGGCTTTCTATATTCTCCTTAGTTGGGTCCTTATCCCTCATTTGTTCAGAAGAAGGGGGTTCAGAACCCTGCTATGGGTCAGAAGATGAAGTTGGCTTGGGAGTAGCTTCAGGATCAGGTTGTGTTGTCTCTTGAGGTTAAACCTTCACATCATCTTCAGGTACAGCTGGACTTGGTGGAGAATGCAAGTCAACAAGCTAACATTCATTTATCTTCTGCTTGATCCTTCTGATGTGCTCATCCATTGTGGATAGAGACATAGGACCAAGTCTCCTTCCGGAGAACTCATACAGCTTCAAGAAGCTCACCATCTTCAGTCTGTCAGCAGACTTCTTTTCTTGTGCTTTGATGGTGACTCTTGTTTTAGCAGCCTCCTCTCTCATCTTCCTCTTAACAGCTTTCTTTTGAGTTTGAGCTTCTTCATCTAGCTGTTTGAGGTACTCAAACTCAATCTATTCATATGAGAGAGGGTTGAGAGCTGCTGCCTAATAGAGTTCTTTGGCACTCAGATAGGCTTTCATATTTTGTTTTTCTTGTTCTCTTCCTATCTGTGTTTGTTCCTCTTGGGCAACCACAGACTCTTTCTCAGGACTTTTTTGAACTGGAGAGAGGACAGGAGCTTTCTGAAGTTTCTTTCTTTTTTTTTTTCTTTCTTAATTTTGAGGAGCAGTTCTGCAGCCTCAGCATCCTTCCTCTCTTTATACAGCTCTCTATCTGCCAGTTCATCTAATTCTTCCAAGGGGAGAGAGATGATTTCATCTATATTGTAATTTCTAAGTCCCAGATAGTTCAATCTGGCTACTCTTAACTCATCATTCTAAGTGTTAGGCCTGTGAGTAGCCCTGATTGCAGCTTGCATGAATTTGGGACTTCTCAAGATTTCTCTCCCCTGGCCTTCCTCTTCCTCTCTCTCTTCTTCTACTCAATCTTCTCAGGAGTCATTTTCCTTTTCCCTTTGTCAATTGTTGGCCTGTATGACTCAGAGTGGAGAGAGCTTTGGCCTTCTAAGGGTTGTGATGAGCTTAAGCTCTGGCTAGCGAGAGGTTGTGATACACCTTCACCTGCAGGTGTTTCGCTGAGGGTACTGGGTGCTGAAGATGAGCCTCTCTCAAGGTTCACAGGTTCTACTACTGGGCCTTCAACTGATGTTTCCCCTTCAAAACTAATCTTAGGCTCTGCCTCAGTATCCAATTGACCAAAAGTTTTCCCTACTAGCCTCTATCTGTATAATTATGCTCTTTGTCTGAATTGTTACAGCACCCAATCTTAAATTTCCTCAGCTAACCTGCCAGCCTGTCTGTTTTGGCTTGGGTTGACAAGAGGCAGGGTAACTAAGTTCGTACCATCATGAAAACTCAGGGTCTAAAAGTTTAAGAGCTCCTGCTGCCCCTGAGATCTTGATAGCACCAATGCCATTCTTGAGCTGTCATACCACCATCCCATAATTGGATTTTCAGTTGGGTAGGATGGGGCAGACATGGGCATTGGAATTCCTTTCTCAAATAGTTGTTGAATTATGGCCTCCACATTAGTGTGAGCTTGAGGAAGTTGTTGAGTCTGGACAACTACAATTGAGGGTGGTGAGTCCTCATTGTCTATACTCATGATAGAACTCCCAGGTTCTGTGGTTGTAGAGACTTTCTCCCCCTTTTCGGTAGCATCACCCACTTGTATAGGTGAGCTAGAGGTCATGTACACTACTTCCACAGGTTCTTGTGGACTTGGTTGAGTTTGTCGTGTTGGTCTCTCAGCTAGCTTGCCCTTGAGATCGGTGATCTCAAGTTTCTGGTCATTGACCCTCTTCTGTAAGGTAGTCACTTGAGATTCCAAGTGACTGACCTTGGCGACTAAATAGGTGCATAGTTTTTCAAGTTGTTGCACCTTTAGTTTCAGACTCCCCTCATCTTCAGATGAAGAATCATGGGGGGATGAATGAATTCGACTGATGTCTTCTTCCTCGTCACTAGCATAGTATTCTTGGCTGCTGGATTTCCTCTTCTCACTTACAGCTTCAGGGTAAGTGTCAATGGGCTGAGTTGCCATGGTTGAGGTCTTAATGATGTAATCAGTAGCAATAGTGAGAGCCTCTTCCATATGGACCTCCTAAACTTCTTCAGGGAGATCCACCTCAGTATGGGGTGGATAATATGGGCTAGACATGGGAGTGGCATGAGCACTCATCTCTCCTTGAGAAGGGGTGGAGAAGAGAGACTTATGGTACTCACTGAATCCCATGTCTTCATGATCATAGAATTCAAGGTTTGGGATTGGTTGGTTGAGATCAAGAGGCTGGGGATGGTAACTGTCCCCTGAAGGTTGTTCACTAGAGTTTTAAGACTCTGAGTGAAAGCTTAAGGCTATTTGGGTGATGAGCTCATCAGGATGAGCATGAGGAACCTCAGCACTGATAATATGAGAGATGGGAGTGGTTTGCACCTCAAGAGAAGTGGGAGCTCCAGTGTCCACTTCCTCTTGCATGGGTGGTAATATAGGGGCCTGCTCAGATTGAATAGCTTGAGAAGGGGTTCGTTTGTGTTTTCTTGAGTAGGTGATGGTTATTGTAGGTTGAGATGGTGGTTAGGAGACAGTAGGTGTGGGTTCAACACTAGCTGGTGCTGTTACGTTGTCACCTTCAGTAATGAGCTCTAACACTAGCTGGGCTGTTTCTACCCTAGAGAATCTCACAGTTGGTTTTTTCATGATTTTAAAGATGCCGGGCTTCATCTGTCCAAATTTTAGAATTCTACCTGTTCCCCTCAACTGTGAGCCCAATTCACAGTTAAGAATGTGCTGGACATATCTAAGGAACATGTAGTATTCTAGGGAGTCCAAGTTAGCAAGCAGATTTAGGTAGACAAAGTGTGAATACCTGAACTTGACCCCCTGAACCAGTCCATGAACTATGAAGGAGAGATCTTCAGGAATCTGGTCCCATCCTCCATGCTTATTAGATAAGATGTGTATGACAACATGGAGGAGGTACTTCCACTGAGTAAGCTTCGTCGTGAAGGAAGATAAGAACAAAGGCAGCTTGTGGGTGAATTTAGGTTACAAATATGTTGCAGATGAAGAGAGAAAAGTGATAGAGGGGGAAACCGTTGGGTATTTATATGAAATTGATTTGAGACAAAGTTAATGCAAAAGGATAAACTTTGAAATCCAGATATCGGTCCCATCTCTAAAAAAATGCCCAAAAGTAGTTTTCTTGAAAGTCAAAAATCTTCCAAAGGTAATTTGGCTTCGGAAGATATTTCTAAGAGTTTTGAAAATTTTGTTTCGGAAGAAAAATACGTAAAGTATTTCTCACTTCAAAGACATAAGTACTTTCGGAAGAAAGTTGTTTTTTAATAACACATGAGTACTTATGAGCAAATATGCCTTCGAAAGACATTGAAACAATTTCTTCCGAAGGTAAATTGTCATAAGCAGTTATTTGATATTAAAGACATAATTTGCTTCCGAAGGTAACTTAGTTTCTTCCGAAAAGAAATATGTTCAAAATTCTCAAAAATCTAAGTTATATTTTCTAAAAGACTCTTCTTCCAAGATAGTTAGGGGCTTATGAAGGTAATAAATTAGACAACTGAGGACACATAGATTTTAGAAATAATATTGAATTTTAAGTTTAAGAAAAAGCTACTCAAAGTTAATCATCCCAATAGCTGATATAAGATACTTAAATCTCTGTTCAACAAAAGCTTTGGTGAACAGATCAGCATATTGTTCATTTGTGTGAACTTTGACTAGTTTGATTAACCCTTTTTCAAAATTATCTCCAATTAAATGATATCTAATGTTGATGTGTTTGTTCCTTGAGTGCTGCATAGGATTCTCTTTAACAGAGATAGCACTATTTTTGTCTATGTGGATGGAAGTCTCTTTGAAGTTGAATCCATAGTCTAGCATCTGATTCTGAATCCAAAACACTTGAGCATAGCAGCTAGCAGCAGGAATGTATTCAGCTTCAACAGTTGATGTAGATACACATGATTGTTTCTTGCATTACCATGAGACTATCCTTCCACCAAGAAATTGACATCCCCCTGATGTAGATTTTGCAGTCATGTTACAGCCACCATAATCACTATCTGTATAGGCATACAGATTGAAGTCAGAATTCTTTGAATACCAAAGGCCTAATGATGGAGCACCTTTGAGATATCTTAGAATTCTCATGACAGCAATCAAGTGTGACATCCTGGGGTTGGCTTGGTATCTGGCACAAATGCATGTGACAAACATGATATCAGTACTGGCTGTGAGGTACATAAGAGATCCAATCATAGCCCTGTAGAGATGCTCATCCACACACTCCCCCTTAAGATCAGGTCCAGGGGAGTGGTTTCTTGCTATGGGTGTCTTTGCAACCTTATAGTCAGTCATGCTGAATCTTGTAAGTATGTATTGGACATACTTTGACTGACTTATGAAGATGCCATTTTCAACTTGCTTCACTTGAATTCTAGAAAGAAATTGAGTTCTCCCATGGCACTCATTTCAAATCTATTCTTCATCAGCTTCTTAAAATCCTTGCAGAGCTTTGGATTAGTTGACCCAAAGATAATGTTATTTACATAAACTTGAACCAGCATTAAGTCATTTCCTGTTACTTTGATGAAGAGAGTTCCATTTATAGTACCCCTTCTGTAGCCATGTTGACATAGACACTGAGATAAATTCTCATACCACTTCCTTGGAGCTTGGTGCAGCCCATAAAGAGCTTTATCAAGCTTGCAGACATAATCAGGATGATCTGGATTTGCAAAGCTAGATGGTTGTTTAACATACTCTTCTTATCAATCACCCCATATAAGAAAGCACACTTGACATCAAGTTGGTAGACCTTGAAATTCTTGGATGCAGCAAAAGCTAGGATTATCCTAACAGCTTCAAGTCTTGCTACTGGAGCAAAGACATTAGTGTAATCAATCCCTTCCTCTTGAGTATACCCTTGACCAACTAGTCTTGCCTTGTTTTTGATGACAAGTCCTCTATCATCTTTCTTGTTTCTAAACACCCACTTGGTTCCTATGGTAGTCTTCCCTGAAGGAAGAGGACATAGGTTCCATACCTTTTGCCTTTTGAATTGAAGCAGCTCCTCCTGCATAGCTTCAACCCTACTTCTATCCTTTAAAGCCTCCTTAACTTTCTTTGGCTCTACTTAGGATAGGAAACAAGAGTAGAGACAAATATTTTTGTCATGGGTTTGTCCTCTTGTTCTTACCCCCTTGTCAACTTCTCCAATGATGTTTGTGGTGGGGTGAGACTTGTGGATCCTGAGTTGAGGAATCACAACAAGTTGATTTGAGAGATCGAAATTTGAAAAATTTTGATCAGGTAGAGTAGATTCTCCCATCACATCAGCACACTTATCAAGAGAGACTTGATCCAATGAGTGTGTGAAATCATTGATGTTGTCTTCCATGGAGTGATTGTCAGCATCAAAAAATTCTTGATCATGTCACCACTACCACTTGCTTCTACATTTGAAGCTCCTTCTTTTAAGTTTTGTGCCTCTAAGCTGGAATTTGAAGGCACTTCAGATGTATCAGCTGGATTTGTCATGGTTGTGCTGATAGGAGCTCCATCTACAGAATTTGTTACCATTGGAGCTGAAATAGATTGATTTGAAGGTCTTCTCAGCTCAAATCTTGGGTTAGGATCTTCTGTTGATAGACTACCTGTAGATCCTGAAACATTCTCACAAGACTTGTTAAAACAGTTGGTAACTAAATCAAGATCAAATAGCCAATCTGGACCAGAACCTCTCACACAAGGAGTGTGTTTATTGAAAGTCACATTGGCTGACTCATCAACTATTCTAGTTCTGAGATTGTATACTTTATAAGCCTTGGCTTGAGAAGAGTATCCAATAAAGTATCCATCATCTGATTACTCATCAAATTTGGCTATCTGATCTCTTGTATTCAAGATTGTGCAAGGACATCCAAATGACCTGAGAAAACCAATGAAAGGTCTTCTTTTATGCCACAGTTCATAAGTAGTATTACCATGAGTCTTAACTACTAAAACTCTGTTTTGCACATAACAAGCAGTGTTCGCTGCTTCTGCCCAGAAGGTGATAGGCAGTTTAGAGTCAGACAGCATGGTTCTTACAGCTTCAATTAGTGTCCTGTTTCTCCTCTCAGCAACACCATTTTGCTGAGGATTCCTAGCAGAACTATATTGTCTTGTAATTCGCTTTTCATCACAAAATGTAATCAATGATTTGGTTCTTAAATTTAGTTCCTTGATCACATCTTATGATTTTGACCTTGTGATCAGATTGATTCTCAATCTTCAGAATGAAATTCTTTAAGATTTCAGGAGTCTCATCCTTAGTTCTAAGAAAAAAAGACCCAAGTAAATCTAGTAAAATCATCTGTGATCACTAAACAATATGAGGTCCTTCCTAGACTCATTACACTGGTTGGGCCAAAAAGATCCATATGTAACAAGTGTAGGGGAGTAGTGATGAAATTTCTTTTCTTTGGCTTGTGAGATACTTTGTGCTGCTTCCCTTTCATGTATGCAACACAATGATCATCACTTGTACACTCTTTCTTTGGCATTCCAGTTACCAAATCATTCTTAATTAATTTATTCATGTTTTTAAAGTTTACATGGCACATTCTTTTATGCCAGAGAAAAGACTCATCACTATTTGCTTTGGATAGAAAGCAAGACACTTCTCCTGAAGGGGAAGTTTCTTGCAAGTCCATCTTGTACATGTTCCCTTTCCTGGGGGCTCTAAGCAGTATGTGCTCCTGATGAATGACCACCCCGGGCTTGAGAACAATGCACTCATGCTTAGTAAAGAGCATGTTGTGTCTTTGATCACAAAATTAGGATACACTCAATAGATTGTATCCAAGCTCCTTGACAAAATTTACCTTCTCAATGCTGAGCTTACCATTTATGACCATGCCCCTTCCAGTAATGTAACCTCCTGCATCCCCTCCAAAAGCAACGGGCACTCCATCAATTTTCTCAAAATTTTGGAGTAGAAAGCCATTGCCTGTCATGTGCCTGGAACAACCACTGTCAATGATCCATATATTCCTGTTCCTACACAAAAAGAGATGATTAGTTGCATTTGGAAACCCAAGCCTTGCTGGTCTTGGGCTCATTAACATCAGCTAAAGACAATGCAACAGTAATTTATCCTATGTTCAAGCTTTGAGGACCAACAGCTTTTGTTGATGAAGAACTTTCAGTCACGTGGTCTTTCTTTATCTTCCACACCACCTTTGAAAGTTTAAACTTGACCTTCAACACTTCAGAAGTTTTGACAACTTCAAAAGTTTTGGAGACTGGACCTTCAGAAGATCTTGCTATCACTGCAGCAGGCTTCAGTACTTCGGAAGCATTTCTTTTTTTTCGAGACCAATTTTTCTTCTGAAGGCAAGTTTTCACTTGTCTTCTTCTTCATTTTGGAGCTTCCGAAAGGAAAGGATTTTCCTTCAGAAGCTGGCTTCTTCTTGATCTTCTCAGAAGTTTTCTTCTTGATCATGTGGACATGCTCTTAGGATTGTAAATGCAATCCTTTGCCAGTTGAGAAGTACTGCCACACATGATTGAATCCATTTGCTTTCTTTTGAGAGTCTTCTTTTGAGAGCAAGACTGATCTTGTTCACTTTTCATCTCCATCTTCTTCTTCACAGATGAAGTAGTAAGCCTTTTAGGGTGTGACTTGCTGTTGGATATGGATGGTTCAGGCTGTGTAGCAGTGGTACACAACTGATCAACCTTCTTTTTGTTGTTGGGATGAGTTTGACAAGAACTAGAACCCTTGGTACTAGGATTCATAGTTGAGTCTACAGCCTTCACCACTTCAAATCCTGCAGAGATGAACACTTGTTTCTGCTTAGAGTTTAAAGTGGCCTTGATCTCTTGAGCTTTCTTGGACTTTCTCTTGGCTCTTCTGATCAAGTTCTTTTTATTGGACTTGGTCATCCCAACTGCATTTCTCTCCTCAGGAGAATAGTGACCCTAGGATGATCTTCCTCACTCTTCTCAGATCCATCCTTCACTATCTCCTCTTCATCCTCTTCACTCATGGGGTCTATGAGGAGAAGGTCATCTTCACAAGTTCCACACCTTGGAGATCTTATAGATAGTAAAGAGTGTGGAGGAGCTATCTCAGTAGATCCCAGTCCCTGCTTATTCTGATAACAAACTTTGGCATGCAAGGATGAGGATATCATGTTCTTGAAGGTCTTTTCTTCAAGAACACATTCTTCTGCCCGGGCTTTGCTGATCACAAGCTTAGCCTGCCATTTAGTTAATTTAGTGATGAGATCTTTGATCTGTGTCCTATAGTCGGTGTGTTCATGTTTAAGAGTGTAAATGGTTTTCTCTAAATCTTCTATTTGTAGTTTATATCCATTTTCAGCTCTTTTGAAATCAGATTTTAGAATATTCAAAGACTCAAGATCAGATCTCATCTATAAGTTATAGGAACTATATCTATTAACTTTATCAATACATTCAGGAGTACAAAGATGTTCCAATACCTTGGCTTCATCATAATCTACCATCAGTGCTTGGTTTGGAGATGCATCTTCAACCTGAAAGTTCCAGTCAAATCCTCCTTATTCAAAAGCAACTTCAGCTTGCTGTTTTGGCTTCTCATTCTGGGGGGCTCCTTCGGTGTAGTTTGGTCTGGTTTGTGCTTGGCCACAATTAGTTCTAGGTGCCTTGCACTCCCTAGCAAAGTGTCCCATTTGGTTACAATTGAAACACTTCACTTTGCTTTTATCCAGTCCAAACTTTCCACTGGCTGTATTGCTAGGAAACTTTCTCCCTGTTCTTTCTTGTAGAACTTTTTGGATCTATGAGTGAGAAAAGCCATCTGCTGGACTATCTCCATGTAATCCAGATCATCTGGATGGATACTGTCCAGGTCTTCAAGGGTGATGAGAAAGTTGCCTGAACTCTCATCAGCAGACACAAAAGAATGAGAAGAGCTTGTATCTTGGAATGGACTTCCTTGGATGCAGCTCTCCCTTGGTGTCTCAGGAAAGGTGATGAAAGGGCCCTTTTGTGAGTTGTCAGGGTAGCAGATAAGATGATGTTGAGGTTCTCTGCATTCCCTTTCAACCACATGGAGGGCTGAACTCTGCTGATTGCTGGAGTTACCAGATGGATTTTGTATGTTCATCTCCATCTGGTAGCCACTAAGGATACCATACAACTCTATAAGAGTAAGAGTCTTAAGGTTCTCAGCCCTCTTGATAACAACACAGTAATGGATCCACTGTCTAGGAAGAAAGGACATGAACTTTCTTACAATGTCCCTGTTTTCAAGATTTACTCTAACATCCATTAGAGTGTTCATAATCTCAACATACCTGAAGTATTGTTGAGTCATGGTTTCACCTGTTTTGTAGGTGAAATTCTCAAACTACTACTTCAAGAGGTCCTTTTTGATCTCTTTTGCTTCAGAGGACCCCTCATACATAAGCTTCAGTGCATCCCATAACTGCTTAGCATTTTTACACTTCTTGAAGCCTTTGTAAATGGAGTCTGGAAGAGCAGTCTAGAGGGCAGTCATGGCTTTCTGGTCAATATCAATCTTTTTTCTATCTTCTTCAGAAAAGTCAGCTACCTCCTTTGGTATCATTCCACCTCTAGCAGCAGCTGAAGAGGTGCATGGAATGTAAGGTCCAAAGATAACAAATTCCCACATCCTGGAGTCTTGTGACTTGATGAAGCCTTCCATTCTTTGACACCAAGTGTCAAAGTCTTCAGGAGTGATAAGTGGGGACTTTGTCATGGTGCCAGTTTTCAATCAGCCATTGTGAGAGCTGCCATTTGAGTTGTTAAGTGTTTTGTGAAAACTGAGAGATCTAAGATGGTGAGATCTTACAATCAAGAGCCTGGAATGCTCTGATACGAATTGCAGGACCGGTGAAGGTGTTCAATGCAATCTGTTTCACAATGAGGAGAGACTTAGAACACTTAACAGATCAAATAGGGAACTGGAACCTTTAAAGTGATACTAAGAAACACAAGCAAAACAAGATAAGATAGAACCAAGAACGACAAATAATGGTTTTCAAGGATAAAGTATATTGCTCTCAAGTTCTTTTACAAGTGTACAAAGCATGGAAATAAAATACAAGGACCTAAGATACTTTATACTACATCATACAGCCGGCCATACTTTGAAGGCCAGCTGGAAACACTAATCTAGACAACAAGATTAATGTAAAGTCAAAACGTAGATTGTCTTTTGACTAATGACTATGACATGCCATAGCTCACATCTTAATTTATTACAAAAAGGATAAAAGTACATAAAGTAGAGAGTTACAGACTCAAAACCATAATCTACAGTTTCCTAAAGCATGGACCCTTTCACCAACTTGTGTAAGTTGGTGAGTCTGCAGAGTGGCAGTGGAAAGTTGGTCAGCTTTCTGAAAAGTTGATCAGAGAAAGCATGTCTTCTCTGTCTTCGGAAGAAATCAGTATTCTATCTTTGTGGCTTCGAAAGACTTCATCTTTGGCTTTGGAAGATTTGGTTTTTGGCTTCGGAAGATTTTACACTTAGAGAAATATTTTTGCAGTGTGTAAAACTTCCGAAGTAACTTCTACAATGCACAAAGTGCATGCATGCAGGAAGCACCTTGACTGTTTTGGGGTGCATCAGCCTTTTTCATATCCCTTACACCTATAACTTCATCAAATCATCTTTTCCAAACTTAAGCAAATCCACAGGGTCGATGATAGGGTAATCTTTATCTACGCAATGTATCAAAGCATGACCTGTCTCCTTTTCACATTTACACCACATAAGCTTTAAGAAGCTGTTAACTGGTACTGGAGCACGTATAGGAATCTTTCTCGCATTTCTTGGATGCTTATAAACCCTTATCTTCATTGGTTTGTTTGTGTTAGGATAAATTCGGGTATCATCTTTAATAACCTTTGATTTGGCTGTATTGAAATCTTTGAAGTTGGTTTTGTTGTGTCTCCATGTCATATTTCTAATCCAATTTCCTTTTCCATAGTTACTCAGGTTAATGAATGGAACATGACCCATGGCATATAAATCTTATGCTTTGAGTGCATGGAAATCCTGTTCGTCTTGATAATACTCTATAGCATCACCCCTTCTCTTGATCACATATAACTTCTTTTCTGCATCGTATGCCCAGCTAATGATAGGTTCTGAGTTCCCGTACCTTGTCAAAGGTTTGGAATGCCTCAGCGTGTGAATGTAGGCTGGTGGAGGAGGAGCAGCAAATGTAAGATTCCCGACCTGACGAATAGCACATTGATCAGCAACACTAGTAGTCTCGTCAGTCGTTTGCTGATTACTCGACTCTCCAACGATGTCCCCTTTTTCAACCAAAGTATCAGAAAACAAGTCCTTAAAACTGTTTCCAAATATATCTGTGTAGTCTATGGCCCCTTCTATTTCATCAAGTACACCGAAATCTTTGTCTTTGTCTTCCTAAATCAATCTTTCCTGCAATGTGTAAAATTCTTTCACATATGCCGCTTCTGTGGTAGGATCTAACGGTGAATAATCAACTGAATCATCAGGACTTGGTCCAAAGACATTTTCAGTGCTGATGTTCCAGAAGTACCAGCAGCATTTCCAGCACCACCTCCTTGATCATCATCCTCATCCTTTTTATCATCATCCTTCTAACACTCATCTCCTTCATCTCCATCATCATCATCATCATTTTCATCATCATCATCATCTTCCTCATCACTAAATCCAAAATCTATCATATCCAAATCATCATCATCATTGACTGGATCATGAATCGGCATCATATGCTCAGGCTCTACAAACGCCTCTCCGGTGAATAGTACAGTAAACAGTACAGGTTGATCCTCAATGTCCTGGATAGGAATATCTGGTATAGGCTCTTGATCAACATTAGCAGTGTCTCTTGTCCTTTCTGTATCAAGAGGATCAACCACACGCTCTGTATCTACAACATATTCATCAATAGGTTCAGGACCATCAGCTTGCTGTCCACTAGATTCTCCAACCTCCGTGGTATGTTGTTGAGTGAATAATGAATAAACATGCGAGGTGAGATCTCTTATGTTTTGTTCCATAATTTGTATATAGCTGAACATGAACTGCTATTGGCTTTCCAAACTCTTTATCTTGTCATCTTTTTCTCTTAAACTTTGACTCATATCATCAATCACCTTTGTTTTCTCTAACATCTCCTTCTCTAACACGCTAACCCTCTTCTCTAGTGTAACCCTTATGGGTCAAAATGATGCAGACTCAGGTTGCGGTCGAGGTTCTAGTGTATTATGAAAGAAATCACCCTCTCCAAACATGTCATCGTGAGTTTGCTATCTTAGACGTGTCATCACATCAGCAGCAGTAGGCATAGATGATGATGTTGTAGTTGTTGATTCTGTAACGATCACTAGAGTATGAGCCTCACTGAATGTGACTGGAATGTCAACAACATGAACTGCTTCAATCGTCATAGTGGTCATTGGGGTCTGACGTTTCCTCAAAACACCTCGTCCTCTACCCCTCCCACGTGGACTATCACTGGCTCTCCTGGCCATTCTCTTTTTCCTTCCTCTTATGGTTGGCACATCATCAAGAATAAAATCAGCATCACGATCCTCAGTAGTGCGTTTGGCAGGTGTTTTTGCACTCTGGGACGTTCTTGCAGCACATAAGGAACATTTCCAATCTCATCACTGTCAGTCTCACTATCATCATCACCACTTTGTAACCACGTATCCACCTCATCAACATCAGATCTACCAGCAGCTTGAGAACTTTCTGGAGCTTTTTGAGCAGTGTTTGTGGATGTACCAGCTACATCATCTTTATGTACTTAGGAGTCTCAGTCTCTTGTGTATGTGCCTTAGCTTGAAATCCATCATCAAACCTTCCAAGCTTTGCAAAATAAGGTCCATCCCAGGCATTTCCCTGTGCTCCCATAAGATAAGTAAAAACATCTATCTTCATCACCATCACATTATATGTGGACAACTCGGATACAACTAACTCAAGATGAGCGGCATTCACTATCATCTGTAGAAATCTGGGATACTTAATAAACTTCTTCCCAATAGTAGTAATAACATTTTTCTGCATCTCTTAAAAAGTAGCCTTGGATATACTGTATGGAAGATCATCAACTAGAGAAACCAGCGGGGATCCGAAAATGGCACTCAGACTATCCATTCTAGCCTTTAAATTGCTAAGGCAATGGATCACCAAATGAAATAAGTACTTCCAAAATGGACGTAAGTACTTCTTCTTTAAACATGGATATCTGTGACTATATCCCATACGAGTTAAACAATCTTTGACAGCATCATCGTCAATCTACACAGGTGCATGTCGCTGATCTTCTAATAATAGCACAATGTTGATCACCTCAGTAGTGATAACCAATCTCTTCCCTTTGACAGTGGCTGTAATACAATGTTCTCCTTCAGTATCTATCTCAATGGCAACTAAATACGAGAGCTAATCAATTACATTAGTGTATATGATAGTATTGGCAGATATAGCATGAAAAATCCGAGAAGTCTTCCATCCTTCAATCAATGATCTAATAATGCTTTATCTTCAAGAATCTCACCGAGGTATGCAACAGCATTATGGTTTTTATTGAAAACCATAGATCTCGCCATCTGAAACATTAAACAGACTTGTTAAGTAAACAAAATACTTAAAGCATTTTAGACTTAGAAAATTTCAACACTTAGAAAATTTTTGAAAAATTTGCACTTATCGCGCGAAAACTCTAAGTATTTGCCCGAAAACATTATGTTTTTCACATCATCTTTTCGCGCGAAAAGTTAGGTTATCGCATGACATTGAATTTGACCAGAATTTAACTTTTCGCGCGAGAAGTCAACTTTCCACGTGAATAGTTCTGACTAATTTGAAAGTTCTCGCGTCTGTTCAAATTCAAGCAACTTTTCACACGCGAAAAGTCTGTTTTATTTCAAATTTTCAATCTGTCAATTTCAGAGTGTTTCAAACAATTAAACATGTTTATTAAATGTCGTCTAAGTCATTATTAAGGTTTATTAAGTTCAACTTGTTTAATTCAAGATGTATAAGTTCTTTAAAGATTCGGTCAAGATATTAATACATTCAAATCAAAGAAATTAGCATCTATATACCTTAATAAGTGATTCGTACTCAATGGGCGATCACTGTGAACAATACTATAAAGTTTAATAGAGTTTCAACACTTGGAATTTTTGAGAGAAATTTTTCAGAGTTTTCGTGCGAATACTTCAGTATTCGCACAACTGTACTTTATATAGTAGTCTGACTTCTCGCGCGAGAAGTCAGAGTTCTCACATCTTGAAATTTTCGCATGATTTGAACTTCTCGCGTGAAAAGTTCAATTTCTTTTGAAATTTTTAACTTTTTATTTTTCAATTTTAATCATTTTGTTGAGCCTTTTTGATTTGTTATGGAATTGATTATGTTTAGCTAAGTGTTTACAAATATTCTAACACCCTTAACTTTTAAATATTTTGTAAAACAAAACATTGTTGACACCAAAAGCCAAAAATAATTAAACACACTAATTAACATTTAACTTCAATATTTTGAAAAATTTTCAAATATAGGATCATATTTCCTAAAATTCAATCATTAACATTACTCAGCTTATTATGAATAAGACTGTTTATGTTGATTGTCAATATATTGTATCCTCTTTAAACTTAGACTTCAAGTTTTACTTAGACACATAAGCTATGATTCTTATCAAGTTTTGGTTAAAATTATATGAATTCAGTGGTTCTTACAATCAAAAGTTTTGCAAAACTTTTAACCAACTTCAAGACATTTTTGAGATTTCTAGTCACCCCAATTTGACTTAAACCTTTCACCTCTAATCAGCTTTTTTAGAATCAATTATTCTTATAGATAATATTTATTTGGAGCATAACTAGCATGAGAAATGTTTCTAAGCATAGAATATTAACAAGTTGTAGGTCTTATTAACTGACAGTCGGACTTATGTTTTGCCCTGGCAAGACGTTTAGGACTTACATGCCAAATCGGACTTACATGCTCCATCTTTTGATTTTTCCTTCCGTGTCATAACATATTCTCAAAGAAAAAAATATTTATCATATAATATGTATGTCGATGACATATCCTTTATTAATGTGCTCATTGGCATCTTTTATTCCTATATGGCCTTTTGACTTTTTTTTGCTCCCTTTGTTTGTTTTTCTCTTTTGTATTTTTGTTTTGCTTTTGTATACTACACACACACACACACACACACACACACACACATATATATATATATATATATATATATATAATCTGAAACAAGCTGAAGGAGAAAGTAACTGGCTTGAGTATGACTAGACCGTAATTCTCAGTCTGTTTTAGCATGGAATCAGTGTTATTCCAAAACCTTGATGAGTTACCTACTTTAGTCATAGGAAAATTATTTTCAGTGCCTCACAATGCTTAATGCTGTCCATTCTTGATCATCAAGCCTATCAACATATCAAACATAATCCAGGTCAGTTTCTTGTATGCTTTATAATATAATGACTCAAAATCAAGAAATGTACTATCATTTTCTATATATATCATTGAAAATTTATCTTTTCTCAAACCTTATCTTATAAAACAAAATCTTTTTATACCTTTTCTGTAGAATGTTTTTTAATTCCCTAGAGAACAAAATCTTTTTTGAAGTTTTTCAGATGTTCTCCCTCTAAAATTGTGATTATCTAGTAAGAAAATAACAATTTTTACGAAAAACAAAAAAAACATATTTTGTAAAGGGTGGAAAAATAAGAGTTAACCAAAAATAATCAGTCCCAAAGTTCGAATTAAAATTTTGAATCTTGAATGATGAAATGCCTTAGTAAACAAATCAACAATGTTGTCATCTTATTTGACCAATTTCAAATGAATAAGTTTTCTATTAAAACAGTCACGGATGAAATAAAGTCGGATATCAATGTGTTTTGTTTTGGAACTTGGATTATTCATAATGTTTAGTACTGCAGAGTTATCACACCAAAGTTTGGTGTCATAAATGTTAAGGCCATAATCAAGAACTTGTTGTTATATCCAAACAATCTATGAACAACAACTCAATGCAGCCACATATTCAGCCTCTGCAGTTGAAGTGGACACCGTCTGCTGCTTCTTGCACTGCCATGAAATCAATCTATTACCAAGAAATTGGCATCCACCAGTAGTTGATTTCCTGTCCAAGTTACATTCTGCATAATCGCTATCAGTGTAAGCAAATAAATTGAAATCTTAATTTTTAGGATACCACAGGCTGAGTGTTGGTTGACCCTTAAGATAATTAAAAGTTCGCTTGAAAGCTTTCATATGAGATTCCTTTGGATTACTCTGATATCGTGCACACTGACAAACAGGAAACATGATGTCTGGTCTGCTTGCAGTTGATACATCAGGGATCCGATCATTGATTGATACATTAGGGATCCGATCATTGATCGATACATATGTTGATCAATATACCCGTGAGATCGGGAGTCAAAGTAGGACGAGAAGACATAGGATTTGGAGCGATCTTGGAATCTTAAAACTTATATTTGTCAAGAATACTGTGAACATACTTTTGTTGATGTATCAGTATACCCTTATCATCTTGTTTAACTTGAATTGCCAAGAAAAATGACATTTCGCCAAAAGAACTCATCTCAAATTTCTTCTTCATCGCTGCTTTAAATTCCTTGTACAAACTATCATTGGTAGATCCAAATATAATATCATCAACATAAACTTGAACCAGAATAATATCATCACTAGTCTTCCTTAAAAATATTGTTTGATAAATAGCACCTCTTGTATAACCATTTCCAAGCAAATGTTCCATGAGAGTAGCATATCAAGCACGTGGTTCTTGATGTAAGCCATAAAGTGCTTTGTCTAACTTGTAAACAAATTCGATATGATATGGATCTTCAAAACCTGGTGGTTGACAAAAATATGTTTCTTCTTTCATTTCGTCGTACAAGAATGCAGTTTTAACATGTATTTGGTATACTTTGAAGTTCTTGTATGAAACATAAGCCAGAAAGGTTCGTATAGCTTCCAGTCTTGCAATAGGAGCATATACTTCTTCATAATCAAGTCCTTCAATCTGATAGAATCCTTTAACAACAAGTCTGGCCTTGTTGCGAACAAACACACCCTTTTCATCCGTTTTGTTCTTGAATATCCATTTTGTTCCAATTGGTAACTTACCCTTTGGTAATTCACACAGATGCCATAGATTAAGCTTCTTGAATTGCATAAGCTCATCTTGCATAGCCTCTACCCAACTGTTTTCTTTTAATGCCATCTCGACATTCTTTGGCACTATTTGAGAAATGAAACATGAATAGATTGCATACAAAAGTGATAAACATTCTATGTATTACTCTTTGATTGGAAACTATTACAATGAAGTGTAATTAGGAAATGAACAAAAGCTTACTAAATTACAATACAAAACTTCTATTTATACTAAACTAGTAGTTCTCGCTCGAGTTAACTTGTTCTCACACGACTTGATGTTGTCGTGCGAGAAGCAAGTTTTCATGCGGTAACTTTGGGTTCTCGCATGTCTTTGATCTTGATCTTCATCTTGATTTGATTTCCCGAGCCTCTAGGTTCTACCCCTACAATCTCCCCCTAGGCTCGGTAAATCAATAAGTTTAGAAGTCAACGTCTGCAACCTTGTAACCCCGTAAGCATACATCTTGTTGTCCATGGCCTTTGTAATCAACCAACCAAATTGTGCTGCTATAAATTGAACTGATTTATCAGCTGCAATTGAACAAGCCTGCAACTTCATCAAATCATCTTTTCCAAACTTAAGCAAATCCACAGGGTCAATGATACGGTAATCTTTATCTGCGCAATGTATCAAAGCATGATGTGTCTCCTTTTCACATTTCCACCACATAAGCTTTGACAAGCTGTTAATATGTACTGGAGCATGTATAGGAATCTTTCTCACATATCTTAGATGCTTATAAACCCTTATCTTCATTGGTTTGTTCGTGTTAGGATCAATTCGGGTCTCATCTTCAATAAACTTTGATTTAGCTGTCTTGAAATCTTTGAAGTTGGTTTTGCTATGATCTGAAAAACTTCAAAAAAGGGGAATTAAAAAAAATTTAAAAGAAGGTACAAAAAAAGTTTGTTTTATATGAAAAGGTTAGAGATTGTGTTTGAACTTGAGCTTGAACATAAGGATTTTGATGAGGAGTTTGATAATAAGACAAGGATTGGGGCAAGGATTGATCTTTGATCGTTGGATGAGCAGATGTTGCTAACAGTTGTTATTGACACAACTAAGAGTAGCTAACAAAATATTTTGGATATCTAGCCATTTTGGTATACAATGCTGATGCCTCAGCTCCTATTCTGTTGATATAATTTGTGGCTCTTTGCTTATCATCCATATCATAAGATTTGATGGTTGAGATTAGATAACTAAGAGACAAGGTAAAGAGATCCTTGGTTCTTTTTATGGTAGTGCAGTTGTTGTTCCAACTATATGGAAGAGAGTTAAGCAGCTTTTTATTTACTACAATATTTTCCAGTGTAATTCCTACGCTCTTCAGTTTTGTGATCAGTTTCACAAACCTTGACATTTGAGCTTCCAAGGTTTCACCAAGAATATGATTGAACATGTTAAATTCTTGATTAAGCATATCCTTTTTGCTCTCTCTCATGTCTTTGTTGCCCATAATTTGTTCTTCCATTGCATCCCATAAATCCTTAGCTTTGGTATAGTCTTTAAACTTCTGAGCTATCTTAGTGGTAAGTGCCATAGTGATGGAAACATATGCTTTATCATCAAGCTCCATTTTCTTCAAATCGTCTTCATCCCACAAATGTTCAAGTTTTGGCACGAATTCACCTTTGTCATTTTTGTATACCAGGATATACGGACCCTGTTTGATAGATCTCATCTTCCTAGGTTCAGTGTAGATGACATGGTTTTCAAACCTATAAGCCCAATCAGGGTAATCTTCTTCGTTGAGCAGACGAGGTGGTTTTGTGCTATTACCAATCTCATTGTCGAGATTAAGAGTAGTAGTGATGTGTTTCATATTTTCCATTTCCTTACTCAAAAATCAAAAATTCTTCAAAATTAAACTTCTCGTGCGAATCAAGAGTTCTCGCGCGAACTTACAAAGTTTTCGGGCGATAATCTCTGTAACTGAATTTTATGAAATCTTCAAGTTTTCGCGCGAATGGAATCTTTTTGTAACAAACTTTTAACTAATTCTCGCAAAACTTCAACCTTTTGCGCGAAAGATAACATCATCATTTCTTCGAACACCAAGTTAATCAGCTTAATCATCTTCAAATGTGAACAAATTCAATAGCAATCAAAACTATCTTCAAGTATAAACAAATTTGATGATCACAATCTCTTCAAACTCTTCTTCAATATTCAATCAATCGATCAAGAGCATGCCAAGCTCTAATACCAATTGTAAGTATCAACGATACCAATAGATCGATCTTGTGCAAAGAATGCGGAATGTAATTACACACGGTAGAAGATTGAGTAATAGAAATTCATGAATAGATTGCACACAAAAGTGATAAACATTCTATGTATTGCTCTCTGATTGGAAACTATGACAATTACGTTTAAATCAAGAAATGAACAAAAGCTTACTAAATTACATTACAAAACTTATATTTATACTAAACTAGAAGTTCTCGCGCAAGTTAAACTGTTCTCGCGTGACTTGATGTTGTCGCGCGAGAAGCAAGTTTTTGCACGGTAACTTTGGATTCTCGCGTGTCTTTGATCTGGATCTTTATCTTGATTTGATTTCTCGAGCCTCTAGGTTCAACCCCTATAGTTAGATTCATGCCAATCAATATCGAATGACTCGATTATTTGTTTAGATCTTTTATTGTAAACCTGATATGCTATCTTGTTGGCCGAATATCCAACAAAATAGCATTCATCAACTTTTTCATCAAATGTTGATTTTGAATCAGATGTGTTTAATAAAGTACAACAACATCCAAAAGTTTTGAAATATTTGACTTTGGGTTTATGTGTGAAAAAGATTTCATAAGGAGTCATGTTTTGTTGTTTATTGATTAACACACAATTCTGAACATAACATGTAGTGTTAACAGCTTTAGCCCAAAAGAATGATGGTAGTTTGGTGGCTGATAACATTGTTCTGCCAGCTTCAATTAAAGTTCTATTTCGTTGTTCAGCAACTCCATTTTGTTGTGGAGTTCCTGCAGAACTGAATTGTCTAGCTATCACCTTTGAATCACAAAATTTATTTAATGTATGATTGCAGAATTCAGTTCCATTATCAATTCGAATGCACTTGATTGTTTTGTCAGTTTGATTCTCCACGAGTATCATGAATTTTATCAACAGATGAGGTGTCTCATCTTTAGTTGCTAAGAATAAAACCCATGTAAATCTAGAGAAATCATCAGTAATGACTAAACAATATGCACGATGCCCTAAACTCAAAACACTAACTTGATCAAATAATTCCTTGTGTAACAGTTGAAGTATAGAGTCCATTTTTGTATGAGCAACTGGTTTATGAGAAAGTTTATGTTGTTTGCCATTTGAACATGATAGACAATGTTCAGGTAATTGAAATTCTTTCAAAGGTAGACCTACTATATGATTTCCTCTAACCAATTTGTTCATAATTTTAACATTTACATGACCAAGACGACGATGCCATAACAATGAATCACTTTCCAAGGCTTTTGACAATAAACAAGAAGTGGTTACACATGAATGAGATCCATTCATATCAAGTAAGTATGTGTCCTTGCGTCTTGGAGTTCTCAATAAGACCCATTCATCAGGAATTACAAATCCAGGTTTTAGAATAAGACATTCTTTATCAGTGAAATATGTTGAATACTGTTTGTCCCAAATTTGAGAGACACTTAACAAGTTATGTTTTAGTTTCTCTACAAAATTGACATCTTCAAAACTTAACCTACCATTTGACACTGTACCTTTCTTCGTAATCATACCACCTTTGTCTTCAGCAAATATAACATATCCTTCGTTGTATAGTTTTATGTTGTGTAACATAGATATATTACTAGTCATATGCCTTGAGCATCCACTGTCAACGTGCCAAACACTATTGATGCTGGGTTTTGGTTGTTGCTGCACAAATAAATGATTTATTTATTTGTAGGAACCCAAGCTATGGTTGACTTGAGTACACCATTTTCATCTAAATAAGATACAAATTTTAATATCAATATCTCTTTTATCATTGAAAACATAATCTTCAACATATCAGGTTCTGGTTGAACTGTTTTAATTTTCTATTTTTGAATTGGTTTGATCAGATTTGTAACCAATTTCTTGAACATGGTTTGTGTGGAAGATGAATTGCCATCATTGACATGTAGAGATTTCTTGTTTGTGTTTTCTTTTTGCAAATTTGTGTTTGTGTGAACATTTTTGTTATCAGTAAGAGAGTTTAACTGATTCAAATTCCTTTTAAATTTGGCATTTATAAAAAATAATTTTCTATTATTTGCAATAGAATTGTGAAATCTTTGTTTACTTGTTAATTGATATTGATGATGACAATATCTAGCCATGTGATGTGGCTTTCCACAAACATAACAACATTTATTATGATACACGTTATGCTCCCGATTTGACTTCTCAAACTGTTATCGTAGAATTAGGCTTTAGTATTTCTTTGGCCTATAGATTCTTTAACAGTCTCTCGTTTTCCTTTTTCACTGTGAATTATCCTAACAGAATGATTCTCTTCTGAGACTAACGAGGCTTTAAGTTTAGCATTTTCCTTGTGAATGGAAAGTACTGGAGTAGGACCAACTTCTTTTGTACCTGATCTACACACATCTAGTTTCACAAAAATTAGCATTAATAGGAGACTTATTTTTTAAGAAACTTGCATTTGTTTCCTTAAAAATATAATCTTCTTTATCAATGTGGCCTTTTGAAACAAATTTTTCCTAATCAGTTTTCAAGTCAGATTCAGATGTTGTGACCCATTTTCTTTCTTTGGTCTTAAAATCTATTTATGATTTTAATTTTTTTTCTTATTAGATAATTTTGAACAAACATTTGTAACACTTAAAACTTCAGAACTTTCATTAATCACTGATGATGATTTACATGAAAATTGTTCAGTACGATTTTTATTTTTCTGAAAAACTAATTCATCATCACTTTCCCGTTCTTCAACCAACCTGTCATTCTTCACATTTTCTACAAACGAATTGTCATGATTAATTTTAATTTTAGTTTTTATGACAGGGTCAACAGTCAGTGGAACATTACTATAGGTGTTAAGTTAGACTTCAGTTGAAAACCTAATCCATAGGTCTATTCATCACAAATGGTAATTGGTGAAGGCAATGAAGTATAATCATGATTAATAGGTGGTGCAACGTTAGAATAACCAACTCCACCTTTAACACCATTAATTTTCTGTGTCATTTGAGACTTGATTATACGTTCAACCATGTTTGAGGATAACTCAAATTTCTTAACAACCAATTTTAAGATAAGAGTTCACTGTTTAGTTTATTAATTTCCAAAGATTGTTCATTGTTACGATTTGTCAAATTTTTTATGTTACAATCTTTATCATAAAGATCCAATTTTGACTAATAAATTGATTTGATTAACCCATCTATCTTTTCTTTAAAAATTTTCTCATCAGTTTTACATTTACGTGCTTGATATTGAAGTTTCTCAACTTCTAAGATCAAGTGTTTGTTGTGAACTCTATATCTGTTTACCTTTTCAGTACAATCACTTGAACAAAGAATAGAATATACCTCATCAGTTTCTGCTTGTTTCTTTGTCTCTTCATGAATAACATTTACCATGAAGGCCTTCTCCACAAAATTTTCCGCTTCAAATGCCAGAGTGATCTCAACAGCATCAACTTGATTAGCATAGGCAGATGCTGGAGTTTTCTCAACATCTTTGACTTTCTTTTCTTCATCAGCTGGAGTTATCTCAACAGCTTTTTCATCTGATTCTTTCATCTTGACTGGAGTGAACTCAACAGTCGTTGCTACTTTTTCTTCATTCACTTGAGATTGAGCTGTAGTAATCTTAACAACTATTTCATCACGAACCTGCACTTCTTCCACTTTCACCTCTTCAACTTATTTTCCCTCAATATTCTAAGCTTCAAACTTCTCTTCTTCGGCAAACACACCATTCATCAAGTCATCAAATACAAACTCAACAAGTAAATTATCTTTAACATGCTCTTCAACTATTTGTATCTCAGCTAACAGAGAAGTAGACAACTTAATATATAGAATTTCCATCTGATCAGACCAATCATACTCCTCCTTGATTTGAGACACCAAGGCTTTGTTTTTGGATGAACTCGCTTGTTCATTCTTATTTTCCACCTCCACTGTCACCATTTTCTTTCCATGATCATTCTGGCTTGATCTAGGTTCAGTGCATTCTCTAGCAAAGTGACTAGGTTTGTTACAGTTGTAGCATCTCAAACTAGACTTATCAAACCTTATTTTGCTTGAGTTGTTCAAACCAAAAACTTTTCTTCCAGTTCTTCTTGCAAAGTTCTTTGCTCTATACACCACCATAGCCATTTGATATTTGATATCATTTTTTTCTACATCATCCGGATTAACTTGTTGCAAGTCATCAACCAAAATGTTGTGTGCACTTAATCTTCCTGCAGAAAAGGCTTCATAACTATTCATGAATGATGTAAACAGTGCTAGGTGCTCTTCAGCTATCTGAATGGTTTGTTTGTTGGGTTGAGAGTTTACAACAAATGCTTGTTGTGTAGGTTGAGTGGCTTGAATTTGTGGGTAGGTTTGAGATTGTGGTTAGACTTGAGGTTGAACATAAGGATTTGGATGAAAAGTTTGGTAATGAGGCAAGGATTGGGGTAAGGATTGATCTTTGATAGTTAGATGAGCAGAAGTTGCTGAATGTTGTTGTTGACACAATTGAGAGTAATTGATATAATAATTTGGATACTTGCCATCTTGGCATATAATGCTGATGCCTCAGCTCCCATCGTGTTGATATAATTGGCAGCCCTTTGCTTATCATCCCTATCATAGGATTTGATGGTTGAAATTAGATCACTAAGAGACAAGGTAAACAGATCCTTGGTTCCTTTATTTACTGCAATGTTCTCAGAGTAATTCCTACGCTCTTCATCTTTGTGATCAGTTTCACAAATCTTGACATTTGAGCTTCCAAAGTTTCCCTAAGAATATGATTGAACATATTGAATTCTTGGTTAAGCATATCTTTACGATTCTCTCTCATGTTTTTGTTGCCCATAATTTGCTCTTCCATGGCATCCCATAAATCCTTAGCTTTAGTATACTCTTTAAACTTCTGAGCTATCTCAGTAGTAAATGCCATAGTGATGGCAGCATACGCTTTATCATCAAGCTTCATCCTTTTCAAATCCTCCTCATCCCAGAAATGTTTAGGTTTTGGCACCAAGTCTCCTTTGTCATTTTTGTATACCAAGATATATGGACCCTGTTTGATAGATCTCATCATCCTGGGTTAAGTGTAAATGATATGATTTTCAAACCGATATGCCCAGTCAAGGTAATCTTCTTCGTTGAGCAGGCGATGTGGCTTTATGCTTGTACCAATCTCATTGTCGAGATTAAGAGTGGAAGTGATGTGCTTTAAATTTTCCTTTTTTATTTTACTTAAAAAATCAAAAATTCTTCAAACTCAAGTTCTCGCACGAATAACCAAGTTTTCGCGCGCAATCAAACAGTTCTCGCGCGAACAACACTAACTTTTCGCGCTGTAAGTTCTGTAACTGATTTTTGCAAAATCTTCAATTTTCACGCGAAAAGAATCTTTTGTAACAAACTTTTGCGAAACTAAACTTGTCGCGCGAAATCTAAGTTTTCGCCATATTTATTTCTTCAATTTCGAAGGTTTCCATCTTCAATCTTTCACAAAATTGATTAAAATTTGATTAATTAAGTGTTCAATTAGTGATTAGGTTCAATTAAGATCCTAATTGTCTCTAATTGATTCAATCAAGCTCGTTTAAATTCAAAAACATCTGCAAAACATCAAACACCAAGTTAATCAGCTCCACCATCTTCAAATGTGATCAAATTCAACAGAATTTTGAATATAAAGCAATTCAATGTTCACGAACACTACAAATCACTTCTTCAATCTTCAAACCAATCGATCTAAAGCATACCAAGCTCTGATATCAGTAGTAAGGATTAACATAATAATAAGATTGATCTCGTGATAAAAATGCGGAATGTTAACATCACGGAATAAGATTGAATAGTAGATGAAGATCACTAACACAAATGTAAATAAACTTTGAAGTATATTGCTCTCTGATTTTAGTGTTACAATAAGTGTGAAATCAAGAAATGACAAAAGCTCTTTTAAAAATTACATTACAAATCTTCTATTTATACTAAACTAGAAGTTCTCACACGACTTGATGTTGTCGCGCGAGAAGCAAGTTGTCGCGCGGCAACTTTAGGTTTTCGCTTGACTTGATCTTGATCATCATCTTGATTTGATTTCCCGAGCCTTTAGGTTCAACCCCTACAATGCGCTCCAAAGATGCTCTCCATCATATTTGACCATGCAATGGAGTTTGTTGTGATCAACTTCAGGCATTACAAACTCACATTGCTGGGCTCACGGATTGGTACAACAATTTCACCCGTTGATTTTTCCATTACCAAACCACCTGATCACCTTTTTTTCACAAAAAAATCCTCTTCTACGCAAACATTTTTCGCAGCAGTACCAAAAATTCTACAATTCACAAACTTTAGTAGCAGATCAACCCAATCTATTCCAAACAGATACTGTAGCAAAACGTAGTCTATTTCACATAGATCAGTTTCTCGTTTCTTCACACAGGTCACATGTTTTCCTACTTTGATCAATCACCGATTAGTTCTTCTTGAACCCATTTTCACAGCAAACTTGGTTTAATCCTTCATGGATTAAACATCTTCTCCATACTAGTATAACACCTTTGTAACATGTATCACATAGGTTTTTTTTCACCTCGTTCTCTGCTTCGTACAATCGTCTTCTCTACTGGTTCTTCTCCCAAGGATACGACTTGAATCGCCATAAATCTTCGTCTACTGCAGCTGCCTCACGCAAACCTTCTCCGCTTAGCCTTGATTGTGTCACACAATCAGTGCTCCATAATTATTTGAACCAATCTCAGGTTTAAATATGTCTTCAGTCTTCATAACTGATCTATCACAGATCGTTTTCTTCTGTCTTGTTTGAACAATTCTTCTTCTTGTCTTCAACAGCCTTATGATGATTTTTCTTCACAAGTCTTGATTGCAGCAGTCTCTTGATTGCAACTCTGATACCAATTGTTAGACAACTGCATCAAGAAAAACATACAACAACAACATTTTTGTTGGAAAACACACCCACGACTCTTTTATTTTTACTGAATAAAAACGACATAATAAACTGTTAGACAATGGCCTTTATTTATACTAATCCTACCTTAAATTACTAAGTAACTCCACTCACATACACGTTGAATGACAGCACATTCACAGCCAAAACATAAACACTAAATATCTTAAATAAAACTAATTAAAACATACTAAATAAAACAAACCTATATTGAGACTCTTAACGATTTCCCCACTCAAACTTTCGCATATGACCACAATTAGGATTAACTTCTAACAACCATAAGTTGAATTAGCTAAAATTATAAAATTCCTATAATAGAGTTTCTTTTGGATTCAAATGCAATCGTTTTGACTCGTCGCACACCCAAAACGGAGCTTCCTAGCCCAAGTTACATCCATTTCAGTGAAGCCCTTTGGACATGTAATTTTGGCCCCCCAAATATAGAATTGCCCGCTCTTCAACATTTGGACCCGCACCACGTTGCAACCAGAGTCTCACCACATCCTGACCAGCACCACCCCCTTAGGGTTTGGTTAATTCATGATTAGGGGTTCCGGTATTCTTCTAACCACTTCCTGTTTCCCCTCCATGTTGCTTCCATTGTGTCTGTATTTTTAGTTTCTCTAGTTTTGTTTTGCTTTCTTGCCCTCTGTTGCAAATGTTATGCCTGTCAGTACCATCTTTTTGATCTCCAAATTTTGCCATCAAAGTTGTTTGGTTGTTTAAATATAATGTTAAAATTGTAAAGTTTGTTGCAATGTGTTTTCTGATGCGAAGGATGAGATGATACTTATTTTGTTTCTATTTTGTGATTGTGTTTGTATGGTTTTTTTTAAATTTAGTATAATTCCAAAACAAGTTGGCATTTATAATTGATATAAATGTGTTTTGTAACTAGATTAATCCTGTTAAAGTTAATGTTGTTACTTTTGTAATTCACTTATATAATCATCGGATGACCCTTTTGATGTTGTTAAGCTAATAGCTAAGATATCCCCTAAAAAGAGAAAAAAAAGAGTGCTTTTCATCTTCATTATTGGCTTTGCCCTTGGATGATTAATTCTAATAGGATCCACCGAAGCCTCCATGCATGTCGAACGAACAGTAGTAGTATGATTCCAAGGCTTAGTTCACTTTTGCAATTCGTTGTTTTTAGATTAACTAGCAATACTACAATTGAAAACTGGCTTCTACAATTCCTCGAAGTATAACAGGTAATCCTAAAATCAACCATCCTTAATTATCTTTCGTCGTTTCTTGTTGTTTATTGTTGATGAATGTGTTTATTTAGCATTTATTTGTTGATTGCTTGACCTTCTAATCAAATTCTAGCTTATTACATGTTGTGTCGTGTTGCTCACAACACTATTCACACAATTGGTTCTGGAAAAAACATAAAAACCACTGGTGCAGCTCAAGAGAAGTTGTGGCTTTGGTTGTTTGCTCAACAATTGTTAACGTTAGCCGCAACGCGCGGGGTATTTAGCTAGCTACTAACAAAATGCAACAACATGAATTGTAACTTCTAATTACAAAAGTTTACATGTGTAGAATAAACTTTTTATATCTGTGGTATGTTCATACACCTAAGTATATTAAATATCCGGATGAGCATCTAACAAACACCCATGGAGAATCATGTGAAGTAGCGAGTTGTTTTGTATACGTAGGTTTAGAATCGTGTGTTCAAGAGGGCTTCACTAAAATTGCTAAAACTTGAGGTAGAAAACTTCGTTTCAGTTGTGCGACCAGTCAAAATGATCGTTGGATCGAGGAACACGTTTCTACAAATGCCATAGGTGGTTTGGGTTCTTGTTTCGGCACAAAATAGCCTTATTCTATGAGCATTTTCACTTTTTAATATAATTTTAGTTTTTATTGGGCTTTGTTGATAGCCTACTTTACGGGCCGTATATGTTTTGAGGATCATTTGAATATTATCTTGCATTTTATATTCCTGTAGACTTGAGAAGATGATTAATTTTTTAAGTTTATGAAAATCATTTTTCTCTCAATCAAGAGTGTGTGTTAGTGTGTGAAAATTCCTTATTATCGGTATTCTTTCTGAATCAACGATAATTATAAGAGTTGGTCCTTGTATTCGTTGTGAATCAACAATTTCAATTGTTATCTCATTTTTTGTTCTACATTAACCCACCACCAAGCATGCTTCTAAGGTGTTGTTAGGCCTATTACTCTATCCATATATATAACTTTTGATTATTATATTTATGGTTAAATTTGATTTGCTCCATGAAGTTTGATAAAATTAACAAATTTGCTCCAAAAGATTTGCAAAATCAATTCACTTTCAGACGTTTTATAAGTTGTTTTAATTTTAGTACAGAAGTTTCATAAGTTGTTTTAACTTGAACCTAAAATATAAAATCTTTGGATTGAAATTGAAATAATGACGAAACATTTCAAATAAAATTGATGTTTTTAAACTTTTGAAGAAAAATGGTTACTTTTCTTAAACATGAAAGACTGAAACTGAAATTAACTCTTATATTTATTATGAGATAGTTAAGATTTGGGTCTCTAATGATAATATTAATTGGGTTCCCATTCTCCTTCCTATTATTAATGATTCACAAGCGTGTGAAGATAGAGAGGAGAATAAGGAAATGGAATCCATTAGTGAGGAAGAAGAAGATCGCGAGGAGAATGTTTTAATGGAGCAGTAAGATGACTAGAATATAGACTTGGCCGTAAAACTCTCCGATGAAAGTTGTGTCGAAAGTTCAACAGTCTAAAATCATGCATGGGGGCATGAATCGAATTGCATGAAAGGTGGTGGTGAGTGTTCCAAAGATCCAATGTATGTTATAGAGGATATATCAAGTCCATGATGTCCATGACCCCCAAAAGAGAATCAAGAATACGTCGGGGTCTTGTAAGGTGATCCTACCAAATGAGGGGGAGACACCTAGCAAGTTTGGCTTTATGGTTTCCTGAGTATGTGGTTTGGGATGACTATTGACCAAGGTAAGATATACAATCATGTCATGATCTTTCTTTCTATTTTCCAAAGCTGGTACCACCTTTTCTGCCACCTCAAGGGTCTCAACTGCATCAACAACTTCAGTAGTATTGTTAACTTAGTCATTGTTTCAATTTCAATCCAAAAGTTTATTAACATGTACAAGTTGGTTCATCATCTCTTTGCGCAAGCAATGCATACCCACAAGCACATCTCCCTTTATTCCAGTAGTGTTTAGCCACTTTGGCCGATTTGAATGGAAGCAAATATTCTGGAATGAAATATATAGGCATGGTATGAGGATGCTTGGGTGCTTGGCTTCACTCTTCATACTTTTAGAAATGGACACCCTATCTATTACAAATGAAAAAAAAAAGACTAATAGTTTTGGAAAACTAATACCTAAACTATTACATTATTTTTAAAAATTAAGCTTATGCTTATCATAATTTCATTTAGAAAGGAAAATGTTGGAATTAATTTTTTTAATTTATATTTAAGATTTTGGTTTTTTAATTTACAAAAATGAAAAAAAAGGAAAATGTAAGAATTAGTGTTTTCATGTTTACATTGATTTCTGATTTAACATATTAACCTATATGTTAAAAATGTAATGTGATGAACAGTAATTAGGGAAATAACAAGCTTCTATTTTATTATCGACGACGAAAATCAAAACCTTGAGCACGTGTAGCTTATGTTGTGCTACGTGTGATGATCATATCTATTCAGCTCTCCTGCAAAGAAAATACGTGTCTTCCTTCCGTGTAACCATCACTTCCTTCCATGGTCTCTTTCTTCTATGATTTTTTGCGAAGCCTCTACCAGAGAACCTTCGCATAACCAACAATGGAGCAAGACTCGAGAGGAGGCGACAACTAATTTTTTGCTGCAGGTTTTTCCTCTTTCTCCCCCTGTCGCTTTTCAGTTACCTTTCATTTTTAAGCCGTATGTTCGGATTGTGCCAGGGTCAGTTTTAAGTTTGTTGCTATGGATGTTAACTCCGCATAGAGGTTTATCTTTACTATAGTTGATTTATTTTTTTATGAGGGGAAATTTGTTTCAACATGAAGTTCTTCTCCGATTGATCATTATGGCGATTGTGAATGTTCGTGGAGTTGATCTGTTGCATTGACGGTTCGCTCCGAAGCCTAAAGCTTGAGTACATTTATTTGAGAATCTATTGATGGCTCTATTAAAAGTTTCTTGAATACCTATTGATGATTAGATTAATAAGATTGATGGTGAATGTCATGTACAAGGCAATGCAGAAGAAGGTTAAATAAAGCTTCGTATAAGAATAAAAGGTAAAACATAAGATATAGTCATGGTTGTTTCATTCTGTTTGTCAAGGCTCAAAATTTTTACCTATTTTATGGTACTATTTGTTAATTCTTGATTTGAGTGGGTGTTAAATAGTTTAGTAGTTCAATTATTTGAATTAATTTTGATTGCAGTAGAGGAGGTTGTTCACAAGAAGATGACATGCTTTTATGTGAAGGGTTGCTTTCACAAACTTAGACATATGTTGCAATCTTTTTGTGTTTATTTTGTTGCAAATTCTATTTTAAGTGATGTACTTCATCTTTATAATATATATTTAATTTTTAATTTTAATGCAAATGATGCCATTAAAGCTGTTGCATGAAATCATTGGGTCTGTTTTAGAATTTATGGGGTTGAATTTGAGCAATTAACAAAGGATTTTACTTGCTGCTCATCATAAACAAATTATTCTATATGAGGATCACCTCATTAGAATGATATGCTTGGTATGCTGCACTACTTCAAAAGGTCAACGTACACCCGTTTCAAAAAACTAATGTGAGGAAAAAATGTAAAAGGAGTTTTAAATGGAGTTGTAAGATCATTTTATGGAAGAAACCAAGAACAAAAAGAATGATGTTGAAACCTATGTGTATGGCATGAGGAAACAGGTCATAATGTATTAGTTAGTCCAATAACATGGAAATAACAACTTTCTATCTTCATTATTTTATTTATGTATGCTAGATAGACTACACAAGCTTGGTATGGATCAAGATAGAGAAGCATTTATATCTAAGCTGCAAGAAACAAAAAATTGGTTGTATGAAGATGGGTCAGATGAAACTAAAGGTGTGTACATATTGTCAAGCTTGATGAGCTTAAAAGGTATACTTTCTGTGCATCATTATTTGCTTGTAGTTTTACAACTGCACACCACTCTGCTTATAACACATACAATTACAATTTCAGTAAGACGGTCTATAGCTATGATACAAGGAGCTGCTTGAAACAGTATATGTTATTGATCAGCAAGTCAATTTTATTATTACAGGCTGCGACATTCGGTGATACCAAGTAAGAACACATAGAGATAAGTGACAGGCAGAAGGTAAAAACTTTAAATATTCAATGTCACTCGGTTATAACTTGGCTACCAATTTTATGTGACACCCAATCATGGTTCACGAAAGTATTTGCTATTATTTTTTTACCTTCAAGGCTTCAACAAATTGTTGTTTGAGTTATACATGTCGAAAGAGAGCATTGGAATGGTCTAGCGCATAAAAACTCAAAAAATAAAAAAAGAATTGAAAAAATAAAGATAGTTATATAATCATAATTGTAACAGCTGAATTAAAGTTAGAAAGATAATATTTTATCTGGTTCTCATGTTTCTTATGAATATTCAGATTCTCAAATGATTTGGGTTGTGTATGTTTGCACATATATCCATTATATTTATACTATATGTTTCTTAGCTCAGGTCGTTTAGCGTGATGCTTGCCAAGGTCTGTTGATGAATTACATATAAACGTTGTCATCACATTCGCACATTCAAGTGGACATCCAAGTTGCCATCAAATTCATGAATGCAAGCGGACATCTGAATAATGGATCGAATTGCAAAATTAAAAGTAGAATACAATGCTTAAGTTTTTAGATGTGATGCGATGCTTCTTCCCCCATGCCGTAGCACATAATGCTTTGTACTTTTTATTTCTCACTTCTTTATTGCAAGCAGTTTGTTAACTGCTAATAAAATGAAATATAACCCGCGGCAAAGCGCGGGAATCAACACCTAGTAAATGAAAATATACATAAATAAGCCACATAAAAAACATTTTTTCCATGTAACTTAGTTGATTTATATTAGTACAAAATTGCTAAATTATTTTTCAATTTTTTAGTAATTAAGTATATAAAAGTTTTAAATATTTGAATGATCAAAATGAATGAAATAATAACTCATGAATGTGTTGATTTAAACATAATTTAACAAGTAAATCATAAAAACAAAAAGACAAAAACTAAGGAATATTTTGTGCTATTTTTAAATCTTTAATGACTGTTGATAGAAATGATTAATTTTTAATCTTATGTTTACATATTTATGTTATGAATATGTAAAGGTTAAAGCCAATAAATTATTAAAACATACAATTGATAAAATATTATAACAAACTTAGCTGCAAACGTAAAGAAACATGTTAACATTAAATTATGGAAAATTATATTTAAAATTTCAGATTCTCTTTATCATAATTTTCCTTTAAAATCATTACTCATATATTACAAAATGGTTTTCTATTTTTTTAAAATAAATTATGAGAAAATATAGGAGTATACAAATAATTGTTTTTATTGTAACATTTATTTAAATTTAAAATATAAATGAAATTACTTCAAATTTTAGAAATTTTTTATTTTAGTAAAACAAATTAAGAAACAATTTAAGAGTTTAAAAAGAGTGCTTAATACGATAACGTGTGACAATATTTTTTTAAAAATTTGACATGTGGCAAAGGCAATTTAATATAATTACAAATGGCAAAATCTTTTCTTTTATTATATATAATAAATAAAAAGATGGTGTAGCAAAATAGTTTTTAACAAATTTTATGTTAATATGGATTTTTTTATATGGTTAGGAATGTTAATTTTTGTATTTCATATGATATTTTTGGTGATTATAAAGGATTAAGAAGTGCCGTAAATAAAATAGATTTGGGCTTTATGAGAATGTTTATTTTGTTTGCAGATTAGCAGCAATAAACGTTATTTACTGAGTAATTATTAGAAGTTTAAGGTCTCTAGGTTAGAGGTGTTTATTTGAATTGAATTCATTTTATTTGAATTCAAATGGGAGTTCGTAATTCGAATAACATTCGAATTCCCTTAGAGTTCGAATAACATTCGACTTATTTAATTCGAATAAGTAATTTGAATTCAAATTGAATCAACTTCATTCGAACTAAAGAATTAAAAAATTAAAATTTCAAAACATAATTAAATAAACATTTTTATAAAACTCTAACAAACTGATTCATATTTCATTGGTAAAAAGAAATTTACAAAATAAGCAAATTCTGTATATAAAAAAAATTATATAAATGTACTTATTTGAATTATAATAATCAAGAATATCAAATTCGAAATTGATTCATATTCGTCATGATTATTTGTTGAACCCTGAAAGGATCATACATGCTAATTCAAGTGATGGTTGATGGTTGTTCTGCTGGAATTCTCCCTAAGTTTAAGTAGTAATACGGATGAAGAATCTGCTCAAAAGAAGACATGTGTCGGCTATTCGCATTTGTTCATGCGGATGACCCAAATGCTGACAAGTATTTGTTCTTTCGCATTTGTTAATGCGGACAGCTGAACAAATGCTGCCAAGTATTTGTACATCCGCATTTACTAATGCGGATGTTCAACAACAAATGCGCCTAAGTGTTTGTTCATCCGCATTTCTCAATGCTGATGACCAAACACCAATGCGAAAGAAGAAAAAGAAACGCTGATGAAGATCAACACATCCGCATTAGTTAATGCGAATGAACAGAAGAAAATGCTGATGAATACTTTTGTACTTAGACTAGTTTCCTGATGTATAGTACAGGGGTAGTTTAGTCATTTTGTAAAGGCCTTTTGTCAGCCTATAAATAGAATAGAAAACCCTACTTTTGTGAATAACCAGACAACTAGAATATTAGAATCTTCGATAGTCATATGTTTCAGAGGTGTCTTGTTACTGTTTCATGCTAAAACCCTAGCATTCATTGTAACTTTACACTACCATTAATACAAAGCATTTATGAGTATTTCAAGCATTCAATGATCTGTGTTTATATCATTCCACAATATAACCATTGACTCAATCATCATATTCGATCTTAGTTGATTCACTTCAACTGAGAATATCATTCTCAACACCCAGCCAATTGGTATCAGAGCTTTGGCTCTCGGATTCGTCTCAAATCTGCCCAGATCTGAGCGAAACTCGATTGAACTGGTGATTGAGTTACTGTTAGTGAGTTCATCAACTTCTAACATGTATTCATGCTGAAATCCTCCTGAAACATCGACTGATTCACTGTTCATCTGTACCGAACCAAGAACATATCATTAAACAGCTTATTCTACCTGAAAATCAGAACAACAATATCATCAACATCATAATCATCAAACATTAAAGCTAACAGAATAGTTACAGACGGTTCTCTTAACAAAATAACTGTTACTGTTCATCAGATCTGTTAAAACATTCAAAAAGTAGACTGTTTGGACCACTTGGACTTAAAAATCAATTTAATTCTTATTCCAACAATCTAAAACAAGTTTATTACAATGGATTCAATTAACTTTTCTGAACTTGGTCATGCTCCTAAACCTCCTATGCTTAGACACAAATCTGAGTTTAAGCAATGGAAAATCAGGTTTATGAATTACATTACAGGTGTAGATCCGGATTATTGGATTTCCATATGCAAAGGAACTTACATCCCTATGTCACTCTCGGCTGACCAAGCTGCTTTATACAAAACATCAAGAATACCCATTGAAGATCTAACTCTTGATGATGATGAGAATAAGAAGATAAAGGTTGACCTTAAAGCATACTCCATTCTCACACAAGCTCTGAAAATGGATGTAATCAAAAGACTTGAGAAATATGGAACAGCAAAGGCTGTGTGGGATGCACTGCTCATCATGTGTGAAGGTAGCAGTGAAGTGGCTGAAATCAACAAAGACAAGCTGGTTAATCAATATGAAACCTTCCATCACTCCAAAGGGGAGTCAATCTTGAAACAACTACATAGGTTTATGCAGCTGGTCAATGATCTTGAGATTATGGGGGTTACATATAAAGAAAAGGAGCTGAACAAGAAGATGTTGCACAGTCTTCCTGAGAGTTCGAAGCAAAATGTAACCATGCTGAAAAACACACTTGATCTGGAAAGCACCACTCTGGATATAATGATTGCAAAAATTGAAGCTCTTGAACTTGATGAAAGGAGCAGAAACCTTGGTGGACCACAAGTCATTGAAGCATACAAATTTCCATCAGAAACTCATTCTGTGGAAATTACTGAAGAAGATGATTTCCTCTCATCTAGAGATCAAGTAAAATCAACTGGACTTATTGCTGCTCCATCAACCAACAAGCCATCAACCTCATCTCAATCAACTGGATTTACTACCACTCCCTCAAGTATGCCTGAAGACCAGAGATCTGAAGAGCAAAAGGCTACCTACAATGCCTTTGTTGCAAGTTTTGAAGCTTACTTACGAGGAAGACTCACTTCTGCTCATTTAATCCAAGAAGACCTAGAAGAAATAGATCCTGATGATGTAAAAGAAATGGATCTACAGTGGTAGATGGCTATGATAGCCATGAGGGCTAAAAAGGTTTTTAGGAAGGGTAGGAAGCTAAGTCTGAATGAGAATACCAAACTTGGATATGACAAATCCAAAGTTAAATGCTTCAACTGTGGTATGACTGGCCACTTCACAAGAGAATGCAATGCTCCAAGAAGAAACAACAACAGCTTTCAGAGGAGTTCTCAAGGCCAATCATCATCACAACCGAGCTCAAGCTTTCAATCAAACAATCAACATCAATATCATCATCAAAGTGAACATCAACGACCATACCAAAGTCAGCCACAACTGACGAATCAAGCCCATGGAAGCAGCCAACCTACTTCTAATGCTCTTGTCATCAGACAAGATGGAGTATGTGATTGGAGCCTATATGCTGAGGAAGTGAAGCCTTAATTTCAAAATCATGCTCCTATGGCTCACATAAATTATGGCCTAACACCTATGCCATCCGAGGTAAAATCTAATCTTTGTAGTGATAAATGCAACGCTGAACTACAGGGATATCGTGAGCACAATCATAAATTAGCTGCTAAGATTAAAGAAGAAAAGGTAAAATCAGAGATGCTTAAAAGAGAACTGAAAAGCTTTGAAATTAAAATCAAATCACTCATGATAAAATATTTTTATTAAGGATGGGTGTGTACTCGTATGTATGTGTGTGCTCTATTGGATGGGTTTATGATTCAGGAAGATTTTTTATTATGTTCATGTTGTATGCTTGTTTTGATGCTTAGTATGTTATAACTAGGCTAGAACAGACTAGATTGATGATTTGGGGGTCTGAAAATGATGTTAGTTAGAAAACAGTTGGCCATGCGCCTAAGTACTCATGCGCCTAAGGTTCATGCGCACAAATAGTGCCCATGCGCCTAGAATTAAGCCCAGGCGCCTAAGTGTTCTCATGCGCCCAACTATCCAAACGCCTAAGTGCCCATGCGCCTAAATCAGGCTCGTGCGCCTGCATAGTACCCATGCGCCTAGAAAGTTGTCTAGAAGCCTAACTATTGGCCATGCGCCCGTATAGTGCCCGTGCGCCTAAGTATTCCCATGCGCCTAAGCATTCATGCGCCCGCATAGTGGCCGAGCGCCTGCATAGTGCCCATGCGCCTAAAGCCTTAGAAAATATTCTGAAATTTTTGGGAAAAAGAGACTTTTAGGCTATGACTTGAAATGTTTCCGGGGATGATGTATGATGTTTTATGATGGTGTGGTGTATGTTTATGGCCTGTTTTCTTTATGTTCCTTATTACGTATTATTCCGTGGCTTTACGTGATGTGATTATGTTAATAAACGTAAAATATTATGTAATGAAAACGGAAGCTAATGTCAATGAAAAGTGGAACGTAAAGAATGAATGAAAAGTCTTGCAAGAAAATGTAAGGAGGTTCACACCCAAAGAAGAGTGTCAGCTCAACTGTGTGTGGTTTAGCTAACCCAGAAGGATGCACACGAGGATCTAATCCCTGTGATCGACCAACGTATGGGACCCTTGTCGGTTGCCCCAGGTACTCGAGTCAGCTTCGTGTACAAAGTTAGGGGTCTATTTATAAACTTCGGCACAGTAACCAGCTTCGTGTATAATGTTCGGGGTATAGCACATGGCATTGGTCCGGATGAAAGTGAAAGATGAATGTACGAATGACGTACGATAATGAACGATGATGAAAGATAATAATAAATATTATCTGTATGTGTACGTATGATGTATGATCACGAATGAAAGTAAAGAAAGAGTTTTAAACGAAAGTAAAGTATTTTTATTATAAAACTAGAACTCACTCAGCAACACTGATTTTTATGCATTTTCAGTTGGTTGGTAATGGTTATTGAGGATGGCACGGGATGAACCTACTTGGCAAAGATTTTGGATGGCATCCATTTTATGTTGAAATGATATTTTTGTGTTGTAATGCAACAAATGATATTTTGTAACTCTAACAACGATGTATTATTTTGCAAAAGTAATTATTAATGCATGAAATGGTTTTTGTTAAATTATTCCGCTGCAATGTTTTAATGATTTGTAATGTGATTTAAATATCATGTGCGATGAATGTCCAACTGTGAGTGTCCCGGGAACGGGGCCTTACACCCCACCATACAATGATAATTACACTTTCATGCCTTAGTCAATCACTCTTACCGAGCAAAATAAACCTAAAACTATTGAAACTAAATCAGTAGTAACACAAATTACAAATCCTCAAAATAAACCAAGTGTTTATATTGAAACAAATGAGGAGAAAATCAAGTTAGGTCATCCAATTAAAATCAAAGAGTGTTCAAACAAGTCAGTAAATATCATTAAACCAAGAAGCCCAGTCAAAGCCATAGTGCCATTTGTGAAATTCATCCCTCCAATTTCCAAAGAAAAGAAGAAAACTGATGCAACTGTGAAACCATCTGCTGAAAGCAGATCTGATTGTGAGATCAATTCTCCAAAGAATTCAACCATATCAGACAAAGTTTCACTAAAAAGCAAAGGGAAAACCCCTCTGATTCAAAAGACTAAAAGCAAAATAGATTCACCATCAATAAAACTTAAGCAAGGAGTTGGTTTTGACATCTTCAATAAAGATCATGTAAACCAACAAGAAAAGGAGGATAGAAAAGGATTAAGGAAACAACATCAGCCCAAAAGAGTGAAAAACAGTAGTATTGTGAAACAAACTGCTAACAAGGCTGATATTGCTTACTCTTCAAAATCAAAGATTGATGCTCAATAGAAAGTTGGTAAATCTACTGAGGCATTAAAATTAACCATAAAAGACAAACTCATGTATTGTGACATTTGTGAAATGTCAAATCACAGAACAGATGAGTGCTATTTTAATCAATACTGCTCAATCTGTGACATGAACAATCATTCTACAAAAAATTGCTACTTCAACAAATATTGTTCTGTCTGTGATATGACCAACCATAGTACCTCAGATTGTTTCTTCAAACAAAAAGGCTTGAGAATTCCACAAAACAAGCCCGTCTCACCAATCTCATCTGTGAAACCTAAAATCAGAAGTCATTTTTATAATAAACAATCCAGGATTTCAAATTTTGATAATGGCTTAGGTAATCAGAAACAGTTGAAGAATGTTCAAAGAAATATAAACCACAACATCAAACAAACTCATGATTTTCATAAATCAAAAATGAAGTGTGACAATCAAAAACGTGTCCAATTTCTTAAAAGAAATAGGGACCAAAGGTTTGAATACTCTTCTAACTCTTCAGATGAAGTTGATGAGATGAAATCAGCAAGATATCAAAAATCAAACAAAACTTCATCCTCTAAGTCACAATTTAGAGGAAAATATCAAGAAGTTACTGTCATGGATCAGAACGGGAAACCCAAGACCATCATGGCTTGGGTTCCACATTCTAATTAGTTCTTTTTATGCTTGCAGGGTTGTCCATACATGTCCAATAGCCTATGGTATGTGGACAGTGGGTGCTCCTGACATATGACTGGAGACAGTTCCCTCCTTCATGATTTCAAGCATATTCAAGGAACTACTGTGGCATTTGGTGGAGATTCACAAGGTGGCAGAATCACTGGTGAAGGATATGTGACAAATGGGATGTTGAGTTTTGATAGAGTGAACTACTGTGAACAATTGAACTTCAATCTGCTCAGCATGTCTCAGATCTGCGACAAGAAATATTCCACTCACTTCACTGACACTCATTGTTACATTCTGAAACCAGGATTTCAAATTCCTGAAGAATGGGTTGTCTTGAAGACCCCAAGGAAGAATAATACATATGTCTTAAACCTTAATTCTGCTCTACCAAAAGAAACATGTCTTTTGTAAAAAGCATCTTTTGATGAGTCACAGCTTTGGCATAGACATTTGGGACACATAAATTTCAAAAACATGAATAGATTGGTCAAGGGAAACCATGTAATTGGTTTACCTCAAAAAGAATTTCACTTTATCAACCACTGTTCAGCGTGTCTCAAACGGAAACAACATAAGTCTTTCCACAAGCCAAAACTTGTGAACACAAATAATTCTCCATTGAAGTTACTTCATATGGATCTTTTTGGACCAACTCATGTTTTGAGCATTGGAAAGAAACAATATTGTTTGGTGATCATAGATGACTTTTCCAGATTTACATGGATATTCTTCTTACTACACAAAAACAAAACGTCCCAATTAATAAAAGATTTCATCAATAAAATTGAAAATCAAATTGATCATAAAGTCAAATCAATTAGAAGTGATAATGGGACTGAATTTAAAAATGAAGATATGAGTTTTTTTTGTGCAACCAAAGGCATTGCTTATCAATTCAGTGCAGCTAGAACTCCTCAACAAAATGGGGTAGCTAAAGGCGAAATAGAACACTAATTGAAGCAGCACGAACTATGCTAGCCGATGCTAAACTGCCAATTACATTTTGGGCAGAAGCAGTTAACACATCGTGCTTTGTACAAAATAGAACTTTGATTGTAAAAGAAAGCAACAAGACTCCTTATGAACTTCTCTTTCACAGAAAACCATTCATTAGATTTTTTAAGTCATTTGGTAGTCCTGTATCAATATTAAACACCCGAGACCATTTGGGAAAGTTTTCTCCAAAGTCTGACGAAGGATTCTTTGTAGGTTATTCCTTTGTCTCAAAGGCTTATTGAGTGTTTAATCCTCGATTAAAAATTATTGATGAATCAACCAATATTCAATTCAATGAGCATTCTTTTCCCAAATCAATAAATGGTCCTGACTAGCTGTTTGATATTGACTCCTTTACAAGATCATTTGATCAATTCCACTTGTCTGCTACAGGAAACCTACAATCAGCTGAATCTTCTGCATCAGTAGAAAGAAGAAATGATTTCCCAATGATTCCTCCTACTTCTACTGAGCAACTGAATAAAGATGTCCCATTACAAGCTGATCCTATCAGACAATCATCTCAAAATAAGAGTATTTCAACTGAGGCTGGTCCTAGTACACTTCCATCTCCTTCAGAAGAACCATCGAATGTAGTAAGAAACCAAGATCCAGCTACACTACCAGTTGAAACTGAGAGAATTTCAAATGATGAAAGTCTTCAAAATGCTGCTGATGCTGAAGCAGGAACTGGAAAAGACTTTGATTACTTTCACAACTCTCCTACATCATAAGATGAAGGTGCCTCTCACCAAGATGATCTGAATGTCTCCAATCTTGATGTATCCATTGCTGGTGACTCAATACCAACCACCAGAATACACAAGAATCATCCAGTGGAAAGCATCATTGGAGAACTTAATGAACGGGTGACTAGAAGCAAGTCAAGCATTGCAAACATCTGTTTGTTCTCTTGCTTTTTGTGTCAAACAGTACCCAAAAATATCAAAGATGCTCTTCAAGACAATAGCTGGATTGAGGCAATGCAGGAAGAGTTGCTATAATTCAAGAAACAAGAAGTATGGCAACTGGTAGATCTTCCCGAAAGACAATACCCTATCGGTACCAGGTGGCTATACAGGAACAAAACTGATGATCGGGGAATTGTCATCAGAAATAAAGCAAGATTGGTGGCACAGGGATATACACAAAAAGAAAGAATTGATTATGATGAAGTGTTTGCTCCTATTGCCCGATTAGAAGCCATAAGACTCTTTCTTGCATACTCAGCATCCATGAAATTCACTGTTTATCAAATGGATATGAAGTGTGCTTTTCTGTATGGAAAGATTGCTGAAGAAGTCTACGTGAGTCAACCACCAGGCCTTGAAGACCCAGATTTCCCACACAGGGTGTATAAGCTTGACAAAGCCTTGTATGGTCTTCATCAAGCCCCATGAAAGTGGTATGACACTCTATCATCTTTTCTGCTTGAACACGGGTATGAAAGAGGAAATATTGATCAGACTCTCTTCAGAAAAAGAAAATGAAAAGACATGTTGCTGGTCCAGATTTATGTTGATGATATCATTTTTGGCACTACAAACAAGCTTCTTTGCAAGGATTTTGAAGACCTTATGCATTCTAAATTCCAAATGAGTGCTATGGGGGAACTCATATTCTTCTTAGGAGTGCAAGTCCAACAAACATCACATGGAATCTTCATCAATCAATCAAAATACGTGGAAACAATGTTAAAGAAATTCCACTTTGCTGATTGTCAGTCCATCAGAACTCCTTTTGATACTAAACTGAAGATCGATCCAGATCCTGAAGGCAAATCAGTGGATCAGACTCACTATAGATCTATGATAGGTTAACTTATGTATCTAACAGCCAGTAGGCCTAAAATTATGTTTGGTGTTTGTGTATGTGCCAAATATCAAGCTGATCCTAAGGAATCTCATGTTAATGCTGTCAAGAGGATATTCAGATATCTTAAGGGTAAACCTGCTCTCGGATTATGGTATCCAAAGAAAGGAGACTTCAATCTCTATGCCTACACCGACAGTGACTACGGGGGATGCAACTTCAATAGGAAATCCACTTCTAGTGGTTCTCAATTTCTTGGTCCCAGACTGGTCTCCTGGCAGTGCAAGAAGCAGACAAACGTGTCTGTTTCAACAGCAGAAGCTGAGTATATAGCAGAATCAGCCTGTTGCTCTCAAGTTCTCTAGATTCAAAACCAGATGCTTGACTATGGTTTTAACTTCTTGCACACTCCAATTCATATTGACAACACAGCAGCAATGTTTATCACAAATAATCCTGTTCAGCACTCAAAAACAAAACATATTGAAATCAGATATCACTTTTTGAGAGATTGTGCTAAAAAAGGGTTAATCAAATTGATTCAAGTTCACACTGATAATCAATTGGCTGATTTATTTACCAAGGCATTTGAACCTAATCGGTTTGAATTCCTAGTTCAATCAATTGGCATGATTAACCTTGAACAAAACAAATCAAGAATATCAAAAGCAATTCAAAAGTTACAGAAAATCACAAAAAAAAAATCATTTTGTTGAAAAATATGATATATACTTCAATTGGGAAATGATATAATTACAGTCGTTATATCATTCACTGTGCTTATCTCAAAATTTCAAAAGACTGACATGACTTATCTGATATATGGGTAGGCTCAACCTGGAAAAGAAGATACATGCTGTGATGAACTAAAATCCATATTCAACTATGAAGCACTCATCTCAGAGTATTGGTACATATTGGCTTATCCAAGTGTATGTGTGTGTAGTAACCTAAACACACCAAGTAATGATGCCTTATGAATCTCTTTCACCTACATCAGTTTCTTTTATGTTTTGCTGAGCAAAGATCTGGAGAAACAAGCACATAGTGCTGATGTCATGATCCAAAAGATTCCCAATGTGGAACACATCCACCTTGGATGAATTAACAAAATATTACATTCCTTGTTAATGAACAAAAAGAATCCCATCATGGATCACCTTCCAAAGTGAAGTGAAAAAGAATCCCAATGTGAATCAAATTATTAAAAGGATCAAAGTAAAAGAATCCCAATGAGGATCAGTGAAAATGAGATCTCATACTTTAAATAAACAGGTCAAGTAAGTTGTGAAAAAGTTCTACCATGCATGTCATGCGGGTGGTTGATCATGCCATGCTTTTGAGTGTGGGGTACATGTTGAATACTCAAATTAATCAAAAACATGATAAATATCACATGCATCACAATATTAACCAAGCATGAGTTTAAGAGGACAAACATACCTTCAATCAATAAGCTCATAACCATGTCTATTTTACTAATAAAAGCTTGCACTTGTGTAATGTAAGATTGATATGATCCCAAGAAAAGTATACTTCCTCTTCATGAACAGAAAAGAAAACAAAATCATTACAAAAATATTTCATTTTCAAAAGTTTTAAATCCTTAAAGTTTCTATCCCATATGGATATAAACTTTAGGGGGAGTAATTTAAAATTTTGATTAGCTTGTACAGGTATTTCCTTTATTAACAATAACATTACAAAATCAAAAGGGAATTGACTGTGTTGGTGTAGAAGTTATACTATAGTATCTTAGTCTATGCAGATATCTGGAAGCATAAAAGTCCAAGATCAGTCAAACACTGGGAAACTTGTATCACATCTGATATACAAGTCAATCCAAGCAAAAATTTACAATCCCATCAATAGTCAAAACGTCAAAAGAATCAAGTCAAAAGCAAAGACAGTTCTTCACAACAGTCAATGAATCAGAAGAAAAATAGAAAATATTTTACTCTGCAGAAACATTAATTTTGATTAAGTTCAAAAATTAATACGGGTAAGTGCATTGGTTAATGCGGGTGAAGGTAACCCAGGCATATAACCAATGCAGGTAACTGGCTTAATTCATTGAAAAACCAAGTGAAACTAATGCGGACAAGTTAACTCTACTGCATTTGTTTCAACAACAAATGCACATACAAATTTTGAAGTGCTGAAAACTTATGAGGACAAAGTTGTTCAACCGCATTTCTTTATGAGGTTAACTTTTTGTTCAGCCGCATTTCATTATGCAGATAAGTTTATTCAGCGACATATCCTAAATGTGGTTGACATCAATACTGAAATTTTGTTGTATGTGTATCAAAAATGAATAAAAATATGCTTAATCTCTTCTGTCATGATGATGTTTGAAAGTCAAGAAATGCGGACAAACTCATAGTTCTACCGCATTTGTTGAAGTAAATGTGGACAAGAAAGTTGTTCTATCACATTTGCTACATTACACAAATGTTGATAAACTTTGTTCTATCGCATTTGCAACAATGTACAAATGCTGATCAACTTTGTTTAACCATATTTGCTACAGTGTACAAATGCTGACAATGTATTAAAACATCCGCATTTGTCACAGTACACGAATGTTGTGAAGTGTTTGCACTTTCGCATTTGTAACAGTAAACAAATGCTGATGAACAATTCCTTACCGCATTTGCTGCAGTGAAAATCAAAAATCAACCGTATTTGTTTGGAAACTTGTAACATTTGTAAAAGCCATTAAATTGACTATTTAAACCAACTTCAAAAGGTCATTTAATACTTTTCAAATTTGAGAGACTTATAGTGCGACGAGAGTTCATCAATGTTCTTCATCCATCATCATCATCATTATATTATACCTGTGATTCTCAAGTTCATACACCTACATTTCACCTCGATTTCGATTCTTAACCATATTAGTATCGAACTAAGGTGATTGTTTGAAAATCTCTTGACCCGAACCGACGGACGTATGGCAAACTTAGAGCCCTAGATTATCAAGAATCATCAAAATTAAACACAAACTAAGAAATGATTGACATTTTCGAGTGCAATGAACTTCATGATTATGAACATAACAACAAACAAGTGATTTGCAAAAACCTAGTTTATCGCATGAACAGGGTACAACAAAAACAGAAAAAGTTAAAATCAAAACTTGTTTTTAAGTGTTAAAAGACGTTAAAATCAGAAAAGATCATCTCAACAAACATGAAAAACAAAAGAAAATGGTCATAGATTGATAAAATCAAGTTAGGTCAAATTCCTATGGAATAGTACCTATGAATCCTCAATTTTGACGAAATTCAACATGATGTCTACTTTATAATCTGATAATCATTGTTCAAAGTTCTAATTCATATGCATCTAATACAGGGTACAATGGCCAATCTCAGTGGAGCAAGCTCCATAATGTTAGTGGTTATCTTGACCCTGATGTACCCGAGGCTGAAGGACTTAGAGATATGATCAGATTCATCTCTACCACCAGAGTTGCTCATGCTATCATAGTTAGACCTGTCATTTATGAAAGCTTCATAAGGTTTTTCTGGAGCACAAAAGAAGTTGCTGAAGTGAATGGTGTTAGAACCCTTACCGGAAGAATCACTGATGAACATTCTTTATCCATCATTGAACAAACTGTGAGATAGTGTCTACAGTTTGGTGATGATGCAAACTCACCCATGGAACTTGAAGATGATGACATCATGACCTTCTTTGCCAACATTGGATATGAAGGAGGATATGAAGGAAAACAAATAGTCAAAGGATTGGTTGATTTATAATGGAGGTTTCTCATTCACATATTCCAACATTGTTTATTAAAGAGGAAAGCTAGATGGAATGATATACCAGTGACTACTTCATCTGCTATTAGTGCACTATGCACAAACAGGCCATTCAATATGTTAGCTTATGTGTTCAATGGCCTGGTATCCAACATTCAAGAAGGGAGGAGGCACATGTTTCTAATGTATCCTAGATTTCTGCAATGCCTGATCAATGAAGCATTTCCACAGATTGTGCCTGTAGGACCGGTAATGAACATTCCCCACTACAGTGCAAAGTCTTACAATTATATCAAGAATAGAGATCCAAGGAATTTCTACAGTGGAACGTTCTTTCCTCTACTACCTTGGATGTTACAGCAAATCAACCAAGAAGAAGAAGCTCATGTAGATGAGCAAGATGAAGAAGAAGAAGAACAAGTTGCTCCTGATCAACACAATGCTGATGAGCATGCTGGCATGGCTGAAGAAGGACAAAGGCCAGTGTCACCACTGATGGATGTAGGTGGTGATCTTAACACTGGTGTTCAAGAAGCTAAGATAGCATCACCTTTTATGCCAACACCCATTCCATCACCACACATATCACCCATTTCATCACCTCACATATCTCCCATTATCTCACCCCATATTTCTCCTGTTCCATCATCTCCTACTACTATAGAACCTGTTGAGTTTGGTGAATCTACCAGCTCTTCAAAAAATTCCAAATCATCTTCTGATGAGGAGGATCATCACTTGAGAATGCCTGTAAGACAAGTTACTTCTGAGGGAGGTCCCTCTGAGAGTTTTGTTGAGTCAGAGATCAACCGACCTGATGAAAAGGATGAAATGATCTCAGAACTCTTACAGAAAGTAGCAAGGATGGAAAAACTCTTGGATAGAAGATCTGGTATTATCAAGGACAAACTTCTGGAGTTAGATGAAAAAGAGAAGGAATTGAAAGATCTCAAGGAGAAATATGAAGCAGAAAAGAAAGAAAAAGACACTGAGATCAAGGAATTAAAGGCTGCGGTTCAACATTCAAAGGATAAAGTCAGTGGTCATGTAGACACTTTGACCATCCAAACCATTTGCTATGGAAGAACAAGAAAGCCTGCTGGAAGAACAAACTGAAATAATCATGGATTTGCAAAAACAAATAGAAACTTTAAACAAGAGAGTTTCTAAGTTAGAACTACTGATCATGATAAAACAAGAAATAGAGAAAGAAAAAGATGACGAGAATGATAAGGATGAAGTGGAGAAGAAAGGTGATAGTGATAAGAATGTGGATGATGAAAGTTTTTCTGGAGATAGTGATGATGACTCTCCACCTGCTAAGAAGATGAAAACCACTGAGTCTGTTAAAGAGGCTGGGCACAGTGGAACAAAACATGAAGAACAGAGTTTGGCTACGGTGGTGTACATAAGCAAACAATCTGAAGAATCCCAAGATGAAGAATCAGAATTCAGAGACATGATTAAAGAACTAGATATCTACTCATCAGAGGAATTCATAATTGATAATGAATTCTGGGATTTCATGAAAGATCAACAACAAACTACTGAACCCATAGTGGTGATCCCTCAATCTCCTATGCCTTTGGAAAAGGAGTTGAGATTGTAGATTGTACCAGCTATCACTCTGTCTGATGAACGAAAGGAAGTTATCAGAAGACTTTATGAAGAACAACAGAAACAAGAAGAAATAGCTGTAAAGAGCAAAGAAAGAGAACAAGCTGAATCTGAAAACAAAGCTGCTGAAACAGAAAAAAAAAAGAAGATGAAATAGCAGAATCCTCTTCTAGTCCTAGACTGCAAACTTACACTAGAAAGAGGAAATATTTGTCAGAAAAGGCAAAAGGAAAAAGACCAATTGAGGAAGAAGAACCTGTTATTAAGAAGCAAAAGGATGATCCTCAAAGCCTAGCAACTATTGCTGAATTTCTTGAAGAACATGAGAAGGCTGAGGAACAATTAAAGAAAAAGGTTGAGTTTGTAGACCTAGAAGAAGGAGAGATTGAAGGAGGCTATGTGGTTGATGAACCAATAGCAAAAGAAAGTCCTGTGAAGGCTGAATCTTCAGTGTTGGAGATGGTTGAGAAAGCTCAAACTGATGATTTGATGGTCTAGGCGATGTTTCTTATCAATCACGGTTATGATGCTGATGAAGTGTTAGGAATGACTTATGAGGGAGTGGTTGAAGAGGAAGAAAAGTTAAACAAGCTGTTGGATCCCTCTTATGTGACTGAGTATGAAAAGGCTCAAACAACCAAGTCACTTGTGGTTCCCTCCATCACCAAAACCAAAAAGACTGAAGCTCCACAATCACTATATCCTGATCCCTATAGCATGACTGACATGGAGATGAAGGATTACCTCTCTGAGCAAGGCTTCATAAAAAGAAAACTTGGTAATATGAAAACAAAGTCACTGAGGGCTGCAATGCTGAGATTGATTAATGAAAAGAAAGAAAGAATAAAAAAGCTTGAAGAAGAAATAGTGAGCAAGAAACCAAGATCTAGGGTCTCAGCCCAAGACATCCAACTCACCCATAAAGATCATGATTCTTTGGCACCTGTACTTCACAGAAATCCTAAGTGGTTTGCAGAGCCTTCACAATTGAAGCTTCAAGGACTCACCACTACAGAAATGATAAAAGGTGTATCTACTCCGCAGGGCAAAGTTGATTTGAAAATTATTGCCTAGAAGTATGATAGTGATTGAAACATGTTTATGATCAAGAGAATCTCAGGGCTAGTTCAGTTCTTCATAGAGACTCTGCTCTGGTGAACTCCCTGCAGATACATGACTTAAAGGAACTAGCTAATTTGGAATTGATCAACCATAAGGCTATGTTTAGAGGGTATGAGTTTGAAGATATTTTGAAGATGTTTAAAAGGACTGACAACTTCAAATCATTGAAAGTCATCTGTATGATGAAAGATAGATCCTTTCACAACCCTCTAGAAAAAAAGAAAAAGACAAAAGAGGATGAGGAAGTAGTGTTCCCTGAGTTGAAGGTGAAGCCTACCAAGTCTCTAAAAAGAAAGATGGTAGCAGGTACTCACACTACCAAACCAATCTCTAATGTCTTCTACGATGAGAAGACTTATGAGTTGGTGATTGAAAGGAGGTGGGGAGGAAAGGAGGGTGCAGAGATTCGGCTATTCAATGGATATGAAGTGAGACTACTTGATGAATCTTACATTCACTACATCTACACCAGGCACTTTAGAGAAATTAGCAACAAGCTTAGAGAAGCTGATATGCACTTCTTTCTTAAGTGCATCAAGATCCTAAAGATGGCCTATGACAGAATAATTGCAAAAAGGGAGCACAAAAAAAAGAAAAAGACTCCCTTTCAGTTGGCAAACATTGTGAAGCTGGAGGTTGATGTGGAAGGAACTCTCTTGATTTATAGGGATGGGTTGTCCACTATGTCCATATGGGAACCTATTTCTTTGAAGAAGCTGCCCATTGAAGCAATCTACACAATGAGTCAGATGAAGATCCATGTGCTGAATAGAGACAAGATGTCTGATGCTAATGATTTTGTCAACATGATCAAGGCTATTTTGGATCCTTCTCTGGCATAACCAATGACTGCTCCTCCTGCTGCTCAAGACCCAGCGGAATCTTCACAACCTCATCCACCATAAAACTCTTGAAGTACCTAGGCTGTATAATCCTTAGGGGGAGTATGTTTGAACCCTGAAAGGAATATACATGCCAATTCAAGTGGTGGTTGATGGTTGCTCTGCTAGAATTCTCCCTAAGTCCAAGAAGTAATGCGGATGAAGAATCTGCTCAAAAGAAGACAATTGTCGACTATCCGCATTTGTTCATGCGGATGACTATGGAACAAATGCTGACAAGTATTTGTTCTTCCGCATTAACAAATGCGGACAGCCGAACAAATGCTGCCAAGTATTTGTACATACGCATTTACTAATGTGGATGTTCAGCAACAAATGCGCCTGAGTGTTTGTTCATCCGCATTTCTCAATGCTGATTACCAAACACCAATGCGAAAGAAGAAAATGAAATGCTGATGAAGATCAACACATCCGCATTAGTTAATGCGGATGAACAGAAGAAAATGCTGATAAAGACTTTTGTACTTAGACTAGTTTCCTGATGTATAGTACAGGGGTAGTTTAGTCATTTTGTAAAGGCCATTTGTCAGCCTTTAAATAGAATAGAAAACCCTACTTTTGTGAATAACCAGACAACTAGAATATTAGAATCTTCGATAGTCATATGTTCAGAGGTGTCTTGTTACTGTTTCATGCTAAAACCCTAGCATTCATTGTAACTTTACACCACCGTTAATACAAAGCATTTATGAGTATTTCAAGCATTCAATGATCTGTGTTTATATCATTACGCAATATAACCACCGACTCAATCATCATATTCGTCCTAGTTTATTCACATCAACTGAGAATATCATTCTCAATACCGAGTCATTATTTGGATCGAATTTGAAATCCAATAAATTTATTTCGAATCGAATTTCGGGTTATTAAAATCAGAATCAAAATGAACTCTCCTACTTTAGTTATAGGTATGGGCTTATTGTCAAAACATAAAATTAAAAAGTTGGTAGTGTATATATTCTTATATATTATTTTTAATATTTTTATATACTTTGATCTAAGATTTTGAATTTCAAATTAATAGCTACATAATAATATATAACAATAATAATATAAGAAAAAAGAAGATATTGTCAATATATATTATTCACCCGATTTCAAGGAAAATAATCCACGAACATTCTATCAGCAAAAGTCGATAATGATGTTTGAAATAAACTTTTCTATGAGTTTCAATTATTCTCGCTTGAATTTATTTCTCTTTTCTGGGCTATCGATCATCTTTCTTATTGCTTTCAGGGATTTATTACTTATACACATGAGATAAGTGTGTCAGAAAATGGTTCAAGGGGTAGTTTCATGGATGTGAAATACGGCATATGCTGCAGAGTATTTTGCAAACAAATTATATGGTTTGGTGTTTATTTTGTTTGCAAATGGAGTTGGTGTGAGTGTGTTTGGCATGACTGAGAAGACAAAGGTTTGGTATGTATACTTTTAGATGAGGGGGCATTTAATCAAGTAATTAAAATATTAAAGCTATTATCTTTTTAATCTAATAAAATAGTAACTAAGTTGGACACATGTTAACACTATATTTTTTCTTACTAAATTTTTTTCGCTTCTCTCTATTATTAAATAATTATATTATTTATTAATAATGTTATATAACTATTTTTTTAGAGTAAAATAGTTTTTAATAAATTAAAAAAGATATATTTTTATTAATGTTATTTCTAAAGAAACAAATTTTTATAAAATAATTGTTTTTAAAAACATGAAACTTTTTTGGAAATAAGAAATCTGTTAAAATTGGTGCTTTAAAAACTAAAATTTTTTATAAAAAAAATATTAAAATTGGAATTTATAATAAAAAAGTTATTAAAAATGATATTTTTTTACACATTTGTTTTGAAACAAAATTTTGTTTCTCTATATAATTAGGAAGATTTCCATCATATTTTATCTTAAAAAATCATGTTATAATTTATAAATTTTCATTGTGTTAATATTTTATGTATTAAACACATATAATATACGATTTTACTAAAATTAGTTATCTTATCTTAGTATCTAATAAAATAAATATTCTTTTGTCACTTGTTTAAACCATATTTTTGACAATTGTTATTATTTTAAATATTTTCATTTTATTTTTATTTCAAAACGGTATTATAATAATTTAAACACTCAAACTAATTTTTCTCTCTTAATAAAAATCAATTGTATTAATTGTTATATTTCTCTCTCTCATCTATATCTTTTAAAATCAAGTTATATTTTTAAAAATAAATTTTATTAAAGAAATTAAAAGTCACATCTTTTCGTTAAAATAGAATTAATAAAAAAATAAAATGTTTATATAATATGAATTTTTTCTTAAACGCTAAACATTTTTGAAACAAAATATTTTAAATCTGTCCTTTTTTAAAGAAATTATAAAAAATGTAAAATTTTCTAAAAGTAGCTTTATTAAAACAACTAGAATAATTAGAAACCGAGTTTTTAATAAACATGTTTTTTACAAACTATAACTTTTTTATAAAAAAAATCTTAAAACAAATATTTAAAAGTGAAACTATTTAGATAAGAGCGGAAGTAGGGTTCATGTCCTCAGGGATACGTGTCAATTATTTTATACCAAAAATATTTTAGTATAGTTACTATAGTTAGTTATGGGTTAAGGAAGTTGGGGGTTTAATTAAAAACTAAAATTAGAACTAAATTGCAAAGAGTAGAAACAATTCTAGTAGGCCGACACGGCCAGGTCAAAACTAAACGCGGCCGTGTTAAGGTTCTGGTAGAAAAACGAAAATTGATATTTTTTTTTATTCTGGAAAGGAATTACTAAAAACTCTAATCAAATTGTAAAGTAATTAATATATGAAAACTAATTCCAACACTAAGGTAATTTCTTGATTCGATTTGTCTTACGATCATTAACGATTACGGTGCAATAACTATTTTTAATTAATGATTTGTATCGATACTAGATATCACGCCGTTCGGATATCCACTCTATCTAATGTCCAATCAATCGCAGTTCGTTGATTGGAGTCAACCCGCTACTCTAAGCTCACGCCGTTTGGATCTTAGCGTGCGTGTTGCAACGATGGAAGCATCGATTATAATTAAGCACACACGCCATTCGGTATGCTTAACTAGATTATGTGATTCTATAACAAGAATAAATTCATAGACAAACTCAAACCGTTAATTGTTACTTATATCAAAATCAAAACTTGATAAGAGTTTTAAATCTTGAATAACCTTATTAGAATAATTAATAAAATGACCAATTTTATTAACAATCTAATATATAGCGGATTAGATCCAGGTTTAAGATCAAGAATTAAACAAATAAAGCATTAAAATAAAAATATCTCATAATCTCTTTACATAAGTTCAAACCAAAATCACATAAATTAAACCTTAATGTTGAAAAATAGTGCCCTACCCAAACTTATCGACTAGATTAATCAAATCTGCAATAAAATAATTAAAATCTTACTAATCAAAATCTTCAAATAATTAAAATAGCTTCCAATCACTCTAGGAATTCACAAAAATTCCTTTTTGTCTTCTACAACAAACGTCCACCGAAGTGCTCCCAAATTCCCTTTTCTTTTTTTCTCCTTGGTCGATGTCCTCCAGCCTCCAAAAATGATCCACTTTAAAACTTTCAGCCCTATTTATCTTTTCTCGTTTCATCCAATAGCTCCTCTTTTTTTTGTTTGGATTTGAATTCTTTTATGAGGTATTAAAAGTTTCCAAACTTAATGATATTTACTTTTAAGCTCGTCTTTTTCTCTTTTCTTTCCTCTCTAACAATTACATGAGCCTACAAAACCAATAAAAATATACAAAAGTATATTCCATCCCACAAAAATTACTATTTTATAAAATAAATAAAAAATGCATGCAAGTAATGTAAAATATATGATGAATTATACTCTAAAAGTACTATAATTTATGACTGAAAATATAACTAACAAATCTCCCCAAGCTTAAACCTTTCCTTGTACTAAAGAAAGTCAAGATTAGGAATAAACCGTAAAGTGAAAACAAAACAGATTGTCATATGATTAGGATATTGGCAATACCTATCTTATACCCGCATAAGAAGTATGAGCATGAAATCATCTTATTATGCTAATTTTTAGTTGTCGTGCACAAATTGGGCTTCCAAGATTTTTTATCAACAAATGTGCCCAATTTGCTAGTTATGATCCTCTAACCCTTAAGTTACGGATTTATTGTTTGATATCAGTTAATTCAAGTTAAATCAGTCATTAAAGTGTGCCTACACGTTTCTTCACACGTTGAAAACCTTTCTAACCTCAAGGACTATAGAGAGCAAGTGGTCAATTTTTCACCAGACGAGATCACAAATGATTTTGCCATTATTGCAGCTTATTTATCATATAACTAACTTCTTTTTTTTCATATGGACTCAGCTCTCAACCTATTTTTGCTAGGTCTTAGTCTCCTTATGTGATTAGATCGGAATTAGGCACACATGGCTATTAGGTGTTTTATCCTTGTAAACCCAAGAACAATGGGCACTAGCATAACGGAGCACATTTATCTATTTATTACTATCAACCTATTTCTACACGCAACCTACGATTACATTAATAAAGGGTGATATCTTTCCCGAGGCTACAGAGGTGTTACATTCTCTTTTTTTATTTTTATTTTTTTTAAACGAATGCAATGCAAACCTAATATTACCATGACTATAATGCAACCCTAAATGCAATATGTAAATGACCATGATCGATAAGATAAAAAAAGAAATTAAAATTATCTCTCCCCAAGCTTTGAATTAAGCGTCGTCCTCGAGGCTTGGAGTAGAGAGTGGGAAGGAATCTACTAAGGTGGTTGATGTGGTGGACGTGGAGGTTGTCCAACATGGAGGTCGTGTAATGTAGAAATGGCGCAACCCATCTTTTGTTGGTGATCATACATGAGACGAAGCATGGCCCCCTAGTCATGGAGTTCCCCTCGTACATGACAAATGTCTTCGCGAACTTTGGCTAGCATGGTGTCAATGGAGGTAAAACGTGTCATGTACTCGTTGTGATGGTCCACTGGGGGAGGAGGTGCTAACGCGGATTCTGGGGCATGGTCATCTTCTTCATTCATATCATCGGCTTGGTCTCCATAACCTTGTTGATAATTCCCTTAGAGTAGCCATTGTGTTGCTTTCACTAGTTCAGCTAAGGACAACAGGTGATGAGTATCTTTGGAGATAACAAGGTATCTTTGCTTCTGAGTTCCCTTCAACCAAATTTGAGTGTGAAAATAAAGTTTGAACAACTGCATTTTCTCCATTTGAACCATGTCGGGATATCACGAACCTTTTAATCTTTCCAAGGAAATGGGTAGACGCAAATTGGGTATGGTATGACACCCGAGAACTGTGATGATGGAACCGCAATGAATTTGTCAAGCCGTAGATTGTGCAACGTGTATTAACTTGTGGCAAAGGTTAAGGGCAAAGTTTGGCTTTTATGGCTGCGGGTTGATCATACACCATAAGTAATAGAGCTCAAGTTGGGTGACGCCTCCAGTTTCCTTTCGAGCATCTATGATGTTGGAGAGGAGCCGATGTGCAACTCGAAGTGTTGGATGTACGATATGGGATGCCTTTGCATTAGTTGCAATGTACAACCATTTTTCTGTAATTAATGCCCAAAATTCTGTAGCATTGAACTCGGGATGAATGGGTGCGTCTGGTGTGAAGGTATCCCGATTAGGAGCATGAATCATACCATATATTTGATTGACAGTTAGGTTGTAGGAGTCGTTGAACAACCAAAAGTGTTGCCCATCGTCTTTTAATTCAACCGAATCTAAGAACTCAGTGGTCATTCATTTGTAACCTTCATCATCCCATTCAAACAATCCTTCCCATCCGATGTTGGTGAATAATTTTTTAACACCACTAAAAACGCTGATTGCTTTCATGGCATCATCGTCTACAAATTTGGTGTTAACCATAACCCGTTTGTCTAGAGATTGAACCTTTTCCATTGATCCACATCAATGAACACCAAATTATCATCGTTGGGTGTTGTAGTTATGGATCTCGGGGCTCGTCGCAACGTACCAGCTTCATGATGGCTAGAAGATGCTTCCTGTCATGCACGCAAAGCGTTTCTCACTCTTCTGGACACCGAAGCTGATAACGGAACCTGTGTTTTCTTCTGAACCATTCTGATCTGACGGTTGTTACTCCTGCATTAGTAATCAAACCATTATTGAAAATTAAATGTTTGTTTAGCTATCCCAAAACATAACAAAGGTCAAAGAATTCAAGCAAATTCACTAATAAGAGCATATAAACTGAATTCACAATTGAAATCATGCCCAATAAACCAAAGACTAAGAGCCTAATACCATCTATATAGTTCAGCCGTGTTCTAGGTGAGAAGAAAACATACCTCTAAACCCTGTTTTTGAATATACAAATGACAATTGGCTGGTCTAAAGTGCAATTGGCCTATTTACAGAGATATACCCAACTTGATTGGTAGCAAAAATTCAATCTTTAAGATACTTAGCTAGTGTGATAGTAGAGATGAATATGTTGAACAATGGGGTTAAGGGTGGTGCTTTAGGTTGACCAGCGGCGTTAGGATGTGGATGGCGGTTATGGTGGGGATGATGGAGTGAGTGTGGTCGAGGTGGTGCGTCATGTGCGAAGGCGGTTGTGGCAGTTTGTGGCGGGGGTTATGGTGCATGCCGGTCGAGAGAGGGAGACGGGTGGCGGTAGATGTGAGGGCGCGGTGGTGGTGAACGAGAGGGCGTGGTGGTGGTGGCCGTGAGGGCGTGATGGTGGCGGGGTGGTTTGGCTGAGAGAGAGTGGGGTAGAGAAAAAAGGGGGGAAGGTAGATGGTTTAAGTAGTAACTAGGGTTTCTAATTCTTAACTAAATTAAATATTCCCTTCCCTTATTTTTCTAAGCCAAACAGAAGCTCAATGCGGTCGCGTCGAATTCTTTAAGTGGTTTTAACATGGCCGCTTCAAGTTTCGGGAATTTCTAAATCAAACAGAAGCTTGACGCGTCCGTTTTGAATTTTGTCAAGTAATTTTAACACGGCCGTTTTATATTGTTGTTTGACAACCCCCCCCCCTTTTTAATGAAAGATGATAGAAAACAAACAAAATACGGGTTGCCTCCCGCTAGCGCCTTTCTTTAACGTCTTTGCCTTGTCATAGACCTTATTAATGCTTGTAATTCGAATTCTCCAATTCCATCGAGTCACCTTTTTCTTTTTCGAACCCTTCATAAAACAATTTTAGTCGATGCCCATTCACTTTAAATGTTTTTCTTGTTTTCTCACTTGTGATTTCCACTGCGCCATGAGAAAAAAACATTAGTAATAACAAACGGTCCAACCCAGCGGGACCGTAATTTTCCGGGAAATAACTTGAGTTTTGACGAGAATAACAAAACCTTTTGACCTACGCTGAAAGATTTTCGCGTGTTTACCTTATCATGAAATGCTTTGGTTCTATCTTTGTAAATTCGAGAGTTCTCAAAAGCATCGTTACGGATTTCTTCCAACTCTTGAATTTGTAGCTTACACCCTGACTTCATCAATCCTCATGTTGAATTGCTTAATGGCCCAAAAAGCCTTGTGCTCTAATTCAACTAGAAGATGACAAGCCTTTCCATATACGAGATGAAAAGGTGGCATACCTATTGGTGTTTTGTACGCGGTGTGATATGCCCACAATGTGTCATCCAAACGCAAGCTCCAATCTTTACGATTTGGGTTAACCATCTTCTCAAGTATCTACTTTATCTCCCGATTAGAAATCTCGGCTTGACCATTTGTTTGTGGATGGTAAGCCATTGACACACCATGTGTAACACCATATTTCTTGAAAAGTGCTTCGATCGTCTTGTTGCAAAAGTGTGATCCTCTATCGCTTATGAATGCCCTTGGCATGCCAAACCTGCTAAAGATATTAGCTTTAACAAAACTTGAAACAACTTGAGCATTGTTAGTCCTTGTGGCCTTTGCCTCTACCCATTTAGAGACGTAATCCACTAGCTAATAATATATAAACGTTACCAAACGATGATAGGAAGGGACCCATAAAATCAATGCCCCATACATCAAAGATTTTATATACATGAATGGGTGTGAGGGGCATTTGATCTTTAGCTTTTAGATTACCTGTTTTCTGACATCGTTCACAAGATTTACTAAACATGTATGAATCGAGAAATATGCTCGGCCAATAAAAACCTGAATCGAGTACCTTGTGTGTCGTCCGTTTTGGTCCAAAGTGCCCGCCACAAGCTTGTGAGTGACAAAATTCTAGAATAGAAGGTACCTCACTCTTGTCGACACATCTTCTTATAACTTGATCGGCGCAATACTTCCAAAGGTACGGTTCCTCCCCAACATATCTTCTTGCTTCCCTTTTTATCTTATCTTTTTGAGCACGGGAAAGATCAAAGGGAAAAATATTTGCAACTTTGTAGTTCACGATATCGGCATACCATGGAGTGGTGATTTGAGTAGCAAATAGATGTTCATCCGGGAATAAGTCATTTAAGGGCATTGGTTCCTCATTGTCTATGATCCTGCTTAGGTGATCCGCCATAAGATTTTCATTTCCACTTTTGTCTCTGATTTCCAAATCGAATTCTCGAAGTAATAGCACCCATCTGATAAGTCTCGGCTTGGCATCCTTTTTAGTCATAAGGTACCTCAAAGCTGCATGATCAGAATATACAATTACTATAGTACCCAATAAATATCGTCTAAATTTCTCTAAAGCAAAAACAATAGCTAAAAGCTCCTTTTCTGTGGTTGAGTAATTGCTTTGAGCATGGTCTAAGGTCCTTGAAGCATGATAGATCACATGTGGTACTCGATCCTTCCTTTGACCCAATACCGCTCCTATCGCATGATTGCTTGCATCACACATGATCTCAAATGGTGAGCTCCAATCTGGTGGTTGGATTATTGGTGCACTAACCAATGAAGTCTTCAAGGCATCAAAGGCTTGCGTGCATGCTTCGAAAAACACAAATTTTACATCTTTTTGTAAAAGTTCACACATTGGTCTTGTTATCTTTGAAAAATCTTTGATAATCTTTGGTAAAATCCTGCATGACCAAGAAAAGAACGCACTTCGCGCACACTATTAGGATTAGGTAAATATTTAGTAACATCAATTTTCGCTTTATCAACCTCTAAACCTTTTAAAGAGACAACATGCCCTAAAATAAGACCTTAATTAACCATGAAATGACATTTTTCATAATTTAAAATAAGATTAGTCTCAATGCATCTTTTTAAAATCATAGTCAAGTTTTCCAAACATTCTTTAAAAGAATTTCCATACACGGTGAAATCATCCATGAAAACTTCAATTATCTCCTCAACATAATCAGAAAATATACTTACCATGCACCTTTGGAACGTGGCAGGTGCATTGCAAAGCCCAAAGGGCATCCGCCGATACGCAAACGTGCCAAAAGGACACATAAACATTGTTTTCTCTTGGTCTTCCGGTGCAACGGGTATTTGATGAAAACTAGAATACCCATCTAAGCAACAATAATGGGACTTACCTGCTAATCTTTCTAGCATTTGATCTATAAACGGTAGTGGAAAGTGGTCCTTGCGAGTTGAGGCGTTTAGCCTTCTATAGTTAATACACACCCTCCACCCGTTTTGGACACATGTGGGGACCAATTCACCTTGTTCATTTTCAGTCACGGTTATACCTGTTTTCTTAGATACAACTTGCATGGCGTTTACCCATTTGCTATCGAAAATGGGGTAGATCATGCTTGCATTTAGCACTTTTAGGATCTCCTTTTTCATAACCTCCATCATTGGAGGATTCAATCTTCTTTGTGCTTATTTTGTTGGCTTGTAGTCTTCTTCCATGAGGATTTTGTGCTGCAAAGTGATGGGCTCAAACCTTTTATGTCAGCTATGGTCCACCCAATTGCTTCCTTCTATTGCTTGAGTGTGTTGACCAACTTCTTTTCTTCCTCACTTGTCAGCTTATTAGATATGATCACTAGCAAAGTTTATTTCTCTCCAAGTTATGCATACTTTAGATGATTATGAAGGTCTTTCAACTCTAGCTTGGGTGACTGCAAAATAGATGGAAGAAGCTTTTGGTTGGTAATTGGAAGTTGCATTTTTTGTGATTCATACCTTGCTTTCTTTTGTTCCTCCATAAATGTTACTACTTCCATCAACTCCTCCCTAAGCTTGAACTTTTCAGTAAGCTCTTTTGTTGTTACTTCATCAATGCTTATGTTTAACACCATTGCTAGAACATCATGGTTAGATAACTCAAAACAATGATCAGTTAAAGATTCAATAACATCTAACCAATTCAAAGAAGAAACATCACTTGGATATCGCATAACATCATATATATTAAAATGGATAACCTCACCATCAAATTCCATTGAAAGAGTGCCACTATAAACATCAATTTTTGTTTTTTGCGGTTTTCAAAAATGGTCTTCCTAACAAAACGGAACTTGAATTCGAGATCTCATCATCTTCAATGTCTAAAACATAAAAATCAGCTGGAAATACCAATTCATTCACTTGGACTAATACATCCTCTAATACACCTTTTGGGTATACTATGGAATGATCGGCCAATTGAATGACTACCCCGATCCTCTTTAACGATCTTACATTAAGTGCTTTGAAAATAGAGTATGGTAGGACGTTAATGGAGGCTCCAAGGTCGAGCATGGCTCGAGGTATGCTAAGATTCCCCAATTTGCAAGTAATATTTTCACCTACCTTGACTGTTTCATTACCTTTAAGCTTTTTCTTTGATGTGCAAAGTTCTTTTAAAAACTTAGCATATCTAGGAACAAGTTTTATAGCATCAATTAATGGTATGTTTACCTCCAACTTACGAAATGTCTCCATAATTTCTTGTTCTTACCTTTGTTTTTGTGTACCTTTTAGTCTTGAAAGGAATGGAGGTGGAGGAGTGTACTTTACCTTCACTTCATCGGGTTTTGGTTTGTTCTTCTTTTCCACGTCATTCTTATCAACCACAATCTCTTCTTCCTCTTCTTGTATTTCCGGACCATAATAGCATTTCCCACTCCTCAAGGTAATTGAAAAAGCATTATGCTTAGGATTTGTTTCAGTTTGTGCGGGTAACTTACCTTGGGATTCTATCTTGCTTACCGAATTAGCCAATTGAGCCATTTGTTGTTCTAAGTTTTCAATGCTGGCTTTTGTTTCTTGTTGAAATGTATGCATGCTGGTTGCTAAATTCTTGATAATGTCTTCTAAAGACATCCTTGAGTTCCCTACTTGTTGTTGTTGTCGAGGCTGAAAGTTTTGTTGATTGTTTTGCATCTAAAATGGAGGTCTTTGATGGAATTGTGGGGGGGTTTTTATGGATAACAAGAACTGGGTGCTTGTCCCTAATTTTGATTATTTCTTTGTTGTTCATAGGATCATGCATTCTGCCCCGGATAACCTCCTATTGCTTGTGCCTCTTCAACATATTCTTGAAGTGTGGGACACATGTCAGTGGGGTGTCCAAATTGTAAGCATATTCCACATGCTCGAGGTTTTTGCTCAACTTCCTTGCCTTTCGTAAGCTGCATTACAGCTTTAGTCAATTCAGCAAGTTGACTTTCAATATGAGAAGTGCTCACTTCTTTAACCGCCCGTGGTACATCATCATACCATCTGTCTTCTTGTGAGGAATGTTTGGTATCTTTAGCTATGGAAGTTATCAAGGCTCTGATTTGAGTCGGTGTTTTGTCAAGTAAAGCTCCCCCACTAGAGGCATTTATCAAATGCCTCTCTACTGGCGCTAACCATTCACAAAAGTATTGAAGTAGTGGATGTTCCGAGAGGCCATGTTGTGAGCATCAAGCACATAGCTTCTTGAATCTTTCCCAATAAGTATGCAAAGCTTCTCTTTTCGCTTGTTTGATCCCAATGATCTCCTTGGGTAGAATAGAGCCTTTGACTTCCGGAAAGTACTTATCTAAGAACTGTTTTGCAAGATCATTCCATGTGTTTACCGACCTCGGTGGTAGGTAATATAACCATTCTTTAGCCGAATCTTGCATAGCAAAGGGGAATGACCTAAGCTTGATTTGATCTTTAGTATCATTATGTGGCTTCATTCCGGAACACACAACATGGAATTCCTTGTGAAACTTATGAGGGTCTTCGCTCTCAAGTCCTCAAAAGAGATGTAACAAGTGGATGAGGCTGGATTTCAATTCAAAGTTCACCATATCGGGGTAGTTTATGCAGAGGGGTTGTTGGGTAACATCATGGGTTGCGCATTGTCTAAGGGTTTGTTCGGCTTGAGTTTCCACGGTTGGTTTGGGTGAGGGTGGTTCTTGATGGGTAGGTGAGTGTGGTGGAGGGGTGGTTGTTTATGAAGGTTGCGGTGATTCGGTTTCAAATTCAGATTCACTTAACAACGGTATATCTTGCCAAATGTCGGTGACTTAAGGTGAGGTAATAGGTGTTAAAGAACTTGCTAACTTCTTTTGGAGCTTTGCTTGTTTCCTTACCTTAACCACTTTGCAGTTTTTTTCTATCTATGAGTCAATCTCAAGTGGTGTACCTGTACGAAAAGATGTTGGCATAAAATGATTAGAATCACCATATCCCCAGCAACGGTGCCAATTTGTTGGGTGTCGAATCCAGCAAATAAAATATTGTAATATAAACCTAACGTCACACACACTAAGAATAGTATGAGCGGAAGTAGGGCTCGTGTCCTCAGGGATACGTGTCAATTATTTTATACCAAAAACGTTTTAGTACAGTTACTATAGTTGATTATTGTAAGGTATTTCAAAGAGTCTGATGCACTCAAAACAGTCAAGGTGCTTCCTGCATGCATACACTTTGTGTATGGTAGAAGTTACTTCGAAAGTTTTACACTCTGCAAAGAAATCTCTCCAAGTGTAAAATCTTCTGAAGCCAAAGACCAAATCTTCCGAAGCCAAAGATGAATTCTTTCGAAGCTTAGAAGACAAAGTCTTCCGAAGCCTCAAAGATAGAAGACTGATTTCTTCCTAAGACAGAGAAGACATGCTTTCTCTGATCAATTTTTTCAGAAAAGCTGACCAACTTTCCGCTGCCACTCTGCAGACTCACCAACTTATACAAGTTGGTGAAAAGGTCCATGCTTTAGGAAGCTATAGATTATGGTCTTGAGTCTGTAACTTTCTACTTTATGTACTTTTATTCTTTTTGTATTACATTAGGATGTGAGCTATGGCATGTCATAGTCACTAGTCAAAAGGTAATCTGCCTTTTGACTATACATTGATCTTGTTGTCTAGATTAGTGTTTCCAGCTGGCCTTCAAAGTATGGTCGGCTGTAGGATGTAGTATAAAGTATCTTAGGTCCTTGTATTTTATTTCCATGCTTTATAACACTTGTAAAAGAACTTGAGAGCAATATACTTTATCCTTAAAAACCATTCTGTGTGTTGTTCTTGGTTCTGTCTCATCTTTACTTGCTTGTGTTTCTTAGTATCACCAAAAAGTTCTAGTTCCCTATTTGATCTGTTAAATGTTCTAAGTCTCTTCTTATTGTGAAACTGATTGCATTGAACACCTTCACCAGTCCTGCAGTTATGCATTAAGGAAATTGGGGGGTTTAATTAAAAACTAAAATTAGAACTAAATTGCAAAAAGTAGAAAAAATTCCAGTAGGCCGACACGACCGGGTCAAAACTACACCCAGCCGTGTTAAGGTTCTGCCAGAAAAACAAAAATTAACGATTACGGTGCAAGATGCATCAGGTGGAAGGAAGCTTTGACTGGGTCAAAACTACAACCATCTGAAGAAGGAAGCTTTGACTGGAGCTTTTAGGTGGAAGATGCATCTCCAAACCAAGCAGTGATGGCAGATCATGATGAAGCCAAGGTATTGGAACATTTTTATACTCCTAATTGTATTGCTAAAGTAAATAGATACAAGTCCTATAACTTAGAGATGAGATCTGATCTTGAGTCTTTAAATATCTTAAAATCTGATTTCAAAATAGCTGAAAATGGATATAAACTAAAAATAGAAGATTTAGAGAAAACTATTTCCACTCTTAAGCATGAACACACCAACTACAAGACTCAGATCAAAGATCTCATCACTAAGTTAATTGAATGTCAAGCTGAGCTTGTGATCAGCAAAGCCAGGGTAGAAAAATGTGTTCTTGAAGAAGAGACCTTCAAGAACATGATATCCTCATCTCTACATGCCAAAGTTTGTTGCCAGAATAAGTAGGGACTGGGATCTACTGAGATAGCTCCTCCACACACCTTACTATCTGTAAGATCTCCAAGCTGTGGAACTTGTGAAGATGAGCTTCCCTTCATACATCCCATAAGTGAAGAGGATGAAGAGGAGATAGTGAAGGATGGATCTGAGAAGAGTGAAGAAGATCATCCTAAGAAGGGTCACTATTCTCTTGAGTAGAGAAATCCAGTTGGGTTGATAAAGTCCAAGAGAAAGAACATGATCAGAAGAGCCAAGAGAAAGTCCAAGAAAGCTCAAGATATCAAGGCCACTTTCAACTCTAAGCAGAAACAAGTGTTAATCTCTGCAGGATTTGAAGTGGTAAAGGCTGAAGACTCAACTATGAATCCTAGTACCAGGGGTTTTAGTTCTTGTCAAACTCATCCCAACAACAAGAAGAAGGCTGATTTGTTGTGTACCACTACTGCACAGCCTGAACCATCCATATCCAACAGCAAGTCACTCCCTAAAAGGCTTGCTACTTCATCTGTGAAGAAGAAGATGGAAATGGAAAGTGATCAAGATCAGTCTTGCTCTCAAAGGAAGACTTCTAGAAGAATGCAGATGGATTGTGTCATATGTGGTAGAACTTCTTATCTGGCTAAGGATTGCATTTACAATCCTAAAAGCACTGTCCACATGATCAAGAAGATAACTTCTAAGAAGATCAACAAGAAGCCAGCTTCTGAAGGAAATGCTTTTCCTCTCGAAAACTAAAAAGTGAAGAAGAAAACAAGTGAAAACTTGCCTTCGGAAGAAAAATTGGTCTCGGAAGAAAGGAATGCTTTCGAAGTACTGAAGCCTGCTGCAGTGAAAGCAAGATCTTCCAAAGGTCCAGTCTCCAAAACTTTCGAAGTTCTCAAAACTTCTAAAGTGTTGAAGTTCAAGTCTAAGCTTCCAAAGATGGTATGGAAGACAAAGAAAGACCATGTGACTAAAAGTTTTTCATCAACAACTGTTGCTGATCCTCGAAGCTTGAACATAGGATCAATTACTATTGCATTGTCTTCTATTGATATTAATGAGCCCAAGACCAGCAAGGCTTGGGTTTCCAAATGTAACTGATCATCTTTTTTTGTTTAGGAACAGCTAAAGACTAACAGGAATGTATGGATCATTGACACTGGTTGTTCTAGGCACATGATAGGCAATGGCTCTCTACTTTAAAATTTTGAGAAAATTGATGGAGCACCTGTTGCTTTTAGAGGAGATGTAGGAGGTTACATTACTGGAAGGGGCATGGTCACAAATGGTAAGCTCTACATTGAGAAGGTATGGCCGCCCCCCGGCTTACGGCCTTTACGCTACTACTACTGTGATGTGAGCGGTTCAAATTAGTTTGATCTTTCCCAATCATCCTGACCGGAACTTGTACGTAGCACTTGTACGGAGGTGCATACCCCTTTGGTTGGAGCGCTTTAGTTACGTGTTCTTCCTTCGCTGATTGAGTGCGCCGCCTAGAGCTGCTGAACTGCTTTCGCTGCTAGGGCTAGTCCACTACTAAATGATTATGATACGCCATCTCGATTGTCAAGGAGCTTGGATACAATCTACTGAGTGTATCCCAATTTTGTGATCAAAGACACAACATGCTCTTTACTAAGCATGAGTGCATTGTTCTCAAGCCCGGGGTGGTCATTCCTTAGGAGCATATACTGCTCAAAGCCCCCAGGAAAGGGAACATGTACAAGATGGATTTACAAGAATCTTCCCTTTCACGAGAAGTGTCTTGCTTTCTGTCTAAAGCAAATAGTGATGAGTCTTTTCTCTGTCATAAAAGAATGTGCCATGTAAACTTTAAAAACATGAATAAATTAATTAAGAATAATTTGGTAAATAGAATGCCAAAGAAAGAGTTTACAAGTGATGATCATTATGTTGCATGCCTGAAAGGGAAGCAGCATAAGGTATCTCACAAGCCAAAGGAAAGAAACTCTATCACTACTCCCCTACACTTGTTACATATGGATCTTTTTTGCCCCACCAGTGTAATGAGTCTAGGAAGGACCTCATATCGTTTAATGATCATAGATGATTTTACTAAATTTACTTGGGTCTTTTTCCTTAGAACTAAGGATGAGACTCCTGAAATCTTGAAGAATTTCATTTTGAAGATTGAGAATCAATCTGATCACAAGGTCAAGACCATAAGATGTGATCAAGGAACTGAATTTAAGAACCAAATTCTTCATACATTTTATGATGAAAAGGGTATTACAAGACAATATAGTGCTGCCACGACTCCTCAGCAAAATGGTGTTGCTGAGAGGAGAAACAGGACACTAATTGAAGCTGCAAGAACCATGTTGTCTGACTCTAAGCTGCCTATCACCTTCTGGGCAGAAGCAGTGAACACTGCTTGCTATGTGCAGAACAGAGTTTTAGTAGTTAAGACTCATGGTAAGACTCCTTATAAACTGTGGCACAAAAGGAGACCTTTTATTGGTTTCCTCAGATCATTTGGATGTCCTTGCATAATCCTGAATACCAAAGATCAGATAGCCAAATTTGATGAGAAATCAGATTATGGATACTTTATTGGATACTCTTCTCAAGCCAAGGCTTATAGAGTATACAATCTCAGAACTAGAATAATTGATGAGTCAGCCAATGTGACTTTCAAAGAACACACTCCTTGTGTGAGAGGTTCTGGTCTAGATTGGCTGTTTGATCTTGATTTAGTTACCAACTGTTTTAACAAGATTTGTGAAAATGTTTCAGGATCTACAGGTAATCTATCAACAGAAGATCCTGACCCAAGATTTGAGCTGAGAAGACCTTCAAATCAATCTACTTCAACTCCAGTGGTAACAAATTCTGCAGATGGAGCTCCTATCAGCACAACTATGACAAATCCAGTTGATACATCTGAAGTGCCATCAAATTCTTGCTCAGAGGCATAAACCCTAAGGGAAGGAGCTTTAAATGTAGAAGGAAGTGGTAATGGTGACAGTGATCAAGAATTCCTTGATGCTGACAATCATTCCATGGAAGACAACATCAATGATGTCACACACTCATTGGATCAAGTCTCTCTTGATAAGTGTGCTGATGTGGTGGGAGAATCTACTCTGCCTGATCAAAATTTTTCAAATTTAGATCTCTCCTACCAACTTGCTGTGATCTCTCAACTCAGGATCCACAAGTCTCACCCCACCACAAACATCATTGGTGAAGTTGACAAGGGGGAAAGAACAAGAGGACAAACCCATGATAAAAATGTTTTTCTCTACTCTTGTTTCCTATCCCAGGTAGAGCCAAAGAAAGTTGAGGAGGCTCTAAAGGATGGAAGTTGGGTTGAAGCTATGCAAGAGGAGCTACTTCAATTCAAAAGGCAAAAGGTTTGGAACTTATGTCCTCTTCCTTCAGGGAAGACTACCATAGGAACCAAGTGGGTGTTCAGGAACAGGAAAGATGATAGAGGACTTGTCATCAAAAACAAGGCAAGACTAGTTGTTCAAGGGTATACTCAAGAGGAACGGATTGATTACACTGATGTCTTTGCTCTAGTAGCAAGACTTGAAGCTGTTAGGTTATTCCTAGCTTTTGTTGCATCCAAGAATTTCAAGGTCTACCAACTTGATGTCAAGTGTGCTTTCTTATATGAGGTGATTGATAAAGAGGTGTATGTCAAACAACCACCTTGTTTTACAGATCAATATCATCCTGATTATGTCTGCAACCTTGATAAAGCTCTCTATGGGCTGCACCAAGCTCCAAGGAATTGGTATGAGACTCTATCTCAGTACCTATGTCAACATGGTTACAGAAGGGGTACTATAGATGGAACTCTCTTCATCAAAGGAACAGGAAATGACTTAATGCTGTTTCAAGTTTATGTTTATGACATTATCTTTGGGTCAACTAACCCAAAGCTCTGCAAGGACTTTGAGAAGCTGATGAAGAATAGATTTGAAATGAGTGCCATGGGAGAACTCAATTTCTTTCTAGGAATTCAAATGAAGCAGGTTGACAATGGCATCTTCATAAGTCAATCAAGTATGTTCAGGATATACTAACAAGATTCAGCATGACTGACTGTAAGGTTGCAAAGACACCCATAGCAAGAAACCACTCCCTTGGACCTAACCTTAAGGGGGAGTGTTTGGATGAGCATCTCTACAGGGCTATGATTGGGTCTCTTATGTACCTCACTGCCAGTAGGCCTGATATCATGTTTGCTACATGTATTTGTGCTAGATATCAAGCCAACCCCAGGATGTCACACCTGGTTGCCGTCAAGAGAATTCTAAGTTATCTCAAAGGTGCTCCATCACTAGGCCTTTGGTATTCAAAGAATACTTGACTTCAATCTGTATGCATATACAGATAGTGACTATGGTGGCTGCAACATGACTGCAAAGTCTACATCAGGGGGATGTCAATTTCTTGGTAGAAGGATAGTCTTATGGCAATGCAAGAAACAATCCTGTGTATCTGTATCAACTACTGAAGCTGAATACATTACTGCTGCTAGCTACTATGCTCAAGTGCTTTGGATTCAAAATCCGATGCTAGACTATGGATTCAACTTCAAAGAGACTGTCATCCACATAGACAACAATAGTGCTATCTTTATTACAGAGAATCCTGTGTAGCACTCAAGGACCAAACATATCAACATCAGGTATCATTTAATTAGAGATAATTTTGAAAAATGGTTAATCAAACTACTCAAAGTTCACACAAATGAACAATATGCTGATCTGTTCACCAAAGCTTTTGATGAACAGAGATTTAAGTATCTCATATCAGCTATTGGGATGATTAACTTTGAGTAGCTTTTTTTTAAACTTAAGTTCAATATTATTTCTAAAATCTGTGTATCCTTAGTTGTCTATTCTATCACCTTTATAAGCCCCTAACTATCTTGGAAGAAGAGTCTTTTAGAAAATATTCCTTAGATTTTTGAAAGTTTTGAACATAATTCCTTTCGGAAGAAACTAAATTACCTTTGGAAGCAAATTATGTCTTTAATATCAAATAACTGCTTATGACAATTTGTCTTCAGAAGAAATTCTCTTAATATCTTCCGAAGCCAAATTTTTCATAAGTTCTCACATGCTATTTAAGAATAATTTTCTTTCAAAAGTACTTGTCTCTTTGAAGTGAGAAATACTCTAAGTATTTTTCTTCCGAAGCAAAATTTTCAAAACTCTTAGAAATATATTCCGAAGCCAAATTGGCTTCAGAAGCTTTTATCAAAACTTCCGTATCCAAATTACCTTCGGAAGATTTTGGACTTCCAAGAAAACTACTTTTGGGCGCTTTTTCAGAGGTGGGACCGACATCCAGATTTCAAAGTTTATCCTTTCGCATTAACTTTGTCTCAAATCTATTTCATATATATATTCAACGGTTTCCCCCTCTTTCACTTTTCACTCTTCATCTGCAACATCTTGATAACCTAAATTCACCCACAAATCGCCTTTGTTCTTATCTTCCTTCATGACGAAGTTGTCTAAAATGGCCAACCAAAATCGCAGAAACCAACCCGATTTCTCCATGCAACTTCACATGCAACACAATCAGGTTGCTCTGTTGAACTCTGAGAAAGATCTTGGTTTCTCAGAGGTTTGCCGTTTCCTTTCTTTGTCCAACTACTTCACCTCCCTCATCATTGATCCTCCTCTCTATAAGGATCATCTTCTGGATGTCTAGCGGACCTGCCAAGAGGTCACCATGGATGGGAAGAAAGCACTGTCTGCCACAGTGCAGGGGAGGATAATCTTCATCACTCCGGTCATCATCAACACTCATCTTTAGCTGGATGATGCAGAAGATGATTTGTCATTTCCCAAATCTGTTGTTAACCAATCTTTTGAGCAGATGGGTTATGAGGGAGACTTCTTAGTCAGAACCTTCAGGAAAGGGAAGGTCTTTTCCCAGTGGAAGTACCTCCTCCATATCATCATACACAGCTTGTCAAACAAGCATGGAGGATGGGACCAGATTCCTGAGGATCTTTCCTTCATAGTCCATGAACTGGTTCAGGGGGTCAAGTTCAGGTATTCACACTTTGTCTACCTTAATCTGCTTTCTAATTTGGACTCCCTAGAATACTACATGTTCCCTAGATATGTCCAGCATATTCTTAACTATGAATTGGGCTCATAGTTGAGGGGAACAGGTAGAATTCTAAAATTGGGATAAATGAAGCCCGGCATCTTTAAAATCATGAAAAAACCAACTGTGGGATTCTCTGGGGTAGAAACAGCCCTTGTCCCTAAAATGTTAGAGCTCATTGCTCAAGGTGACAACCTAGCAGCACCAGCTAGTGTTGAACCCACACCTGCTGTCTCCCATCCACCATCTCAACCTACAATAACCATCACCTACTCAAGAAAACACAAACTAACCCCTGCTCAAGCTATGCAGTCTGAGCAGGCCCCTATATTATCACCTATGCAAGAGGAAGTGGACACTGGAGCTCCCACTTCCCTTGAGGAGCAAACCACTCCCATCTCTCATATTATTAGTGTTGAGGTTCCTCATGCTCAGCCTGATGAGCTCATCACCCCAACTGCCTTAAGCCTTCATTTAGAGTCTTAAAACTCTAGTGAACAACCTTCAGGGGACAGTTACCAACCCCAACCTCTTAATCTCAACCAATCAATCCCTAACCTTGAATTCTATGATGATGAATACATGGGATTTAGTGAGTACCATGAGTCTTTCTTCTCCACCCTTACTCAAGGAGAGATGAGTGCTCCTGCCACTCCCATGCCTAGCCCACACCATCCACCCCATACTGAGGTGGATCTCCCTAAACAAGTTCAGGAGGTCCATATGAAAGAGGCTCTCACTATTGCTAGTGATTACATCATTCAGACCTCATCCATGGCAACTCAGTCCATTGACACTTGACCTGAAGTTGTCAGTGAGAAGAGGAAATCCAGCAGCCAAGAATACTATGCTGGTGATGAGGAAGAGGACATCAGTCCAATTCTCTCATCCCCCCAAGATTCTTGATCTGAAGATGAGGGGAGTCTAAAACTAAAGGTGCACAAACTTGAAAAACTACACACCTATTTAGTCTTCAAGGTCAGTCACTTGGAATCTCAAGTGACTACCTTACAGTAGAGGGTCAATGATCAGCAACTTGAGATCACCGATCTTAAGGGCAAGCTAGCTGAGAGACCATCAAGACAAACTCAACCAGGTCCACAAGAACCTGTGAAAGTAGTGGACTTGACCTCCAGCTCACCTATGCAAGTGGGTGATGCTACTAAAAAGGGAGTGAAAGTCTCTACAACCATAGAACCTGGGAGTTCTGTCATGAGTATGGATAATGAGAACTCACCACCCTCACTTGCAGTTGTCCAGACTCAACAACTTCTTCAGGCTCACACTGATGTGGAGGCCATAATTCAACAACTGTTTGAGGAAGGAATTCCAATGACCATGTCTGCCCCATCCCACCTAGCTGAAAATCCAATAATGGGATGGTGGTATGACAGCTCAAGAATGGCATTGGTGCTATCAAGATCTTAGGGACAGCAGGAGCTCTTCAACTTTCAGAACCTGAGTTTCCATGATGGTATGAACTTAGTTAACCTGCCCTTCATCAATCCAAGCCAAAACAGATAGGCTGGCAGGTTAGCTGAGGTAATTCTAGAGTGGGTGCTGAAGGAATTCAGATAAAGAGCTCAACTATATAGACAGAGGCTAGCAGGAAAAACTGTTGGTCAACTAGATACTGAGGCAGACTCTAAGATTAGCTTCAAAGGGGAAACCTTAGTTTAATGTCCAGTAGTGAAACCTGTGAACCTTGAGACAGGCTCACCCTTAGCACCCAGTACCTTTAGTGACACACCTACAGGTGAAGATGTATCACAACCTCTCTCTAGCCAGAGCTCAAGCTCATTACAACCACTAAAAGGCCAAAGCTCTCTCCACCCTGAGTCATATAGGCCAACAATTGATAAAGGGAAAAGAAAAATGACTCTTGAGGAGATTGAGGAGGAGAAGAAAGAGAGGAATAGGAAGGCCAGGGGAGAGAAATCTGGAGAAGTCCCAAGCTTCATGCAAGCTGCAATCAGGGCTGCTCATAGGCCTGATACGCAGAATAATGAGTTAAGAGCATCCAGATTGAACTATCTGGGACTTAGGAATTACAATATAGATGAAATCATCTCACTCCCTTTTGTAGAATTAGATGAACTGGCAGACAGAGAGCTGTATAAAGAGCAAGGAGGCTGAGGCAGCAAAACTGCTCCTTAAAATCAAAGAATAAAAAAGAAGAAAGAAACAACAAAAAGCCCTTGTCCTCTCTCCAGTTCAAGAAAGTCCTGAGAAGGAGTCTATGGCAGTTGAAGAGAAACACACTCAGATAGGCAAAGAACAAGAAAAATAAAAGATGATAGCCTATCTGAGTGCCACAGGTCTCTATCAGGCAACAACTCTCAACCCTCTCTCATATGAATATATTGAGTTTGAGTACCTCAAATAGCTTGATGAAGAGGCACAAACTCAAAGAAAAGCTACTAAGAGAAAGATGAGAGAGGAGGCTGCTAAAACAAAAGCCACCATCAGAGTACAAGAAAAGAAGTCTGCTTACAGACTAAAGATGGTGAGCTTCTTGAAGCTGATAGACTTGGTCCTATGTCTCTATCCATAATGGATAAGCACATCAGGAGGATCAAGCAGAAGATTAAGGAAGATCAGCTTGTTGACTTGCATTCTCCACCAAGTCAAGCTGCACCTGAAGTTGAGGTGAAGGTTGAAGAGACAACACAACCTGAACCTTAAGCTACACCCAAGCCAACTTCATCTTCTGACCCATAGCAGGGTTCTAAATCCCCTTCTTCTGAACAAATAAGGGTTAAGGACCCAACTGAGAAGAATACAGAAAGCCCAACTGGTGCTGCAGGCCACACTCCTTAGTTGAAGTATAGAGTGAGAAAAAGGATGGCCATCAGAAGGGACAAAAGGAAGAAAAAAAAGTCCAAGGCATCCTCCTCAACACCTCAGGATGAGTAATAACATCCTTAGAAAGTGCACTAAGAGGCTGCTCAATCAACTCCATTCAAAGTAGAGCCTCTTGCATCTGGAAGACCAACTATGTCCTGAATCTACACTGCTAATCAAGACATGAGGACTGTAAACTGCTAAGCATCCTCTCTGTTTTTGTAGCATCAGCCTAGGGGGAGTTTGTAAGGTATTTGAAAAATGCTGATGCACTCAAAACAGTCAATGTGCTTCCTGCATGCATACACTTTGTGCATGGTAAAAGTTACTTCGGAAGTTTTACACTCTGCTAAGAAATCTCTCCAAGTGTAAAATCTTCCGAAGCTAAAGACCAAATCTTCGGAAGCCAAAGATGAAGTCTTCCGAAGCTTAGAAGACAAAGTCTTCCGAAGCCTCAAAGATAGAAGACTGATTTCTTCCGAAGACAAAGAAGACATGCTTTCTCTGATCAATTTTTTCAGAAAAGTTGACCAACTTTCCGCTGTCACTCTGCAGACTCACCAACTTATACAAGTTGTTGAAAAGGTCCATGCATTAGGAAGCTATAAATTATGGTCTTGAGTCAGTAACTTTCTACTTTATGTACTTTTATTTTTTTTGTATTACATTAAGATGTTAGCTATGGCATGTCATAGTCACTAGTCAAAAGGCAATCTGCCTTTTAACTTTACATTGATCTTGTTGTCTAGATTAGTGTTTCCAGCTGGCCTTCAAAGTATGGCCGGCTGTAGGATGTAGTATAAAGTATCTTCGTCCTTGTAGTTTATTTCCATGCTTTGTAACACTTGTAAAAGAACTTCAAAGCAATATACTTTATCCTTGAAAACCATTCCGTGTGTTGTTCTTGGTTCTGTCTCATCTTTACTTGCTTGTGTTTCTTAGTATCACCAAAAGGTTCGAGTTCCCTATTTGATCTGTTAAGTGTTTTAAGTCTCTCCTTATTGTGAAACTGATTGCGTTGAACACCTTCACCGGTCCTGAAGTTATGCATTAAGGAAGTTGGGGAGTTTAATTAAAAACTAAAATTAGAACTAAATTGCAAAAAGTAGAAAAAATTCCAGTAGGCCGACACGACCGGGTCAAAACTACACGCGGCCGTGTTAAGGTTCTGCCAGAAAAACAAAAATTAACGATTACGGTGCAATAACTATTTTTAATTAATGATTTCTATCGATACTAGATATCACGGCTTTCGGATATCCACTCTATCTAATATACAATCAATCGCAGTTCATCAATTGGAGCCAACCCGCTACTCTAAGCTCACGCCATTCGGATCTTAGCATGCAGGTTCCAACGATAGAAGTATCAATTATAATTAAACACACACGTCGTTCGGTATGCTAAACTAGATTGTGTGATTGTATAACGAGAATGAATTCATAGACAAACTCAAAACCGTTAATTGTTCCTTATATCAAAATCAAAACTTGAGTATTGTTTTAAATCTTGAAGAACCTTAATAGAATAACTAATAAAGTAGCCAATTTATTAACAATCTAATATATGCCGGATTAGATCCGGGTTTAAGATCAAGAATCAAACAAACAAACCATTAAAATAAAAATATCTCATAATCGCTCCACATAAGTTCAAACCAAAATCACAGAAATTAAACCTTAATGTTGAAACTAATAGTGCCTTAGCCGGACATATCGACTAGATTAATCAAATCTGCAATAAAATAATTAAAATCTTACTAATTAAAATCTCCAAATAATTAAAATTGCTTCCAGCCACTCTAGGAATTCACAAAGATTCCTTATTGTCTGTCTTCTACAACAAACGTCCACCGAAGTGCTCCCAAATTCCCTTTTCTTTTTTTCTCCTTGGTACGGATCTTAGCATGCGGGTTGCAACGATAGAAGTATCGATTATAATTAAACACACACGCATTCAGTATGCTTAACTAGATTGTGTGATTCTATAACGAGAATGAATTCACAGACAAATTCAAATCGTTAATTGTTCCTTATATCAAAATCAAAACTTAATTAGGGTTTTAAATCTTGAAGAACCTTATTAGAATAACTAGGTTATTAGCCCCGTGTATCACACGGGTTAAAAGTTATAAATATATAATTCAAATATGTAAACAAAAATATTTAAACTCTATCGTTTTTATTTTAAATCGATTATATAAAAATAAGGATTTGTGATCATAAGGTTAATTTAAATGGTTAAATAAGGTTTATGATGATTGATATCATAGATTCAAAATCTCTAGAAATGGTTGGTGTTATTGAGTTAGTTAAAAAAAATAAAAACTTCACATTTGTCGTTCAAAAAATATTAAAATAAAATAAAAAACTTCAAGTAAGAAATATACCATGATTTGTGAAAAATTTGTTAAAAATCATTTGACATATGAGCAGGTTTGGTTGTGAGTTTATTATTGATGCATCAATTAAAATTTGGTTATTGAATAAACCTATGTTCTCACCAACTTTATGTTGACTGTTTTGAGTATGTTTTTTCAGCTTGACAATATATACTATAATTTAGTGTATACATTCAACCTGTTCAATAGATGGTATGAGTATGTGGGGCAGCTATGTGTCTGGATCACTTTGGACTTGGTGGATCTCAGCGTGCATGTGGACGTTCACATCCATCACTAGCTGGGAGATTATGTGAAGTGATCGGGACATCTATTTTGGGTTTTAGGATTACTAAATGTTATAGTCTATTAATTAGACAAATTTTGTATAAATGTTGTAATCCTAAATTATTATATGAAAGTTTATGTTAAATTTTATTGCTGAGATTGTATGTTATCATAATCAATGTGTTTTGAACCGAGAAGTCACACCCAATCATCTCACGCTTCCGTCGAGATGTGACATTGTTTTTGTTACATATACATAAATGGTGCATTTACATACACATAAACTTATGCTTACATATACGTAAGCATCTAAGCTCAAAAGATTTTTAGTATATTTTTACATATGAGTTCTCAATTCTATTTTTTCATCTTTTCATTCACAGTTGTTTTTTTTTTCAAATTATGCTTACGCATACATAATCAATGCCTTTACATAGGTATAAACCCATGCTTACATATACATAAGCTTGCGTGTTAAAATATTTGTAAACATATTTGATACGTCGCAAAGCATGAATCGATTATTATATGTATTCTTTGTCAACTTCTTTAATCTTTTCTTCTATTTACTTATTATAATTAGATCAATAATATTGAGAAAAAAATTATAAATAAGATGAGATAGGAGAGAGAATGCATACTTTTAGGATGTATTTAATTATTGAGAAAATTTCAGTCAAACCACTTTTAGTCTTCCTAAAATTCCCTTATAGGCTTTTAATTTAATCTTTAAAGCAACATTTACTTACAATATTATCATTGCATAATCTCAATCATTGATTACACTAATCAATGGTGGATTAATGGTTTTATTGGTTTTCTAGTATAAAATAAATCACTTGACCTCTCCTTATTAATAATATTGAATACTAATAATATTACTCATATTATTTTCAAATTATTAATTTAATAAATTAAAACCTATTTTTTATTAAAAACACACTTTTTAATAACAAAAGTTTTATAAAATACAGAATACAATAAACTTTTTTAATAATAAATTAATTTTTCTTAAAACTAAATATTTAAACCCATATTTTTTTATAAAATAAATGTTTAAGAAAAATAAAATATTGTTTATTTACCTAAAGTAGCTATTTATATGCAATTATAATCATATTTTATCTTCAAATATAGTTTTATAATTTATAAATTTATATAACAACTTATTTAATATTTTATTTATTTACTTAAATTAGCTATTCATATGCAATTAGACCGGATACGATAAGAGTATCGATTATAAAAATCAAAATAACTAATTTCTAAATTCTCTCTCTCTCTCTCTCTCTCTCTCTCTCTCTTTTTTATTTTAAACATTTCACTACTTTCTAAAATCAATGTTTTTTATAAAAAAAAAAAATTTAATTAATTAAAAACTAAATATTTTGATTAAATGTACACTTTTAAAAAAAAACAATTCTTTTTTGAACTATAATTTTTTTTTAAATATATCTTTTTACACATATGAAATGTTATAAAACCGATCATTTTTAAAATAAAAATTTTATATAAAACTTTAATATAAATAAAATATCTTTTTACACATATGAAATATTCTAAAACTGGTCTTTTTTAAAATAGAAGATTTATATAAAACCGTTTTTCAAAATAAAAAACTTAAAAAACAACTGAAACCTGAAGTTTTTAATCAATGAAGATATTTATAAAACTAATTTTTTGTCATAGCAAACTTTTATTAAATACAAAAAATTATTTATAAAACAAAAATAACTAAAAACCATAGTTTAGAAATAATGACATTTTTATCAAAAATAATATTTTTCAAAAATAATATTCTTAAAACGAAATGTTTCTTAACATATTTTTAAAACCAGAGTTAAAAAAAACACTTTTTAAAATAAAAATTTTAAAAGAAATGATAAAAATATTTTTTTAACTAAAGTTCTTACACATAAGTTTAATTATATCTTATAACAAAATAGTATTTTATATTTCCTATCTTTTTATTAATTTTAAATATTTTTTATTTAACCCATGTAATACACGGGTTATAGCCTAGTTATTATTATATAGTATTTGTAGAAAAAAGATAAAATAAAAAATCATCGATTTAGATATTAATTTTTGCTATTATGCTTGTAACCACTGTTATGAAATTAGGCAAAGTGACCAATGGTTGCGACCGATATAAATGGTTGCAAAGTTAGCATTCTTATTAGCCACTGAATTGAAATTAGTCGCAACATTAGCGACAAAATCAAAATCATTAAAAAATTATATAAAATAAACAAACCATAAATGAAAACTAGTTTTGATAGTAAAAATTAATAATAGCATATGTGGATTTTTTTTAATTTGTAGTTGTTGTTGATGATGAATCTTAGTCTTTTGTTGTTGCTAATAAAAAAATTTCGTAGTTTCGTTCAGATTCACGGGTTTCTCTAAATCTATTGGTTTTCATTTGTCGGTTGGTTAATGATGATGAGTGCATGCGTATCAAAGACGTTTCTTTGGGTCTTTTGTCTAATTAGTTTGTTAATGGTGTTTGCGTAATGCATTGTTGATGTTATAATTTTAGTATTCTTGCAAATTGGTTTCGTGTTTCGGGTTTCTCTCAAGGAACACAGATGGGTTGTTTTTGTTTTTCAATTTAGGCCTTCATCTTTCGACTTATTGCCGTGGCTTGCTCCCTTGAGATACACCTTTCATACTTGAAGTTTAATCTACCATCATCTATTCTTAAACCTGCAAATCCCCTATCAATCTCTTCATGGCTATTTGAAATTGCTCAGTTCGAATTAGTAGCGGTGTTAGAGCGGCCATACGAAAAACTTGTGTGCGTGACCCACTGTGTGATATCCGGATCCTTATGTGCGTTGTTTTTATGGTCTCCTGCGACCCAACCATCGCCTAATTTAGACACTTTTCCATGTCTCAAACCCATAAGTCTAAGATCATCCTTGATCTGACTTTCCATCGCTTTCTTTCCAGTGGTTTCCATCACACGAGATTCAAATGTTCTTGTTTCTTGAATAAGGATCGTCAATGAGACTTGAACCAAATGGCTCTGATACCATTTGTTGCCTAGGATCAATTAACAATAGAGGATCATAATATGGATGAACAATAAGATTGGGTTCTCAACATAAGTGCAAGGAACTAGATGGGAAAACAGGGATATGATCGGGACATAATATCACACACAAACACACTGTTATTCCACACGTTCAAATGACAATCTTTTGGGGTATATATACACATACATTGGCGGTTAACAACTAACAAAATTAACACAATTAACCATTTTATTCCGACCTAATTTGCAGATTTGACTTTCTATTTGACTTCTTATGAATTAATCTAATAATACTAAATTGAAGATGATTTCTTGATTAAAACACTTCCAACATTCACTTTCCTAATCAAGAAATCATAAAGTTGATGATGTTCATTCGATTCTACAATCCATCATTTCCTTTTTCCTTTAAAATCCGATTTGTAATTTGACTTTGACTCTCCGAATGCTTTGATCAAGATAAGCGGTGTTAACACCGTCTTCATCGAATAGAATCTGATTCGATATGATCTAAAGAATGCCTGTCGTGTTAGCTATTGATCGGTATCTAAATTGAATAATAGGTACAAATTATTTTGGTCCTATGATCAATAACTAAACGATTTCTTTCTTTTCTGATTGCCTTTCTTCTTTCATTTCTGAGATCTTCTCCTTGAAGACTCTGATCTTTAATAACCCAATTTGAAGACTTGATTCTCGGTCAATCTTCTCTTTCTTTTTTTTTCCCCTCAATTTTCTTTAGTATGGCAATTGCTTGACTACTTGTGATTGAACCTTTCTAACCTCCACTCGAATACCATTTGTTGGTATTCAAGAAACCTTAAACAATAACAACTAAATATTGACAAAGAATATGATGAAAAAAACAGTATTGTTTTACTAATGAAACTTCTATCAAATGATGAATGTTTCTATATGATATAGAGCACGAACAATCTATGTATTTATAATCTGCTTTGACCCATATATATACACACACTAAATGGTGCCGGCGTTAATAACCTTAACCATCAACCGCCTAACTGACAGATGACATCTACGTGGGCATTTTATATATATAGATATTACACCCCACAAGTTTGACCCACTTGACATATTTACGTAAGACATAATATTACTTAATAAACTTTTATGATTAATGTTCAATAAGTTAGTCGCAAGTTTTTAGGAAGTTCAGTTGTTGACTTTTAGAATTCTCAAGTGTCATTCAATGGGTTTGAGAAGATTAACAGTAGCAAGGATCATACAAATCCGATGCAAAAGCAGAAGCTATCGATTAAGAGCAAGAAGAGGACGGCAGCAGTTAAGAAAAAAGGAAGATAGAGTGCGATTGGAAGAAGATACGATGTTGCCAACTGTATCATTTGAATAGTAAAAAATATCGGTGGATAAAACCAGCACAAAGTAGTCGAGCGCACACATAATGCTCGTAACTGTGGCTGTAAAGCGTCCAAGAAGAAGAGCAAGCAGTAGGAAGTTATGTTATAATGATTGACAGAAAACAAGTAAGCAAGGGTAGCGGGTTTGGTTCTTTGAATTCCTTGAATGAATCAAGTTATAGAATGGTGACGACACGGAACATGTAACTGATATAAGAACTTTGCTTCCATAAACCAGAATATGCCACAAAGAGTCTATATCTTAAACAAAAATCACAATTAATAACCCTTAAAACTGATGTTAGAAGAATAAGATAAAAAGAATAATCTATGATACATTAAAAACATGTCAATGATCCAAAGCAATGGAACTTTTTAATAATTTGCATGCAGTAGTAATTAAGACACTTCCATACTTTACTAAATGGGAAAATACTTTTAATACAAAAGGATAACGATTCATTTATTACTCCTCTACACTTTCTACCAATTTAGTGAAATCATGATTTGAAGATATGTACTAATTTCACTTGCCAAAAAACAACCGTATGTCATTTGGATTAAATCTTCTGATAACACTTGCCTTTTGTTTGCCAAATATGCGTAAATATGTCGACCTAAAAAGATCCACCATGAGGGGGAATTGCAGAGTGATAAAAAAAGCAATTGGGATGAAAGCTAATCCACATATCGGAGCAAGCAACCATGGTTTTTGTTCACAAAACACAAGGAACAAGGTCGCGCTGAAGGCTACCATCATAGAAGTGGTGGAGAGTAATAAAGAGGAAAGTCCAATAAACAATCTCCTTGGTAAACTAACTAGGAAGTCTTTCTCGGAAAAACGAGCTGTTAAGATAGATAAGAACACTAGTAGCGCGGTACTAGATGCGAATAGTGAGATTGCATCTGATATAGCAAAGATAATGAATGCAATTTCATTTTTAAACAAGGGGGTACCTTTTTCTTGATTACTTCCACCGGGTACCGTAATTGCAGCTGCAAATACAATTGTGGTAATAAGCGCAGCTGTGATGCTGCATGACTCTGCTGTGGTTTTCATCCATTGTTCTCCTTCCTTAACTAACTTCTCATGTTCTCTTGTAAAAACCATATCGGGTGTCTCCTTAAATTTGTTCTCTTGTGTAATGTACGTAGGAAACACATGCTTCTTCACTTCCTATAAAAAAGTTAATTTAACTTTGTTATAGTATGAGGAACTACATTAGCATTACACTTATGATTAACCATTTAGTTCTTAGGTACCTCACGCCATTGCAGTTCTTGTTGTAATTGTAATGCTGCTCCAGTTCTCTGATTTAGTACATTTGAAGGAGCTAATTTTCCAGCCAAATGTAAGATGTTGTTATTTGAAGAATCTACAATTGTTCTGTAGAGGTTCTTACGCTCCCCAATTTCATAGATAAGATTATAGACCTTTTCAGAACGATGTATTATTGCTAATTGGATAATGTCATAACCATTTTTATCTGTACTCTGAATTACTTCGGGTGATCTAAACAAAATCTCATCAACAACTTTATAAGCATTTTGACATGCAGCCTCAAGAATTGGTCGTGTATAATAGGGGTGATGTGTACCACTAAAGTCCAGCTTGTCTATCTCATCACATACCAATTCTAGAACCGCTTTCGCTTCTTCCCATTCTTTCTTTTTGTTTTCAATATGCTTGATGGGTGCAACTACAAGTCAAGAAATTTTTACTTAAAAAGATTATTAATATGAGAAGTGAGTTTACTTCATACTCTTACAAGCTAGTTTCTTTGCGCCCTTCCACAAAAGCGAATAAAGCAAATGGAATGACAAACCAACAATCAATATGAGGAGATATATAATAAATCCAATCGTCGACACAACCAGATATGGTACTACACAAGCACAAAACATATTAGTAGGAAACAATACTTCACTTTTGGTTCAAATATATACAATTAATTTTCTAGTTGTGTTTACCTGAAGTTATTATCACTAGTACCACAATAATCGACACATGAGCGATTACATTACCAAGTTCTTCGGTTTTGAGATAAAGCCTTATCGGGAGAATACATATCCCAAGTAGATATCCAGTAACCCAAGCTGCTATAGCAAGCATGTTGAAAATGTTGTCCATAGCTAAAATATAGACCCATAATCAATAACTCATAAACTAGAGGTGAAAAGAACTATAGAGAAAAGAATAACAAATAAAACAATACATGGATATATAAGTGTTTCGCCGTAGTCTAGTCCACTCGGAAAGGTTTTAGCGAGAGCCATGAGTACATCATTACTTTTTGAGGCAGACTTGGGAAAATTTTGCACCAGCTCTAATGCTAAACCTACAAGCATACACAATAAATGTCACTCTTCAAATCAAGGTGCCATAAATTTTATTTTATTTATTGACTACCTACTGTTGACTTAGGAGTCCTAGTGGGATCAACATTTCTATCTCATAGCATAACTTTCCATACCCTACTAATCACTTGTGTTATGAGCGAGATTTTTTTACTATGAAAATTTTTTGTTTATTTATATTATATCTACTTACTGTATCCTTTTGCAGAAATAGCATTAACGAGAAGGTGGACTCCAATTCCATCATCAGGGTGAATAGAGCCCGGTAATGAAGATTGTAACTCCGTTTTAGCACCATCATTCATAGCTTTCCATAAATATCCAATGGTATCAAGATGCATATTTTCATAAGCTTTATGCAATGGTTGTTTACCATGATTGTCTGCAATTTCCAACAACTTCATGTTCTTTTTAACAAGGAGATCCACTGCATCTTTGTTGCCAACAATTGCAGCTATGTGAAGCGCTGTGCTTCCATCAGAATCTCTCTTTTTAAGTACTTGATCTTCATTTATAAATGAAATTAATTTTTTCACAATGTCATTATGATAAGTTCCAACTGCAATGTGAAGTATAGTGCTACCATCACCACTGATCTGCTCTATCGCTAGGCTTTCATCCTCTTCTAGTACGGATTTTATTTCTGGCCAATCCCCTTTTATAGTATCTTCACGTAACTTTTTCTTGTGTTCCATCTTGTTTTCACTCTTTTGCGTATCTTCAAATTTAGTTGTGGTTTCCATTGGAACTACTATTTCTATTGAATTTACACCTTCTTCAATTGTGTTTGCTTCAGCTGGAACAACAACTATGTCTTCATTTTTTGCTTTTTCATCTGACTTTTGTAAAGTTGAATCTGTATATCATTTAAAATTGCATTTCAGTAATTGCATAGGAAGATATATTATAAACATTCACCTTTTCCATGCATTGTTAGATAGGTTTTACATTGAGGGGTCATGAAATATATTCACAAAAGGCACTTAACTCATTTGTATTGTGGTAAAACAAATATAAATTTGACCTTATTCGATTGATATGGCATATAAAGTGTGGTGAAGTAACAAGAGAGTGAGTGTCGTATGGTCGAATTCGAGTGAAATGATTCGAATTATTCGAACTTTGAAATTCTGAAGTTATATTTGAATTCGTTTCGAATTTGAAATGTATTTGAAAAAGCTAACTTGATTTTAAAATTTCAATTCATGTCAAATTCAAAATTCATTTTGATTGGAATTCAGGTTACTTCGCTTCTATTTCAAAAATAAATGTTTTAATGTAATTCTCTTTAGAAAATTATGTAAACCTAAAACATGTAAACGTCAAATGACAAAATCTAAATGGTAATATATGAATAAATTTCAAGCTAGTAAATGAGAAAGAGTTCAAAATAAATTGATAAGTGGTAACATCCATAATATTTGAAGTGGCAAATAAGTATTCAAAGTGGCAACTTTCAATCGAAATAAGTTCATAGAAAGTGATGCAAATTTGATGAATTAACAAGCAAATTAAGTATATTACAAGCCCATACTTGTGTGTGTGTGCGAGGGTTATTGTAAAAATAATAAAGTTACTAAGAACGGTGAAAAGCTATCATCATGTGTCACGTGTAACAACAGGGTGAGGGTAACTACATTTCTGAAAATTTGGCATTGATTATACGCGAAAAAACATACAAAGTTTCCTCACAAAGAACGAACAATTAATCTAGATGTGCTAAAATGCACAATTGATATGGACACGCTAAAACACACAATTGATTTTGGATACACACTTGAGAACACACAATTAAAAAGGGCTGAACACCCAAAGTAACTTATGGACATTTAAGAAGGTGAAAACATCAAATTATATGAAATGAAAGCGCATGGTTGTATCAGGTGAAAACACACAATTATACGCATACCTAGATCATCCTATTTTTTTTATTAAGAGCAGTGCTATAAAAAATCGGCCTCGGCGGCCGAGTACTCGGTGAGTACTTGGTACTCGGCAAGGTGCCGAGTCGCTATTCATCAACTCGGCCATATCACTTGGAATCGGTCAAACTCGGCCCTACTCGGTCAAACTCGGCCCTACTCGGTTAAATTCGGCCCTACTAGGCCAACTCGGCGCTACTTGGCCCTACTCGGATTTTTACCATTTTTCATCGATTTTCGCTGTCTTTACCCATTTTTGTTGAATTTTTATTGTTTTTCACGTAGATACCTTGAAAAATGATAATAAAATAATTATTACGTCTATAATATTAAAAATTGATATTACGTTTTGAAATATTTTTGTGTGTGAACATGTATTTTTTTATTTATAATTAATATTTACGTATTTTTTCTATAAAAATATTTTTAAAAAATTTTTTGATCCTTTTGTTTATAATTAATATATATTATATTAATTATATAATATATATTAGTAAGCTTATAATATTTGACATATATATAATTTCCCAAAAGCTAATTTTTTTTTATAATTTATCATATTCGAGTACTCACCAATTACTCCCCGCCTAGACAAGTACCCGCAACTCCCCATTTGATCAATCCAGCAGCGCCTAGCGACTTTTGAAACTATGATTAAGAGTAAATTACTATTTTTGTCCTTGTGGTTTGGACAACTTAATCATTTGATTCCAAAAATGAATATTTTAACAAATCAAGCCATGTGGTTTGTAGTCCAAAAATATAACCCTTTCTATCCAATGCATTAGTAGATTTAGGTTTTTTTGTTACTTTCTAACAAAGTGACTAAAATGTCCTTGTACTGAAATGATAATTTAAAAACCCTAGAGACAACATGTGTAATTTACTCTTATGTATATGTATATATATACTAGGTTATTAGCCCGTGTATCACACGGGTTAAAAATTATAAATATATAATTCAAATATGTAAACAAAAATATTTAAACTCTATTGTTTTTATTTTAAATCGATCATATAAAAATAAGAATTTGTGATCAAAAGGTTTAAAGGGTTAAATAAGGTTTATGATGATTGATATCATAGATTTAAAATCCCTAGAAATGGTTGGTATTGTTGAGGTAGTTAAAAAATTAAAAACTTCACATTTTTCGTTAAAAAAAATTAAAATAAAATAAAAACTTCAACTAAAAATATAGCATGATTTGTGGAAAATTTGTTAAAAAGAAGTTTAATAATCAAAATGGTTTTAAGTACCATTTAAAAAAAGGCTTAGATTAAACGAAAGATTTGAAAGAACTATGTTTAAATTAAAAGATGGTTAAAAAGACGTTTAAAAACTAAACAACGAAAATGACTTTAAAATAAGTTGAACGGACGGTTTAAAAAAAAGACATTTTTTTAATATATATATAAGAGTACATTACGATTATGTCATGAGGTTTTTAATTACCATTTTAGTCCAAGTGTAATTTTATCATTTTATTAAAAACTAATATAAAAATCTGACTCTATTAATGCATTGAATAGAAAGGGTAACATTTTTGGTTCAAACAATATAACATTTCATTTTATTTTCTTAATAATTTTTAATTATTGTGATTATTAGCTTTTAGGTTTCATGGCTTCATTCGAATCACCAAGAGATTAGAAATACCCATCCGAAATTGATTTAGTAATTAATTTCAGGTTGTTCATGTTTTGGGACTAATTTTTGAATATTTTATCTTATTTAAGATGCGAATGTGTATTATATAATTATTTGTGTAAGAAAGATTTGGTTGTGAATTTCTCTTTGCTCCTCGAGTATATAATTCTATATGTTATATACTTGGGAGATAAGGGGAAATATTGCCGAATTTTTCTTAAACAAACAATCATGTAATACACATTCACATATGAGATAAAGTATTCAAAAAGCACGTGTAGCAATCTACCCTTATGAATTATCTATCCATTGTCCTAGTTTTTGTTTATGTTTTATGGATATTTTTTCATCCACTTAAATCCTAAATTATGTTGCAGTTCCATAATCATGTATGTCGATAAAAGTTGGTTTCTTAATCCTAACCTTATCTCAAAATAATGCATTGGAAGAGCATATGGGGGTAACTGTTTGTATGTTCTATGTTTTTTATTCATTTTTTACTTAACTATTATCTTTTTATTTGACTTAAATGTAGCGGCGTTTTAATTTAATTGAGATTTTGCAAGATTGTGAACGCGCTTTTACAGGGTGGCATTCATTCGATCTATCTCAAGTGATTCAGTGACAAGAAAAACCTGGCAAAACAGTGCTTTGAACGTGTTGGAGGATATAATAATGTAGAACAAGCAAGGGTCAACCCTCCAAAGGGTATGAATGATGAAAATTGGAGGAAAACCGTTGACTTTTTTCATGAGTGACGCACATAGAAATGCGTCAACATCAAAGAAAACAAATCGTCAAACATAAAAATTCCCAAACCATGGGGGGAACTGCTTCATATAATAGTTATTGTTACAAGAAGCTAATGGTTTAAATTTATATGTGTTTGTGTTATCTATCAACTTTTATTTAATGTATAATATACCTTTTATTATTAAATAGAATAAGAGCAGACTTGAGTCATTTTATGATGCTCATATCTCTAAAGATGGGACCTTTGACAATTACAAGCTTGCCGAGCTACAATATGTAAGTATTTATATAAATTATAGTTTTCAAATGTATATATATGTATGTATAAATGAATAAATATATTAAATCATTTTTGTTAAATATAGAACCAATTAAAGGGACAGTTTGATGAGCTAAATCAAACCCAGAATGAAAAAAATGTTTTGTCAACGTCGAATGAGGTTGATGTTTTCGAGTCAGTGTTGGGTTCTTGTTGTGGACATATTAGAGGGATTGGGTGTAAATTGTCTCCATCTGCATAGGGTCGACTTCCTTTGTTAATGAGCAGGAATAGACACTTTAGTCATTTACACCGGTAAAAGTAGCTTGTTTTTAGTTAGTAAATTTGGTTTATGCTAGTAGTTGGTGTTAATGTTGATACTTAGTCTATGTTGATAGTTTAAGCTTAAACAGGTGAAAATGACATTTATGAACTTAATAGACTTAAAGTTAGATGTTTTAAGTGTATCAATGAGAGTTTAGGTTATTTTGATTCTTTAGAACTAAAATATACTTAAATGATCTATAGTTTAGTTTAAACGGGTCAAAGTTACATAAACTCACTATGAAACATTTTCTAAGTCAATTAAAGTTCATTCATTTCATTTTGACCCATTTAGCGTTAAATTAGAATGGTTTTAAGTTTATAAGTGTCACCGGGTCATTTTGACCTAGTGGAATTAAAAAAGACTTAAATTATCTAGGTTTTATTTTAAATGGATCAAAATAATCGAAACACACTTAATATACTTAATGTTAGATGTGTTACCTTATAATATATACTTTATCAAAATACAATAACTTATAATATATAATTTGCATTGTAGGCTTAAATTGCAAGTTTGCTTAAAGTTCCAAATTTTTTGTCACAACTTACAAAGTTTATTAGCTCGAAAAAGGCTATAATCAAGCCGACGAAGATTATTCGGACGAGGGGGATGAATAGGGTATCGAATGACTAGTTTAAATTTGTGTTTGGGTAGTTTTATGTTTAAGTTAAACAAGACATTTAAGTTAGTTACTTAACGTTTATGTGTGAACATCGTATGTCTTTTATGAATACTAAACTTTGTATAGTGTATTTGTGTTTTAGGGAATCTGGATTTATGTTTATAGGTGTACGATTGGTTTGTAAAACTGGTATTAAGAATATATATAAAGAAAATATTTATAAAAAACTAGGACTAATAGCAGCTACTTGTCGCTGCTAATAGTCTTCGTGAAAATTTTTTATTACACCTTCAATAGCGGCGACATCAATAGTGGTGATGTATTAGCAGCGATTTGCTAAACAATTGTGGCGAGTTATTAGCGGCGACAAGTCACCGCTAATAGTAATAGCGGTGATAAGCTGTACTTTTTGCGGCGACATTTGTCCCCGCTAGAAGCCGAAATCTTTGTAGTGAGCCCACAAGTCATCCAAAATGCTAAATAAACATGTCATGTCTGTTCAAACACATAGGATCTAATTTAAGCCCTTATCCACCAATCATACACATAAACTTGATGCCTTGAACTACAATAGAAAACACCATCCATGAAAAGAAGGCAATTGTGTTCTACACTTTACATTCTGGGACTCCCAATTCTAGCACGTGTCCCTATTATATCTTTCTATTTAATTGCAAGAAAGATTTTTTTGTTGTTTGATGGTTTATGTATATACGAATTCCAGTTCAGCTGTATGATATGATGTTTTAATAGCATTATTGTTTGTTCTTGGGTGGCATTATGAATTTTGTTTTGTTATGCAAATTTATTTGTTTCTTATCTTGCTAAATTATGTATTCTTCCCTGCATATTTATTCTTTCAATTTTCTTTTGTTATTTGAGATAAACTGATCTTAGATCAATAATTATTCTGTGTTTTTTTAACTTTGTTGCCTTTAGTAGAGTTGCAGTTTCACGTTTATGCTATTTGCAGGTTTGTTCTTTTCTTTTTTCAGTAATGTAGTCTCATTTATAGGTGATTTATGGCTCTGTTGTAAACACTTTACAGGTCCAAGTTGTAGATCCATATCAATGGGTCAAAGTCAGTAGGAGTTTTATTTAATCACATGTTTATTATTAGTTTGTTGAGTCATAGTAGTGTATTAGTGGTTTTTCTTTCTTTTAGATGCAAGAATTACTTTTTCTATCTAATGTAACTTTGAGTATGAATGAAAAGTGTAGAAGATTTACAAGCACTAAAAATCCATCTATTGTGTGTTGTTATTGGGACCCGAACCAACATTTGATATCAGAGCTTGAAGGTTGTTTTGAGAGTCGTGTCAATAAGGTGCGGCCCTTTGGTTGCAGGGCTAGTTGGAGACGATGAAGAAGGGAGCAATTACATGTGAATCGCAAGAAGAGGTGTGAAGACCGGGTGCTACAGTAGCAAAGACCGAAGAGAGAGACCATCGTCGAAGAGGAATAACCGGCGAGAAGAAAGAAAGACCTTGCTCGTAGTGACGAAGCTTGAACACTCCCATAGGGGGGCGGGGGGCGAAACTAAATTTTTTAGGGGGGTGAACTCGATATATATAAAAAAAATTTACACTACAGGGACAAAAATTTACACTACCGGACAAAAATTTACACTACTGACGAAAAAAAGCGGGGGCTGGCCCCCCGTCCCCTAGTATCCTTCGCCTATGCGTGCCCGCAAAGTGAGTTCCGGCATGAGACCGAAACCACCGACAAAGCTACAAGGTCCGGTGGCTTGAAGTTTTAGACCGATGACCGAACAACGTAACCGAGACCGGTGGTTTTCCTGAAAAAGAAAGACCGACCAACAGACCGTAAAAGCCATGTTAACCGAAGGCTTAGAGACTGAATGGTATTTTCGTATCTAAAAAACCGAGAAAAAGAATGAATGAAAGAAAGAAAGAAAGCAGAAAATCAAGTGACAAATGGCGATAGTACAAGCCTATGTGGTTGTTTTAGGTGCTTTGATGCAGAGGTTCTGAGTGACCCGAACAACGTTCTGAATGAGACGGAAGAGAAAATGAAGAAACGAGCTGCGTGACCGGGAAGAGTTGAATCTGTGTGATTCATGTTGAAGGTGTGATCAAAACCTGTGTGTAGGGCTGGGTGAAGTACTGAAGTTAATTTGGGTGAAGAAATAGATTGAAGAGGTGATGATATTGGTTGGTAACCTAAAAAAAAGAAGTGTTTAGGCATTGCACATGTGGAATTAAAAAGTCAAAATAAACAAAGTCCCATGTGTGGTGTGGTTCTGTGTGTAGCATTGCACCGAAAGTATTACTGTCAAGGGGCTAAAAAGATTTGTTTTAGAAAATTAAATCTTTGTGGCTTAATTATTCTAAGTAAAAGATGGTGATGTCGAGTATTGAATCTATGTGGTTCAATCAAAGAGCAAGAAGCAAGACGATGAAGTGAATGTTAAATTAATCTTTATGGGTTTGTCATGAATCCTTATTAACGTTACGTTTGTTGACATAGGCTTACCTGATATATACACGTATATGCATACCGGCAATGACAGGATAAACTGAATAATTAGATTCTTTGTATTGTATTATGTTATAAATTCATGTGTTGCAAGACTCAAAACCTTTTGATTTAATCCTGTTATAAATTCATGTGTTGCAAGACCTCAGAACCTTTCGATTTAATCTTTTTACTTAGCCTTATATTGACTATCAATGTAAGGCTAAATAATATTAGAACACCACTAATATTACGTTCTGTTAATATTTATATATACAAAAAACAGGGTGCTAGCCATCTTAGTCGGATTAGTTATTTTTGTCATGAATCCTTATTAACATTATATTTCTCTATACTCCAGTGCCATAAATATTCATAGATTTGACTAAATGTTATCATTAATCAATAACTAGTACAGTGGACATATAAATAGTTATTCAACACTCATTTGAAGTTATCATCCTTCTGTTCCTAATAAATATGCACATGCATGTACTTGATTGTATCAAATAAAGTGAGGTTATAATTTAATTTTATGTATATGTTATGTAAGTGGTTGTAGTACAGTTTATTTTAACTTATGATCCTCTTGTTCTTAATAAATGCCGGAATTTATTTGAAATTACTAGCGACATTATAGTTTTTCTTTACCTATTTGTTCGTGCATAATCAGAGATTCAGAGTTTACTTCTATTTTACTCTCTACATATTATTTCTGGTAATTACAAGGCATAAAGGAGAAGGCAACAAAAGATGTAAGTCTTTTTGTAAACCTAACACTAATAGACTCCAGTTAAGTATCTTCTATTTGTCTCACATACAGTCATTGAGTGCTGTAACATAAAAGACCCCCTCCGGCCCCCACTAAGCTTTGCTCATGCTTTTATAACATTTTTCTAAATAATAAGCACTATAGCATCACCTGATTGCTCCTAACAAATAGATTCAGCCAGCAACATGCCACCAAAAACGATTCAGACGCGTTGCGAAGCGTGGGAGGACTCCAACTAGTTACAATTAATATGAGAGTTAGTCAAGTTGATTGGCTGGGATGAGGAGTTGACGACTAATTCGGGCAATACTATAGCCACAACTCTGGGGATGGAAACTATGGATGGGAAAAGAGGATCAACTAAGGGGCAGAAAGAACTAAAGCATATCTAAGGACACGGTGGCAAGCCTGGAAAAAAAGGGTGAGGACGTATGGACGTCCATGAGCAAATTCTAGGCAAAGTAAATTGTTAACTTGCCACCGATATTACAACCGAGTTCTTGTAATAGCATCGTAATTAACACAAGGATTACTAGAGGAAAAAAACACACTTTTATTATCAAACTGACTTTTTGGGTACATACGAAACAGAACATATCTTCCTTATTTATAGACTAAGAATGCGAATTAGATAAGGATACACATTATCATCTTATGATAACTCTAAGACTTGTCATTAAATATAAAATAATAATAAACTAATTATTACGTACTTGACTCTGTGATCTCCTCCAAACCACCCCTTTGAGATCGTGGCTACGTTCCTTGCTTCTACTCGTCAAGTTCCCAAGTTCGTATTGTCTATATTTTCACATAAATGACTCAATACAACCACTAGAATTGTTTGGTAAGAAGTTCATAGCAATCATGGAAGAGTTCAAAAGTGACAACGTATTAATTCCTAAGATGACTTCCTTAAATAATCATTATTCATGAGGAAAAAGGAGGTAGGACCATGGAAAACTTCATTTCGGAAATAGAGCAATATTTGGATGGGGTGGACATGGTAGATGACCAAAGAAACTCAAGATCAAGACCCTATACATAAAGGATGCCATTGCTTTATGGTGGCGGTGCAAGCACGAGGAATAAGCAAGTGCATAATTGATACTTCGCTAGATTTCGTAAAATAAATAAAGTAACAATCTTATGAGTAGAACATTGAAAATGAAGACAATAGTTTGTTGCGTAATCTTAAGCAAAGAGGCTGCATCATAGATTACGTCAATCAGTTTACAATCATGGGCAAAGATAGAAATTTATCTGGACTCAATTATAATTATATCTCTTTTACTTTCACGATGGCTTGCAATCGTTGTCGAAAGACATTTCTTTAAATCAAACTTAAAGAAATATCAAGGAGGGAAACCAACTCAAACAAGAGGAAATTATGTATAAAGACCAACATGGAGGGATATGATACCACATGTACGCATAATGGTTGTTCATTTGCGATGGCCCACATCTAGCTTGAGATTGACTCAAAAAGCCTACTTTGCACGCTATAATCGCCTTGGATGAAAGCTTACAATACAAGGATGCATGAATTGGATAGATGCAGGTCCTTAACATGATAAAATCTAAAATAATATAGTCGACTTCAACTTTCGCCCGAATTGAAGGTTCATCTGGCCTTCCATATAAGTTTTATTAAGCCCTATCATGCCAACATGGAAGATTTAGAGCTTGGTATTTCTAAACGTACGGACAAGAAAAGCTATAGTATCATTGTTCGATTATGAGGGTGGTGATTTTTTTTCTGGTTGAACCATTTGAAGGCGAGGCCAGTGATGTCATAAAGAATTTTTTATAAAATGGAAACATATATATGCATGATATGAAAACTAATGGGGAACCCGAGGCTACTTTATAATTCAAAGATGAAATCATGAAGTATCAGGAAGAAGGCCCGACGAGGGCGTCACAAATGTAGGTGTGTTTTACGACCCGCTTAAACTTAGATCGTAACTCTTGGTTTTCCAAAACTGCAAAAAGATATTGTGTGTTAAAGTGTTCTTGAGAGCATACAAAGTCTCTCAAGGATAATTGTTGATGCTCTCAAGCTTCTTCTTTCTTTTTCTAGCATGTTGAACTAAGGAGACGCCTTAGTTTGATTAGTTGAAATCAAGTAAAACTCTTCACTACAGTTTAGCTGATTTAATGTTTCTGTTTCAACGAAGGTATTAGACATTTTCGGGAACTTAGTTAAACACCTTTTTGCTTTAACATATCAGTAGCAACTGATTAGGGGGCAGCGCTTGCTCAATCGCAACTGAGCAGTAGGCAACCAGAAGTAGTAGGAACAGCTGATGGCCATAAGTGGCAATGCATCAGTTGTAATCCACACGAATAAGTTACAAATGATCAGCACTAGTGCGAACAGGTAGCGACAACAAACTCTGAGTAACTGTCAGCAGCAGCATCCATCGACGGGGTGACATCATTAGTAGGTTCCTCACTAAGGGGGTGACATCGTCAACAAGAGCTTCGTACTATTGATGATGTCATCAGTGATTACCCAAGACGCGCTTCACATCTGACCCACACCATGTTGGTTCAGGCTCAAGATTCCACGGTGACAAACTCATTACTTTCATTACTTGCAATACATACATATATATGGGCTATAAGAAAACATGCGAACATGAGTTAGTGACTTAGTGCTCCTATATAATAGACCCACTAACACCCACTACTACACTACAATACTCTTGCAAAATTGAAACTTGCTACATATTCTAAACAAAACATGACTCAAATACTAGACCAGTGACCTGTAACTTGACCCGATTAAGATTAATCCAACACACCATCTGATAAACCACTAAAAGTTTATTCAAGAAAACAGAAGGATTCAATTAAGGCAAATGGGTCAATGGACCAATTCCAGTGGGTTTTTGACCCGTACATTAAGATGGCTAAATTATAGGAAATCATTAATTAGTGGGAGTCAAAGTCAAGAGCTAATTTCTTGGGAAAGCAAAGGCATATGCAAGATTAGTGGAGGAAATCCCTGGTGATATTTTAGTATAAATAAAGCTAGAATCCTAATTAGTTTTCATTGTCTTAATTATCTATTTCTATTGTAATTTGGAGAGCAGCCCCTCTCGAATTGGGCAAACCATTATCCTATCTTTAATAAAATTCCAGCCTATTCAAGTTTAGAATTCTAGTTTTTATCATTTGGTTCCATTGCCGGGAAACGAAACGAAGATGGTTCAGACCCGGAACCACCAAACGGATAGCGGTCCTAGTCAGAGTGATCCAATCGCCACTCAGTTAGCAGCCATTGCTGCAAAACTTGACGCGATGGAATCTCTTAAGGAGGACGTGGCAGCCCTTAAGCAGCAGTCTCAATCGCGCGATAAATCCAGCCATGGCAGAAATCGATTTGAAGAAGGTGACAGTTCTTGGCGATCACAACAACAATTCCGACCCTACCATAAGATTGACTTCCCGACATTCAATGGAGGCGACCCGAGAGGATGGATATTAAAGGCTGAAAAGTATTTTCGTTTCTACAATACCATCGAGGAAGAGAAAGTTGATGTAGCAGCAATGCATTTAGATGGAGATGCTTTGGATCTATACTCCTGGTTATCAGCTGAACAGGAGTTAACTTACTGGGAAGAATTAGTAAATGCACTGCAGAAACATTTCGGACCACCGGAATTTCAAAATCCTGACGAATACCTTTGCAGTATCAAGCAGACTAGTTCTGTCCATGAGTATCGGCAGGAGTTTGCACGTCGATCAGCACGGGTTTCAAACTGGCCTGACCACTGTTTACTTGGGGTTTTTCTTAACGGCCTCAAGGAGGAGTTGAAAGTTGATGTTAGGATCCATAAGCCCCGGACTGTTTACAAGGCGATGAGCTTAGCCCTTGAGTTCGAGTCCAAACTTAACCATACCCGTACCGACAAAAAAACCCCATGGAACTCGCAGCACAAATCTGATTCAAAACCCTTTACATCTACTCCTGCTCCATTTTCAATCCAATCAAAACACGATACCAAACCCAATAGTCGGATCACCGACACAGAAAAACAGACTCGTTTTCTTCGAGGCGAGTGTTTTTGCTGTGGTGACAAGTATGGTCCAGGCCATAGATGCAAAACTGGTGCCCTTAAATTGTTAGAGGCTGATGAAGAGGTGCCCGAAAACATGGAAACAGCAGAAGACAAACTGTTAACAAATCAAGACGATATGGCAGAAATTAGTCTCCATGCTATTCTTGGAAAAACCCACACTTCAACCATGAAGGTTCACGGTACTCTCAACTCCATTGAAATCCTTATTCTTATTGACAGTGGTTCAACCCACAACTTTATTTCTGATAATTTGGTGCAAGAATTAAATATCACAACTCAGCTTATTCCACCATTTGGAGTTCAAATTGGTAATGGGGATATCATTCGTTGTAGCCGTATTTGTCGTGATGTGGTCTTACAGGTTGGAGAACTAAAAATTAAATAAGATTTTTACCCGTTTTCTCTTGGCGGTTCAGATGCGGTTCTTGGGATACAATGGCTAGCAACCTTGAACACGGTTCAAGCTAATTGGAACGAAATGTTTTTGATTTTTTCAATCGATAGGCAAAAATATAAGCTTCAAGGTGTAGCTTCAGGACCACAAAAATCAGCCTCGTTCCAACATCTAGCTATCGATCTTGAAAACAAACTTGATATCCCAAATAGTTTACAGCCTCTATTAGAGAAGTTCAAAATTGTTTTTGATGAGCCAAACACTCTTCCACCTTTTCGATCACAGCACCATTCTATCCCTCTTCTCCCTAATTCCACACCACCTAATATCCGACCATACAGATATCCCCATTCCCAAAAAACAGAGATCGAGAAACAAGTTGATACCTTATTAACTGCTGGGTTTATTAGGCCCAGTACCAGCCCATTTTCCAGTCTGGTGCTACTTGTCAAGAAAAAAGATCAATCTTGGAGAATGTGTGTTGATTACCGAGCTCTAAACAAACTCACCATAGCAGACAAGTATCCGATACCCAATATCGATGAGTTATTGGATGAACTCCATGGGGCTACGGTATTTTCCAAACTTGATTTACGTTCCGGCTATTATCAGATTCAGGTCAGCCCGCAAGATGTAGAAAAGACTACTTTTAGAACTCATTCCGGGCATTATGAGTTTATGGTAATGCCCTTCGGGTTAACCAATGCCCCATCCACTTTTCAAGCAGTTATGAATGATTTTTTTAGGCCCTATTTACGTCGTTTTATCTTGGTTTTTTTTGATGATATCCTGATTTACAGCCGGTCAATGGATCTGCACATCGAACATCTTCAAACGGCTTTAACTTTGCTGTCTCAACAAAAGTTTTATGCTAAGATGTCTAAGTGTTGTTTTGGACAGCCCCAGGTGCCTTTTCTGGGCCATATTATTACTGCAGAGGGGGTCCAAGTCGATCAAGAGAAAATTGCTGCTGTTATATCTTGGCCCATCCCTGTTAATGTTCGTGAAATTCGCGGTTTTTTGGGCTTAACAGGGTATTATCGACGTTTTGTTCGAAATTACGGGTTAATTGCTCGACAACTAACAGCGCTTACCAAAAAGGACGGGTTTAAATGGACTCATGAAGAGTTGGCAGCTTTTAACAAGCTTAAACAGGCGCTAATTTCAGCCCCTGTTTTGCGTTTGCCGGATTTCACTAAACCATTTGTGGTTGAATGTGATGCGTCTTTCGATGGGGTTGGTGCTATTCTCATCCAAGAAGAGCATCCCATTGCCTATTTCAGCAAGGGGTTTTCAATGTTAAACAGATTTAAATCGGCTTATGATCGGGAACTTTTAGCATTGGTTCTCGCAGTCCAGAAGTGGAACCATTATCTGTTGGGCCGTCATTTTTTTATTAAAACAGATCATTACACCCTCAAATTCTTGCTTGAACAACGAGTCACCACAACTGAACAACAACGGTTACTCCTAAAACTCATGCCTTATGACTTTTCAATTATTCACCGGTCAGGAAAGGAAAATAGGGGAGCTGATGCATTGTCTCGTCGCCCACATTCAGCTGAATTGGTTACTCTTGCTATACCCTACTGCATTGATTTAACCGAAATACAACAGGGATTGCAAATTGACCCGTTTACTAGTAATATTTTACAGCAGCTTGCTGCTGATTCTAATTCAGTCCCTGGGTACTCGTTGGTAGGGAAAACCCTTTTTTATAAGGGTCGTGTGGTTATCCCCGATAACCCTTCTGTTAAACAGAAACTGCTTCATGAGGCTCATGCCACACCGATGTCAGGTCACGGGGGGTTTCTAAAGACATATAAAAGAGTATCTACTTATTACTTTTGGCCTCAACTCAAACAAGATACCCGTTTGTTTGTGCAGAATTGCCTTACTTGCCAACAACACAAGTATGACACTCTTTCTCCTGCTGGCTTACTTCAGCCTCTACCAATTCCCAATCAAATTTGGGAAGATGTTTCAATGGACTTTATTGTCGGGCTGCCTCGATCCAACAAATTTGACACCATAATGGTAGTTGTGGATCGTTTAAGCAAATATGCTCATTTCATTCAGCTAGCTCATCCATTCACAGCAAAGGGAGTTGCAGCCCTGTTTTGCAAAGAAATCGTACGTCTTCACGGGTTTCCTCGTTCTGTTGTTTCAGATCGGGATGTCATTTTTCTTAGTAATTTTTGGCAGGAGATGTTTCGGTTGAGCAATACTACCTTGACGATGAGTACTGGGTATCACCCACAAACAGATGGCCAAACCGAGGTGGTCAACCGTTGTTTGGAGGCTTACTTACGTTGCTTTGCACATGAGCAACCTGCTCGTTGGAGTTCATTTTTATCTTGGGCAGAATACTCCTATAATACCGGGTACCACACCTCTAAGGGTATTACACCGTTTACTGCTGTTTATGGTCGTCAACCGCCTTCATTCCATCCATACGTCATTGGTGATACCAATAATGCTGAGTTGGAAGTCCAGTTGATCAACCGTGATGATATGTTACGGGTCTTGAAAGATAATCTTCAACGTGCACAGGACCGTATGAAAAATCAAGCTGATAACAAAAGGCGGGATGTCTCATTTGAAGTGGGAGATGTCGTGTTCCTAAAAATTCAGCCCTATCGTCAGCGCAGCTTAGCAAAAAGGAAGTTTGAGAAGTTGTCTCCCTAATTTTTTGGTCCCTATCGAGTCATCCGTAAAGTTAGGGCTGTCGCTTACGAGTTAGAACTGCCACCAGACTCAAGGGTACATCCAGTCTTTCATGTTTCCATGCTGAAACCAGCCCGTGGTCAAATCCCAGCCACGCCCCTTGCTCCTCTCCCGGTCACTAAAGATTGGGAAATTGATCTTCAACCACAATCTATTGAGGCTCATCGATGGGTAACTGAAGCAGGCCAGCCGACACTTGAGTTGCTCATCTCCTGGTATCACCGTCCTACAGAAGAAGCCACCTGGGAAAATTATGACTTATTGGCAGAGCAATTCCCTTCATTCCGACTTGAGGACAAGTCGTTTTACCGGGACGGAAGTATTGATAAACCACTAAAAGTTTATTCAAGAAAACAGAAGGATTCAATTAAGGCAAATGGGTCAATGGACCAATTCCAGTGGGTTTTTGACCCGTACATTAAGATGGCTAAATTATAGGAAATCATTAATTAGTGGGAGTCAAAGTCAAGAGCTAATTTCTTGGGAAAGCAAAGGCATATGCAAGATTAGTGGAGGAAATCCCTGGTGATATTTTAGTATAAATAAAGCTAGAATCCTAATTAGTTTTCATTGTCTAAATTATCTATTTCTATTGTAATTTGGAGAGCAGCCCCTCTCGAATTGGGCAAACCATTATCCTATCTTTAATAAAATTCCAGCCTATTCAAGTTTAGAATTCTAGTTTTTATCACCATCACTGTTTCGCTAATTAGTAGAACAATCCCCTAATTAGTAGAACAATCCCCTAACTGAGCCATTAAAACATCACATTGTGTCTAGCATCCACACTACTTAACATACACATGCAAGTAACGGTTTTTAGAACCCTATAAGGTCCGAACTTGTAGACCTTAGGGAAACAATTACCCAGAAGCACTCCTCCTTATATATCACCCCAAGGTTCGTCCCTCTTCACGTGCGGGACAAATTCCACTCATTTTTCTTCTCTATAGCTTTTCACTATATCAAACACCCAAGTTTAGGTACAAATATCTTATTTATCTTAGTTTTATTTTGTACACAAGTTGGTTCTTTGTGAAACTTTCACATAGTAGAACATAAACCCAGTAAATAATAATTAAGTATATTAGTGAAATTTTGATATAATTATTTGTGTATAAATTTCGGGAAAATCTTTTTTCCCTATTTTGTGAAAAGCTAATGGATCAACTGACTAGTGCTATATGTAAGTCTGCAATGCACAATTGAATAGAAGCTTAAGAATTTACTACAAGAATGGGACAAACAATTGAATATGTTCTGAATTTTATTGACACAAAAAGCCATTTTAGTGATGCAACAGTTTTGATGAATTGTCACACATGTTCTTGCACCTACAACTAAAAGACAGAGCAATTATCACTCAATTGAAGATGACATTATTCTAGCTTTTAGAAGGATAAAAACTTTAACACTTGAAAAGTAGATAGAGAGCTCTCTTTCTATAACAAGCATCAAAATTTGTCGGGAAATTATTATAGACATGAAACATCAATTGACATGAGTACCCTCAATTATAAGATTAATAACATGTATATGATATTCAAATAACTTCCACTACCTGTTAGTGTGGATTCAAATCTCGATTAATTAACAAACTACCAATCCCTTAACCCAACAACTTCCTCCTATGTACCCTCAACTTCACACACAAACCGAAAGTAAAAGACCCATAACAAGGACTAATACACAGTTTAAGAATTAACAACCATACTTGATCGTTTGAACTAGATTTGGCAATACTATGAGCAATAAGTTCGAACTCGTCCACTTATAAAGAACTCAAGAAAGAGTGAAGTTAAACTAGTGACAAGACGTACCTTCTTGCAAACACGTAGTAGGGTCATAGATGGATTTTAATTCATCCCAAACAGCTTTGGCCGAACCAAGATTGTAGACAACTCCTAGTATATCTTCACTAACGGACCCAAAAATCAACCCTTTGATAAGACTGTCGTATTGTCTCATGGTCTCAGAGCCAGAATCTCTTGGCGCCACAAATGTGTCATCCAAGATGCCAAACATATTGTTACTATCTAAGAGGCAAACCATTTGTGCTTTCCAAAGATGGTAGTTATGGATTCCTGAAAGTTTCACCGAAACAAAGTTGGATACATTAGTATTTGATGCAATCAGAAGAGTGTTTGAGCAGCTCTCCATTTTAGTAGATGAGATCTAAATGAATAAGTATGTACTTCTTTGATCAGGTGTATTCATTCAGAGCTCTTATGATACATTATATACTATGTAATTCAAAATGGTGTCTACAGTGAAAATTAGTGATTGGTTAATTTTTAATTCGTTTTTCTAGATATATCCATATATATGTAAGTTGTAATCACATTTAACGTTTGGTGGGAGATGGTAACTAGCTATCCTTCAAACCTATAGTCTTAGATTCAAAACTCTCTTAACTCATTTTTTTGTTCTTTTCATTTTTTTTTTTTTACTTACAACAATTTCTTTTTAAACTTTTAATTTTTTCCCCTCCGTTAAATTTGTTTTTTTTAACTTTAATTATTTGAATGCTTTGATGTTTTAGCTTTTTCATTGGTTTCTTTATTTTCAGAGGTTCTTTTTGATGGGTTTTATATTTTAAATTTACTTTTTTATTATAATTATATATAGTAAGTAGTCACGTACATCTATAAAATACATCATGATGATTTGTTTTTAGGTTAGCATTCATGTTTACTAACACTTATTTTCATCACAACATAATGAACATTCCGCTACATTTTTTCAATTATAATGTTATGCAAGATCGGTCCGGTTCATAGCGGAGGTGATCACCACTGGTTTATTACTATTTGTAGGCTCATTCTCTAGTTTTCTTGACACATAACACCATTTGTCGTTACATAGCTTTGTTTTATGTATTGGAACTTTTTTTAAATATTGGTTGGTGAAATAACGTTTACTCATACAAATATATATGATAAGGTTAAAATAAAAAATTAATTTTAACTAAAAGCTTAAAAGGTTGGCTCAAACGAACTATGCTATAACTTATCAGTGAAGTTGGCCCGGCTCGTTAACCATTAAACATTTAATTATGAAACACGCCTTTTACACGAGGACCCAACTTCCCACCCTTGTAGTTTTCTAATTACACTATATATCAAACTAGGTTAATATCCCGTGTATTACACGGGTTGCATAAATAAATATTAAATAGTTAGTAACAAAAATTTATGAATTATAAAACAATATCCTGAGATATGATATTATTAAAATTACGTATGAATAATGACTTTAAATAATAAAATGATGATATCATTTAATAAACTTTTATTTTTAATTTTTTGAAAGTTTTTTTGTTCAAAACAAAATGTTTTTAAAAATGGTATTTTTAAAATTTTTTCTTAAAAAATGTTTGAATTTTAATCATTTTTATTTCATAAAAAATTATTTTTTAAAGACACAAGTTTTAAAATATTTCATATATTTAAAAAAGTTTAATCTTATAGTAAAATTTCTTATTTTATAAAAAATTATTTATTTAGAAATTACATTTATAAAATGATCTCTTTTTTTAATTTATAAAAAAATATTTTTAATCTTAAATGAATTAAATAAAATTATTAGTAGTTAATGCAATTATTAATTAGTAGAGAAAAATGGGAAAATAAGCTCTAGAAGCTTTGTAATTGTGTCATGCGTCAGCAAAAAACATTCTTTTATTAGTATTGGTAGATTATAAAAAGTTTAAATTTAATCATTTTTGTTTCATAAAAAAATTTATTTTTTAAAGACACAAGTTTTAAAATATTTCATATATTTAAAAAAGTTTAATCTTTTAGTACAATTTCTTATTTTATAAAAAATTATTTATTTAAAAATTACATTTATAAAATGATCTCTTTTTTTAATTTATAAAAAAATATTTTTAATCTTAAATGAATTAAATAAAATTATCAGTAGTTAATGCAATTATTAATTAGGAGAGAGAAGCGGGAAAATAAGCTTTAGAAGCTTTGTAATTGTGCCATGTGTCACCAAAAATCCTTTTTTTATTAGTATTGATAGATGGTAAAGTCGGCGGCATCGTTATCAACATCTACATACAAAGTATAATTTTTTTAATATCTCAAATTTACCCATGTATTATATATACGCTATTAACCAATTTATTCTTTTAACTAATTTGATTTTTTAATAACTTTATGTTGTTAGCTTATGAAAAATAAATTTGTGATTCTGTTTTTTTTTTCTTAATGTCATGATGTGAATTTTATTAAAACAGAGTTCTATTCAGAATATGATAATTTTTGGATATTGTCAGTTATATCTACTTACGCCAACGTACTGGTAAAGTGAAAAATGAAATCAATATCGATAAAAAAATATTGGTACGTTTATATGTATATAATGTATATAATAAAAGGCAACATCGATTTCACTCACATGAATATTCATATTCTTACAAATTTTTAGGTTTTAGGTACAATAGTATTATTTTATTTTTTATTATATAAAGTTACATATGTTACTAATGTCCCCTTCAGCTCCTGTCATTTGTTCGTTTTCACGGTTTTACGCCATATTGGTTTATTGGATTTTATAATCCTAAGTTTCATTTATTGGCCGGGAATAATCGCAACTCAGTATATATTTGCACACACTCCCAACTTTAAGCTTATTTCATCCAACGATCCCTTACTAACTGAGAGTTAACTTCCGTTAGTTTTTTTGATAAAATAATGTCAACTTTGAGCCAGTTTTCAACTCCGCCGTCGCCTAGCCTACATCATGTCCATTTTTTGGTGTCTAGTTTTCATCGTCATCTTAATTCTACCTTTAACGAGTCAAGTGGTTCAGATCAGGAGGTGAAGAATGACATGTTTTAGAGTGTAGACAGATTGACGGACCAAAAGGTTGATTTCAACTTTCTATTTAATGTTTTGACCATATAAACAGTCGGCATCATCAAAAAACTAACAGTGTTAATTTTCAGTTAGTAAGAGATCGTTAAAGAAAAATAAACTTAAAGTTGAAAGTGTCTATAAATATTTTTTGAAGAAAAATAAGGTCAAAGTTGATAGTGTTTGTAAACATGTTCTGAGTTGGGATTAATCCCATCTAATAGATGAAAGTTAGGATTATTATAATCCAATAACCCTTAAAAAAAACTTTGGATAAGTTTTGAAAAATGATTGTTTCATTTTGTAAATAAATATCAATATTTCCTGAAACGGGTTATTAGATTTTAATAATCTCAAGTTTCATTTATTGGCATGGATTAATCTTAACTCAGCAAATATTTGCATACACTCTCAACTTTGAACTTATTTTCCTTCAACGATCCATTACTAACTGAGAGTTCACAACCATTAGTTTTTTCTATGAAATGGGGCCAACATTAAGTCATTTTTCAACTACGCCGCCGCCTAGCCTCTATCAAATCTTTTTATCAATGTCTAGCCTCCAACGACATCTGAAATCTACCTCCAATGAGTTAAGTAGTTTAGATCAGAATGTGAAGATTGACAGGTTTTAGGGTGCAAAAGTTTCAGATTAAAAGACCAGATGACTGATTTCAACATTTTGCTTAGTTTTTTGGGCATATAAACAGTCCACGTTATCGAAAAACTAATGGTGTTAACTCCCAGTTAGTAAGGGATCGTTGAAGGAAAATAAGCTCAAAGTTGACAATGTTTGTAAATATTTTCTTGGTTGGGATTAATCCCGATCAATAAATGAAAATTAAAATTATTAAAATTCAATAACCCTCCTGAAACACGTTGCACATAACACACATCAAACTCAAGAAAAAGCAAAGCCCTTGGTGGATGTTTTTTTGAAAGATGCACCTTAGCAAGTACTTAGTGGTGTCTTTAAAAAAAGAAGTTATTATTGTCATAATTATTTGATGCCCAAATAGTATTAGGTAGAGTTTTTTCCCAACTGATAGAAAATTATTTTTCAAAACTAATTATTGTAAAAATATATAAAAATGAGTACTTTTTAACAATAACTTATATTTTCTTCCTCCTAATTGTATTGGATAAATAACTTCTATTCAAAATTATCTTTTGTATACTTTTTTCTTAATTAATGTGTTACCGCAAAATCTTTGAAGTTTTTTTATTTTAAAAAGGGTTATCTTATTTTAATAATATCTAGTTTCATTTATTGTTCGTGATTAATCCCAACTCCGTAAATATTTGTAGACACTCCCAACTTTAAATTTATTTTCCTCCAACGATCCTTACTAACTGAGAGTTAACCGCCGTTAGTTTTTTTGATAAAATGAGGCCAACATTGAGTTATTTTTCAACTACGCCGACGCCCAGCCTCCATCAAGTCCGCTTTTTGGTGTTTAGTCTAACGTCACCTGAAATCTAGCTCGAATGAGTTAAGTGGTTCAGATCATAAGGTGGAGATTGACGCGTTTTGGGTGCATAATTTCAGATTAACGGATCAGATGGTTGATTTCAACTTTCTGCTTTGTATTTTGGCTATAAAAACAGTTTATGTTATCGAAAAACTAACGGTATTAACTCTCAGTTAGTTAGGGATAGGTGAAAGATAATAAGCTAAAAGTTGAGAGTGACTGTAAATATTTCTTGAGTTGGGATTAATCCCGACCAATAAATAAAAATTGAGATTATTAAAATCCAATAACCATTTTAAAAATTTTGATATCTGGCTTTAAATTTGTTTTTCCAATTATTTTTCTAACAGATTAAACTTTTGGTTATAACGAACACTTTAAAAATCAAAAAGTTCATTTAATATATTTATCAATTTGTTAATAGTTCTGGTATAAGTTGTATTTGATATAAAGATATAAACTATATAGTTTTTTTTTTTAATTTAAGTTAAAAATGAAAAAAATTTACCTTTAAGAAAACTTTTGGCTATGACCATCTTTTAATTTAAAACTGAAACTAGTGATGTAAGCCGTACTACGAGAGGGGTGGCCAAATTTACAACGCTCGGTTTCGTACGTTAATATTAACCATGTGAAAAATATTTACATATGAATGTTAAAGATTTTTCACATTGAAAAGTGTATACAAATAGTGTAATTAAATCAATTCCATAAAAAACTTTTAACAATTGAAAAAATTTAAAAATTATTAAAGACATTTAAAAAAAATTGGGTTATTGGATTTTAATAATAAAATGTTTTATTTATTATCCGTGATTAATCCCAATATATAGTCTATAGTACCTAATAAAATAAGTTTTTTTTGTCATTTGTCAATCTTTTAAAGCATATTTTTGACACATGTCATTCTATTAAATATTCTCATTTTATTTTCGCTCTAAAATGGTATTATACTAATTTAAACATTCAAACTAATTTCTCTCTCTTATCTATATTTTTTTAAAATCAAGCTATGTTTTTAAAAATAGATTTTATTAAGAAAATTAAAAATCACATCTTTTTATTAAAATAAAAATAATAAAAAAACAAAATTTTTTTATATAATATAAAGTTTTCTAAAACACTAAACCTTTTTGAAACAAAATATTTTAAATCTTTCCTTTTTAAAAAATTCTAAAAATATAAAAATTTATAAAATTTTTTTTTATTAAAACTACCAGAATAAATAGAAACCCAAGTTTCTAATAAACAAGATTTTTATAAATAATATTTTTTAATAAAAAATCTAAAAACAAATGTTTGAAAATAAAACTATTTAGATAAGAGAGTTAAAAAATTATATAATTTTTTTATTTCTTAAACCATTACGTATATATAATTTTAATTATATCTTATATTAAAACATTATACTGTAAAATTGACACAATTGTAATTTTTATCACATTAACTTTCTTATTTCTCTTTATTATTAATTAATAAGACTGAATACTAATATTACTCATATCATTTTTAAATTAAAAATTATATAATTTAATAAATTAAAACTTATTTTTTAATTAAAAACACACTTTTTAAAAGCAAAAGTTTTATAAAATAAAGAATACAACAAATTTTTAAAAATAAATTCATTTTTTTGAAACAAAATATTTAAAACTCACATTCTTTTATAAAATAAAAGTTTAAGAAAAATATATTATTATTTATTTACTTAAAGTAGCTATTTATGTGTAATTATAATCACATTTTATCTTCAAATATTGTTTTATAATTCATAATTTTTTATTACTAATTATTTAATATTTTGTTTATTCAACCTATTTATTACACGGGATACTAATCTAGTTAAGGAAATGGTTACAGACACTTACAACTTTGATATTATTTTCCTTCAACGATCTCTTACAAACTGAGAGTTAACACTGTTATTTTTTCGATAACGTAAGCTGTTTATATACACAACAAACTAAGCAGAAACTTGAAATCAACTATCTGCTCGGTCAATCTAAAGCTTCTGCACCCTAAAATCCGTTAATTTTCACATTTTGATCTGAACTAATTAACTCATTGAAAGCAGATTTAAGGTGTCATTGGAAGCTAGACACCGAAAAAAATACTTGATAGAGGCTAGGCGGCAGCGTAGTTGAAAAATAACTTAATGTTGGCCGTATTTAATCAAAAAAACTAACGGAGGTTAACTATTAGTTAGAAAAGGATCGTTGGAGTAAAATAATTTAAATGTTGGGAGTGTCGGCAAACATTTTCTGAGTTGTGATTAATCACGGCCAATAAATAAAACTTTGGATTCTTAAAATTCAATATCCCAAAAAAATTAAATTACTTAAATTATTTTAAAATGATAATTTAAAATATTTAAAATTAACGAAAGTTTAATCTATTAGAAAACACATTGGAAGATTAAATTAAAAGCTAGAAGACAAAATATTAAATAAAAAGGATTTTTAAAGTTATACTGCAACAGATTGATACAAAAATTACGGCTTTTTCCATATCTTTTTCGAAACAACATTTTTGTTTGAAAATGTTTTCTATTTTGTTAGAAAAACTGGATATTAATAATTTAAAGTATTGACCATTAACAGGTATTAATCTAAGTATCAATTTGACTAGTATTAATATAAACTTTTGATTTTGTTATTAATAACAGTTCAATCTAACTGTTCGTTAACTCCGTTAGTTTTTTATGATGTTGCATGTGACGTTGCCTGTGACGTGCCATGTAATATGACGTATTGCATAATTAAAATAAAAGATATAAATATATCACTCAATTTTTGCGTCTCTTTGTCTTCAAGCTATTCAACCAACAACAAAAGCGTTACGTTGAACAATCTTAGAAAATGATATTTTATGTAAAAAATTAATATATTTACATTTTTAATTATAACAATGTTATACGTCACGTCATCAACCACGTTAAGCGATAATTAATAAAAAACTAAGGAGTTACCGAGTAGTTAGACTGAGAGTGTTATAAATAATAAAATCAAAAGTTTAATTAATACTGCTCAAATTAATAGTTGTCCACTAGTTAATAGTTTGAATTATGAAATTAGGGGTGTGAAAAAAGAAGTTTTCTAAAAATATTTATTTTAATAAATATTTTCTAAATCATCCATTTTAATAAATAATTTTTTCATCTGTACTATTTTGAAAAAAATTTCGTACTAGGTATATTCATTATCTATAATCATTGGTACCTTGTTTATAATTTAGTAAATATTTCACAGCCTGTATTTTTATTTAGTCATTTTTTTGGCTAAATAGTTTCCTATAAGTTGAGAGCTGCTACTTTATCATGAATTAAAAGGATAAAGAGTTAATTACATGATTGATTCTGTGCTTTGCCCATATTACAATATTAGATCAACTTTTGAGAAATTAAAGGTTTGGTTCTTACTGTTTACCAAACCGTAACACGATTGGTCCCTAACACTAACTTCTGTTAAGTTTTCAGTTAAGTGACGGTGAAAAGTCTAAAATACCCCTAACTTAAAAAACAGAATTAAAAAATATATATTAATAAATATGTGGACCCTACTTTATTTAATAATAAAAACCTTAATATATATAATATATTATATATATATATATATATATATATGTATATATATACATACTACATACATACGTTTAAGAGGTTGTGCTTATCGTTCACCGTGGCAAAGCTACCACCACCACCACCATGTCCACCGTTCCCGAACCACCACTCCACCATGTCCACCGTTCCCTAAACACCACTCCACCATCACCACAATCATCACTGTGCCATGTTTCAGAGGTTGTGCTCATCGGTGGTGGTGGTGGCAGAGGCGGCGACGGGACGGTGGAAGGTGGGACGCGTAACGGTGGCTCTGCGGTGGCGAACTAGAGGAGGGCAGTGATGTAGTGGTGTGGTTTTAGATTCCGGCGGTGGTGGCGATGGTGGTGGTGCAGTGGTGTCTTAACCGGAGGTCCGACTTCCCTAATTTGCCCTAATTTGTTGCTGTCTCAACCTCCATCGTCTTCCACTCCACCTCAAATCCACCATCACCCTTCGGCTCAACTCACACCACCTCCGAGTTAAACGAATCACGTCACCCACCCCGAACTCCTTACCAAAATCCTACAGAAACTTCAGGACCTCTTGACGCCGGGGGAACATCCTGGGATCTTCGTATGATCTGTCTTCAAATGAGAAATCGGAGAGCCCCATCAGAGGCAGAGGAAGCTTGGTCTAGAGAGATGAGTAGAGGCTACTTTGAACAATTGACCTGCTGGGGTCATGATCAGCTTCGATTCGGGGATCGTAAACCCAGGTTCCACCGATTTGGTCCGAATTTTCGAAGACGGTGATTCGATGTTTCTCTCGGAGCCAGCAACCAATGCACATGTGCCTTGACGTTTGCTGGATTTGTGAAGGAGGTATACCTTTATGGATTTGGTCCGAATTTTCATGGATTAATTACAACAATTGTGAAGGATGTATACTTTTATGCTTCAATTAGGCTTTGTTAATCATGTGGCTTGAAGTTTGCTGGATCTTAATGGCAACCCAACACCAGAATATCTTGGTGCATTCCGGATTTGAATAAGATTAAATTGGGAATTTGTGTTGGTAGATGATTGATGTACTGCAAAAGCATTGATTCAAAATGTTCACCAGCTCCATTGTTATGCATATGTAGACTGTAACGATGGTGGTTGTGGTGGTGGTCGAGTATGACGGAGGTAGGGGCCAGTGATGGTGATGCTGATAGTTGTGGGTGATCAACGATGGGGGTAGAGGGGTTTGGGAAGGTGGTTGTGATTGGAGGCGGATGTTGCCGGCAATTATGGTGATTGTAGATCCCGGCGGTGGCTAGCCGGTGATAATGGTGGCAGCCGGTGGTAATGGTGCTGTGGTGAGGAGAATGACAGGAGGGAAAGAGTGGGGTGGGATAGAAGAAGTGGGACCCACCTTATTATAAGTAAAGGTGGCACCTTATTTTGTCTTTTAATTAGGGTATTTTAATCTTTTCACCTTCATTTAACTGATAAAGTTAACAGAAGTTAGTGTTAGGGACCAATTGTGTTACGCTTTAGTAAACCATAAGGATCAAACGTGTAATTTCTTAAAATTTGAGACCAATATTGCAATATGAGCAAAGCACAAGGATCAATCGTGTAATTAACTCAAGGATAAAAGTTATTTTCTCTATCCTAAATATTAAAATGATTTTGTTACCGAATGCTTCGGCTCGGGTCAGGTTGCAAGATAAGAATATAAAAAAAAATTAAAAAAATAATCTGATAATGTTGTCAACATGTTTTACTTTTCAAACTAACATTAAGTTTTAAAACTAATTATGGGTGTAAACGAGTCAAGTGGGTTCTTGAGCTACTCGGGATCGGTTTGTCAAAAATTCGGCTCGAGTTGGGCTTAAACGAGCTGAGGTCGAGCTCATATTATGGTTCATATAACAACGAGCGGCTCGCGAGCCTAAACACACATTTTATTTATATTACTTTAATTTAATGCACTAAATATATAGGGTTATTGGATTTTAATGATCTTAACTTTGTTTATTGGCATAGATTAATCCTAACTTAAGAAATATTTACAGATACTTCCCGCCAATAAATGAAAGTTGAGATTATTAAAACTCAATAACACAAATATACATTAATATAAAATTATTATATATAAAACTATGATCAAAATAATTAAATAATAAACAATGGAACCTATTAGGCTTGAGTTTGAAAAATTTTCTCACTAGCTGCGCTTGAGACTTAGAAATAAAGTTCTACACAAGCTGTGCTCAAGCTCGAGTTCTCTTAAACAAAACGATTCCAACAAGCTTCTAGATAATCTCATGCTCAACTCGACTAGTCTACGCTTCTATATAACACTCATAGTAACATTTAAATAATCAAGTATACAAACAAATATTTAATTAATAAATCAAATAATTTAATTTATGATGCTCATATTCAATAATCTAATAATTAATTTATCAAATAGTGAATTAATAAGGTAAATAAAAAGTTTTTTTGAATGTTTTATTAGGATTTGTATAAATTATTAATTGCTCAATTAGGTTTAGTAAATGGTCTTAATAAGTCAATAATTAAATAATGGCAAATCGGATTTTAATAATCCAAACTATTACCTATTGGCCGATAATAATCTATACTATTAATTTGGCCGCTAACACTCTCAACTTTCACTTTTATTACCAATAACAATCCCAATGACATAATTTTCAAAATTTTACACTAGATTTGGACTCGATTCGGTTTGCAATAATAATTATGAATGAAATGAAGAAACATATAAGCTAAATTGAGACTAAAATATATACAAATCGAATGTAAAAATTTGAAAATTATATCACTAGGATTATTGTTGGTAATAAAAATAAAAGTTGAGAGTGCTAGCGGCCAAATTGATAGTTTGGATTATTATTGACCAATACATAATAGTTTGGATTATTAAAATCCAATTTGCCTTAAATAATTATGAGCTTAGTTAACTTAGATTTGAGTTATTCAAAAAGATTTTCAAATTCTACTTGCTCATCCAAACTAATTATTTTGTATTTGTTAACTATTTAATGGTGTTAGTTATAAATATCAGGTCTGTTTTAGAATTTCTTGAGGGTTGTTGTCTTCATTTCTTTTGAGACCATCTCAAAATTTTATGGGGTTTGGTGTAAATATTACATGGGGGCCGATCGAGATTTGATCATATACATATCATTGGGAAAAGAATTTCATGGGGTGCGGGTGACCTCGCCTAGAAGGATAGGTACGCCTTTAATTTTAAAGAGTTTCACATGTAAAGTACGTGCTGAACAGCTCCATATTCACTTTAATTATCAAGATTAAAACATTTATTCTGTGTTTTAATCTTGATGATAACCACTATCATAATTTTCATCTTCATTTCATCTCTCACATCATTTTAATAATTATTATTTTTTTCAGTCACGCAACATGAGTCTCTCAAGTTCTATCCTCATACAACATGAATCACTCAAGTCCTTTATTGATTACTTCTAGCAAGCAAATTGATATTCTTCTCCATTCACTCACCGCTTCTCTTGTACACATATTTGTATCACACGGATCTTTATCCTGTCTTTGGTTCTTCTCGAATTCAGTCGTGGGTTTATTAAGGTTTGTAAATGGCTTCTTGAATAATTGAGGTGCGTGGCCTTGCTTTTATCACACGTATCTATCTTTATGGTAGTGATGAAAATAAGCCAAATTAATACTTATGTTCTTTTGTGCCTATTTGAGTTTTAAAACTTCTACTTCGCTACCTTTGCACACCGCCTCAAACATGCCAACTCCTTTTTTCCTTTTTCTTCGACCCAAAAAAACTTCTATTCTACCTCTTTGCATTGATCCATATCTCATGGACTCGTTTAATGTTTCACTTGAATCACTCCGATCTAGTCGCTCCAACTTGAATCGCACAAGTTCGGTCGCCTCCCCTTGAATCACAAAAATTACTAACTGCCTCTTGATTGATTCATACAACCGGTGTTCACAAACACTTCATCGTCTCACATGATTGGTTTCGCCTTCTCACCTTGATCTTTATTCTTTCACACAATCAGCTAGCTTTTATAGCTTTTTGATCTCCTTTAATCATTTCTCACGATAGTTTTCATCTAGATCTTGATCGTCTCACGCGATCGGATCTTTATTCTTGATCAATTCAGAAGATTAGTTTTCTATTTCATTTCAACCAATTATAAAACCATTTCGATTAACTTTCACAAATTTAACCGGGTGGCTTCTTTCTTTACTACTTTGGTTGTTGCTTGATGTTCACCCGGTTGTTTTTGATCTTGACCTCGCTCTAATACTCTTTGTTGAAAAATTGGATGAAGCAACGCATCAAAAAACGATTGTTCGGACCCACTCAAAATATTACGACTCTATTATTATTAATATCAAAGACCACACTTTACAATGATCCTTAACTGTATATTTATACTAAACATATACTACTTCTAATCCAACTCAACCTTCATCGAATAATCAAATAAATATACAACCCCAATCCTAGTCTAATATAAACTCCACTAAACAAATTATAAACTAATAATAATAAGAGGTATTGGATTTTAATAATCCTAACTTTTATTTATTGTCCGAAATTAATCCCAACTCAGGAAATGTTTACAGACACTTCCAACTTTAAGTTTATTTTCTTTCAACCTAACTAACTGAGAGTTAACATCGTTAGTTTTTCGATAACATGAATTATTTATATAGTCAAAACACTAAGCAGTAAGTTAAAATCAGTCATGTGGTCCGTCAATCTGAAACTTTTGCACCCTAAAACCCGTGAATCTTCAACTTCTGATCTAAACCACTTAATTTATTCGAGGTAGATTTCAGGTGACGTTGGGAGCTAGACACCGAAAAACGAACTTGATGGAGGCTGGGAGGCGACGTAGTTGAAAAATGGCTTAATGTTGGCACCACTTCATCAAAAAAACTAATGAAGGTTAACTCTAAGTTAGTAAGAGATCGTTTGAGAAAAATAAATTCAAAGTTGGGAGTGTCTACAAACATTTCTTGAGTTGGTATTAATCCCGGCCAATAAATAAAACTTAGGATTATTAAAATCCAATAACCCTAATAATAATAATAACAACTAGTAACATGTACGCACATTGAAGTGTATTTTGGAACTGCTTATTGCATTAACAATAAGATTCCTTATAGGATGAACCACCGGTTGATCTTTATTAACCTCAGTTTGAGCAGTGGTGCATTAACAGTAAGATTCTATACCTGACGTACTGCTTGTTGCCCTGTGAGATCATCAGTCTTGTCAGTCGTTTGTTTAGCACCTGAATCACCAACAATCAATCTTTTAATGAAAATATCTGAGAATGAGTTCTTTAGACTATTTCCAAATATATATGTGTAATCAACAGTCTTTTCCAAGTCATCAAAAGGACCAAAATCTTCTTTAGGTTCAGTGATAAGAATTTGTTACTTGAAGGTATAAAATTCTTTCTCGTACAGAGTTGTAGTAGTAGGATCTAAAGAAACATAGTCATGTGGATCATCAAGCCTTGGTCCAGTGACATTAGCAGAACCTGACGACCAAGAAGGACAAACACTTGAACCCATATCACCGCCTTGATCATCGTCATCATCATCTCTTTTCCTTTCCCTTTTCATTTTTTACTTTCATCATGACCATTATTATCATCATTTTCATCTTCTTAATTAAAAAAAATCAAAGTCAAGTCTATCAAGATCATCATCCTCTTCAGTCACTATTGGAGTAGTGGCATGTTTAGACTCCACAAACGGCTCGCCTATAGGATGAACCACTGGTTGATCTTTAGTAACCTCAGTTTGAGCAGTGGTAGTTGGTTCTTGATCAACATCAATAGTCTTTGTTGCCTTCTTAGGAACAATAGGATTAGTAGCATTAGTAGGATCAACATCAGCATTAGGATCAGTAGATTGATGTCCGCTAGACTCTTCAACTTCAGTAGTTTGTTACTAAAAAAACATGAAAGGAACTCTGGAAGTGAGGTCTCGAATGTTGTTCTCTAGAATCTAAACATAGCTCAATAAGAATTGCTGTTGATGTTCCAGATTCTTTTGATTCAGAGCATGTAAATCATAAATCTGTTGTGTCTTCTCAAACCTCTCTCTTTCAAGTTTTTATACTCTTTGCTCAAGTGTAATTGGAACTAGTGAGCTTGAAGAAGTACCAGCAGTTTGCCTATGCTTAGGAGGAGTGTTGATAAAATCATTCATACCCAACGTATCATCCTCGCCTTGACTTCTTGGAGGAGTATGTAAAATATCATCTGAAGTGGGCATAGCAGATGATGTTACAGTAGTTGATTCTATAACAATCACAAGAGTATCTATATGAACAACCTCACTAGCAGTAACAGAAGCCAATGATACGGGTATCTCTCTGCTTGGTGACACGGTGGTCATTGGGGTCCTTGGTTTTCGGATCACAACACCACGATCTCTTCCCCTCCCATGTGTACTTACACCATATTTAACTCTCTTTCTTGCCATCTTCTTTCTTTGTTTAAAAGCACGAAATTCTTGAGGAACAAAATCAGTATTTGCATCCCTAGTAATGCGCTTAGTAGGTGTGACCGGCACTCTCGGTCTCTCCTGAAGTACATATGGAACTTGTCCAATGTGATCAGTGTCAGTCTCATTATCAGAATCATCAAAGCATGAATCAATCTCTTTATGTACAGATCGTTCAGATTATTGAGAACTTTCTAGAGTATTATCTGGAGTTTTAGTATAATTACTAGCAGATTCAGTATGTTGACCTTCAAATGTAGTGTGCCATGTGTTTGTTGCTGAATAGACTGAAAACCATCAATAAATCAGCCTAGTTTGGCAAAGTGATCTCCTTTCCATGCAGTGCCTCGTGATCGCAAAAGATATGTAAAAATATCTTTCTTTATCACCATAACAACATATGTGGAAGAATCAGATATAGATAACTCAGGATGAGCAACATTCTCGATAATCTAGATAAATCTACGATACATGATAAACTTCTTCCTACCAGTAGCAATAACATTCTTCTGCATCTCAGTAAAAATAGCCTTGGATATGTTGCATGGTAAGTCATTGTAAGGATCAACAATACTAATAGATCAATCTCGTGTGAAGAATGCGGAATGTAATTACACACGGTATAAGATTGAGTAATAGAAATTCATGAATAGATTGTACACAAAAGTGATAAACATTCTTTGTATTGCTCTCTGATTGGAAACTATTACAATTAAGTGTAAATCAGGAAATGAACAAAAGCTTACTAAATTACATTACAAAACTTCTATTTATACTAAACTAGATGTTCTCGCGCGATTTAACTTGTTGTCGCGCGAATTGATGTTGTCGCGCGAGAAGCATGCTTTCGTGCGGTAACTTTAGGTTCTCGCGTGACTTCATCTTGATCTTCATCTTGATTTGATTTCCCGAGCCTCAAGATTCAACCCCTACAGTCTCCGCCTAGGCTTGGTAAATTAATGAGTTTATAAGTCCACGTCTACACCTTGTAACTGCCCCCATAAGCATACATCTTGTTGTCCAGTGCCTTCGTAATCAACCAACTGAAGTGTGCTGGTATAAACTGAACTGATTCATCAGCTGCAACTGGACATTCCTGTAACTTCATCAAATCATCTTTTCCAAACTTAAGCAAATCCACTGGGTCGATAATACGGTATTCTTTAACTCTGCAATGTATCAAAGTATGACCTGTCTCCTTTTCACACTTCCACCACATAAGTTTTGACAAGCTATTAATTGGTACTCGAGCATGTAAAAGGATCTTTCTCACATATCTTAGATGCTTATAAACCCTTATCTTCATTGGTTTGTTTGTGTTAGGATCAATTCGGGTCTCATCTTCAATAACCTTTGATTTGGCTTTCTTGAAATCCTTGAAGTTGGTTTTTCTTTGTCTCCGGATCATATTTCTAATCCAGTTTCCATTTCCATAGTTACTTGGGTTAATGAATGGAACACGACCCATGGCATATAAATCTGATGCTCTAAGAGTATGGAAATCGTGTTCATCTTGAAAATACTCGATAGCACCACCGTTTCTTTTGATAACATATAGTTTCTTTTTTGCATCGTATTGGTACTGAGTTCCCGTACCTCATAGAAAGGTTTGGAATGTCTCAGCATGTGAATGTAAGCTGGTGGAGGAGGAACAGCAAATGTAAGATTCCCAATCTAATGTACAACACTTTGATAAGTAACACTAGCAATCTCGTCAGTCGTTTGCTGATTTCTTGACTCTCCAATGATCTCCTCATCTTCAATCAAAGTACCAGAAAACAAGTCCTGAAGACTATTTTCAAATATATCAGTGTAGTCTATGGCTTCTTCTAAATCATCAAATATTCCAAAATCTCCGTCCTTTTCTTCATCAATCAATTGTTGATGAAATGTTTAAAATTCTTTTTCATATGCCACCTCTGTTATAGGATCTAATGGTGTATAATCAACTGAATTATTAGGATTTGGACCGGAGACATTGTCAGTGCCTGATGTTCAAGAAGTACCAGTAGCAGCTCCAGCATCACCTCCTTGATCATCATCATCATCCTTTGTGTCATCATTCTTTTGACAATCATCTCCTTCATCTCCATCATCACCATCATCATTTTCATCATCATCACCATCATCTTCTTCATCACGAAATCCAAAATCTGTCATATCCAAATCATCATCATTATTAACTGGATCAGGCATCATATGTTTAGGCATTATAAACGCCTCTCCAGTAAATAGTACAGGTTGATCCTTAGTGGCCTGATAGGAATATTTGTCATAGGCTCTTGATCAACATTAGCAGTGTCTATTGTCCTTTCTGTATCAACAGGATCAACCATACGCTCTGTATCTGTAACAGTTTCATCAACAGGTTCAGGATCAGCAGCTTGCTGTCCACTTGTTTCTCCAACCCTCGTGGTATGTTATTGAGTGAATGATGAATATACACGTGAGGTGAGATCTCTTAGGATCTGTTCCATAATTTGCACATAAGTGAACATGAACTGCTGTTGGCTTTCCAAACTCTTTATCTTCTCATCTTTATCTCTCAAACTTTGACTCATATCATCAATCATCTTTGTATTCTCTAACATCTCCCTCTCTAACATGCTAACCCTCTGCTCTAATGTAACCCTTGTGGGTGAAAATGATGCAGACTCAGGTTGCGATGAGGTTCTGGTGTAGTATGAAAGAAATCACCTTCTCCAAACATGTCATCGCGAGTTTGCTCTCTTGGAAGTGTCATCATTACATCAGCATCAATTGGCATAGACGATGATGTTATAGTTGTTGATTCTGTGACAATCACTGGAATAGAAGCCTCACTGACTGTGACTGAAGTATCAGAGATATGAACTTCTTCAGTCATCACGGTGGTCATTGGGGTCCGACGTTTTCTCAATACACCTTGTCCTCTACCCCTCCCACGTGGACTATCACCGGCTCTCCTGACCATTCTTTTTTTCCTTCCTTTAGTGGTTGGCACATCATCAGGAATAAAATCTGCATCACGATCCTTAGCAGTGCATTTAGCCGGCGTTTCTTGCACTCTGGGACGTTCTTGCAGCACATAAGGTACATTTCCAATCTGAACACTGTCAGTTTCACTATCATCCTCACCACTTTGTGACCATGTATCAACCTCATCAATATCAGATCTATCGACAGCTTGAGAACTTTCTAGAGCTTCTTGTGCATTACTTGTGGGTGTACCAGCTGTATCATCTTTATGTACTTGAAGAGTCTCAGTCTCTTGTGTATGTGCCCCAGCTTGAAACCCATCAACAAACCTTCCAAGCTTTACAAAATGAGATCCATCCCAAGCATTTCCCCGTGCTCCCATAAGATAAGTGAAAATATCTTTCTTCATCACCATCACTACATATGTGGACGACTCAGATACAACCAACTTAGGATGAGCAGCATTCACTATCATCTGAAGAAATCTAAGGTACTTAATGAACTTCTTCCCCACGATAGCAATGACATTCTTCTGCATCTCTAAAAAAATAGCCTTGGATATGCTGTATGGAAGATCATCAACTAGTGAAATCAACAGGGATCCGAAAATTGCACTCAAACTATCCATGTCAGCCTTTTGATTGCTAAGGCAATGGATCACTACATGAAATAAGTACTTCCAAAATGGAGGTAAGTACTTCTTCTCCAATGATGGGTATCTGTATCCCATACGAGTCAGACAATGCTTGACAGCATCATCATCAATCTTAATAGGTGCACGTGGATGATCTTTTAACAGTAGCACACTATTGAGCACTTAAGCAGTGATAACCAATCTCTTGCCTTTAACAGTGGCAGTAATACAAAGTTCTCCTTCAGCATTTATCTCATTGGCATCTGATTGCCAGAATTGATCAATCACATCTGTGTATATGATAGGATTGGCAGATATGGCATGATAAATCCAAGAAGTCTTCAGTCCCTCTATCAGTGATCTAAATATCGCTTTGTCCTTAGGAACATCTCCGAGATATGAAACAGCGTTATGGTTTCTGTTAAAAACCATAGATCTTGTCATCTAACACATTAAACAAATTTTTATAAGTAAACAGAATACCTAGAACATATCAGACTTAGAAAATTTCAACACTTAGAAATATTTTTGAAGAACTTGTACTTCTAGCGCGAAAATCTAAGTATTCGCGCGAAAACATCATGTTTTCAGATCATCTTTTCGCGCGACAAGTTAGGTTGTCGCATGAATTTGAATTTGATCAGAATCAACTTTTCGCGCGACAAGTCAACTTTCCACGTGAATAGTTCTGTGTGATTTTGAAAGTTCTCGTGTCTGTTCAAATACAAGCAACTTTTCGCACGCGAAAAGTCTGTTTTATTTCAACGTTTCAATCTATCAATTTCAAAGTTCAATTAAAGTTCTTTTTCGTCGTTCAGCAACTCCATTTTGTTATTTCCTAAAGAATTAAATTGTCTAGCTATTCCCTTTGAATCATAAAATTCATTTAATGTATGATTGCAGAATTATGTTCCATTGTCACTTCGAATGCACTTAATTGTTTTGTCAGTTTGATTCTCCACTAGTGTCATAAATTTTATCAATAGATGAGGTGCCTCATCTTTAGTGGCTAAGAAGAAAACCCATGTAAATCTGGAGAAATTACCACAATGAGTAAACAATATGCATGACGTCCTAAACTCAAAACACCAACTGGACCAAATAAATCCATGTGTAACAGTTGAAGTATAGAGTCAATTTTTGTATGAGCAACTAGTTTATGAGGGAGTTTATATTGTTTGCCTTTTGAACATGATAGACAATGTTCAGTTAATTGAAATTCTTTCAAAGGTAGGCCTAGAACATGATTTCCTCTAACCAATTTATTCATATTTTTAATATTTACGTGACCAAGACGATGATGCCATAACAATGAATCACTTTCCGAGGCTTTTGACAAAAGACAAGATGCAGTTACAAATGAATGAGATCCATTCATATCAAGTAAGTATCTGTCTTTGTCTCTCGGAGTTCTTAATAAAATCCATTCATCTGGAATTACAAATCCAGGTTTTAGAATAATACATTCTTTATCAGCAAAATGTGTTGAATATTGTTTGTCACAAATTTGAGAGACACTTAACAAGTTATGTTTTAGTTCCTCTACAAAATTGATATCCTCAAAACTTAACACATCATTTGACATTGTACCTTTCTTTGTGATCTGACCACCTTTGTCTCCAACAAATATAACATATCCTCTGTTGTATGGTTTTTTGTTTTGTAATAGAGATATATTAACAGTCATATGTCTTGAAAATCCATGTTAACGTGCCAAACATTATTGATGCTGGGTCTTGGATGTTCCTACACAAATGAATGATTTATTCAAATTTAGGAACCCAAGCCATGGTTGACTTGAGTACTCCATTTTCATCTAAATATGATACAAATTTCAATATCATATCTTGTTTATAATTGAAAACATAATCTTCAACAATATCAGGTTTTGATTGAACTGTTTTAATTTTCCATTTTTGAATTAGTTTGATCAGACTTGTAACCAATTTCTTGAAAGTGGTTTTGTGCGGAAGATGAATTGCCATCATTGACATGTAAAGATTTCTTGCTTGAATTTTCTTGTTGAAAATTTGTATTTGTATGAACACTTTTGTTATCAGCAAAAGTGTTTGACTAATTTGAATTTCTTTTTATTTTAGCAGCTATAAAAAATTGTTTTCTATTATTTGCAATTGAATTGTGAGATCTTTGTTTACTTATTAATTGACGTTGATGATGACAATTTTTAGCCATGTCTTTTGGCTTGCCACAAACGTAACAACATTTATTATGATATACTTTATGTTCTCGAGTCAGTTTCTTAAACTGTTGATGATAACATCCATTGTTATCATAGAATCTTGCTTCATTATTTCTTTTTTGGCTATAGATTCTTTAACAATCTCTCATTTTCATTTTTCACTATTGATTGTTCTAACAGAATGATTCTCTTCTGAGACTACGAGGCATTAACTTTAGCTCTATCTTTGTGAATGGAATGAACCGGAGTAGTACTAGTTTTTTTTGTACCTAATCTACACACATCTAGTTTTACAGAGTTAGCAATAATTGGAGACTTATTTTTAAAGAAACTTGCATTTGTTTCCTTAAAAATATAATCTTCTTTATCAATGTTGCCTTTTGAAACAAATCTGTTCTTGAAATCAGTTGTCAAGTCAGTTAAAGATGTTGTGACACGTGTTCTTTCTTTGGTCTTAAAGTCTATATTTGATTTTAGTTTCCTTTCCTTATTAGACAATTTTGAACAATCATTTGTGACACTTAAAACTTCAGAACTTTCATTAATCACTGATGACGATTTACATGAAGATTTTTCATTACAATTTTTATTTTCCTCAAAAACCAATTCATCATCACTTTCCATTCTTCAACCAACCCGTCCTTCTTCACACTTTCTACAAAAAAATTGTCATGATTAAATTTAATTTTAGGTTTTATTACAGGGTTAACAGTCAGTGGAACATTGACTGTAGGTTTTAAATCAGACTTTAGTTGAAAAGCTAATCCATAGGTCTCTTTATCATAAATGGTAATTGATGAAGGCAATGAAGTATAATCATGATTAATAGGTGGTGCAATGTTAGAATAGCCAACTCCACCTGTACCACCATTAATTTTCTGTGTCATTGAGACTTGATTATACCTTCAACCATGTTTGAGGATAATTCAAATTTCTGAACAACCAATTTTGCTGATAAGAGTTCACTGTTTAGTTGTTAATTTCCAAAGATAGTTCATTGTTACGAGTTGTCAAATTGTTTATGTTACAATCTTTATCATAAAGATCCAATTTTGATTGATAAACCAATTTGTTTAAACCATCTATCTTTTCTTTAAAAATTTTCTCATCATTTTTATATTTTCGTGCTTGATATTAAAGTTTCTCAACTTCTAAAATCAAGCGTTCGTTGTGAACTCTATATCTGTTTACCTTTTCAATACAATCACTAGAACATAGATTAATATATACCTCATCAGTTTCTGCTTGTTTCTTTGTCTCTTCATGGACAACATTCACCATGAAGGCCTTTTCCACAACCTTTTCTGCTTCTGATGCCGGAGTGATCTCAAAAGCATTAATTTGATTATCATAAGCAGATGCTGGAGTTTTCTCAACAGCTTTGAATTTCTTTTCTTCATCAGCCAAAGTCTCAACAAATTTTTCATCAAACTCTTTCATCTTGACTGAAGTGAACTCAACAGTCATTGCTTCCTTATTTTCATTCACCAACAGCTATTTCATCACAAACCTGCTCTTCTTCCACTTTCACCTCCTCAACTTGTTTACCTTTAATAGTTTTAGCTTCAACCTTTTCTTCTTCATCAAACACACCATCCAATAGATCATCTGATATGAACTCAGCAAGTAAATTTTCTTTGGTTGAATTTCAGCTAACAGCGTAGTAGACACTTTAATATCAAGAATTTCCAATTGATCAGACTAATCATATTCCTCATTGGTTTGAGATACTAGTGCTTTGTTGGTGGATGAATTGGCTTGATCATCTTTAGTTTCCACCTCTATTGTCACCATTTTCTTTCCATGATCATTCTGATTTGATCTGGGTTCAGTGCATTCTCTGGCAAAATGACCAGGTTTGTCACAGTTGTAACATCTCAAGCTGGACTTATCATACCATATTTTGCTTGAATTGTTCAGATCCAAAACTTTTCTACCAGTTCTTCTAGCAAAATTCTTTGCTCTATACACCACCATAGCCATTTGATACTTGATATCTTTTGCTTCTACATCATCGGGATTAACTTGTTGCAAGTCATCAACCAAGATGTTGGGTGCACTTAATCTTCCTACAGAAAAGGCTTCAAAACTGTTCATGAATGATGTAAACAGAGCCAGGTTTTCTTCAGCTATTTGAATGGTTTGTTTGTTGGGTTAAGAATTTACAACAAATGCTTGTTGTGTAGGTTGAGTGGCTTGAATTTATGGGTAGGTTTGAGATTGAGTTTGGACTTGAGTTTGAACATAAAGGTTTTGATGAGGAGTTTGATAATAAGGCAAGAATTGGGGCAAGGATTGATATTTGATAATTGGATGAGCAGATGTTGTTGGCTGTTGTTGTTGACACAACTGAGAGTAGCTAACATAATAATTTGGATTGCTAGCCATCTTGGCATATAAGGCTGACGCCTCAGCTCCCATCGTGTTGATATAATTTGCAGCCCTTTGCTTATCATCCATATCATAAGATTTGATGGTTGAGATTAGATCACTAAGAGTCAAGGTAAACAGATCCTTGGTTCTCTTTATGGTCATGCGGTTGTTGTTCCAGCTATATGGAAGAGAATTTAGCAGCTTTTTGTTTACTACAATATTCTCTAGTGTAATTCCTACACTCTTCATCTTTGTGATCAGGTTCACAAACCTTGACATTTGAGCTTCCAAAGTTTCACCAAGAATATGATTGAACATATTGAATTCTTGGTTAAGCATATCCTTTCTTCTCTCTCTCATGTCTTTGTTACCCATAATTTGTACTTCCATTACATCCCATAAATCCTTAGCTTTGTTATAGTCTTTAAACTTCTGAACTATCTCAGTGGTAAGTGCCAAAGTGATGGCAGCATACGCTTTATCATCAAGCTCCATTCTCTTCAAATCGTCTTCATCCCACAAATGTTCACGTTTTGGCACCAAGTCTCCTTTGTTGTTTTGTACACAGGGATATGCAGACCCAGTTTGATAGATCTCATCATCCTAGGTTCAGTGTAAATGACATGGTATTCAAACCTATAAGCCTAATCAGGGTAATCTTCTTCGTTGAGCAGACGAGGTGGTTTTGTGCTAGTACTAATCTCATTGTCAAGATTAAGAGTAGCAGTGATGTGCTTCAAATTTGCCATTTTCTTAAAATTCAAAAATTCTTCAAAATTAAACTTCTCACGTGAATAACCAAGTTCTCACGCGAAATCAAGAGTTCACGCGCGAATGATACAAAGTTTTCGCGCGGTAAGTTCTGTAACTAAATTTTGCTAAAACTTCAAGTTTTCACGCGAATAGAATCTTTTGTAACAAACTTTTAACTAACTCTTGCGAAATTACAACCTTTCACGCGAAAGATAACTTTTTGAACTTTTTGCACAGAAACTTCAACTTTTTGCTTGTTTGTTCTCTTCTATTTTGAAGGTTTCTAGCTACAATCTTTCACCAATTTGATTAAATCTTGGTTAATTAAGTGTTCATTTAGTTATTTAGATTGAATTAAGATCCTAATTGTCTCTAATTGATTCAATTAAGCTCATTTAAGCTCAATAACATCATCATTTCTTCGAACACCAAGTTAATCATCTTCAATTATGAACATATTCAACAGCAATCAAATCTATCTTCAAGTATAAACCAATTCGATGATCATAATCTTTTCAAAACTCTACTTCAATCTTCATCCAATCGATCAAGAGCATACCAAGCTCTGATACCAATTGTAAGGATCAACAATACCAATAGATCAATGTCGTGTGAAGAATACGAAATGTAATTACACACGGTATAAGATTGAGTAATAGAAATTCATGAATAGATTGCACACAAAAGTGATAAACATTCTTTGTTTTCCTTTTTGATTGGAAACTATTGCAATTAAGTGTAAATCAGGAAATGAACAAAAGCTTACTAAATTACATTACAAAACTTCTATTTATACAAAACTAGAAGTTCTCACACGATTTAACTTGTTCTCGTGCGACTTGATGTTGTCGCGCAAGAAGCATGCTTTTGCGTGGTAACTTCTGGTTCTCGCATGACTTGATATTGATCTTCATCTTGATTCCCGAGTCTTTAGATTCAACCCCTACAGTCATCGACCAAAGAAACCAAATAGCCTTGGATATGCTGCATGGTAATTCATCGACCAAAGAAACCCGCTAAGATCCAAATATAGTACTTAGGTTGTCTAATCCCCCTTCAAGTTACTCAAATAGTGAACTATCACATGGAACAGATACTTCCAGAATGGAGGTAAATGTTTCTTCTCGAGCGACGAATATGTGTGATCATATCCCATCCTTGATAAGCAATCTCGTGCAACATCATCATCTACCTTCATAGTGCCATTAGGCTAATCTTCTAACAGTAAGACACTGTTCATGATCTCAACAGTAATAACAATCTTTTTCCCCTTCATTATAGCAGAAATGCATCTTTTTGAGCATCTATCTTATTCAAGCCGATAGCTAGAACTGATCAATAACATTACTATAGATAGTAGGGTTGGCTGTAATGGCATGACGTATACGCGAAGTCTTCAAACCATCAAATAAGTGATCTGAATAACGCCATATCATCAGGTACATCACCAAGATAAGCCATAGCATTATGGTTTTTGTTAAAAACCATTTGTCTCGCCATCTGCAATCAAAATTAACAAACATAGATCGGTATCAATTCAACATAGTTAAGAATTCAGACTTAGAAAAAATTTCAGAATTTTGAAAACTTGAACTTTTCGCATGCGATAAGTTTCATTTAAAATCAACTTCTCACGTGACAAGTTACTTTTCGCACAAATAGATTTTGACAAAAGTCAACTATTCGTGCGAATAGTCAAAGATTCCAATGCAAAAAGTTCATGTTATTTTGAATATTTTCGTGTCTGGTCATGTACTTTGGTACTTTTCGCACACGATAACTTCAATTCTTCAGATTTCAATTCGAGCATTTTCAGAGTTTTTTAACTGTTGAAACATGGTTGTTTTAGTTGATTAGGCTTGTATTATTGTTTAACATGATTAATTTCGTTCAATTTTTAAGTTTATTTGTGCATTAAGTTTCGGTTCAACATCAAAAACACATTGATCTAATCTATAATCAACAATTTACCTTAACAAGTTCTAATAAACCAATATGCGACCTCAATGAACGTAAGTATCACACTAAAATCGATCAAACACTTAGAAATATTTTTTTAAGATGAACAACAGTTGTGCGATGCGAATAGTTTCTATTCGCGTAACTGTTTCTTTTATAGCCTTTTGACTTCTCGTGCGAGAAGTCAGACTTGTCGCATGAAATGAACTTTTCGCTTGGAATAAACTTTTCGCTTGATTGGAACTTTTCGCATGCGAGATGTTCACTTTTATTGAATTTTTTAAATTTTTTTAAAAATTTTCTTCAATTTTATTCTTAATTTTCACTTATATGTTTGACCAAGTAATCAATTTTCACCGTATATACTCATTTTTATTTATGAATCAAAACAAAACAAACAAATCTTTTTGAAATTATTGCATTTTTCAATTATTCAAATATAATCAAATTCTAACAAATTTAACTAAGTATAACTGAAACCTTTTTGTGAATTTTCTGTTGTACAATCATATTTCTTAAGAAATTGATTATTTACATATTTAAAAAATAATCACAACATAATTTTTATGAGTTTAATTATTAATACAAAATTCGTGCTTCAAAATTTACAAGTACATATAAATTGTGATTTTATTATGTTTTCTATAATTTTATGATATCAGAGAATTAAATACTCACAAAATTTATACAACAGTTATCTATATTTCAAAACTTATAAGGCATTCAAATCTTCCCAAATTAACTTTTCATTTTTTATTAGTGACATCACAAGCATATATTTTCTTATTATATCTAATGGAGCATAACTAGCATACAAAACGTTTCCAAACACATAATATTAACAACTTTTAGGACTTCTTAACAGCCAACCGGATTTATGTTTTGCCCTCGCAAGATGTTTAGTAGTTATATGCCACCTCAAGGGTCTCAACTACATCAACAACTTCCTATAGTATTGTTAACTTAGTCATTGTTTCAATTTCAATCCAAAAGTTTATTAACGTATACATGTTGGTTCATCATCTGTTTGCGTAAGCAATGCATACTCACGAATATAGGCATGGTATGAGGATGCTTGGGTGCTTGGCTTCGCTATGCATACTTTTAGAAATATGGACACCCTATCGAGTCATTTGAATAACGAGGGTATTATTATTGTATTTGATTTGTAACTGAACTCATATTAATTTAGTTTCACATTCGGGTAACTATAGTTCGTTGTCAAATCATGTATGATAAGTTCAAAGTATATGAAAGACGAGCTAAAGAAGGAGATTACTTATTGATTTTTGTGTGCTGGTAAAAATATATTATATAGAACCTTAATTATAGGAACACCCAAAGAAAATATTGACAAGTTTGAATTATAAGCGATGCATATTTGCAAAATTTATTTTGTGTGCAAAATACTCGTCGCATTGATCCCCTCTTTTGAAATAATAATTGCCAACAACAGAAAGCATTTTTGGCATTATATAGATAGAACTAGCAAAATGCCCCCGCGCGATGCGGCGGGCCTTCTTGCTTTATTAATAAATGCATCTTAAGGGAGAACCTTCAACTTTTATCTACACAAAATAATACATGAAACATTTTACATATTTACTTTATCTACATCATGAACAACAATACATAGGAGAACATCGTAGCTAATTAATGTTTTTTTCGTAGGTGGCTACAAAAGATATATCAAAAGAGCTCGTGTTGTCCTCATCTAATAGTTGTTCAACGTGTTGTTGCAAAAAGTGTAATGGCCGGAAAACTTTTAGACTCTACAATGATAAAATATGTTAGATTTACACGAGAGGACGAAGTTGAAAGGTGTTTGGAAGTTACTTAGGAAGTTTGCGGTAGACTTACTTTTCTAGCTTTTTACATTGGTTGGCAAAAAAAGTACAAAAGATACTGGTACCTATTTCAACCTAGGTGTAGCTGTTTTGTCCTTTTTTGAGACGTACTTGTCTCTGTAAAATATACCAAAGAAAATGGCAAAGAAAGACCAGTCGTTATGTATTTGATGCAATTGTTTTTTTAGAAATTAAGAATGTGTTTTTGAGGTCTTTTGGGTTGTTTTGCTGAAGGTGTTTCTGGTTGTGATATGTTTGTTGTGTGGATTTCTTTCATAGGAAGAGGCTTTGCTGATTGAAAAACTCTTGAAACACATATGGAACCATCCTTTTTTAGTTGAAGCTGAGATGTTCCTCTAATAGCGCTGATGATGTTTGGTAAGATTTTTGGATCCGTGAACCCACGTGTGACCACCATATCGAAGCAGCTGATTTCTAAAAGATCAGTCATGGCTTCGTTGTAGAATACAACCTCAGCAGACCTGTTTTATCTTCAATTATGGTATTCACACAGTATCCGTGTTCAAAAGGCCAGAAAACCACCCAAATAAAAAAGGAAATTGGTATCTGATTGTATACATTTTGTATTTGATGTAACCCTCTAATAAATCTGATCCAATACCTATCTTTAATTTTTTTCCTTCCAAAAATGATTTTACCTTTTAGCAAGAGGCTGATACAGTTACACGTTTTTGCTATTATTAATAGAAGCTGACCTTCAACCTAAGCATCTTAAATTTTACGAAATCATATGTAGTTTCTTGTTTTTTCTAATATTAATAGAAGTGGACCTTCAACATAGTTTTGCGGGAAAATGAAAGTAGTTTAATGAGTAAATAATGAATGTAAGCACTAAACATATGTATGTAAGTGAGTGAACTCTGATCAGTTGTCTTACCGATACATTGGTCCAGGAATTTGATCATTATAGCTGCACACCCAAACCCATCTTGCTGTTTCATCTTTTTCTTTAAGTGCCGACCTTGTGCATTCTGAACATGACTGATAGTACCATGTGTGATATGCATGTATTTCGGTGATTGTTGCAAGACATGTAAACCTTGTTCGCTGCAGCAATGAAAGTTCAGAGGTTTAGTTCTAATGATATGTATGTGACAGCTTTAGGGTTGTTAAACATACAACGTGATCGTGTGGATTTTTCATGAGGAGTTCAGCTATTGTTATTCTGTTTTCATTAACGCTCTCTCGGTCCTGTGAAGAATGAAAAGATGTTGCTTTTTCTATGTTCTTAAATCTGAACATAGATTAGAAGTCAATATCTAGTGGTTAGCGTAACTCATAGTAATAAGTATGTAAGGAGGTTGTAGCAATAACCTTTCAATGATGGCAGGCAGATATGGAATTGGAGGATTTATAGCAACAGTTGTCGCGTTTTTTGATCCCAGCTGAAACGCCTCTGCAAAATTCATCATGTGTTCATGTGAGTGTAACCACTATTTCATCGTTTGATATCGCTATTAATATACCTTCGTATTTTGTGACCACCAACGATGTTAGCGCTAAGATCTGGTTAAGAGCATTTTCTTGATCAAACATCAATGCTTTTTCCTCCCATAAGGTAACAGAAATAACATTTTCCCTTTTCAATATCAATATGTTAGTGCATGTATGAGAAATGATCTTGTAGTTAAGATTTCACACCAGTCATCTTGAATTGTGACTTTCAGCCTTGTTCTTTCAGCTGCATGTATCACGTGTGAAACACTCTCAACACGACCGATGTAATCTATTAGTAATAAATGTGTTAGGTTAGTGTCTTATGTTATAGTTTAAAATGTGATTATTTGTCGAAGTGGGCGTATATTTACCTATGAGTGGACTGCCTCTAGGCCAACAATCTTTCAGAATGTCATATGTCGCAAAATTGTAATAGTAGGTGGGTATGTTTCTATCAGATATTGCTGTGAAAACATTTCGTCTTCCTATTTTAACTGATGCCTTATGGGGGACGACTCGCATATATGTTGTTGCTGGCACAGGTGTGTATTTGGTGATCATGTAGCATGCTTGTAGGCTAATGATTGGGTCAAACTAAGACTATTCATTCAAGTCAGCAACGGCCTCTATCACGTCTCCCTTACATGAAAGAACAATTTCTCATTAGAAGTAAGCACATAAACACATTATAATAAGAAGGTAAAGGTGGGAATACTTACAAAAGTATCCACAAACAGATAGGATAACTCGTGTCTTTGTGAGTATGGCTTCCATTTTCTTATTACTCTAACCTCGATTGCTGCTGGAAATTTTGAAGTGTCTATTTCAGCTATACGCTTTGAGGCCATTATATTGTAGCGGTTAAAACTGTTACAGAAGTATGAGTTATGTTAAAATAAAATCATATAGTAGCTAAACTATACATGGAGATAAAGTATACAATGTAAAATATTTCTAAGAATGCTCAATTTCTTCTAAAAAGTCAGAGTATACTATGTTTTTTGTTATATTAGGTTCTTTATTTTCTTGAGGAACAATAAGAACTTTTAGTGCCTGAGGCGAGGTAGTCCTCGAGAAGGCAACATAAAGTTGTCCGTGGCTAAAAACGGGTTGTGGTAGGTAAACCCCTATCTTATTCAGTGATTGGCTTGGCTTTTATTTATTGTCATCACGTAACAAAACTTAAAAGGAAATTGTTTTCTTTTAAATATGGATGGTAGTTCTTTGTCTGTGTAAGTCAAGCAAATGCGTGGTATGTATACACGGCGACCGGTTGCTATTCCAGTTATCACCTGCGCCTCAACAACTCTACGCAATAGTTGAGTGATTAGCCTAGTACCATAACATAGGCCTGCTGTTTGATTTATATTACGTAGCAATATAATTGGAGCGTTTACCTTCAATTCAAGTCGATGAGTTGGGAGTCCATTAAAATTAAAAATGTTAAGATATTCTGTCAGATAAAGTATTTCAGTATCCCCATGGGAACCTGCAAGAGGTGTTATCAAATCTGAACTAAGGTAAGCCACGCTATCACCTGAGGTCATATTAAGAACTAATGTGTTTATCTCATTAGCCGTTTCATTTTCAGGGCAAACAATAACCTTTTGAGAAAATGTTACAGCTGATGGATTATCAAGTGTGGTATGATCATAGATGAAGTGTATTAGTTCTATAAGTGCCACTTTATGAAAGGGTATTGAGTACTCTAATGGTATTCGGATGTTCTTAGTATTTTGTGGATCTTCATTATTAGGTGTACGTGTTGTTCCATCACCCACACTTAGTAACCATGTCAAGAAAGCTATGATGTCAGCTATATATGTTGGATCTAGGTTTGGTTTTCTTAGGCGCATGTTTTCGGTTAATTTATAGAGCCTGAAATAACGGCATAGGTATGACCTAGGAAGCGATAAAGCTATGATTGCAGATTTTGACGCCTTAGGTTTTATTGGAAGCATTTGTCAAAAATCACCACCTAATAATAACGATTTTCCTCCGAAGGGGATATCATGATTGTTAAGTAAATCTCTAAGGGTTTTATCTAATGTCTCAGAACATTTACGATCATTCATAGGAGTCTCATCCCAAATAATTAGAGAAGTGTCAGCTAATAGTTGTGCGAGATGTGTATATTTTTTATATAACAAAGTGACTCGTCTATTAAATCTAAAGGAATTTTAAATCGAGAATGAGCAGTTCTGCCGGATGGTAATAGCAAAGAGGCAATTCTAGATGCTGCAACAGCAAGTACAATTTTTCCTTGTGAGCGTAACGCAGAGATGATTGTTTTCCATAAAAATGTTTTACCTGTACCACCGTGGCCGTATACAAAGAGCAGTGGCCGTATACAAAGAGCAGAACTTGGTTATTAGATACAACCATATTTGTAACCAATATGTAGACTTCTTTTTTGTTGTGGATTTAGTTGTTGTCGAAATGCCTCATGCTCCACTTTAAGTTTTTGTCTGTCATAATTTTTCTCTTCCAAAAGTAACTTGTTTCTTAAATCTAAAAGTAGATCTGATTGTGGTAATGGTAGACCGAATTCCGATAAGGATGATGGGTTAGCTACAAAATTGAGTAAGAGGTCAATTTCGTAAAGCACATATTGTTTCATGTCTTCCTCATTTAAAATGCCATAGCTGTGAATAATGTCGTCCGCCATTTTACGCCATTCTGTGTTGCATAATTCTCGAGGATTTGATATTTCACAGATGAGAAGCATATGAGTAAAGAGTGACCGGAGTTTAAAAGAGGTAGCCCATGTCGCAGCTTCTTCAAATGTATGCTACCACTCATTATTATCTTCAAGTAATCCTAGCCTCTCGCATGCGGCGCGAAACGTAGGTAGTGTTTTGTATATCTTTAAATGATCGACAACCTCTCTGATGAGTTAACAACAAACGTAAGTAGAATGTCTCCCCACAACTGGGATGTATGTATATTAGTCTACCAATTGTTCGTGTCCTATTAGTTGCTCTTCTCGCCCAACATTTTCCCGCGTAGTCCCATTTGTATTCAGAAAGGTAATCAATGTAATGAAGATGGCGCCCTTTAACATCAGTTTGATTATTTCAAAGCCATTCAGTCAAGGTTGTTTTCCTTGTAAATGGATTTGTTACTATTTTATCCAACCGTTCATTATCTTTGAAGTTTATGTTCTGCATGTTCTCTAGGTGTACAGCTAATACAGGTGGATTTCTTGAATGAATTAAGAAATTAAAAATTCTCCAAGCGGCCTCATGAGGACAAATAAATCTACCATCGACAAAGTTCTTAATCTCATCAATTTCATAAGCGTGTACATCTTGTGTATCCTCAGATGGATATGTTCTTGTAATTCGAAAGCGGATGCGGTAAGCTCCTTTTGATATATATTTAAATAGGTATTTAATCATCATACTCCAGCCACAATATTCGACGTTAATATGAGCTTGATAATGAAGGCAGAGTGCTTTGTTATATGGTACAATGTAAGCGTCATCTAGTTTAATCCCATTCTTGACAACGAATGTGCATATCCGTTCTTGTCAAATACGGTTTTCGATTCATTGTCTTTAGGAAAACTCTTTGCACATGAACCGTTCGACATGCATGGTGCATTAGGTCTTACAATGCCACATTGGCCATGCATCATGAAATTCGTTATAACTTTATAAAGTTTGGACTCAGCGATAGGGTCTGGAATTTCAGCAGATATATAGTTATAAATCTGATTGGCTGTTTTTATCCTAAATGACTCGTTGACCCATAACAACATATGGCAATGAGGTAAGCCTCTCTTTTGAAACTCTATCATGTAAAGGTCTACATTAAATCGACATGAAATGAAAGTTTAATAAGATACATACGCAAAAGTAAATAGTAAACGTAAATGAATATTGAATATATTTATAAATCGACATGCTGTGACATATCCAAATGGCCTTTTGGTCCTCAAGAAGTTAAGAAGTGAAGCTACTTTAAGCTGAAAGATTCTGGCAATGATATCCGGACGATCTTGTGCCTTAAGTGATGGATATGATGCTAAGTATCTTACAATCTCTGGCCATTTAACATTGCATGTAAATGTGATAAAATATTTCCATGTAGTCTACATATAGCTAAAGCATACTGATAATGTTTATACATATATCTCGGGCCGACAGTAAAAGTTGATGGTAAAATTGTTCTTTTCCTGACATCACGTCCCTCAGTATCGCCTCGAAGAATTGCATCACGAATACCTTGAAGATATTCACATCTAAAAAGGTTTTGGTTCTGCCTTACATAGTCAAGACGATTTTGCTCAATACAAACATACGTGTCAACTAAAAATTGCTGGAAAAGACGAGCGCCTCTTAATAGCAACGTGTATAACCCTAAACGATCATGTAGTCGATAACTGTAGAACATATTCATCGTTAGATGCCTATCTCTAGTTCTACCCTCTACCTGCATACGCAGGCTAGAAGACCATCCACGTTCGCCATGAATAAATAATAAAGGGTATTGTAACGCCATGTATAATGGATGCATTTTGTTTACTCTTTGTGGACCATCATCTCTATGTCGTATAATTATGTCAAAATCTTTGGCTAGGGTTTCTTCCTCATATACTATTACGCCAATAGATCCCCTACTTGGTATGTCATAGGATAAGTCATTATGAGGATTATATATGCGAACACTAAAGGTAGGCACATCCACTGCATGGCACAAATCTCTAGCCGTACGAAAAAGCTTAACTAATTCGTTACAATCCTCTAAGGTAGTAAGAAGAAGGTTGACGGTCTCAGGTTGAAGTTGTATACAGTTTGCGTCATCGAAGAAACGAAGCCTATTAGAAATCTCATTTTCAGTATCATATATATACATTTGCAAAAAACGAGGCCTTTCATTTGTTGGAGGACATAAACTGCCCATCCAATGATGCACTTGACCTTCAATTCTAAAAACATATGACCCGATCCATCGTTAACAGAATCGTCAATCTTTGCACAGAATGATGTCATCGAGAACATGTTGTTGTAAGCACGTATGTTGTCAATGAAATGAGACTGGTCAAAAAGATGTTTGATTATCGGACGCGGCTCTTTCGGATGAGACAGTCTAACTCGACCTCCTTTACAACATTGATTATACCTCAGACGGCCGCTAGTGGATGCGGAGACGATAAGTTCTTCATACCAAAAAGTAGCACGACAATATTCACAAATGTAATTACAGTCACCACTATCTACATAAAGTGCTGAGTTGGATGAGGAAGAAGAAAGAAAGAATGAGGGTGTAGCAGATTGTTGTGAAAACTGAGAGGCCTCCTGATTTACTGCGGAAAAAGTAGTAAGTTCTTGCCTACGTGAACGCTTTCTTGAGGAGGACATTTAAAATATCAGGTTAAGTGTCTGTAGGAGAAAAAGGTAACATAAGCGGCACTCATATAACGTAGCATAATCTTTTTTTGCCATGATATGCACGTCCTATTCACCTAGCTACATATTAGGCAAAGTTTCCTTATCTTATTTCTGGCCACACCTATAGGCCGTAAAGACATGAGCGTAATGTACATAAGCCTAAGAAGAATGGGAAAACAAAGAAGTGACCTTAAGGATTTTGCCTTCAAATTCACTATTTAACCAGGTCAAACATATGATCAAATGAGGTTAAAAGTATTCGTTCACTCAAGATTTGCGAGAGATATGGAAGAGACTTATAATGCTTTTCTCGATCATGTAAGGAAAAGGTTGTTATAAAAAATATAATGCATTGTAGCTTATAACCAAAAGTATAGTAATAAGTCGACTATTTATTAAGAGATAACTTCGTAATCATACATAATAAGAAAACATAGACATATGTCCTCAAGCATAATAAGAATGGAGCTAATATGAGGTATGGTAGGAAGGAACAAAAACTAACTGTATTTTGTGACATATCTAATCACCAAAAAAAAAGCTCTTTTATTTAAGGTCATGTAACCTAATGAGGAATAAATCAGGGACTATAGCGTTATGAATAAGCAGAGGCAAAAGTGACATGAGTATACTGTACATAACCCTAAGAAGGAAGGAAAAAACAAATCACATATATACTTTGAAAGTCATAACTTAAAGTTGTTTACTTTTCTACAATGGTAATACTCAAAACCATTAACCAACAATAAGTCCAGAAACTATATAATAACATATGAAGCAATTGTGTGACTAACAAAAGATAAGGGTCAACATATGATGTTCAAATAAAGTCAAAAGTATTTGGTCATTCAAGAGCAACAAAAAGATGGAAGAGATCTATAAGTTGGTTATTTATTAGCAGATAACTTCTTAGTCATTTAAGGTCATCTCATCTAGTCAAAGATAAATCGCGGGTCAAGTAATTTGTGAGGTGGTTAGATTTTTTTTACACACCACAAACTGCAACCGATGATTGAAAGAAGGGATGGTGAGGGTGACAACTCTACATGGCTCGAAAGCGAAGGTGACTCCAGAATGGTAATTCTGTGAAATGCTAACCTATAAGTGGCGTCTTGTTTTTTAGATTTTCATTACGACTCAGTCGGCCATGCATCAGTTAACAACCTTCGTTTATTGGCCTACTAATTCCTCAATGATATAAATCATTGTAAAAAAATAGGCTGGTTGAGAGCCACATGCTATGAACAACAACAACAAAATAATCTTACAAAGCAACCTAGAAGAATATGTTAATTAAATCAGATTAGTATGAGCACAATTCCTTTTGCACAATTAACTGATTCAACAAAGTCTAAACCTTTGTGAGCTGATGTGAGGTATGGTAAAGAGGAAAAAACTACTTAGACATATTTAATGACAAAATAAAAATCTCTTTCACTTAAGGCCATGTTATCTACTCAAACATAAATCCCTGGTCAAGTAATGCGTGAGGTGGTTAGATTTTTTTTTGTATATAGCACAAACTGCCCTGCTGGTGATGATCGAAAGAAGGGATAGTGAGGGTGACAACGCTACATGGCTAGAAAGCGAAGGTGATTCCAGAATGATAATTCTGTGAAATGCTAACCTATAAGTGGCGTAATGGTTTTTAGATTTTCATTACGAATCAGTCGCCCTTGCATCAGTTAACAACCTTCGTTTATGGGCCTACCAAATCTTCAATGATATAATTAATTGTAAAAAAATAGACTGGCTGACAGGCACATGTTATGAACAACCACAACAAACTAATCTTACAAAGCAACCTAGAAGATTAAGGAAGATTAAGGTGTTGTTTGTTTTTTCTGCATCAAAATGTCTGAGTCTGCGAACCATATCTCAGATATATGCAGGAGAAGAGGTGGACCAAACGTCTGCAGTATACAAAAAGAAGACTGTTTATTTTTTAATATCTGCAGACTGTTAAAATATTATGTAATTAAAGTAAATGTATTTTTTAAACTTTAAAAAATACTTCAACGTTAAAATTTAAATAAAAATCATACAACACTAATAATATTCATAAAACCATAAAAATACTTTTTATTTACATCCTTTTTTCCACAATTAAAATGTTTTTCAATTATCGATCTCAAAATTTATCTTTACAAGAAACATGAAAAGCACAATCTAATGAACATATTACCATGTTCTAAAAACCATTAGTACACAGAGATTAAGCGGCAGCTGGTGCTGCTTCAGTTGACCAGAACTCGGTTTTCTTTCCAGTCTTGAAAACCGTCTACAGAACTGCATCTGGCTGTACATTACCCTTCACGGTCACTTTTTGTTGCTCAAGATCAATGTCAAAAGTTTCCACCCCTGAAAAACAAAATAAAGAAACTTATATTAAAACTTTTAAGTTGAAATCTTGATTGTATTTTTAAAAATGAAAATATTCTCTATTTGGTGAGCAGCTTATGGCATAAAAAGATGGACAACGAACCTTCCATCTTGCTAAGAACCCTCTTCACGGCCCCAAAACAGCCTCCACACGACGGCCCCAAACTGAAGAACAATTTGGGATTTCACCTCAGAACAGAGTTACAAACATTTTTGGATGATATAATTGAAATATAAATAAGTATCACAACATAAATTAGTATCACAACATAGGCGGGGGAAGAGCGCCGGCTGGATGAGAAAGCGAAGTTCAGGTTGGAGGAGCGCCGGCTGGAGGCGTCGCCGGCGCTGGCTGCGGTTGGAGGAAGGAGGCTACGAAGGTGGAGGGATGGTGGCTGTGGCTGGTGGATTTGATGAAGGAGGAATGAGAAGGTGGCTGTGATTTTAGGTTCAGATGTTTTTTTAGGTTAGAATGAGAAGGCGAAGTAGGAGAAGAGATTAGAAGACTTGTGAAGACAATGGTTTATGTCTGTCTGATGCAGACCTTAGTAAGATATTTTTTAATAAAAAGTCTTCCGGAAATCAAACAGACTGCCCTCTCAAAACGTCTTCCCGCGTCTGCCGTGCACGCAGATGAAGAGGTGGGGAAGAGCTTTTTGAAAAAACAAACACTACCAAAGTTAATTAAATCAGATAAGTATGCACAATTCCTTTTGGAGTGATTAACTGATTCAAGAAAGTCTAGGCCTTTGTTGCTTTGACAGCAAAAATCAAAGAACCTAGAAACAAAAAAATCGTATATGAATTTATAGGCATGGAAAACGGAAGAAGTGAAACGTCATAGATATAAATCATACACAGAAAGCCCAAAAAAGAAGTCGTAAACATACGTGCAACCACGTTGATGGACACAACTGAAAATTCCCCGTTCAGGAAAAGGAAACAGACATTGGAAAGTTATTTGGGGATAAAACAGAAGCATTATTTTTTCAAAATTAGATTAGTTGTAGATATGAAATAAATTAAACAATTAAACTCCAATAACAATTAAATGGAAATCCTAATGCAAAAGCAGTGAAAATGAAAGTCACTAATAAGGCTTAATTATACAAATTATATTCAAAAAACCCTGTTTTTCATGAGAAAGATTAGCTAACATAAGGTTGCCTAGCATCATCTACATGGATTTTCCAGAAAAAACAAAACCCTAGACGCATTTACGATTTACGAACATAGACGAACCTCAAACAACTTTGATCAAAATGCTATAAAACTATTTATTCAGAGAAAAAAGCAGATGGCTACCTTAAATAAGAAAGAAACAGAAAAGAGCAGATGGCTACCTCAAATAAACAACAATAGCAAAAACCAATGGAAAAAAATTAAGGCAGATAAAGGGGAAAATATGTGTGTGGTTGCAAAGAAAGATGGAGAATAAGGCATAAACGCACCTGTAAGAGCTCTGATCGAAACCCTAAAGAAACCCCTGTTGATGGAGACAAATCAAAGATGCAACAACAATAAGAAAGAAGAAAAGGATAGTGAAACAAAAAATCCACTTACTGACAATATCAACACTGAAGATTTATGCGAATCTACAGAGAAAGCTCAAAGAAGGAAGAAGGCGGTGTTTTGTTGGAGGAAGAAGGCGGTGGAGCCCTTACGCTAGCTAACCATCTAGATGAATTTTCCACAAAAAGCAATGATCTGGTAAAGACTCATCAATTCAATAATCCCCTAACTTTTTAATTATTTAGTTTGCAGAAACATGAGTTTTTCTAAGAAGTTCTAAGCATTTAACATATTCAAATCCTACAAACACCTTCACTTTCACATCTATAACTCTCTCTTTACTTTGCCTAGTTAGATAGCACTATTGGTTTAAGGCATAATATTGATGGAAGCAAGTTTCGATTTGAAGGACAATACTTTTTATACACGGGATTGTTGTTGATGCTTCCTTTCAATTTCAATAGAGATTTATAGTTGAAAAAAACCTGCGGTTGTAAATTTATTGATGGAATATCATTTGGGATTGTTTCATCAGTTGGTAAAATTTTCATCAATCAACACAAAGAACACCTTTTCATTGAGATTTATACGACCTAGCAGTTGGAGTTTTAGGTTCTATTGCATAGATTTTTGCCGCTAACTATTGTTTAAAATGAAGAAGTACGTACCTTGTGATTAATTTCAAAGATTTTGTAAGGCCCTTTCTGAGTGTCGGCTTAGAATTGAACGGAACGTGGTGGTAGTCGGCGGCTATGACAGAGGTGGTCCGGCGCTGTTCCGAGTGTGAAGAAGACAACGATGCTTTAGATTTTGAACAGAATGTGCTGGTACTCCGCGGCGATGACAGCCGGAAAGCACAAAGAAAAGGCGGTGCAGAGGAGTGCGAAGAAGACAACAGTGGGGTTAAGGCGGTGATGGTAGTTGTATTAAATAAACGCTTTAGATGGTATATTCAATCTATGCATAGAAGAGTTGTACAATATGTTTTGTTGCTTTGCTCTATGGATTTTAAAGTATATATATTATCAAATATGACTGATATCGTTACTAAACAAAAGACTATCACCAATAATGATTAAATATTTCTACTATAATAAAATAGTAACTATGACGGATTAAATGTTATCATCACATATTTTTTATCACCAAAATTTTCTCGCTTCTTTCTTATATTAATATCACATTAATTACTAATGCTAAATTAAGAAACATATTTTTTTATTAATATTGTCTTAAAATTAATAAATATTTATAAATAGGAAATTTTTCTAAAACATCAAACTTTTTTAAAAATATTAAATATTCTAAAATTGATTTTTTTAAGTAAAATTTTTATAAACAAAAATTAATTAAAATGAGGAGTTATAATAAAAATATTCTAAAAAATTACATTTTTTAAAATGTTTTTTTTGAAACAAAATTTTTACTTCGTTATAAAAAAATTTTAAAATAGAAGATTAAAAAATTGATATTATTGTTTTATTATTCATATTCCTTACTTATACATAATTTTAAACAAAATTTATCTTATAATATCGTTTTATAAACTATTAAAATTTTTTTATGTTTAATATTTTATTTATTCAATCCGTGTAATACAAAAATTTACTAAAGCTATTTATAATAATATAAATTACAACAAATATACAAATAAATAATTATTTTGGGCGGATACATGTCACTATCATATTAATTCTATCATTTATTTTCCTGCTCAATTTTTTTTTATTTTTAAAAAATTAAAATAATTAATTTCTCAATTTCTCTCTCTTATTTTTAATATTTCAAAATTTTCTAAAATCAATATTGTTTATAAAAAGATATTTTTAATTAATTAAAAATTAATTAAAAACTAAATATTTTGATTAAAAGTACAATTTTGAGAAAACAATTCTTTTTTAAACTATAAATTTTTTTAAACAACATATCTTTTCATACATATGAAATATTCTAAAACTTATCTTTTTTAAAATAAAAGTTTTATATAAAACCGTTTTTCAAAATAAAAAATTTTAAAAATAACTCAAAACTTGGAGTTTTAAATATATTTTATGTAAAACATGTAATACACGGTATTATAGCTTAGTTATTATTATATAGTATCTGTAGAAAAAAGATAAAATAAAAAATCAAAGATTCAGATATTAGTTTTTGCTATTATGCTTGTAACCACTGTTATGAAAATAGGCAAAGCGACCAATGGTTGTGACCGATATAAATGGTTGCAAAATTAGCATTCCTATTAGCAATTGAATTGAAATTAGTCGCAACATTAACGACAAGATCAAAATCAGTCATAAAATTATATTAAATAAACAAACCATTAAAGAAAATTAGTTTTGATAGTAGACATAATAGCATATGTGGATTATTTTTAATGTAGTTGTTGTTGATGATGAATCTTAGTCTTTTGCTGTTGTTAATAAAATGTTTTCGCGGTTTCATTCGGATTCACGGGTTTCTCTAAATCTATTGGTTTTCCTTTTGTTGGTTGGTCGATCATGATGAGTACATGCTTATCTAAGACGTTTCTTTGGGTCTATTATCTAATAATTAGTTTGTTAATGGTGTTTGCGTAATGCATTATTCATGTTATAACTTGAGTATTCTTGCAGTTGTAAGTGATTGCTTGTAACCGGTGGATAATGATGAACCGTTGTTCATTTGTGGCTTATCATTAGGTCCATGAGTTTAAGCGCATGCTCTTTTGAGAAGTAATAGAAGGGGGTTGTCGAAGTGGCCTTGCCTCATGACTCATGTTGTTTAGCTATTTTGTTGTCTAGGCTGATTCTCGGTGGTACATTCCAACTCGGGTTGTTGATGATGAGTGTAAGCACATCTAAGACATTAGAAGACCTGCAACACTACAACATCATCGCTTTTCTATTGCCTCCCAATTATGTTTTGTAGATGGTAGGAGATCGTGCGAGGAGGCGGTGATAAGGTGTACCATTGTATACTTACAGTGGTGGAGCTTGAACACTCCCGTAGGGGGGCGGGGGCGAAACTAATTTATTTTAGGGGGGGCAAACTCGATATTTATATAAAAATTTACACTACCGGACTAAAATTTAACACTACCGACGAAAAAAAGAGGGGGGGCGGCGGCCCCCCGCCCCTAACTATGCTCCGCCATTGTATACTTATACATGATGTAATAACCACCTCTACAAGTCTTTTCATTTTGTTATATTATAAAAAGTGGCCAACCTCCTTTCATTAATTATATTTAAAGATATTATTTAGCCTCTGAATTGTGTTTTGTTGTTAAGTCTTTGTTTAGTCCAAGTCTTCCAAGTTGGTCGCAAGTTTTTAGGAAGTTCAGTTGTTGACTTTTAGAATTCTCACGTGTCATTCAATGGGTTTGAGATGATTAACAGTAGCAAGTATCATATAAATCCGATGCAAAAGCAGCAGCTATCGATTAAGAGCAAGAAGAGTACGGCAGCAGTAAAGAAAAAAAGGAAGAGAGATTGCCATTGGAAGAAGATATGATGTCGCCAAAGCAATGGAACTTTTTAATAATTTGCATGAAGTAGTAGTAATTAAAACACTTCCATACTATACTCAATGTGAAAAATACTTTAAAATCAAAAGAATAACGATTCATTTATTATCCTCTACACTTCCTACCAATTCAGTGAAATCATGATTTGAAGATATGTACTAACTTCACTTGCCAAAAAACAATCGTATGTCATTTGGATTAAATCTTCTAATAACACTTGCCTTTTGTTTGCCAAATATGCGTAAATACGTCGACCTAAAAAGATCCACCATGAGGGGGAATTGCAGAGTGATAAAAAAAGCAATTGGGATGAAAGCTAATCCACATATCGGAGCAAGCATCCAAGGTTTTTGTTCACAAAAGACAAGGAACAAGGTCGCACTGAAAGCTACCATCATAGCAGTTGTGGAGAGTAATAAAGAGAAAAGTCCAATAAACAATCGCCTTGGTAAACTGACTAGGAAGTCTTTCTCGGCAAAACGTGCTGTTAAGATAGACAAGAACACTAGTAGCGCGGTACTAGATGCGAATAGCGAGATTGCATCTGATATAGCGAAGATAATGAATGCAATTTCATTTTTAAACAAGGGGGTCCCTTTTTCTTGATTGCTTCCACCCGGTACCGTAATTGCAGCTGCAAATACAATTGTGGTAATAAGTGCAGCTGTGATGCTGCATGACTCTGCGGTGGTTTTCATCCATTGTTCTCCTTCCTTAACTAACTTCTCATGTTCCCTTGTAAAAACCATATCGGGTGTCTCCTTAAATTTGTTCTCTTGTGTAATGTACGTAGGAAACACATGCTTCTTTACTTCCTATAAAAAAATTAATTTAACTTTGTTATATTATGAGGAAGTACATTAGCATTACACATACTATTAACTGTTTAGTTCTTAGGTACCTCACGCCATTGCAGTTCTCGTTGAAGTTGTAATGCTGCTCCTGTTCTCTGATTGAGTACATTTGAAGGAGCCAATCTTCCAGCCAAGTGTAAGATATTGTTATTTGAAGAATCTACGATTGTTCTATAAAGATTCTTACGTTCCCCAATTTCATAGATAAGATTGTAGACCTTTTCTGAACGATGTATTATTGCTAACTGGATAATATCATAACCATTCTTATCCTTACTTTGAATTACTTCAGGAGATCTAAATAAAATCTCATCAACAACTTTATAAGCATTTTGACATGCAGCCTCAAGAATTGGTCGTGTATAATAGGGGTGATGAGTACCATTGAAGTCCAACTTGTCTATTTCATCACATACCAATTCTAAAACCTCTTTCGCTTCTTCCCATTCCTTTTTTTTGTTCTCAATATGTTTTATGGGTGCAACTGCAAGTCAATAAAATTATGTTAAAAATATTATCAATATGAGAAGTGAGTTTACTTCATACTCTTACAAGCTAGTATCTTCGCGCCATTCCACATGAGCGAATAAAGCAGATGAAATAAGAATCCAACGATCAATATTAGAAGGCATATAGTAAATCCAATTGCTGACACGACCAGAAATGGTACTGCAAAAGCACAAAACATATTAGTAGCCTAGTAGGGAAGTATGCTTCATTTTTATTTAAAACATATACAATTAACTTTTGAGTTGTGTTTACCTGTAATAATTATCATTAGTACCACAGTAAACAACACATGAGCGATTTTATTACCAAAGCATTCTCCGATGTTGGAATAAAGAAGTATGGGGAGAAAACAGATCCCAAGTACATATCCAGTTACCCAAGCCGCTAAAATACAAACCCACAATCAATAACTCATAACTATAAGTGAATAGAAATATAAAAAAAGAATAACAAATAAACCAATACAAGGATATATAAGTGTTTCCCCGTAGTCTAGTCCACTTGGAAAGGTCTTAGCTATAGCCATGAGTACATCGTCACTTTTTGAGGCAGACTTAGGAAAATTTTGCACCAACTCTAATGCTAAACCTACAAGCATAAACAATAAAATTTCACTGTTATAATCAAAGTGATATTATTATTTTTATTTATTATCTAACTACTGTTAACTTAGAATTTCTAGTGGGAGCGACCTTTCTATCTCATAGCATAAAGGAAAGGTTGGTACTCAACTCTCCCTCTCCAAAACTACTAATCATTTGTGCTATGAGAGAGATACTACTATGAACATTTGTTTGTATATTGTATTATACACTTACTGTATCGTTTTGCAGAAATAGCATTAACAAGAAGGTGGACTCCAATTTCGTCATCAGGGATAGAGCCCGGCAATGAAGATTGTAACTCGGTTTTAGCACCATCATTCACGGCTTTCCATAAATATCCAATGGTATCAAGATGCATATTTTCATAAGCTTTATGCAATGGTTGTTTACCATGACTGTCTACAATTTCCAACAGCTTCCTATTCTTTTTGACAAGGAGATCCACTGCATCTTTGTTGCCAACAATCGCGGCTATGTGAAGCACTGTGCTTCCATCGGAATCTCGCTTTTTAAGTACATGATCTTCATTTATATACGGGATTAAGTTTTTCACGATGTTATTATGACATGTTCCAACTGCAATGTGAAGTATGGTGCTACCATCACTACTGATAGGCTCTGTCGCTAGGCCTTTATCTTTTTTTAGTAAAGGTTCTATTTCTAGCCAATCCCCTTTTATAGTATCTTCACGTAACTTTTTCTTGTGTTCCAACTTGTTTTCATTCTTTTTCGTGTCTTCATCTTTTGTTTGGGTTTCTGTTGGAACTATTATTTGAATTGAATTTGTGCCCTCTTCAACTATGTTTGTTTCTACCGGAAGAACATCTGTGGCTTCTTTTTGTGCTTTTACATCTGACATGTCTAAAGTTGAACCTTCAATATAAAATTTTATTTTAGTAATTTCATTGGAATATATTCTAAACATTCACCTTTTTCACGCAATGTGAGATAAGGTTTTACGTTAAGGTTTATGAAATATATCCACAAAAGGCAGTTGACGAATTTGTAATTATGGTAAAAAAATATAGATTTGACCTTGTTCGATTGATATGTGTGTTGAATCTTGAGTTTACTACTGGAAGGAAAAAAAGATGGAAAATTTAGAAGAGAAAGAAAATAGGAGAAAATAAAATATATAATTTTATTTCTTATTTTAGAGCTAGAGGAAAAGAAAAAGAAAATAAAAATGTTATATGTTCTTAAGTTGAGAAGAAAATAAAAGAAAGTTATGATTTTAATATTATACTATTTAATTATTGAACTAAACTAAGTTGGAAAAATAAAATGTTAAAAGAAAAGATTATTAGAAAGTTTCTTTCCACTTCCTTTTTGATTTGGAAGGAAAGCGATGAATGAAGAATGCTAAAAAGTTTTTCTTATAATTTCTTTTATTTATTACTTACATTTCTCTCGTAAAAAAACCTCCTAGACACAATTATTTTCACTTTCTTTTCACTTCATTCAACTTCATTCTTAAAAGAGAAAACTCATGTATGTATAAATTAACATGAAGTAACGAGAGAATTAGTGTTTTCCAGCCCTATGTATGGTGTTATAGGGCCGAATTCAAGTTTACCGAATTGAATTATTCGAACTTTGAAATTCTGAAGTTGTATTCGAGTTCATTTTAAATTCTAAATGTATTTTAATTGTAAGACTTGATTTGAAATTTGAATTTATGTTAAAACCAAAATTCATTATGATTGAAATTCATAATTCGAATTCGGCTCCAATTCGAGTTACTTCGCTTCAATTTCAAGAAATATACTTTAATGTAATTGTATTTTGGAAAATCATGTAAATAAAACATGCAAACGTCAAATAACCAAATCGAGCTTGTAATATAAAAATTAAATTTCAAGCTAGTAAAAAGAAAAAAATTTCAAAATAAAATGATAAGTGGTAACATGCATAATATTTAAAGTGACAAATAAGTATTCAAAGTGGAAGCTTTCAACATTTGGATCTAAGTCCATAGCAAGTGATCAAAATAAGATCAATCAACGAGAAAATTGATTAACTTACAAGCCCTCAATTTTTTGCGTGTGTGTATAAGGGAGGTGATTGTACAAATAATAAATTCCCTAAGAATTGAAGACGTCTTCATCATGTGTCATGTGTAACAAGAGGATTAGAGTAATTGCGTCCTCAAAATCTAGCATTGATTACACACACAAAAATTACAGTGATTCCGGACATGAAAATGCACTATTGATCTAGACAATTGATTTTAGATGCACACATGAAAACACACAGTTATACAAGAATGAACACGCAAAGTAAATTAAGGGTGCACATTTAAGAAGATGAAAACACACAATAATATGAGATGAAATGTGTGGTTATACGAGGTGAAAATGTACAATTTTACGCATACCTAGTTCATCATGTTTTGAAGAAAAATAAAATAACCGTAACAATACCTTGCCCATTTAAAGAAAAAACATTGTTCAATTATGGATAAATTTTTTTAAAAATAATATTGTCATATAAAAAAATTATTCACATTTATAATGATGGTGAAACCTTACAAATTTAGAGTAAATTACATGGATCGTTCATGAGTTTTGCTTAAATTTTAAGTTTTATCTTTAGGATTGAAAATTTATTGATTTAATCCTAATGTTAAAAAAATAATACGTTTCATCCCTAGACCAAACCGTCGTTAATTAATTCCAATAAGTAGTTGTAATTGACCATCTTATCCTTTATATTTAAAAATAAAAATTAATTTAAAACTAAAAAAATAAAATACATGAGACCCACCTCACCCCACCCCTACACCCCAACCCACCCCACCCCCGCACTTTTTCTTCGACATTTTCTTTTCTATCACAACCCCATTTCGACCACCACCACAACACCACCACCAATCCACACACCCCATCAGCAACACCACTACCACCCCACCACCACTCCTCGCTACCACCACCACCGAACCGTACCGCGAGACACCCATCTCCACCACCACAAACAAACCGAAATGAAAAGACCCATACCAAGGACTAATACCCAATTTAAGAATTAACAACCACTCTTGTTTGAAAAATTTGCCAATACTTTGAGCAATAAACACGAATTCGTCGACTTATAAAGAACTCAAGAAAGAATGAAGTTAAACTAGCTAGTGACAAGACTGGTATGTAATCTAGATGAGATTGAAGATATGCGGAAGAAAGACATACCTTCTTTCAAAGATATAGTAGGATCATAGATGGATGTTAGTTTTTCCCAAACAGCTTTGGCGGAACTAAGATTGAAGATAACTAAAAGTACATCTTCACTAACCGAACCGAAAATCCACCCTTTCACAAGACTGTCATATTGTCTCGTGGTGTAAGAATCCTTCGGCGCAACGAATGTGTCATCCACAATGCCCAACATATTGTTACAGTCCAATAGGCAAACCATTTGGGCTTTCCAAAGAAGGTAGTTATGGCTTCCAGAGAGTTTCACCGAAACAAAGTTGGATACATTAGTATTTGATGCAATCAGAAGAGCATTTGATGAGCCCTCCATTTTAGTAGATGAGATCCAAATGTATACTTCTGTACCTCTTTGATCAGGTATATTTATAAGTAAAGATTTTTTCAACACCATTTGTATATTATTTGCGCAGATTCATTAAGAGCTGGCATTTTATATGATACATTTAGTCAACTATTCACAGGCTGTATTGTATCTCATTTGGGCTAACTACTAACTAGTTTCCTAGAAGTTGAGAGGTGCTACTTGATCATGAATTACAATAATAAGGCATATTATTCAAGATAAACACATGTCCAGAAAATATTTTTGTTATGGCCATCAATTAAGCGGTTGGATTCTCAAGCGCCTATGTTGGGAATGAAATCAAGATGATTTCTAATTAAGTTGCATCAATGTCACTTGGTGTTCCTACTCGTCTTATGTTTATCTATGATAATATGACACAAATGAGCATATCATTCATATATCGTGATATCAAGAGCTTGAACATTATTAGACGTGAATTAGGAAACCATGATTTTTATTTTTTGGTTTTCCAAACATGCAACCATTCAATCGGTTTCTATGGTCGATGCTAGTGTTAAAGGCATGTTAGGGTACTAGATGAGAGTACTCCTATGCCACAAGATTGAACAGAAAATAGATGTGTTTACTTATGGGTTGCATTCTTTGAATTGCTCTAATGGTAGACATTCACTATGATGGGATTCAACGTATTTTAGTTAGCTGGACTAAAAATCTTAATAGAACACGAATTTGATTAATTGGCAGATTCTAATATCTATCGCATAATTTCGCCGAAACGTTTAAATGGTGTTCCAATGATAAAACTCGGAGCCTCTGAGAAGCCATACTCAACAAGAAAAAACCATCAATGGGGAACCTAATCAAGGAGAACAAGACATGAAGGATTTTTATGGATATAAAAAAGAATGAATATGGGAGCCTTAATTTGGGAGCTAGCAATGGTGTAGTTCTATTTCTTAAATTTCCTTTGTTGTGCATGTTGCTTTCTACTAACTAGCTAGATTGCATTTAGTTTATTAATAGAAGTGATCTTGCTGTTAAAAATTAAAAAAAACATGAGGAGTTAATTATACAAATAATCGGTTTAGCATGAATCTCAGGTTTAAATGCTAACTTTTTTAGTAACAAATTTGAGTCTTATGGATTCAGTTTTGTAACGGCCTTAGGGTCTAAGCTAAATTCTGAGTTCAAAAGACCCCTCATTTTCCGATATGCTAAATTCTGGATCTAGGTTGAATTTCTAAGAGAGAGATAGGATACTACTAGAAAATTGGTCATTTGCGACCACCATTTCGGTTGCAAAATAGTTGCAAATGCCTTGCTGTGACGGCAAATGAAATGGGAAAAACACAACTACCTGGTGGTTTAGTCTTGCATGATTTTATTTCACCCACTCGTTTCGTCAAAGACCACCCATCACCATCATTACACCCTTTTATCTGTATCATCGATCATCTCAACGCTCGTTTCAACTCATGGTGGCGTTGGCGGTGTTAAATCTTACCATCATTCAAGTGACGGTGGCGGTGGTGGTTTAGATGTGTTAGAACAGAAAATGAATGGTTTTTAGGGTATAAATTCTAATTCATAAAGCTTCTATTTTAAATATGTTGGTATTTATTCGGCTCTACACTTTTGTGTTGATATGAATCACAAAACAAGGCATGGCTTTAACATCATCTAATATACAAAGTTGAGTATTTAAGGAAATATCGAGGATGGTGGTGGTTGTGGGTTGGGTGGGGTTGGGTTTCAAATTATAGTTTTAAAGCAAACTACACAAATAGTTCCTTCCATTTATTAATGATTAAAATATTTTTGATTTTAATATAAAAGGGAGTTAGTCTTAGACCCTAAACTAGTTACAAAATTAAAATCATAAGTCTTATATTTGGTACTAAAAAGATTTGTACCCAAACCTGGGATCTACCTAAACCATAGGAATATTCTTGTAATTAACTTACAAAATAAATTATCCTGATCATTTTTCTAATTATTTGTGTCTATTAATTAGTCGTTTTCCCATTTTTTCCTAGGCAACATGTTAATGTCACGTTAGTTTTTTTTATAACTTTCCTCACTTTTCCATTGTTTTTCCTCAATTTACACGTAAACTAACAAAGAAAAAAAGAAAGAAAGTGGAAGGTTATGCCCAATCTGGATGCAGTTCGGTGGTGGGTTTCGGGGGGGGGGGGGTACCCACCCGGGGTTGGGGTTCCATGGGCTCTCCCGGTTGCCACTCAATGTGGGCTCATGAACAATCATTATAATTCGATTTCAAGTTTTCCGTAAAGTCATGAATATTTGTTCTGACATTGTTGTTTACAAAGGGGAAAATAGTAAAGTGAGCCTACGATGATGTGAATGCGCGAATGAAAAGCATGCTACCCAAACACGCACAGTTCATGTTCGAACATAATTGCGTGCATGAAAAGAAAGGAAGAAAAGTCATCATCTTAAGAATAGATAGTGATTATTAATGTTGTAGAAATAGAATAACATAAACAAAAAAGTAATTAAATAGAAAGATAAAAGATAAATTATATTATAATATATATTATTTCTTTTGTTCAGTTGCTACAGTAACTGGAAGTATTTTGGTATTTTCAGTCAAGGATTTACACATGTTCTCCCTATACCTTCGCCTTTGATCTCTACTTCTCTTTCTGAAAAGAAAGCAAGAAAGGTCATCATCTTGTGAGTAGGTAGTGATTCTTAGTGTTTTTGAAATAGAATAACATAAAAAAAGTAAATAAATAAATAAATAAAAGATACATTATATTATAATATATATTATTTCCTTTGATCAGTAGTTCCTGGAGTAAACCACGAGTATTTTTTGTATTTTCAGTCAACGATTTACAAGTGTTCTCTCTATTTCATCATCTTTTGATCTATGCTTCTCTCTCAGAAAAGCAAGAAAGAAAAGTCATTATCTAATGAGTAAGTTGGGCCGTCCAAATAGCTAACGACTCGCATCTCGATCGACGGTAGCAGTCTTGTCTTCAAGTAGTTTCCCTTGCGCCCATTTAACCAGAGCCCTAACCCTATTCGATTCCCTTTCCTCTCAGTATAATTCTCGTTCTCTTATGTTAGATTCGTGTGTTCCATTCTCGTGCTCGGATGGTATGCATTAATATTAAATGGTGTATGCATATTGGTATTGCATGTTCGTATGGTTGCCTTCTGGGGTGGAAGCGTGAACCATGGGCCCCCAAGTGTTGAACTATGTGTGTTATACATGTGATTTTGGTGTGTGTTATAGTTATGGGCTGAGGGTATCTGGGTTCTAGGGGTAGGGTTGTTCGTATGTGTGTCTAACCGGCTCTGGGTCTTGGTTGGGAGTTGGTTTGCCTATAAATTTGTGTGTGCATCGGTGACCGCGACTGGTGGGTGTGTAGGGGTTGAACCTAGAGGCTTGGGAAATCAAATCAAGATGAAGATCGGGATCAAACACACGCGAGAACGTAAAGTTACCGCGCGAAAACTTGCTTCTCGCGCGAAAACATCAAGTTTAGTATAAATAGAAGCTTTGTAATGTAATTTAATAGCTTTTGTCATTTTCCTGATTGCATTTTCATTGTAATTCATTCAAATCAGAGAGCAATATACTTCAACGTTTATTTACAATTGGGTTGGTGTGATTCATCTACTATACAACCTTATTCCATAATGTTAACATTCCGCATTTTCATCATGAGATCGATCTATGTTTATTGTTGATCCTTACAATTGGTATCAGAGCTTGGTATGCTCTTGATCGATTAGATGAAGATTGAAGTAGAGTTTTTGAAGAAATCATGATCATCGAATTGGTTTATACTTGAAGATAGTTTTGATTGCTGCTGAATTTGTCCACATTTCAACATGATTAAGCTGATTAACTTCGTGTTCGAAGAAATGATGATGTTATTAAGCTTAAACGACCTTAATTGAATCAATTAAATACAATTAGGATCTTAATTGAAACTAAATCACTAATTGGACACTTAATTAACCAAGATTTAATCAAATTGGTGAAAGATTGCAGTTGCAAACCTTCGAAATTGAAGAGAACAAACAAGCGAAAAGTTGAAGTTTCTGTGCGAAAAGTTGAAGTTTCTATGAGAAAAGTTATCTTTTGCGCGAAAGGTTGAAGTTTTCACGAGAATTGGTTAAAAGTTTGTTACAAAAAGATTCCATTCGCGCGAAGACTTGAAGATTTCGCAAATTTCAGTTTCAGAAGTTACCGCGCGAAAACTTTGTATTGTTCGCGCGAGAACTCTTGATTTCGGGCGAGAAGTTGATTATTCCTGCTAGAATTTTTGAGTTTTATGAATTGTTGATTTTTAGTAAGAAAATGGCAAATCTAAAACACATCATTGCTACTCTTAATCTCGATAATGAGATTGGTACAAGCAGAAAACCACCTCGTTTGCTCAACGAAGAAGATTATCCTGATTGGGCTTATAGGTTTGAAAATTATGTTATTTACACGGAACCCACGATGATGAGATGTATCAAGCAAGGTCCATATATCCCGGTATACAAAAACGACAAAGGTGAATTGGTGCCAAAACCTGAACATTTATGGGATGAAGACGATTTGAAGAGAATGGAGCTTGATGATAAAGCGTATGCTGCCATCACTATGGCACTCACCACTGAGATTGCTCAGAAGTTTAAAGACTATAATAAAGCTAAGAATTTATGGGATGCAATGGAAGAACAAATTATGGGCAACAAAGACATGAGAGAGAGCAGAAAGGATATGCTTAACCAAGAATTCAACATGTTCAATCATATTCTTGGTGAAACCTTGGAAGCTCAAATGTCAAGGTGTCACATCCCGACGGAAGCGTGAGATGATTGGGTGTGACTTCTCGGTTCAAAACACATTGATTATAATAATGTACAATTTTAGCAATAAAATTTAACATGAACTTTCATATAATAATTTAGGATTGCAACATTTATACAAAATTTGTCTAGTTAATAGACTATTACATTAAGTAATCCTAAAACTCAAAATAGATGTCCCGATCACTTCACATAAACTCCCAGCTAGTGATGGATATGAACGTCCACATGCACGCTGAGATCCACCAAATCCAAAGTGATCCAGACACATAGCTGCCCCACATATTCATACCATCTATTGAACAGGTTGAATGTATACACTAAATTATAGTACATGTTGTCAACCTGAAAAAGTATACTCAAAATAGTCAACATAAAATTGGTGAGAACATAGGTTTATTCAATAACCAAATTTTAATTGATGCATCAATAATAAACTCACAACCAAACCTGCTCATATGTTAAATGATTCATAACTGTCAAATACAAATCATATAATCAAATAATATAACATTCATACCCTCATCCGGCAGATGTAGGATGACGTATTCCTAAGTAGCGCTACCTATAGTATTTGACGGTTACTCATCCGAATTAATGGGTGTGTCAATATGACAGTAATATATCAAAATTTCCAAACTTGCATCAATTTCAATAACAGTATGTGTTTTCCCCCAAAAATTTATAAATCAAAAAGGGGCCATGTTACTCACCTTATTTCCAGTAACAAGTCAAATATTTCCTATAAAATAATTACTTGTTAGAATAAATCTTATTTCTTTAAAATTTTCAGCACTTATTTTACTAATTAATGTCAAAATTCCCAAACAGTAGCTACAGTTACCCAAAAATTACCAAATTTTCCCAGCAGTAATATTTCAATATCTAGATTACCCCATAAAAATTTTAATTAATATCTCCTTACGGATAATTTGTTAGAAATTTCCCAAGTTTCACAATAAATGGCAGAAATAGCTACATATCTCTAAAAATTTTGAAATTTATATATCCTGTCCTATTCAATATATCAAATTTTATGTAAAGTATTCATGATTTATCTACTGTTTTACTATCAGTTTCGATTAAAATATGAAACTTCATCATACTAAGGAGTTAATTCACGAAATTTATTCTGTAATTCAGATATATTACTAAGGTCATCTTATAATTTGTCCAGAATTTTATCACATCCAGATCTTTTGCTTGGTATTTTTCTTCTATTTTCACAATTTAATAATATAAATTAATATCTCCCATATAATTATTCCATATTTTCCAGTTTATTTACTTTCAATATTTCCTAATAAGTTTTGAATTTTATTCCCACAATCACAGTCATTTAGATTTTCAATCTAAATTATGAAATTAACAAGCATTTCAACCCTTTTAAATCTTTGTTTTTGGTTTTTGTAGAAGTTATCAAGCTTTTTGTTTTGAACTACTTTCCTACTGATTTTGATTGAAAATCAGGTTTTCATAATGTTTGTACAAAACTTTAGTGGTTTATAATTCACAAGGGTTGGTTATGTATGTTAAACACATACATATACTTTCTTAACTTGTTAATAATAGGATTTTGAGAATCAAACCTGGTTTGGAGTAGAGAAGGGCTTAGAGGATTGATGCTTAAGTTCTTGATGCTTCACTTGAGGTGGTTGTTCTTGAGCCATGAAGGTTTGATCACAAGTGGGTTGATTTTGGAGATGATGATCATAAGGGGTTTTGATGATAGTGTGTGGTTGATATGTGGACCGAGAGTGTGGGTAGAAGGTGGCAGATGTTGGTTGTAACTTGAGAACCGAGAGAGAGTGGGCCGGGAGAGGGAGTCGAGAGGTGGTGATGGTGGTTGTGTGGGTTGTGCTCGATGGTGAGGATGGTTGTTATGGTGGTCATCGGCCAAAGGCCATTAATGGCCTCTCATCATTACTTCTAATCCTTAGAGTCGTGAGGTGTTAAATCTAGGGGTTATGTGTCAAGCTTAGAGGTAGGATAAGTGTTTATGGTGCTAGGTGTCAAATTCTCATGCTAATGATATCTTAGTCATTAAGTTAAGATTAGTTATGTTAGTTAGTTGCTAATCTTGTTTTGTTAATACCTTAAGTGAGCCGAGTTCTTAGGTTAAGTTTGGTAGGATAGTTTGATGTTTAAGTGTTTATGATTGGTTTAGTTTTGTTGTTGATATCAATTCTTCCATAGGTTAATTTGTTGGGTAATGTTTGATTAAGTTTTATTATATGATAGATGAAAACATTTACCAATCAAGTAGCTAATCACATAATCTTATGATTTGGTAACTAATACACACATAGTTCGATAATCACGTAGTTCACAAGTATTCATATACATGCACGCGTGAATATTTATGCATGGATGCATGCATGCTCACGTATCATATGCAAGATCAATTAAACACATAAAATTCACAAAGAGTTAGTCAAATAAGACTTACCTTAACAATTCCTCAGTAAAGTATATAAGTATATTATAAATCTATAAAAATTCTTAAAAAATTAGTTTACCTAACCTTAGCTTTAGGGTTGTCACACAAGGTTTGTGAAACTGATTACAAAAATGAAGAGTGCAAGAATTACACCGGAGAATATTACAGTAAACAAAAAGCTGCTTAACTCTCTCCCAAATAACTGGAACAACAACTGCACTACCATAAAGAGAAGTAAGGATCTTTTTACTTTATCTCTTAGTGATCTAATCTCAACCACCAAGTCTTATGAAATGGATGATAAGTAACGAGCTGCAAATTATATCAACACAATGGGAGCTGAGGCATCAGCATTATATGCCAAAATGGCTAGTAATCCAAATTATTATGTCAGTTACTCTCAGTTGTGTCACCAATAGCAGCCAGCAACATCTGCTCATCCAACTATCAAAGATCAAGCCTTGTCCCAAATCAAAGATCAAGCCTTGTCCTAATCCTTGCCTTATTATCAAACTCCTCATCAAAATCCTTATGTTCAAGCTCAAGTCCAAAGTCAATCTCAAACCTATCCACAAATTCAAGCCACACAACCTACACAACATGCATTTGTTGTAAACTCTCAACCCAATAAATAAACCATTCAGATAGCGGAAGAACACCTGGCTCTGTTTACATCATTCATGAACAGTTATGAAGCTTTCTCTACAAGAAGATTAAGTGCTCCAAACATCTTGGTTGATGACTTGCAACAACTTAATCCCTATGATGTAGAAGAAAATGATATCAAGTATCAAATGGCTATAGTGCTGTATAGAGCAAAGAATTTTGCAAGAAGAACTGGTAGAAAAGTTTTTGGTCTGAACAACTCAAGCAAAATAGGGTTTGATAAGTCCAGCTTGAGATGTTACAACTGTTACAAATGTGGTCATTTTGATAGAGAATGCACTGAACCCAGATCAAATCAAAATGATCATGGAAAGAAGATGGTGACAATAGAAGTGGAAACTAAAAATGATCAAGTTAGTTCATCCAAAAACAAAACACTAGTGTCTCAGAACAATAAGGAATATGATTGGTCTGATCAAATAGAAATTTTTGATATTAAACTATCTACTGCTCTGTTAGCTGAAATTCAACCAGTTGAAGAGCATTTTGAAGAAAATCTACTTGCTGAGTTCATTTCAGATGATCTGTTGGAGGGTGTGTTTGATGAAAAAGCAACGATTGAAGCTGAAACTATTGAAGACAATTAAGTTGAGGAGGTGAAAGTGGAATAAGTGCAGGTTCGTGATGAAATAGCTATTAAGATCACACCAACTCGGCTTCCAATAAATGAAGAAAAGAAAGCAATGACTGTTGAGTTCACTCCGGTCAAGATGAAAGAATCTGATGAAAATGCTGTTGAGATCACTCTAGCATCAGAAGCAGAAAATTTTGTGGAGAAAGACTTCATGGTGAGTGTTGTTCATGAAGAGACAAAGAAACAAACAGAACCTAATGAGGTATACATTAATCTTTGTTCTAATAATTGTATTGAAAAGGTAAACAGATATAAAGTTTACAACGAACGCTTGATTTTAGAAGTAGAGAAACTTCAATATCAAGCACGAAAATATAAAACTAATGAGAAATTTTTTAAAGAAAAAATAGATGGTTTAAACAAATCGGTTTATCAATCAAAATTGGATCTTTATGATAAAGAATGTAACATAAATGATTTGACAATTCGCAATAATGAATTATCTTTGGAAATTAACAAACTAAACAGTGAACTCTTATCTGCAAAATTGGTTGTTCAGAAATGTTAGTTATCCTCAAACATGGTTGAAGGTATAATCAAGTCTCAAATGACACAAAAAATTAACGGTGGTAAAGGTGGAGTTGGTTATTCTAACATTGAACCACCTATTAATCATGATTATACTTCATTGCCTTCATCAATTACCATTTATGATGAAGAAACCTACGGATTAGGTTTTCAACCAAAGTCTGACTTAAAATCTACAGTTAACGTTCCATTGACTATTAACCCAGTCATAAAAACTAAAATTAAAATTAGTCATGACAATTCTTTTGCAGAAAATTTGAAGAAGGACGGGTTAGTTGAAGAATGAGAAAGTGATGATGAATTAGTTTTTGAGGAAAATAAAAATTGTAATGAAAAATCTTCATGTAAATCATCATCAGTGATTAACGAAAGTTCTAAAGTTTTAAGTGTTACAAATGATTGTTTAAATTTGTCTAATAAGGAAAAGAAACTAAAATCAAAAATAGAATTTAAGACCAAAGAAAGAACACATGTCACAACATCTTTATCTGACTTGAAAACTGATTTCAAGAACAGATTTGTTTCAAAAGGTAACATTGATAAAGAAGATTATATATTTAAGGAATCAAATGCAAGTTTCTTTAAAAATAAGTCTTCTGTTATTGCTAACTCTGTGAAACTAGATGTGTGTAGATCAGGTACAAAAGAAACTGGTCCTACTCCGGTTCATCCCTTTCACAAAGATAGAGCTAAATTTAAAGCCTCGCTAGTCTCAGAAGAAAATCATTCTGTTAGGACAAATAATAGTGTAAAAGGAAAACAAGAGACTATTAAAGAATCTATTGCCAAAAGAAATACTGAAGCCAGATTCTATAATAACAGTGAATGTTATCATCAACAGTTTGAGAAACCAACTTGAAAGCATAATGCGTTTCATAATAAATGTTGTTACTTTTTTGGAAAGCCAAATCACAAGGCTTGAAATTGTCATCGTCAATGTCAATTGACAAGTAAACAAAGGTTTCACAATTCCATTGCAAATAATAGAAAACAATTTTTCATAAATGCAAGAGTTAAAAGAAATTTAAATCAGACAAATTCGTTTGCTGATAACAAAAGCGTTTGCACAAATACAAATTTGAAACAATAAATCTTTACATCTCAATGATGACAATTCATCTTCCACGCAAACCACTTTCAAAAGATTGGTTACAAATCTGATCAAACCAATTCAAAAATGGAAAATTAAAACAACTCAATCAGTTTATGATATTGTTGAAGATTATGTTTTCAATGATAAAAAAGATATGATTTTGAAATTTGTATCATATTTAGATGCAAATGGAGTACACAAGTCAACCATGGCTTGGGTTCCTATATTTGAATAATTCGTTCATATGTGCAGGAACATCCAAGCCCCAGTATCAACAGTGTTTGGCACGTTAACAGTGGATGTTCAAGGCATATGATTGGTAATATATCTTTGTTACAAATATAAAACCATACAACGGAGGATATGTTATATTTGCTAGAGACAAAGGAGGTAAGATTACAAAAAAAGATACAGTGTCCAATGGTGTGTTAAGTTTTGAAGATGTCAATTTTGTAGAGGAACTAAAACATAACCTATTAAGTGTCTCTCAAATTTGTGACAAACAATATTTAACATATTTCAGTGATAAAGAATGTCTTATTCTAAAACTTAGATTTGTAATTCCTGATGAATGGATATTATTAAGAACTCCGAGAGACAAAGACACATACTTACTTGATATGAATGGATCTCATTCTTTTGTAACTGCATCTTGTCTATTGTCAAAAGCCTCGGAAAGTGACTCATTATTATGGCATCGGCATCTTGGTCATGTGAATATTAAGAATGTGAACAAATTGGTTAGAGGAAATCATGTTGTAGGTCTACCTTTGAAAGAATTTCAATTAAATGAACATTGTCTGTCAGGTTCAAAAGGCAAACAACATAAACTTCCTCATAAACCAGTTGCTCATACAAAAATTGACTCTATACTTTAACTGTTACACATGGATTTATTTGGTCCAGTTAGTGTTTTGAGTTTAGGACATCGTGCATATTTTTTAGTCATTACTAAAGATTTATCCAGATTTACATGGGTTTTCTTTTTAGGCACTAATGATGAGACACCTCATCTATTGATAAAATTCATGAAACTCATGAAAAATCAAACTGACAAAACAATCAAGTACATTCGAAGTGATAATGAAACAGAATTCTGCAATCATACATTAAATGAGTTTTGTGATTCAAAGGGAATAGCTAGACAATTCAGTTCTGCAGGAACTCCACAACAAAATGGAGTTGCTGAACGAAGAAGTAGAACGTTAATTGAAGCTGCCGCAACAATGTTATCAGCAGCCAAATTACCATCTTCCTTTTGGGCTGAAGCTGTTAACACTGCCTGTTGTGTTTAGAATCGTGTGTTAATCAATAAACAACAAAACATGACTCCTTATGAAATCTTTTTCAAACATAAACCCAAATTCAAATATTTCAAAACTTTTGGTTGTTTTTGTACTTTGTTAAATACATCTGATTCAAAGTCAAAATTTGATGAAAAAGCTGTTGATCGTTATTTTGTTGGATATTCAGCCAATAAAGTAGCATATCGGGTTTATAATAAAAGGTCTAAACAAATAATTGATCGCTTGATATTGATTGGCACGAATCTAACAAAACCGATGCAGGTTCTGCACCTTCATGGGTATATGATTATGCTTCATTGTTTGAAACATTTAATAGATCAACTGTTGTTTCTATAGCTACTTTGCCTTTGACATCCTCAATTAAGGAGATCTTTGCTGATAACATTGGAACTTTTACTTCTCTGGTTAACGGAATATCATTAGATATACCTTCTTCCTCCACTATCTCAGCTGTTTCTCCGGCTTCTAGATCTGATACATCTTATTCTGAGCCAATTATTGAGCAAGCTTCACAAGATTCTGCTCAGAGTTCTTCTTCTACTCAAGATGATCCAATTGCTACTATTCACGTTCCATTTGATGATTTTTCTATTGATAATGATAATCATCAAGAGGAAGACATTGTTTATTAACCGGAAGGAGGGATCATTGTTCCAGAACCAGTGGGTCATATGTCTAATCTAGATGAAGTTATCTCACTGATCATTTGCTTGGAAATGGTTATACAAGAGGTGTTATATATTGATCAAACTTTATTTTTAAGGAAGACTAGTGATGATATTATTCTGGTTCAAGTTTATGTCGATGATATTATTTTTGGATCTACCAATGATAGTTTGTGCAAAGAATTTGAAGCAGTGATGAAGAAGAAATTTAAGATGAGTTCTCTTAGCGAAATGTCATTTTTCTTAGGCATTCAAGTTCAACAAGATGACAAGGGTATACTGATACATCAACAAAAGTATGTTCATAGTATTCTCGACAAATACAAGTTTCAAGACTCCAAGATAGCTCCAACTCCTATGTCTTCTTGTCCTACTTTGACTCCCGATCTCACAGGTGAAGATGTTGATCAACATATGTATCGATCAATGATCGGATCCCTGATGTATCTTACCGCAATTAGACCAGATATCATGTTTCCTGTTTGTTAGTGTGCACGCTATAAGAGTAATCCAAAGGAATCTCATATGAAAGCTGTCAAGTGAATTTTTAAATATCTCAAGGGTCAACCAACACTTGGCCTGTGGTATCCTAAAAATTCTAATTTCAATTTACTTGCTTATACTAACAGCAATTATGCAGGTTGTAACTTGGACAAGAAATCAACTACTAGTGGATGTCAATTTCTTGGTAATAGATTGATTTCATGGCAGTGCAAGAAGCAGCAGACTGTGTCCACTTCAACTGTAGAGGCTGAATATGTGGCTGATTCAAGTTGTTGTTCACAGATTGTTTGGATACAACAACAACTTCTTGATTATGGTTTTAACATTTGTGACACCAAAATTTGGTATGATAACACTCCAGTACTAAACATTATGAAGAATCCAATTCAACATTCCAAAACAAAACACATTGATATCCGACTTCATTTCATCCGTAATTGTTTTGATAGGAAACTTATTCATTTGGAATTGGTTAAATCAGATGACAACATTGCTGATTTATTTACTAAGGCGTTTGATCATTCCAAATTCAAATTTTTAGTTCAATCATTGGGACTGATTAACTTTGCTTAACACTTATTCTCTCACCCTTTACAAAAATTTTTTTTTTCTTTTCTTGCTTTTAGTTAAAATTGTTATTTTCTTCACAGATAATCATAATTTTAGAGGGAGAAAATCTAATAACTTTAAAAAAGATTTTGTTTTAGAAAATATAAACTTTCAATGATCTATAGGAAATAATAGTACATTTCTTGATTTTGAGTCATTACATTATAAAGCATACAAGAAACTGACTTGGATTATGTTTGATATGTTGATAGGCTTGATGATCAAGAATGAACAGCACTAAGTATTGTGATGCATTGAAATTAATTTTCTATGACTGAAGTGGGTAACTCATCAAGGTTTTGGATTAACACTGATTCCATGCTAAAACAAACTAAGAGTTACAGTCTAGTTATACTCAAGCCAGTTGTTTCAGATTATATATATATGTGTAGTATACAAAAACAAAACAAGATACAAAAAAGAAAAACAAATAAAAGGAGCAAAAAGAAGTCAAAAGACCATATAGGAATAAAAGATGCCAATGAGCACCTTAATAAAAGATATGTCATAGACATACATACTATATGATAAATATTTTCTTCTTTGAGAATATGTTATGACACAGAAGGCAAAATCAAAAGATGGGGCATGTAAGTCCGATTTGGCTAGTAAGTCCTAAATGTCTTGTGAGGGCAAAACTTAAGTCTGATTGGCAGTTAATAAGTACTACAAATTGTTAATATTCTGTGTTCAAAAACATTTCTCATGCTAGTTATGCTCCAAATAAATATTATCTAAGATAATAATTGATTCTGAGAAGCTGATCAGAGGCGAAAGGTTTAAGTCAAATTGGGGTGACTTGAAATCTCAAAATGTCTTAAAGATGGATAAGAGTTTTGCAAAACTTTTGATTGTGAGAATCATTGAATTCATATAATCTAAATAAAGCATGATAATAATCACAGCTTATGTGTCTAAGTAAAACTTGAAATCTAAGTTTAACAAGGACATAATATATTGACAACCAACATAAACAGTCTTATTTACAATAAGCTGAGCAATGTTAATGATTGAATTTTAAGAAATATGAACCTAAATTTGAAAATTTATCAAAAACATTGTAGATTAATGTTAATTAGGGTGTTTAATTGTTTTTATGTGAACTAGTTTTGTTATACAAAATATTCAAAAATTAAGGGTGTTAGAATATTTGTAAACACTTAGCTAAACATAATCATCTTCATAACAAATCAAAAGGGCTCAATAAAATGATCAAAATTAAAAATTCAAAATTAAAAATTAAAAATTTAAAAAATTTCAAATGAAATTGAACTTTTCGCGCTAGAGGTTCAAACCATACGAAAAGTTCAACATGCGAGAACTCTGACTTCTTGCGCGAGAAGTCAGAGTACTATATAAAGTACAGTTGTGCGAAAACTGAAGTATTCGCACGAAAACTTCTAAGGTCGCATATTGATTCAAAAGTACTTATTAAGGTATATTGATGTTTATAACCTAGATTTGAATGCGTTTGATTCATGTTCGAAAGTTAAACAGAGTTAAATTGAACAAATTAAACATAATAAACCTTAATAATGACTTAAACGACATCTAATGAACATGTTTAATTGGTTAAAGCACTCTGAAATTGATAGATTGAAATTTTGAAATAAAATAGACTTTTCACGTGCGAAAAGTTGCTTGAATTTGAACAGACGCGAGAACTTTCAAATTACTCAGAACTGTTCGTGTGGAAAGTTGACTTATTGCGCGAAAAGTCAATTTCTAGTAAAATTTAAAATAATGCGAAAACCTAACTTTTCGCGCGAGAAGTAGATCTGAAAAATATGATGTTTTCGCGCAAGTAGTTACAGTTTTCGCGCGAAAAGTGCAAATTTTTAAAATTTCTAAGTGTTGAAATTTTCTTAGTCTGAAAGGTTCTAAATATTTTCTTTACTTATCAAATTTGTTTAATGTTTCAGATGGCGAGATCTATGGTTTTTCATAAAAACCATAATGTTGTTGCATATATTGGAGATATTCCCGAAGACAAAGTATTGTTTAGATCATTGATTGAAGGATTGAAGACTTATAGGATTTTTCATGCTATATCTGCCAATCCTGTCATATATACTGATATGATTGATCAGTTCTGGCAATCAACTGCCAATGAGAAAGATGCAGAAGGAGAACATTGTATTATAGCCACTGTCAAAGGAAAGAGATTGGTTATCACTGCTAAGGTGATCAATAGTGTGCTTTTATTAGAAGATCAGCGAAATGCACCTATGAAGATTGACGATGATGCGGTCAAAGATTGTCTGATACGTATGGGATATAGTCACAGATACCCATCCTTAGAGAAGAAGTACCTGCCTCCATTTTGGAAGTACTTATTTCATGTGATAATCCATTGCCTTAGCAATCTAAAGGCTGGCATGGATAGTTTAAGTGCTGTTTTCGGATCCCTGCTGGTTTCTCTTGTTTATGATCTTCCATACAGCATATTCAGGGCTACTATGGGGAAGAAGTTTATTGTGTACCCCAGATTTCTACAGATGATAGTGAATGCTGCTCATCCTTAGTTATCTATATCCGAGTCATCAACATATGATGTGATGGTGATGAAGAAAGACATTTTTACTTAACTTATGGGAGCACGGGGAAATGCTTGGGATGGATCTCATTTTGCAAAGCTTGGAATGTTTATTGATGGATTTCAAGCTCCTCAAGCACATAGAGTTGATACAGTTGGTACATCCACTAGTATAGCACAAGAAGTTCCAGAAAGTTCTCAAGTTACCGGTAGATCAGATGTTGATGAGGTGGATACGTGGTTGCAAAGTGGTGATGATGACTGTGAAACTGATAGTGATCAGATACGAAATGTACCTTATGTGCTGCAAGAACGTCCCAGAGTGCAAGAAATGCCTGCCAAACACGCTGCTAAGGATCGTGATGCTAATTTTATTCCTAATGATGTGCAAACCACAAGAGGAAGGAAGAAGAGAATGGCCAGGAGAGCTAGTGATAGTCCATGTGGGAGGGGCAAAGGACGAGGTGTGTTGAAGAAATGTCGGGCCCCAATGACCATTGTGCCGACTGAAGCAGTTCATGTTGCTGACATTCCAGTCACAGTCAGTGAGGCTCATACTCACAGAATCAACAACTGTAACATCATCATCTATGCCGACTGCTGCTGATGTGATGACACCTCCAAGACAGCCAACTCATGATGACATGTTTGGAGAGGGTGATTTCATTCATACTACACCAGAACCTCGATCGAAACATGAGTCTGCATCATTTTCACCCACAAGGGTTACATTAGAGTAGAGGGTAGCGTGTTAGAGAGGAAGATGTTAGAGAAAACAAAGGTGATTGATGATTTGAGTCAAAGCTTGAAAGAAAAAGATGAGAAGATAAAGAGCTTGGAAAGCCAACAACAGTTCATGTTCAGCTATGTGCAAATCATGGAACAAAACTTAAGAGATCTCACCTCGCGTGTTTACTCATCATTCACTCAACAACATACGACAGAGGTTGGAGAATCTAGTGGACAGCAAGCTGCTGATTCTGAACTTGTTGCTGAACCTGTTGAAGATACAAAGCGTGTGGTTGATCCTGTTGATACAAAAAAGACAATAGACACTGATAATGTTGATCAAGATCCAATAACAGATATTCCCATCCAGGCTACTGAGGATCAACCTGTACCATTTACTAGAGAGGCGTTTGTAGAGCCTAAGCATATGATGCCTATTCCTAATCCAGTCAATGCTGATGATGATTTGGATATGATAGACTTTGGATTCAGTGATGAAGAAGATGATGATGATGATGAAAATGATGATGATGATGATGATGGAGATGATGGAGATGAATGTTAGAAAGATGATGATAAAAAGGATGATGATGATGATCAAGGAGGTGATGCTGTAAATGCTGCTGCTACTTCTGGAACATCAGGCACCAACAATGTCTCCGGACTGAGTCCTGATAATTCAGTTGATTGTACACCATTAGATCCTGCCACAGACGCGGCGTATGAGAACGAATTTTATACATTTCAGCAAAGTTTGATTGAGGAAGACAAAGATGAAGATTTTGGTATATTTGATGATTTAGATGGGGCAATAGACTATACAGATATATTTGGAAACCGTCTTAAGGACTTGTTCTCTGATATGTTGATTGAATAAAGGGAGATCGTTGGAGAGTCGAGCAATCAGCAAACGACTGACGAGACTACTAGTGTTGCTGATCAAAGTGCTGTCCGTCAGGTCGCGAATCTTACATTTGCTGCTCCACCTCCACCAGCTTATATTCATACGTTGAGACATTCCAAGCCCTTCACGAGGTACGAGAACGCAGAACCTATCATTAGCTCGACATACGATGCTGAAAAGAAGTTACATGTGATCAAGAGAATAGGAAGTGCTATAGAGTATTATCAAGACTAACAAGATTTCCATACATTCAAAGCATCAGATTTATATGCAATGGGTCGTGTTCCATTCATTAACCCGAGTAATTATGGGAAAGGAAATTGGATTAGAAATATGATCTCGAGACAGAGTAAAACCAACTTCAAGGATTTCAAGACAGCCAAATCAAAGGTTATTGAAGATGAGACCAGAATTGATCCTAACACAAACAAAACAATGAAGATAAGGGTTTATAAGCATCCAAGATATGTGAGAAAGATTCCTATACATGCTCTGGTACTAGTTAACAGCTTTTCAAAGCTTATGTGGCGGAGATGTGAAAAGGAGACACGTCATGCTTTGATACATTGCACGGATAAAGAATACCATATCATTGACCCGTTTGGTTAGTTGATTAATAAGGCCATGGACAACAAGATGTATGCTTACGGGGGCAGTTACAAGGTTGCAGACGTGGACTTCTAAACTTAGTGATTTACCGAGCCTAGGGGGAGATTGTAAGGGTTGAACCTAGAGGCTCGGGAAATCAAATCAAGATGAATATCAAGATCAAAGACACGCGAGATCCTAAAGTTAACGCGCGAAAACTTGCTTCTCGCGTGAAAACATCAAGTCGTGCGAGAACAAGATAACTCGCGCGAGAACTTCTAGCATAAATAGAAGTTTTGTAATGTAATTTAATAGCTTTTGTCATTTTCCTGATTTCACTTTCATTGTAATTCATTCAAATCAGAGAGTAATATACTTCAACATTTATTTACAATTGTGTTGGTGTGATTCATCTACTATACAATCTTATTCCATGATGTTAACATTCCGTATTTTCATAATGAGATCGATCTATGTTTATTGTTGATCCTTACAGGGTGTAGGAGCGCGATGCTTGTGTTTGTTCGTATGCATATTGTATGTATACGTATATAAATGTGTGTGGTTGTTGGGGTTCTGTTCGGGTTAACCAAGGAAGGAGAGGTGATGATGTTTCGGATGTAAGGGATTAGTGTGTGTGTGTGTGTGATTGTGTGCGGCCGTTGTATATATGTGCGTTGTGTAAATATACGTATGTGGGAGGGAAGTACCTCAGTGTGAGTTGGTGCCATTATGTGGTTGAACTACAAGGGTTTTAGGTGTGTAGGTATGCTTGAATGATGAGGGTGTACATAGTACGTATATGTGGGTTATGTATGCTTAAATTCACGTGTATTGAGTGTGTGTGTGTGTGTGTAAGTATGTTAAACACATATGTGTGTGTATGTGGGCTTGTTCCATAAGGTTTTGGTTGTGTATGTAAACTATACATATTTAAACATGTATGTGTAAGGGTGAGCAATAGGTCGGAACCAAACCGAACCGGACCAACCCGCCCTTGACTCGAAACCGATAAGAGGTATATATAAAGAACCGAGAACCGGACCATTACATACGGTTTGGGCTAGACCAAACCAAGTTAAACGGGTCGGTTAAGCATGATATGGTGGTCAGGACCGCGAACATTTTTTAGGCTCATGGTTTTTGTCAGGAGAAAAATGAAACTTACAAATGAAAGTAAAACCAATCAATGTGTTTGTTAGACTTATTATTGTTACATAGACAAATTGGTAACGTAAAAAAATACAAACGATACACTAATTGTCATCATGATCCCCCTTTGTACGCTAATTTAGGTGTAACATACAATAGCGTTCATCTATAACCGACTAAAAGTGTATTAACCTCACAACTTCTTTTATTTGCTACTAAAACAATTTGTACTGTTTAGTGTTTAAAGACAACCCATTTGGAACTAAAAAGCAAAAAACAACTTACTTTTTCTTGTACCTAATTGTAATCGGGCCGGACCAAAACTGAGCCCTACCCACATATTTGGGCCGAAACCGACCTGCAACCGTTTACACAAAGAAAGCAGAACCGTGGACCGGGACCGCTAACCTATACACGGGCGGATCTTGGTTTTCACGGGTCGGTTCACGGGTCGGTTCACGGGTCTTAACCGGGTCAACCCGTGAATGCATGTGTAAGGAATGCCTAAGAGAATGCATGGTTATGCATTAGGAATTGTTGGGTGCCAAGACCAGTCAAGAACACAAAACCATACGATTTTATTCTTGGTAATTAATTCTATTATTAAGAGTTTCATTAATTGAACATTAAATGTCAATCCAGGTGTTAAGGAGATTTAATCAATTTGCTCTTTGCATTTACTTATTGCTGTGCTATTTAAAGTGAGTTTACTGTCGCTCTTTACATATACTTTTTCGGGGAAAACAAACGTGGTTTTCAAAATCTATTAATTCATTAGATCAGTATTATTGTATGATCACATTTTACTAGTGTTGTATCAATTTAAGTTCTCACTTTTGAACTGTTAATTTATGTACTTTAGCGAGGTAAATCTTAGTTGATCTACTTAGTTTGACAAACCCCACCTGGGCTAGTCGTGCTAGCACGACTACACGTCAAACGAGTATTTAATTGACTTAATTTCTGTTGCTGTGCTCTGGTAACCACAGCCGAGGCATTCATTAGTGGTCAACTTCAATTGCAAACTTCATACACTATGTAACTTGCTTTATATACTAGCTATCTACTTGATATACTTTGTTTACTAGATCTGTTTTCTAATTACATTATATTTTACTAAAGCTTGTGAACTCACCAACCATGTTTTGACATTTTAGCATGTTTCTTTCAGATTCTTAAGGTACGTACGATTAGGAGCATTGCATCATTGCATGCTTTTTTGTTTTATTCAAATGGTAAACAATGTTTTCTATAAATTACATTCCTTCGGGTTGCGCGTGTTTTGTGCTGTTTAAATTTCATGAATGTTTAACTAGTTACGCTTCCGCAAATGTTTTCTTGAACTTATTACTAAACTATGTTTTGGGGTTTATCTGATAATACTAAATGTTATGTTTCGTAATTACTATATAATTTAAGGTGTGACATATATATTATTCCCTTTGGTCGGTTACTAAAATAATCACCATGGGTATTTTGGTATTTCAAGTAAAGGGTTTACACGTGTTCTCTCTATTCCTTCTTCTATTGATCTCAGTTTCTCTCTCTCTCAAAATGAAGAAAAATCAACATCTTGTGATAGAGGTGTACAAACTGTTTTTTTTATTATGTTCAAACCGGTTTTTTTTAACCGGTTTCTCATTAGGATTTTTCAAACTGTCCGGTTCGGTTTGACCCAGTTTTTAAAAAACCAGGTTTTATAGTTTTTTTTTAAAACCGGTTTTGGATGCCGGGCTACTAAACCAGAATAAAAACTGCTAGTTCGAGTCGGTTTGTGAACCACTTTGGCTCAAATAGGTTTTTTTTTAATCAATAGTTCAGTTTTTTTTTTTCGGTTTTTCTCCCAAACCTGTTTGTGTGTACATCTCTATCTTGTGAGTATGTAGTGATTCTTAGTGTTGTAGAAATAAAAAACATAAACAAAAAAAAAAATAAATAAATAAAAACATGATATTATAATATATATTATTACCTTTGGTCGGTTGCTAGAGTAACCACCGAGGATATTTTTGGTATTTTCTAGTAAAGGGTTTACATGTGTTCCCTCTGTTCCATCGTCTTTTGATCTCTACATCTCTATCTGAACTCCACATTCCACATCGAAGAAAGCACCAGCATTAGTACGTGGATTAAATGGAATAAATAGCAGGATTGCTAAAGCTACCGCTGCCGGAGCTATGGTAGTGGTCCTCGCACTTTCGTTGCCGTGTCCGTCTTCATTTAAGAGCCCTTAAACAACTATATAGCTACTTAACCTGACAGATCTTGCATATGTAGTCTCCGATCTTACTCCTATACACACCATCAATGGACATCACCAATTGTCGTCACGAGAGGCGACACTCTCTCCTCTGGTCACCGTGAAGGTCTTTCCAATACCACAACCTGATGCTTCATGCTAACACAACCCCTTGCAGTTGAGTTTTTTTTTTCGAACAACAAATTTTATTTTATCAAATCTAGCAAGGCGCTATAAAAAAAAACAACACCAACATATATATGAGTAGGTTAGGATCCCGTGTATTACACGGGTTGCATAAATAAATATTAAATAGTTAGTAACAAAAATTTATGAATTGTAAAACAATATCTTGAGATATGACATTATTAAAATTACGTACGACTAATGACTTTAAATAATAAAACAACGATATCATTTTTTAAACTTTTACTTTTAATTTTTTGAATGTTTTTTTGTTTCAAAACAAAATGTTTTTTAAAATGCTATTTTCAAATTTTTTTTTTTATAAAAAGTTGAGTTAATTTCAGTTTTACTCCCTAATGTTTAACTAAATTAACCATTTTCCTTCAAAAGATTAAAAACATCAATTTAACTACAAAAGTATCATATGCTGTTTCAATTTCACCCCAAAAGTTTTATTATTTTGGATAAAATTAAAACAACTAATGAAATTTTGGATTAAAATTGAAACAATTTATGAAAGTTTTAGAGATAAATTAATGTTTTTAATCTTTTGGATAAATATAGTTATTTTTAACGAACCTCAAGAAGTAAAATTTATTCTTAAAAAACCTCAAGAAGTAAAATTAAATTTAACTCTAAAAAGTTTGAATTTTAATCATTTTGTTTCATAAAAAAATTTATTTTTTAAAGACACAAGTTTTAAAATATTTCATATATTTAAAAAAGTTTAATCTTTTAGTAAAATTTCTTATTTTTTAAAAAATTGTTTATTTAGAAATTACATTTATAAAATGATTTCTTTTTTAATTAAAAAAAATACTTTTAATCTTAAATGAATTAAATAAATTATTAGTAGTTAATGCAATTATTAATTAGGAGAGAAAAACGGGAAAATAAGCTTAAGAAGCTTTATAATTGTGCCATGTGTCTTAGGAAGCTTTATAATTGTGCCATGTGTAAAAAAATCTTCTTTTATTAGTATTGATAGATTATAACTGATCGCAATGAAAATTACACCAATTGGACCATTCAAAACTATTAAGAGCAGTCCTGTTTCTATCCCATAAAAACGTCGCACACTTGATGTCTTCGATCACATTTTGGACAACTACACGAGTAGAGTTATGGAGTTTTTTGTTTCTTGCTTTCCGTAAATTCCAACATACAGTATGCATAATCGTTTGAACTCCAACGCATCCATGATTGAGAAAGCAACAAAATTAGGCAGTTTACACCATTTGATAATTGAGGTCCACACCTCCATGGTAAATGGACAAGCGATGAGGATGTGGTCTGCGGTCTCATCTACTGCTCCCTTGAAGCAGACTATATATCGACATAAAATAGTGTAAAAAAGCAAAGTAATATAGTGTGCAAACTGAAAAGCAAGAAATTACAGATAAATATTACCTAGGCAGAGTAGGCATATAATTTCCTCACTTTGCGTCGATGCAGCATGAAAAAAAAGAAAATACATAATTTTTTCTTTGTTTATTGTAGTTTTAAAATGATTTTTTATGAATTACATGAAATTATTTCATATGAATTTAAACGGGTTATAAGATAGTCACTTTTTTTTACGTACGTTTTGAGTTATTTTACGTTTCGACAAAAGTTTTTTTTTAAAATGTGTTGAGTCAATTGTAATAAGTTTTCATTTGATTGTATAAATTCGAGTTACCCTATGTTTTGATATAAATTTAGTTTGAAAACGAATCGTAGCGATTGTAATCGATACTTTATCACACCGAATACGATATAAGTTTTGTTTGAAAAAAAGTTTAGTCAAATATAATACATTCGATGGTTTTCATTGAAAGATGTAAATTTAAGTAACTTTATGTTTTAATGTAAATTTAATTCAGAAAGAAGTCGAATCGATTGTAATATATATTTTATCACACTACGAAAGATAAGTCGAATCGATTGTAATATATATTTTATCACACCACGAACGATATCGTAGCAACATGCAGCTGTTTAAAGCTAGTTTCAAATAAAAGTAATAGTTTTGCCAACTAAACAATAATATATAAGTAATGATCACCAAACAAGAGTTTACTTTTTGTTTTGTTTATTATTTTTAGATTAAACAAACATTTAGTAACAAATAATAAATGACAACTCACACTTAACTAAGAAATAGAGAACCTCATCGTCTTGTGAAATGGGTCATGGTGACAAAACCGTTTAATTTCTCTCTCATGTCATTGGAGGTGACTTCATCATTACTGTATATTGCAAATTAAAATTATATTTGAAGATTGCTAAAGTTCAATGATAAAATTTAAGGTAAGGTATTCGTGTTTTTATATTCTTATTCTAATAAAATATTGACTAAAAGAGATATGTGGTAACATTATATTGTTTCTTATCAAATTTTTCTTGTTTCTCTCTACTATTAAATAATCACGTACTAATAATATTAATTAATTCTTTTTTAGATATAAATATTTTTTAATAAATTAAGAAAAATATTTTTTTATTAATTTTATTTCTGAAGAAATTATTTTTTCAAAATAAGAAAAATTTCTAAAAAATCAAACTTTTTTAAAAATATAAAATATTTTAAAATTGGTGATTTTAAAAAGTAAAATTTTTATAAACAAAAAATAATTAACATTTAGATTTATAATAAGAAAAAAATTTAAAATGACCTTTTTTTAAAATGTTTGCATTGAAACAAAATTTTCATTATATTTATAATAACAAAGATTTTAATAATATCTTATCTTAAATATCAATTTGTAATTAAAAAATTTTCATTTTATTTAATGTTTTTTGTTTAACCCGTGTAATACACGGGTTTTACTAAAGCTTGTTATTATAATAAAATGGTAATTATGAGTGACATGTGGTAGCACCATATTTTTTCTCATTTAATTTTTTCGCTTCTATCTTGTATTAAATAATCATATTAATTACTAATAATATTATTTATTTTATTTAGATTAAATAGTTTTTTGATAAATTAAGAAAAATATATCTCCCAACACAAAGAAAAGAAAGAAGACAATGGCTCGTAAGATGGTGATTGCAGAAAGAAAAAAAGGTCGTGAACGAGGAAGAGGTAGTGGTGTTAGTTTCAGAAGGCCAAGAACTCCCATGACTATTGTGTCACCAAGTCGGGAAATTCCTGTGTTAGTAGAGGAAACTATGATGAGCCAAGCTCAAAATCAAGAGATTCTTGCAAATCTAAGTGAAGCTACATCTGTTATAGTTACAAAGACTCCTCCATCCAGAATTCCTACATATAAGTATGTGTTGTTTTCACTATAAAAATTCACAAGATGTTTTATGATAAAACAAAAGTAAAAGGAAAAAAATTACAAATATAAAGAGGTTAAGTATAAAAATAAGTATAAAATGATATAGATTTAGAGCGTCTAAAATTAGAAATTTGAAAAACATGTCTAGTAGTTGTCACATAAAAAAACATGAGTGAAGTGTCTATTGTTTGGTTACATTTGTAATTTTCGTTCACGAAATATTTTCTTTTAGTATATGGCTCCCTAAGGTTTTAAAAAATTATTATTTTCATAAAGAAAAAAAAATAATTCCGATAATTTATGGAGGTAAGTATTTTTTCTCTAGAGGATATTGATGCTCATACCCCATTCTTTCCAAGCAATCCTTTGCCACACCATCCTCTAGCTTGATTGGATCATTCTCTTGATCTCCAAGCTGTAATACTTGGTTTAGAATCTTAGTAGTGTTTGTCTTTAATCATGGTAACAATACATTGATTGTCTTGCTCATCTCTCTCATTTGCTATCATATTCCAAAAGTCAGTGATAACTTAAGCATATATGGTCAGATTGGTAGAGATAGCATAGTAAATCCGAGAAGTCTTTAGAACTTCAATCAATGAACAAAATATAGCTTCGTCTTCAGTAACATCACCAAGATAAGCAACTTCTTACCATTGATCTAGCCATCTGTTATACAAAGCAAGACAATGAATCAGACTCATTTTAAAAAATATAAAAAGTTAAAATTTATAAAAAAAAATTGAATTTGGACCAAAATTTTCACGCGAATACATGACTTTTCGCATGCGAAAACATGAACTATTCGCATATGACAGAGCAGTCAAACTGGTCAACTTATCATGCGATAGTCTAATATTTCGCATGCGATTAGTTTCAAATATTTGAAAATTTTCGCGTCTATTCGTATTCTACGAAGCTTTTCCCGTGTGAAACCCTTAGATCCCATTTCAAATTCCAACCATTTTAACAAGTTTTGATCATTAATAAATGTTTCTTATGTATCGATTAGGCATTACCTTTGTATATTTAGTTCCAATTTGTTCAAATTTCAAGTTAATCTTAGAATATATATTTAGTTTAATCTCAAAATCATTCAAATCCTAAACAAACCAAGATTATACCTTGCATAATCACTCTATATACCAATGCGAACACAATGAATCAACAACACTTAGTTGAACTAGCAAGTACTTAGAAAAATTTTGGGAGATAAGTTGAGGTGTGTAATGCGAATGTGACCTTGTGACACAACTGTTGATTATATATAGACTATGATGTTGTCGCGCGACAAGTGACTTTTCACATAAAAAACTTGTCACATGCGACAACTTAAAAATTCTTTTTATTTTTCAAATATTTTTCAAATGCATCCTTTTAATATTCAACTAAGTAATGAATAACTAATCAAGATTTTTTTTGAATGATTTATCAAATTAGAGATAAAATCTTTTTGGTAATTTTTGTCTATTTTCGAAACTTTTGAAATATAAAATACATTTAATCCTATATATAACTTTTTGTGATTTTCTATGATAGGATCATATTCTTCAAATTTGATTATTAACATCTTCAGGATGTATTTGGAATAAGACTGTTTAAGTTGATTGTCAATATGTTTATCCTTTTAAAAGTCAAGCTTCAATCTTTACTAAGACACATATGTTATGATGTTTATCATGTTCAGATTTGATTGTATGAAATCAATTGATCCCATACTCAAAGATCGTGCAGAACATTTATCTAGCCTCAAGACACATTTGAGATTTCAAGTAACCCCAAATTGACTTAAACCTTTCACCTCTGCTCAGCAACATCAATGAATATTGACTTTTCTAATATAGCTAGTCCATCTTAAGTTAATCTTCTCAAGATGTTTAGGACTTACAAGCCTCATCTTTTGATTTTGCCTCCTATGTCATAACATATTCTCAAAAAAGAAAATATTTACCATATAGTATATATGTCTTTGATATATCTTTTATATTTTGTGTATATTGGCTTCTTTTGTTCCTATATGGCATTTGAAATGTTTTTGCTCATTTAACATAACATATTTCCTTTTTTTTCAGTTGTTTTTTCTTTTATTTCTTTTGATATTTATACATATATTCATACTTATGAAAATCATTGATTCAGAGAATGTCGAGCTTTAGTATACCAAGTCTATAACTCAGTTTTTGTTAGCATGGTATCAGTGTTACCATAAAACCTTGATATGTTACCCACTTCACAGCTTTAATTCCAATATATCACAATCCATATGGCTTTTCATTATTGTGAGTAGAGCCTATCAACATATAAATGAAATCCAAGTCAATTTCTTGTTAAGCCTTCGTATGTAATATATCAAAGTCTAGAAATGTACAATCTTTTCCTATTTATATAGAATATTCATTTTATGAAACTTTATCAAACTTAAAATATTTTTGATATTTTCTCAAAAATTTTCTAACTCCCCATATGTCCAAAAATCTTTTTCGTTATACTTTTCAATTTTCTCCCTCAAAAATTCTAATTATCAAAAGAAAATAACAATTTTAACAAACAAAGATAAAAACAAAATATTGTTGGTGAAACTTTTTGTGTAATCATCCAAAGTTAATCATTCCCAAAGATTGGACCAAAAAATCAAACCGAGAATGATCAAATGCCTTGGTGAATAAATCTGAAATGTTTTCATCTCATGACACTTGTTTGAGATGAATAAGTTTTCGATCAAAACAATCATGTATGAAATGCATGCATGTGTTTTTGTTTTTGAATGCTGAATAGGATACTTGTTTGAGATGAATAAGTTTCTGATCAAAACAATCATGTATGAAATGCATGCATATGTTTTGTTTTTGAATGCTGAATAGATATGTTCATGATGTTAAGAACTATAGAATTATCACACCAAGTTATAGTGTCATAAATGTAGGCTATAATCAAGAAGTTGTTGCTGAATCTAAAAAGTTTTAGAATAACAACTTGATGCATCCACATATTCAGCTTGTGTAGTGGATGTTGACAGAGTGCTTTGCTTCTTGTATTGTCATGAAATCAATCTATTTCCAAGAAATTAACATCTATCTATAGTTGATTTCCTATCCAAATCATATCCACCATAATCATCGTTAGTATAAGCAAATAAATTGAATTAAGAATTCCTAGTAAACCAAAGTCCAAGGTATGGGTGGCCTTTGAGATACTTGAAGATTCTTTTGACAGCTTTTACTTGTGATTCTTTTGGATTACTCTGATAATGGGCATATTGACAAATATGAAACATAATGTCCGGCCTGCTTGCAGTAAGATAAGTCAATGATCTGATCATTGATCTATACAAATGGTGATCAATAACTTCACACTTGAGATCTAGAGATAGAGTACGACGAGAAGACAAAGGAGTTGGAGCAATCTTGGAATCTTGAAACTTGTATTTTTCCAAAATGTTTTGAACATATATTTCTCTTGATGAATCAAACTTCATCCTGTTTAATTTTGATGCCCAAGTAAAACGAGATTTCTCCAAGTGAGTTCATCTCAAATTTCATCGTCATCATAGTCAAAAACTCCTTACACATGTCATTATTTGTAGATCCAAAAATGATATCATCGATATAAATTTGCACAAGAATAAGATCATCACCGGTCTTCCTTATGATTAGAGTTTGATCAATAGCTCCTCTAGTATATTCATTTGCAAGCAAATGTTTTGTAAGAGTGGCATACCAAGCATGAGGTGCTTGATGTAAATCATAAAGAGCCTTGTCTAACTTATACAAATAGTTAGGATGATTAGGATCTTCAAAACCAAGAGGTTGACAAACATATATTTCCTCTTTGATTTCGCAATACAAAAAAGCAGTTTTGACATCCATTTGATAGACTTTGAAATCCATGAAGGAAGAATAAGTAAGAAAAATATGAATTGCTTCAAGTCTAGACACAAGTTCATAAACTTCATCATAATCTAAGCCTTCAACCTGATAGAATCCTTGCTTAACAAGTTAGGCCTTGTTACCTACAATAACACCTTTCTCATCCATCTTATTTTGAAATATTCATTTTGTTCCAATTGGCAACTTATCTTTGGCTAGTTTAACAGGGTGCCATACATCCAACTTCGTGAATTGCATTAACTCGTCTTACATTGCTTCAATCCAACTATTCTTCTTTGATGCCATTTCTACACTCTTAGTCATAATTTGAGAAATGAAGCAATTATATAAACATGTATTAATTGCTCCTGAGTGACTCCTAGTTCGCACTCCATCAGATAAAGGACTAATTATTGCATCAGTAAGTTGATTTATACAAATTCTTAGTTGTGGAATTTTGTCTTCAAAAATAAGTTCATTCAAGTTGGAAATATGACCTAAAGATTCATCCACATCAGCACTTCCTTTTGGTTGATAAACGATTGTTTCTTTTTGATGGTCATCCACAATCGGTGCTTCAAATGAAGTAGATGCATATTGAGATTCTTCAAATGTACTTGTATAGGCTCACTCAAACAATCTTGTGTAGAAGATGTAGATGTTTTAAGTGATTAAGGCATATCCTTAATAATAGTGGCAAGTTCAGATTGAATACGACATGTGGTTGAACGGGATCATGGACTTGAACTTGTTCTATATCTGGAATATAATCATGAACCATAAGATGATATTTTGGAATGGAAAATGAACTTCTTCTTCAGAAAGAACATTGTCCGAAGTGGATTGCAAATAACTTACACCTATAGAGACAAAATAAGAACGATTGAAATTGTTGAACAATGATTCATAAAAACACACTCAGGCATGAGCAGATCTTGTAGTTGTTTCGTTAGACTCATGCTAATCAATATTAAATGACTTGATAATTTGTTAAGTTCTTTTTTTATAAACTTGATATTCTACTTTGTTAGTTGAATAAACAACAAAATAACAATAATCAGTCTTTTTATCAAATTTTGATACTTGGTTTGTTGTGTGTAACAAAGTACAACAGCATCCAAAATCTTTAAAATATTTGAGTTTGTGTTTATGTTTAAAGAAAATTTGAAAAGGAGTTATTTGTTATTGCTTAATCACTTCTAGAAACCTAAGCGAAGGTAGACTAGAGTACATTGTTTTCATCTAAGTATGTAATTGATTTCAAAATCATGTCATATTTATCTTTGAAAACTTTATCATTTTTTGTATCAGAAACATTTTGTTCTCACTTTAACATTTTGTTTTTAAACAGGTTTTTTCAATCTTTCCTTGTTTTCCTTTGATAGTAAAGGATTATCCATTGGTTTGATTTTGCTTTCACAACAGTTTTTACCTTATTAACAACTTTTTTTGCTCATGTTCTCATTATTTTGAAACTTTGATTTCCAACAAATGATTTCTTTTGAAATGCATTTTAAAAAGACATATCTTTTGAAAAAAATATTGTTTTTTATTATGAGAAATAGAATTATAAAATTGTTATTGACTTAGTGATTTATAATGATAAATGAAATTTCTTGCCATGTGATTTGGCTTTCTACGTATAAAGATACATTGTTTATGTGGTCTTTCATAATGATCTTTCATCAAATTTTATGATTGATATCATATATTCATTCACATGCTTTTGTCAAACTGTTTATGATATCCATCAAAATTATCATAAAATCCGGCTTTAGCATATCCTTGACTATTTGAATCTTTAAAAACCTCTCCGTTCTCTCTTTGAACTTTAACTTTTCTAGCTTGATCTCAGATATGTGAGGAAAGCTACTTTAGCTTTGTATTTAGATCTATAACCGATAAGGCATAATCTTTGTCTTTTTGAGAATCACTTGCTGGAAATGGACGTGTCTTAGTGACACTTGAAAAATATCTTGTTTCATAGAGTTAGTATCAAAAGCAGGTATATTTTTAAATAATCAATTGTTTGCATCTTTAAAAATATGTTCTTCTTTATCTATTATACCCTTAGAAATAAAATCTATTCTTGAAATCCCATTTCAAGTCAAAAGTTGTTCTAGTTATTTGTTTAGATTTTAATTTATTGTCACTATACGTAACTTTTGCTTTTAGTTTTTCATGTTTATTTAATGCTTTTGGAAAAAAAAATATTTTTCTCAATAGAAACATCAAACTTTTCATTGAAATTTAGTGATGAGTTACAATCTGTTTCATTTGCAATACATTTCTTATTTTTATTTTTCTCAAAATCTAGATCACTATCTCACTCCCAGTCTTCCACTATCCCATCTATCTTAAAAAATTGTGCACAACATTAGAATCATTGATTTTAGTTTCAATTTTTATGAGAGGATCAACAATTAAAGAAATTTTGACCAAAGGTTTTACGTCACTTTGATGTTGAAATCCCAGATTGTAACTCATATCTTCATCTTGTATGATATTAGATGAAGGCAAGCATGAGTAATCATGACTAATGGGAGGCGCTATATTAGCAAAGCCAATACCACTCTTACCATTATTAATTTTTTGTGTCATTTGGGATTTAATAATGCCTTCAACCATTATTGATGAAGGTTTAAATTTTTCAACAGTTAGCTTAGCTAAAGCAAGTTCACTGTTATGTCTCTTTATTTCCAAAGCATGCTCATCATTTTGTTTTAATAAATCATTTTTAACATATTTTTTTATCATGTAGATTAAGTTGTATTTGATAAATTGTTTTATTAAGGCTTTTTAAATTTTCTTTAAATTTTTTATTAGATTTATATTTTCTTGCTTGATATTGAAGTATTTCAACTACCAAAATCAAGGTTTCATTATAAGTTTGATATCTTTGGATTTTCTCAACACAATTAGTAGTATATAATTGTATACCTCAAAATTAATAGTGGATGATTCAAAAACATTTGAGACTTCTTTAACAATGAAAGCCTTCAACACACCCTTCTCTTTGAACCTTGCTTCCTTTAAAATTACTGGAGTACTCATAAAAACTTCTTTCATTTTGTATTGATCAAAAACTTTTTATGGAGTAATTCCAACAGACTTGGAACAAAAACAACTTGATCAACGTATACCAGAGTAATCTCAAGCGCATTTTGAAAACTAAAAGTGTTATCAATGTATGCCGGAGTACTCTCAACCTCATTTTTGGTCAATTCAGCTTCAACATCTTCTTATTGAACCTTTACTTCTTCAACAATTTCTTCAACTTCCTCTTAATTTCTTAATTTCTCTAACTTCTTCTTCCACAAACTTAGAATTATCAACTTCTCTTTCTTCTTCACTTTCACTATTTTCTTCAAATACTCCATTAAGCAAATCTCTAGAAACAAATTTGGCAAATAGATTTTCTAATTTCTCCGTATTTTCTTCTTTCTTAACTTCTACAAACAAGGCTATGGAAATTTTGGGATCAAATGTCTCCATTTGATTAGACCAATCATATGCAACATTTTTTATGAGAAACTAATGCTTTGTTGTTACTAAAAGACCCTCCTTTATCATTTTTGGCTTCAAAATCTATGATCACCATCTTCTTGCTTCCTTCAACTTGATTAGATTTTGGTTCTGTGCATTCTCTAGCAATATGTACGGTTTGTCACAATTGTAGCATCTGAGATTAGCTTGGTTAAAACCAATTTTGCATGAATTGTTTTCCATAAACATCTTCCTTCCTGTTTTGCATGCAAAGTTTTTGGCTCTGTAAACAACCATAGCCATCTAATACTTGTTACCATTCTCTTCTACATCATAATAATTTACTTGTTGTAAATCATCGCTAGCACATTAGAGGCACTCAGTCTTCCAACCATAAAAGCTTGAACTAGACATGAAAGTGGCAAACAACGCTTAGTGCTCTTCTTCAATTTAAATAGTTTGCTTTGCAGAACTAAAGGTGGCAACATAAGCTTGTTGAATAGTTTGCTGAGGCTGGATTGACAAATAGTGAGCTTGCATTAGAGAAGAATATGAAATTGGATTTGGAAACAGAAACCGAAGCACATGTGCATTTTTTACTTCCGGAACAAATGGACTACCGGACTGCTGTTTTTGGCACATTTGAGTATAACTCTTGTAGTAATTTGGATTACTCGTCATTTTAGCATATAACGCGGTAGCTTCAGCATTCACTGAGTTCATATGGTTGGTAGCTTTCTGTTTATCATCCATCTCATAAGACTTCATGGTTGATCTTAAATCACGTAATGACAGGGTGAACACATCCTTGGTTCTTTTAATTGAAGTACAGTTGTTGTTGCAGTTGTAAGTCAATGGATTAAGTAGTTTCCTATTAACAACAATGTTTTCTAGAGTTATTCTAGCGATCTTTATTTTGGTAACTAATTTCAAAAATCTTGCTATCTGAACTTCAAGAGACTCATTGATCACGTAATTAAAGATGTTAAATTCATGATTCAACATATCTTTCGTACTTTTAAGCATATCTTTGTCTTCCATGATTTGAGATTCCATAGCATCCCTAAGAAATTTTGCACCTCTAAAATAATTGAACTTGTGGGAAATATCAATGGTTAATGCCATAGCAATTGCAACATATGCTTTGTTGTCAAGCTCAAACCTCTTCATGTCATCTTCATCTCGTAATGTTTAGGCTTTTGAACCATTTCACCTTAATTATTTTTATGTATAAAGGTATGTAAGTTCCATACTTGACCGACCACCACATTTTGGGTTTAGTGTAAATGACATGGTTTTCAAAATGGTAAGCCCAACTTCACTCAATAGCCTTGGTGATTTGGTACCGGTATCAAGGCTTAAAGATAAAGTAAGATTCTTGAGATTTAAATTGGTAGCCATTTCTTAACTCGGAACTGAACCTTTAAAATTACATAATAATTCCAAAGTTTTCTCAAATTTATGGCGCGATAACCTGTCTTTCACGTGACAACTTGAACAAGTCACGCAACAGCTTGAAGACAACCGTCTTTTGAGAGATGCGGCATTTCTCGCTTGAATATTGTCCAAAAATAACAGTCTAAAGTGACAACTAAATCCTTTTTTGCGAAAACTCTAGTTTTTGCATGAGTTCAACTTTTGCATGATTTTCTCTTGTTCAATTTCGAGCTAATTTTCCATGAATTAACACTACAAATTGTCTGGAAACAATAATTGAACTTAGTTAGTGTCAATTATGTTCAATTTCACACTTAATTGTCACTAATTCAATTCAATTATACTATTAACAAGCCCAAATTCTCCAATTTTGACGCAAACCCCTTTCAGGGAACTTTTGATCTCATAAACAACCTTTCGAAGCAATCACGACCAATCTATAGCCATTTTTCTCTTGAAAATGAGCTTTCTTACTTGAAGAATCTTCAAAATATAGCTTCAAACATAACCAAATAATCAATCACAAGTTCCAACGCTCTGACACCAATTGTAAACTTCAGGATTTTAATATATGATTTATCTCATATCACAAACATGAAATGGATGTAATATGGATTGGTTAAACATAACACAAGATCAAATTAAACACAAAAGGTAAATAACTTTTTGTAATATATTCTAGAGAGGTAAAGATAACAAAAGTTAGAATAATGATCAATTGCTACTAATTACAAAACAAGAACACCTATTTATACTAGATGTTCTCGTGCGAGATGTACTTTTCACGTGACTTTCATCATGATTCTTCAAAATTTATTTTGATATTCCAAGCCTCTTTGTTTGATCTCTACACACACTTTTGAATATAGGTGGCAAACCGATGATATCACGCATGAGGGGCTTGTTTTAGGCCATATAGAGATTTCCAAAGCTTGCACACATGTGAGGGGTTTTGATTATCAACAAACCAGGGGAGCTAAAACATGTAGATGATTTTGTGAAGATCCCCATGATGGAATGCGTTCTTTACATCAAGTTGCTGTATAGGCCATGCACAAGACAAAGCAAGGATAAGAACGGTTGGTATGGTGCAGAGTTTTACTATGGGGCTAAATGTTTCATCATAGTCGATACCTACCTACGTGTTATGATTTCCCATTAACTACCAACTGATATTTTGTATCATTCAAGTGTCCCGTTAAATTTATACTTGTGGTGAAATAGTCGCATGCACAAGATGACATGTGCATCAAGCATATGAGGTATTTGATCCCACATGTTATTTTCTATTAAAGCCCTATATCGGCTTTCACGGCATAGTACCAATTTGGATCGGGTCTGACATTAACATAGGATTTTCGGATGTGCGAGATGGAGATGGTGTGTAGGTTGAAGAGAATAGTTGGTTTTGTAGTTCTAGCATATGATTAAGTAACCATCGGGTGTGCTGGAGGAGGGTGGCAGGTGGGGTGTGTGTTGGCGAGAGTAGTGGTGGAGCCCAGGGATGTGGTTGGATGCAGGAGTATGCAATGGAAATGTTATAGGTGGCAGGTTAAGATAAGAATGGTGATGAACCGATGGGATAGCGTTGTCGGTATGTATGGGGGAAGATGTAGTGGGTGTTGTAGTAGAAGGTGGGTTGGGTGGTGACCGGTTATGGTTGTTGGAATATGAGTGGGGGCAGGTTACTAATAAGGAAGACATAGGATGAGGGGTTCAGTTTGAAGGTGCTCGCGTATGGAAAAGTAGACTCGTCAAAATTATGTGACGAAATATGACTGTCTTGTAGGTGGAAAGATATAGAAAGCGATAACCCTAGTGATCACGTGGATACCGAGGAAAACACACAAGCACACTCCAAAACCCGCGTGTGATCATATGTGGGATGCTTAAGCTAGAGAGCGACCGTGGTTGTCTAGAAGTTTAGAAGTTTGGAAGGTAGGATGTTGTGAAGGTACACAGCCGTGTGTAGGGCTTTGACCCAAAAGTGAGGAGGGAAAGAAGCATTGGTGAGGAGGGAGACCATGATTTTCTTGATGCACCGAATAATGTTTCCTCTTTGGCATTTTGTTGATAAGTGTTAGGGCAAGAGAAGTGGAATTGCAAACCGTGTTGATTTTCAAAAGAAGTGAATTCCAGGCTACCAAGGTCTTGTATTTTTTTTAGATAAAATATTTTTAGACTTTGTTATTATTAGTGATGGGTACTAAGGTCTCGTATACTTCTTGTTATTTACAGAGTGAGCTAATTAGACTAAACTATTATTAATGAATTGTTTAGGGTTGTTTATGTAATATTCTCCTCTGTATGAAGGAATCTTTTTTGTAACCCTAAACATACAAATACTTAATACAATTCACAATTACAAGGTTTAATTTGGTATCAGAGCTAGGAGAACTCACAATCATTGTCAGAACCCTAGGTGGGGCGATCAGCTATCGTCGGATGGCTGTTGTTTAGATGGTTGATCAGCTGTCATATGAGAGAAAACAAGCTAAAATTTGGGTTGAAATTTTTGGCTTGCAGGATTGAAATACAATGGTGGTCAAGAGATGATGACTAGTCTTGAGAGGGTAGGCAACGATTGGTATAGAGCTTGTGAAAATATTTGAATCTCAATTGAATTTGTTATTAAACAAACAACCCTATATATACAAAAAGATAGAGCTAAACTAGAAAAAAATATATCCTAAAACTATGGGAAGACATGCCTGACTAAAATAAAATTACATTAAATAATGCAATATAATAACAATGCTTGCTAATAGTTAGTTTAGTATATCCATCTCCTCTAAGTTACTTGTGTGAATGTAATTGAAGTGTTTATAAACTGATTTATAAAAAATATAACTTTATTATAACCATAGACCACTCTTGAGATGGTCAAAAGAGATTTAAAATATGTTATATAAAATAACACAAACCATCTCTTCGAGATAGCCTAAACAGGTTTGTTGTCGCACATCAAAAAGCATCCGAATATAAAAGTTGTTTTAAGAATCACACATATATAAAGGTGTAACACTAAAAGCGGCACTTAGATATCATATTGATGAAAAACATACATTATCCTCATGATATCTATTTTAAAAACCAAATAATTGGTTCCTCAAGGCGGTTTTATTGTCCTCCCGAGTCATGCTACACACCAAGATGACCAATAGCCTTGCAAAGATCTTATGGGTCAACCATATACCTAGGACCTCACAAAATGATCTGTACCTCGATCATTGGTAATGCATTAACGCCTCCCAATTGGTTCTTCCCACACTGGGTGTAAATAGTGCTTATCACATAAACATACTGTGAAATCATAAGATTCTCTTAGAGCATTGATATTCATTCGATCACCCAACTCAATGAGATATCTTAAAGTTATATTTGCATATGCAAAATATATTTAATCACTACATAATGTAAATTTCTTTTCATATCAAAATAGTATGAAAACATTGTTTATCAAAGTTCATTTGATATAAGAGCACAAATCTCGTTTAAAAAATGTTTAAAGGACCTTACCTTAATTAAAAGTTAGCTATCATGCAATCGTACACCCTTTAGTATTAACTTAACATGACATAGGTACCTATACCCACTTATTAGAGTCTCATTAACAATAGGTTTATGCTACACAATGCTAACCATTACCACACACTAGACGAAGGGTTTAACATAAATGCTCGATACCAACTGGTATAACTTTAGGTTCATACCGTACATTATCGAGGGATGTATTTATCCCTTCTTGGGAACTTATAAGTACCATGTAGATATCTTAGTTGTACTGCGTGAGTTGTTTAACACGACTACTATGGTAATTCTACGCACGATTCCCTCTAGGCATGTACTTGGTGCCCTATACATACCTTACCTGTTGTTTATGGGTGACCATCCTTCATTGCTACAGGCGTTCACCCTCATACCAAACCTTACCAGAAGCTAAGGGCAAGTGAAAAGAGAATCACCTCACCAAGCACAGGTCTTCTACAAGATAGCAACGCTCCCCAACTTATCAAAACTAACACATAACGGTTCCAACCCTTAACAGAGCATTAAAACACACTTGGAGATTTTATAATTATATATATGAGAGCCAAATATGTGTATTTATAGGCCAGTTTTAGGCCTCACAAGGACCTAGGGTTTACGGCTCATATTCATCTCCATAAGACTTGTTACCGCCACACACTAAGATCTAAGTGCTCTGTAACCTCCTTAAGATTACAAACCGTAATGTAAAGATGTTATAATCCGTAATTTTTGTGACATCCATTACTAAGACAGGAGCATTGACTTTGACTTTGACCTTGACCATAATATGGACTTTGACGTGTAAGTTGAGGCTTAAATTCATTGAGCTTGGATCTTAAGATTCATCATATTCAAAATCTAAAAGTAAAAATTAAGATGGGTATGAGTGTGTGAATCCAAAAACACAAGAAATAGATGATGATAATATGATGATTGCATTGATTTTGATGAACAAATTACAATGAGAACCATACAATAATATTGAAAGATCAAACCCACCCATAAGAGAATTTCTCCTTGGGTGGATGATACACATCATAAAAAACACACACTAAAAGAAACCAATGGTTTTCTATTTATAGTGAACTAGGAAATATTACATCATAAGTCCTAATTTTGATTATTCTTATGTCTTGATTTTGACTTTTCTATATTGACTCTTGATTGTTTTCTTCTTATTCTTTTAATCAACTAGGTCTCTAAATGTATACAATGAGATCTTTAGTCGACTATAACTGAGATTTGGTAAGCTTCAGTTTATCATCTTGTTGAACCTAACAATACTTCCCCTAAATTAATGCTTTCCAAACTTTAAGATTAAAGATCTTCTCAGTCACATATCTTCATGATCAACTGATGTTCTGACATAGTTCACTATAGTTCTCCCCTTTACATTCAGCTTCTCTTAATATATTTCTTATAAAGGATAGGATCTCTTGAGAATACATCTTTGGTATTGAATATGGGCCGTATTACTTTTAGATTATTGTTCATATAACAACAGTAAGGATTAAAATGTATTGGGCATATGTCGAGGCTTTGAATTCCAGTAGACAACATCAAAAACATGAATTAATCTTAAAGACATTCCCAATTTTTTGAATCTCTTAAAAACTTTGATATATGAACTCTAGAGAGAGTATGCATAGTTATACAAATTGATAAATAAATCAACGATTTTGTGATCAAAGTTATTTTGATTTCTTGTCTTCTCTTTCTTTTGAATGCTCAAAATGGATATGTGTGTTGGTTGCATTCATCTGTATTAATGATATATTGTGTTTTTGTGATTTGGTGATAATCATTGGATGCTCAAAAATGGATATATGTAATCACGTCCGCACTAATCATGACGCATTTCATGCAATACAACTGCATTAGCCTTGTTAATTCAACCGCATTAGTTAAGTTTAACTAATCCACATTTGCATGTCATCTAGCTTACATATTCATCCGCATTTTACATGCATGATATTCATTCACACATCCGTACTTGTCATCATGCATAAGAAATGCAAGCCACATTTATTTTAAATAGGTAGCCGCATTAATTACACAAACATCCGGATTTGTGTTAGAACATGCAGTCGTATTTGTATAAGAACATGCAACCGCATTTGTATTAGAACATTCATGTTTCAATGGTGCATCCGTATTTCACTACTTCATCCGTATTCATCATCAGCCTTTGAAATACATGGCCATATCTCATGAACATTTGTTTGATAAAAATACAACCGCATTTAGTATAAAACACATGGAACCTTGAAGAAATGCGATAATTAGTACAGATGAACTAGATCATACTCATTCATGGATTTGATTATATTCTGGAATTTAATCTGAGTTTGATACTGAATCATTCAGATCACCAACATATTTGATTAATTGCAAGACTCATCACTAAATCATCTTAGATCAGATCTTTAATTCAATTGGAAACTAGATTGTTGTTGATCGATTTCAATGATTTTGTACACCTCATGAACATAATTACAATAAACGCCATCCACTTTTCTACTTCTTTGATAAAACTCAAATCGTACCAAGTTTGAACAGATTTGATGATTTCTTCATCATTTTATGATGAATAGATGACTTGTTCAACATTTTTTCTTTTCTTCTTTGTTCTTGACATCTCAAAATTGAAATTAGATCTGAAACAAAGCTGAATCCAGCAACTAACAGCTCTAATACCATTTAGCTAAATTAATATTTCAAATTTAATGAGCTTGAATCTTAGGATTTGCCATGTTTAAAATCTAAAAGTAAAAATTAAGATGGCTGTGAATGTGTGAATCCAAAAACATAAGAAATAGATGATGATAATATGATGATTTCATTGATATTGATGAACAAATTACAATGAGAATCATACAATCACATTAAAAGATTAAACCCACCCATATGAAAATTTCTCCCGGGGTGGATGATTGACACCATAGAAAACACCCACAAAAACACACTAGTGGGTTTCTATTTATAATGGACTAGGGAATAGTAAATCATAAGCTCTAATTTTGATTATTCTTTTGTTTTGATTTTTGGCGTATCTGTGTTGACTCTTGATTCTTTTCTTTTTCTTCTTTTAATCAACTTGGTCTCTGAATCTGTACAATTGAATATTCATCTTGATTCTTTTCTTTTGGTTTCTATTTATAATGGACTAGGGAATATTAAATCATAAACTCTAAATGAGATTTGGAGAACTCCTTTAGAGTTTATCATCTTGTTGAACCCAACATTTGACGACATCATGATCCATTGATGCAGAATTCCTTTGGAGTTTCTCTTAGACCCCTCGGGTCTATTTGGTATTGTGAAATATAATGGATTAGGGAATGAGAGGGACAAAGGAATTATAAGAATCATTATATTTCATTATCTTGTTTTGTTAATTGTGAAAATAAAATGAATTACTACTTTGTGTTGTTTGTTAGGTAGGAAAAAAAAGTAATGAATGGAATATAAAAGTGGTTACGATGGTGATGACCGATGGTGGTGGTGTTCGTGGTGGCCAATGGTGGTTCCTAATGGTGGTGGTGGTGGCCGGTAGTGGTTCCCTATGGTGGTCGACGATGGTGGCAGTAGTGCTCTGTGGTTACTGGTGGTGGTGATGGCTAGTGTTGACTGATGGTGGTTCTCGATGATGGCAGCCGGCGACAGCGGCGGTGGTTGATGGTGGCTCCTGATAGTGTAGGGTGGTGACCGGTGGTGGTGGTGGTTAGAGGTCATGGTGGAAGGTGGTGACGGGTGATGATTCCTGGTGGTAGTGGCGGGTGCTAGTGGGCGGTGGTTATCGATAGTGGTGGGTGGTAGCAGTGTTACCGTTAGTGGTTGTCGGTGGTGGTGGTCATGGTGGTTGGTGGTGGGGTTGGTAATGGGTGGGTGGGTTGGTATTGGTGATTGAGAATGGAAGAAGAAATGTATTGAAATAAAGAACCGAGGGGGGGGGGGGGAGATGTAATGAATTTTGTGTGTTTAGAAGTAATGTGATTACCTTTGTAATGGTACATTACAACCCCTTCACCAACCAAATATCTTCTTTTTTTCATTCACCTGAAATGGTTCATTTAATTTTGGCTCTCATTCCATTCCCGTCCATCACATGCTTTTGTTATGCAATTCATCTAAAGTTTTCCGTTGACTTGTTATGGGTCCAATAGCTCAATTCCTCGCTCAAATTATGCTAGTTAGAAGTTTAGGTGTCTTGTCAAGCCACGTGACATCGTCACATTTTTAAGGTATTCAACTATTGATCATTGTTACTACTAACAACATATTTGTTGTTAATCATAGTTTTAATGTAATGTTGTTCACACTCGGGTTTTATGGTTTTTGTTCATATTATGAGTAAACCCTTAGTTTTTTTATATCAAAAACTGAAACAAATCATTAATTGCTGTTTGAAATCTAACAAAAACGAACCGTTAAGAACGCTTTGTTTCTGCTCTAATTTTATGGTTTGAACTCTTTGGTTCCTTTTTTGAGTTGTCCATAATAAGAGATGACTGTATACAAAATATAGTTTTGTTTCATGGTTTCAAGGCATTTTTGCAGAAAGAAAAATTAAAGAAATTAAAATATTTTGTTTATTTAATAAAGTTCCTTAAATGCACTACATAATTAATCAGTTATACCTAATATAAAATATCTACTTGAAATATAGTTTTTTTTACCAATTCTATGGTTTGGTCGTGTTTTTATGATTTGTTTTTGACATAAACCGTAAACGAAACCTGTTTACAACAATTTAAAATTTTTAAATCAATCAATTGAGAGTCAAAGGGAAAAACCGACAGTAAAACCAAACTAGTGACCAATTTGGTAAGGGGGTGTTGTTTCATATACCACCGTTTGCACATTTTACACCATACAACGCAAACGGTGATTTGACAAATCATAGTAAACGGTCTTTTTCTAGGCCATAAAAGGTCGTTTAGGGTTCGGGTTTCGTTTATATTATTTACATTATATAAATTTATATTATTTACATTATATATGTTTATACAAATTTAAGAAAAAGTTTATATATAACTTTAAAGCTTTTTGTATATACATGTATTATATTATATAATTTAAAATTTTTATATCTATATATTAAGAAATACGAATAAAACTTATATAGTACATATTTTATACATATTTACAAATATATATATAGTTATATGATATTATCCATTATATATTCAATTAACTTTATATATATATATATATATATATATATATATACATATTATTTACATTATATAAATTTATACAAATTTAAGAAAAAATTTATATATTACTTTAAAACTTTTTGTATATACATGTATTATATTATATAATTTAAAATTTTTATATGTATATATATTAAGAAATACAAATAAAACTTATATAGTACATATTTTTATAATATAATTTAGGGTTAGTGAATTTAAATACTCTCAACTATTGGGAACTGGCCGCTGCTACCCCCAAGTATCATTTTGCCGAATATAATCCCAAGTAAACAATTCGGTGTCTGTATCACCCGCCGTTTGTCAAAACCCTAACAAATGAGCTGATTTATTTTGGTTATTGTGTCAAATAAATTAGCTCATTATGTCATATACATTCATTGTGTCATATATTTTATATCATTTGTTAGGGTTTTGACAAACGACAGGTGATACAGAAACCAAAGTGTTTACTTGGGAGTTATACTCGTCAAAATGATACTTAGGAGTGGTAGCGGCCAATTCCTAATAGTTGGGAGTATTTAAATCCATGAACCCTGTAATTTAAAATAATTTATATATGTATTTAACTATATAATTTAAAATTTTTGATTTATATTATTAGAAATCAAAATGAATAATTTCAGAAATTTATAATATGAATACTAAAAATTACAAATGACACTAATCTAATCTATATTGAAACGATTAACAGTTTTATTTTTAAATATATATTGATTATATCTTTTAAGTCTCTCCTCATATATTGTTTCCTAGGCAGCCGCATTATTACTTTTGTGAAAATTCCATATCGGTGTTACGAAAGGCAATGGATATTCACTCTCTAAGCGGACACAGACGTAGTGGCATCCATACACATGTGCAATGGTAATTAATTGGTTGTACATGAGTTCATGCGGACCTATCCAGAGCGGAAAATATGTCGAAGTTTCAGTGAGAGATAAGCATTGAATATTTACACTAAATCTATTAGTGATCAATATTCATGTGAATGGCAATATCATCGAGTGTTGATGAGGAGCTGGACCCGGTTGTAGCCATGATAACGTACGTTCTATCTCATCATATGAGTAATAGAAAACATCACTTTATAAGTTAGATTTGTTATGTAACTCGTTTAAAAGCTCATATCTCATGTTGAGCCAATTTTCCTCACCAAATCCCAAGGAAAAGGAAACTGCACGAAACACACGGTTACCGTCACTCTTTACATTCTCTATATGTGTTATATATGGATGGAAAATTTTTGGAATCTATGTTAGTAAAGGGTGGTGACATAGAGACGATTTAGTTGTGTTATATACGTATGAACTATGTCTCGGGAGGATCAACCCCATAAAATCATAACTAAAAAAATCATCTGTCGTGTAGCTATGACCTATGGTAGGTTCAGCACGTGAAAGGTTTGGTTTGTTTTGTTTTTGAGATTTGAGTGTTGGCCTTCTACGAGGGTTTTTGAATTGTAGGCTCGTTAAGATTTATACTGATAGGGTCCTTTATGCCTTTCATCCTTTCTAACCAATTCCTTTTCACCGCCTATGGTAAGCTTCTTTGAACCTCTCAAGTTCTTTATCACATTGAAATCTTCTTCATCTTGGTTCAACGATACCGGTGAAAAGTCAAGACTTTTCCAAAATATACCTATTGAATGTAACGAATAGGTTCGCCGGCATTTAAATACTGCGAGATTTCACTAGCAAATGGTAAATCGAAACTATTATGAATATGACAACCACAACTTTGTGATTGTTTTTGAATCTCGTTGACTCGCCTCAGCTCCCCAATTAATATATCTGTAGCTTCACGAGAAACATTAGATATCAATAAAACAAATAAATTATTTTTGTGTGGATGTTTTATTTTAATTCAAATTTCCTCGAAGCTTGCCTTTATTTGTGTTACTTGTAAACGGACTATGTTATTTATAATTCATATAAATTAATCTAAATTTGACTTGTCGGAATTCAAATTTTTTTTAACAAAGCATGTTGGCTCTCTACTCTGTTTGTTTCTCGTTCTTTGAAATTTAAATGTTGATCAATCCATGCAGACACGAATATCTCTTTATAATTTTACAACAAGTTGACATCCAAGTAATTAAATACCACTAAAAAGTTAAATCAAATATGTTAGTTTCAAGGGTAGGGATTTAAATACTCCCAACCATTGGGAATTGTCCGCTGCCACCACTAAGTATCATTTTGGCAAATATAACTTCCAAGTAAATACTTCGGTGTCTGTATCACCTGCCGTTTGTCAGAACCCTAACGCGTTTGTCAGAACCCTAACGACGTTAGGGTTTTGACAAACAGCGGGTGATACAGACACCAAAGTGTTTACTTGGGAGTTATATTCGCCAAAATGATACTTAGTGGTGGCAACGACCAATTCCCAATAGTTGGGAGTATTTAAATCCATTAACCCTAGTTTCAATATATAAAATAATGCAATAATTTGAATTGATCATGAAAATACTTCGATGCTAGTTTATCAACTTTGTCTACAATCGCGTTCGATTTTCATAGTATGTCTCAATTGTTGGAGATTGAAGCAGAAATCTCTAGTAATACATAAATTTATCCCACTTAGTTTGAGACTTGAAAGATGGCCTGCAATGCTTTCGGATGTTCTCCTGTATATGATATCTTCAAATTAATCGAGTTGTTTCCTGGAAAATTACTTGGCATGCATCCATTAGAGCCAACTCTCTATCTATGACTATAACACACGGTAGCATATAGTCATCCAGTGTATTTCTCAGACAATTTAAAGCCCACTTAAAGTTCTTTTTTTTCTCATTTCGTATGAACGCGAAAAAAATACAAAATATCTTGTTTGTTGAAGTTAAGCCAACAATTTGAAGAAAAGTGTGGCAATACCTGTTCGTCTTGTATGTGCAATCCAAAATAATCACATGCGAGAACGAACACCAGATTTTTAATGAAGTGGGATTAACAAAAAATAAATCATATAATTGATTTGACTCGTCATTTGTAGTAAAATCATAGATGTATCCACCCAGCAAAGATTGGAGAAATGCTTGCATTGGGGTGCTTACAACTTTATCCAACTTTTGTATCCTTATCCGTGCATCATACACAGTTTCAATTGTGGATACATTTTTATCATTATTTTCTCTTAAAGCTGTAAGAATATCAAGTGGCTGCATAGTCTTTCTTGTAGATCTTCCACCAATGCGTACTCCTCTTTAGTGAATCTTTTTGCATAAGCATGACCCTCCAAAAAATTAGAAGGTTCATGGTTATATTCGTCACACACAACATGTATTTTCCAACCTCCATTTTTTACGTGATATTCTACTATAAGTTGAAATGAACATCTTGTCTTCTTTGTGACTGAATGCGTGGATGAATCTGATGTTGACTTGTATAATCGCACATAAGGAATGCCTTGTTGATGAAGCCGTATACAGTCTTCTTCGTTCGTTGTGTGACAATAACGTATCCAAGGGTGCGTGCAGTGTTTTCCACCCAATCCATCAACTCCTCTCTTGTTTGGTAAACCCAATCGTTATGAAATTGAGATATTATAGAAGACAATTATGAAGGAAGAGAATGAATTGTGAATAAATGTGAATAATTGTGAATTGTGAATTGCGAATCCTTAATTATGAATTTATATACATATTGGCAGTCACTTTATATCACATAAGAATTATTGTTATCCTAACATTCTTTCTTTTCATCCGTCTTAAGGGGCTCTACCCCATGCTTTCTTATCTATAATATAAACGGATCTTATCTACAATGCTTTTTTATCTACAACTAAATCATAATTTTATATAACTAAATAAATTGCATTATTATACAAATAAAAACAATATTACATTTTCATAAATACAAAAAAAAAAATACATTTCTAAGGAGGGTCTTGATATGGAGGTACCCACATTTGATTATTATGTTTAAACCTCCACCTAACTTGTGGATAATCAGCAATCATGTCCATCCGCACAAGATGATCACGATCAACAAATTCGGACATAAGAACCGACCCATTTAACCTTGCCACGTTCTTAGGGGTGAGAACCTGTAAAGACTCAGCGAGACTAGTAACATATGTGCCACCACAAATAAGTCCGCTCTTATTTATCCCCTTGCAACTAGTAAAATAATCAGCAAACATATATGCTAGGTTGCACGGCCTCATGTTAATCGAACAAAATAAAAAAACAAATCTTTTTTAGTCACCCCATCACTGGTCATCCTACGTCCAGCTATAGTATGACCAATAATGCGCTGATGATATCTATACAACGGATCGCTCATTCTTGTAGCTTTCGTTTTATTATTAGACACATATTGACCCTCACCAATTTCTTGCCAAAACATTGTATCATTATAATATTCATTAAATTTCGTAAGACCATTCAAAAAATCAGATTGATGGGTCTACTGAACTGTATATAAAACTATCAAAACATCAAACTAGGCCACTGAAAAATTACATGGCACCCCTTGAGCACGAAACTGATAGCATATTCATCACTATTAAAAAACAAAAATATAAATTCAATTATATTTTTATATATATAATCTAATTAGATTAGCATACCTATAATTATGGTTGTTTGTGTCAAAATTAAGCATGGAGAAAAACTCCAAACAAAGCTTTTTATATTGTAGGCCGCTAATGGCAAAAAATCTTCTCCACAGCTCGTTCATCAAGTTACGAGCATGGGTAAGTTCCCCGGCGTCCCGTAACAAGCTCCAAGATATCGATCGTGAAGGCTCGAATACTTTATCTAAAAGCTTTTGAACCCTTTTATATTCATCTGATCCTCGACAAAACTAAAGTCAAGGATGATTCGAAACGCGAACCGATGTCGTATCTTGACGTGAGCTTTAAGCTATTACCTTAAATAATTACAATCAGTAAGAAAATAAAATATATTTAAGTAAAATTTATATCTAACATTTGTTAATATTAAAAACATTAAAAATTTTAACAAAAGAAGATGGGGATGAAATATTGATGAAATGTGGTGAATGGATGGTTGATTGTTTGATATGAAGATTAATTTGTTGGTTAAATGTGGTAAATATGGTGGTAGAATCGGGTATAATAAAGGAATGGTAGGTGGGTGGTGAGTAAATGTGGTGGGTATGGTATTAATGAAATCTGGTTTACGACCGTTTACCAAAAAGTAAAGGACCGTTTACCATAATGTAAACGACCGTTTGAGATTAAATAAATCGACCATTTGCAATAAAGCAACAAACCTCGAGATTCCAAAATCTGAAAAGCTAAACGACCATTTGCATGACTGTAAACGACCGTTTACAGAGTTATAAACGACCGTTTAGGGCGTGGTAACGATCGTTTATAGTGCATTGTCAATTCAGTGGTGTATGAAACACACAACCCTTTGATAATTTCACGATATTAAAAGTAACTACTATGTATTTCAATTTTCATGCGAATTTACATCAACCATTCAAATGTGATGCAACTTCCAAAGGCTTTTTAACATGGTTATAAAAAATCTAACACCGTGGGTTCTACATCTTAACTTCGTCCTACCCCTTAAACCATCGGGTTCGTTGTTCGTGAAATACAAATAATTTTAAACGAGTGTGTACTCCATATCTTATGACTACTATAAATGTTTGTACTAACTAAATAGCCAAGGTCCTAAGGTCACCTTCTATTTAATTAGCTTATAGCAATATGTATATTTAACAAGTTTTTTACTCGCGGCATGTTGGGGCTCCATCAGACGTGGTGTGATAAATTATAGAATACAATCAACCCTACTCATATTCAAATTATAGAATACAATCAACCCTACTCATAACAAGTTTTTTGACCTGACACATTTTGAAACAAAATTAATGTTGAAACATAAACCAACTTAATACGAACATAAAAACAAGCATGCAAATGTTTTATATTTAACCTCACTAATTTCTGAACAAAGTTTATGTAAAACCATTGACAAATGTAGATACGTAGACCATCTCTAAACACGTATAGACGGACTTGAATCTATACCAACACATATATAAAAATACAAATGAACGAAATTGAGTGACTTAAAGTAATATTTTACAGAATTTTTAAGAAGTATTAGAGGGTTAAGATGTAAAAACTTAAGTTGAGGGGTGATAAAAGGCCGTTGGAACACCCAACTATCCTTTTTTAAGATACAGTAATGATATATGATTACTTTTGCAACAACTTTTAACACCATATTAACTACATTAGAATTACCCAATCATACAATGATTTAAAAAATACGAAGCTCATATCAAATATGACGATTTAGTCACCTTTTAATTCAATTATAAAATTACATGCAATAGTTTAGCTATGAACTCAATAATTGTATCTTTATGAGGGGTTTGTTCACTTGAATTCTTGAAGTGTCTTTTTTTTTTGGAAGGCAGGTTTTATTAAACAGCAACCTCACCAGCAACGAGCTAGACGAGGATACAAAAGGGAAAAAAACGATACAACAAGCATAACAAGAAAGAAAATTTCAATCAAAACTAAAAACTACACCATTTGTTCTATTCCAGGATCTGAGTTCTAGAGCAGTACTTAATCCAAATGAATCTGATAAATTTAACATCTTCCAATAGAGCTGAGAGCAAGGGGTCTTATGTTACAAAACAGAACCTCATTCCTCATCTTCCATATACACCACATTGTCACGAGAATTATTCCATCAAAGATATGTACTGACTTCACTTACCAAATAATAATCGTATGTCATTTGGATTAAATCTTCTGATAACACTTGCTCTCTGTTTGCCAAATATATGTAAATACGTTGACCTGAAAAGATCCACCATGAGGGGGAATTGTAGAGTGATAAAAAAAGAAATGGGGATCAAAGCTAATCCACATATTGGAGCAAGCATCCATGGTTTTTGTTCACAAAAGACAAGGAACAATGTTGCACTGAAGGCTACCATCATAGCTGTTGTAGAGAGTAACAAAGTGAAAAGTCCTACAAATAATCGCCTTGGTAAACTAACAAGAAAGTCTTTCTCGGCAAAACGTGCTGTTAGGATTGATAAGAACACTAGTAACGCGGTACTAGATGCGAACAATGAGATTGCATCTGATATAGCAAATATAATGAATGCAATTTCATTTTTAAACAAGGGGGTTCCTTTTTGTTGATCGCTTCCACCAGGTACTGTAATTGCAGCCGCAAATACAATTGTAGTAATAAGCGCTGCGGTGATGCTACATGACTCTGCTGTGGTTTTCATCCATTGTTCTCCTTCCTTCACTAATTTCTCATGTTCCCTTGTAAAAACCATATCTGGTGTCTCTTTAAATTTGTTCACTTGTGTAATGTACGTAGGAAACACATGTTTCTTCACTTCCTATAAAAAAACAATTTAACTTTGTTATATTATAAGGAATTACATTAGCAGTACAATTTTGATTAACCATTTATTCTTACGTACCTCACGCCATTGAAGTTCTCGTTGTAGTTGTAATGCTGCTCCGGTTCTCTGATTGAGTACATTTGAAGGGGCTAATTTTCCAGCCAAGTGTAAGATGTTGTTATTTGAAGAATCTACAATCGTTCTATAGAGGTTCTTACGCTCCCCAATTTCATAGATAAGATTGTAGACCTTTTCAGAACGATGTATTATCGCTAATTGGATAATGTCATAACCATTTTTATCTGTACTCTGAATTACTTCAGGTGATCTAAACAAAATCTCATCAACAACTTTATAAGCATTTTGACATGCAGCCTCAAGAATTGGTTGTGTATAATAAGGGTGATGTGTACCACTAAAGTCCAGCTTGTCTATCTCATCACATACCAATTCCAATACCTCTTTCGCTTCTTCCCATTCTTTCTTTTTGTTCTCGATATGTTTGATGGGTGAAACTGTAAGTCAAGAAATTATTAGTAAAAAGGATTATCAATAGGAGAAGTGAGTTTACTTCATACTCTTACAAGCTAGTATCTTTGCGCCCTTCCACAAAAGTGAATAAATCAGATGAAATGAGAAACAAATGATCAACGCAAGGAGGCATATAGTAAATCCAATTGGCCACAGAACAAGAAATGGTACTGCACAAGCACAAAACTATTAGTAGGAAAATATACTTCATTTTTGGTTCCATTATATACAATTAACTTTATAGTTGTGTTTACCTGTAGTTATTATCGTTAGTACCACAGTAAATGACACGTGAGCGATTTCATTACCAAATAATTCTTTGGTGTGAGAGTGAAGAATTATGGGGAGAATACAGATCCCAATTACGAATCCAGTAACCCAAGCTGCTTTATTAAAAATATTCGAAATATTGTCCATAGCTAAAATACAAACCCACAATCAATAACTCATATATTAGAGGTGAAGATAAATATAGAAAAAGGAATAACGAATAAATCAATACATGGATATATAAGTGTCTCCCCGTAGTCTAGTCCACTCGGAAAGGTTTTAGCTATAGCCATGAGTACATCATCACCTATTGAGGCAGACTTGGGAATATTTTGCACTAACTCTAGTGCTAATCCTACAAGCATAACAAGAAAATGTCACTTTTCAAATCATTGTGCCCTAATTTTATTTTATTTATTGTGTGTCTAGTCTTGACTTCGGACTTCAAGTGAATCAACCTTTCTATCTCATAGCATAGCTTTTCCTACCCTACTAATCGTTTGTGCGATGAACAAGATTTTATTGTGAAATTTGTTTGTTTGTTTATATTATCTACTTACTGTATCGTTTTGTAGAAATAGCATTAACAAGAAGGTGGACTCCAATCCCATCATCAGGGTGAACAGAGCCCGGTAATGAAGATTGTAACTCGCTTTTAGCACCGTCGTTCATAGCTTTCCATAAATATCCAATGGTATCAAGATGCATATTTTCATAAGCTTTATGCAATGGTTTTTTACCACGACTATCTTCAATTTCCAACAAGTTCTTATTCTTTTTAACAAGGAGATCCACTGCATCTTTGTTCCCAACAATTGCGGCAATATGAAGCGCTGTGCTTCCATCCGAATCTCTCTTTTTAAGTACATTATCTTCAGTTATAAGAGAAACTAAATTTTTCACGATGTCATTATGACAAGTTCCAACTGCAATGTGAAGTATGGTGCTACCATCACTACTGATCTCCTCTATCGCTAGGCCTTCATCCTTTTTTAGTATTGATTCTATTTCTGACCAATCTCCTTTTATAGTATCTTCACGTAACTTTTTCTTATTTTCCATCTTGTTTTCACTCATTTGCGTGTCATCATTTTTGGTTTGGGTTTCTCTTGGAACCACTATTTCCAGTGAATTTGGAACTGCTTCAACTGTATTGGCTTCTGTTGCAACTTCTATGTCTTCTTTTTCTGCTTTTGCATCTGACTTTTGTAAAGTTGAATCTGTATATCATTTGAAATTCCATTTTAGTATTTTCATAGGAAGATATTCAAAACGTTCATCTTTTCCATGCACACTTAAATAAGGTTTACTTTGAGGGTTATGAAATATATTCACAAAAGAAACTTGACTCATTTGTATTGTGCAAATATAAATATAAATTCAACCTTATTCGATTGATATAGTATATAAAGTGAGGTGAAGTAACAAGAGAGTGAGTGTTTACTAGACCTATGCAGGGGGGTCATATGGTCGGATTCGAGTGAGCAAAATCGAATTATTCAAACTTTAAAACTCTAAATGTGTATTTGAATTAGTTTTGAATTTGAAATGCATTTGAAAAAACTGACTTGATTTTGAAATTTCAATTCATGTGAAATTCAAACTTTGTTTTGATTTGAATTCTAGGAATTTGAATTCAGTTAGATTCGAGTTACTTCGCTTTGATTTTATAAAAAAAATTATTTTACTGTAATTCTATATTTGAAAATCATGTAAACCTAAAACATGTTAACGTTAATTGACTAAAATCTAACTTGTAACATCTAAATTAATTTCAAGCTAGTAAATGAGAAATGAGAAAAAGTTCAATATAAAATGATACGCGGTAACATCCATTTTAACTAAAGTGGCAAATAAGTATTCAAAATGACAACTTTCATCATTCGAATCCAACTTCATAGCAAGTAATCAAAATATGATGAATTAATGAACAAATTAAGTAACTTACAAGAGTGCGTCTGCGAGGATTATTGTAAAAATAATAAACATACTAAGAATGGTGAGAAACGATCATCATGTGTTATGATCTGTAAATTTGGCATTCATGATACCCAAGATAACGTACAAAGTTTGAGGACGCAAAAACACATAATTGATCTAGACGTTCTAAAAAGCACAATTGATCTGGACGCCCTAAAATGCACAATTGAATATGGATTGTGGATACACCCTTGAGAACACACAATTAAACAAGCTAGGCTGAACACGCAAAGTAAATTATGGACGCACATTTAAGAAAGTAAAAACTGTTGGGTTAATCTTGATGGGTCAAAGCGGGTCATGGAGCTAAGTTAACTATGGGTTTTATTTAGATATTTAGATGGGTCAAGTCACTAGAAGTTGAATTTAATCACATGTTTTATTAGGTTAATTGCTGAGTCAAGTTTGTTGAAAGTCCTATGGTTGAATAAGTCTTTGTAAACGCGGTCATGTAGAGGCTACATGGAGAGTTAGTTGTTGGAGTTTTCTTTTGTGTCTTTGAGTATATTTAAAGCTTGAAGTAGTATAATGAAATCGAGTTCAGTAGCAGAAAATATCATCTTTTTTCTATCTATAATTGTTTGTTTTGAGTGTGTTTAATTGGGGACTGAATCAACAAAAACACCAAATTATATGAGATGAGATGATAGTGCATGGTTATACGAGTTGAAAACACACAACTATACCCATAAGTAGTTCATCATGTTTTTCTAAAAGTTAAAAAAATATGTAGCATCCATACTCAAATTAAAGAAAAATATTTTCTATTATTTTTTATTTTTTCTATAACAATATTATCATATAATAGTTTTTCACATTTTAAAATGTTGTTGGAAATTTTTAAAAGTTAACAATAATGGAATTTCCAATCTTACCCCTCCAACCCATTAAACTTCTATTAATAGTCAGCATAGCACCCAATTCCATATTTGTTCAATGGTCAAGAACACTCATTAGTCTTCATAATAAAACTCTCTATTCTATTTTTGTTGATGTGCGTGTTGTTGGAAACTAATCGTTGTTGCTTCACATATGAAGCGTGAGTTTGGATGTTAAGACAAGTCACGCATCAGCCGAATGGATTTGAAAGTTTTGTACTTAACAATAATGTTAAGACACCTTGAAAATTTTGTACGTAAAATAAAAGCATTTGAAAGTTTAGGTTTAGAAAGGTCATTATTCAATTTAATAAAAGTGTCCATCAATGTAGTTTTTGATCAAAATCATCTTTCTTTCTAGTGTTGATGTAAAAAAACAATATAGAATAGGAAACAACATGTTAATCAAAGCATCGCAGAATTGAAGATGTTTTGTAGTTTTGATGAATAATTGAATAGAATAACAACTAAATATTTATGTGATATTAAATTCATATCTGGGCCACATAGATGGTATCAAAGCGTATATGGGCCAAGTACTATTTATGTGCTATTAAATTCATATTTATGCCAAATAGATGGTATCAAAGCGTATCACACTAATTACTATATAAGAAGGAGCGGTAGTTGAATGCAACAAGCTATAACAACAACAACAACAAGAGACAAAATACATTTTTGTTTAGTTTAATTAAGCAATTCATTTTTCAGCATGTTCAGTATGTATGAATAGAGAATCTGATCTTTTAATCAACAGCAAGAGCAAGAAAATCTAACATTTTGACCGGCAGTAAATTTAAAGCAAGTTTAGCAAGACAAACAACAAGATTAGAGAGAATAAAGCAAGATAAGCAAGCAAGAAAGAGAGTATAACAACTAGAAAGAAAATTTAGCAAGATTAAAGCAAGAAAAATGCAACAAGAGAGCAAGAATACAACAAGAACAAAGCAAGTAATTAGCAAGGCCAACAAGTAGCAAGATCAATGCAAGTCTAGAAGGAAAGAAGAAAGAAAGGGAAAAAAGAGGAAAACAAGAAAGTAAAGAAAAAAAGCATGAAAGAAAGCATGACAAAGATAAAAGTGAGCTCGGGTGAATATATATGGTCACTTTGCACACGAGTGCCTCAGGTGGAACACAATTATCATTGTTAAGGAAGAATGTGAAAAAGAAAATATTATGGTGTTGATTGTTGGAACTAATCTTTGTTGGTTCACATGTGAAGCACAAGTTTGGATCTTAAATATGTGACTGGTAAGTTGAATCGGCCATTGGGTGGTTAGATTGAGTATAAGTTGGTTTATTTATAGTATGAATTTATTATGCTTAGTATTGTTTTGTTTTATCGTATGAGTCAAGTATATGATAAGTTTATTTTAGGAATCATTTAGCCTAAAGGTAAAGTTAGGGTTAAGTTTTAGTTGTTGCAGGGCATGGAACTAGTAAGAGGATCATCATTCAGTTTAATTAAAAAGCCGGTCGATGTACTTCTATCATAATCATCCTTTATGGTCGTAATCGGAAAAAACAACACATGATAAGAAGCACCACATGAATCAAAGCAGCACAAAATCAAATATTCTAGCTTGTGGTTTTGTTAAATAATTAAGTAGAATAAGAACAGAAATTTGTGTGGTTTTAAGTAGATATATGGGCCAATATATGTGTGTATGTAATTCAAATGTATATTTTGAATTTGAATTTCATATTGAATACAATCGAAAAATTCGAATACGAATCGAAACGCAATATCCGGATTTCAATGTAAATTGAATGATAATTTGATTTGAAAAGTTCAAAATTCAAACTCGAAACAAATCGAATTTAAGGTATTTGAGGTTGATTCGAGATCGATTTGAATACTGAACATCCAAAGACCTATGACTCCTACATTAAAGTTTTAAACCACAAAATCGGAGTGGTAAACTTTTTTTTAGTGTCTTTAGGATTGTTAGCATATGTTGCTCTAAGAAATTTTAAATGGTATTCACTATTTGTTGAGATATATAAAGGATGAAGCTACCTGAAAACTAAGGTAGCTTTGGTACGCAGTAATAAGTGGCCGAATGTAATTAACCATTGAGGGTGAATGAAAAAATACATGTTTGGATGGAGAAGTTAATGGAATAAACCATTACATAGTTGATTTCATTCCATCAAATTCATTCCATCCACCCTCACTTTCTTTTCATTCATTTTCTTCTTCCATCATTAGTCACCAACACGACCCACTCATCCACCACAACAACCATCACCGGCCATCAAGATCGATCACCATCGGCCACCACCACCGCCGCCACCCACCGGCCACCGCCAACCACGATTCCCCGCCGCTGCCACCAACTACCGGCCACCGTCGCATCGTTTCCGCCAACCACCGGCCACCGGCAGTGTCGTCACCACCAACCACCCACCACCGTTGCCAACCACCGGCCATCCGCGGCGTCACCAACCACCAACCACACGCGCCAACCACCGGCCCTCCATCCATTGCCATCGCCGCCGTCATTACCGCCAACCACTAGCCACTACGCCGCCGCCAACCATCGGCCACCCGTTGCGCCGTCAACCATCGGCCACCCACGATGCCGCTAACCAAGAACCATCACTACCATAACCATTTTTACATTTCAATCTTTCGTCTTTTCCTAACTAACAAACAAAACAAACTAATAATTCATTTCATTGCTAAATGGTAACCAAACACGACAATGGAAGTAATGATTTATTTTATTTTTTTCATCCATTCCATTCCTTCATTCATTCCATTCGTTCGTCCATTCCATTAATGCATACCAAATAGACCCTAAGTGTTGATAGTATATGCTCATAAAGTCAAAGTACTAAAGAGAAGTCTACATGTTGAACATTACATTTGATGAATTATCCATTGTGCTACTATTAAGCAGCACTATGCCTATCTACTGAATATCAGAGCATGACTTAAAAAACAGAACTCAGACCAAAACCCCCAATGTTCACCCCAAATGACTATGACACTTGAAAGATCCGCATGGAAAATTTCTTAAGAAACCAGGATCAGAAAATCTGGTTGTTAATAATAAGATTTCAAGCAACTCCAAGGTGTCACATATGATTGATGTTAACATATTTTTGAAGTGTATCAACTTATCAAGGGAGAATCTAAATTAGGCTTATGTTATCCTACGAGCAATGATTTCAATCTTTATAGCTATATAATAAGAATCTACTATAGGGGGATGTCAATTTCTAGGAGGAAGACTAATTTCATGGTAGTGCAAGAAAACTTGTATTTCTACATCAACTACTGAAGCCGAGTACATTGTTGCTTCAAGTTGTTGTGCACGGGTGTGTGGATTCAAACCCAACTCAAAGATTATGTGGTTAACTTCATGAACACTCCTATTCATATTAATAACAACAGTGATATCTCAATGACAAATAATCCAGTTCAGCACTCAAAGAGAAAAACACATTGATACTAGATACCATTTTCTTAGAGATTCTGCTGAGAAAATGATCATTAAGTTAGCCAAAGTTTATACAAACAATATGCAGATCTTTTTATAAAAGTCATTGATAAGGCAAAATTTAAATATCTTATTTAGGCTATTAGAATGATTAATTTTAAATAATTTAATTTCCCTCAAAATATCTTTAAATTGATGTTAATAAAATTATTTTAAAGAAAAATGAAAATTTTGCATTTTGTCAAAATGCACTTTATATGCCGAGTTGCATAGTTTAGCAGATACTTCATTTCCTAACATAGCTAAATTCGGCATATATGAGAGTTCAGCACTACGAGACAAAAAGATTTGATAAGACCCACTCTTATCTTTAGTAGAAAAGAGTGTTTCATAATTACAGAACCATCAGAATGTCAGCTTTACGGTTGTAAAATTTTGAAAGTTGATTAATATATATTATCTGATGACTGTAAATATTTTCCTCTCTCTCTTCTACAATTTCCCTCAATCGTCCTCACTCAAAATCGTAATTACTTATCCAAAATTCCTAAGCCCTAAAGCTTCTCATGAGTTCCAAATGGCCACATAAAATCTAGAATTCTTATCTTGATCCTATTAAAGATGATGTGTATGATCCTTGTTGATCTTTCTTTGAAAGAGCAACTATGCCTTTGCAATCACTATCAACCCTATCATTTGTGCAACACCTATTTGACAATTCCAGGTTATCTATTTCATCCAAAAAGAACATGTTAGCAAAGTGCTAAAATCCACCATACAAAGGCATGAAGTCATCATCTCCACTTAGAAGAATCAAACTCATCTACAAATTGTAGAGGCTAAAGGAAAATCATCATTTTCAAAAGATGTGGTTGGTGAAACCTTTAAACAGATACGATTTGAAGACACTCTTCCAGCTTCCACATTCTCCAAATCACTATTATATGATAATGGGAGAATCATCTTTCATATCTTCATTTATTGTTTGTCTAATAAGTCTGGTTGAGATCAAGTCCCATTAGATTTAGTTGGGACTATCCATAAGCTTGTCAAACAGTAAAGTTACAACTTCTCAAATTTTATTTTTTAAAATCTTTGTAAAAATGTAATTTCTATGGAAAAATAAGTTTTTAAAGTACCCAAGGTTCCTACAACAGATTTTACATGAGTAATTAGGTAATAAAATCAAGTTTGAAGGGGATGTGTATGCACTTGTACCTCGAAGCAAGTCTTACAAAATTTAAAGCAACCCATAAAGCATTTCTAGGCATAAAGTTAACTTTGTTTGCTACAATGTTGACAAACCTTCCACTACTGATCCCAAATCCTCCATTTTACAACCTAAATTATCCAAACCTAAAAAGAAATGAACCCCTACACCTTCTACTAAGATTGTGCAGATACTTAAATCAACACAACTCAAAAAAGGCAAAGCTGGATATTAGGGTACCAAGTAAGTCAAAGTTGAAAATCACACCTAAACCAAACTCAAATATGAAGGTTTTTCTTCCCTCTTTTGAGCAGACCCACACCTAGCCTATTATCGCTCAATTAGAGTCACAACACTCTATTAAGAAGAATAAAATGGATACCCACATCTTTAAGGAAGTTTCTAAGGAAACAACCTCTAGGAATAGGTCAACATCCCATGCCATTTGACACACCCCTCAATGCAAATTCACATATCTACTACCTAGGATAAGGATGTGTACACTACAATGTAGCATAATCCATTGTCTCCCTAAAGTTAAACAAGGATGTGTACATTACAATGTAGCATAATCCATTGTCTCCCTAAAGTTAAACAGAGAATGGGGATTGAACTATTTGTAGAAACACTCTTAGGGAAGAAATGATCAATATGGAATAGGTTATCTCTACAGCTAATCCATCAATTGATCAAGAAGACAAGACAACATCACTACGTCCTTAACCATGATAGCGCACTTCGTTGATATTTATTTGGAAACACTCCTTGAATATAGGAATCCAGGGTGCCAAGAAACCACATCTAATGATGAGGGTGCAGAGACAAGGCCTACGACCTCACCAAGTCCTAAAGATTTTTACAACTATGGATGAGGGAAGTATGATATTTCTACATAAATGATAGCTACCAATCTGGATCTTTCAATAAGGCTAAGTATTCTACAAAATAAGAACACAAGGCTACAAGGATATGTTTAAAAAGCGGTAGTTCTCAAATTTAGGAATTGTCTGCTGAAAGCTTCAATAGACAGAGTTGTTGACCATGAATCTAAGGTTAAAACTCTTAAAGATTAGGCTATAAAAGTTGATGGTCTACAAACACAAGTTAGAATACTTTAGCAATCAACAGGTAGAGTGATTGACCTTGAATATGAGGTCAACACTCTACAAGAAACTATTAGGCTTCAAAAAGGAATTATTCTAAGTGTTTAGAGTTCATTAGCACCACAAGAACCTTTGGATATTCCTTCCTCCATAGCGTTAGTGTTATCTAGAATCTTAGATGATGCTACCAAAAAGGGGGAAGATGAGCCCAAAGAAGTTGATGACTTTCTCTTATTAGCCAAGCAAGTAGGCAGCAACTCACAATAAATTCCTTTCTCCTTTACCTGGAATAATGCTTACGAGCCCATTTTAAAAGTTTAGGTTAAGCTTAATGCTATATTGAAAGAGCATGGATATGATAACTCGAAGGATAAAAGAATGAAATATATGAGAATAATGAGCAGACTAAATAAGAAGGTCCAACTTGCACAAAGAGGTTGGTGTTACAAAAGAAGTAAGGTACTCCAATTTCTCTAAAAAAAAATAGGTGAGTCATCATCAAGAAAGGAATTGGTATAGGGACTTGAAACCATTCGCAAGACATCTGCTAATGAAGAAGCCATGTACTTAGAGCTTTGTCATAAGCTACTAAAGTACTTAAGAAGTAGTTACAAAAGACAACTACGAAATCCTCTAGACAGTCGATTAAGTTAGTAGTACACATGATAATCTACACTGAAGTATCCCAAATTATGGAAGACTAGATGACTCTGGTGGAGGAGACTATTCACCATCAATCCATGAAAAAGATACACTTGAATCTGAGCTCAAGAAATCAGTTGAGATGATATTTGGTCAACCAGATCTTGACACTAAAATCATAGTTAACTCTAAGATGAATTTTGAGACAGATGGCCCAGAAGTCGCTAATAAGGTTGTGAAACTTTAAACAACCATCGATGAACCTAATCACACCGGTGAGGCAATAGGTGCATCTACTGAATCTTTGGTAGCTAGACCTACTGTAACTTCTACTTCCATTATCAGGGTTGATAAAGGAAAGAAGCCTACAACTAACAAAGAAGAGTTAGATGTTCAGATTTAAATGTAGATGATAATGTTCTTGCTGACTAAGAGAGTGGAGCTGTCTAAAGAAGATATAAATGCTGAAGTTGTACATCTTTATCCTGGAGAACATCAAGTGGCTTTGGTAAAGAAGATCATCTTAACCTTGGTCAAACAAGCCAAACAATCCAGAGTAGCAAGAACAACATTTCATCTGATGGGGAGTCAAGGAAGACAAAATCAATAGCCCCTCTCAAAGTACAAGAGAAGAAAGTAAAATGATTCCATCAAAATCAAAATATCTATCTGCTGAAGACCTTGCTCCCAAAAGAGCCACAACCCAAGCTCCCTTAATGCCATATGTTGATCCATAAAAAATATCACTTCAAAGAGTTCAAAGGAAATTAAAAAGGAATCTTAAGGGTATGGATAGCATATCAACTTGCGCAAAGAGGATTCAGTTTTAATGAAGTAATAGAATAGAGCTTCAGTGAGTTAAAGTCCAAAGTATTTGTCTAACTCTGGCTGAATAGAAAAGATCAGAAGAGTTGAAAAAGAAGAAGAAGAAGAAAGAAGAGATATAGAAGAGAAAAGTCCAAAAGGCCAGGAAGAAGATTGATGACATGCTACAGATGAAACAACACTTAAAGTACTATGGTTTCTCTAGTAAACATGCAGGATCAACAAATATGTCTACTCTTGATCTAAACATTTGAGAAATTAAAAGAAGATTTGCTGCTCATGAGCTTCCAAGCTTAGAAAAAGCTAAGGCAACATAGGAGAATAAAGAAAGAAAAAGCAAGAAGACAGTTCTTAGATCCCATCTTTCGACTAAAGATCTAGCATCTCCTTCCTTAGATGAAACTATCTCTGGTGATGACATGCCTCTTTATCTGTTATATCTGTAACAAAGGTTAAACCAAAGAAAGTGATCAAAGTAAGAATGGTGGATCCAGCGGTTGAAGAAAGTTTGATTAAAAAAACAAAAGTTATTATTACTGGTCAGGAGATAGATAAGTATGGAGTTAAAAGAGCAAATGGAGTCATTAATTACTAAGATTCTAAGAATGAGATTTTTGATCTACATCTATACATCTTAGAACATATTATGGAAGGACTTAGACTTATTAGAGCTAGTAATGAGCAGACTTGATACTTGCTCTTGGTTCTTGCTTCCAATGTTGATCTCAAGTTTTGTGAACATATAGTTGAAACTCCGCTGTCAACTTATGGTCTAATTCAAGACTAGGAGTATAAGAAAGTAAAGAATACCTATTTCATCATCGGATTCGCAGCTGGTATAGTGGTTTACTCAATGAATCAACTGGGATGTCTCAACTGGTATGGGATAGCTGATCTGACCCGACTGAGTATGAAAAATACTAGCAATGACTCAGAAGCTAGAGAGGTGAAAAGGGTGGACATGAGAAACTAAGGTGAACATCTAGGAAAGTTAAGGTAGGCCACTAAATACAAGACAATGAAAAACAAGATGTATTTGCTAAAGCTCTTGTGTCTACAGAACCACCACCTCCAATTGAAACTACACAGACTCCACCATCTGAATCTCAACCACCACCTTCTTTACAACAATCAACTTCAACATATCCCACTACTAAGAATTCCTAAGCACCAGCCCAATAATCAACCCAAGAAGATCTACCTCTCGAATCATAGTTTGGTGTTTAACTGATATAATAAATCCAACCACTACAACTTACAGGATCAGATAATACCTGAACAATCCAAATCAAGCTTATAAGAGTGAGTACTCAGACAATGAAGAAGAAATAGCCTGAGAAGGTCAACTAGTTCACATCACTAATTAGGGTCATGATTTAGAGTCGGAACACTACTTTGTTATCCTAAATGATGGGTCTAGATCCTACATTCTACTGAGTTAAAAGTTCTACAACTCAACCATAATGAACTTTCAATAATACATTCACTTATAAAGAAATAAGCAAATATGCTTGATAGATACAAATCTATGACATCCATTCTAAAGGTGAACATTGGTCAAAGAGTTAAAGCAAAACAAAACAGAGATGGTGTAGAAGATGCTCTACATGTGACTCCATTAGATGTTCATGATCCAATTATGGCATGGAGTTTTAAGTCTGACACTAGTTCTTTCTATCTAACATTTAGTAGTGCTAGAGAAGTCAAAGTAAGTGAATTTGATTTACTTAGACTTTCTCGATACAACATGAGAGATATGTTGAGCATTCCTCTTAACTACCCTACAGAAGATGCTAAAGGTTAGATGTATGAAAAGATTCTATAGAATATGTTGGGTTGATCAAAGAGCATAAGTTTGGTATTATCATCCTAGGTGGAATCTGTTGGGACATAGAAAGGATGAAGCTACCTTAAAACTAAGTACTAATAGTATCTGCTGATAAAGTCAAAGTACTAAAGAGCAGTCTACCTGTTGAAGAATACATGTAATGACTTATCTGTTGTGCTATTATGAACTAGCACTATGCTTATCCATTGAATATAAGAGGATGTGTTGATTCACTGCTTTCGTAGACAACTATGTCAGTGCCAAAGAGTAATGGTAATACCATCACACTACAGTTGCTAACTTGTTGTTGTGCTGATTTCTGTTTGTTTTGTACATTGTATTGTAGCCAATTATATTACAGGTTTATGGTATGCCATAATATGTAGATCAATGGCTGTAATACCTAGACCTAGAATAAATGGTCAAAATTTGTTCTAGTGTTTGGCTTTTACAATTTAAATACCTCACTCGTGTATAGTTATGACGTTAGCTGTTTGTTAGCAAGTAGTTAATAGAGATTCTGCATCAACTACCCAGTGATGTTAGCTGTTTTTTACAAAAAATTAACTTGATATTAATACTTTATCATCCAAGTTTTACTAGTTGTTCCACACATCTTAGAAGCAATCTAGAGATTTGAACTTAATTGTTGAATCTTGATTCGACAAGTAGCTCATATTTAAATGTTAAAAATGTTGTTTCAGTCAAAACAAAAAAATCACTAATCATTGTAGGAACCATGATTATCACAATAAGAACGATCTCATATGATAAATGCGAAATGAATATCGCATGGTCGGATTAAAGAGGAAAAGCCGTCAAGATGAACATAATGTAAAGAAACTTCAAAATATTTTTGAAAGAAATTGAGTTATAAAATGATGAATATTGCAAGTGTTCTTCTAATTAAATAACAAAACACCTATTTATACTAAATAAAATGTTCTCGTGCGGCAACTAGTTCTCACACGAAAACTTCATTCTTCAAAAGCTCGAATTTGATTTGCCGAGCCTCTAGGCCGGTTTGATCCGTACAATAATAGATTTAGAGGACAAATCTAAGATCAACCATAAAAAATTTGAGAAATTTTGAGAAGAAACTAAAAGTGTACTTAATTTCATACCTCGCGTAATTAAAAAAAGAAAAGGGAAATAAATCCACTCTTTGTTTTACAAAATTGTATTTAGTAATATCTTGACTATACACATGAGTTACTCTAAATTGACCCTTGTAAGTATCAGAGATCATTTCAAAAATAGAATGATCATGATTAGAATGATCAAGATTAGGATCCAACTATCATAAATATATGGAAAATAAATTCATTTACTAAGATTAGCTCAAAGCTTATTGTATGGTTTCTATTGAGGTTCTGTATTCAGCCTATAGAGTATTCATGTGTTCAACGACCTTGAGCTTCCTTTTTTAGTTAGCGTTGAATCGTTGTTGATAAAAGGGGAAAGGATAATCTTAGTGAGGGACTAAGATACAAATGAGAGTGCACGAATCACTCCATTACAATTAATATGACAGCTAGTCAAGTTGAGTGGTTGGGATGAGGAGTTAATGACTAGTTCGGGCAATACTGTAACTACAAAGTTCGGGAATGAAAACCGTGGATAGGAAGAGTAGCACCTAAGGGGAATAAAGAACTTAAGCATATCTAAAGACATGGTGGAAAGCATGGAAAAAAGGGGGTGAGGATGTATAAAAGTCCATGAGAAAATGCTAGGCTAAGTAAAGTGTTATCTTGGCACAAACCTTATAACCGAGTTGTTGTAGAACAATCATAATAAATAAAATGATTACTAAGAACAACAAAACACACTTTTATTATCAAACTAACTTTTTGGGTACATACGTAAAATAGGATATCTTCCATATTTATGGATTAAGAATACTAATTAGATGATGACACATTATCCTCTTATCATAGTATACGACCTATCATCAAACAAAATAATAATAAACTAATATGATATCATTAACTATAGACTAAGAATAGTAATTAGATATCTTCCTTAACTAGAACTAAGAATTCTAGTCTATCCCTTGACTTTGGGTTCTCCTGCAAACCACCCCCTTGACATCATGTTTACTTAATTTGCTTCTTTTCGTCAAGTTCCCATGATGGTATCGTCTATATTTTCGCAATCCCTCTTAATACTAACTTTCTTCATTCCTAGTTTTTAGCAAAACTATTCCATCTTCACATTAACAAGCATGTTGTTACAATGTCTACAGCTAAATTCATTGTGTCTATATATTCAAAATTGTTCACTCTATTGAGGACTTTTTCCCTTACATAATGATAGTGAACAACTACGTGTTTTGTACACACATGGAATGTAGGGTTTTTTTAGCTAGTTGAATGATTGATTTGTTGCTTCATGATAACTTTGATTTGTAGTCTACTTTTCTGATAACTCCTTCATCAACCTTACGAGCCATATTAGTAATTATGCAGCCATTGCTGATACTTGGTATTCTGCCTTGATGGTTGATAGAGACACCATGAGCAGTCGTTTGCTTAACCATGACACTACACCTTTTATGATAAGAAGGACATACCTAGTGGTTGATCTTCAATTCTCTCGTTTAGATTACCGGTATAATGTCGATCACAAAATCTTTGAAGTTCACACTTAACTCCCTCTCTAGCTTAACACCAATATTCGTACAGACGTTGATATATCGCAGCACACGTTTGGCAGCAAACAAATGTGTTTTTCTCGGTTTTTGCATGAATCTACATAAAATTCAAACCAAAAATGCAATATCGGTTCTTGTAAGTGTTAGATATATCAAGCTACCAATCGTTTGTGTACATTCCGTATGGTCTTTAATTCATGCGCCTTCTTAAGAATATAACCTTGAGTTTGTATCAATCTGGACCCTCAGACCACCAATGTAATGAGAGATAAGTTGTTCTTCAATCTCCTAAATATCATGCCTAGTAATTAATTGGTAAAATTCAGTGGTATAATCATCAGCAGACTTGGCCCTTTGTCTCAAGTTCTGTAACCGTTGATACATTAAACGCTGATACTTATGAGGAATAAGGTTGGACCTCACGCATTTTTTCATCTTCCTCCAGGTCGTGACTCTTGAGTTTCCAACACTCTCCCGTGTCAGTTTCAATTGTTGGCACCAAGTAGATGCCCTTCCACATAGCCTGGTAGCGATCAACGAAACCTCTTTGTCTTCAAGAACCTTCTTGAATTCGAACACTTCTTCAACGACAACAAGCCAATCAATGAACTTTGCTGGACTCAAAGTATCACCATCAAACTTAGGAATACTAGTTCTTATCCCCGACTCCCGGCGCCTGTTATCACCCCTTGGATTCTGATCGCGTTGTCATCAAAAGATGAACAATCACCCTCAAAAAACGGATTTTCATCTTCCATTTCTCGACAGTTACGATAGCCACGCCTTCCTTGATTCATCAAATCTTGCACCCGATCAGCCAACTGGTCAAAAGTTTGATCCAATCACTCCTCCATTTTTGCCATTATACGTTGCTCCAAATCCTGCTCATGAACGTCATTAATAGGTCTTCTCCTTGGAGGCATTCTGAGCAGGAACTTTGGCTCTTGATACCAATTGATGTAGAATAAAACGAGATATTAAATCTATCATGTTGATTCACAACGGATACTAGGAACAATTCTTCCGATTATCGTTGAATCGCAAGAATAACGATAATCAGGAAATCTTCACACACAACCGCAATTATGTAGAGAGAAAAATGACTTTTCATAAACTTCAAAAACTAATCATAATTAAAAGTATCCCGAAACATAAATGAAAGAAAAAATTCAAATGGACCTCAAAACATAAACGGGTCGAAAATTAGTCCATAAACAAAGCCTAGCAAAAACTAAAAAAAACTTTAAAATTGAAAAAACACATAGAATAAGGCGTTTTTGAGCCAAAACAAGGGCCCAAACTGCCTATGGCATATTTAGAAACGTGCTCATCGGTCCAACGGTCGTTTTGACCGGTCGCACGCCCAAAACGAAGCTTACTAGCCCTAGTTACATCAATTTCTAGGAAGCACCTTTGGCCACACGATCTTGAGGCTCCAAATATAGAATTGCCTGCTGTTCAACACTTGGACCCGCACCACACTCTCTTCGATCTGTTCCTTTAATAAGAAATTTAGTGACTCTCATTGTTTTAGGTCAATTTCTTCTTAAATGAAAAGCTTCTTTACAATAACTACAACGGAATCCACTTGAATATTCAAATTTCTTCTTCTTCCTGCCACTTTGATGATCGAATTCTTTCTGTGCAACCTTCTACTTCTTTCTCATGGTCTTGCTGTCTAAACTTATGTTGATTTTGTCAAGAATGATGTGTAGATCATCACTGCCATTGCTACGATTCCCGTAATCCTCCTTATCACAGTTGACTTTTTCACTGTGACCCGTCTGGTCATGAAACATCAAGGAAAAGAAGGATGCAACTTTGCATCCATCCAAAACACCACTGGCATATACATCTTCAAGTTTAATTATCGGATAAAACACAAACTTTCCACAAGATCTTAACGCTTGCTCTAAAACCATGTTGATCGACATGTCTGCACTTGCTTTTTTGTATGATTGTGAAAATAGAGGGTAAACGATTTGGAGGGACCTATTTAAACATGTACCTATGTCGGTTATTACAAACCAATAATAACTGTCAAATGGCAGTTATGTGTGGTGGGTTTAACTACTTTACCCAGACAGACCAATAATAACGGTCAAATAACTGGTTACTTAATACATGTAATATGTACAACATACATAATACCTCATAACATAAGCTTCATTTAAATATTGCTAATAACTTATACTCTAACAGGAGACACCTTAGTTTCAATAGTTGAAATCTAGTAGAAGCTCTTCGCTACAATTTGGATGAATTAATGTTTCCGTTTCAACAAAGGCCTAAGAAGTTTTCAGGAACTTACTTTATCCTGTTTTTGCTTTAACACATCAGTAGCAACTGATTAGGGGGAAGCACTTGCTCAATCGCAACTGAGTAAAAGGCAACCAGAAGCAGGGGGAACAGCTGATACCCATAAGTGGCAACGAATCAGTTGCAACGCACACGAATGAGTAACAAATGATCAGCACAAGTGAGAACGGGCAGCACCAACAAACACTGAGTAACTGTCAGCAGCAACATCCATTGAGGGGGTGACTTCATTAAAAGGTTCCACACTAGTGGGGTAAGATCGTCAGCAAGAGGTTCATGCTATTGATATGTGATCAGTGGTTATACAAGATGCGCTTCACATCTGACCCACTGACCGAGCCATTAAAACATCACATTATGTCTAGTGTCCATGCTACGTAACATACGCACACAAGTTACGGTTTTTCGAACCCTATAAAGTCCCCACTTGAAAACCTTATGGAAAAAACTACCAGGAAGCACTCCTTATATAGCACCCAAAAGTTTGTCCCTCTTCACGTTGGGGACTAATTCCGCTCATTTTTCTTCTCATTAGCTTTTCATTATATCAAAGACCAAACTTTGGGTACAAATATCTCAATTATCTTAGTTTCATTTTGAACACAAGTTAGGTTCGTTGTGAAACTTTTACAAAGCAGAACACAAACCTAGTAAATTATAAATATATAAATAAAATTTCGATAAAATTATTTGTGTATAAATTTAGTGAAAAACAAGTTTTTCACAATTTTACGAAAAGTTAATGGATCAACTGACTTGTAATGCACAATTGAATAGAAGCTTAAGAAGAAACTACAAGAATGGGACAAACAATTGAATACATATATATATATATATATATATATATATATATATATATATATGTATATATATATAGGGACAGGATTTTTTCAGAACCCATAAATATTTTCAGAACCGCGAGAACTTACGTGGAACCTAAGATATTTAAATCATTGAAAGTCATTATGGCATAAAAGTAATTAAAAAGAATCATAAGGACACTAATTATATAAAAAAGGGTAGTATTGGAATTTAATATTACGCTTTCAAATCAGTTTCTATTTTATCTCCCATTTATTTCTCTAAATTGATAACTACAGAAGATTTGTATCTCTCTCTAGGGTTATATGGCAATCTTCAATCTTCATAAAGTTGCAGAACAGCTTGAGAGCAAAAGCCTATACCACTCGCACATCGCGTCTCTTACATTAGTCATGCTCGAGGAAAACGGAACTTGTAACCTTGGAAAGGAAGATTTACAGTTGCAAGCACCTCTGAACCCATCTCGCACTTTGCGACGACATTGTTTCAAGGGTTGGTTTGTTCTTCTAGTCTGAATCTCCTATTTTGATTTATTATATTAATTGAAGATTTAGATTTCAAATTTTAATTGAAGAATCTCAGGTTCTTGTTTTGATTTTTGTTATGAAAACATAACTGTTGTTCTTTAATTCAATTGAGAATATTAGAAAAAAAAAGGAAATTGCATTTGATTATGGAAACGATCTTGTGTGTATTGTGTGATGGTAGCAAATCAAATTTAAATTTCAAAGTTTGAATCCCATGTTTTAGTTTTGATTTTTGTTATGTGAAAACTCTCACTGGTGTTTTTTAATTTCAGTTGAGAAAGTAGGAAAAAAAGGAAATTGCATTTGATTATTGTGACGACCGTGTGTGTATATGTGGTGGTAGCAAATCAAATTTGACAGAAAAGAAATTCCCTCTGCTCTCTTACTTAATAAAAATATTTAATATTGATTTGTTGTTAGTTTCTTAAGTTTCTAATTCATCATGTTATGTGTGATACATATGTGATTCTAAAGTAATAGATGGATCACTAGTTTTCGTATTTGGATGCTAGAATGTTCATTTTTCCTAAAAAAAATATTAGTTAGCATTTAATTTGTTTTTCAATATAATATTTTGAATCACTAATGTTCTTGTATTTTTTAAGTCTTAATATATATGTGTTAAGAAATATGATGTGAGTTTGAGCAAACAATCACATTAAATTTAAGGTATTGGTGATTCTATAATTGGTGACATTTTGCATCCGATGATCTCGAGAGGAACAATGCATGAGAAAATATGACAAACGAGCTCTTAGAAAAATATATTTTTGGTGTCTTCAATGCGTAAACATGTATTATATATTTTTTAAAATCTGTAAACATTGTTTTACATATGTTTACATTTCCTTGGCTACTGATTTCAGCGTTTAGTTTAATGCAGGCTATCAAATCGTTCGTGGAGGCTATCAAATCGTTCATGGTTAGGAGTTTTGTGTTATGCAAAAAGCCTAATTAATGGACGAGGTTGGAGATGGAAAGAAGATGATTATTTTACGCATATGTAAATGGATAATCAAATGACAAGTGTAAAGTTTTACATATATGTAAAAAAGATCACGTGTTTGAAAAATTGATTGTTGTGAAAATTTATGATCATTATTGAGATTTATGTATACGTAAATAGATCATCATGTGTTTGAAAAATTGGTTATCATATTGCATATTCATATTAATGTTAATAGACGATTATTTGAACTCACAAATGAAAATAGAAGATCAATATAAAAAAATGAATGGATGATATAAAGATTTACATATATGTAAAGAATATTTATATATATGTAAACAAGCAATCATATGAAAGAAAGGTTTGTTCGAATATTTACATGTAAAACGTATTACATATATTTAAAAACATTTAATATACACTTGGTTGATGACAGTTAATAACTTGGATTCTTAATTAAATTGAAAAATATGAACGATAAATTTTGAGATTAGTTTGATCTTTCCACATAAGTGTAAATTTATGTCAATATGAGAGGAGAGATAAAGTAGGAGAGATAACGAATTAATTAGTTAACTAATTGAGTGTTCAAAAAAGTTAACTAATTAATTAGATAGAGAAATATTTAGTTGATTACTATTATACCCTTATTTATTTATTTTTTAATATAATTATTACAAAATAATGAGTGGTCCAGATTGGTTCTTCGAGTTCTGAAAATAAAGAGAGTTTTGAAAAAAACCTGACACTAATATATATATATATATATGTATATATATATATGTTCTGAATTTTGTTGACACAAAAAGCCCATTTTAGTGATTCAACATTTTTGATAAATTGTTACACATGTTCTTGCACTAACAACTTAAAGACAAAGACCAATTATGATTAAATGAAGATAAAATTATTCTAGCTTTTAGAAAGATGAAAACTTTAACCATTGAAAAGCTGAGAGAGCTCTCTTTAAATAACAAGCACCTAAATTTGTCGGGAAATTATTTTGCACATGAAACATCAAATTGACATGAATACCCTCAATAATAAGATAAATAACATGTATATGATATCTAAATGCCTTCCACTACCTACTACTGAATTTTTTATTGTAATTGTTGTAAATCACCATTATTTGATAACAACCATACTCGTTTGATCTTTGAAGAATTTGGCAATACTACGAGCAATAAATTCGACTTCGTCGACTTATAAAAAACTCAAGAAAGAATGAAGTTAAACTTGTGACAATAATGAAGTTAAACAAGTCACAAGACTGCTATATATATATATATGTAGTCTGGTTGAGTTTGAAGATTTATATGTGGAAGTTTTGGGTGGACTAGAACATGTACCTTCTTGCAAACACATGGTAGGATCATACATGGATTTTAGTTTTTCCCAAACGGCTTTTGGGGAACCGAGATTGTAGATAACTACAAGTACGTCTTCAGTAACAGAACCGAAAATCCAACCTTTGACAAGACTGTCATATTGTCTCATGTTGGAAGAATCCTTTGGCGCAACAAAAGTGTCGTCGACGATGCCAAACATATCGTTACTGTCTAAGAGGCAAACCATTTGTGCCTTCCAAAGAAGGTAGTTATGGCTTCCTGAAAGTTTCACCGAAACAAAGTTGGATACATTAGTATTTGATGCAATCAGAAGAGTGTTTGATGAGCACTCCATTTGAAGAGAGAAGATCTAAATGAATAAGTTTGTACTTATTTGATCACTTCATGTATTTATAATTGTATAGATTTTGTCCACTCCCTTTTTATATTATTGGCGTCTATTATTAAGAGCTGGCTTTTTATCTGATATCTTTAGTGAACAATTCAAAGCCTGTATTTTTTTTAATTATTATTATTATTTATTTGGACTAACTAGTTTTCTAGAAGTTAAGAGCTGCTACTTGTTCATGAAATAAATTGATAAAAGCCATATTGTTCAATAAAAGCATGCACATGTACAGAAACATGGTCAATTTAGAGAGGTTTAGAAATACGTGTGTGTATCAAAGAAACTATTTTTGTTGTGGTCATTGAGGGGATGGATTCTCGGGCGCCTATTGTTGGATCATATTTAACATCACTATAACCGGCCCATAGGTAACGATAGCAACTAGACCGGAGCCCTTCTCATTAACACCGTTAGATATTAACTAAGTTAGATACCCTTAAGCCACACAATTCTCCATTCTCAAGAACTCTTATTTATTTCATGCGTAATGATGTTCAATTAACGAATTATGATTTCGATAGAAATAGCCTAGGACACGGTTGTTGGAATGCTAGCCTAGAGGAAATCAAACAAGGAAACAGAAAAAAGAATTGATGTAGGCAGGTGGTCAGGAAACATAGAACAACGAAGATCAAAACTTGCAGGGTAAGTACATCAAAGTGAGAAGACTTTTAATCTTAATACACTTTAAGAGTGTTTTTGGTATTAAATGTAAGTGTGGGGTTCAATATTTGAATCTTTGAAGTTATTAAATTAAACGACAAAACATGATAAATAGTCACAAAGTTTACACTGATAAATGTAAACTTTATAATGTGGTTCAATTGATCATTGTCTGGTCGAAACTGAAACTTAGTCGGTTATTGAGTATGATAATGAGTGATAATAGTCCATAAATTAGGTGAAAAGCAAATTTAGGTTGATCAGAAAGTTGATTGTAAAGTTATTGGGTTTTAGAGTCTCACCAAGAACTCATGAACTTGCCAATAACATAAGGACTCATCGAAAATTTTATATAGGCTGAACACGGTAAGTACCGAAAACATTAATTTGATTGCGTACTCTGAATTAAGTACTTTTGAGTGGCTTTATACTATGCATTTGGCCAAGTACTCTAAAGTTGCCGAATACATGTTCAAGCCAAATATACTTTGGTAAATGAAATCTTTTGAACAAAGTACTTAGGGGTGAGCAATGGGCCAAACCCGGACCGGACCAGCTAGAACCGGCCCGAACCGAGGACCAAAATATACGAGATTTAAGGACCAAAGACAAGACCTTATAAAGATGGGTCGGTCCGGTCCGGTTTCGGGCCTAACGTGTCGGTTCACTAATTGGGTCGGGCCGGTCCAAAAAAAATTATGCTGCTTTAATGGGCTAGAACTAAACACACTTGTAAACTTGCAAATAAGAGAATATGTTAACAATCTTTAATTACAAATAAAGTTTTTATAATGAAACCAACTAATAAAATAAAATCACCAAGCTTTTTCATTCGATCTTCATTTACTCTTTAGTCACGCACAAAACTGATGTTATCATAAATTTCTAGGAAAAAAAAGTTAATTATTAGAAACTCAAAAGATTTTATCAATTTTATACCATATCATAAAATTTTGAATTTAAACCGACCTTTTGCAAGATTATCAAGTTTCTCTGATTCCTCACTCTCGTTGATTTCCTTTCTTGCCATTCGAACCCAATCTTGCATACAAATCAAAGCCCCAACAATAGGAGGGGATAGTGAAGTCTAGACGATTCCACCACCCGTCCGCCCGTTCTAAAAGCCGGCTCTAAAGCCACAGTTGAAACTGGAATAGCTAAAGTATCTAAAATGGAATAAAGTAAAAAAAATTAACGTATACTAAAATTTGTTAAATATGCTATCATAATAAAAAAATAATACCTTTTGCCATATTTGAAAGAGTAGGATATCGAGATGAATTTACCTTCCGCCATGTCTATATATCAAAATCATTAGTATCATCTTCCAGATCATCCTTTAGATACTTTTCTAATTTTGTTTTATTACTATAGGAACGATCTCCACCACGTCGATATTGTTGAAAAGCATCAAGAAAAGAGTTATCACCAATTTGAAACTGTTCATATTTATTTTCTATTTTAAGGGGATTAGTTTAAACCATTTCATACAATACCTCATACTCATTAACCAATAATTCTATTTCTCTTTTTCATCATCAACCAACATATCAACTATCTTTTAAAAGTTTCATTTGTCATTTTTTCTTCTTCATCTTTATATTTGTCTCTTTCTTCCCTAATTAGCATACAACATCACTCACAAGAAAATTGAATAATATGAAGTTTCATGCGAAGATCTAATATAACAGCAAATTCAGACAACATATTTTTTCGATCTTCATCTCCAAAGTATTTATCAAACTTATTTTTCATAAGTGCTATCATCTTCATAAAATCATAGAGTTGACCCATTTGGTTTAACAATCTATCCAAGTTATCACCAATATCTATAATTTCGCAAAAAAAAACTAATGTGCTATAACATAGGTTGAGCCTGAAATCTTTATAGTTTTTCATTTAAAGATTCCCAAAAATCAACCATTTTTGTTGCATATAACCTATAGGCTCTGTCAAGAATTTCACCTAAATCATTCCAAAAATTGGTATGTTTCCCGTCATATAGTTCAAAAGCTTTTTCAAACTTAATGGCACTTTCTAACATGTCATGTGTTCTATTCCATCTAATGAAGACATCAAGGGATAACAAGGCTTTTGAATCTATTTTTTTTATCACTAGCACATGTTTTGATGTATTTAACTACGTTTCGAATACGCTCAATAATTTTATTGTGTGATTTCAATTCATCCTTACAATTAGATTGATAATATGGGCTAAGCACCTAACATGAAGATAAATACCGTTACGTAACAGATTAGGTAACCTACCCTTTGATAGCCCAATTGCAACATCGTTTGTTGATGCATTATCCATGGTGATAGTCATTACATGTTCTATACCCCACTCATCCAAGCATTCTTCTATAGCCCTTGCAATAGCATCACCCGTATGACTTGAAATTAGCTTAAAATTGATGATTCTTTAGTGAAATGTCCAATTATCATTGATAAAATTTGAAGTTAATTAATACCATGTAATTGATGTTTTGATTTGAAGTCCATGTATGAGTGGTAAGACAGACTCTTACTTTAGATTTAGTGAAAAAGTCTTTTAAATTCAATTTTTTCCGCCAAGTGATACTCACTAATTTTTCAAGCAATCGTCCAACGTGAGGGAATATTAAAACTCGGACAAACCGCCTACATAAATTCCCTAAATCCCTCATGTTCAACAAAAGAAAATGAAAGTTCGTCCTCAATTATCTTCTTAACTAAAGCTTTTCGACCTTTAAAGGGATCGAACTTCCATGCTTTCAAAGTACCGCTACTACCCCCCTCATCTTTTTTTCATAAACAATGTATTTTGATCTATAAGATTAGTAGGATTTGACTTACACCTCTTTATATGTCGACTCATTGTAGATGTCCATCGCTTGCATAAATATTTTAATTACAATATTTGCATCGCCTTTTTCTTTTACCCTCCACGTTAATCTTCTCGAAATGGTTCCAAACATGAGAACGAGTAGTCGACTTTCTTTTCTCTGTATTCACTTGTTGATTACAGGCTTCCTTTTCATTAATGGTTTGTTCTTTGTCACTTGTTAGAATTTCATCATGTTTTTGTGAATCCATCTACAATAAACATATGTAAGAAAATAGTATCATGCACGAAATATTCTCAACCATAATTAAACAAACATAAACGAACACATACAAACATAAACGAACAATTAACATAAATAATAGAATAACATACAAAGAACAATTAATAATAAAAAAATTTAACAGTAAACACAAACAATTAATATTAACTAGTAATACTATCAATAGAGTGTGTGCACAAGTTAACAAACAATAGATCGAATGACGTGAATGTACAAATGTCAACATGAAAAAAAATTATGTAGGCTGACCTTTGTTTCAATCACACTAATAGATCACTAAAGGTAAAATTATTTTAATTCTTGAATGACACCATTTGCTTCTTGATTTGATTTATTGATAATGCATGCATGATATAATATTTAGGATTATATAGTGGGATTATAAACATGGGTTCAATTCAGCCGTCATGGAAGGTCAAAAGGTTCCTAGTTTTTCTAGGTTATGATTCTACCAAATACCAAAACAATACTGCACATTTCAGTCGGTAATCGGCTAATATAGGGTTGGTTAGTCAGTCTCAATCGGCTAATATAGGGTTGGTTAGTCTGTCTCAATCGGGTTTTTTATATTTATTAAATCGGTCTTTGTGGGTAATACATGCTTTTATCGGGCCCAAACCGGCCCGGACAGGCCCGAACCAAGGACGGAAAAAACTAAAAAGTTAGGACCGTAGACCAGACCATTTGTATGTATAATGGTTTGGACCGGTCCGGCCTTTGGTTTTTTGGTCTAGTTTTTCGGGTCGGCCCGTATTGTGCTCACTCCTAAAAGTACGTACTGATATACGAATTATTTGGTTTGACATACCTTGGTCAAATCAAGTTGCTTTGTAGATTGAACTTGTTTCTATTTACCCAAATTTTTCTAAACTAGAAAGTTTTTTTTTTGTAGATATGTCTCAAAATATAAAGATTAATCCTTAATACAACGTATCTGCCTGATGGACCCACATAAGGAATACAGTTATTAGGTGGGTTTGAACATGTCAACCCAAACTTTGCTATTATGGAGAACCTGATTATTTGTGCTAATCTCAATAAGCAATTTTGGAGTATTGTTAAAACTTACATTGTTGCTAACGGAGAAAAGCAAATCATTTGAAAGGTTCAAGATAAAGTCGTGATGTAAGGATCAAACCAAGAGGCTTGAGAAATCAAAATCATGTTTCGAAGAAATAAAGAAGTAATCTCACGCGAAAAGTTTATTTACATCTTGTTTCTATTGATCTTGTGTGATTGTGTGATGTTTAACCATTCCGTGCAACATTCATTCCACGTTTATTGTGCGAGAATGATCTTATTGTGAATTTCCTTGAGTTTACAATTGGTATTAGAGCTAGAGCTCTAGATCAATTTTTGATACTCTTTGATTTTGTTTTGAAGAAGATATAAACTACAAAGTTCAATTTTGGGATGGAGAAGGATATTGATTGATTACATCTTGTTTGGAAAGTTATTTGTGAGATCAAAGACTTGTTGGAAGAAGGTTGAGTCGATTTTGAATGTTTTGAACTCTTAAATTGATAAAATTGAATTGACTTAGTGACAATTAGGCTCGAACATGAACTTAATTGACATTAACTAAGCTAAATTATCATTCTTGATCAAATTTGGTGTGTGAATCTTTGGAATAGTGCTCAAAATTGAACGAAAGAATAATTGCACAAAGTATGAATTCAAGCGAAAACTAGACTTTTCGGATGAAAAGTACATGTTATCGCGTTTGGTAGTTATTTACTAAGCATTCTTCAATCGAGAAGTACAACCTTTCACAAGAAACGGTTACGGGATACTTATCGCACGAGAAGTTTGGAGTTGTCGCACGAGTTTTAAAGTAGATATCACTCGAAAAGTTCAAGAAAATTTGAAATTTATGATTGAATTCAAAGTTGAATTCCAAGATCAGAAATGGCTACAAATACGAATCTCAAGAGTCTTACTACTTCATTAAGTCTTTATACTGAGGTAGGTACTAGCACAAAGCCCCCGATAATGTTGAATGAGAATGATTATGCAGACTGGGCCTTTCGGTTTAAGAATCATGTCATTTACACTAAATCAAAGATGTGGAGGTTAATTGAGTATGGACCTTGCATACCTTTATATAAGAATGACAAGGGTGAAATGGTCCAAAACCCGAACATTTATGCACGAGGATGACATGAAGAGGTTTGAGCTTGATGATAAAGACTATGCTATAATTATCATTGCTTTAACTACTGAATCTCTCATAAGTTTAATGAGTTTAGGGGTGCTAAAGTTTTATGAGATGCAATGGAAACTCAAGGTAATAAGGATATGAGGGAGAGTAAGAAGAATATGCTCAACTAGGAATTTGACATGTTCAATCACATGATTAGTGAAACTATGGAAGCTCAAATAGCTAGGTTTGTAAAGTTGGTGACTAAGATGAAAAGTTCTAGAATTTCCCTGAAAATTATTGCTGTAAACAAAAGGCTGTTGAACTCACTTCCTTACGGTTGGAATAATAATTGTACTTCTAACAAAAGAACCAAAGATATATTCACACTTTCACTGGGTGATTTGATATCTACTATCAAGTCATATGAGATGGATGATAAACAGCGAACTACTAACAATTTAAACTCTATGGGTGCTGAAGCTACAACCTTGTATGCTAAGATGGCAAGTAACCCAAATTATTATTTGAGCTACTTTCATATGTGCCAACAACAACAATCAGGAAGTTCATTTGTTTCTACAGTACAAACATCACCATTATGTCAGTTCCGAGTTCCCAATGCAAGTCAATACTCATCTCCCTTACAATCTTAGTATTCATCAATCCAGTCTCAACGCCAAATTCAACAAACTTATGTTTCCCAATGCAAGTCAATACTCTTCTCCCTTTCATGTATAGCTATGAAGCATGCATGGCTAGAAGACTAAATGCTTCTAATGTTCTTGTAGAAGATCTACAACAAGTACATGCTTATGATGTTGAAGAAAATGATATCAAATATCAAATGGCTATAGTTGTTTAACGAGCAAAAAATTTTGCTAGAAGATTAGAAAAAAAGGTGTTTGGAGTTAACACCTCAAGCGAGATTGGGTTTGATAAAACAAATCTCATATGCTATAAGTGTGATAAGCGAGGACATTTTGCTAGAGAATGTATAAACCAAAATCTATTCCAGCTGAAGAAGGTAAGAAGATGGTGACAGTTGAGGTTGAAACCAAAAATGTCAAAGAAGGAAGTTCTAGTAAGAATGCTATTGTTTCTTAAACTAATAGTGAGTATGGCTAGTTTGACCAGATGGAGATATTGGATCATCTACTACTAAGCCAAAGGTATATACTCATTTAGGCACTACTAATTATGTTAGATACAACAACAACTTCTTGATTATGGTCTGAAAATTTTTGACACCAAAATTTGGTGTGATAATTCTACAATTCTTAAAATAGCAAAGAATCAAATTCAGCATTCAAAAACAAAACACATTGACATCCGCATGCATTTCATTCGTGATTGTTTTCTTAGAAAATTTATTCATCTTTAACAAGTGACATCAGGAAAAAAAAAACATTGCTGATTTGTTCACCAAGGCTTTTAATCATTCCCGCTTTGACTTTCTCGTAATCTACGGAAATGATTAACTTTGGATAATTACAAGGGAAATTTTCACCAAAAATATTTTGTTTGTTAAAATTGTTATTTTCATTCGATAATCAAAATTTTAGAGGAAGAAAAATTAAAATACACAATGAAAAAAATTTTGGTTAAAGGGGAGTTAGAAATATTTTGAAAAAGATCAAAAAGATTTTTGTTTGATACGAAGGTTAAAAAATAAATTTTCTGCGTATATAGGAAATAATTTTATATTTCTTGATTTTGATATATTACAAACAAAGGCTTGAAAAGGAACAACATTTGATAAGATTCTAGGGTTTTCTGTTTGTTTCAATTAGATATATATCCTCCTGTTAGTCTTCTTCTTGTTTCCATCATTATCTTTCTCAAATCCTTTGTCAATCAATGAACTACTCTACTTATTAGAAGAAATATGTCAACGAATTTACTAATGTTTTGCTTCAATTTTGTAATTCTAGGATTTTGTTTCTTAGATTTTAGAGAAGTTTGTGAGGATCTTCAAGCTATTTTTCGGGCGTTGTAGATGTGATTGGCGATTGATTCAAATTCAATTATAAAATTCAATTGAATTGCTTCAATTGATGTTTTGGCGTATGACCGGGCTGTCCCCTAAGTCTTGGGCAAATTTTAGAATTTCTGTTTTTTCGTTCTTAAAATTGGTTAGATGCTTTAAGATTTCGTTAGATCCTACGGTTGTTTAGTTACTATATAATCAAATTATAAGTTTGTTTCTCGATTTGTTTGTTTGTTTGGTTGATTGATAAAAAAATAAAACAAATATGAGTTGAAACATTGCAATGATTAAGCAAACAATTATATACATTTGATTGTGGTTAAAGAGATGAAAGCTACAACTGTTTATAACTGCATTATTAGAAACCTTAGTGTTGCTAGACTTCAAAGCTAGACTTGAGTTAACTAGAAGTGTTCAAATCTCTAGTGACCAAACTTGAGTTAACTTATATAGTATTCTAGAAATATTAGGTGAATTGAGTTAGGTTGTTTATTGGCTTTTAGTTCACGATTAGCTAAGTGATATTACGATATACATATGATGTGAATGCGATGATGGTTTAATGGAATAGCATCAGTTTGTGTAGATGATGAACAAATTGTAGATGGTATAATGTTCATATATTCATAACAAGTTTTGGACCGGTTGGGGTATTTTTATGATTGAGTTGATGAAATCCAAGCAATATCAGTTACATTACAGCATAATCCATTGAACATTCTTTTGTTTTCTGTTATGACTTTGGTTGATGATTTAATATTGTAGATTTGCGATAGTAATTCGGAAATTTAGTGTTAGTTTGGTTACAATGTTGATCTTCTTAGTAGTATCACGTTGATTTGAGAATGGTATAAAATTCTATATCTTTGACAGTGTTAATTCCAAATCCGCGTTAGGATTATGAATTTAACCATGTTGAAATGTAATTATTTTAATCCATACATACATAGGTGTGTCTAAGTATAGTTAACTGTTGAGTTGTTTATGTAATAAGTAGAAAGTTAACTTAGAGTCTAAGAATGTAAATGTATGTATATATAAGGGTCTAGTGTGGCAAGACCGAAACATGTTAACTACCGCACAGGGGATATATAGATGTCAAAGTGTATGTAAAAGTAGTATCAACATTCATTCATAATCAAATATACGTTTGTTCAAGATTCTCTCAAGTTCCATATTCGTTTGTTTCATCATATTCAATCATCAATCAAGAGCCTAAAGATCCTATAGGGCCAACAAACCGTGCACCAGCTTATGCTCAGCTCCTTGCATTGCAGATAAGAAAATTGCCTGTAAGGGTTTGTCACCACCACCCCTATACAGTGATCCCTAAACAACGTTAAAGCCTCATCAGGTACTTTTCACTGATTTTTCATATTTTAGTCTATTTTGTTTTGATATTCATGATTTCATTAAGATTTCAAATTTTTTTTTTTTTTTTTTTTTTTTTTTTTTTTTTTTTTTTTTTTTTTTTATAACTAAAGCTGAGTTACTTAATAAGGTGTATGTTTCTTCTTTCTCTACATAGAATCTAACCAAGATTTTTAGCCTTTGTTGTTAATATGTCAGTTTACCAAGTTTTTCATATCTTTAAAAATGATTAAAAATTATTTTTTTTTAATGATTTTATGGATTTTTATTAGTTTGTTATTAATACAGAGTTCCGAGAATGAATATTTTCACATATTTATGAATCATGAGAAGTTCTTAATATTTCATCTATTTTTACATAAGGAAGTGAGGACGTTTTCACTAAAAGAATTACTAAATATGAACTTCACATGTCTAGTTGATCTGATGGGCTTATGAAGAAGTATTGATGAATAAAATTAGCATGTATTTATCCATAGAAGGACCGAATGAGCATAGGTAAGCCCCTACCCCCCACCCCCATCCTGAATTCCTTATCTTTTTACCTCATCAACTTATGTCAACACTGAACTATTCTCTCAATATATACTTTATATATGATGGTATGTTTAATGTTAATTTGTCAACTCTGAACTATTCTCTCAAGGCAACTCAATTAATGTAACTTTGGGGTATATGTAATGGACTGGATGGGTAGGTCTGATATATTAATGTATTATATGTTCTTATTAGGAAAATATTGACTAATAAACATGTCTGAGCCTGAGAGAAAAATAACAAAAAGTAGGTATCAATTACTCCAAATAGGACTTTCATCGTTCAAATGTCAATTCCATAATGAGTTCATCTTAAAATAGTATCAACGGCTTTTAATTCGATTGTGGATCAGGACGTTGTAGCATGCTAGGGGCCACTTTCTTGAAGTTATGAACTCAAGAAGCGTACTCATTTCCAACCTTACATTTTAAAATTCTCCACCATGGACCATTCACCATGTTTACTACAGATTTGATGTTCCTCATTTTTTCTTTTTTTCTTTTTTTTTTTTTTTTTTTCTGTTTGAGTTTTGTAATTCAAAGCTAGCATCTTTCAATTCAAGATTGATAATATGATATGAAATTATTATTCATTTACTTTCGAATTTAGTTCTGTATGCTCATAGGTTTTTCTTGTAGGATCTAAAGATTGTATCAATTTAAAAGCTGAAAAGAGGTCTGTTTGACCATGAAAGTCAAAGGTATACTTTATCAGTATTTTGTAGAATTAGTAATGTGAAAAAGTTAAGAAAGGGAAAGCAATAATGGACAATGGGTTTCCTTTTTGTTATCAAATTTAACTGTATTTATATTCTTCTTATAAATTCAGGTTGATTTTAGTTGACATATTCAGAATTAATATGGCATTACGAATGCAGGTTGGTTTTAGTGTTTGATAAATTGGAATTTTTTTTGTCAAGGGTTAAATCTTGAAAGTGCTATTCTTTTGATTTCAAACTTACTGGAAAAAAAATTCTCTTGATGCGGAAGGTGTTGTGGAGCAGCTTCAATAATTTCAAAGTTGATCATTGAGGATATTTTAACGGGCTTAAGGATATATTATCTTGGTTGAAGTTCTATATATAGTAGATAGGAATTTGTGTAATCGTGAATAGATGACACAATTTTGGTTTGATTTGTCTGAACAACTCGAATAATATTTTGTTAATATGAAGCATTTTTTATTGATATCTTAGTTTGATTTGTGTTTTCATCTGTATTTGTATGATTTTGTAAATATTTGTACATGTAAATTCATTCTTTTTATAGATATTTACGACTGCATTGCGACTAAAAAATGGTCGCAAATTGGTTGCAAAATGACGGTAGCAAATCGGTTGCAAAACGTGGTGGTCGCAAAAAGGGTGGTTGCAAAACAAGTGGTAGCAAAGTAGTCACAATATTTGCAATGATACTAGTGGTCCCAACATTCGGTCACAAATATAATTGCGGTCGTTGATGTTTGCAGGGAGAATAGGATTGATATTTTGAGAGAGAATTCTATGAAATCTAGAGATGCATTAACCACAAATAAAAGTTTACATGGGTATTTATACCCTTACGTTTCTTGGGGTGCAAGCAACATAACTACCCCTTAACCGACTAACTTATGCTATACAACAATAATACATAATAATAATAATAATACTTATGAAATCAAGAATTAAGTCTAACATTCTCCCCCCTAATTCTTGATTCCTTCTGCTAGGTCTTTAACTCCAATAAGGCTTCTCATTTCAATAAACTTGATCCTTGGTAAAGCTTTAGTTAGTATGTCGGCTCTTTGCATTTCTCCACTTATGTGCTCCACTTGAATCTGCCCTTTCTCTATGCATTCTCTAATAAAATGATATCTTGTGTTGATATGCTTTGATCTTCCATAAAACACTGGATTCTTCATGAGTAATATAGCTGACTTGTTATCAACTCTTAATGTTATCTTCTTTGGTTCTTCTCCCGTAAGTTCACTTAGAAGTCCTTGTAACCATAATGCTTGACATGCTGCTGACGTTGCTGCCATAAATTCTGATTCACATGATGATAGTGCTACTGTATTTTGCTTGTGACTTGACCATGTAATAGGTGCTTCATTGTAGTAAAATATAGTTCCTGTAGTTCCTTTTCCATCATCTGCGTCTACACCATAACTGCTATCGCTAAATCCAATGATTTCTTTGTTTCTTCCTTTGGTGTACTCTATTCCATAATCTAACGTTCCTTTGATGTATCTTATCAAATGCTTTACTGCTTGCATGTGAATTTTCCTTGGTTTCTCCATGTATCTACTTACGTATCCAACTGCGTAAGTTATATCAGGTCTAGTATGCGTGAGGTATCTTAAACATCCAATTAACTTTCTATATTCTGTTGCGTTGACTAAATCACTTTTGTCTTCTCTTGTCAACTTCAAACCTGCTTCCATTGCATACTTTGTTGGATTACAATCTTTTAATCTTGCTTCTTTAAGGACTTTCTTTGCATAGACTGCTTGCTTTAACTTTATCTTTCCTGCTTCTTGACGTACTTCAATTCTTAAATAGTATGTAAGTGGCCCTAGGTCACTCATTTCAAATTTGCCTTCCATTTCTTTCTTGAAGCTTGCTATGTCCTTCATTGAACTTCCTGTCACTATGATGTCATCAACGTAAACACCAATTATTATAGTAGTGTTCTTAAGAGTTCTCTTATAAACTCCTTGTTCTTGAGGACATCTTTTAAATCTAATTTCCTTTAACGTGTTGTCTAGTCTAAGATTCCATGCTCTTGGTGCTTGCTTTAATCCATATAAAGCTTTCTTTAACTTGTAGACTAGTTTCTCCTTTCCTTTCTTCACAAACCCATCTGGTTGTGTTACATATACATCTTCCTTTAAATCACCATGTAAGAATGCTGATTTTACATCTAAGTGATGTACTGGCCATCCTTCTTGTGCTGCTATTGCTATTAGTAGTCTTATGGTTTCCATTCTTGCAACGGGTGCAAATACTTCATTATAGTCTATACCTTCCTTTTGTACATAACCCTTTGCTACTAACCTTGCCTTGTGCTTGGTGATTTCTCCATTTGCATCTTTCTTGATCTTAAAAATCCATTTTAAACCTATTGCCTTTTGATTTGTAGAAACTGTTGTGAGTGCCCAAGTATTATTCTTTTCTATTGAGTCTATCTCACTTTCCATTGCTTTTATCCATTGAGGGTATTCTGTTGCTTCCTTATAGTTGATAGGTTCTTTATCATATGTTAGGTATAAATGTTCATATTCTTCTTGTTCGAGAGGTCTAGTTTCATTATAGATGCTGCTTAGTGATCTTGGTCTTTGAACTGGTCTATTTAATGAACCCGGTGAACTATCAATTTCTTGAACACTTGTGGGTGTTTCTTGAATTTCTTGAACTGTTATTGGAGATCTTGTACTTGTAATTGGTGTAACCATATCTTCACACATTGGTTCTTGGTGATCTTGAGTATCTTCACCTTCACTATCTTGATCTTGATTATTTCCACTGTCTTGATCTCCACTGATTTCAAAACTTTTCCATATAGGTCCATTATCACTTACTTCCTCTAAGTAGGTATCCCAATTCCATGATTCATTCTCAATAAATAAAACATCTCTACTTACGCAAATCTTATTTTCTTCTGGATCGTATAATCTATAGGCTTTTGTTCCATTTTCGTTTCCTAAATATACCATTTTCTTGCTTCTATCATCTAGCTTCTTCAAATGAGGTGTTGGTATCTTCATGAATGCTATGCATCCAAATACTTTAATATGCTTTAAGCTAGGAGGTTTACCTTTTATTGCTTCATAGGGTGTAATTTCTTTTAGTGCTTTGGTTGGAACATGATTTAGTAAGTATACTGCTTGTCGTGTTGCTTCTGCCCATAGGTTTTGTGGTACATTCATAGCCTTTAACATGCTTCTTGTCATGCTCATCACTGAATGGTTTCTTCGTTCTACTACACCATTTTGCTGAGGTGTGTAAGGTGCTGTGAGTTGTCTTAGAATTCCTTCATCTTCACAGTACGTAGTTAAGGCATTTGAGCTAAATTCTCCTCCATGATCGGTTCTCAACGTCTTGAGTTTATGCCTTGTTTCTGTTTGAGCGTCGTTTCTAAACTTCTTGAAAATATCATATACTTGATCTTTTGACTTAAGCATGTAGATCCACATATATCTTGAATAGTCATCGACTAGTAAAAAGAAATAATTATTACCAGCTAAGGATGTGGGTGAGATCGGTCCACATAAATCTGAATGTACTAGTTCTAGAGGTTCTGCTGCTCTAAACTTTGCTTGAGAGGGAAATGGTAATCTACTTTGCTTTCCCACGAGACATGCATCACAAATCTAGGTAGGATGGTCTATTGTCGGTAGTCCACGTGCCATACCCTTAGTACTTAGCTTCTTTAACGAATCAAAGTTGATATGTCCCATACGTGCATGCCATAACCATGCTGGGGTGTCTATCCTTGCTTGTAGACAAATAGGACTTGCTATTCTTAACTTAACTTTGTAAAGTCTATTTGTTGCTCTAGGGACTTTCATTAACAAATAGTCGTGAGGATCAAACATCCAAAGATACTTATCTTTCATAACAATCTTGCATCCAGTTTCAGTAATTTGCCCTAGGCTTAAGATGCTGCTTTGGAGGTGTGGAATGAAGTAAACGTCGGTGATTAACTTTTGTTCACCATTCTTGCATTCTAATAAGATTGATCCTTTTCCTTTTATGTTGACACATGATCCATCTCCAAACTTGACATTTCCTGTTATCCTTTCATTTAACTCAGTGAAATAGGAGCGTTCACTAGTCATGTGATTGCTAGCTCCATTGTCCAAATACCATATTCCATCTTTCGTGTTATCACCTTGATAACGTTGTGGTAGGACTTTCGTTTCATCTAGAACTACTGCTTTCTCTTCACCAACAATCATAAGTAATGTAGGGTCTTCATCCTCCATTACAAGGTGAGATTCTTCTTGCTTACTTCGAGGTTTAGGACATTTGGATGCGATATGTCCTAGTTCGTTGCAATTGTAACACTTTACATTGCTCATATCTCTTCTAACTCTGTTGTTGTCAAACTGACGCTTCTTAGTGAAACTCTTCTCACTTCTTTGGTCTCCTTGGCCATTCTTGTCAAAGCTTCTCTTCTCGTATCTTTGACTCTTGCCGTAGTTGTTGAACTTCCTAAAGTTCTACTTACCTCGATTCTGATTGTAGTTCTTTTGGTTGTTGTAAGGCTTCTTCTCGTACCTTGTAAACAACAGCTTCTCTTGACTTGCAGGTCCTAATTTCTTCTCTTCTCTAGACTTAAGTCGTTCCTCGTAGGCTTTAAGTCTTCCAATTGCTTCGTCAAGTGTCATTGTGTCCATATCTGAATATTGCTCTATCGATGTAATAATTTGTAAAAACTTATCTGGTACTGAATCTAATAGTTTGCGTACCATAGTTGCTTCGTCAATCTTTGATCCTAGGCTCTTTGACTTTGTGTTTATTGCGTTTAATCTCCCGGCAAACTGATCTATGGTCTCTGTCTCTCTCATTGAAAGCATCTCGAATTCTGTGCGCAATGATTGAAGTCTAGCCTTTTGAACTCTATCAATACCAACGTGCCTTGTGTTTAAGGCTTCCCAAATATCTTTCGCTGTAGTGTGAGATGCCACTTGCATCACCATATCTTCGGGTATTGCTTGAAATAGATAGGCAATCGTTGTCCTATCTTTCTTGTCATCTACTTTCGTACCTTCTCGTGGTTCAATTGCTTCTAAAAGGTTGTTGGCATTCAAAATTGCCTTTACACGAACACACCAAATCGTGTAATTTGTAGATGTTAACATTGGTGTTTGGAGGCTAATAGAGAGCGTGTCCTTACTAACAGTCTCTTCCTTATTCTCTTTCGTCATCTTGGGTTCTGATGGGGACTTTGTCGGTGTCTTCTTCTTTTTCCCAATTGTTCAACGTACTTTTAACTTCCCAAGGCTTAATAAAACTTGTTTGACTTTCCCTTTGTCAAACTTAAGTTAATTTTGACTTTCTTTCCTTTAAAAATCAAAATTAATTTCTATTTGATTTATTCTTAACAAACAAAACTTAATACTTTATTTAAATACTAAATTCTGTTTTGAAAGGAAATCAAAATCGAAGTATTCGTTTAAACGATCTTTCCTCCAAAACAATAAAAGTCAAAACTGCCTTGTTTGACTTTTTCTTCTAAACTTTAATATTCAAAAATTCTTTTCTCTCTGTTTGACTTCCAAAAAGTCAAAATTGCCAAAACTTTCTCTTATTCTTCTTTCGTCCCTGTACCCCTGTACCTATTCTGTCGAACAAGGGCTGTTCGATTTGATTTTCCTTTGGTGAAGTCGTTTAGAATCCGTCTCACTGTACCAAATACTTGATTGAGAACGCAAAATTATTTCGTTGTCCTTTTGATTGAAGCGGGTTCGGAAAGAACGAGTCTTGATCGATTTGTGTTCTTAATTTCTTGAAACAATTTTCCGAAATTGATTCTTTAACGAAAAACTAAATTTGGTGAAATCAGATTGAACGATTAGTTTTACTTTCGATTGCACTGGTTATTGATTTTGTTTTTACTCGCCCGAGCGTCGGAGTCTCTGTTTTCTGATTGGTTCTTAAATAACGGTTCTGGGTATAATCAATCGATCTTCCTTTGATCAGTTGATGATGGAGATGTTGTCTGAATCAACAAAATGATTCGTTGTTTGTTGATTGTGATTCCGGATTCGTATCTCTGTTCCTGTGCGTGAAACAGGGACTAGATGTGATCGCTGTGTTCTTAGTAAATTCCTTGAAGAACGATGGCTCTGATGCCAATTGATGTTTGCAGGGAGAATAGGATTGATATTTTGAGAGAGAATTCTATGAAATCTAGAGATGCATTAACCACAAATAAAAGTTTACATGGGTATTTATACCCTTACGTTTCTTGGGGTGCAAGCAACATAACTACCCCTTAACCGACTAACTTATGCTATACAACAATAATACGTAATAATAATAATAATACTTATGATATCAAGAATTAAGTCTAACAGTCGCAAATTGGTCGCAATAGAGCAATTGAGAAGTGTGTTTTTCCCACCTTATTTTTGGTCACAAAACGGTCGCAACAAGGGAATTGCGATCGTTTTGCGACCGAAAAAGCAGTCGCAAATACCTAGTTTTCTAGTAGTGGTAGGATACGAAAGTTTCTTCACTTCCTATAGAAAGAGTTAAATCCAACTTGCTATTTATTTTATATACCAATTCAAGAAGCTTTCTGTTTCATTTTGTTTTTCATTCGCTTTTGGTTCATGGCTAGAGCTGTATAAAGATAAAAAATATTATTTGAAAAAAAAATAAAAGTAATTGCTCAAATCTAAACAACTAATTCTTGAGTTGTGTATACCTTTGTTAGGTTAATCTTAATCGGGCCATAAAGCTAAACACGCGTTTTTATTTGAATAAGTTAGATCAGCATTGAGTTATTAGAATAAGTCAAATGGACATGTGTTTATTCAGTCAAATAGACAGTAGCAAGTATCATACAAATCCGTTGCAAAAGCAGAAGGTACCAATTAAGAGCAAGAAGAGGACGACAGCAGTTAAAAAAAAAAAGGATGAGAGAGTGCGATCAGAAGAAGATACGGTGTCGCCAACTGTCTCGTTTGAATAGTAAAAATTGTCGGTGGATAAAACCAGCACGAAGTAGTCCAGCGCACACACAACGCTCATAACTGTGGCTGTAAACCATCCGAGAAGAAGAGCAAGCAGTAGGAAGTTACGTTATAATGATTGACCAAGCAAGTAAGCAAGTTCGGTTCTTTAATTCGATGAATGAATCAAGTTATAGAATGGTGACAATAGGAAACCTGTAATTAATATAACAAGATCGCTTCCATATACCAGAATATGCCACAAATAGTCCATAGCTAAAACAAACAACCACAATTAATAACCCTTAAAACGGATGTTAGAAGAATAAGAAAAAAAGAATAATAAATGAGACTAGTTATGATACATTAGAAACATTTCAATGATTCACAGCAAAGGAACTTTTTAACACAGCAAATGAACTTTTTAACAATTTGCATGTAGTAGTAATTAAGACACTTCCATACTTTACTCAATGTGAAAATACTTTTAGTAAAAAGGATAACGATTCATTTATTACTCGGCTACACTTCCTTATAATCCAGTGAAATCATGATTCGAAGATATGTACTAACTTCACTTGCCAAAAAACAACCGTATGTCATTTGGATTAAATCTTCTGATAACACTTGCCTTTTGTTTGCCAAATATGCGTAAATATGTCGACCTAAAAAGATCCACCATGAGGGGGAATTGTAGAGCGATAAAAAAAGCAATTGGGATGAAAGCTAATCCACATATCGGTGCAAGCATCCATGGTTTTTGGTCACAAAAGACGAGGAACAAGGTCGCGCTGAAGGCTACCATCATAGCAGTCGTAGAGAGTAATAAAGAGAAAAGTCCAATAAACAATCGCGTTGGTAAACTAACCAGGAAGTCTTTCTCGGCAAAACGTGCTGTTAAGATAGACAAGAACACTAGTAGCGCGGTACTAGATGCGAATAGTGAGATTGCATCTGATATAGCAAAGATAATGAATGCAATTTCATTTTTAAACAAGGGGGTCCCTTTTTCTTGATTGTTTCCACCTGGTACCGTAATTGCAGCTGCAAATACAATTGTGGTAATAAGTGCAGCTGTGATGCTGCATGACTCTGCGGTGGTTTTCATCCATTGTTCTCCTTCCTTAACTAACTTCTCATGTTCCCTTGTAAAAACCATATCGGGTGTCTCCTTAAATTTGTTCTCTTGTGTAATGTACGTAGGAAACACATGCTTCTTCACTTCCTATAAAAAAGTTAAATAAAAAATTAATTTAACTTTGTTATATTATGAGGAATTACATTAGCATTACACTTAATATTAGCTGTTTAGTTCTTAGGTACCTCCCGCCATTGCAGTTCTCGTTGCAGTTGTAATGCTGCTCCTGTTCTCTGATTGAGTACATTCGAAGGAGCCAATTTTCCAGCCAAGTGTAAGATGTTGTTATTTGAAGAATCTACAATTGTTCTATAAAGATTCTTACGTTCCCCAATTTCATAAATAAGATTGTAGACCTTTTCAGAACGATGTATTATTGCTAACTGGATAAAGTCATAACCATTTTTATCCGTACTTTGAATTACTTCAGGTGATCTAAATAAAATCTCATCAACAACTTTATAAGCATTTTGACATGCAGCCTCCAGAATTGGTTGTGTATAATATGGGTGATGTGTACCATTGAAGTCCAACTTATCTATTTTATCACATACCAATTCTAGAACCTCTTTCGCTTCTTCCCATTCCTTCTTTTTGTTCTCAATATGTTTGATGGGTGTAACTGCAAGCCAAGAAATTACGTTAAAAAGATTTTCAATATAAAAAATGAGTTTACTTCATACTCTTACAAGCTAGTATCTTCGCGCCCTTCCACATGAGTGAATAAAGCAGATGAAATGAGAAACCAATGATCAATATAAGAAGGCATATAGTAAATCCAATTGCTGACACAACTAGAAATGGTACTACACAAGCACAAAATATATTAGTAGGAAAGTATACATCACTTATATTTAAAACACATACAATTTACTTTTGAGTTGTGTTTACCTGTAATTATTATCACTAGTACCACAGTAAACAACACATGAGCCATTACATTACCAAAGCATTCTCTGATGTTGGAATGAAGAAGTATGGGGAGAAAACAAATCCCAAGTAAATATCCAGTAACCCAAGCCGCTTTACCAAACATGTTCGAAATATTGTCCATAGCTAAAATACAAACCCACAATCACTAACCCATAAACTAGAAGCAAAGATAAAATATAGAAAAAGAATAATAAATAAATCAATACAAGGATATATAAGTGTTTCCCCGTAGTCTAGTCCACTTGGAAAGGTTTTAGCTATAGCCATGAGTACATCGTCACTTTTTGAGGCAGACTTAGGAATGTTTTGCACCAACTCTAATGCTAAACCTACAACAATAAAGAATAAATTATAACTCGTCAAATCAATGTGGCATTTTTTTTTTTTTACTTATAGTCTAACTATTGTTAACTTAGGATTTCTAGTGGAAGCAACCTTTCTATCTCATAGCATAGAGGAGCTTGATACTCACTCTCCTTCTCCAAACCCTACTAATTGGTCGTGCTATATGAGAGATAATACTCTAACCATTTGTTTGTTTATTATATCATATACTTACTGTATCGTTTTGCAGAAATAGCATTGACTAGAAGGTGAACTCCAATTTCATCATTAGGGTGAACAGAGCCCGGTAATGTAGATTGTAACTCGGTTTTAGCACCATCGTTCACGGCTTTCCATAAATATCCAATGGTATCAAGATGCATATGTTCATAAGCTTTATGCAATGGTTGTTTACCGTGACTGTCTACAATTTCCAACAACTTCCTATTCTTTTTAACAAGGAGATCCACTACATCTTTGTTGCCAACAATCGCGGCTATGTGAAGCACTGTGCTTCCATCAGAGTCTCTCTTTTTAAGTACATGATCTTCATTTATATACGGGATTAAGTTTTTCACGATGTTATTATGACATGTTCCAACTGCAATGTGAAGTATGGTGCTACCATCACTACTGATAGCTTCTGTCGCTAGGCCTTTATCTTTTTTTAGTACAGGTTCTATTTCTAGCCAATCCCCTTTTATAGTATCTTCACGTAACTTTTTCTTGTGTTCCATCTTGTTTTCACTCTTTTTCGGGTCTTCATCTTTTGTTTGGGTTTCCGTTGGAACTATTATTTGAATTGAAGTTGCGCCTTCTTCAACAGTGTTTGTTTCTACTGGAAGAACATCTATGCCTTCTTTTTTTGCTTTTACATCTGACATATGTAAAGTTGAATCTGCCATTTGAAATTCAATTTCAGTAATTGCATAGGAAGATTTTCTAAACATTCACCTATCCATGCACTGTTAGATAAGGTCTTACATTAAGGGTTATGAAATATATCCACAAAAGGCAGTTGATGAATTTGTAGTTATGGTAAAAACAAATATAGATTAGACCCTGTTCGATTGATGTGTGTGTTCGATCTCGAGTTTACTATGGGAAAGAAAAGAAAAGATGTAAAATTTAGAAGAGAAAGAAAATAAGGGAAAGTAAAATATATAATTTTATTTTGTTTTTTAGAGTTTGAAGAAAAGGAAAAGAAAATAATCATGTTTTATTTTCTCAAGTTGAGAGGAAAATAAATGAAAGTTATAATTTCACTATTATACCTTTTAATCTACTAACTAAACTAGGTTGAAAAGATAAAATGGTAAAAGAAAGATTATTAGAAAATTGTTGTTTCCACTTCCTTGTTGATTTGGGAGGAAAGCGAGGAAGGAGGATTGCTAAAAACTTTTCCTTTTGATTCCTTTCATTGATTCCTGATATTTCTTTCATTAAAAAAACTCCTAGACACAAATATTCCACTTTCTTTTCACTTCATTCCACTTCTTCTTAAAAGAGAAAACTCAAGAATATATAAAGTAACGTGAAGTAACAAGAGAGTGAGCATTTTCCAGCCTTTCATACGGGTGTCATAGGGCCAAATTCGAGTTAACCAAATTGAATTATTCGAACTTTGAAATTCTAAAGTTGATTTTAAATTCGTTTCAAATTTGAAATGTATTTTAATAGACTAACTCGATTTTGAAACTTTAATTTATGTCAAATTTTGTTATGATTGGAATTCGTAATTCGAATTCAACTCAAATTCGAGTTAGTTCACTTCAATTTCAAGAAAAAAGATACTTTAATGTAATTCTATTTTGGAAAATCATGTAAACGTAAACGGCAATCATCAAATAACCAAATCGAACTTATAACATAAAAAGTAAATTTCAAGCTAGTAAAATGATAAAAATTTCAAAATAAAGTGATAAGTGGTAACATGCATGATATTTAAAGTGGCAAATAAGTATCTTTCAACTTTCGAATCCAAGTCAATAGCAAGTAATAAAAAAAGATGAATCCACGAGGAAATGGATTAACTTACAAGCCCTTAATTTTTTGCGTGTTTATTAGGGAGGTTATTGTAAAAATAATAAATTTCCTATGAATTGTGAGAAGCCATCATCATGTGTCACGTAACTGGAGGATTAGAGTAATTACATCATTAAAATCTAGCATTGATTACATGCACAAAAATTTACAGTGATTCCGGATGCGAAAACACACTATTGATCTGGACAATTGATTTTAGACGCACACATGAAAACACACAATTATACAAGAATAAACATGCAATGTAAATTAAGGTTGCATATTTAAGAAGGTAAAAACACACAATAATATGAGATGAAAATGCGTTGTTATATGAGGTGAAAAGGGACAATCATAGACATACCTAGTTCATCATGATTTAAAAAAAAAAAAAAAATAACCGTAACAATACAATACCCAATTAAAGAAAAGAGTAAAACAATGTTCAATTATGGATAAATTTTTTTACAATAATATTGTCATATAAAAAGGTTTTTCATGCTTATAAGGAAGGTGAAACTTTAGAAAAGTTAGTGTAAACTACACGGATCGTTCATGAGGTTTACTCAAATTTTAACTTTCGTCCTTAGGATTGTAAAATTAAGGTTTAGTCCTAATGTTTGAAAAAAACATAACATGTTTCGTCCTTGGATCAAACGGCTATTAATTAATTACATTAAGTAGCTATAATTGACCATCTTACCCATTGTATTAAAAACAAAAATTAATTTTGAACAAAACAAATTAAATACATGGGACCCATCTCACCCCACCCCCATACACCCCAACCCACGCCCATCCTATACTTTTACTTCTTTCTTGTTTTTTTTCCTGACCACCACACAACCCCATCTCAGCCACAACCACCACCAACACACCACCACTCTTTATCACAACCACCACACACCACATGTGCACCATTACCACTCCACCACCACTCATAGCCACCATCACCACACACCCCTATCTCCACCACCACCACTCCTTGCCACTACCACCACAAACACCCATCTCCACCACCACCACCACCACCAAACCATCAATCCACCGATCCACCACCACTCCTCACAACCACCACCACCACGAGGCACACCCATCTCCATCATCACTACTAAACCACCGATCCACCACCATTCCTCACCACTACCACCACGCACCCCTATTTCCACCACCACAACACACACCCCATCTCCACTACCGCTCCACCACACAACCACCACCCCAACATTTGCTCACTTTCTTCTCCTGAGTTAGCGATAAATTTTCCAGTGACGAGTATAGAGCTAGGGTGTGTGGTATGGTGGTGGAGATAGGGGGTAGGGATAACATATTTCGGTAACACATAGGTGGGTATTTTGTTGTTGCAGGTTCATCAGAAAATAAGAAGGTGGGGCTGCGGTGGTGGCAATGTGTGATAGATGGTAATGGCAATGTCAAACCAGGGTATCATGTGAAGGGGAGGGGTATGGGTGTGGTGTGTATTTAACGTTATCGTTACCGTTCTCATTGTCGTTGTAATTGTCTTTGTCACTGTCATTTTCGTTGTCGTTGTCGTTGTTATTATCATTATTATTAAGGTTTAGGAGTAAGATCATCATTTCTTAATTTTTAACGTCAAAAACTAACGGACAAGAAACAAGCTATAACAATAGCAGCAAGAGGCAGAATATTTTCTGTTTAGTTGAATGAAGCATACCATTTTTCAACAAGAAGTTAGCAAGCTTAGCAAGTAAGAAGCAAGAATACTATCTTTTGATTAGCAACATGAGCAAGAAAATTTTATCTTTTGATCAGTAGTAAGAGCAAGAAAATCTTATGTTTTCATCAGCAAGAAATATATCTAATCTTTTGATTAAAAAGAGTAAGAAAATCTTAACTTATGATTAGCAGCATGTGCAAGGAAATCAGAGAACGTTTGTTTCTCGTTATCAAGAAAGCAAGATCAAACGTAAGTGTTTTTTTCAACAAGAGAATAAGAAAAGAGAAAGAAAGCAAGAAGCGAGAATCACGCAAGAAATCAAGAGCATGATATTAAGTTTAAAGAAAGTTTAGCAAGATAAACAAGAAGATTGGCAAGACAAAGCAAGAATTTTACAAAGTTATGTCTATGTAACTTCCAACCAATTCTTACTAAACTTATCGTGGATCGTTGAACATGAACATCGGAAGTGATTGCCTTTTGTAATAATTTTTATAAAAACATTCAATCAAGTTTGTGTGTTTCTTAATCATTTTTTTTATTCATCTTGCACTTAAAACAAAAAACCAAAAAACTTGTTATTTTCTATTTTCTTTTCGTATTTTAGTTTCTTAGGTACACAACTTTACACTTTCTATAGATTTTCTATGGAGATGACCTTACTACCCATACTAATTATTGATGGTTAAGACTCTATTTTTAACTTGTTTTTGATTGACCCATAACAACTCGATCAAGATAGCATTGTTGCCAAGGATCGAACCTCAATCATGTGCGTAACTTGTGGGAATACTTATGTAAAATAGCACTATTGCAATGATCACAATGTTATGTGTAAGTTTGTTCAAGTAAACATATTATGAAAATTTGGGCTTCCATGTGTGATCATATAAGTGATGGGGGAGCACATTTAAAAAAATTATATTTGATCGTTAAGGCATAGATCACCGGATTGCAACACATTACTATTTGTAAACTAATGGTTAGGTTGAAGTATCTAATAGGAAAATAAAAGACATTTTGTAGAAAACCTTATGAGTCAACCATAAGGATTGATCCACTGAGTAGGATGAATACCTTGTGGGCTTGTCAAATGGCTTACAAAACGCCTATTGGTACCACACCATACTAATTAGTCTATGAAAATGGATATCATTTACCAACTGAATTAGTTCATTGACCTATGTAGGTTGTTAAGAATGATAACATGGATTTTAAGTAAGGAACGTTAGTTAAAGCTAAGTGAATTGGAAGAGTTTAGAGATGAAGAATAGGAATATGCATCCGCTTAAAAAAAATAAGATGAAAAAGGTTCATGATACCAAATTGCAAAGGAAGATTTTTAAAGTTGGTAAAAGTTTGGCTATACAATTAAAGGTTAAAAGTATTTTCAAAAAGCTAAAAAGCAAGTGGACAGGTCCATATCTCATTATACGTGTTGGATAATTTAGAGATATAAAGATTGAAGATTATATAATAATCATATGTAATAGGTAGTTAATGGACTTTGTCTTAGATCGTAATTGGAAGCAAATGACTAGAATATGCCTCAAAAGCAATCAGGTGCTTCTTTGTAAACAATCCATTTACTGAAACTGTAAAAAGGATTACATACAAAGTCTCGCCGAAGACTTTAGAATTAGCACTCTCAGGAGCCAACCTGACTTTCATTTGCATTTTTTCTTATTTTTTGTATTCTTTTTTTATTCATTTTGTTATTCGTGCTCATTACCTTACTATTGCATTATCCAACTACAGGGAAGGTTCATCAACTTATCAGGTATGTTCTTACGCTTTATCGTGCATTGGGCGTAGTTTGTTAGTGGTCTAAAACCTTATATGTGCGAATGTTGTTTGGTTATCAGATTACTTTAGTATTGAATAGTGTTTAGTTAAGAAACTAGTTGCAAATGTGTAATGTTTGGGCATATACCTGAAGTGTGTAATGAGTAGAATTTGAGAAAATTGAAATTTTTTTGAAACAGTTCCAAACAAGCTACAATTTGTTTGAAATCAAAGTTTTCAATGTAAATCATTAACTTCTTGGTTATCAAAACACTGATTTGGTCCTTAGTCATGATCATACTTGTATTTACGATAAAAAAAAATGGCAGAAGCATGTAACAGGGGGTAACAAACTTGATGGAGGACTTTTCATGCATGTTATTGATACGTTTCAGTCATGAACTGAAGATTCATGAAGATGACTAAGGTATTAAGAATATTTATGTGTTAAACCGGTTTATTTAATCAAGATCTTTACATTATCCCTTAGTTGTCAAGTTTGAGCCTTTTACCATTTCTTTACAAATCTCGTATGTTAACTAGCTAGGTAACCTTTGTTAACCATTTTGTTTTAGCGGTGTGATGAATTGGTTAGGTAAAGTTATATGTTAAATTTTCTAACTATTCGGTTAAAGGCCATGCCTTGAGCTTCAGTAAGTCGATGCGGATGTTTTCAAATTATACAAAAATATAGGCTGAAAATGGTTATATTTTGAAAAGAAAGAGAAGTTAGGTGAGTGAGTACAAGAGTCAATGTGTCCATATATATTGAAAAAAGAGGGACAAAATTACCCCGGCCAGTGAGTGAAAAAAAGAATGTTCACCTATCAGAGATATTGATCAATGGGTCAATTTTTACGTAAAATGTTATTAATGTTGATATGGTGGTTTTACATAAATACTAGCTTAATCAACTTTGAATTTCATTACAGTAGCAAGTTTATATATCTTGTGAATCTATACCTTAACCTATATAACATTTGCTCCGTTTTAATTATGTAAACCCGAACCTATTTTGATATTTCATACAATGGAAAATTCATTATTAAATTGTTTATCTATTTTGTTGATTCAAATGCAATTTTGAGAATTCTATCATTTAATTTCATTTATTAAACCATATAATCAATTTATAATAAATTTATAACTTTATAAAATGTGTGACAACCTAAGCTTTGTTTCAGTCGTTAAAGTCCGTTTGATTCAAGTGTGACTTGGTTATATTATAAGAAACTGGGAGTGCATGTGTGGATGAACCTTAAAGGTTTGTTAGATTTGATTAGATGGTTCAGTTTTAAAGCACAAAAGTGGTGATCATGTATGCATATTAGAGTTAGGTATGACTTTAGACCTTAATTGTGAATTGGTAAGTGATTGGATAAGTGTATTTGTGAATGACAATTACATATTACAATTGTGCTTTGCTTGTGGACAACCAAATAATAAGTGTGGGGATATGATCACTTGGTGTGCATTCAATCTTTATAGTATTAATTGGGTGATTTTGCATGATTATTAGAGTTGAATATGCTTACTTTGAGTTTGTTATTGTTTGTAGGTGTTAGAAAGCAAAAATACATGTTTGAGAGCTTAATGGGAGTATTGGAACAAAGTAGAAGGACTAGATGTGTAAATACACGAAAGATAAAGCCAAACCAAGTCAAATCAGGCACCATCGAATGTACTAACGTATCATAGACTAAGCACAATATCAAGCAACGTATCCTGGACACAAAACAAGCGTCAGACAACTTCATCCCGATGTATCATACGTTGGGGAGAGTGCGTATGATACGCCGCTCAACCTGACAGCATTTGAATTTTCTGGATTTTTTCTCCTATTTGAACACAATCATTAGAGTTTCAAACTACACCTGTCCCTTACAATTTTTGGATGTTTTTAGATGATTTTAAGAGTTTTTTTCACCATGCTTACACCCAAATTAAGCATCAACAATCTCTAATCAACCGTTGGAGATTCAAGCATGCCGATAAGTGGAAAATTTTTCGTAGTTACCTCCAGGTAGATAGTTATTGTACGTAATCCAATGGACGGTAGTTTGAATTGGGTTGTTTTCTTTTTGACACAAGAATTCAATTGTACTTTTTGATTAAGTAAGAAGATGTTGTAACCTTTTTAATAATTCTTCAATCAAGTTCGTGGTTTTCTTAATCCTTTCTTTTTAATTTATCTTGCACTTTAAACATAAAACCCAAAAATATTTGTTTTTTCTTATTTTCTTTTCGTATTTCAGTTTCTTAGGTGTAAAGCTTTAACATTTGAAGACAGCTTCACTTACCTATACTATATTATTGGTAGCTAAGACTACTTTTAACTTGGTTTTACTTGACCCATGACAAGTCGATCAACTAAATTAAAATACAAAGATGAATTACTGAGTTAAGAACATAACAAAGAATTATTCTTTTAGAGAGATGAAAACTTTAACCACTGAAAACTTCAAATAACATGCAACAAAATTTGTTAGGAGACTATTTTACACTTGAAACGTCAAACTTACAAGAATACCCTCAATAATAAGACAGATAACATGTATTTAAATACCTTCCACTACCTACGACAGTATTTTTAATCTAATTGTTGTAAACCACCATTATTTAATCTTACGGTGTATGGATGCAAATTTCGATTAATTTACGTACCCTCAACTTCACATAAAACCCAAATTAAAAGACCCATAACAAGGACTAATACCCAGTTTAAGAATTAACAACCACACTCGTTTGAGCAATAAATTCGAATTCGTCCACTTATAAAGAACTCAAGAAAGAATGAAGTTAAACTTGTGACAAGAATGAAGTTAACCTAGTCACAAGACTACTATATATATATGCAGTCTGGTTGAGTTTGAATATATATATGTGGAAGTTTTGGGTGGACTAGAAGATGTACCTTCTTGCAAACAGATAGTAGGATCATAAATGGATTTTAGTTTTTCCCAAACGGCTTTTGGGGAACCGAGATTGTAGACAACTACAAGTACATCTTCAGTAATAGAACCAAAAATCCACCCTTTGACAAGACTGTCATATTGTCTCATGGTGGAAGAATCCTTTGGCGCAACAAATGTGCCGTCCACGATGCCAAACATATTGTTACTGTCTAAGAGGCAAACCATTTGTGCCTTCCAAAGAAGGTAATTATGGCTTCCTGAAAGTTTCACCGAAACGAAGTTGGATACATTAATATTTGATGCAATCAGAAGAGCGTTTGATGAGCCCTCCATTTTAGTATATGAGATCTAAATGTATAATATGTACCTCTTTGATCACGTGTATTTATAATTGTATAGATTTTATCCACTTCTTTTTTATATTATTGGCCCCTATTTATTAAGAGTTGACTTTTAATCTGATATCTTTAGTGAACAATTCACAGCGTGTATTTATTTATTTATTTTTATTTATTTATTTATTTGTTATTATTCTTTATTTGGGCTAACTAGTTTCCTAGAAGTTGAGAGCTGCTACTTGTTCATAAACTAAAATGATAAAACTCATATTGTTAATAAAAGCGCATGTACAGAAACATGGTTAATTTAGAGAGGTTTAGAAATACGTGTATCAAAGAAACTACTTTTGTTGTGATAATCGAGGGGATGGATTCTCATTAACACCGTTAGATATTAGCTAAGTTAGATACCCTTCTCATGAACTCACAAACTTGCCAACAACATAAGGACTCATCGAAAATTTTATATAGGCACGGTCAATACCAAAAACATTAATTTGACTGAGTACTCTGAATTAAGTACTTTTGAGTGGCTTTATACTATGTATTTGGCCAAGTACTCTAAAGGTGCCGAATACATGTTCAAGCCAAATATACTTTGGTAAACGAAATCTTTTGAACAAAGTACTGATATACGAATACTTTGGTTTGACCATACCTTGGTCAAATCAAGTTGCTTTGTAGATTGAACTTGTTTCTATTTACCCAAATTTTTCTAAACTAGAAAGCTTTTTTTGTTGTAGATATGTCACAAAATATAAAGATTAATCCTAAGTACAACATATCCACCGTTCTGATGGACCCACATAAGGAATACAGTTATTAAGTGGGTTTGAACATATCAACCCAATCTATGCTATTATGGAGAACCTGGTTATTTGTGCTAATTTTAATAAGCAAATTGTTAAAACTTACATTGTTGCTAATGGAGAAAAGCAAATCATTGGAAAGGTTCAAGATAAAGTCGTGATGTAGGGATCAAACCAAGAGGCTCGAGAAATCAAAATCAAGTTTTGAAGAAATGCAGAAGTAATCTCATGTGAAAAGTTTATTTACATCTTGTTTCTATTGATCTTGTGTGATTGTGTGATGTTTAACCATTCCGTGCAACATTCATTCCACGTTTATTGTACGAGATTGATCTTATTGTGAATTTGCTTGAGTTTACAATTGGTATCAGAGCTATAGAGCTCTAGATCAATTTATGATTGTTTTTCTAGTTGTTTTGAAGAAGATTTAAACTACAAAGATCAATTTTGGGATGGAGAAGGATATTGATTGATTACATCTTGTTTGGAAAGTTATTTGTGAGATCAAACACTTGTTGGAAGAAGGTTTAGTCAATTTTGAATGTTTTGAGCTCTTAAATTGATAAAATTGAATTGACTTAGTGGCAATTAGGCTCGAACATGAACTTAATTGTTATTAACTAAGCTAAATTATCATTCCTGATAAAATTTGGTGTGTGAATACTTGGAAAACTACTCAAAATTAAATGAAAGAAAAATTGCATAAAGTATGAATTCACGTGAAAACTAGACTTTTTGAGTGAAAAGTACGTGTTGTCGCGTTTTGTAGTTATTTACTAAGCATTCTTCACGCGAGAAGTACAATCTTTCACAAGAAACGGTTACATGATGCTTATCAAACGAGAAGTTTGGAGTTGTCGCATGAGTTATAAAAGTTATTGTGCGAAAAGTTCACGAAAATTTGAAATTTATGATTAATTTTCAAAGTTGAATTCCAAGATAAAAAATGGCTGCAAATACGAATCTCAAGAGTCTTACTACTTCATTAAGTCTTTATACTGAGGTAGGTACCAGCACAAAGTCTCCGATACTGTTGAATGAGGATTGTAAGGTAATTGAAAGAGGCTGATGCACTCAAAACAGTCAAGGTGTCTCCTGCATGAATGCACTTTGTGCATGGTAGAAGTTACTTTGGAAGTTTTACACACTGCAATGAAACTACAGTAAGTGTAAAATCTTCCGAAGCCAAAGACCAAATCTTTCAAAGCCAAAGATGAAGTCCTTCGAAACTTAGAAGACAAAGTCTTCTAAGCCTCAAAGATAGAAGACTGATTTCTTTCGAAGACAGAGAAGACATGCTCTCTGTGATCAACAACTTTTAAGAAAAGCTGACCAACTTTCCGCTGCCACTCTGCAGGCTCACCAACTTTACACAAGTTGGTGAAAAGGTTCATGCTTTATGAAGCTGTAGATTAAGGTCTTGAGTCTGTAACTTTCTACTTTATGTACTTTTATCCTTTTTGTATTACAATAGGATGTGAGCTATGGCATGTTATAATCACATGTCAAAAGGCAATCTGCCTTTTGACTTTACATTGATCTTGTTGTCTAGATTAGTGTTTCCAGCTGGCCTTCAAGGTATGGCTGGCTATAGGATGTAGTATAAAGTACCTCAGGTTCTTGTATTTTATTTCTATGCTTTGTAACACTTGTAATAGAACTTGAGAGCAATATACTTTATCCTTGAAAATCAATCTGTTTGTTCTTAAGTTTCTGTCTCTCTTGTTTACTTGTGTTTCCTAGTATCACCATAAAGGTTCCAGTTTCCTATTTGATCTGTTAAGTGTTCTAAGTCTCTTCTCATTGTGAAACTGATTTGCATTGAACACCTTCACCGGTCCTGCAATTGGTATCAGAGCATTCCAGGCTCTTGATTGTAAGATCTCACCATCTTAGATCTCTTAGTTTTTCACAAAACACTCAACAAGTCAAATGGCAGCTCTCTAAAAGGCTGATATGGAAACTGGCATTATGACAAAGTCCCCACTGATCACTCCTGAAGACTTTGATACTTGATGTCAGAGAATGGAAGGCTTCATCAAGTCTCAAGACTCCAGGATGTGGGAATCTGTTGTCTCCGAACCTTACATTCCATGCACCTCTTCAGCTGCTGCTAGAGGTGGAATGATACCAAAGGACGTAGCTGACTTTTCCGAAGAAGATAGGAAGAAGATTGATATCGATTAGAAAGCCATAACTACCCTCCAAACTGCTCTTCCAAACTCTATTTACGGAGCCTTCAAGAAGTGGAAAACTGCTAAACAGTTATGGGATGCACTAAAGCTCATGTATGAGGGGTCCTTTGAAGCAAAAGAGAACAAAAAGGACCTCTTAAAGCAGCAGTTTAAGAATTTCACCTACAAGACTGGTGAAACCATGACTCAACAATACTTCAGGTATATTGAGATTGTGGACACTCTAATAGTTGTTGTAGTAACTCTTGAGAACAGAGACATTATGAAGAAGTTCATGTCCTCTCTTCCTAGACAGTGGACCCATTACTATGTTGTTATCTAGAGGACTGAGAACCTCAAGACTCTTACTCTTACAGAGTTGTATGGTATTCTTAGTGGCTATCAGATGGAGATGAACATGCAAAATCCATCTGGTAACTCCAGCAATCAGCAGAGTTTAGCCCTCCATGTGGTTGAAGGGATTGTAGAGAACCACAGCATCATCTCATCTGCTACCCTGACAACTCACAAAAGGGTCCTTTTATCACCTTCCTTGAGACACCTGAGACACCAAGGGAGAGCTACATCCAAGGAAGTCCATTACAAGAGACAAGCTCTTCTCATGCCTTTATGAGAGTTCAGGCAACTTCTTCTTCACCCTTGAAGACCTGGACTGTATCCATCCAGATGATCTGAAGTATATGGAGATAGTCTAGCAGATGGCTCTTCTTAATCACAGAGCCAAGAAGTTCTACAAGAGAACAAGGAGAAAGTTTTCTAGCAATGCAGCCAGAGGAAAGTTTGGACTGGACAAAAGCAAAGTGAAGTGTTTCAACTGCAACCAAATAGGACACTTTGCTAGGGAGTGCAAGGCACCTAGAACAAATGGTGGCCAAGCACAAACCAGACCAAACTACACTGAATGAGCCATCTAGAATGAGAAGCCAAAGCAGCAAGCTATAGTTGCTGTTGAAGAAGGAGGCTTTGACTGGAGCTTTCAGGTTGAAGATGCATCTCTAAACCAAGCACTGATGGCAGATCATGATGAAGCCAAGGTATTGGAACATCTCTATACTCCTGAATGTATTACTAAAGTAAATAGATACGGTCCTATAACTTAGAGATGAGATCTGATCTTGAGTCCTTAAATATCTTAAAATCTGATTTCAAAAGAGCTGAAAATGGAAATAAACTAAAAATAGAAGATTTAGAGAAAACCATTTCCACTCTTAAACATGAACACACCAACTACAGGACTCAGATCAAAGATCTCATCATTAAGTTAACTGAATGCTAGGCTGAGCTTGTAATCAACAAAGACAAGGCAGAAAAATATGTTCTTGAAGAAGAGACCTTCAAGAATATGATATCATCATCTCTGCATGCCAAGGTTTGTTATCAGAATAAACAGGGACTGGGATCTACTGAGATAGCTCCTCCACACTGCTTACTATCAGTAAGATCTCCAAGGTGTGGAACTTGTGTAGATGAGCTACCCCTCATAGAGCCCATGAGTGAAGAGGATAAAGAGGAGATAGTGAAGGATGGATCTGAGAAGAGTGAAGAAGATCATCCTAAGAAGGGTCACTATTCTCCTAAAGAGAGAATCCTGTTGGGTTGACAAAGTCCAAAAGAAAGAACTTGATCAGAAGAGCCAAGAGAAAGTCCAAGAAAGCTCAAGAGATCAAGGCCACCTTCAAATCTAAGCAGGATTTGAAGTGGTAAAGGCTGAAGACTCAACTATGAATCCTAGTACCACGGGTTGTAGTTCTTGTCAAACTCATCCCAACAACAAGAAGAAGGTTGATTTGATGTGTACCACTACTGCACAACCAGAATCATCCATATCCAACAGCAAGTCACTCCCTAAAAGGCTTGCTACTTCATCTGTGAAGAAGAAGATGGAAATAGAAAATGATCAAGATCAGTCCTGCTCTCAAAGGAAGACTTCTAGAAGAATGCAAATGGATTGTGTCATGTGTGGTAGAACTTCTCATCTGGCTAAGGATTGCATTTACAATCCTAAAAGCACTATCCACATGATCAAGAAGAAAACTTCTGAGAAGATCAAGAAGAAGCCAGCTTCTGATGGAAAAGCTTTTCCTCTCGAAAGCTCCAAAGTGAAGAAGAAGAAAAGTGAAAACTTGCCTTCGGAAGAAAAATTGGTCTCGGAAGAAAGGAATGCTTCTGAAGTATTGAAGCTGCTGCAGTGAAAGCAAGATCTTCCGAAGGTCCAATCTCCAAAACTTCCGAAGTTGTCAAAACTTCCGAAGTATTGAAGGTCAAGTCTAAGCTTCCAAAGGTGGTGTGGAAGACAAAGAAAGACCATGTGACTGAAAGTTCTTCATCAACAACAGCTGCTGATCCTCAAAGCTTAAACATAGGATCAATTACTATTGCATTGTCTTCTGTTGATATTGATGAGCCCAAGACGAGCAAGGCTTGGGTTTCCAAATGTAACTAATCATCTCTTTTTGTGTGGGAACAGCTAAAGACCAACAGGAATGTATGGATCATTGACAGTGGCTGTTCCAGGCACATGACAGGCAATGGCTCTCTACTCCAAAATTTTGAGAAAAGTGATGGAGGGCATGTTGGTTTTGGAGGAGATGCAGGAGGTTACATTATTGGAAGGGGCATGGTCACAAATGGTAAGCTCTGCATTGAGAAGGTAAACTTTGTTAAGGAGCTTGGATACAATCTACTGAGTGTATCCCAATTTTGGGATCAAAAACATAACATGCTCTTTACTGAGCATGAGTGCATTGTTCTCAAGCCCGGGGTGATCATTCCTCAGGAGCATATACTGCTCAGAGCCCCTAGGAAAGGGAACATGTACAAGATGGACTTGCATGAAACTTCCCCTTCAGGAAAAGTGTCTTGCTTTTTGTCTAAAGCAAATAGTGATGAGTCTTTTCTCTGGCATAAAAGAATAAGCCATGTAAACTTTAAAAACATGAATAAATTAATTAAGAATGATTTGGTAACTGGAATGCGAAAGAAAGAGTTTACAAGTGATGATCATTGTGTTACATGCCTGAAAGGGAAGCAGCATAAGGTATCTCACAAGCCAAAGAAAAGAAACTCCATCACTACTCCCCTACACTTGTTACATATGGATCTTTTTTACCCCACCAGTGTAATGAGTCTAGGAAAGACCTCATACTGTTTAGTGATCACAGATGATTTTACTAGATTTACATGGGTCTTTTTCCTTAGAACTAAGGATGAGACTCCTAAAATCTTGAAGAATTTCATTCTGAAGATTAAGAATCAATCTGATCACAAGGTCAAGATCATAAGATGTGATCAAGGAACTGAATTTAAGAACCAAATCCTTGATACATTCTATGATGAAAAGGGTATTTCAAGACAATATAGTGCTGGCAGGACTCCTCAGCAAAATGTTGTTGCTGAGAGCAGAAACAGGACATTAATTGAAGCTGCAAGAACCATGTTGTCTGACTCTAAACTGCCTATCACCTTCTGGGCAGAAGTAGTGAACACTGCTTGCTATGTGCAGAACAGAGTTTTAGTAGTTAAGACTCATGGTAAGACTCCTTATGAACTGTGGCACAAAAAGAGACCTTTCATTGGTTTCCTCAGATCATTTGGATGTCCTTGCACAATCTTGAATACCAAAGATCAGATAGTCAAATTTGATGAGAAATCAGATGATGGATACTTTATTAGATACTCTTCTTAAGCCAAGGCTTATAGAGTATACAATCTCAGAACTAAAATAGTTGATGAGTCAACCAATGTGACTTTCAATGAACACACTCCTTGTGTGAGAGGTTCCGGTCTAGATTGGCTGTTTGATCTTGATTTAGTTACCAACTGTTTTAACAAGTCTTGTGAGAATGTTTCAGGATCTACAGGTAACCTATCAACAGAAGATCCTGACCCAAGATTTGAGCTGAGAAGACCTTCAAATCAATCTACTTCAGCTCTGGTGGTAACAAATTCTACAAATGGAGCTCCTATCAACACAACTATGACAAATCCGGCTGATACATCTGAAGTGCCATCAAATTCCAGCTCAGAGGCACAAAACCTAAGGGAATGAGCTTCAAATGTAGAAGAAAGTAGTAATGGTGATAGTGATCAAGAATTTCTTGATGCTGACAATCATTCCATGGAAGACAACCTCAATGATGTCACACACTCATTGGATTAAGTCTTTCTTGATAAGTGTGCTGATGTGGTGGGAGAATCTACTCTACCTGATCAAAATTTTTCAAATTTAGATCTATCCAACCAACTTGCTGTGATCCCTCAACTCAGGATCCACAAGTCTCACCCCACCTCAAACATCATTGGTGAAATTAACAAGGGGGTAAGAACAAGAGGAGAAACCTATGACAAAAATGTTTGTCTCTACTCTTGTTTTCTATCCCAAGTAGAGCCAAAGAAAGTTTAGGAGGCTCTAAAGGATGGAAGTTGGGTTGAAGCTATGCAGGAGGAGCTGCTTCAATTCAAAAGGCAAAAGGTTTGAAACCTATGTCCTCTTTCTTCAGGGAAGACTACCATAGGAACCAAGTGGGTGTTCAGGAACAATAAAGATGATAAAGGACTTGTCATCAAGAACAAGGCAAGCCTAGTTGTTCAAGGGTATACTCAAGAGGAATGGATTGACTACACTGATGTCTTTGCTCCAGTAGCAAGACTTGAAGCTGTTAGGATATTCCTAGCCTTTGCTGCATCCAAGAATTTCAAGGTCTACCAACTTGATGTCAAGTGTGCTTTCTTATATGGGGTGATTGATGAAGAGGTATATGTCAAACAACCACTTGGTTTTGCAGATCCAGATCATCCTGATTATGTCTGCAAGCTTGATAAAGCTCTTTATGGGCTGCGCCAAGCTCCAAGGAAGTGGTATGAGACTCTATCTCAGTACCTATGTCAACATGGTTACAGAAGGGGTACTATAGATGGAACTCTCTTCATCAAAGGAACAGGAAATGACTTGATGTTGGTTCAAGTTTATGTTGATGACATTATCTTTGGGTCAACTAATCCAAAGCTCTGCAAAGACTTTGAGAAGCTGATGAAGAATAGATTTGAAATGAGTGCCATGGGGGAACTTAATTTCTTTCTAGGAATTCAAGTGAAGCAGGTTGAAAATGGCATCTTCATAAGTCAGTCAAAGTATGTTTAGGACATACTAACAAGATTTAGCATGACTGACTGCAAGGTTGCAAAGACTCCCATAGCAAGAAACCACTCCCTTGGACCTGACCTTAAGGGGGAGTGTGTAGATGAGCATCTCTACTGGGCTGTGATTGGGTTTTTTATGTACCTCACAGTCTGCAGCCCTGATATCATGTTTGCCACATGTATTTATGCCAGATATCAGGCCAACCCCAGGCTGTCACACCTGGTTGCTGTCAAGAGAAATCTAAGATACCTCAAAGGTGCTCCATCACTAGGCCTTTGGTATCCAAAGAATTCTGACTTCAATTTGTATGCATATACAGATTGTGACTATGGTGGCTGCAACATGACTGCAAAGTCTACATCAGGGGGATGTTAATTTCTTGGTGGAAGGATAGTCTCATGGCAATGCAAGAAACAATCATGTGTATCTGCATCAACTGCTGAAGCTGAATACATTGCTGCTACTAGCTGCTGTGCTCAAGTGCTTTGGATTCAGAATCAGATGCTAGACTATGAATTCAACTTCAAGGAGACTCCCATCCACATAGACAACAATAGTGCTATCTCTATTACAGAGAATCCTGTGCAGCACTCAAGGACCAAACACATCAACATCAGGTATCATTTAATTAGAGATAATTTAGAAAAAGGATTAATCAAACTGATCAAAGTTCACACAAATGAACAATATGTTGATCTGTTCACCAAAGCTTTTGATGAAAAAAGATTTAAGTATCTCATATCAGCTATTGGGATGATTAACTTTGAGTAGCTTTTTCTTAAAACTTAAATTCAATATTATTTCTAAAATCTGTGTGTCCTTAGTTGTCTATTTTATCACCTTCATAAGCCGCTAACAATCTTGGAAGAAGAGTCTTTTAGAAATTATTCCTTAGATTTTTGAAAATTTTGAACACATTTCTATTCGGAAGAAAGTAAGTTACCTTTGGAAGCAAATTATGTCTTTAATATCAAATAAATGCCTATGACAATTTGCCTTCGGAAGAAACTCTCTTAATATCTTCCAAAGTCAAATTTTTCATAAGTACTCACTTGCTATTTAAAAACAATTTTCTTCCGAAAGTACTTATCTCTATGAAGTGATAAATACTTTAAGTATTTTCCTTCCGAAGCAAAATTTTCAAAACTCTTAAAAATATCTTCCGAAGCCAAATTGGCTTCGGAAGCTTTTATCAAAACTTTCGAAGCCAAATTACCTTCGGAAGATTTTTGACTTCCAAGAAAACTACTATTTGGCACTTTTTCGGAGGTGGGGCCGACATCCGGATTTCATAGTTTATCCTTTCACATTAACTTTGTCTCAAATCCATTTCATATATATATTCAACGGTTTCCCCCTCTTTCACTTTTCTCTCTTCATCTGTAACATCTTGATAACCTAAATTCACCCAAAAACCGCCTTTGTTCTTATCTTCCTTCACGACGAAGCTTACTAAAATGGCCAACCAAAATCGCAGAAACCAACCCGATTTCGCCATGCAAGTTCACAGGCAACACAATCAGGTTGCTCTGTTGAACTCTGAGAAAGATCCTAGTTTCTCAGAGGATTGTCGTTTTCTTTCTTTGTCCAACTACTTCACCTCCCTCACCATCGATCCTCCTCTCTATAAGGATCATCTTTTGGACTTCTGGCGGACCTGCTAAGAGGTCACCACGGATGGGGAGAAGGCTCTGTCTGCCATAGTGCAGGGGAGGACAATCTTCATCACTCCGGCCATCATCAACACCCATCTTCAATTGGATGATGCAGAAGGTCATTTGTCCTTCCCCAAATCGGTTGTTAATCAGTCTTTTGAGCAGATGGGCTATGAGGGAGACTCTTCAGTCAGAACCTTTAGGAAAAGGAAGGTCTTTTCACAGTGGAAGTACCTCCTCCATGTCATCATACACAGCCTATCAAACAAGCATGGAGGATGGGACTAGATTCCTGAGGATCTGTCCTTCATAGTCCATGGACTGGTTCAGGGGGTCAAGTTCAGGTATTCACACTTTGTTTACCTTAATCTGCTTTCTAACTTAGACTCCCTAGAATACTACATGTTCCCTAGATATGTCCAGCACATTCTTAACTGTGAACCGGGCTCATAGTTGAGGGGAACAGGTAGAATTCTAAAACTGGGACAGATGAAGCCCAGCATCTTTAAAATAATGAGAAAACCAACTGTGGGATTCTCTGGGTAGACACAGTCGTTGTCCCCAAAATGTTAGAGCTCATTGCTCAAGGTGACAACCTAGCAGCACCAGCTAGTGTTGAACCCACACCTGTTGTCTCTCAACCACCATCTCAACCTACAATAATCATCACCTACTCAAGAAAACACAAACGAACCCCTGCTTAAGCTATTTAGTCTAAGCAGGCCCCTATACTATCACCCATGCAAGAGGAAGTGGACACTGGAGCTCCCACTTCCCTTGAGGAGAAAACCACTCCCATTTCTCCTATTATTAGTGCTGAGGTTCCTCATGCTCAGCCTGATGAGCTCATAATCCCAACTGCCTTAAGCCTTCACCCAGAGTCTCAAAACTCTAGTGAACAACCTTCAGGGGACAGTTACCATCCCCAGCCTCTTGATCTCAACCAACCAATCCCTAACCTTAAATTCTATGATGATGAAGACATGGGATTCAGTGAGTACCATGAGTCTCTCTTCTCCACCCTTGCTCAAGGAGAGATGAGTGCTCCAGCCACTCCCATGTCTAGCCCACATCATCCACCCCAAACTGAGGTGGATCTCCCTGAACAAGTTCAGGAGGTCCATATGGAAGAGGCTCTCACTATTGCTAGTGATTACATCATTCAGACCTCAACCATGGCAACTCAGCCCATTGACACTTCACCTGAAGCTGTCAGTGAGTAGAGGAAATCCAGCAGCCAATAATACTATGCTGGTGATGAGGAAGAGGACATGAGTCCAATTCTCTCATCCCCCCATGATTCTTCATCTGAAGATGAGGGGAGTCTGAAACTAAAGGTGCAACAACTTGAAAAACTATGCACCTCTTTAGTCTCCAAGGTCAGTCACTTGGAATCTCAAGTGACTACCTTACAGAATAGAGTCAATGACCAGCAACTTGAGATCACCGATCTCAAGGGCAAGCTAGCTGAGAAACCATCAAGACAAACTCAACCAGGTCCACAAGAACCTGTGGAAGTAGTGGACTTGACCTCCAGGTCACCTATGCAAGTGGGTGATGCTACCAAAAAGGGAGAGAAAGTCTCTACAACCACAAAACCTAGGAGTTCTGTCATGAGTATGGACAATGAGGACTCACCACCCTCACTTGCAGTTGTCCAGACTCAACAACTTCCTCAAGCTCACACTGATGTGGAGGCCATATTTCAACAATTGTTTGAGGAAGAAATTCCAATGTCCATGCCTGCCCTATCCCACCTAAATGAAAATCCAATAATGGGATGGTGGTATGACAACTCAAGAATGGCATTGGTGCTATCAAGAGCTCAGGGGCAGTAGTAACTCTTCAACTTTTAGACCCTGAGTTTCCATGATGGTATGAACTTGGTTAACCTGCCCTTCATCAATCCAAGCTAAAAGACAGGCTGGCAGGTTAGTTGGGGTGATTCAAGAATGGGTGCTGAAGGAATTCAGACAAAGAGCAAAATTATATAGATAGAGGCTAGCAGGGAAAACTGTTGGTCAACTGGATACTGAGGCAGACCCTAAGATTAGCTTCGAAGGGGAAACCTCAGTTGAAGGCCTATTAGTAGAATCTGTGAACCTTGAGGCAGGCTCACGCTTAGCACCCAGTACCCTCAGTGACACACCTGCAGGTGAAGGTGTATCACAACCTCTTTCTGGCCAGAGCTTAAGCTTATCACAACCATTAGTAGGCCAAAGCTCTCTCCATCGTGAGTCATATAGGCCAACAATTGACAAAGGGAAAAGGAAAATGACTTCTGAGGAGATTGAGGAGGAGAAGAAAAAGAGGAAAAGGAAGGTCATGGGAGAGAAATCTGGAGAAGTCCTAAGCTTCATGCAAGCTGCAATCAGGGCTGCTCATAGGCCTGATACTCAGAAGGATGAGTTAAGAGCAGCCAGATTGAACTATCTGGGACTTAGTAATTACAACATAGATGAAATTATCTCTCTCCCTTTGGCAAAATTAGATGAACTGGTAGACAAAAAGATGTATAAAGAGGGGAAGGAGGTTGAGGCAGTAGAACTGCTCCTTAAAATCAAAGAAGAGAGAAAAAGAAAGAAACAACAGAAAGCTCCTTTCCTCTCTCCAGTTTATGAAATTCCTGAGAAGGAGTATGTGGCAGTTGAAGAGGAAGAAACTCAGATAGGCAAAGAACAAGAAAGACAGAAGATGATAGCCTATCTGAGTGCCACAAGTCTCCACCAGGCAGCAGCTCTCAACCCTCTCTCATATGAATATATTGAGTTTGAGTATCTCAAACAGCTTGATGAAGAGGATCAAACTCAAAGAAAAGTTGTTAAGAGAAAGATGAGAGAGGAGGCTGCTAAAACAAGAGTCACCATCAGAGCACAAGCAAAGAAGTCTGCTGACAGACTAAAGATGGTGAGCTTCTTGAAGCTGTATGGGTTCTCTGGAAGGAGACTTGGTCCTATGTCTCTATCCACAATGGATGAGCACATCAGGAGGATCAAGCAGAAGATTAAAGAAGGTCAGCTTGTTGACTTGCATTCTCCACCAAGTCCAGCTACACCTGAAGTTGAGGTGAAGGTTGAAGAGACAACACAACCTGAACCTGAAGCTACACCCAAGCCAACTTCATCTTCTGACTCACAGCAGGGTTCTAAATCCCCTTCTTTTGAACCAATGGGGGATAAGGACCCAACTAAGGAGAATACAGAAAGCCAAACTGGTGCTGCAGGCCACACTCCTCAGTTGAAGTATAGAGTGAGGAAAAGGATGGCCATCAGAAGGGACAAAAGGAAGAAGACTGAAGACTCAAAGATAGAAAACTGATTTCTTCCGAATACAAAAAAAACATGCTTTCTGTGATCAACAACTTTTCAGAAAAGCTGCCCAACTTTTCGCTGCCACTCTGCAGACTCACCAACTTATACAAGTTGGAGAAAAGGTCCATGCTTTAGGAAGCTGTAAATTAAGGTCTTATGTTTGTAACTTTCTACTTTATGTACTTTTATCCTTTTTGTATTATATTAGGATGTGGAGCTATGGTATGTCATAGTCACTAGTCAAAAGAAAATATGCCTTTTGACTTTACATTGATCTTGTTGTCTAGATTAGTGTTTCCAGCTGGCCGGCTGTAGGATGTAGTATAAAGTATCTCAGGTCCTTGTATTTTATTTCTATGCTTTGTAACACTTGTAAAAGAACTTGAAAGCAATATACTTTATCCTTGAAAACCAATCTGTTTGTTGTTCTTAAGTTTCTGTCTCTCTTTGATTACTTGTATTTCTTAGTATCACTATAAAAGTTTTAGTTCCCTATTTGATCTGTTAAGTGTTCTAAGTCTCTCCTCATTGTGAAACTGATTTGCATTGAATACCTTCACTGGTCCTGCAGTCTCTATCCACCATGGATGAGCATATCCAAAGGATCAAACAGAAAATAAAAGAAGGTCAGCTAGTTGACTTGCATTCTCCACCAAGTCAGGTTGCACTTGAAATTGAGGTGAAGGTTGAACCCCAAGAGACAACACAACCTGATTCTGAAGCTACATCTAAGTCAACTTCATCTTCTGACCCACAGCAAGGTTCTGTACCTCCTCCTTCTGAACGTGTGGAGTAAAGTGCCCCAGCTGAGGAGAATATTGAAAGAACATCTGGTGCTGCAGACCACTCTCCTTAATTAAAATTCAGAAAGAGGAAAAGGATAGCCACCAGAAGGGACAAAAAAAAGAAGAAGAAGTACAAGGCATCCACCTCTGCATTTCAGGGTGAGTCAGAACATCCTGAGGGTGAACAAGAAGAGGCTGCTCAACCAACTACATTTCATGTAGAGCCTCTTGCTGCTGAGACCCATTTTGTCCTAGACTTTCTCAACAAATCCAGACACAATGGTATGTCACAAGATATCAAGTCAAAACATATACTACCTGCAAAACATGCTTACTCTTCCCCTGCATGATCTCTTGGACATAAGAAGATACTTTGAGAGTCTGAATAATCCGGATCAGCTGATGAAAACTAAAATGTTCCTGATTCTAATGAGGACTGTAAGCAAGTAAAGATCAAGACTCAAAGCTTCTCCAAAGTTTTGGTAGCATCAGCCTAGGGGGAGTTTGTCAGAGTTATCTTAGAGGCTGATGCTCACCAAAGAGCTCTTAGCATGTAGTCCGAAGTATAAGGAAGTTACTTCGAAAGATTTGACCAAGTCACTAACAAAAAAGTGTCTAATCTTTCGAAGCCAAAGATAATTTCTTTCGAAGCTAAAGATGAAGTCTTCCGAAGCCTCAAAGACAAAGTCTTCCGAAGCCAGAAGACAGATTTCTTTCGAAGACAAAGAAGACATGCTTTCTCTGACATACGTTTGACAAAGCTAAACCACTTTCCGGCGCCATCTTTGATGAGCCACCAACTTATATAAGTTGTTGATAATTCCATACTTTTGTCCACTATAGATTATGGTCTTTGTTTGTAACTTTCCAACTTTGTACTATTTTAACTTTTTGTATTAGATAAAGATGTGAGCTATGGCATGTCATAGTTACATGTCAAAAGGCAATCTGCCTTTTGACTTTACATTGATCTTGTTGCCTAGATTAGTGTTTTGTCAAAGTATAGCTGGCTGTAGGTTGTAGTATAAAGTTTCTCATATGCTTAGGGACTAAGCCTTGTAACTTGGTTTTGAACACTTGAGAGCAATATACAACATCCATGAAAACCAATTGCTTTGTTCTTGCTTGTGACCTTACTTTAAGTTCTTTGTTTCCAAATAGCCGGTTCCCTATTTGATCTTGTAAGTGTTAGTTTGTTAAGTCTCCAACATCTGTGAAAGTGTTGCATTGACCTCCCTAACCGGTTCTGCAAATATTTATAAAAGCATTTTGAAAAAGACTTCCGTTATGATTTTAAAATAAATAAAAATATAAATTAAACCTCATAAGTTGATACTAACTGATCCGGCTCACACGCCCGTGGTATACCCGACTTAGGGTGTGGCATTCATTGGTATTAGAGCCATAAGTTTTTGTGAATTAGGTATTTGTAGGATAAACAAATGTCTAGACATTAAGCATGCTTTGAATAGAATGCTTTTGAAAAGTGCCTTTAGAAATTTTAAGAATTACTGTGAATTATGTTTTTAGCATATTTAGAATTTGTAATCTTATAGGATGTATAAATATTATTATAACAATAAGTATGGTAGTTACTATGCTATCCCATGATATTCCCTCACCATATGGATTAGAAGACACTCCAATAAACATATAAAGTGATAGTAGTAACCTTTATCATCCAACTAGTGAAAATCAAAAGAACAAAGCCAATGTATAGGAATGATAGATTTAAGATCTCCAACTCTGCAACAATATACTTTACCAATACCTCATGAGGAAGGTTCAAGTAAGCAGGGAAATCTAGAATTCAAGTTGCCACTACTCAGACGTTGTTCAGAATTCCTAGCAAAGAAGAAGCGAGAATAATTGATAAAGAAGTTAGATAAGAGGAAGAAGAAGACCCAAACGAAGAATCAAAAGAGCACAAGGAAAGTTCATTAATTCTTTATTAGTTCAAACAGCACAAGGATGTTACATTATTGACAAGAATGAGGCTTGGCCCGAGAATAGCATTTATAAAAACATTGTAATCGGAAGAAGAGAGCCCCCACCTCCTTATGGTTACATTATGCTAAATCAACATTCTAGATTTATTGAGCTTGAATGTTAGGATTCATCATGTTCAAGATCAAAAATTCAAAATTAAGATGGGTGTGAGTGCGTGAATCCAAGAACACAAGAAATAGATGATGATAATAAGATGATTTCATTAATGTTGATGAACAAATTCAATGAAAATCATGCAATAACATTGAAAGATCAAATCCATGAAAAGGAGAGTTTCTCCTTTTCATGGATCATTAACACTATAGGAAACACACACTAATAGCATACTAGTGGGATTCTATTTATAATGGACTATGGAATATTACATCATAAGCCCTAACTTTGACTATTATTTGGTCTTGATTTTGATGTTGCTTTGATTACTTTTTCTTCTTTTAATTAACTTAGTCTTTGAATTTGTACAATGAGATCTTCGATCGGTTGTGAATGTAATTTGGTAAGCTTCAGTTTATCATCTTGTTGAACTGAACACATTACCATTCATCTAGATTCTCTATACGAGAAGTTAGAAATGCCTTTACGTGAGATTGATGAAACAAGAAAAAAATATTTGGCAGTAGCAGTGATGAATCAAGAGTTAGTGATAAAGTTCAGACCTTAGGCGACCAAGTGAAGAACTTGGGATGCCAAGATAAGGATTAGACCCCTGATAGGCTAGCTAAGCCGCACATCAATTGAGCTATCAACAACATGGTTGTGCACCTCCATTCATTTTTCTTGCAAGACTTTTCATTAATCATTAGGGCCCAAGTAACATTTCATTAGGTTTAAGTGTCATTTTTTTGTTCGTTAACGTTCCACTTTAATCATAGATAATACTTATAAGGTATCCATTCATTATCATAACATAACATTGAACATTAATTAATATTCGTAGAATAACCACATAATAACTTCTTATAACAGATTCAAGCATTAACCCTAATAAAATACCCTATGTAATACTTAATGCGGGTAAGAGTAGACTAATGCGGGTGAGTAAACTAATGCGGGTAATAGTACTTGTCTTATACGACTGCTTGAAACAAATGCGGGTAATAGTCCTTAGCTTACGCAATTACTTGAAACAAAATGCAGGTAATAGTACTTGGCTTATGCGTCTGCTTGAAAGAAATGCGGGTAATAGTACTTGGCTTATGCGACTGCTCGAAACAAATTTGGATGTGGACACTAATGCGGGTGACCAACACTTAGTTAATATGATTATATAAACAAATACAGATGAAGGAAATCAATGTGGGTGACCAAAACTTGGTTCATATGATCATATAAACAAATGCGGATGAAGGAAACCAATGCGTGTACCCAATGTGGGTGACCAACACTTGGTTAATATGATCATATAAACAAATACAGATGAAGGAAACCAATGCGGGTGACCAACACTTGGTTAATATGAATTCGAAGAAACAAATGCGGGTAACCAACACTAATGTGGCTGAGTAAACCTACTGTTCAGTTTCATCCTTAACGGTCTCATATTTTACTCAAGTCATGCATACACCAAATTCATTGATCTAGACGTCATATACCTAGGGTTCACGTATAGAACACCTCATACATCAAACATCATCATATATCTCCTAAAAGCATGATATTTACGTAAATATTTCACCTTTATCATAGAAAACATAAGTTATCAAAGAATCATCATTTAGCATGCATATCCGCCTTGAAAAATTGCAAAACATGTAAATAAGGGGATCTAGAACTTATTTTAGAAGCCTTTGAATGAAAACTCTAAAAGCAAATGTAGAACTCGAGATCTACACATATGCACACGTAAAGATTCAAAATTCACACATGAAAACACATAGAAAACAACTTAGGAGCTTAGATCTAAGAGAAAGCACCATAAAAATCATACATTTGATAAATTTTCAGCATTCTCTCTCTAAAAATGATGGGAGATTTCTCTATGAGAAGATAAGGTTGTTGAGGGTGCATAGGAGGGAGGGAAGGGGTGGCTCCTTTGTTTTATACCCTCACATGGTCATATTTTGCTTTTGCTCACTTTTGACCCTTTCATTTATTTAAAACGTCTTCTTAATTTTTTTTCTTTTATTTTCAATTTTTTTTTGGCATTACACCATACTCAAACAAATTTCAAAAATTTCATTGTGAGGACTCCGACTCGAGTAACAAAATACGAAATATAAAAACAAATTTAAAATATGAAATTTAAATTAATGAATGTGTAGTTTAGTTACGTTTTTTTATTTAATTTAATAACAAAATATAAAATATAAATAAGACATTTAAAAAGTAATTTATTTAATAAAAATGGGAAAACCAAGGAAAAACTAGAATAACACCTACAAACACAAAAACCCTAGTGAAACCTAAGGAATATGGAAAAAGTTGATATGGTACTAATGTGTCAACCAGAAAAAGGCCGGGGAAAATGAGACGGGTTCCCTTTCCCTTGAAAGGGTATTACTTGATGTATTGTATCCGCATCAATATTTAATTGAATTTGTCTATTCATTACTTGATGTATTTTATCAGCAGTAATATTTAATTAAATTTGTCTATTCAATCAGACATATTTCCAAATGACTATGTTTGTTGTGAGACTTTTCATGAACAATAATTATTATGCAATTCAATTTTCTTTAAAGAAACAAACATTTGGTCCCATATTATCTTTTACGGAATCCAAAATAGTAATGTGGACCAATCGTAATGTGAATGTGAGAATGAAAAGTATGCCAACCTCATACTCATTGGCTACATTCACAACAAAAATACATGGACTAGAAAGAAGGAAGAAAAGTCATCAATCTAGTGAGTAATGAGTGACTGTCACTAGTAAAAGAAATATAATAACATAAACACCCTATAAAAATACATTTCCTATAAAAAATTCTTATGCCAAATAAATATTGTAAGAATAATATTTATCATACCTGAGTTTACTTTTTATTATTTTGTTTAGATTTATTTTAAAACAACAACAAACAAAACAATCTAATTTACATCAAAATTTATGAATCTGTCATAAGAGGGTCGATCTCTTGACATTAAATGAAACATCACCACTTTCACTTCAAAACATATGTCAGTATACCCAACTCTCACTCTTTTTTCTTTTTTTTTTATTTTGATTAGTTGGAACAAATATTTTATAATCACTAAAAATATCAATCGACTTTTACAGATAAGAAAGAAAACTCACCGGACTAAGAAATAAAAGTCATCATCATATGAAATATGTAATTCCCCTCCATTTCAATAGAGGGGACATCGTTAATGTGTAAAGTCATCATCATATTAAATAGGGGCTAGCCCCAACTCATTAAAAGCACAACTAATTAGGTGGATTTTGTTCTTTTTCGTGGAGACGTGACAGTTTTTTTTTCTTTCAATTTTCACTAATGTGTATAGTGGCAGATCAAGGATTTTTACTCAGTGGGGGCGAAAAAACCTGATATAAGTAAACAATAGATAAGTTATACAAATAAACTTCAGTAAATATAGTAAAACAAAACACATATTATAGTTGCCCTCTATGTGATTTCATCTTTTGGAAACGTTCAGTTGTAGCTTCATTTGTAATACTCCTTAGTGCTGTTTTTTCTATGCCACAAAGTACGCAAGCATTCAAAAAATCTTTACCAATTGATTAGGCAAACTTGACTTTACAATCTTCACTGCTAAAAAACATCTCTCAAGTATTGTTGTCGCCATGGGTAAAACTAATATTAACTTGAATAATTGATAAACCAAAGCAAATGAGATATGTTTCCTTGTTTCCACCGTAACTCTAACAAGATCAGCCATACCATTCAAGTTACCAAATATGTCATCTTTTCGCACATTGTCGATGTATAAGTGACGTTGAGCAAGAGCAATTTTTTCCCATTCTCAAAATCATCCGGATAAAATTCAAAAAATATCAATAGCTTTGATGCATCAAACTTAGAAAATAAATCATATGGGTTGAAAGTCGTCATGTTTTGAAATAATTTCATGTTCATTTCATTAAAGTGATCGCCGAACTATTGTATTAAAACAGTAATAGTATATCCATGTAACGATCAACAATACAAATAGATGGATCTCGTGATGAGAACACGGAATGTTAACATCACAGAATAAGATTGATAGTAAATGAAGAACACTAACACAAATGTAAATAAATTTTGAAGTGTATTGCTCTCTGAATTGAAACTATTACAATTGAGTGTGAAATCAAGAAATGAACAAAAGCTTACTAATTACATTACAAAACTTCTATATATACTAAACTAGAAGTTCTCGCGGGACTTAATGTTGTCGCGCGAGAAGCAAGTTTTCGCGCGGTAACTTTTGGTTCTCGCGTGACTTGATCTTGATCTTTATCTTGATTTGATTTCCCGAGCCTCCAGGTTCAACCCCCACAATCCACTATCTTTTTCTCATTCTATTAAAGAAATACGTCCGTTTACAACAAGAGCAAACCACATTCATCAAAATGCTTAAATTGTCAAAAAAGTTCACAAAACACAAATGTTTTCTTGCAACTATGACAACCACCAATTGAACTTGTTGAGCAAAATAATGTGCATAATATATGAAGCTATTTTCTTGTAATATCTTTGCTTTTAAACCATTAAGCTCGCCTAACATATTTTTTGCCCCATCGCAAACCATCTTAAATTCAAACAAAATTTCAAAGATGTAAGGCCCTCCTCCCGGGCACCCTTACAGTTGGATTTCAACATCATAAACACAAAATCTCATCTATATAAGTAGTAGAAAATTTAAACATCCGACATGATTCAATAATTACATCATACTATGATTACTATAACTATCTATCCCAACTATGTCAGGATGCTAGTCTCGACCAATGCCAACGCCAATGCCAATGCCAATGCCAGGTAGCTTCCGTATTCATGCCAAGCTCATAATTTTACTTGTGTAACATACGTGTCAAACCAATATGCATACAAAAGTCAGCAACGGTGAGTGAGCTCTAGGCTTACTTTAACAAAACAGTTTAATCAAATCTCTATGCACTTATCAATCATGCATTAGCGGTACATTTTACATTACCTTTAATTCATACTTTATTCGACTACCATACTTCATACTTTAAGATCTTCCGTTATACTACACTTTGTAATTTACCCTGTATCTTTTTGCTTAAGGTATAGTAAGACTTCGTTAACATTTATCATATTAATTCTTTAACCGTACTTAAGCATTTACTTTATGGTAAGCATGTAATTCGTACATAACTCCTTTAGCCATTGCTCGTGTGATAACACAAGACTTTAATGTCGCTTGCCATTACGCACGACTCATGTCACTTGAAAAGTATGCAAGACTCCTTATCACTTGCCATTACGCAAGACTCCTATCTCTTGCAACATATGCAAGACTCTTGTTTTGAGGCTTGAAATAAGTCTAGACCTCTATGCTTGCAAGACTTCTTTAGCATTTTTCACAGCTGTGCTTTAACAAGGTAACAATTCTTGAATTATTATTCAAGTTCATTAACATGTGAACTTTACTATCTTTAATGTTAATTCTTTCATATTCACTTTATCTTTAACTGTAGTATTACATGTAACCTTTGTTCTTTCTTTAACTATGAAATTATATATATATATATATATATATATATATATATATATAGAGAGAGAGAGAGACTTTACCTGTTTATAATACAGGGATACTCATACGCATACGCAGCTAGAAACCTAGGAGAGTCCAGCTAACTATGTGGAAACTACTTATCGCACGAGAACCTCACCATACACAACTACATAACATGCGAGAACTACAACATTCGCATGACTAAATGTAATTTTTGTTCATTTATGTAAAGAGTATAAATTGACTATGTGTAGTCATTTTTAGAGGGGAATCGAACACAAAGGGAATTAAGCACAAACTAGAGAGAATTGAGGCTAGAGAGAGAAACAATTACGTTGAGTGTGTGTGAGCATAGGCGAAGCTTCACTAGGGCCGGGGGGCCGCCACCCCCCCTGTTTTTTTCACCAGTAGTGTTAAATTTTAGTCCGATAGTGTAAATTTTTGGCGAGGTAGTGTAAATTTTTATATAAATATCAAGTTCGCCCCCCCTAAAAAAAATTAATTTCGCCACCGCCCCCCCTACGATATAGTTCAAGCTCCGCCGTTGAGTGTGAGAATGAATTTTCTTACAAACTCCCTTTGTAATCTCCTAGCATCAATCATCCGTCTGAATGAATGAAATTTTTATGAATATGTGTTCTTGAATTATTAATCATTGGTTCATCATCATACACTAAATCTTATTTAGATCTTCATTTGAAATCATCAACGGGTCTGTGAGATTCCGCATCACAGATCTGATAAACGACAACAATACGTACGATTGCAATATTTGATCCATCACAGAATCGATTTTCCACACAAATACGTTCTATATCAATCAAAACTATTATACTTTATCAAAACATTCAATACGGTATGCATATTAGCCCCAAATTATAGAAATCATGTAAAAGAGAGGTCTAGAACTCACCTTATGATACTCGTACGAGAACTTTACACTACTTTGCACTACTTTCTCTCTCTAAACTTTCACCTTTCACTTTCTAAACACAGCAGATTAACTTTTTGCATTAAGTGAGATCAATTGGTTGCTCTGGCCTATTTATAGGTTTCCTTTCTACTACAAGTGTTCTCGCGCGAGACTTTCGAGTCGCGCGAGAACCTCCTTTCACGCGAGAACTTTAGTTTTTTTCCTTAGGAAAATTTGGGATGTTACAAGTCTATCTCCTTTATTTTGGTTTTCTCCATGAAACCTATTATACTCCAAATAATGGAGCATAGTGCTGTCTCATTTCATCTTCAGATTCTCAAGTGGATTCTAATCCTTTCCTATGCGTCCACTGTACCCGGACGAGCGAAACCCCTTTATTCCTCAGTTGTTTCTTCTTCCTGTCTATTAGTGCTACCGGCTGCTTTATGTAATTCAATTTGTTATTTATCTCCATGTCCTCAAGTGGAACATAGGCATCCCCATCTACTAAACACTTATACAGATATGATACGTGGAAAGTAGGATGAATTCCACTTAACTCGTCTGGTAGTTCCAGCGAATATGCCACTTCCCCACACGAGCTATTATTTTGAACGGCCCAACAAATCTAGGACTTAGTTTCCCTCTCTTTCTGAATCGAATGATTCCCTTCCAAGGTGAATCGTTTAGCATTACTTCATCACCGACATTAAACTCTATTGGTCTTTGTCGTTTGTTAGCATAGGACTTTTGCATATCCTCGGTAGCTTTCATATAACCTTTAATTCTTTCTAGCTTTTCGTTTGTAGCCTCTATGACCTGGATACTCCCCAATTCCTTCTGTCCGATATCGCCCCAACACACTGGGGTTCTACATTTTCGACCGTAAAGCATTCCATATGGGTGCATACCAATACTAGCATGGTAACTGTTATTGTATGAAAATTCTACCAATGGTAGGTAACTATCCTAGCTCCCACCAAAGTCTATGATACACTTCCGAAGCATGTCCTCTAACATCTAAATGATCCTTGGCCATCCGTTTGTGGGTGGTATGCTATACTAATGTGAAGTGTGTTCCCCATGGCATCATTGAACTTCTTCCAAAATTTGGATGCTAATCGGGTGTCTCTATCAAAGGCAATCAACATCTGCACTCCATGGTGGGTAACTATTTCGTTAATTAACAACTCAGCTAGCTGCTACAAGTTATACGTCTCTTGGATTGGTAGAAAGTGAGCACTCTTCGTCAACCTGTCGACTATAACCCATATGGCGTCATAACCTTTAGCGGTACAAGGTAGGTTAGTTAGGAAGTCCATGGTAACATGCACCTATTTCCACTCTAGAATCTCTAAGGTCTTGATCTTCACGTATGGCTTCTGATGTTCCATTTTATCTTGCAGACAAGTCAAGCATTCTCCATGTATTTTGCTACATTTGCCTTCATTCCTGGCCACCAATTGTTTCTTTTTAAATCTTAGAACAACTTGGTTATTCCTGGATGAATCGAGTAGCGAGTCTTATGGGCTTCATCTAACACTTTCTTCTGTAGACCTCCGGTGTCACGGACCATATTTGCCCAAATCTGGTTTTAACATCAATATTTTAGGCTTTTATGGTCTGTGAAGATAGTTCATTTGACACCATATATATAATGTCTCCATATCTTTAGCGCGAATACCATAGAAGCCAACTCCAAATTATGTATAGGGTAATTGCTTCATGAGTCTTTAACTATCGGGACGCGTACACAATGACCTTGCCTCGTTGCATCAAGACACACCCTAACCCTTGATAAGACGCATTAGAATAGACAACTAAATCTTCATTCCCATTTTGGCAATGCCAAGACAAGGGCTTGTGTCAGCTTTTAGTTCTATAAATGCATTCTCTTGATTGTCGCCCCATTCATACGTTACATTCTTCCTTGTTAATTTTGTTAGTGGTGAGGCAATCTTGGAAAAATCCTGGGTAAACCTTCTATAATAACATGCCAATCTGAGGAAACTTCAGATTTCAGACATCGTTTTTGGTGAAGTTCACTGCATCGCTGCCTCTACTTTAGCGGGATTACCCATAATCCCTTATGGGTTGATCACATGGCCCAGAAACTGACTGAACCTCATGTAATCAAAACGCGTATTTGGAAAACTTTGCATACAACTTCTCCCTTATTAGGGTTTCCAGAATTTCACGGATGTTACAAGCCTGGTCTCCCTGGTTCTTTAAGTAGATCTGGATATCGTCTATGAACACTATCACTGATTTGTTAAGCATCGGTCAAAAAACCATATTCATCAAATCCATAAATGTCGCAGGAGCATTGGTCAGTCCAAACGACATCACAAGAAACTCATAGTGCCCATATCGAGTCCGAAACACTGTCTTTGGGATATCCTACTCCTTTACCTTTAGCTGGTGATATCCTGACTTGAGGTCGATCCTCGAGAACCAACTTGTACCTTGCAACTGATCAAAAAGATCGTTGATCCTAGGTAACGGGTACTTATTCTTTATCGTTAGCTTGTTTAGCTCTCTATAATCTATACACATTCTCATGCTACCATCCTTCTTCTCTATAAACAGCACCGAAGCACCCCAAGGTGAAATGCTCGGTCTAATGAAACCTTTATCGAGAAGATCCTGTAGTTGGGTTAGTAATTCCTTCATCTCTAACAGATCCAAACGATAAGCCGCTTTAGCGACGGGTTGAGCTCCTAGCACAAGGTCAATCTGAAACTCTATCTCCTAATCAGGCGGTACCTCTGTAAAGTCCTCCTGGAACACATCTAGAAAGGCACGCACCATGGGCACATCTTCCAACTTTATCGTTTCAGCTTTAGCATCCTTAACATATGCCAAGAACGCTCCGTACCCTCGCCTGATAAACTTTTCTACCTTCATCATGGATATCATCTTTGGAATTTTGTAGACTTTATCGCCGTATACAATACCTAGGTTACGACCAGGCGCTTTCACTTGAATCATCTTTCGTCGACAAAATGTATTTGCTTCATAGGCGGCCAGCCAATCCAAACCCAACACAACATCAAATCCTCCTAGGGTCATAACAAACAACCTAGCAGGGTCTTTATCACCTTCTAACTCAATACGACAATCCTCTAAGGCCTCAGTTGTCTTATAGTCTTTTCGATATCAGTTTCGAATTCAAATACATGATCAATTTCTTTAGCCTTACCCTTAATCGAATCATAGAAAGTAGCAGCTAAGAAACTTTTAGTTACACTAGAATCAAAAAGAGTAGAAGCAAGTATGTTATTAACCAGAAACATACCTGACACCATATCAGGTTCAGCTCTGGCCATTTCTCGTGTCATCTTGAATGCTCTAACCTTGGCCCTTGGCCCTTGGCCTATCAATGCCTTCCTTTCTTTCTCTAACTCTTTCCCTTTACTCGAGTCCACCATCTTTGCCCCTTTACACTCTTGACTGTAATGCTCCATCTTGCCATAGTTGTAGCACTTTATCAAATTAGGGCAATCTTTGGAGAAGTGCCCAGTCTTCCCACACTTGTAACATAGGCTTGACCCTAGCCTACATTCACCTACATGCTTCCTTCCATATTTCCGACACTAACCGGACAGTTCCACCTTCATCTTCTTGGTCTTATCAGCAGACCTCTCACCCTCCCCCCATCTCTTTATATCTCCAGACCAACTCTTCTTCTTCACCTCCTCAACAGGCTCATCAGCAACCACATCATCAAAGACTATCCCACTCAATTCTACCACAGATTCAAAAGTCTTCAGCCCACTCGCCTTAACATACGTTCTGACCTTTGAAGGCAAACCCTGCGCGTTGCACTTTTCCTTCTCTCTTAAGTATTCACCAAGTGAGGCACCAACCTTGCCATCTCAATAAAACCAGATGTGTACTACCTGTGTGTCAAACTGCAAGCCTTGAATCCTAAGAATTCACTCTCCACTCGATCAATCTTGTTTTATGGATAAAATTTCCTCGTCACCATCTCTTTCAGGTTGTTCCACTTCAAATTCCTAAACTCACGGGGGTCCGTGGTTTGCTTGATGGTGTTCTACCAATGAATAGCTTCTTCAACAAATGAGTGAGCTGCAAATTTCACAACTTCCATCTAAGACACCCACTGTAGTATGGCAATAGCATCACTCTTGCCATCCAAGGATAGGGAATTGCACACCTTGAAAATACGATAGGAGCACCCTTTTGCGAACTCTCCATAAGTCACATCCTCCTCATCTATCCTATCTTTTCTTGAGCCTTCACTGATACCCTCACTATCTTTCTTGCTATCTTTGTTCTTCGCCTCTAGAGTCCATTCCTTGGTCACTTCCTTTAAGGCTTCTGTCATGATTGAAGGCATAATATCATAAAGAATATTGTGAACCTCTTCGGCGATGGCTTCTCTAACAACAGGCTAGAGGGTAATCCTCTCTTTAGAATGACAAGAATTTTCCTCATTGGTGGTGTGAACCAAATCCATAGGCACATCATCAGCTATTGACCTTCGGCCCCCGGTGACCGATGGTCTACCTCTGACGCCACCACGAGCACCTCCATGTGTAGCTTTTCTTCCAGCCATAACTTCCTATAAAGTATAAAATCCAATGTTGTCATTTCAGGTAATAGTCGAGATCATGTCAAGTATTGCAAGTTTTTAATGATAGTGGCCAGTTGTAATTAATTACTTACTTTACTTTACATGTCCCAAACATTCCCATTGATAAGTCACATCAGTTCTCAATCCTACTACGGGAATTATAATATCCTAGGAATCTTTATAACCATAAGAATCTAACTTAATACCCTAACTTTAATCTTTTTGCATCAAGCTCTTGGTATTTGGTCTGCGGACCACATCTGCAGACATCTGTAGCAGAAGAGGTGGACCAAACCTATGCAGCCAGCAAGAAGAAGACTGTTTGGTTTTTTAACTTCTACAAACTGTTAAAGAAGACTGTTGGTGGTGGCGATGGTGGCGGACGGTGGGTGGCGGCGGACGGTGGACAATGGCGGACGGTGGGTGGTGGGGGATAGTGGGTGGTGGTGGACGGTGGGTGGGGGGACGGTGGACAATGGCGAACGGTGGGTGGTGACAGATGATGGACGTCGACGGTGGTGGTCATGGACGGCGGTGGTGGTTGTGGACGATGGTGGTGGTGGTGGTGGTGGTGGTGGTGGTGGTGGTGGTAGTGGACAATGGGTGTTGGTAGATGGTGGGTTAACTCTTCGCAGACCTTAGAAGTGGCTATGCCAAGTCTACACCAAGAAGAGTTCACGTAGACGTTTTTCAATGAAACGTTTTCGGAAAAACAAACAGTGTATAGATGGCAATGTCTACGCGTGGTCTGCATGGCGCAGACAGAAGAGCCTGCATAGACCTTTTTCAGAAAAACAAACACCCCTTAAATCTCTCAAACTATGGCTCTGATACCAACTTGTAAGGCCCTCCTCCTGGGCACCCTTATAGTTGGATTTCAACATCATAAACACAAAATCTCATCTACATAAGCAGTGGAAAATTTAAACATTCGACATGATTCAATAATTACATCATATTATGATTATTATAACAATCTATCCCCAGCCATGCAAGGATGCTAGTCTCGACCATATGCCAATGCCAGGTAGCTTTGGAATTCATGCCAAGCTCACAATTTTACTTTTGTAGCATACCTGTCAAACTAATATACATACAAAAGTAAACAACGCTGAGTGAGCTCCAAGGTTACTTTAACAAAACACTTTAATCCAATATTTATGCACTTATCAATCATGTGTTAGCGGCACATTATACATTAGGTTTAATTCATACTTTATTCGATTACCATACTTTATACTATAAGATCTTCCGTTATCTTCATACTACACTTTATACTTCACCACTATATCTTGTTGCTTACAGTTTAGTAAGACTTTTTTAACATTTATCATATTGATTCTTTAACCGTACTTTAGCATTTACTTTATCTTAACTTTATCTTTACTTTATGGTGAGCCTATACTTTATACAGAACTCCTTTGGCCATTGGTCGTGTAATAACACAAGACATTACTGTCGCTTGCCATTACGCAAGAGTTTTGTCACTTGCAACGTTTACAAGAACCCTGTCGCTTGCCATTACGCAAGACTCGTGTCACTTGCAACATATGCAAGACTCATGTGTCGAGGCTTGAAATACATCAAGACCTCTATGCTTGCAATACTTCTTTAGCATTTTTCATAGCTGTGCTTTAACAAGGTAACAATTGTTTAATTATTATTCATGTTCATTAACATTTCACATGTGAACTTTACAATCTTTACTGTTAAATCTTTCATATTCACTTTATCTTTAACTGTAGTATTACATGTAACCTTCGTTCTTTCTTTAAATATGAAATTATATATATATATAGACAGACTTTACCTGTTCATAATACAGGAATAGTCATACGCATACACAACTAGAAACCTAGGAGAGTCCAACTTACTATGCGGAAACTACTTATCGCACAAGAACCTCACCATACACAACTACATAACGTGCGAGAACTACACCATTCGCATGACTAGATATCGCGCGAGAACTATCTTTCTCGCATAACAATATTACATGCGAGAACAATTCTTCGTGTGATAACTTGTCTTACAAGTTTACCCTGTCGCGTGAAAACTTTCATTATAACCCTTAAATGCGAGAACCTAATTGCTCGCGCGAGAACCAGGGTTCTACCCAAAACTTCAGCCCCAAGTCATCGATTCTCAAGCTATTTTAACGTCCAAATATGATCTATATAAATCAAAACTATTATACTATATAAAAACATTCAATACGGTATGCATATTAGCCCCAAATCATAGAAAACATGTAAAAGAAGGGTCTAGAACTCACCCTATGATACTCGCACAAGAAATTTACACCAACCAAAAGCTTTTCGATCAGGAGCTACATAATCATGCATTAATTACAAACCATTAATAGTTGTATACTTACATCGAACATTGCCGAATACATACCTTAAACACCACTTTGCACTACTTTCTCTCTCTAAACTTTCGCCTAGAATACATACCTTAAACACCAATTTGCACTGCTTTCTCTCTCTAAACTTTTGCTTTTCTCTTTCTAAACATAGCCGATGAACTTTTCACGCGAAGTGAGATCAATTGGATGCTCTGGCCTATTTATAGGTATCCTTTCACCTGCAGGTGTTCACGCATGAGAACTTTGAGTCGCACGAGAACCTACTTCCACGTGAGAACTTTATTTTTCTCTTTGGGAAAATTTGGGGTGTTACAAAAGAAAAATAATTGAATACTTTTCATCGCACTTGTTTAGTACTATATTGTTCATCACATTTGTTCTTTTCACTACTGTTTGCCGCATTTCTAGAAAAGCTACAGTTCGACACATTTCCATAAAAGAACTGTTCACCGCATTTCCCTAAGTGATCTGTTCATCGCATTTCTTAGAAAAGCTACTGTTTAGCGTATTCGCTTGAAGATATTGTTGATTTAGCCCATACTGTTGACTGATTGTATTATTGAACTTAAAATTCAATCTAAAATCAATTCACCTAAGTTACAATTAATCTAATAAATATTCAAGCAATTTAAAATCAAAAAATTCTAAACATGGATACTAAAGTTCATCTAAACTTAGACATAATCTAAAGCCACCTATCTTAAACATAAACTAGAGTTTAAACAATCAAAAGTTGGAATTATATCATTAGAGTTGATCATGATTATTGGATTTCTGTCTGCAAAGGTCAATACATCCCTACTACTCTTGATGCTCACTAATGCATAAATGTGTAGATTCCAATTGAAGATCCCTCATTGAATCTTGTGTTGGAAACTGACGGGAAACTTGGTTTATTTTGAGTGTAAGATTTCACACAGAAACACACATAATATTCATATACATACGTTCATCCACATACAAACGACAAGTTCAAAAGGGTATTTACACTCTTACAAATGATAGCTATTTAACTAACTAACATTGATTTAACAGTAACTAACTTAACTAACCCTAACTACTAACGGTGTTAAGTGATAGCGAAGTAGGCGGATGAAGGAGGTGGTTATGGGCTGCAGATGAAGGGGTTATTGTGCTTGGTTAATGGGTATTTAAATTTAACTCAATAATCTCTCCCTTAAATTTAACATTCCTTCATCTTCAACTTTCTTGACTTTACTTCTTATAACAAGGTTGGTTCATCATCATCACATACGAGATTGGATTCTTGCTGCTTATCTTTCTCCTTGTTTTTCCACTTGTTCTTCCATTTGGTGCATTCATATGCAAAGTGACCAAATCCTCCACGTTCATAACACCTTAATTTGTTTTTGTCTTTGTAATCTTGAGTGACATTTTTCTCGTGATCTTTTCTGTTGGATCATATGTGGATGATATGAGGCTGGTGCAACCAAAACAACAATTAGAAGATTTTGAAGTACAAGTAAAGAAGTCTTCCAAAGACAAAGCTGCTCTTTCGAAGACAAGTTGAAGATCTTCCGAAGCACAAGGATGAAGAACTTCCGAAGATAGAACTCAGTCTTCCGAGACTAAGTAGTTCTCCTTCCGAAGTATAAGCACTTAGAAGATTAAAGACAAAGTCTTTCGAAGAATGAAGTCATGAAGACTTGCAGAAGTCTCGGAAGAAGTTGATTCTTCCGAAGTATAAAATGCCTTCAGAAAAACTCATTCTTCCGAAGCCATTTAAGCTTTGGAAGAATCAACTATGAACCAGTGGACATAAGTATGGTCCGACTGACACTCGCTGCCAACTTTGATATACTGAATGGCGCTTTCCCACGCCCATGTAGTTGACCATACTTTAATCCACTATTCACCTTTATCAATTAGTATAGTTACCAACTTTAGATAGTAACAAAAGGTAAGTCATGGACATGTCATGACTACCTAATCTAAGATATTAGTTTATCTTAGACACCTTACTTCTAGCAATGTAGTATTTGTCTGGTTGTAATTTCCAGCTGGTTTTCCAAGTATAACTGGCTGTAGATAGTAGTATATATAGTTTCTCATTGTAACTCCTAGAAGGCAAGTAAGAGTCTTGTAATATTGAGTTGAGAAGTAATATAACAAGTGTTTTGAAAACCATTTCTGTGTTCATTAACTTAGTATATTATTATCAACTTAGACAAGAGATTCTGCTTCACCTATCCGAGTGAGATCAAGTGAGTTTGAGAGATAAAACTTGTGTTGAGAGACCAACTTTGATCTTGCAATTGGTATCAGAGCTCTTCAGGCTCTTGATTGTGAGATCTAACCATCCCAAATCATCCTTGTTTCATCACTATCTCTCACTTCATTCAAATGGCCCTTAACCAAAAGTCTATTGAGTCTGAGATGGGAACCATGACCAAAGCTGTAATTATCACTCCTGATAACTTTAGCGCCTGGTGCCAACATATTGAAGACTTCATCAAGTATCAAGATAGCTGAATGTGGAGGTCTGTCACTCATGGTTCTTACAAGCCAAAGGTGGCATCTCTGGCTGGCAATGATGTCATGATTAAGAAAGCTGTTGAAGACTACTCAGATGAAGACTTCAAGAAGATGGAGATTGACTGCAAAGCCATGACTGTGCTGCTTACAGCCATACCAAACTCCATAATGGTAGGCTTTCAGCACTGTGAAACTGCTAAAGATCTATTTGATGCTTTGACGTTGATGTACTCTCGTTCTACTGATTCCAAAGAGTCTAAGAAAGATATGCTGAAGCAGTCATTTGAGAACTTCACACACGTTGCTAGTGAGACCCTGAGTCAGCAAAACTTCAGGTACATGGACTTAATCTCTTCTCTTCAGTCTATGGGAGTAACTTTTGAAAAGAGAGACATTGTAAGAAAGTTCATGAGTGCACTTTTTTATTAATGGACCTTTTACTGTGTCTTAATCAAGAGAACTAAGAATCTCAACACTCTCACCATGACTAAACTATATGGAATCCTTGATGGATATCATATGGAGATGGAAACTCCAAAAAGCCATCAAATGAACAGAAGCTCAAACCTTCCTGTCAGCAATGCTCTACAGGCGGCTGAAGGTTCAAGAACTCCCCAGCCCTAGTTGTACCTGAACTACCCACAATAACCATCATCCTCTTTTGGACCCTACATCACATTTCTTGAGACACCCAAGTCTCAACAAGCTCAACATAATCCTTTTCAGGATAATTGTGCTTTTGCTTCAGGAAATGATCACTCCGGAGATTTTCAATTCTGCTTTGATGATCTCGAGTGTTTCAGCCCAAATGATGTGGAATACATGGACATTGTTCAGCAGATGGCTCTTTTAACCTACAGAGCAAAGAAGTTTTTTAAGAGAACTGGAAGGCAATTCCCTCAAAACCCAACCAACGGTAAATTTGGGTTTGACAAATCAAAGGCCAAGTGTTACAACTGCAATCAACTTGGTCATTTTGCAAGAGAAAGTAAGGCTCCTAAATCCAATCCTGGAGCACCTCAAGCCTCCCAACATCCTGCTACCCCAAAATCTGCTGCCAAGTCAACTGAACAACAAACTGCAGTTGTTGCTCAAGAAGTTGATTGGAGCTTTATGGTGCAAGATGTCACTCCTGCTCAAGTTCTCATGGCTAGAACTGAAGATAGTAAGGTATATGAACATCTCTGTACTCCAGCTTGTAGTGCTAAGGTTAAACTGTATCAGGACTATAACATGGAAGTTAAATCTGATATTGAATCCTTAAATATATTAAAATCTGATTTTAAGAGAGTAGAATCTGACTACAAACTCAAAACTAAAGACTTAGAGAAAACTGTATCCTCTTTAAAACATGAACACTCAAACTACATGGTTCAAATAAAGGACTTAATCTCCAAGTTAACTGAGGCTCAAGCCCAGCTAGTAATAGCTGAGGCTAAAGCAAAGAAGTATGCCATTGAAGAGCATAACTTCAACACCATCATTGCATCATCCTCCCACTCAAAGATGTGTTATCAAAACAAAAGTGGGTTGGGAACCAATGAAATTGCTCCACCATACTCTTATGTGTTTGTTAGACAGCCAAGATGTGGCACTGATGAGCAAGAGGTTCCCACTATGACCCATAACCCAATAAGCAGAAGAATGACGCAACAATGGTGACCACCACAGGGAAGGATAAGGTAGAAAACCTCATCCATACAGTTGATGATCAACCCTTAACCACCAAAGAAAGAAAGAACAAACTCAAGGCAGCAAGGAAAACTACCAAAAACGTGGCTGAGTCAAAGTTGAAAATAGACCCAAAGCAAAAGGGTGTATTCATCTCGGCTGGATTCCAAGTGGTTAGAAATTCTGATCTAGGAAAAAAGTGTAGTACCAACATTTCTATCTAGCTGAACGATCAGAAGTAGAAGGGGAAGACTGTTGAAGATAAAAAGAAGTGCAAGAAACAACAATCCACATGCCCCATCAAGAATAACATTGAGTGCATAATGTGTGGTCTGCGTAACCACATGGCTAAAGATTGTTACTACAATCCAGCAAGCACACATTATGCAAACAATGTTAAGAAAGAAGGAGTCAAGGATGGTTTCATATTTGGACCTTATCATATGGTTCAAATGTCAAGAAAAGGTAAGCTTGTTTCTGAAGCCAAGTTGCTTTCGGAAGAAACACATTCTTCTGAAAGGAAAATAGCTTCAAAGGACAAGCCCAAGAGAAAACAAAGAAACAAAAGAAATCTTTTGAAACCTTTCGAGAAGAAGAGTGCTTCGAAAGAAAAGGTGGTGACAACTTCTTTCGATAAGAAAGAAGCCTCGAAAGCAAGTAATGCTGCTCAAGCCTCCACAAGCTCATCTACACAGATCAACCATGGGATGGAATGGAAGATCAGAAAAGATGATGCAGTCCAAACCTTTTCTTCACAAACCATAATTGAACCCCCTTGCATACATTTTGGTACAATTATCACATCTACATTGGAAGAAACCAAGACCAATAAGGCTTGGGTTTCCAATACTAACTAATCATTTCACCTTATGTGTAGGGACATCCACATGACAAAAATGGAAATGTTTGGATTATAGACAGTGTTATGCTCCAGGCACATGACAAGAAACAGATCTCTTCTTCAACAGTTTGAACAATTAATGGAGGTCTTGTTCAGTTTGGAGGTGAAGCCGGAGGATACATTTCTGGTAGAGGTAGTGTATCCAATGGTAAGTTGAAAGTTGACAAAGTAAACTTTGTCAAACAGCTTGAACCCAATCTTTTAAGTGTTTCTCAATTCTTTAACCAAAAGCATCAGATGCTTTTCACAGAACATGAGTGCATTATCCTCAAACCCGGGATAACAATTCCTCAGGAATTGGTGCTTCTTAGATCTCCAAGGAAAGGGGATATGTACAAGCTGGATATGAACAATGCTTCCCCACTGGGTGAAGTATCATGCTTTCTTTCCAAAGCTAATGGTGATGAGTCAACTCTGTGATATAAAAGAATGTGTCATGTTAATTTTAAAAGCATGAATAAATTGGTTAAAAATAACTTGGTACATGGTACATGGTGTGCCTAAAAAGGAATTTTTCTGTAAAGATAACTGTGTTGCCTATCTGAAAGGGAAGAAACACAAGTCATCTTATAAATCCAAAGAAGTTAACTCTATCATCACTCCATTACACTTATTGCACATGGATCTATTTGGTCCCACAAGTATAATGAGCATTAGAGGGAAATCATACTGTCTTGTGATTGTTGATGATTTTACAAGATTTACAAGGGTATTCTTTTTAAGAACTAAAGATGAAACTACTGAAACTTTAAAATCTTTTATTCTTAAAATAGAAAATCAAATTGATCATAAGGTAAAATTATCAGAAGTGATCAAGAGACTGAGTTTAAGAATCAAGTTCTTGACTCATTCTGTAACTCAAAAGGGATTACCAGACAATATAATGCTCCTAGAACTCCTCAACAAAATGGTGTTGCTGAGGGGAGGAACACAACACTTATTGAGGTTGCAAGAACTATGTTAGCTGACTCAAAGCTACCTCTAACGTTCTGGGCAGAGACAGTTAGCACTGCATGCTATGTGCAGAACAGAGTTCTCATTGTTAAGCCCCATGGAAAAACCCTTATGAGTTATGGAATAAGAGGCCACCATTCATTGGCTTTCTTAGGTCTTTTGGCAGCTGGTGTACCATACTTAACACAAAAGATAATTTGGCAAAATTTGCTGAAAAGTCGGATGATGCTATCTTTGTTGGATATTCCTCAAACTCTATTGCTTATAGAGTATATAACATCAAAAATCAACAATTTGAGGAATCATCTAACATTGTTGTCAATGAGCACACTCCTTGTGTTAAGGGGAATGGCCCTGATTATATTTTTGACTTAAAATTGTTTTCAAACTATTCTAAACCATCTTGTGAGAATGTTTCAACTGGAACACGAAGTCAAAATGACTCATATGATGATTAACTGTTTGAGTTACCCAGACCTATTCCAAGTTCTCCAAGAGATCATGAAGATCAAGCTCCCACTACAGGAACTCCTAAAAGCTTGAACATCTCAGAAGACAGTGGAGCTTCAACAAGTTATCAGCAAACTGAGCCTCAAAACTCATCAGTTGATAACTCCATTTCTCAACACAAGCTAATAAAGATAGTAATCTAGAGGAACAGGCAACTGTTGACGCTTCTTCATAGTAAAATATCACTGATACTGTCACACATACATTCAATCAGTCCTCATTGAATGAGTGTGAGACAGCAGCTGGAAATGATACCCAAAATCCTAAGCAAAATTTCTCCAACTTGGATCTATCTATGCAACTAGATGTGATTCCTAGGCTCAGGATCCATAACACTCATCCAGCTAAAAACATCATTGGGGATGTCTCAGAAGGCGTAAGAACAAGAAATCAGACCCACAATGGGAATGTCTGCTTATACTCATGCTTTCTTTCTCAAATGGAACCCAAAAAGGTAGAAGAAGCTCTCAAGAACAAAAACTAGGTTGAATCAATGCAAGAGGAGTTGCTTCAATGCAAGAGGAGTTGCTTCAATACAAGACGAGTTGCTTCAATTCAAGAGACAAAAGGTATGGAACCTATGTCCACTACCACACCATTGGCACTAAGTGGGTGTTCAGAAACAAAAGAGATGATAGAGGTTTGATTATCAAGAATGAGGCAAGACTTGTAGTTTAAAGATACACACAGGAGGAAGGGATAGATTACACTGATGTCTTTGCACCAGTTGCAAGACTTGAGGCTGTGAGAATCTTCCTTGCTTATGCAGCATCCAAGAACTTCACAGTTTACCAACTTGATGTCAAATGTGCATTTTTGTATGGGGATATCGACAGAGAAGTCTATGTGTGTCAGCCACTAGGATTTGAAGACCCACAGCACCCCAACTATGTGTGCAAACTGGATAAAGCTCTTTATGGGCTGCACCAGGCACCTAAGCTGTGGTATGAGACACTGTCTCAATTTCTTCTGAAGCATGGCTATGCCGAAGGCACAATAGACAAAACATTGTTCATAAAGAAGTCTGGGAAGGACATTTTGCTTGTTCAGGTCTATGTTGATGACATCATATTTGATTCCTCAAATGACCAAATGTGCAAAGACTTTGAAAGCATTATGAAAAAGTTTGAAATGAGTTCCATGGGAAAGATGGATTTCTTACTTGGAATTCAAGTGAAGCAGATGGAAGAAGGGTTCTTCATCAATCAATCTAAGTATGTCAAGGATATCATAAAAAGATTTGAGATGAAAGATTGTAATCCAGCTAAGACACCTATACCCAGAAATCATAATCTTTGTCCTGACTCTGAGGGGGAGGATACTAATCAGCTTCACTACAGGGCAATTATAGGATCTCTAATGTATCTCAAAGCAAGTAGACCTGATATCATGTTTGCAACTTGCTTTTGTGCAAGATATCAGGCTGCTCCAAAGGTGTCTCACCTAATTGCTGTCAAGAGAATTCTTAGATACCTCAAAGGAGCTCCCAAGCTGGGTCTCTTGTATCCTAAGAAAAAAGACTTCAATCTCTACGGCTACACTTACAGTGATAATGGTGGCTGCAACATCAACTAGAAATCCATATTATGAGGATGTCAATTTCTTGGTGGAAGGATCATCTCCTGGCAATGCAAGAAGCAATCATGTGTCTCTACATCAACTGTTGAAGCTGAATACATTGCTGCTGAAAGTTGCTGTGCTCAGCTGCTATGGATTTAAAATCAGATGTTAGATTATGGTTTCAACTTCATGGAGACTCCTATCCACATAGACAACAAGAGTGTCATTTCTGTAACAAAAAATCCGGTCAAGCACTCTAAGACAAAGCACATCGACATCAAGTACCATTTCATTGAGATATTTATGAGAAACACTTGATCAAACTAGTCAAAGTTGATTCAAATGAACAACATGCTGACTTGTTCACCAAAGCTTTTGATAAACAAAGATTTAAATATTTAATCACAACTATTGGGATGATAAACATTGACTAGTTTATCTTTTTTGAAAATCTTTTTAATTTGTGTCTTGTTTATGTTGTCTTTATACAATCTAAGCCCTGTTACAAAAGGTTTTTCTTCAAAATTTCTAAATGTAAATTCTTTCGAAGAGAAATTTACCCTCGGAAGATATCTTTATAGATTTTCCGAAGGCAAATTCCTCTGCATAAGTATTCTCTTCCGAAGAGTTTTTGAGCCTCAGAAGAAAACTTGATCATAGATCATATTTACCTCCGAAGCTTATAAAACTTCTTCTTTTGGAAGACCTTTTTACTCTCGGAAACAAATTTGTCCATAAGACATGATTTGTCTTTGGAAGTAAAAGTGGCTTCGGAAGACAATACTAAGAGACCTGACAGTTTTCTCTCGAAATCAATTTTACTCTCGGAAGAAAACTTTACTGTGTAACGGAAATCTGTGGGCCCCACTCTGTAAAAAGTAACATTTTACTGATGATTGTCGGAATATTTTAAGTAATCCTTAACTTACCGCCCCTGTCAAATCAAACCTAAGCTGTCTTTTCACCTTATCGGTTTGATCTTTTACCCCCCCCCCCATTTAAAAACTCCTGACTTTCTTTCCTTAATTTCCTTATCTTCACAAAAGCCCCAAATTTCCATTATCTTCTTCTACACTCTTTCTCAAATTCCTCTAATCCCACAGTACTTTCGCAAACAATGGTCGTGAATCCTCAACATAACCAGGTCGCAATCCTTGATTCTTGTAAGGATGCCGACTTTGCCCCAATCATCCAATTTCTAACTCAATCAACATATTTCACCGCCCTCACTGTTAACCCCACTATCTACTCGAACCACATGGCCGAATTTTGGGCCAATGGTCAAAGCGACATGCTTAATGGAGAAAGGGTAATCAGATCGAGAATCTACGGGCAGGATCTTGTTATCAGTGAAAAAACCATCAGAGCATTTGGAGCTTCATAATGAAGGCGCCCCTATTGAATTCCCCAAATCTGATTTGGAGAACACCTACACTCAAATAGGCTACGGTGGCGATGTTAGCAAGTCAACTGTATACACGTTCAACTTCTCCTATAATTGGAAGTTCCTGCTGCATATCGTTCTCCACTCTCTCTCTCCAACAAATCAGGGCGATGGGATCAAATCTCGTATGATTTGGGCTGCCTAGTCCACGGGTTGGTCAAATGCCTCCGATTCAATTACTCAAGGTTTGTGCTGAATAACCTTAGAGGAAACCTCAACAGAGATCTATTTTATATGTATCCCAGGTATATTCAACACTTTATCAACTGTGAGCTGGACCAGGATCAGCTTTAATATGAAGATATCCTTTTTGTCCCTCACAAGAGGCCATGTATCTTCAGAACTTTGAAGAAGGTGTCCACCAACTTCACCGGAAGATTCACTGATCTTCTTCCGAGTATGCTTGAGCCAACGGCTCCTAGTGGCATCTCTATAGACCCAGCACGTGATGAACCCACACTAGACATCACCACTTCAATGCCAATCATTTCTTCCCACCTAATCAAAATCACATACCAAAGACACCCCAAACGCACCCTTATTCAATCTACTCTGATTGAACAAGTTCCCTCTGTTCAAACCAAAAAGGCTAGAGTGGAATTCAGGGCTCCCACTCAGCCAGAGGTCCAACCATCCTCCACCATTAACCTTAATATCAGTGTTGAGCCTCCTTAGTCTCAACCTGATGAGCCCACAACCCAAGCTGAAAGCCCTCATGGTGAGTCTCAACATTCTCCTAAGAAGCCAAAAAGGGACAGCCACGTCACTAGCTCAATGCTATTAGGTGCTGACCAAGGTCCTGGGTCATTAGGAATAACCTCTTTATCTTTTATTGACCTATTAACCCAATCTGATGAGGATCTCATGTTTCCTCAGGGCCATGATGTTGATCTCCCATACCACTCTTTAGATCAACTGAACCCCTGGGAACCTCTGATTTCTAGCCCACATCAGTTAGACCAAACTGAGGTGAGTCCCATAGATGTGGAGGGGACTCATGTAGATTCAGCTGCCACTACTGATAGTATGTCATTGGACTCTCAGGATAGTGGTAACATCAGTTAGACTGAGTCTATGGCAACCTTGCCACTTGATGCCTCTAAAAGAGACATCAGCATGCAAGGGAAACCAGGGCGCCAAGAAACCACATCTGGTGATGATGATGAACATACTACGTATGTTATCTCATCTCCCCGTGATTTTTCAAAAGAATATGAGGGAAGTCTGCAACTTACCATCAAGGACCTACTTTCTAAAGTCTCAAACCTTGAATCAAAGGTTAAGACTTTAGAGGATAGGTCTGCCACTCAGTAACTTGAGATTGAAAATCTCAAGGCTCAACTAGCTGAGAAATAGATTGAGAAGTCTGTTAGGCATGTACCAATTCAGGTTTCTTTAAGTTCTTCCTCCGGCTCATCTACTTCTCAAGATGATGCTACCAAAAAGGAGGAGAATGTATAGAAACAAAGACATGAGGAACCCAGCCTTGCTATCTCTTCACTTTACCCCACACAACAACACCCTGTAGCCATATTCCCTCAGCCTCCTCCCATTACAATTAAAGTAGACCCAAGGATGCTTATTGACCTCAATAGGTTCTTAACCAAATTTCTATTAAGCTCCTCCCTTGAACAACCCTCCCCAGATGTTGTCATTGCCTACTTTGGAGCTGAAGAGCTTTAAAGGTTGAGTGCACCACCTACCTCTGAGAAGGAAGGTGGTCAACCTAAGGTCCCTATTAAACTTGAGATTGACTTCAAAGGGGAAATAAGGACTGATGGCCTAGCAACTGACTCAGTTGGGACAGGTAGTGAAATTCCAATCTCTTCCGAAGCAGAAATTCAAGCTGCTGAAGGAATAGTTGAATTGTCTTCTTTCTCTGATGATCTGTTAATCACAGAGGCCATTCTTGACTTAGCCTCTAAGATAAACAGTGAGGACTTCCTCAAAACCCCTCTCTCTCAAACACAACAAGCACCACAAGCTTAACCCCTCTCTCCCCAACCTGAATTTCCTAAGCCAGAATCCCCAAAGGCTGAATCTTCCTCAGATTCTAAAGGAAAAAAGGAAAATGACTGCTAAAGAGCTTCTTGAGAAAGAAAGGCTGGAGAAGCTAAAAAAGAAATGTAGACTTGACACTTGAAAACTGCAAGCAGCAACAGCAGCTCAAGAGTTTATCAACAATAGGATGAGAGTGGAGGTGATAGATAGTCTCATCAGCCTGGGAATGGTTAATGAAGAAATGCTTCTACTCCTACTTGATGAGCTTGTGCAGTTGGAAAAGGCAACCCTGCTACAAAAGGAAGAAGAAGAAGCAGCAAGGTTAGCCGTAGAGGAAGAGAGGAGGAGAAAGAAAGAAGAGGCTGACCAATGGGAAAGGATGGAGAGAATAGCCTTCCTATGCTCAAGGGGCTATTCTCAGGAGGAGTTGACTCCTCATGAAAATGACACGATCTTGTTTCTTTTTCATAAAGAAAAAGATCAAATCAACAAGAAGAGGAAGAAGGCTACAAGGGAAAAGCTGAAGGAGAAGAAAAAGAAGGAGGAAGAGGCCCAACTTGCGGCTACCAAAAGGGTGGGAGACAAAGACCGGATGAAAGCTTGTCTCAGGGCCCATGGCTTCACAGGCAGGCAAGTAGGTCCCATGTCTCAGAAGACCCTACAGCGACTTGTCAGTGAAATCAAAGTTGAGATTCGCTTAGGAAGAAGGAAGGCGGTAACTCAATCTCAAGATGTACAGAGTATGGTACCCAAACAAACATCCAAACCTCAACCAACAGAACCTGAATCGACAACTTTTCCCTTCCCATCAAAACTAAACCTACCACTGAACCTTACACCCCTGAACCCACACCATCAACCTTACCTACACCCTCATACATTGCCTCTCAACAACCACCACCATTACCCATCCTGAAACCCAAAACCCAACCATTACCCAAGCCATCCTCTGAACCATCCAAGCCTCTGACCTTAGAGGAATACAAGGAGATCAAGAGAAAGCTCACCAACTGCACAACCTTGAGCGAAATATCTTGTGAGGAAGAGTCAATTACACTAAAGTTCATTGACGGCTCTTCCTGCTCCCTCGTAGGAGATGAATTTCTTGATCTGCCTAGGGGAACACTGGACCAAGCTCTTCAACTTCTAGCAATCAACTCTAACACTCTCAAGGAAGAATAAAAGAAGTTGAGAAGAAGATTGGTGACTCTGCTGGATACAGGAAAGGGGACGAACTATCAAACCTGCCCCTCAATCCTCGAAAGCAAATTGTCCACTAGAGGTTTGATGAACCTTCTCACAGCTTTGCTGTCGAAAGGGAGAATGGCGAAGTCGGCAGACTTAACACATCATCTCTACTACACTCCAGCAGATTCAATCTTACTGAGTTAGCAAAGAAACCATTCTCCAACCCCTCCAACTCTCAAGTGGCTGCTCACATCAGAAACCATCTAAGCAGCCTTCATCTTGCTGAGCTCATAAAGAAAGCAAAGATTGAAGAAGAGTTGAAGATGAGAAAGGAAGAAAAAGAGGGTGCCACTACAAAAGAAAGTTCATTCCTTCAAATGGTTGAAGGCCCTGCTTTAGATTTCATAGTTAGATGGGAGTATGACTACAATTCCCATCAACTAACTCTATTCAGAGGGCCACAGCAGAGTGTACATGTCATTCAGAGCAACAGACTAGATCTTCTATCTACGAATGACTTGTAATTTTCTTATTTTAAGTGCATTTGATTATGTTTAATTATATTTCTTTTCATGTATAGTGTTAACTAGATCAATGAACATCTTGTTGAAAAGCTCATTATACACTTATTATTTTTCCTTAAATTGGAAGATATAAAAGATGACTCTTATTAGAGCACAAGGCCAAACAAATAAAGGAGACATATGTATAGCAGATAATGGACCTACACACACTATACTTAGATCCAAGAAATATTTTTATGAAATGAAACCAACAAAAGGAACCACTGATACAATATCAAGTCCTATAGACTTGATAGAAGGAGTTGGAAAGGCTAAATTAATATTAGCAAATGGTACAAAACATTTAATAGCAAATGCCTTATTTTCATGATTTAGATGTGGAAGTACAAACTTATTAATTCTCGTGGTCGTGGACGTGGTTGCGGCTGTGGTCGTGGTCATGGACAACGAACTACCAATTTTAGCCACCAAAATAAGTTTAAACATGAAGCTTGTACTTCTCAAAATTATGACAATTCATGTTTTAGATGTGGAAGTACAAACCACTATTCAAAAGCTACTCCACATCTATGTGAACAATACCAAGCATCCTTTAAAGGGAAAGAGAAAGAAGTGAACCATGTGGTTAACTTTGATGACATCAACGTTGAGCTAAATACCTCAGATTTTATCGGCGACTTGGAACTTTGAAAGGTATGTTGCTAGATTATAATAATTGTATGCAACAATTATGTAATTCTCTTATTTTAAGTGCCTTTAATTATGTTTAATTATATTTCTTTTCATGTATGATGTTAACTAGATGAATGAACTTCTTGTTGAAAAACTCATTATACACTTATTATTTTTTCTTAAATTCGAAAATATAAAAAATGACTTGTATTAGAGCACAAGGCCAAACAAATAAAGGAGATATATGTATAGCAGATAGTAGAGCAGATCTAAGAAATATTTTTATGAAATGAAACCAACAAAAGGAGATACAATATTAAGTCCTACAAACTTGATATAAGGAGTTGGAAAGGCTAAATTAGTATTTGATAGAAAATGCCTTATTTTCCTCAAGATCAACAAGAAACTTATTAAGTTTCAAAAACATATATCATAATGGATATGATCTCGGTCAATCACCATTGAAAATGAAAAATATTTACATATCATGAGCAAAAGTAACATATTAGAAAAACTACTAATGCTCCATTCTGGTTTGCATTACACACATATTAGTGTGCCACAAGCACATATGGCAGTTAAAGAGAACTTTTGTAATGTTAAGATATTCAAGTTATGGTATGATAGATTAGACCATACGGGGTCTACAATGATGAAAAGGATAGCTAAAAGTACACATGGATATCCATTTAAAGATCAAAAGATTTAACAATCAAATAAAATACTTCTGTGTACATCTTGCTCTCTTGGAAAGTTAATTATCGGACCTTCACTATTAAAAGTTAAAAAGGAATTACCTGTGTTTTTGAAAGAATTCAAGGTGATTTATGTGGACCAATCCATCCACCATGTGGACCATTATATACTTTATGGGCTTAATAGATGTATCAAGCAGATGGTCTTATGTCTTTTTATTATCAACTCGTAATATAGCATTTGCTAAATTTCTTGCTTAAATTTATTAAGCTACGAGCACATTTCCCTGATTATACAATTAAAAGAGTGAGACTTGATAATGCACGTGAATTTACATCAAATGCTTTTAATGATTATTCTATGTCTATAGGAATTGTTGTTGAACACCATGTTGCTCATGTACATACACAAAATGGTTTAAGTGAGTCCTTAATCAAAGATCTTCAATTAATAGCTAGACCATTAATTATAAGAACAAGACTTCCTACATCTATTTGGCATCATGCAATTTTACATGCTAGATCATTAATTCGTATAAGACCAAATGCAAATCATAAGTACTCTCTTTTACAATTTGTTTCTAGCCATGAGCCAAACATTTCCCACTTTAGAATTTTTAGATGTGTGGTGTAGGTTCATATTGCACCACCACAACCCTCAAAAATGGGTCCTCAAAGAAGGTCTGGAATATATGTTGGATATGAAACAGGCTCCATTATAAGATAACTTGAACTTTTAACGGGTGATGTCTTATGGCATGTTTTGCTGATTGCCACTTTAATGAGGCAATTTTTCCAGCATTAGGGGGAGAAAAGAAAAAAGAACAAAATAATGTCTCATGATGTTAGCTTTCTTTTTTACATTTTGATCCAAGGAAAAAACTATAAGGAATACTAGAAAGGCTGATGCAACCAAAATAGCCAAAGAGCTTCCTGCTTGCATGCATGTGTATTGCAGAAGTTACTTCGAAAGTTTTACACTCCTCTCATCAGAAATATTCTAAGTGTAAAATCTTCCGAAGCCAAAACCAAGATCTTCCAAAACCAAAGATAAAGTCTTCCGAAGCTTAGAAGACAAAGTCTTCCGAAGCTTAGAAGACAAAGTCTTTCGAAGCCAACAAGACAGAAGACTGATTTCTTCCGAAGACAAAGAAGACATGCTTTTTCTGATCTACTTTTTCAGAAAGCTGACCAACTTTCTGCTGCCACTCTGAAGACTCACAAACTTGCATAAGTTGGTGAAAAGGTCCATGCTTTAGTAAACTATAGATTATGTTCTAGGTGTTTGTAACTTTCAACTTTGTATATTTTATCCTTTTTGTAATACATTAGAATGTGAGCTATGACATGTCATAATCACATGTCAAAAAGGCAATCTGTCTTTTTGACTTTACATTGATTTTGTTGTCTAGATCAGTGTATCCTGGCCTTCAAAGTATGGCCGGCTGTAATGTAGTATAAAGTATCTCAGGTCTTGTATTTTGAATTATCACTTATCACTTTATAACTTTGTAATAGAACTTGAGAGCAATATACATCATCCTTGAAAACCATCTGCTTGTGTTCTTTTACATTTAAGTTCTTAGTAATTATTGCATTGACCTCCCCAACCGGTCTTGCAAAAACAATGTGAGAAAGAAGTTCAAAAGATAATACATCTGCAAGAAATTGCAAATCAATTGCCTGATGCATTTACTAATTCAAAAGGAGTAGATAAATCTTATATACCAGCTGCAAATGCTTCAGCTTGAGTTGAAATTCCAAATAAGGAAATAGATAAAAATATGACTCATGAATCCAAGAAACGTTTGAAACACGGAAGACCGATTGGATCAAAAGACAAAAATCCTTGAAAAAAGAAAATACTTGAAAAAGAAATTGACCTTGAAGAAAATAATACAGATAAAACACTAAGTGTCCAAACTTTATCTGAGAAAGAAGTGAACAAAGATATGATGCTCCTAAACCATAATATGTCAATGATTGTCAAAAGCGACATGACTGTGATAAATGGAAAGATGTCATGCAAGCTGAACTAAATTTGTTTAACAAACGAAAGGTTTTTGTACCCATTATTATAACACCAACGGATGTAAAGCCTCTTGGGTACAATGGGTTTCTGTGCGAAAACAAAAGAAGAAAAATGAGGTTTCAAGATATAAAGCTCGACTAGTATCTCAAGGTTTTTCTCAAAGGCCAGGAATTGACGAGGAAACGTATTCTTCTGTTATGGATGCAATAACCTTTAGATATTTAATCAGCTTAACAGTATCTAAAAATTTAGGTATGCATCTTATGGATGTCGTTACAGCTTACTTGTATGGATCACTTAATAATGACATTTATATTTGAATGATTTAAAATCCCTAAAGCTTGTTCAAAACCTAAGGAAATGAATTCAATCAAATTACAAAGGTCCTTATATGGGTTGAAACATTCTGGAAGGATGTGGTACAACCTTTTAACAAGTAAATGACACACAAATAACCTTAATTGTCCATGCATTATTATTAAGAAGGCAATATCTAGATATGTGATCATAGCTAAATATGTTGACAACCTAAATATAATTTGGATGCAAAAGGAAATTCATGAAACAATTATTCTTTTAAAGAATAAATTTGAAATGAAAGACCTTGGGAAAACCAAATATTATCTTGGTTTACAAATTGAGCATATGCATAATGGAATACAAGTGCATCAATCAAATTATATTGAGAAGCTTTTACAATGTTTTAATATGGACAAGGCAAATTCCTTAAGCACTCCAGTGGTTGTTAGATCACTCAATATTGATAATGACCCATTTCAACCCTATGAAAATAATGAAAAAGTTCTTGGTCCAAATGTAACATACCTTTGTGCAGTTGGAGCTCTTATGTATCTTACTAACTCTAAAAGGCTAGACATTTCCTTTATAGTTAATTTGTTGGCAAGGTTTAGTTCATCTCCTACAAAAAGACATTGGAATGGGATCAAACATATTTTTTGATATCTACGAGAAACTGTTGATTTTGGCTTGTTTTATCCTAATGATTCAAAAGAAGGTTAGTTGGTTATGCGGATGCAGGTTATTTATCTGATCCTCATAAGGCAAGATCTCAAACCGAATACATGTTTAAGAATGGAGGAACAGCAATTTTATGGAGGTCTCAAAAACAAACACTTGCTGCAACTTTCTAAAATCATGTTAAAGTCATTGCACTACATGAAGCTTCCAAAGAATGTGTATGGCTAAGGTTTATGACACAACTTATATTAACTTCTTATGGACTAGAGCAATATAGAAATTCAACACCAATCTACAAAGATAATGTAGCTTGTGTCTCGCAAATGAAAGAAGGGTACATCAAAAGTGACAGAACAAAACATATACCCACTCAAGACCTTATTAAAGATAAGCAAGTTGAAATTGAATACGTTTAATCTAGCAACAATTTAGCTTATCTTTTCTTTAAGGCACTCCCTACAACAACTTTTAGAAAACAAGTTTATGATATTGGCATGCGACACGTACACATAATGTGATGATCTAAAGAAGACAATTTGAGAGGGAATTATAAGGTGCATTCTTTTTTCCTTAGCTAAAGTTTTTTTTCATTGGGTTTTTTTTAGCAAGGTTTTTAATGAGGCAGTACTTCAAGACTCTAAAGTTTGAAAAAGTGTCATCCAACTGGAAGTGTTATGAAATATCATGAATTATTGGATGTCATTTTTCAAATCCTAAAAAGTAAAATGATTTACCTAGTTGACTCCTAAATAGTTACCTATCACAGAGTACATGTATTAGTAGTATTGTAAGGTATTTGGAAAAGGCTGATGCACTAAAAACAATCAAGGTGTCTCCTGATGCATGCACCTTGTTCATGGTAGAAGTTACTTCGGAAGTTTTACATACTGCAAAGAAATTACACTAAGTGCAAAATCTTCCGAAGCCAAAGACCAAATCTTCCGAAGCCAAAGATGAAGTCTTCCGAAGCTTAGAAGACAAAGTCTTCCGAAGCCTCAAAGTTAGAAGACTGATTTCTTCCGAAGATAGAGAAGACATGCTTTCTGTGATCAACAACTTTTCAAAAAAGCTGACCAACTTTCCGCTGCCACTCTACAGACTCATCAACTTATACAAGTTGGTGAAAAGGTCCATGTTTTAGGAAGCTGTAGATTAAGGTCTTGAGTCTGTAACTTTCTACTTTATGTACTTTTATCCTTTTTGTATTACATTAGGATGTGAGCTATGGCATGTCATAGTCACTTGTCAAAAGGCAATCTGCCTTTTGACTTTACATTGATCTTGTTGTCTAGATTAGTGTTTCCAGCTGGCCTTCAAAGTATGGCCGGCTGTAAGATGTACTATAAAGTATCTTAGGTCCTTGAATTTTATTTCTATGCTTTGTAACACTTGTAATAGAACTTGAGAGCAATATACTTTATCCTTGAAAACTAATCTATTTGTTCTTGAGTTTCTGTCTCTCTTGTTTTACTTGTGTTTCCTAGTATCACTATAAAGGTTCTAGTTCCCTATTTGATCTGTTAAGTGTTCTAAGTCTCTCCTCATTGTGAAACTGATTTGCATTGAACACCTTCACCGGTCCTGCAAGTATAAATATTGCATCCATGGTAATGAGAAAATGACCATCTTGAATAAATTCAAGAGTTATCATTTTTTCTCATCTTTCTCTACATTTCTGTTTAAACTCCTTTAGTTATTTCAATAATCTTGTTATAGTAGTTAAAATTATAACAAAAATAATATTATTGGATAATATCATTTCAAAAATAAGGACATATATTGAAGAGCATTTTGAACAAAAATTAAACACATGGTTTTGATGTTATCCTTTGCAAAATTGGAATGATTATGAGTATGTTTGTACGCTTGGCTTTGGTATGCATACTTTCACAAACTAGGACACCCAATTAGGTCATTTGAATAACTAGGTTGTTATTATTATATGTGATTTGTAACTGAACTAATATTAATTCATTTTCATATTTGGTTAATAATTGTTCGATGTCAAATCATATATGATAAGTTGAAACTATATGAACACAATCTAAATGAGGAGATTAGTTACTGATTCTTGTATATTGGTAAAAATATATTATATGAGATTTTTTATATAAGAACACCTAAAACCATGCATTTTGTGCGCAAAATACTCTCTCGCATGTGTCCCTCCTTTTGAAATAATAGTTGCCAACAACAAGAAGCATTGTCACCAATGATCCTTAGCTCAAGTGGTTAGGTTGAGCTACTCTAAAATCTCATAAAAATAGGTGGAGGTCTTGGGTTCAAGTCCCACTTATGACAAAAATAAAAAGATGTTCCTGGTAGGACGTGGGCTTTCTCGCCCAAAGTGTGTTTCCGGTGGCGATCCAAGCCCAAATCAAATGAAGCAAGGGCTTTAGGCCCCTAATTTCAAAAGGGCCTCCATTTTAATATAAAATCTTATAGGTATTGGGCCTCATTCAAAATTCATTTGGTTCAGTAGTCGCCTCCTAACTCCTAAATCCCGCCTCTTTGTGCAAATCTTATTAAAAATGTTTACAAATCTTGCAATGGAAGGAATATCGGATATTGAAGAGGCTTTATTGACTATTAATCATCTTTAGTTTACGGTGGGGGTTTGGGTTGTTTAAAAAAGTTATGCTTTGGTCCCTCTTGTTTGAAAGTTATTATTTCATGTTTAAAACTTTTAATTTGAGTTTCAAAAATGACATTTTGACCCCTACACTTAATAAAACTTAGTTTGAATAATAAATCAATTTAATAATTTATAAAAATTTGTAAATTTTTATAAATCTTGTAAAAACAACTTGTAATTGAATTATTTACTTTGAATTTGTAATTTAAAATGTCATGATTAACAAATAAATTCTATAAATTTATAAAAGTTTACTTTATAACTTATGAAATTGTATTAAATTATATAATGCCATAATGTTTATATTTGAATCAGCAACAAAACTAAAAATGATTAATGATAACTTTATAAAATTTACTTTATAGTTTATAAAATTATATAAATTGATTAAATAACATAAATTTTGTATTTGAAACACTAAATGAACAAAATGTTTTAACTAATGAATTTAATTTTCATAATTAACCCAATGGGTCCATGTTGGTATTTTCAAAATGAGTTAATGTAATACAAAAAGTTAAAAGTACATAAAGTAGAAAGTTACAGACTCAAGACCATAATCTACAGCTTCCTAAAGCATGGACCTTTTCACCAACTTGTATAAGTTGGTGAGTCTGCAGAGTGGCAGCGGAAAATTGGTCAGATTTTTTGAAAAAGTTGATCAGAGAAAGCATGTCTTCTCTGTCTTCGGAAGAAATCAGTCTTCTATCTTTGAGGCTTCAGAAGACTTTGTCTTCTAAGCTTCGGAAGACTTCATCTTTGGCTTCGGAAGATTTGGTCTTCGGCTTCGGAAGATTTTACACTTAGAGAAATTTCTTTGCAGTGTGTAAAACTTCCGAAGTAACTTTTATCATGCACTAAGTGCATGCATGCAGGAAGCAGCTTGAATGTTTTGGGTGCATCAGCCTCTTTTGTAATCCTTACAGTTTTGCTTGAAGTGAAGAAAAAATGATGTGTATAGCGTGTAGGGGTGTGCTACGGCCAAGAAGGGGAAAGAAAGGGGTGCAAGTGGGTCTTTTCATCTTGGATTCTACAAGATTGTTTTAGTTCATGAGAGATTTTTGTTGATAAATCAAGCAACTAAGATTTTTGTATGATTTTAGGTTCATCCATGAAATGTGTTGGATTGGATTGGATGAGAGGAGAGGTGATGGTGACTAGCTAGGATTATTATAGGATTTTTCATCTTAGATTAGGATTTTTTAACAGATTTGGTAAATATATGCATGCATGAAAGTATATATGGTCATATATATATGTGTGTGTGTGAGTGTATGTGTATATATCATAAGTATGCATGCATGCATGCATAAGTATGTGTGTGTGAATATATGTATGTATGTCATATGTATATATGCATATATGTCGTGTGTGTCATATATATATGTATATGTATGTGTGTGTATGGAATATGGTTTTTGTCTTATTCTAGATTAGTAAAGATTTAGGATATATTTTGTTGGATTTTGCAAGATTTCAAAATTTGCATGAGAAGACTAGATATTTATTAGTTAATTGATAGGTGATTTGACCACACTTAAATTTATAAAAATATTAGTTATCCTATATATTATTCATAACATGTTTTATAAATATACAAGTTTTGAGTTTTTATATATTTATTAATTGTCATATTTATTAACTTGATTTGTTTTTTAAATGTTAATAAATTTTGAATAAAGCTTTATATATTTATTTAATGTAAGAAAGTATATTTGGTGATCTTTTGTTTTTGGATAAGTACATGATTTTATTGTAGTTGGTGACTTTTATATTTTTTTTTTAATTTATAGTTTCATGACTTTTATTATATCATATTTTCGTATTTCACATTATTACTTTTGTGAAAATTTAATCTATTGGATGGTATGAATTCGTTTAATTTATTGGGCCATGATGATTTATTTTATGTTTTATTGAGGTTATACTTTTAAATATTATTTTTATTTAATTGGGCTAAGCCCATTTTGATGTGTGGGTTTTAAAAAAAATTCTAGACCCAAAAATTGGGGTTGTCACAACCTTAAATATACATTATCTGAAAATATCATAGTTTAGATATTTTAAATTTTAAATTTGAATTTTACGTTGTTGCTAAAATTAATTCAAAAATATTATATTCCTAACATAATTTCCCTAAATAATTGATCTATATTATTGCAAAATTTTATACAACTTTGTTATATAGAGAGATTTACATTCTCATTAAAAACATATATAATCTATTTCTTTGTTCTAAACTATCGTTTTTACTTTGAGAATACTTATTATGGCATGTAGCTTGGTGAAATGTTTCAAGTATTCTTCATAATTTATCATGTTCTTTTTTTATATTATACACTAACATAATGTAGGTTAGATTTTTAAAAATTTTATTGAATATCATTTCTTACCATGCTGCTAACGTTTACAATTTTGTACTAACCTCATTTTTATATGTTTATCTTTTTCTATATAATCACACTATCTGTTTTTCTTAATCTGCAGGTCAATTATCCTATCTGAGGTCACTTTGTTAAAGGATCTTGATATATCATGTCATGATTATACAATCAACGTACGTATAATTCGATTGTGGAAGCAACCAATGTATAACACTCGAGAATATCTTTACTCTATTGAGTTTATAGTTGTTGATGAGGAGAGTTGTTAATATTTTCCTTTTAAAAATTATCCTAAGACAAAGTATATTATAATATATATTTCCTTGTGATTACTAACATGCTTTTTGTTGTTTTGCTATCGTTTCAGGGAACTACAATGTAAGAAAACGTAATGGAAAGGTGGTTTTCTAGGTTTCAAAAGCTACTCACTAAATCAGGTTTCTTTTATATTTTTTTATAAATTATGTATGTTTTTATCTTAGAAGCAGAGATTATATCTTGTAGTAATATTAGAGAATGTACTTTTATCACTAGAAATTTCTTGATACCTACTAACAAAAGGTTAACGTTAAATTTCAAATAAGACAATTCCCCCTAGTCGTGTGTTTTGCAATTACTATAAACAAGAGTTATGGTTAATCATTATCAAGAGTTGGTTTGTTTTAGGAATAAGCAGTTCGCATTGTTAAAAGTTACATGACGAGATGGATTAAAGGTGGTTGTATTAGATGACAATGGTGAATTTCAAGTACAAGCTCAAATGTCATACACAAAAAGGTTTTAGATACTTGTAAACATTTTGTATTTTTTTTTTTTCTATATATTGGGTAAGGTTATAGTAAAAGGATGCTTAATCTAAAAAGTCTACGAAGGATTATGGGCTTGACACGTGTCCTTTTATTGTTTTAAAAATGAGGGCATATTGATCATTGTGTCAAATACGTCAGCTCATTGTGTCTTATAGGTTCATTGTGTCATATATTAGTTTATTGTGTCATATATTAGTTCATTGTATCATATATTTTACATCATTTATTATATGTATTTAATTATTGTGTTTTATGTTTGAGATCATTTTGTGTTATTTTTGTTATTGTTTTTATAGAATATATAAATTTGTTATCTATCATTATGTTGTATAATTAGAAATATACAAAGATATACTTTCACCAATGTATTTTTCAAAACTTATAATGTTGAAGATAATACAATGTGTTTTTTTTGTTATTGTTTTTACTAGATCATATATACTTGTTGTGATCTATCATTGTATTTTACAATTAAAATTACACAATGACGTTATTTCACCAATGTATTTTTTAAAACTCATAGTATTCAAGATAACACAATTACAATCAAAAAACATAAGGACACATTGTGTTATTTTATCATTGTTTTTAGTTGTTAATTTATTATTGTGTTTTACATATTAAAGATACACAGCAATGTTATTCTACCATTATATTTTTTAAAATTTATCATTTTAGAAAAACACAATAGTATTCAAAAAAACATAATAACTAACAAAAAAACATAATGAACTGAACTAAAGACACAATGGCGATAAGTAAAAAATGTAAAAAAAATTTAACTTTTTATATAACAATACTGTAATCGTTTTAAAGATAAAAAATGCTCGTATTTATGTTGTAATTTTTATAAAAAAAATAATGTCGTACATAAAAGTTAGGAACGTTTAAAAAAATGAAGGAACTTGCAAAAAGTCAATAAAAATAGCTATTTCTAAAATACTTCTCTAACAAATTTTTCTCTACAATTTAAACTTAACTATTGATTAAAGAGATTGATAGTTTAAATTACTTCTTACACATTTTAGTTTTAAAACACTTTGTATTTAAACCTTTCCACTATATATATGAATTTGTCATATAATTTTACTCTATACATATTTTTTTAATTCTCACGTTCTTACACATTACAAACTTATACTCTCATGACTACTACATTTTAGATATATTTAGTGATAATTTTAATTTTTTAACCCGTGTATAGGCTAGTTAAATACATTATAATCAGTTGTACAATATTTTCATGAAAAAAAAAATGCATATGTATTATAAACTTCTATAATGCTAACTCACTCTTAAATGATAAATATTAACAAAGTCTGTTCACTTTAGAAAGGGTGAAAACGTGTGGTAAGACGATTTAGAGTCATGTTTTAAAACTTTGAATCATTCAATCTTTAACCTTGTTTTAATTAAATGTGTTAATTATGATTTATATATCTGGTTTAGCTCGTTTACTTCCTCTTTAAGAATACTATTATGAATAAACTTATTCACATAAGCAGAAATTATGTATGCTGTTTTTACTTGATAACTTAGAGAGTTAGAAACTAAAATACACATAAAATGTATAACAAATGTATTTATTATTTAGAAATTTTCACTAATCAACTGTAGTATGTTCACCAGTCATAGACATGAGAAGATGGCCAATAATGGGCTTATAAAAGCATGATCCATTATATTATATATTAAAAAACAACTTCACTGCTACAATAAAATTTGCTTTTTAATATTTTTACCACAAAAATTTACAAAATGTATATATAAGTTTGTTAAAAATGGCCAACGGTATTCGATATTATCGGAACCAGTATCGGTATACGCTTTTGTGGTTTCCGATAAGCCGACCCGACAACGAAGTAAGTCACGGTAGCGTAAGACAAAGGAAAACAACCAAACTTCATTAAACGTAACACAGGTGAAGTTTGCTTTTTGGCCACAAACGTTTATTTTTTTGTGTTTTTGACGTCAAACATTAGTATCGGTATTCGGTATTTAATCGAACTGGTATCGGTATACGCTTTTGTGGTTTCCGATGAGCCAACCCGACAACGAAGAAAGTCACGGTCGCGTAAGACAGGAAAAAACAACCAAACTCCCGCGCGCGTAGCGCGGGTTAAAACACTAGTTAATACAAAAGCTCATCTCCCTCTGCATCTATCAGACTAAAAAGTCTTTGGGTCAAAGAAAGTCAAAGTCAACCCACAGGATGACCCGGATGATCTTTCACTTGATAAACCGTCTCCAAGCATTCTTTAGCCCTGTGAACCTTTGACTGCAAATAAAAACTCCCACTCGTCGCATTCCGTTCAAATAAATTATCATATTTCTGTGAAAAATGTGCAAATATGTGAGCTCATTGTTATTAAAGCATTCAAATTTCATAAACTGGCATAATAAGCTTGCTTAGAATAGACTCTTATCCCCTTGCATTATATGTTGTACTTGAATAGAAGTTGGCAATTTCAAGAAGGTCAATTCAGGTTACGTTTTATCTCTAACGGATTGAATGGATAAAACCAAAAAAAACTGAAAAAAGGCCAAACTGGACAGTTAAGGGACTTAACTGCAATTTTTGTGAAAGTACACAGGGTTTTTTATGATACCCAATTTTGTAATCACAAAAGTAGATTACCTAATATAACTTTTGCAATGTTATTTGACGTACTATATATCAATTTGAAATAAGAACACAAATGTTTTGAACTTTCAAGTCAACCAAACTTGATCATAACCATTTTGACCCATACAAACTTCTACCCGTTTCGACCTGTTGCCCAACATGCCCATTTTTAAACCCCTTTACTGTGCATCGTGACAACATTGTAGTGCAAGGTGAGGACATCAACTAGCAATTATTACGCTAAAAAGTACTAGCATGTCCAAATTCTTCCGATCAATAATTGGTAAAAAGATTATAATAATTAATAAATAAACACAAAAAGTACTAGCCTGTGCAATTTCTTCCCAAGATGACTGCTCAGTAACACCAAGAATTTGTCTTGCTTCTTGCTCGGTCATAACTTTGCTTCCTCTACGCACAGCATTCTGTAATGTTTCTTGTGCAACACCCGTCTTTGAGGCATCTGCAAATTTTATGTTTTGCTAGAAATAATTAAATAAAATACATACATTACAATAAAGGATTCTATAAGCCAGAAACAATAATTTTTCCATCAAGCAAGTACGGCCATATGTGGTTAGAGATGGGAGAATTTCACATGATAAGGTATTGCAGACACATTCACACATCCACCATGGGTAGTATAATCGGAAGTCTAGAAATTTACAAATATTAAAAAGAAAGAAAAAGGTATTTATGCTTTGCGTAAAGTCATATAGGTGGGCCAAGCAAGTGAACAACATCATTATAACTAATACTTAGTCCTAATGTAGAACATTAATCAGCTCAGAAGTCAGAACTAAAGCAGATGATCAAAAGTAAAGCCAGAATTTGACTTTTTGTATTATTCTCATAACTGTTTTCTTCCCTTTAGTTTAAATTTATAAGAAAAGGTATGGAGTCCCAACTCTTTGCGATATACAGCAGTTCTAAGAAGCTAATCAGTATATACAATGGGCTCGTGCTTATATGAAATTATGAATGGTAGTTTTAAAATATTTTCAGATTTTAACTAGAGATTTTAATTATTAACCCATAAAGAGTGTTTTCACCAAAATGAGAGAAATCATAATGCATGATAGGGCATTTAAAAATTATTTCTCTATGTTCATTTTCTTCCTAATAAACATGCCCATGGTTCAAAAGATTCCTGCATTATATATACAAAACAGCAACAATCTCCAACGTCCAAGTCCATAACACAAATATTCTCCTAACATTGTTGCCTTTAATCTCCTGAATATCCATATTCGTTTTGTTTTTTTTTTTTAAAACAAAAAACAACGTCATAAAAACATGTATATGCTGGCAACAAACAAGGCATGGTATCAGAAAATTACTCTGAAGGGCCTTGCGATATGCTTGAACCATTCCCCTGACCAAAATTCCAGAGCCCATTACAATCAAGTTTGCAAGAATTTTAGCCGCCTGAAAAAAGAAGCTCATATCACGAATCACGATTCAAAAAAGTATTTCAGAACTCACTAAAAAGTCTATAACTGACTTCCCGTCAACACTAAACCACAACTTTCACTGATAAACAGATGGAATATTTTCAATAGATAAATCTTTAGGCTTCTTAAAGATAACAAGGTAATATATAATTGTTATATCATAAATAGTCAATGGTAATGCCTGCAGCACATAGAATAGAGGCCGGCCAGAAAAACCACTGCACGTAATGCTATTCATAGACAATTTACAACGAACTTACAGTCATAGGACACGTATGTTTAGTAAATAGTTTGTCGTAACCTAAGCTGCGGACAACAAATCACCAATTTATGTAGCAAAAAAGCACTTCAAATCAAAGCTAATTGCTTTGAATCCCAATATAGGGTTGCCTTCAAATATAATAACATGCACTTATCAATAAACGTTTAATTTTCCATAATCACATCTAAATTTAAAAAAAAGGCTTCTTCAGTATCATTGTATATCTTTTAAATTGCAGAAAATGATTTCAAATATGGAAAACAGGTCATAAAGTTCTAAACTTGTGTATTTCATTCAAAAGGTGTATAATATGAGCCGGTTTCAAGATCCACGATCTCCCTTAAGCTAAACATTAACAGAAGCAAATGTAAATATAAAAACAAGAGTAGCTCAACTTTCTTCTCGTAAGCCCCTTTCAAATGCAACGATACGACTGATTCAAACACAAGATGAGACAACCCACAAAGCTACATTTGCACAGGGGGTAATACAGAAACACATTTAAACTGGAAACCAATAAAAACTGTTTGAAGAATCTCTTTAAATTTGGGTGCTATCATGAAATTTAACCAAATTTGTTGCTTTTTCATATGGAACACTTTGTAATAACATCTTTATTACTCCCCAAAACATCAAATCGCGTCTGGAGTTAAAATCTGATCATCTATAAATCAAATAAATTATAATCAAGATTACATAAAACCACATACGATGGACAATTATATCATAACATAGCTATAAGATTTGAATTTCATGGGAAATACGTTAAGGGCTTTGTCCCGTATAACCAACCAAAGAAGCCCAATTAAGAAGTAATCAAAAAAGCAAACAATTGCAGATCTACGAGACCTACAACTAACGAAGGGTTGTGGGCAATTGGTGATGAATATGTGTATGAAGATTATGATCAGAGATATGAAGGTGAAGTGGGTTTTGTATGATGCAATCAGGTGAGGCACAAATTAGCTTGATTAGGTGTTGCTTACCATTTAACAACGGTTGGAGTTTGAGAGATGAAACGGGTTAGACGATGGTCGGAGGTTGGGGTTCCTGAGAGGAGGAAGAACCAACACCTAGGGTTAAGACGTTTAAACTTGTATAATACTATTATGTTTGGGATCGCTTATTTTATTTTATAACTATTTGTTAATTTTTGAGAAGTTGATAAATATAAAAAAGTGTTTGAATAATCTCAAAACAATTTTTAAATCGATTTTTCATGTAGGAGATAAAAAAGTTTTTGAAAAATTAGTGTAATACTATCTCTTATTAACTGTTTTAATTTTTTAAAAGTAAGTTTTCATATAGTGTAATACTACCTCTTATTAATTTCTCTAATTTTTAAAATTGTGTCGTTTTTTATCATTTTATAATTTTTTTAGCTTATAAGCTAATTTAAATATTATTTTTTTAAAAACTTCTTTTAAAAATACATAAATTAATAAATTAATAAGTTTCTTTTACCAAAAGTCATTTTCAACTAAAATAAACAATCCTCTTATATTAAAAAATTTAATTATAATACGACTCATATATTTATTTATTTAGGTCCTAAACTCTTGATAGCAAGATACTCGTCCTTATAGACCGACACCATTATATACATCTCGTATAATCTTATCGTATAGGGTTGGCGACATCTAAAACGAGAAAAATTCATGGGGGGCTGTTAGATGGCTATAAGCCCCATATACGCCTATATGACATATATAACAAAATTTAACACTAAATAAGGGTAAAATTTTAGGGGGCTATCAAAGAAGTTTTACGCCCTATGAGGGTTTTACGACCCCCTATACGTGTCATATATGACTATACGAGCTGTGTAGATATTGAAAAAATTTTAGAGGTTTTCCCTGACTTTGTCCGTGTCAACAAACAATTCAAAATACCTCAACATTTTATAATAGGTCCGAGTCAAATAGCAATGATTTGAAGCACTTCTTTTTACATTATTTCGGAAACCCAATGACTCAATCGTGTGGATATGTAAAATACAGTATTTCCAATCCTAGCAGGAAAAGGATGGAAACGGATACTCAATTTAAAATAAGTAAACAGAATTCCATACTTGATCTCATAGATACATATAGAAATTTGCGGAAAGCCGTATTCGATGAAAGTCGTATGTACGGCTTGGAGGGAGATGCTTCATATCTTTCGAGCTCCACCCTACAATATGGGGTAAAAAAGCCAAAATAAGTGATTTTAGCCCTTATAAAAAGAAAACTAATTCTTGAACCCCTTTCATGCTCATGTCACGTCGAGGTACTGCTGAAGAAAAAATTGCAAAATCCGATCCAATTTATTGTAATCGATTAGTTAACACTAAAGGTGTTGATTTATAATGAAAGATATCTAGATATCGGGTCCATTTATTTATAGTTAGTTGTTATTTTTCTAGTCATGATTCAAATCATTTATGTAACCGAGTCACATGACTTGACATCATTAATTGTAAATGAATCATAAATGGATGACAAGTTATACACAAGCCGTAAACGGATTAACAAGGTGATAAACTGTTGGCGGCTAAGCATACAAGTGGATGAGTTATATATCTTTGCGATTTTGTTATTCTACTTATAAACATTTGGTGCGTTTGATTTTAGTAATTTAACATTATCTAGGCATAACCTGTTTATTACCACAATCTGTTTATCATCTAGTTTGTATCTAGTTTGTAATATTTATGATTCTGTACTCTCCTCTGTTTACTATTATAGACCAAGTAGATTGCAATTATAGACCAATTAGATTGTAAATTCACTAAAGATTTCAAAGTTTAATCATGATATCAATGGTGTATTAAAACTCATAGTAATTTAAATTGCAAAATTAGAAAATTAAGATATTAAGAATTTGAACTTTTTATGAAATTTACTTTCACTTCAGTTGGTCTAAATGTTACCTTATTTTTATTTTAACAAAGTATCTCATTTGTAGTTTTATATTTCATAATTCAAGTTAAGCAAAATCAAATTGCAATGTTAAGATCTCATGATCAAGGGGAGGACGGCATCAAGATTTTGTAGTTGCAGAGATCCTTGTGCATGAACTACACATTTTCGGCTATCAAAATCATAAAATCAATATTAGGATCTTAACAATGTTGATAATTTTTTTTATCAGAAGTCGCCGATGGTTACAATTCAACTCCTGGGAAGGAAGCTCCCACGCTCTTTATTGATTGCCTCTAATCAGCAAGAAAGTTCAAGTGATCAAATCAAATTGAAAAGGTATAGCTCTCACTCTAGATATCCATGTTGCTAAATATTTACAAAACTGCCATCGTGGGCCGATTCATCTTTGCTGCAGAAAGTTCGAGTGATCAAGTCAAATTGAAAAGTAAATGATTCGTCCCAAGAAATCAATCCTAACCCAGACATAATTAAAACCATATAACCCGAACATGACCCATGTAACCCATGTATCTAAACAACTAAACGATTAAATTGATTTTCAGGTTGTAAATGGGTTATTGGGTTGTAATCAATTTGTAGATGGGGCCTTGCAGGAAAAGGTTGGAAACAAATATTTAATTTAAAATGAATAAACAGAATTTTATACTAGTTCAGCCATAAACAGGTTGGTAGATTGAACTTATAAATAATATATTTTCAACCTTTTTATTCTAATATTAAAGATTGGCTTAATTTTTATTACAACCCGAACACTACTTGTTTATTAAACGGATTAGACTTAGACAAGTCAACCCAATGATGTTAACCTGGCAAACCCAAAACTAAATAAATACATGTCGTGTTTCTTGTCGTTTCAAGAATTATCACCCCTAAACTCTAAGCAGAATGTATTTTAGCTTTTACAAGAATAATGGTTATTCAATGGCAGAAGAAAATAGTGAAATGAGAGAAAAGTTAAGAGGCTAACCTTTGAAGGAAATTCAATGGCCATAATAATTGCAGCAGCAGCAGCAGAAACAGTGATAGTATACAACTTTGTATACAACTTTACATGGTTGATATACATCCATTTGGACAAAAGGCGCAGGAGCCCATTGTAGTCCTGTTAAATTTTATTTGACGGTTTTGATTGTAGTGTTTTTCATGCGCTCTGACTCGATATTGGAATCTTTTGGTTTGGACATTTCATTTGAAGATTCCTTCTCTCTCTCTGCCTTCTTCTTCTCGGCCTCTAGTTGCTTGCAGTTTTCATCATGTGCTTGATTGAATAATCTCACAAAGTTTACCAGAGTTGAAACAACTGAAAATAAACAATTTTACCCAAAACATTATATTATATTAGAGGTAGGAACTTTGACACATTTACTTATCAACGGGTTGATGCGGATTAAGTTTTGTCTTTAACAGTTAACAAAAAAACTATATAAATAAGAGGGGTTTCAAATGAAACCAACCAAATCTTAAGGATCCAATTTATTCACTGGTGAATACATTCTTTGTTGATTGTTGAATAATTAGGAATAAAGAGAATTCACTAGATGAATACATGCATTCGTGGGTGAATAGTTGATACAATCAGTGTTGTAAAAGTCAGGAATAATCAATGATTAATCGGTAATCATTGTGTAATCATCGCGAATTGACCTAATCGGCCACAAAATCGATAGGCAGTCAAAACCGGACAAATTAGTCAAAATTGGTCAAACTGAAAAACTATATATAACATTTTAGAAAAGTTTGTGTGTGTATATATACATATACAAAATTTTGAAAATTTAGATATAAGATTCTAATCCGATTAATTCAGATTAATCCCTATTATTAATCCAAATTAAACACTAGTCGCCACCCCACCGACCGACTAATGCCTAGCGATATTTATTACCATGGATACGATATTTGTAGAATCACTAATTATTAAATGTAGTAACTAGTGCGTGCTTGTGTATAACATATCAAATATGTCGAAGAGGTACTAGGTCAAGATAATACTTTTTTGCAAACAAAATATAATATATTTTCAAATCATGTTTTTCTAACTCCTGTGTGAATAAGCACCATGTTAATCTCTTGAACTTTTCTACAAGAAAAGTTTGACATTTGATTGATAAATGACAATTTAACATCTAAAAGAATAGTACTTACCATGTTCATAAGGGCAACGGGCAGGATCCTCTCCGAAGTAGAGAATTAAAGAATCAACATTTTTACCCTATAAAACAATAAAAAGTAAACGTCACTGTTGACAAATAAAAGATCTTTAGACCACTTACAGTAATTTAACAGAGAAATATTACACATACCACCAAAGAGTACAGTGAGGCCAAAGCCCTTGCTTCACCTTCTGCTGAACAAAGAAATTCCTTCAATGCCTAAGATCAAAAACATAGGTATGTCAAATGGTAAAAGAGTTGATCGAATATTATCGATAGGTTTGATTACATTATATAGAGTTCACAATGAAACCCTAAAAACATAACCAGGCCTGTGGGCTTATGCTAATAACCCTAATACTAATAATATAGCCTAACAGTCCAAACCCATTTTATTTTTAGTTATTTTTGACAGTTAACCTGTTTGACGTGTTACCATTAAAATACACCTGTTTTCATATATATGAGTCGAAATTGTCACCTCTAGATCTCACCTTAAGAAATTTTTCAGAGACAGGTCCATCATTTTCAGCCGTTGATAATTCCTGGACAACTTTCTCGAGTCCTTTGCTGATAGTTTGCATTTCCTCTGCCAAATATTTCAGTTGTACCTAAATAGAAAGTAATCATCAATAACTACATATGAAAAGGTATCATCTTTTCCATTTCAAAAACTGGGAGGTGATTATACACAAGCAAAATTAATTAGCACACAATAAGAATTTACTTAAGATGATTTTACCCTCATAGCATGAACACTTTTGTCTTTTCTTATTTCTTAAGGAAAAAATTCTCAAAATCAAAATATTTGTTGTGTACACATCACGTCCCTCTTTTAATATGTGAACTCCAAAAAGAGCACCTTTGATGCAGGTTCCAAACTGTTGAGATCCTTGGAAAAATCAAGAAGTTCAGGTAGTTTGTCAGCAAGCACCTAGAGTTATCCACCAGAGCTAGCATGAACAAAAGTGAAAACATGTACAAAATATTTCACCGTTTCTTTATTTTATTGTTTACTAGTATAGTATCCCGTGTAATACACGTGTTAAATAATAAATTATAAAATAATTTGTAATAAAATTTAAAAATTATAAATAATATTTGTAAATAAGATATGATTGAGTTATGTATATATAAGTATTTTAAGTAAAAAGCAACAATCATATCATTTTAAAATATCGTTTTAAACAATTGTGTTTTTTAAATTGTTTTTTAACATTCTGGTCTTTTTTTAATTTTATTTAAAAAACACTAATCATCTTATAAAACTTAGAAAAATGGTATTAAAATACTTCGTATTTAAGAATTTTTGTTATGTCTTATACAATTTTAAAGTGTGTTTTTCATTAAAAATTTAATTTTTTATTTTTATGATATCTATTTTTTTAAAATTTAGAAATGTTTTAAATAATATAATTACTATATATACTAATATTATTAATTAGGAGAGAGAGGCGGGAAAATAAAAATGAAAATGACTAATATGTTGACACGTGTCATGTAAAAACCTTTTTTTGTTATAGTTAATAGATCTCTATCTTGAAAACCATTTGTAACCTATCTAAACAAGCTTTAGCAATAAGTCTATAAAAGTTTCAAGATTTAGAATACCTTACAAAGATAATGCATGAGAGTCATTCTAGCATTTCTTGCACGGGTATCTGTAAGTTTGAGGAGGCTATCTAATCTGAATCCAACAGCAGAGCCTAAAAACAATTCCTTTTTCTATTAGTCCAGAAACAAGATCAAAGAGTAAAGAACCAAAATAACAGGTTGATGAGGGGCATTAAAAATTTAAGTCAACTGACCCTATACATGCATTAAGAATGTAAAGATAAAGCGATTAGCTATCCTAAATGTGCTATCGGTAGAGGTGGCAATTGACATAAATGGTTCTATTGAGATCATGTTTTATCTCAAACGTGTCAAATAAAAAAGTTAGTTTAAAACGGAATGGCTCAAAGGTCACCCGTATTCAATTTTTATAAAAATCCAGAATCATTTTTCCAATTATAATCATATTTGACAAACTAATTGTTCATTAAATATTTAAATATTTTAGGTTAAAAATGATTCGAGTCAAGCCATCTCAACCCATACAAAATAACCCATTTTGACCTATTACCCAATTCACCCGCCCTGCCCATTTTGCCACCTATTAGCTATTTGTTTTGTCCATTAAAGAAAAATCAACCAATAGTCCAAATACACACATTGAAGTGGCTCTATGTAGCAATTTAGGTTGAGGACATTCTCATATTTAGGATAATCTCCTGAGAACTTAAAAGCTAGATGAAATATAAATTTATTATGAAGCTAATCAAATATATTATCACATTTAAATGAAAATGTTTGGACAAAATATAAACAAGACCTACCATGTAATGGTGAAGAGCCATTTTCAACAAGTAATGACTTACCTCTTGCTGTACCCTGATTCAAAGCATTTCCAAGAGTGAGAATTGTTTGCATGACTCTCTTAAATTTAGAGGAGCTCCTGACCTGATAAGCATCATTTTGACAAAAGTTTAATTTGATTAAATTGCTGTTGATTTGTAGATCAAATTAACAGAAAAATAACTTGCCTGCTCCACTGCTGAGTTTACTGAGTTTAGGCTCTTCCTAAGATCAGAAACCTTAATAAAAAATGCTTAAGCATCACACCAAAATCCAGAAGCTAAAAAAAACAGGAAATGCAGGTAACATGTAATGCTTTTTACCTGTGATCCAAACTGTAACTTAAAAGAGAAAACTCTGAGCTTTGATTCTGTACGTGGTACTTTCATCAGCTCCATGAAGAACTGTTAGTAAAACAATCAAATGTAAAGTCCATACAATGAGTTCGATTGTGGTTTTAGAGTTATATGCCCCAGCGAGTAACATGGGCTATAGTAGAGGTGGCAAGATGGTCAAAACAGGTTTGAGATGACATATTTCATAAGGGTTTACACGGCTCGCTTGGGTTGACGTACTACACCTTTCTGTCTTTGTTTTTCTCAATTTAGTACTTTTGTTAATTATGTACAAAAAAAGTAGTATTACAATTATGATCTAAATCTTTAAATACAGCAATATAGGAGGTTGATTGGTTGATTGCATTAGAAAAAAGATTATGGGTGACTTTCAACCTGTTTGAACCATATGACTCATCCCCCTTTCAGTTATCTTTTTATGATTTGGCCAGTTTGAGATCAAACAAAACAAATGTCAACCCATCAACAACTAAAGGGCTAGATAATAAGTATTACAAAACCTGTTCGCATTTTCCCAGTTTATCCATCTCTCCTTTATAGCCCTGAAATTTAATAGTACAAGATAAATACAAACTAATTTGATCTGAAATATGGTAAAAGCCACATCGCTGGCTGAAAGGCCAAAAGTTTGCCCCGGTCCATGTGGAGCTTGTGTGTCACATTGAACCCATGAAGTAGTTGAGTCAAGGTGCAGAATACCATCATTATTCATAAAAATATTAAAAGAACACCAATTACCTTTAGCAATTCCATTTCATCTTTAGTAGGACAAAACTTTATGAGGTTATCCACTTGATCAGCATCCAGTGCTGAATCATCTAAAGCGAGGACAAAATCCTATCAAATTTCAGAAATTAAAAAGAAATCAACAATTGCGTAAACAGATTTTGCGATCAAGCACGTGTCCAAATTGTTAAATGTCTAGTTTGTTATGCATTATGTATCTAATATTAAAACTTATACGGTGCATTTTAACAATGAAAAGCCCAACCCTCTCTACTCTTTGTAACTAACTAATGTATTTAATCTTCACTCATGTCCAACTAAAAAAATACTACTCTTACTAATGTACAATTCTATAAAACTACTATAGCTTCTACTTTATGAAACTTCAATTATACGTGACTAAAAAAATTGTGAACATAAAACAAAAAATACTTCATTAATTTACAGGAATCTCATGTACTCTTCCATTCTAAAGAAAATGTAGCACTTTATGTCTTATGTTGTTCCATGAAAATGAAATGTTTCTTTTTTGGTAAGCTCTCAATCTTAACATACTATTTACCCATTATTAACCACCAATGGAAATTGGTAACTTTATTTTTGAGCCTCACGTTTACTTTATTTTGCCTTTATAAAGGTATAGTTTAGACATATGTTATTGATTCACCGATCCTTTTTGTGTTTGTTAACCACAAACCAATATATCAGTAACCAAAATGTAAATGGCCATGCTTACCATTAGTTCATGCAATGGTATCTTCACCTTTGAAAGCATAATCTCAAAGTTGTATGCGCGCCGGAGATCGATCTGAAAGAAGTTCAACATTTAACTTATAAATAGATGAGAGTGAATTTAATATGAAAGTACAAGATCATAGCAAAATGAGGTAACATTTTACCAGCTGGACTTTTTCAGGCTTATTCGCTATTGGTGCAGATTTTGGTTTTGCACCCCCCTTGTCTGAATTAGGATTTGCTGCGGAGAAAAGATTCTCAAGTTCTGATATGTCAATCTCTGGTGTCCTAGCGTAAGTGAACAATAAAATCAATGACAAAATTTAGGAAAGCAAGTCATAGTAGATAATATTATCATGGGGAGGGTTCAAATGTAAACCAAGAGAAATTGTGTAAACCACTAAACCAAATCTTCACATTTGATTTACGAGATCAATGGCTCATATTTGTTTGACTTTTTGTACACCTGTTCCAATAAAAGTACAACTTTTTATTATTTTATTTAAAAAAAATAGGAGCCATTGATCTTTATAAATCAAAGGTGTAGATTTGGTTTATTGGTTTACATAATTTCTCTTGGTTTTCATTTGAACCCAATCCATATCATCATTTCTCAAGAGGAAAGAACCTACTTCACAGCTTCATCAGATTTTTGTGTTTCAGCCCACAAGCTTCCTTGTACTGCTCGTGTTAATTTTAACCAATGTAAAGGCTTTAATTTTTTTGCATTTTGATTCTTTGACGTCATTAGTGATAAACCACGCCCCCTACCCAAAGGTGGTGGAGGAGCTGGAGCACCAGGCAAATTGGCACCTCTTGATGGTGGGGGTGGGGGTGGTACAACACTCCCGTTTTCATTTTGATTAGCAGGAGGTGGTATCGGAGGAAGGGGAGGTGGTGGATTTGAAGAACCCTGTGAAGAGTTAGGAGCTGGAAGAGGTGGTGAAGGTGGCACTGATGATGGCAGAGGAGCAGGCGTTGCTGGTGGTGGTGGTGGTGTTGGAAGGGTTCCACTTGTCTGTGATGTTGTCTCTTTCAAGGATGCAGTTGGAGGAGGTGGAGGCAATGGAGGTGGTGGTGGCACTGGTGTATACGATCCAGCTTTCGTTTCTGGCTTCTCTTTTGTAGGTGCAGCTGTAGGAGGCGGTGATATTGGTAATGGTGGAAAGGTCTTGTCTTTCATAGGTACAGTTTGTGATAGTGGTGGCATGGGCCCACCTCCTATAGCTACCTTCTCTATCAATGGTGGAGTTGGTAGAGATGGTGGTGAAGAAGCTGGTGATCTATGTGGTGCACTTGGTGTTTGTGATGCAAGAGATTGGTCCTCTGTGGATGATGTTAAAGGACCTCCCGGAGAAGATACAGGTCGAGAAGGTGAAGGTCCAACCTTAGTATCAATATTTTTTAATGGTGGACTAGCCGGCAGGATGGCGGTTGGAAATGCAGACAGAGTTGGAGAACCTGTTTTAGAAGCTGGTGATCTATTTGCAGCTTTCCGTACAGGTTGGTCAGACTTGTTATATGGAGATTCTTTCTCATCAGAAACATGCTTGCCACGAAGGTAAGGATGCACAGGCTCATGGGTAGAAAGATTATGAGATGACACAGATGTTGATGAAGAGATAGGACTTGTTAAACTATCTAAGGATGTTTCAGAACCAATAGGCTTCTCCTTGGGCAGTTGAATATGGCTCTTTGGATCATTTTTTAATGATTCAATACGTTTTTTATCCTGAAACATTTTACATGAAGTAAATTGGTAGCTTCATAAACCTGATGAAAACTGGTAGAGGTAGCAAGATGGACAAGTCAGGTACAGTCAAAACATGAGCAGGTTAAAACAAGCTAGCTTAGATTGGGTTGATCTGCAAAACTTTTTTATGGATTTCAATTCTTTAAAAAATAATGTGTTTATTGTGGTTCACAAAACAATATCATCACAAATATAACCTAAATCTTTGAATAAACAATTCATAAGGTTATATGCAATAAAAAAGTACCTTTGGTTGTGCTTCAGCCCATTTTACCTATTTGACTTGTCCTCTTTTATCTATTTATTGTTTGACCCTTAGAGATAAATCATAGACCAAACCAAATCAAACCATTATAAGTAAACAGGTCGAAATTGCCACCTCTAGAAATACTCTATACCTTTCCATAATCTGATTCAGCCATCTGATGGAGCATATCAAATGCATCATCACTTTTAAGAACTAGCCAATCCACACTATTAAACATCTCTTGGACTTTAGCAAATGCTTCAATAGGGAGACCCTCCGATTTCTCAAAAAAGTATGAATCTATTGGGACTACAGAAGCTGCAGCATCCATTTCCGAGAAAAGAAGCTGTACGTATAGAGTTAAAAATAAATTTTTTTATTTGGTGCAACAGAAGAAAAATATAAATATGAAGAAAAATACCTCAGCCTTAAAGTCATTAGGGATGTGATAGTTAGCATCCCATAGTACGTCAATTTCATCACGATTGAGAATTAAAATATTTGATCTGATGAATGATGTGTTAAACATAGCACGATATATTATATTTTCATGCTCCCAGTCATCATATAAGCTGATGCACTCAAGCACAACGTCACCTTGAATATGGCATTCGATATCAATCATAACCAGCTCACAATCTGCCTGCAAAATGTAGTAAAAGATCAATAAAGACATTATGTTTCCACTTCTTAGTTTTGGCAGAAGAGGCAAAAATGAAGGGTTGGTAACAGGGTGAAAACAAGAATTTTTGGTGCAGGTTAGGTCACATTGGGTTTACCTGAAATACTTGCTTAAAAATCATTAGTACATTAAATATGATTACGAAAATTATTTTCTTTCAATATTAATCTTATTTGCTAATTAATTTGATTAAGAAAGTTTTATGCATTCAAATACACTTTTATGTAAGTTTGACACATTCTTCCTTTTTTAACTTGTTTCCTTTTAAGCTAGCTTTTTTTCACCCTTTTGATCGATAATCATAACCTGATTGAAGCCAATCACAAGTAAGTGGATCATAACTGCCACCTCTAAGTTTTGCCAATAAGACAATTCAGTTATGGAGTTAGTGTTGTGTACTAAATAGAATAGCAGTAAAACATGCCTGTTTATAATATCGAACGTTTTTACTCCTCTTTGGGGTTGCGAATAGAAGTTTGGTAGTTTTATCACCAGGCATGTATGGATCTTGTCCATAAATCCTGAATATAGGACAGCAACCACCCTTTCCATCAACATCGGGAATCATACTCATTATCACACAATCCAAACTGAGTGCTCGATCCAAAGGGGGCCATTCTGTAGCCACATTCCTCCTTGATACATATTGTAAGTACCTCAATTGAGAAGGTAAAGGATTCAGTGATGAAAACAAGTGTAATATCTCACTTGGAGCTTGCTTATAAACCATGTCCAAGGTCTTGGATTCCCCGGAGTAATTTTTTCTGTAAATCAAGAGTGCAGCCAACATGAATGCCAAAACAGGCCAAGCACCACGTTCACAATGCATTAGAAGAACATTTTGCACCCCAAATGAAAGCCAAGATTCACATGATCTTAGAAAATGATGGATGGCTTCCATGGACAGCAGTGCACAACCTTCATAGTGACGAGGATATTCCACTATGGTCATATCATGATTTGATAAAGCTGAGGCAAGTTGGCTTGTTGTACCTCCCTCACGAAAATTAAAAATCAGGATTGAAGCATCAGGATAGTGATCCTTAAGCTGAGTTACTATGTTTCCCACATAACCTTTATAATTTTCTTCATCCCAAGCTTCAGTAGTGAAACAATAGTCAAATACTACACATGAAACATGCAATTCCGTACGTTAGTATGAAAAGATAAAACTGTCCGAGTATTAAATACAGCAGAAAGATACATATCACATTTAGTTTGTCAGAAAAGGAGAAATAACTCAAATGTGTAATACAAAACAAAATTTCCCATATATTGATGACCTAAATAAGGTTCATAAACACATTACTAAATTTTATATGAACAAAAATCCAAATATGGATTTTAAATGGCAACAGCATTACTTCAATAACTGCAAAAGGTGATAAAATCCATATTCCCTTGCACACAAAAAAGATAATCAACAGGACCAAACTGTTAACCAACATGATAAAGCATTACGCAACTGATACCCTAACAACATTCATGTAAACATTATATTTGAAGATTATAAGGTCAATTATCTATAATCGTTCTGTTCTTTTCAATCATACCTATAGATTCGATTAATGAAAAAACTATTAAATGATATACCATAGACTCTTTCAGTAATTTCTAGCAGTCCATCAGGCGGCTTCTTGTAGCACAATTTTCGTAACAATGCCATTCGTATCAAGCGACGATTGTTGTAGAATTGTGATTGAAACCCTAGAAACGGCAATCTGATCTCTCAATCCACCAAATCATGTGTGTACGTGTATACATACACGATTATGATTCGCTACGTGTGCTTATATTAACAAGAAGCTGGGAGGATTAACAAGTTGTTCGTTTGTAATCTGTGGCGATCGATTTCAGTGTAATATTTGATCGATTTGCTTCTGTTTTTGTGTGTTTTGGCAAAAATACACAATCAAGAAGAAGAAAAAGGTGCAGAATGTTCTCAGATCAGCTTCGGGGGAAGAGTTGCCGTTGCTCAGATCATGTTTCATGTTTGTTAAAGATCACTTAATATTTCATTATGCCTTTGCATGATATTTTTTTATTTCTTTCTTTCTTTTTACAATCATTTTAAAAAAATATATATTATAAAATTTATGAGGATGAACAATATCATCTCAAATACACAGATGAATAACAATGTTATTTTTCTTCTTCTCTCATAACGATACAATAATTTCATATAATATAATGAATTAGAATCTGAAAAGTAAAGAAAGTTGAGGGGGTAAGAATTTGTATTTTTTAAGAGCATTGACAATAAGTTTTTTATATTTGAGTGGATGTATTCCTTGAGGAGAGATCTACATTCACTCAAATATAGAAAACTTATTATGAAAGCTCTCATACAATACAAATTTTTACCCCCTCAACTTTCTTTACTTTCTAGATTCAAACATTGAACTTTATTTTACATTTTGATTTCAAAATTTTTTTTTTCTTTTTTTGTTTTCATCAGTTCCTGATAAACTTCTACTCTTAAATCCACCTAACCTACACACGATAGGTTAAACCCTCGACCTCACAGGAACAAAGCACCAATCAATCACTCAGATGATCATTGGGCTAAATGTTTGTTTGTGATTTTGGAGTTAATTGGTTTGCAATATTATATAAAAACATTTTATATATATATAACATGTATATACATGATTTTGTTTTAGGGTTAAAACCCAAAAAGAGTTCTACCAGGTATAGGCGCGCCTATCAAACCACTGAGGTTCAAATCCTATGGTGTTGGGTTTTTTTCAATTTTTTATTTACTTTATTTTCGAAAATACAACGAATAGCCCCGCCGCATTGCACGGGTCATAAACGTAGTTAATATATAATTAGAATGAGTATCTTTAGAACCATTAATCGTAAAATCCAATTAAGTAAATAACAAAATGGTATATCGATATATAATTATAATAGATATATTTAATACTATATCTAAAGTAAGTATGTTATATTATAGCTATATACATTTGAGTAAGACGTGAGCAGTATCAAACCTCCATTGGTGGACCTAGCGATTGCGTCACATGGCTTCTTGTGATTCATCCTATTCTACCCACTTTATCAATGGCCTCTTTCTTCTATCGAGTCATCAAAACTTTTAGAACTCCTTATTGTTGCTAAACACCACAACACCTGATGATTGCCTGCCACAAGTAGAAATGAGAATAGGCCACTTTGGGTTTCGAACTTCGACCACCGCCATAACACCACCAACAATGAGTAAAAACTAGAAGAAGCTACTTGGGGTTTCGATTAAAGTCGTGGGAGGTTCCACCCATTTCGCGAGAGATGAAGTTGTTATCGACAACGCATAGAAGGAAGAGATGGTAGACGAGTTGTAAAAGCAGTCATTCTTTTTTTGGTTCGCTTTATTCTCTCTCTTTTTCTATTTTTTTGCTTCTTTTTGTCTTTTTTCTTTTAGGTTTTTTATTGCTTTATTTTTTATTCTTTTTCTTCTTAATTCTTTTTGTTATTTCACATTATAAAATATATAAAAAGTTGTTTACAATTATTAAGTACGAAAAAAATTGATAGCCCCGTCCATGTCCTCGCCGTGAAGCACGGGTGAGAACCTAGTTAATACATCGTTTCATATGCATGTTTTTATACTATTTAGGCTAATGTTTTAGTCACACTTTTTTAAATACATTTCTTGTGAGCTAAAGTTGCCTAGTGAATATAAATATAAAATTAAGATGTGTTATTAATGTAAGAAGATTCATCACTGACATGCATAATTGCACATGATTAATACCAAGCCCTAACCTTTTTGGAAAGACAGAAATATATTAAGAACCAAAACCCAACTCTAAGAAGACACTATAGTAGGGAGATACACCTTGAACACCAAAAGAAAGAAGAGATTACATCAAAATTTAAAATAAATACAAATCCTGTAACACCCCGCAAATCCAGGACAATAGAGTTGGGCTCAAAGATTTTGCCCCTAAAGTTTTCGTCCAAAAGGATATTCTCGCACGAAAAAATGTTCTCGCGTGAGAACATGTTTGATTGAGGAAAGCCTATAAAAAGGAAATGGCGCCCCTTTCTCTCGCCGTTCATGCAAATACTGTTGTTGGTGCTGTTTTAGAGAGAGAGGCGAAAGACAGAGAGAAAGAGAGAGAGAGAAAGCAAGACAAGATGGTCTTTAAGGTATGTATTTCGAGTTGTATGATTCGTATATGTAATAAGGAATGCCTTATAATCAAAATAATGCATGAATATGCAGTTTGGTGTTAAGGGGATCTCGAGAAAAGGTTTTTGTTATGTGTTATCTTTAAAAGGTGAGTTCTAGCCCCTTTTTTTAAAAAAAGTTTTACAAGTTTTGGAGCTGTTATGCATACTCATACATTTGTTTATGTTATTGTGTTGATTCTAATGGAAATGAACACGCTATGAATGAATTAATCGTAATTAAGTTGAGAATTATGTTGAACGGAAATGTTCTCGCACGGTTAGCATGGGATGTTCTTGGTGGATTATGTTTACGCCTCTAGGGTTTTTATTATGAGGTTCTTGTGCAAATAGGTAACTTGGTGTGCAATGGTCTTGATTTATTAGATGTTTTCACATAATGATGTTCTCCCATGGTGTATGCTCCCCGCATACCAAGTTCTCGCCTGCTTAGATGTTCTCGCGTAAATGGAAGTTATCGTTTAGTTTTGTTGTTTTCACATGCATAGGGTTTTGTTTAGTACGCTCTTGGGTGACAAGATCGAAGTAACATGTGACCTTATATGATCAAAACTGTTTTCAAAATACTAAAGGTTTTAAAGTGCACTTTACTTGGTACGCTTATACACTGCTATAAGTAAAGATTTATGTAATGAAGTGGAAGATAATGTAAAATTTCACAATAGAACATAACGAAACGATAGATTGCTAGTGCTTATGACAAGTCTTGCAAGCACGACTATAGAAATGGAGCTGCAATGCGCAGTCTCAACTGACTATACGTGTATCGCATTTGACTGATGCTATAGGGGCATTGACATATGTTGACAATTAGTATGACTACAGGACTACATGGTTTTGGACTTGTGTAGGCCAAACGACTAAGGAGTATATTGTTACTATTTATCTAGACTTCATGCTGGGATGGTAGGGAAGTGGATCCGAAAAAGTGAAATGAATGGAATAAACGAACGAAAAGTTAAGGAGCATTATTGGAAATGTATGAAAGAAATAATACGTGTATGTATGAATGTGTTCTCACGAATGTAAAAGGATGAAAAGTTATTTTGTATATATGTTTGAAAACTAGGACTCGCTTAGCGTTGCTACCTTTGTATGCATAATAGTTGGCATGTAGCGAGTAGTGATTTCCCTCTTCTAGCGCAAAAGATGTAGGCATGGACATGGAAGCTACTAGGATAGTTTAAGTCTGGCATTCACAGTTTTGGGAAGGATGTTTATAAGATTAAAGTTTTGATGTTTAAATACAATTGAATGATCTTTTAAGACAAGTTTTATTAAATGTTAAAGTATGATATTCATTGCAATGTTACATTCATAAATGTTTTATGCTATGAATGATCTAATATGGAGACTCTGGGTTCGGGACCTTATAAGCCACCCATTCTAGTGAGTGTATTACTGATATACTTTTGATCTAAAGAAAACCTAAACTTTTATATCCTCAACAAGATTGTGACTGATGGTTTTCAATTAGAAAAAAAGCTTCATTCATCATCCTCCAAATACACCAAGAGAAATATATAACCACTTTACTTTTAGTCAAGTGAGCGGGTTAGTGTTTTATGTAATCTCAGTAGGTCATGAACGGAGAAAGCATAAACCAGTGAACGGCGACATTCCCCAACAATTTGCCATAGCATTCAAGCATAATAAAATGAGGTAAACGAATGTTCTGTTGATTTTGGAAGTTAGCTCGAAAAACGAATGTAGCCCCCACATTCACATTCATTCTCATAAGAGCAAGACATGTAGGAATGCGCTCCATCTCCATCATCCAAACAAGGATGTTTGACTTATTTGGAACCCAATTGATGTGAGTGTGTATGTATATTTTTTATAATGATTTCCCATACAAATTGGTTTTATTTTATATAATGATTTTCGCCTTAGAATTAAAATACACACAAATGGTCAAGTGTGCATATAATATATATAGTATAGCTACTGATAGTATACCTGTGTCATTACCTAATGATGTGTTCGTATTTGTTGTGCGTATTATATACTTAAAAACTACGTTATTGGTTGGCTTATGATGTTGAACACATTTGCTTGGTTACATGTTTTAATCTCAAAATAAGAAACACCCCGAAATGAAATTCTCACCTACGTTGTTATACGAGTCTCTACAAAACTAGAAATCAAATGTGGCGTTACGTCAAGTGAATGCGTATGATCCGAATGTTCGGGTTAAACAGAAATAAAAGTAAAAGAGCAGGGACCATAGTGTCATTCACTAAAATTGCGATGAACTAAATCGAAGAGGATATGTAACCTCCAAACCCTAGTCATTGTACTAAGATCGTGAAGAAGAATTCTCATCAGGCGATTAAAGAGCAAAGGAAAGTCCATAAGGTAATTCTCATCGATTGAAGCGTGTTGTTTAGGCTAGCTTATATTGAAATAGCGATGATGATGATGATGAAGTCATTCATTTCTGTATATGTTAGGGTTAGGGTTCGGTTCGGCTATTGTCTCGCGTGGAGGTTGATTTGTTTCCGCCTAATTCTTGGTCGGTAAGTTCGTTCGTGCTTAAAAGATTAACTATGAATGCATTCGTGTCATGAATGAAATCAATTATCGGCTAGGGTTAGGGTTGTATTATGATGGATCAAATCTGGAATGGTGGTCAGGTTAAGGATATGAGTAAGCGTGGTAGCAGGTCTCAAAACGACAGGGATGATGGCAAGATGCTGAAGAATGAAGGTAGTGTTGAGGGTGACCGTGGAGGATCGCAGCAGTCTGCAGCTGACCTTCAAGACCGTATTTTGAGGTGAGAAATATTTGTCATTAGTTTTTGTGTTTCTGTTAACATCATACAATATAGAATTTGAATGCTTACACTTTAAGAGCAAAGTTTGTTACCGTTTTAGGTGTCTTTTTTCTTTGGCATGGTTTGTGAAACTTAGAGGATAGTAGTAGGTTGAAGAGGGAGATAGTAAATACTGATCTAGTTATGATTTTTGTTATGGTGTAGACATATAGGTAGTAAGAGCATTCACATTCCAATTGGTAAATTGTCTCTTGTTCGTTTTATGGTAAATCCAAGAAAACCAGGTCAATTACGCTTCCATCACATTCCTTAAACTACTTTGTATTGTTATATTTTACCAATTAAATTTAAGAAGGGTACAGTAGATTGGTAAATATACCAACATACTGTATAAACCATATTAACCCACCCACTCTTCCCCTCCCTTCCACCATAATAATATAGTCTAAACTATTTGGCAAAAGACTTACTTTTTAGTTCTATTTCGTTTTTAGACTCCTATTATTATATGATATTCTGTCAGTTCCATATTGTCTAAACTATTTGGCAAAAGATTTGATTTTTAGTTCTATTTTGTTTTTAGACTATTGTTATTATATGATCTTTTGTCAGTTCCAGATGAATTTAGGATTGAGTTTGATGTTTTTCTTAGAATGAAGGAAGAACGGTTGAAGAAGAAGTCAGAAGAGGCCTCAGATGTATTATCATGGGTTACAAAAAGCCGAAAACTTGAGGAGAAAAGGAATGCTGAAAAGGAGAAAGCATTATATCTCTCAAAGGTGTTTGAGGAGCAGGTTAGTTGTTTCCTGTTATGTTTCCATGCTTGAATTAGGCTGTTTTTTTATTATTGTGCATCTGAATGTTACAAACTGTGAAAATTTAGGACAATGTGATTCAAGGAGAGGATGAAGACGAACCGCCAGCTCCCCAGCATTCATCTCGTACGGTTTCTTATTTATACACTTATATAGATTACTATAAGTACCCTTCATGTGTCTTGCTCTGTCAATTTATGGAGAGGCTAAGTTGTAATTTGTGAAATATGTACCAGAGCCGGCAACCTTGACCTATTTATCTAAAGGGTTGATATTTGTTATATTTTATCTATATCATTATAAATGGGTAAAATAAAAATTGCTTATGGAAACGGGTCATCAGAAAAGCTGAACAGGTTAAGAGTTGCCTGGTCTGATTCATACAAAACAGTTACCTGTTTTCACTCATTACCATCTATTGAGATTGCCTTAAATCTTTGTTGAATTATGTTGACAGGTGATCTTGCTGGGTTTAAAGTTCTTGATGGTCTTGATAAGGTGATTGAAGGTGGTGCGGTTGTTTTGACACTGAAAGATCAGAACATACTTGCTGATGGTGACATTAACGAAGGTTAGTAAGGTTCACTAGTTTTTACTTAATCGTTTTTTTCATTTTTTTGTCACCTTTTGGTGGTTTTCTGCTGGACCCAGATTTCCTAAGGAGACTTTACATTGTATCCATTAGGGATTGATATGCTTGAGAATGTGGAGATTGGTGAACAAAAGCGGAGAAACGAGGCTTACAAGGCAGCTAAAAAGAAAACCGGAACGTATGATGACAAGTAAGTTTAATAGTTGAATTGTTGTAGTTTTCTGTACATGTAGAGGTGGTCGTTTGACTTATTTTCTTGTGAATGGGTTGGTTTTGATTATGATCTGGTTCTTACAGGTCAAATGGGCTAATATTTGATAAACTTTTAACAATGAAATGGTTTGAAAGTTGCTCAAAGTGTTATTTTTATTGAGTTTATATATTTTCTTTGATCAGTATAACAGTTAAAAGATTTTGACGAGAAGTGTTCAGGTCAACCAATTATCATTGGCCTGTTATCCAACCCACTCACTTGGTCTTTTTTGTTATTTATATTTTCTGTGATACTCTTACAAGCTAATTTTGCTTTCTTGTTGTTTTGCCCTGTAGGTTTAGTGAAGATCTTGGATTTGAAAAGAAAATGCTTCCACAATATGATGATCCTGTTGAAAATGAGGTTAATATTTCAACTTGATCCTTTTGTTAAATGGCAACTTTATTTTTTTTCTGACCATATACTTTCTTCCAGGGTGTAACCCTTGATGAAAGAGGGCGGTTTGGTGGTGAAGCGGAAAAAAAATTGGAGGAGGTAACCTTCGCATATTTTATTGTTGATTTTTATCTGCAGCTGACTAGGTTTCTAGATTTTGTTTAGAGTTTCTAGTTATAGGGTTTGATTTAGTTGGCTTGGTACTGTGTGCTAGTTTTCTTTACCTAATACATCATGACATATTTCTTGGGTCTGATTTGTGCAAGAACAAACATATAACAAGCAGATTTCCTTTGAAAAGTTAAATATGTTAATGTTTGGTTCGTTGGTTCTTGATCACCATGAACACCCAACATGTGGAATTATTAGTATTAGTTCAGAACTTATCAAAAACATTGTTTTGGCCAACCAATAATACTGGATGTGTAATAATTTATGCATTGTTTGGTGAAAAGAATGTCAAGTACAATAATTGATAAGTTGCGGTTACTTTAAATTGCAGCTTCGGAGAAGGATAGAAGGTGCATCTGTGACTCCTCATTTTGAAGATCTTACTTCATCTGCAAAAATCTCAACAGACTATTACACTACTGAAGAGATGTTAAAGTTCAAAAAGCCTAAGAAAAAGAAATCATTAAGAAAAAAAGACAAGTTAGATATTGAAGCCCTCGAGGCAGAAGCCCGATCAGCAGGGTTAGGTGAAGTGGATCGTGGTTCACGGGCCGATGGAAAAAGACAGGCTCAAAAAGAAGAACAAGAGAGATCTGAAGCCGAAAAGAGAAACAGTGCATTTCAATCTGCCTATATGAAAGCAGATGAAGCATCTAAAGCATTAAGAATGGAGCAAACTGTTACTGTAGAGAAAGAGGATGAAGATAATTTTGTCTTCGGTGATGATGATGCAGATCTTCATAAATCATTACAAAGGGCTAGAAAGCTTGCTCTTAAAAAGCAAGATGAGGGGGAATCACCATCTGAGCCACATGCGATTGCTTTACTTGCTTCGTCCAGTACTAGGAACGCAGATGCAGATAACGGGGAGGCACAAGACAATAAGGTGGTTTTTACAGAGATGGAAGAGTTTGTATGGGGCCTTCAGCTTGATGAAGGTTAGTTATGTATATTCCTACTTTAAGATGCAGGATTCTTGGATGTGTAATAGTGGCTGGAAAATAGGTGGGTCGTGCAAGTGGGTTGGGTAATGGTTAAGTGAGTTCGGGTCGAAAAAGGTAATTTATTAGTGTGGTTTTTTCTTTGGATTTTTATAACTAATTAATTTGCTAAATATGATCCCAGAACTATTTACTATGAAATATTGGCAATTGTGAGAACACTCTATTCACTTTTTTTTTTTGAATTTGAATGTAAGTCCCTGGACTTATATGTGCATAATCAAATAATTCGTAAGAAGTGACGATAATGTCCCTGCTATTTATATAATCTTTAGTATTTCTTTTTACTGTTAGAATGTAGGTCCTTTTTTCTTTTTGCTGTTCTTTGTGCAACTGTCTATAAAAATGTACTATATTTAAATAAAGTGATTCCTGTAATTTTTAAGCAATTGAATACACTAGGGATAACTTTTATCATGTTTTGACCCTTTCCATTTTTGGTCAAATTATTTAGCCCAACTCATTTGAGTTTTTAATAACTAAACATAGCCAAAATCAACCAAAGTTGCCACTGCTAGATATTCAATCATTCTTTGAAATTCATGAGGTTTTCATTTATGTTAGTTAAGTTCATTTTTGATCAAGTATTGTTTGACGATTAGCATAAAATGTTTTTGTATGCAACTACACGGTATTCTTGGTGCGAACGAGTTCTAAGTTATTTCAATTGTGTATTTCATGCATACAGACTACACATGTGAATGTTTATTACCTTGTTCGTTCTATTCCATCCATCCAGAAATAATTTGTATTTAACACATTGAAAATTCTCATATTATGATTTCGCCCTACTATATATTTGCAGAAGCGCATAAGCCTGATGCTGAAGATGTTTTCATGGAGGAAGATGTTGCATCACCTCCATCAGAACAAGAACAAAAAGGTAAAGATGGTGGTTGGGCAGAGGTGAAAGATGTAATACAGGATGAAAAAATGGCAGATGAGGAAGAAGATGTAAAACCAGATGAAACAATTCATGAGAGTTCACTTGGAAAAGGGTTATCTGGTGCACTTAAGCTACTTAAGGACCGTGGAACCCTTAAAGATACTGTTGAATGGGGTGGTAGAAATATGGACAAAAAAAAGAGCAAGCTTGTGGGCATTGTTAACGAAAATGATGATAAAAAAGAGATACGGATTGAGAGAACTGATGAGTATGGAAGAATTGTAAGTACTCGTTCTAACCCCTAAACATTTGTATTTTAAAAGAAGACTTGCTAGATGTGGCAATTTTTGACTGTTCACGTACAAATGGATAGATTTGGATTGTTTTATCTCAAATGGTCAAAGAATTCTAATCACAATCCTAAGGTCTATAATGTTAACAGCTATGATTTCTGTAACTACTTTTTAGGTGGTCAGTAAGTAATTCTTAAAAAACCATTTTTGGAGGTTTAAAACTAAATTTGATGGATAAATGATGATAGTCTGATACCTACTTTTTGGTGGTTATGATTAAATACTCTGTTTCTCTTAGAAAGTTGGTTGTTAACCATAGCCTTAAGGACTATAGTTAGCAAAACCAGCTTAATGGGACCATGTAAAAGGCAAATGGTGTAAATGGAGTGAGTCTTCCAAAGTTCACAAAAAACCGTATTAATTGTTCAGAATTAAAGATTTAGATTATTATTATTAACAAATTGCTTTCTTATTCACAGTTAGCACATTTGTTACTGAATAATAAAACAATGCAAAATGTGTTTTTGGTAGTTTGTTTGAACCTGTAATAAAAATGATTTGCTTTCCACCTGAACCCATTTTGACATGCTGCACAACCTATCCTAGCGTATTTGTGAATTATGGTATCTAACTCAATTACATTCGGCTAAATTTGAAGTAATATTTCATATATCTTGACTATTTCTGATACTTCTCTTAGACTTGTAATGGTTTCTTTGAATAAATCATGATTTTATCATCAATGACTGAGATTCTTCTGTTTGACCAGTTGACTCCTAAGGAGGCTTTTAGGCTGATTTCACACAAGTTCCATGGAAAGGGGCCTGGGAAAATGAAACAAGAAAAACGTATGAGACAGTATCATGAAGAGCTGAAAGTAAAACAAATGAGAAATTCAGACACACCGTCGCTATCTGTTGAAAGAATGAGGGAAGCTCAATCTAAAATGAAAACACCATATCTTGTTCTTAGCGGTCATGTCAAACCAGGGTACAACTTACTTCCTCTAGTTTCTTATATGATGAAACAAATATTTTATCTTTTAATTGCTTGATTTGGTATTAAATTACTTATGCTTGTGTATTTGTTTCTTGATTTTCTTTGTTTTTAACATTTTATTTTCATTGTTTATAATATTTCTTAATGGCATGATTATTTTAGGCAAACAAGTGATCCCAGAAGTGGATTTGCTACAATGGAGGATTTCCCAGGAAGCTTGACACCCATGCTTGGTGATAGAAAGGTTAGAAATCATCTCTGTATGGATTTAAAAATAAACAAACATCTCCGGTGACATCCCATTCAACAATAGGGTCTGGGGAGGGTTCGGTTTATTTTTTTTTTAAAGCAGCAAGCACACCTAATCCTACTTTTAAATTTACACCATTGTCCATCATAAGTCTCAACCTGGACATTACTATGTAAATTCCAGATATAATTAACCTACAATAAGGTCAAGCCGCCAAGCATTACTTCTATCTATAGAAGAAAAAAGGGTGCTCTTAGAGAGACCATCCGGGCTCATTTCTGTAGCGATTTAATTTCTTAATTTTTTGATACTAACACTACATCTTTTGTCAGGTTGAACACTTTCTGGGTATAAAGCGGAAATCTGAATCCGGAGATATGGGCCCACCAAAGAAGCCGAAAACCTGAATCGTTCGTTTGAGTTGGCCTGAAAAGTCAACTGAAGATGTAAAGATCCATGGGTTGGCGTTGCTGTCAAGACGTTAAGGTGAAACAAATTGTTGGAATCTTTCCGCAATAGTTAACATTTTAGTCTATAAAGCTATAGGTCAGTTTCAACAGATTTTGTTTTCTATTGGGTTTATTAGATTCAAAAACCATGAGGAAGCCAAAGATGCGGTGTAATGGTTAAATTGTGTGGATGATGGATGATAGGGTTTGAGTTGGCTTAAACATTGTTGGATCTTTCCTAAACTTTAAACTCTAACAGTCTGTACTATGTAATTAGCCTACGTTTGAGGAATCCAAATCTGTGATTTATTTGCCCAACTATCAGTTTATTAGAGCATTCACATCAGCTTTCTCATTCATATCTTCATCTCTGTTATAAGAGCAAACATTTAATTTTACATTTATATCAGGTTTTACATTCTCATGTCATCCTTTATAATTTAAAAAAAAATCATAATGATCCTCGTATTTGGCGTCATTATTCATCCTCTAAATCTATTATTTTATATTTTTTTATAAGTGAGGTGATTGTAAGAGAGGAAAAATAATAAAAATGAATAGTTAAGTATTATTTAATTGAAATAAAGATAGATATAAGGAAAGAGAAGTTTAAAAAATAACAAAGAGATGGGTTTTTCTTGTTGAGTATGGGGGATGAGAATGGGAAAGAATGTGTGAATGCTCTAAAACTGATAGGTAATAGGATATGGTTCTATGGTATTAGACGCTAGATGATTATATCAAATAATGTTTGGATGTGATTTAAACCCAAGTAAAACGATTGATATTATGACATAATTTGAACTAATAATGTAAATCTATGACAATATATATATAACATACGTTATATGTAGTTGAATACATTTTCAAACTACATGTGGTAAGATAGATTGATAGGAAAATCTGTTCGGTAAGTAGTTTAAAATTGGATTGTATATATATATTTTTTCAGTTCGAGCCGACTTGTACAAAAACATTCACAATACATTTCTCATATTATTATGAATATGTTTTTTATATCATAAGTAATAGTTATAAGTGGTTATGAGTGAAAAAAAATAAAAAATATTATTGTTTATCTGTATATTTTGGGAAATTGGCGGACCTAAAAGGTGTGGGTGGGGTTGCACCTGATGGAAATTTTAGTTCTTTGCTTTATATAAGATTTAATCCAGATCGGCCTAAAGTAAATTTTGATACCGATCTCCATGAATTTTTAACATCTACCCACATGAATTTAACATCGACCCCTATGAAATTTTGACACGTGATGTGTGTGGATATATATATATTTTTTATGATTTTCACAACACTTGGTTTTAAATTTATAGAAATGATTTTACCTTAAAATTAAACCACACAATAAATAGGCAAGTGTACCTATTGTATATGTAGCATAGTTTAGGCAAGAACCAAGTATCGATCCAAGGACACGGTAGCTGCTAATAGTAAATCTTTGTTATTATTTAGCCGGAAAAGATAGATGATTTGGTATTTTTGTATTTTAAACTAAAATAAACATAAATAGATAAATATGGATAGAAATTAAGAAAGATAATCAAACAACAGAAATGTTCACTTAGACTTTGAATCCACCTAGCCAAACAATGATAACATACATAAATTCATGATGAGATCATTCTATATATGTGTAACACGAAAATAGACTAGACCCCCGTCAAGGCTACCTAATCATATGACTCTTTGGAAAGTTAAAACGATGTTAACATAGTAACCACCTAAAGTCACTCCATGAAGAACCAATGATACAATTATGTTGAATATAAATATGGACTAAACTCCTGTCAAGGTTATTTAGTCTCATAATTCTTTAGAAAGCTAATACGATAAACACATACCAACCACCTCGAATCACGTAATGTAAACAAAATTATGAAGTCCTCCAACTTGTGAATATCATACCACGAATATATGAACTACAAATTTACGCTATTAAACCATAATCACACATACACAATGACATGAGGAATTCTCAACAAATGTAATGGCCTTTCCAAGCATATACACCCAAGGATGCACATTTGAATAACAATCATACATGTTCCAATCCCCATCCACCATTCCTAGTCAAATGCCATAAATACACATACATACATATACATATTCATGAATAAATACCTTAACACATATGGTTTTCCAACATGATATGGTCAAGATACCCACTAGAGTTAACATATAATCAAGTCAAACAAATACACATAATCATTGAAGAGATTCAAGACCATGTTAAAGTCATCAACATAATCATCATCAAAAATCACATGTACATCATCAAAGTTAGCTAGGATTCATCTAATCTAAGTGAATCAAGAGTTTTAGCTCATGCTAACTACAAAAACACCCAAGAAACTTGAATAATCAAAAAGATACATGGTTAGATGAAGAAATTATCAAACCAAATCAAGCTAGATGGGTTGTATGTTGTTAGATTCTTCTTTGGAGTGCTTGATCTTCAATCTTGACTTCTTTTCCTCCACTAGATGCTCAAAATAGTTTGCGGGCAGGAGAGAACTAGGGTTTTTAACCCCCAAAGTTGTATGTTTTGAAATAAGGTTCAATTTAGGTTTAAAAAGTGACATCTGCGCCAAACATGCCATGTCGTAAAGTGACATGGCCATGTCGCGCATGAGACATGTAAAGCTTGAATTGAACTTGATATGGCCATGTTAGAATGCGACATGGCCAAGTCAGTAGCCAAATTTCACTTATTTCTTGAGTTTTTCATCAAATTCATCAAGTCACCATCCAAACCTACAAAATTCATATAAAACACGATTAAATGTTGTTTTAAATGAATTTGTAACAAAAAAACATTCAAAACGGGGGACAATATGCATTATTAACATGTATAATTTTAAGCATATCAACACCCACCCTCAACAAAATTTGACACCTATTCAACCATTAAACAATACAATTATAATTTATAGAATCACAAAATAGGACAATTGGCTATTTGCTCAATCATAGATCTAATTCAAAATAGTTGGATCATCATTAGCGCCCATACGACTTAGTTTTCACAAGACATACTTGATTTTAGAGTCATTACTATTGGTCACTGCTCAGTTCATAGTTTCAAGCTTGTTGTATTTGTGATGTTAAAAAATACTTGTTTTAGTACAGTTTTTATAGATGATGTAATGACTAGGTATTAAAAAATAAAGGGTTAATGGATTTAAATACTTCCAACTATTGGGAATTGGCCGCTGCCACCCCCAAGTATCATTTTGGCGAATATAACTCACAAGTAACACTTTTGTGTCTTTATCACCCACCGTTTGTCAAAACCCTAACAAAGGATATAAAATATATGAAACAATAAATGTATATGACACAATAAGCTGATTTATTTGATACGATGACCAAAATAAATCAGCTCATTTGTTAGGATTTTGACAAATGGCAGGTGATACAGACACTGAAGTGTTTACTTGGGAGTTATATTTGCCAAAATGATACTTGAGGGTGGCAGCGGCCAATTCCCAATAGTTGGGAGTATTTAAATCCATTAAGCCAAAAATAAAACTAGCAGAGAATAACTTTAAACATAATTGTATTTTTAGTATGCATTTCTATTGACAATTGATGTAGTTTTCTTATGTAATTGAAATTTTATTTGGTTTTTATTTTTTAATGCGATTCGAACTGTCCCCGAACCTAAAAAAGAAAAACTTAACAGTATACAACCCCTTGACCATATCTTGGTGTCTGACCCTAGGTTATCAACCCACAACTATTCTCTAGCAATGTAGCTCATGCCTATGAGTATCTTATCGGCCACCAGCATACCCCTTGATTTCTCGAATTAACCTTCCCCTAAACCAAAAGGGAGGAAGAGAATTTACCTTTTGGTCCATCACTCCTCAACTTAACTAAACTAACTTCGATTGGTTCAACACTCAATGGAGCATTAAAACACACTTAGAGTTTTGAATCTCAAATGAAGACCAAATGCTTCTATTTATACGCTATTTTAGAGGTCGGTGGTAGACTGTTATGGATTTGCTGACTGTCCTCCACCCATTCTTGGTTGGGTACGGATCGCTACATATCTCATGATAGTCCTTTATGACCTTTTTAGATTCTTCTTGTCGTGATACTCAAATTTCATATATTATGGATTCCGCAATTTATTTCCTAATCCACGATATGCTTATATGAAGTTCAGGCCTTTAATTTTGTCATATGTTGGTTAATGTTTTTTGGGATGTTACAGATGTGATGATGTTAATATATATGTCATCCGTGGAAACATAACAAACATTAATTTAGTAACTATTAGAGATAATAATAAAATATAAGCTTATGAAACATGCTATAATTAAGTACAAGAAACATGCACACATACCTACATGGATTGAAGAAAATCACACACACGTATACATATATATATATATATATATATATAGAGGAGGGATCCTAAGAAAACCACAAAGTTATGAGAAAACTAAAGAAAACCAATTAAACGAGTCACATAATTTATAAATTTTTATATCACTATCCTTAATATATATGTGTGAGTATATATAAATAAGGTATGAATCAAATGAACATCGTAGCATGGTTTTACATATACGTCACACATAGGTTACATATACGTAACCATTTTTCATTTGACATAGTGTTACGTATACGTAAGACTCTTCATTCTCGTATGTATGCTCAATATATATGAACAAAATATTTAAATAACATTTTAACAATTAAAATAACAAAAAATTTATGAATTATGTTATTGGTTTTCGTGGGTTTCTTTGGTTTTCACATAACTATTGGTTTTCTCAAGAACCCTCCCCTACATACATATATATATATATATATATATATATATATATATATATAAATGAAAACCAAAAGAAATTGTGTAAACCAATAAACCAAATCTACACCTTTGATGTTTAAAATCAATGGTTTAGATTTGTTTGACTTTTTCAGCACATAGTCCCACAAAAGTACATGCTTTTGAATTTTTTATTCAAAAAAAATCTAAGCCATTGATTTTCATAAATCAAAGGTGGAGATTTGGTTTATTGGTTTATATAATTTCTCTTGGTTTTTATTTGAACCCAATCCTATATGTATATATATATATATATATATATATCAATGCTTGCTTGATAAGATGATCATTTATGATTAATCATTAAATATGTACAATTTAGAGCATTCATATCAACATCCCTGTTTACATCTCCATCTTCAAATTATTGGGAAAACATGAAAAAATATATAATATTACTCCTACATCAAGTTTCCCATCCCATCTCCATCCTTTATATTTTTAGAGGAAAGCATAATGATCCCCCATATTTAAGGTAATCATCCATTCCTCATATCTTATTATTCTATATTTTTATGAGTGACTATGAGTGGGAAAAATACAAAAAATAATAAAAAAGGAGTATTTAAGTAATATTTAATTAAAATAAGGATAGATACTAAGAAGCTGATGTATGAAACATTTAGAAAATGAATAAAATACAAAAACTATTATGAATGCTCTTACATTAAGTGTGTATATTTTTAATTCTTACTTTTCATATCATGTATGATCTAAGCTTAAATGAAACTTATAGAACATAATCCATAATCAAGTTGCTTAAAAAAGCCAAAACTTGAACTATACAACTAATCCTAACGACCATGGGTCGATTGTCATCATGAAATTCGCCTCCATAAAATTAGTTCATGGTCATAAAATTAGTTCATGGTGGATTCCATCCTTCATACTAGTAATCATACTTTGACCCAAGAGCAACTCAAATCTAGCCTTGTTCTTACACTAGCTCCAATCGACCGTCAATCATTTGTCCCTATCAATTGTCGACGCTTCAAATTTCAAACTCATCCCTCACACACTCTTTCCTGCATTCAGCCTATCATCTTTCTATGTACTTTTATCATACCCTAAGAATCTTACTCTTAATCCCAAAATACTCCATATAATCCTCGCAAAGCTTTAGTTTGAAGATCTTAATCTCACCTTCTTTAAAATCCAAGACCAGAATTATGTTTGTCTTTTCAAGAGTGTATTCCTATGGTGATTATCCAAAATTCCACAATGAAAATCAACGAAAAAGTCCAAAGCTTCATTATCTACTAAAGCCTCGTCTCCTCCTCAACCAAAATTTCTTTCCAATGGTATAATTTCAACCAACCGATCAATTCTTGTTAAACAAAAAAATCTTAAAGGTAGGTAAGTAGATCTTCAAAATTCTTGGTCGTGGTCCTTGTTTGATTTTTGCTAAATTTTGGGATCACTAGGTAACGGTTCATGATACAACATAAAGTAACATGATGTAAAAGAAATCTTAAGTAGCACAATCTTTACTCCTTTCAGCATCACTTGGTTCATTTGTCACTTGGGAATAAATCCTAATGACGCAATTGTGACACCCTACATATTTCTCACATCGGCCATGCACAGGAGAGATTCCTGGTTCATAAGTAATGTCTGGTCTCTAATATCACCAACGCGTTTTGGGCGTATTGGCTGTGGATGATAGGAGAACTCCACAGTTAAGCGTGCTCAGGTGGCAGCAATCTAGGGATGGGTGACCTCACTGGGAAGTTTTCACCCGGGCAACCAAAAGCAAATCCGTGAGCTCCTCATAGGCAAATCAGACAATATTGGTGGTACGAGAGGCCGGGTGTTACAGAATGGTATCAGAGCCACTCCTGTGCCGTTCGAGATGGTGGGACAAACCTCACCGGGGATGGTGAGTGTGTTCTCGGGCTCATCGAGGACGATGAGTCCAAAGGGGGGGTGATTGTGACACCCTACATATTTCTCACATCGGCCGTGCACAGGAGGGATTCTTAGTTCATAAGTAATGTCTGGTCTCTAATATCACCAACGCGTTTTGGGCGTATTGGCTGTGGATGAGAGGAGAACTCCATAGTTAAGCGTGCTCAGGTGGCAGCAATCTAAGAATGGGTGACGTCCCTGGAAAGTTTTCACCCGGGCAACCAAAAGCAAATCCGTGAGCTCCTCATAGGCAAATCAGACAATATTGGTGGTACGAGAGGCCGGGTGTTACAGAATGCCCGAGCAACCAAAAGCAAATCTGTGAGCTCCTCATGAGCAAAGCGGACAATATTGGTGCTACGAGAGGCCGGGTGTTACAGAATGGTATCAGAGCCACTCCTGTGTCGTTCGCGATGGTGGGACAAACCTCACCGGCAATGGTGAGTATGTTCTCGGGCTCATCGAGGACGATGAGTCCAAAGGGGGGGTGATTATGACACCCTGCATATATCCCACATCGGTCGTGCAAGGGGAGAGATTCTTGGTTCATAAGTAATGTCTAGTCTCTAATATCAACAACGCGTTTTGGGCGTATTGGCTGTGGATGAGAGGAGAACTCCACAGTTAAGGGTGCTCAGGTGGGAGCAATCCAGGGATGGGTGACCTCCCTCGGAAGTTTTCACCCGAGCAACCAAAAACAAATCCGTGAGCTACTAGTGGGCAAAGCGGACAATATTGGTGCTACGAGAGGCCGGGTGTTACAGCAATCATCTACGGGCTCTTTAACCATCTTTTGTCCAATTCGTGATTAATGTTTGTGGTTCTCACAACCATGATATTATGTGGTTTTTTGTTTCTTTGCTTAATGGTTTGGTTGGTTATGATGTTTATAGGTAGAATATCGGAAGATAATTTAATAGGTAGCCAGGTAGGACATTTGTGTGGTGAAATGTGGTGATATGTGATTGATGTTTGGATAAAAAATTAATTATTACATATATGTTGTGGTATATAATCTATTAGGATCATGTTTTAGTATGTAAACCACATTCTAGGATATATTTGTTTGTGTTGTGTTATGTGTGTGTGTGTTCATGTTATGCTAACCTTGTTTTGCAAGAAAAGATATGGAGCTTAGTTTAAAGAAGAGTTCACCTATAAGGGAGAGTTATTTGACCTTTTAAAGATAACAAACAAATGGGAGAAAGATATGTTGACAAGATTGACACAAGATACAAGATGATGATGATGAGGAAGATAGAAAAATGATGTGAAAAGGATGATTAATATTCATAATTGCATTTAACTTTTAATAGTTCAAGTTCTTAAAATATTTTGTCATTATCAAAATGTGAATGATTGTTGGGATAACATTGATTAAGCTTTTATTAATCCTGTTTTGATAATGACCAATTAAATATGACTTGAAAAGTTACTAGTTAATCAATGATGAGTATATGTCACATACATGTCCTTAGAAACATGGTTAATCATCTTAAGTCATTGAAGCAAGTGTTTCGTATCTTTAATGATCTATATTAAAAAGATGATTCAAGAAATGGATGATCAAGACCTATTGCAACATGGACATGTTGCGATTGAGGGAACATCAAACCATTTATATGATTTTCGTAGCCTAAAGGTATTTTATAAAAATCATACAAGCTTCATAGATAAGTTTTTAAGTGAACTGAAATACTTTTGAAATGGTTTTTGAAATTCAAATATCTTAGATGAATCCTACAACACATGGTAAGTCTTCCACAAATCTTTTCTTGAAGACAACAACCCCAAAAATGGATTGAAGATTTGAAAAAAGCAGAAAGTAAAAGTGATCCAAATAAATCTCTTATGGATAATCAAGTGAATCAATCTAATCCGTATCTAACTTGTTTCTTTGGTAAAAATCTATGGTAAGTGAAGAACAAATGGACAACACTTCACACAATGTTCAAAATTCAAATCAATGCATGTGTGGACCCGTCATCCAATGTCGATGGCATCAACCATGGGACCTAGGATCGGCTAGGCATTATGCCTCCCTACTTGATTTGAGTCTATAAAAGAAAGTCTTGTGCAACCTTTATTTCAAACCTTTTTTTCCTTTAACAAATACACATGCATATCTAAACATATCTCACTTGATTCTTTCACATGTTAATATTTGAAGAAGAGATCAAATGTAAGACCTCAAAAAATTTTATGCATAAAATGATAAAACAAAAAGTCTAGGGTTACAAATGAAAATTTCAAAAAATTAGGTTTTGGCATTGTCTGCGAACCACGACCAACGGCCTTAACGGTTCGAGAAACACCTATCTCTAGAAAATGTAATTTTGATGTGCCATCCTTGTTAACTTCTTGGCTGTCCGCTATGTGGCCACTAAGCAGAACCCTCATGTATTGCCATATGGCGTGCTGATGAGGATAAAGAGAATATGTGTCCTTTAGCATCTCGTGTCACACATGACACTCTTTGATTAATTTTGAGGTTTCTTGGCTGGTCGGTTGTGGACCACGACCAAGACCCTTAATGGTGTGCAATGGTGGGGTCAAGTAGCTTATAAAATTCTACAAGTGTCAGATGAATTTTCATGGATCTAATATCCCGTCTAAGTTAGCACTTTACCCTCCTTAAAGCTTAACTTTGGTGGAAGCGTTATTCGGGAATCTAGCCTTCTCTAAGTCACGATTTGAGATCATTAATAAGGTGACCATGTTTACAAAACTTCATTTACGTCCTATTTTCCATGAGAATAAATGATTGTCAACGATTTCACGCGTGTTTAAGAAATATTTATTTACAAGCATTTACATTTAAACAAAACTAGCATGTGGTTGTATTTAATCGATCAAGCAAAGGTTTAAGTGACCGTGGCACAATATACATATATTTAATCAAACATGCACATATTTATATTTGTGGGTGTCTTTGTGTTATGCCATGATGCGAATGGGTTCATTACATTCAATTCTAAGTACATATGGATAGAATGTTTTTAATGGATAGAATGTTTTTAATGTATACACGAATACTTGGTGTGGACCTTGTCATTAAATGAAACAACTATAAAACAACTATTAATGATGATTTTAATATTAATCATGCTATTTTAAAAGAGGGTTAATAGATTTAAATACACCCAACTATTGAGAATTGGCCGCTGCCACCCCCAAGTATCATTTTGACGAATATAACTACCAAGTAAACACTTCGGTGTCTATATCACCCGCCGTTTGTCAAAACCCTAACAAATGATATAAAATATATGACACATTGAACGTATATGACACAATGAACTGATTTATTTGACACAATGGCCAAAATAAATCAGCTTATTTGTTAAGGTTTTGACAAACGGCGGAGACACCGAAGTGTTTACTTAGGAGTTATATTCGCCAAAATGATACTTGGGTGTGGCAGCGGCCAATTCTCAATAGTCGGGAGTATTTAAATCCATTAACCCTTTAAAAGACTTGTAACATAATTCATTGGCTTTATGTTAATGTAAATGTTTAAAAGTATTTTCAGGTAATTGAGTTAATTATGATTAAACATGTTTATATGCAAGGATTGACCTTGTAGCTTTGACTCATTAGCTGAACATGCAAACCTCTTTAGTAAAATTCTTGTGGCTCCAACCTATCTTGTATTCCAACAACAATTATATGTTTGAGCAAATTACACATATGGTCCCAGTGGTTTAGATCAAATTTTGGATTTGATCTCTAATCTCTAAATTTCATGGAATTGGTCCCCAATATCACTATTTGCTTTCAAGGATGGTCCCTAAGTTAAACAAAGTTAAAATTTTCAATTAATCTCAAAGATATTATGGTCGTTTACCCATTTATTATTAATTAAAAAAAATCTAAATTCTAAAGTAAAAAGGCAAAAAGCCTTCTCCTAGGATCCCACCATCCACCTACCACTCCTTCACTCTCATGATGGTAAACATGAAATGGGTTGTGACATCTGGTAATTTTCCGTTACCAAACTCCGTTAGTTCCGCTAGGTCTTGCATACACGCGTCGTGAGCACAAACTAGTTGTCGTTGAACGTTGGTGACTTAACAACAATGATCTATGATAAACAAATAATAATCTAATTAATAATATTGATTGTTAGTTCATGGTTATGTTATTTATGGATTTTAAATATTATTTGTAGATTTTGCTTGATAACGTGATAACGTGTAATATCTATTTGGTTCATGTGTTTTGTAATTAGTTGAAATATATAATTATTATTGTTGAATAATAATATATGAGTTTTCTAGTTAAATCTCATTTAAAAAGTGTTACAAAGAATTAATTTTACAAAAGGTGATCAACTAGGGGTTAATTTGTAAAAACTACAAAACTTATATTTGGTAAAAACCCAACCCTAGCCCCCCTCACCATTAGCGGCCGAAACCATCATCCCAAACCCCCATTTTTGCGATTTTGATCAAGGAAACACACATACAAATCGATTTTCATGTAGTTCAAGCATTTCAAGGTGTTTGCAAGCATAATTCTTGATTTCTACACACCTAAAGGTTAGTTTTGATTAGTTTTTCATGATTTTTGGTTCTTGATAAACCCTAGTTCGAAATTGATGATGAAAAAGTGGAATTGATGATTATTAGATGTTAATATGATGTTGGTTAGGTTGTATGAATGTTAGATCATGTTGATTGTGCAAGAAATCTATGATTTGATCATGAATCTCACACATTGCCTTAAGAGGAAACTTTTTGTTCTTGGAATTCATGATTTGATGATTGTATGATGTTAGATACATTGCTTGGATGTTGGTTTACATCATTTGTGCAAGAAAAGTCATGAAATCTAGTGTTTGTTCATACCTTACTATAAGTAGAAACTTTTATGGATGATGTTTGGGAATTATGATGAATTGATGATGATTATCATGCATAGATGAATGCTATGAACTTGATTAGGTATAAAGTTGATGAATTTATAAATGATTTGGATGCTATATTGCTTTTGGGTGTTACTTTCCCAAAAGGGAAACTTTATTTTTGATGAACATTAGATATGATGATTTGGGCATGCTATTGATGTTAGGATCATGTTAGAATGATTATGGATGATGTCTAATGTGGTGGAATGTGTTACTTGGATTGTATGGATGCTTGATTGATCATTTAGGAAATTTAGGTAATTGATAATTAAACATGATGATGGATTATGATAAGTGGTTAGGGAATCATGTTTGAGGTTGTAATTGATCATTGTGGTGTATGTTGATTGTTATGAATCCTGTTGATTAATGAGAATATGATTGTTATACACCGTGCGAATCTGAGGCCCCTACCTAGTAGGATTGGTAGGGTTTAGGATGGGAAGTCGTGAGTGGCTTCACATGGCATGTAGTGCATGATTAGACTTCATGTATGATTTATTAGTTGTGATATATTTATAATTGTGTTGAACATGTTGATTGTTTGAGATTCGCATGAGTTGTATGATGATCTAGGTAGAACTTGGGTTGATGATGTGATATACGTGAATAGTTTGTTTGATAATCATGTATGATAAGTTGATACGCTTGATTAAATGAGATTTCAATTAATATGTCACCAACGGGTCAAACAGGTCAACTAGGTTAAATGAGTATTGTTTTCCAAAACCTTGAGTCAATGTGTTTATTGAGCACCTAGGGTTGTTAAGCTTTCTGTGTACACATACTTATGTACTTGCGTGTTCTAGGTAACCTTTGAAGGGTTGTCTTTCCGTCCGTTGTTAGCTTTTGTTATCGTTCGTTTGCGCATCAGGTGAGTTCATGCCCCACTATTTTATAAACTCTTTTATGGGGGAGATAGCATATTTGTTCACAAACGCTATATTATTATTATAAGTTGTGTATGTTTTAACATAGTGTATAATACCTTGAAAGTCCTCACACTTTCGGATCGTTAATAATGGTAACTAGCGGGAAATCTTGGGTAGTACTACTGGGTTTGACTAGCCCAACCTGTGCGACTCGAGGTCAAACGGGTGCAATATTGTCCTAAACACAAACATCGTCACGACCTGGTAAGTTGTGACGGGAGGCAACGAACGCAACACAATCAGCTTCGATCGCGAAATCACTATTGTTATTACTTGTGAATATAGACTAGCTATTCTATTTCAATGCACTTCTTATGTTATATAAATTATTATTGTTTATGTTAAACGCAAACTCTTGAACTCACCAACCATTGTGTTGACATTTCTAGTATGCTATTCTCAGGTCGTTAACTCAGGTTGCCATTAGGAGCACGTTACGGGTCCAGCATGCATTCTAAGACTTCATCTTAAGTCATAATACTTGGATTTCATTTATGAGATTTAAATAATGGGTTGGCACGTGTTTTGCCAAATTTTGCATTTATATACTTTGGGTTTGTCTAATTTACAAAACGCTTCCGCATAGTTTTAAAGTTTGAACTTTAATTGGTTTTATTTTAAATGTGGCATATAGTGTCGTTCTGAGTAACTAGTGACTGTGATCCTGGTTTGTTCACACTTTCGCGGTAAAACTCCGCACGTGGATTTTGAGGGTGTGACATGGGTAAACGTGAACCTACATATCAATTGAGATTCATAGAAATTAAGATCCTTAATATCCAAATCTCAAGAACACATCAATAGACCCCTTAGGAACACGGAGTGCATATTCATATTTAGTGTGTTTGTTGCGATGAGTTTTAAGAGAGCATTACTGAGTAAATGATTTAAGTTGGTGGAAACAAATCAAAAATATAAATTAACAAATAAATAAATCATGGCAGCAACGGTGGAGGGGATTCTTCTTTTGGATGTGGGATTCTTTGATTTCAATCGAAGTAACCCATTAAACAAATTTTGTTTTAAACGAGAAAAAAAATTAAATTGGATATGGATTTGTTTTTTTCATATTCATCCAAGTGAAACTTACTTTCTTTGACTAAGTTTATCCGTGTGACAACCTACATAAATACCACATCGGCCGTGGACAGAAGAGATTCTTGGTTCATAAGTAATGTTTGGTCTCTAATATCACTAACACGTTTTGGGCGTATTGGCTATGGATGAGAGGAGAACTTCACAGTTAAGCGTGCTCAGGTGTCAGCAATCCAGGGGATGGGTGACCTCGCTCGAAAGATTTCACTGGGGTAACTAAAAGCAAATCCGTGAGCTTCTCGTGGGCAAAGCGGACACTATTGATGGTACAAGAGGCCGGGTGTTACAATCCGATCGCTGAAAGATCTACATTAGTTTTGTTGACTTCTAGTGGGTCGATAGTATGGTGTTTCTATGGTGATTGGAGTGCATGGTGATGGTTGTGAGGGCAAAAGAGGGGGACATGATGAAGAAGAAGAAAGGGGCTAGGGTTTTCTAGATTATTTTATTTATTAATTTACTAACATAAGTATTGACTAAAATGCTTCTAATACAGACTGATCAAATTAACACCGTTAGGTGGAGGGACCATCCTTGAAAGCAAACTATGTTATTGGGGATTAAATTCATAAAATTTAAAGTTTAGGGCCCAATAAAAATTTGATCCAAACCACTAGGACCATTCATGTAATTTACTCTATATGTTTTAAATACAATGTAAATTGTTGAGGATTTTCTTAAATTCTTATTATATAAATATATAATCAACCCCAAGTGTTAAAGTACCTCGTGTGTAAATAATTGATTGTGTGATCAATCGATGGTGTTGATTGTGTCAACTTGAGATATTAGACGTTTTTAATGCATAAAGCACAAATCAATCGTTACGAGTTGATTATATGTAAAATTAAAAAGCGTTTAAAATTCTTCCGCTGAATAAAAATTTGGATTGGTTTTCAAAAAAATAATAATCTTGAGACCTCCAATAATGATACTAAGTGTTTTGACTCACACGCCCAAGGTGTCCGAATTCGGGGTGTGACATCAAATATCAAGCAAGATAAAAAAGAAGAATCATTCTACAATCTTTCTTAAATTTTGATATTATTGTGAGAGGTTCACTTAGTGTTGTTACTAGTGAGTTGTTAGTGAGTGAGACACTATATTGATATAATGTTGTGAGGATTCACTATCTTGCTATAGTAGATGTGTGAAAAAGTGTAAAGACACTATATTGACATAGTGTGTTAAAGAATATGGTCCCTACCTTTGTTTAGTGAAATATTGTAGTGGTGATCACTCTTTATAGGAAAACTTTTAGTGGAGAAACTATTGATTGGAAGATCTGGGAGAGGATGTAGAGTGGATTAGTTAACATTTACTTATACCTCTATAAATCGGTTGTGTATCTTCTTTTCTAAACTCTCTACATATTTGCTTATTTATTCTAATCATACAACAAGTGTTCTTTCATATATAAGGTTTTACAAGGATATATTTTTAATAGGAAACTATTCAACCCCCTCTAGTTTTCTATAAAATTATTAGTAACTTCTTTTATAACTTGATAAATATAGACACTAGTTTATAAATTCCATTAGAAATATATTATTTTCTAAAGATTAAAAAAATACATGTTACAAATGAAATGTTTAGATGGTTAAACTGTTTCTAAATGAAAAATTCTCTAGCAAAGGTCTTGCATAACATATGACATAATAGACGCGTGGATTAGCTAGTAACTATATAATCCACCTAAGTCAAAGTCTATAAATCTATAACACATGAGAATTCTATTGTGGACAAAATTGAAATTATACTTTCTTTTGGTGTAGGTTGAAAAATTAAATGAAGCGTATTAATAAAATGTATTAACTAATGGTTAAGGAGGTTAAACAAGACCCAATCTAAAGGCTAAAACATAAGCTTAACAAAAAGTCTTACAAAAGTGGATAATCACCCTAGCTCTTTATGACACTTTGAATTAAAATATTAGAAGTGTCAATTGAGTGTTATAGGATAAAATGTAACATTCAAAAAAATTGGCAAAAATCTGTCACTGGGACTATCTATTAATTATAGATCGACCATTCAATTTTTGTTTATTTTTATTATGGTATAATCTTTTTATATTTACCAATCCTAGTCTAACCATTCAATTATCTTTTTATAAAATAAACTATAATACATACTCATTGTTTATCTCTCTTATTCTTAGATCATAAGCATTTCAAGAAAGATTGACGATTAAGATTAAAGATTAAAGTACAAAGAAGGAGTTGAGCTACAAATTCATTTATTTATTTATTTTATTTTATAAGAGTCATTTGTAAACATTGTCTTCATATAATGGTAGACATTATTACTACATAATTTTGAATTTATAAGGGGGGGGGGATACTATTTTAATATAGTGTCAATTTGTACTTGGGTGGTAAAACATAATATATTGTAAACTATTGCAATGATTAATTATCTTGATATAATGAAGGGTTAAACAAGTGTAAATACATAATATCTTGACATAATGAGTTTAAGAATGTGATCACTATCTTTGATTAGTGAGACATTATATTGGCAGCCCAAGTGAGACATTATATTGGCGGCCCTTGCCATTTAACGGACATGACTAGTGGAGTGAACTCTTAGTTGGAAGAGCGATGAGAGGATGTAAAGTAAACCACTTAACATCCACTTGAACATCTATAAATCAGTTTTGTCATTTCTCCCTCATCTCTTATATACTTGTTATCTATATTATTCGTATTTATAAGTTATTAATAAATGCTAATCCTTTTTTAACATTTTCAAAAGGATAAATTTCTAATAAGGAACTATTCACACCCTTCTAGGTCTATGCACATTTCAAATTCTAATTTGGTTGGGGATTATGGGATATTTGGTTGATAGGTGGTAGGGGCATAGGTTTACTATTAGAAGGGGTGGAGAAAGGTTACGTTGGTGGAGGGTCAAGTGATGAGGAAGAGAGGGGAAGTTTTGTGATGGTGCTGGTTTTTGTAACTTATTGCTAGGAATAGGATATGTAGATCTATATTACGATCGTGGTGGCTTATGAGGGACGAGGTAAATGGTGGGGATGGTTGTGTGCTTGGTGGAAGAAGATGAAGCCGAGGGGTGTGATGGCAAGGAAACTATCACATCCCCGCTAAAGTGGAAACATGGGAGTGTAACAAAACTGAATATCAAGAACAACATTATATAATAGAATGCTAAGAGTATCGTTACAACAAATATACACTTAAATGTTCCATATCTTTGATGTCTATCACTTAAAGCAAATATCATCAAATGATGTTAGGCGGTTCTCCAAATATAAAATGCAGCTCTTCAAGTCTAACACTAGTCAAGATGCCCTTAGTTTCTCTATTTCTGAAAAACATGCTTAAAAGTGTCAACTAAAAGTAGTTGGTGAGTTCACAGGTTTTAATGTCTCAAAGACATCATTTCATTTAGAAGACTTTATTTGAGATTCGTTTAGAAGACTTTATTTGAGATTCGTACTTAGTATTGCCAATTAACGACAATCCCATTATCAACTTGACTAATCTTGATATTACTTACAATGTAACAAAAATAATATTGGTAAGTTCACAAGTTAAATAGTTACTTAAATAGTTTCCAGTTGGACCACAAGGCTTCAGTGCATCTATTGTTAATTAAAACAAAATCATAAGTCTATGTTACCATAAGCGCCCATAACCGACGCTTGATGAATATAGTTACGCCTCGACCCAATGTTCTATCGTAAAACATTGTAATGAAATGAATAATTATGCACCCGGTTAGTTCATGGTTGGAGCTACTAACCATGGGTGGGGGTGTCAACCCGAATAGATCTATCCATAACTTTCACGCTCACCTACGATTAACGGTTACAGAATACCAGGGACTTAATGCGATAATAATGTCTACTCATGTAACAAGGTAGTCGTGTTTCCACTTGTGTCCAAACAAATAAGTCTTAGGATGTATTATCCCCAAATGATTAAAAGACAATTTAAAATAGGGGTCGTGAGACTCAACAGGCGTCTGAAAATAAGTCTATGCACAGTGGACTACAATGATCGACCTACACCGGTCCTAATAGCCAAGATCTAGAATGCATGTATACTCTAGCACGACCATCATTTTCTCGACTTAGTGACACCCAAGTATATTGATGTATCATCTTTAGAAAAACAGAAAATAATGTTGCCACTTATTGCCTTGATTAAAATGTGTTTTCATTTTATTTTTGTCTATGCTTGACTTGTCAAAAAAAACTCAATTACTTTTTAACTCTATAAAGTACCATAAGCATGTTTTCCCCCAAAGTAATGTAAACAAAAAAGGGCTGTGAAACTCACGTGAAATCTCCTCCAAGTACCCGTATATCAATGTTGAGATCTCACAACTATGTGTTGGAATTCATCATGGTAATCCTAAGTATACACATGCCATTGGACATTAATGTTAGGGTAATATTATCGTGCGTGCGGTTCAGCCCCATTGATGTGATTAGGTGTTCTAAGTTATGATGATCGTCATTATATTGCAAGTTGATTAATGTTATATACGTTATTTCAATAAATATTAGGATTCCTGATTTTGGTATTTGTTCTCATGATTAAAGCTTTAATTACTCTTATATATATGCGTTTATATAAGTTTACTTGTATAAAAGCGTGTACGTGTACATATCGGTATGTATGTGTATCTATGGATATACTCATAATTATGGATACGTATATGAGTATGAGCTCATCTTTAGATGTATTTATAATATTTGTAGTTTCTTGTAGGTCAAATATACATTACTTATAAACAAGTTATACACTTATTTTTATTATTGTATTATTTTGACACACTTGACAATATGTGTTCATAAGTAATCACGATATACTTATGTATAAGTATAGTGTTCAATTATATACATGTATTCATACAAAGCAAATCAAGGTTTAACTATTTATAGTGACATATGTACTTAGGTACCAAGTTATTAGGTCGTAACTTACATTCAAGAATACTTATAGGTAATCATATTAATACTAAAGGAAGTAACCTAAATTGTAATTATACTATTTTCATAAAACAAGGTTGATAAGAATAATATTCATTCGAAATCGTAATCAGAATAATAACAAAATATGTAACAATAGTAACGTTAATAAACAATTATTGTCAAATTATATCCGGTTGTCATTTTTAAAAAGATAATCAGTTTTCTAATTTATATTTGTAATGGATATGTGTTGTGGTGTACATTCCATTACTATTAAATGATATTGTAATTAGTCTCGTTTTGTAAGATCACATCTATGTTATCTTTTGTCGATCTTTAATAGTTTAAAATAATTATTTACGTCTCGTGTTTGAAGCTATCCATTTAAATCACATAGTTATTGCAAGAGTCGTTTGTTCTAGTTTTATATTTTTATGTATTTTATTTTTAGAGCTCAATGTTACGACACACACACGAATAATTAGTGAATGTTAAGCAGGATAAGCACGCATTATACCTTGCACTAATTTTACGTACTCGAACCCATCGTATTTGCCTCGATCTCGTCTCGTTCTTATCTTGACTTGCTGATGTGCTATTAATCGGTGCTTACCATTAGTTGATCGGATTTGACTTTGGTGGACTATGGCCAAATAACACCATTCTCACAATTAAACACTTTTGTTTTACCCGATCATCATCAATTTACACTTTGGTTACCAAACACCCTCGTTTGGTTTTGTACACCCATCAACTACCACAAACCGTTGGTGCTACTACCATCCACCACCATGAACAACAACTAAAAACATCTTCATTCTAGAGAGATCTGGACCACATAAATTTGTACAACCACAAATGTAAAACAAACCTACCATCACAATCTTTGTTTTGAGAACACTAGAATCACCACCATGAATCCACTCAGCACCGTCACTTTAATTCCATACAGCCACCATCACTACCATTGAAACACGATCAAAACCCGCATCTTCATGAACAACAGCCACCAACACGTCTCCAACCACAAGCACAATCACCACCGCCTTAGGCGGCCTAAACCGAGAACCACCACCACCATCACTTACCAACCACCACCACAACCATACCACCACCACCATCGACCACCACTACCATCGACCACCACTATAACTATCACACACCACCAGCCTAAACTCTAACCAACACCACCGTCGCTTATACCCACCATCATACAACCCACCACCACTGTGACCCCGTCGCCACTCCAACAGCAGTTGCGACCATTAGTGCGTGGTTGTGACCACCACTCATCACCATGTCGATCACCTTGGAGGTCATCATCACCATCGCGACCTCCAATTCCCCTTAACTGACACTCGATGCTGGCTTAATATGAATGAAATCATTACCGGCCCAGATCTAGGCGAGTTCTTGGATCTTCAGTTGAACTAGGTGGAATTAATCTAAACCAAGGGTTGAATGATAAGCAAGGGAGGTGTGCGGTGGTTTAGGGTGTTAGTTATATTTTTTGGCGTTAATTATTATAATTTTAGAGTATATTTTATCAATTATTTTGCATTCATTTCATGCATTTTCCATTATTTTATACAATTTTTGTTTTGATGGGATAGAATTTACTTTGGTGAGTTTTGATTGTTTTTGTAGATTTATGCCGGTAGAAAATATTAAGGCTTGTGAAAACTTTGGAAAGGTTATTAAAGAAATCTTGAATTTAAAGGATTGCAAAATCTTTCCTATTTTTAAGCAATGTTGGTTTAAATGATGTTTATCATTACAATCTTTTAAATAAAAGATAAAAACAAAAACACCAAAAAAAGGGGATCTCAAGAATCAAAGAATTAATTATATAAAGGATGTTGACAATTGGGAGAGGGAGTTGACAAAAATAAAAGTTAGAAAAAAAGTCATCTTGAATAAAAAATTAAGAAATTTGGGAAAAAGTGGATCACTACCTAGGGGTTGACGACACAACAATTAAAGGTTGGAATCTTTTGGTTGATTTCTTATTTTGAAGACATTTTAAGTATTTTAATATTTGGGGTTGTAAGTTTTCTTCTTTTGGTTTTAATTAACCTAGTTGTCATATCTGGCTAGGGCATTTTTTGTTTCAACATTATGGTTTAATTTCTTTGATTTGACTTGAACTTATGTGAAATTTATGAGATGTTTTTGTTTTGATGGTTTGTTTGTTTGATTCTTGATATTAAACCCAGATCAAATCCGGTATATATTAGATTATTAATAAAATTGGCCACTTTATTAATTTTTTTCAATAAGGTTCTTCAAGATTTAAAACACTAATCAAGTTTTGAATTTTGATATAAGGAACAATTAACGATTTGAGTTTGTCTGTGAATTCATTCTCGTTATAGAATCACACAATCTAGTTAAGCATACCGAACGACGTGGGTGTTTAATTATAATTGACACATCTATCCTTACAACCCGCATGTTAAGATCCGAAGGGCGTGAGGTTAGAGTAGCGGGTTGGCTTTATTGATTCACCTCTAGTCATTGACATTTGGCAAGACACACCCTTGTCAAGTGAATTTGAATCTGAAACTGAATCAACACAACCCTCACAAGCAACCATCACTCAACAACAATCACGTACCCATTAAGAACCACTCTCACCAGAATCAACTATGCGAGCTGAAGCCGAACGAACCCTTAGGCAGTGGGCAACCCATGATGTTACCCAACAACCTCTCTACATAAACTATCCCACTATGGTGAACTTTGAGATGAAATCCGGCCTAATTCATTTGTTACCACTCTTTCGAAACCTTGAGAATGAAGACCCATAAGTTTCTCAAGGAATTCCATGTTGTGTGTTTTGGAATAAAGCCACACAACATTACCGAAGACCAAATCAATCTTAGGGCATTCCCGTTCGCTATGTAAGAATCGGCTAAAGAATGGTTATATTACCTACCACCTGGGTCGGTAAACACATGGAATGATCTTACAAAACTGTTCTTAGACAAGTACTTTTCGGAAGTCAAAGCCTCTATTCTACGCAAGGAGATCATTGGGATTAAACAAGCAAAAAGAAAAGCTTTGCATACCTATTAGGAAAGATTCAAGAAGCTGTGTACCCGATGCCCACAACATGGCATATCGGAACATCAACTACTTCAATAATTCTTTGAAGGGTTAGCAGCACGAGAAAGATGTTAGATAAATGCCTCTAGTGGGGGAGCTTTACTTGACAAAACACCAACTCAAATTAGAGCCTTGATAACATATATAGCTCAAGATACCAAACATTCTTCACAAGAAGATGGATGGTATGATGATGTACCACGGGCGATTAAAGAAGTAAGCACCCCTCACATTTAAAAATCAACTTGCTTAATTGACTAAAGCTGTGATGCAACTAACAAAATGTAAGGAAGTTGAGCCAAAACCTCGAGCTTGTGGAATATGCTTACAATTTGGACACCCCACTAATATGTGTCCCACACTTATAGAAGATATTGAAGAGGCACAAGCAATAGGAGGTTACCCGGGACAGAATTCAAGACCTTATGAACAACCGAGAAATAATCAAAATTGGGGACAAACACCCAATGTTGGATATCAACAAAGACCTCCACAATTCTACCAAAGACCTCCATTTCAGATGCAAAACAACCAACAAAACTTTCAGCATTAGCAACAACAACAAACAGGAAGCCCAAGGATGTCATTGGAAGATATTGTCAAGAGTTAACAACCAACACACACACACGTTCCAACAGGAAAGAAAGGCTAGCATCAAGAACTTGGAGCAACAAATAAATCAATTGGTCAATTAGTAAGCAAGATAGAGTCCTAAGGTAAGATACTCACACAAACTGAAACAAATCCTAAGCATAATGCTTGTTCAATTACCTTGAGAAGTGGAAAGAGCTATGATAGTCCGAAAATACAAGATGAGGAAGAAGAGATCTTGATTGAGAAGAATGATGTGGAAAAGAAGGATAAACCTAAACCCGATGAAGTTAAGATAAAGTACACTCCACCTCCATTCCCTTCAAGACTAAAAGGTACACAAGAACAAAGGGAAGAACAAGAAATTATGGAGACGTTCCGTAAGGCAGAGGTAAACATATCATTACTTGATGCTATAAAACAAGTTCCTAGATATGCTAAATTTTTAAAAGTACCTTGCACATCAAAGAAAAAGCTTAAAGATAATGAAACAGTCAAGGTAGTTGAAAATAATTCTGTAGTTTTACAAAAAAGATTACCACCAAAGTGTAAGGATCCGGATGTCTTTACGGTTCCTTGCAAATTGGGGAGTCTTAGCATACCTCGAGCTGTGCTCGACCTTGGAGACTCCATTAATGTCCTACCATACTCTATTTTCAAAACACTTAATATAGGATTGTTAAAGAGCACTGGGGTAGTCATTCAATTAGTCGATCGTTCTATAATACACCCAAAAGGTGTATTAGAGGATGTATTAGTCCAAGTGAATGAATTGGTATTTTCAGCTGACTTTTATGTTTTAGACATGGAAGATGATGATACCTTGAATTCAAGTTCCATTTTGTTACCATTTTTGAAAACTGCAAAAACAAAAAAGTGATGTTTATAGTGGCACTCTTTCAATGGAGTTTGATGGTGAGGTTATCCATTTTAATATATATGATGCTATGCGATATCCAAGTGATGTTTCTTATTTGAATTGCTTAGATGTTATTAAACCTTTAACTGATGATTGTTTTGAGTTATCTAACCATGATGTTCTAGCATTGGTGTTAAATAGAAGCATTGATGAAGTAACAGCAAAAGAGATTACTGAAAAGTTCAAGCTTGGGGAGGAGTTGATGGAAGTAGTAACATTTATAGAGTAACAAAAGAAAGCAAGGTATGAATCATAAAAAATGCAACTACCAATTACTAACCAAAATCTTCTTTCATCTATTTTGCAGGCACCCGAGCTAGAATTGAAAACCCTTCTTTAATCATCTAAAGTATGCATACATTGGAGAGAAAAAAACCTTACAAGTGATCATATCTAACAAGTTGACAAGCGAGGAAGAAAATGAGTTGGTCAACATACTCAAGCAATACAAGGAAGCAATTGGGTGGATAATAGCTAACATGAAAGGTTTGAGCCCATCACTTTGTACGCATAAAATCCTCATGGAGGAACATTACAAGCCAACAAGAGAAGCACAAAGAAAATTGAACCCTTCTATGATGGAAGTTGTGAAGAAGGAGATCCTAAAGCTATAAAATGCAACATGATCTACCCTATTTTCGATAGCAAGTGGGTGAGCCTCATGCAAGTTGTGCCTAAGAAAACACAGGTATCACCGTGACTGAGAATGAGCAAGTCTAATTGGTCCCCCGCTCGTGTTCAAAATGGGTGGAGGGTGTGTATTGACTATAGAAGGCTAAACGCCTCAACTCGTAAGAACCACTTCCTATTACCATTTATAGATCAAATGCTTGAAAGATTAGCAGGTAAGTCTTATTATTGTTGCTAGATGGGTATTCTGGTTTTCACCAAATGCCCGTTGCACCGGAGGACCAAGAGAAAACAATGTTTACGTGTCCTTTTGGCACGTTTGCGTACCGGCAAATGCCTTTTGGGCTTTGCAATGCATCCACCATGTTCTAAAGGTGCGTGGTAAGCATATTTTCTGATTATGTTGAAGAGATAATTTCATGGACGATTTCACCGTATATGAAAATTCTTTTAAAAAATGTTTGGAAAACTTGACTAAGATTTTAAAAAGATGCATTGAGACTAATCTGGTTTTAAATAATGAGAAATGTCATTTCATGGTTGATCAAGGTCTTATTTTAGGTCATGTTGTCTCTCCAAAAGGTTTAGAGGTTGATAAAGCTAAAATTGATGTTATTAAATATTTACCTTATCCTAATAGTGTGCGCGAAGTGCGTTCTTTTCTTGGTCATGTAGGATTTTACCAAAGATTTATCAAAGACTTTTCCAAAATAACAAGACCAATGTTCGAGCTTATACAAAAAGATGTAGAATTTGTGATTTCCGACGCCTGCGAGCAAGCTTTTGATACATTGAAAACCTCATTGGTTAGCGTACCGATAATCCAACAGCCAGATTGGAGTTTACCATTCGAGATCATGTGTGATGTAAGCAATCATGCGGTAGGAGCGGTATTGGGTCAAAGGAAAGATGGAGTGCCACATGTGATCTACTATGCTTCAAGAACCCTAAACCATGGTCAAAGCAATTACTCAACCACATAAAAGGAGCTTTTAGCTAATGTTTTTGCTTTAGAGAAATTTGGATAATATTTATTGGGTACTAAAATAATTGTGTATTCTGATCATGCAGCTTTAAGGTACCTCATGACTAAAAAGGATGCCAAGCCGAGACTTATCAGATGGGTGCTATTACTTCAAGAATTCGACTTGGAAATCAGAGACAAAAGTGGAAGGGAAAATCATGTGGCGGATCATCTAAGTAGGATTATAAACAATGAGGAGCCAATACCTTTAAATGATTCATTCCCAGATGAACATCTATTTGCTTCTAAAATCACCGCTCCTTCGTATGCCGATATCGTAAACTACAAATACTTTTCCTTTCGATCTTTCCCGCGCTTAAAAAGATAAGATAAAAAGGGAAGCAAGAAGATGTGTTTGGGATGAACCATATCTTTGGACGTATTGCGCCGATCAAGTTATAAGAAGATGCGTCGACATGAGTGAGGTACCCTATATTTTAGAATTTTGTCACTCACAAGCTTGTGGTGGACATTTTGGCCCAAAACAGACAGCACACAAGATACTCGATTCATGTTTTTATTGGCCAAACATATTTTTGATTCATACATGTTTTGCAAATCTTGTGAATGATGCCAGAAAACTCGTAATCTAAAGGCTAAAGATCAAATGCCCCTTACACACATTCATGTATGTGAAATCTTTGATTTATAGGGCATTGATTTTATAGGTCCTTTCCCATCATCATTAATAATGTTTATATATTATTAGTTGTGGATTACGTCCCTAAATGGATAGAGGCAAAGGCCACGAGAACTAACGATGCTAAAGTTGTTTTAGGTTTTGTGAAAGCTAATATCTTTAGCGGGTTTGGCATGCCAAGAGCGTTCATAAGCAATAGAGGATCACACTTTTGCAACAAGGCGATCAAAGCACTTTTCAAGAAATATGGCATTACACATCGTGTGTCAAAGGCCTACCATCTACAAGCGAATGGTCAAGCCAAGATTTCTAATCGGGAGATAAAGTCGATACTTAAAAAAACGGTTAACCCAAATCGTAAAGACTGCAACTTGCGTTTGGATGATGCATTGTGGGCATATTGCACCGCCTACAAGACACCGACACGTATGTCACCTTTTCGTCTCGTATATGGAAAGGCTTGTCATCTTCAGTTTGAATTAGAACACAAGGCTTTTTGGGCCATTAAGCAATTCAACATGAAGATTGATGAAGCCAAGATTTATCGTAAGCTACAAATTTAAGAGTTAGAAGAAATTAGTAACTATTCTTTTGAGAACTCTCGAATTTACAAAGACAAAACCAAAGCATTTCATGATAAGGTAAATACGTGCAATCTTTCGGTGTAAGTCAAAAGGTTTTGTTATTATCATCAAAACTCAAGTTATTTACTAGAAAATTACGGTCCGACTAGGTCGGACCTCTTGTTATTACTAATTTTTTTCCTCATGGCGCATTAGAAATTACAAGTGAAAAAACTGGAAAAACATTCAAAGTGAACGGGCATCTGTTGATTGTTCTATGAAGGATTTTAAAAAGAAAATGGTGATTTACTAGAATTAGAGAACCCGAAGTACGAGCATTAATAAGGTCTACGTCTAGCCAAAGACGTTAAAGAGAGGCGTTACACTGGAGGCAACCTGTATCTCTTTTGTTTTCTATTTTTATCTTCTTTTAAATTTTTCTTAGTTATTTATTTTCATCTTTTCCAAAAGACAATAAAATAAATAAAAATAGACGTCAAACAACAAGTTGAAACGGTCGTGCTAAAATCACTTAACAAATTCAAAACGGCTGTGTTTGGCTCCTATTTGACTTAAAAAATTCCATAATGTTGAAACGACCGTGTTAAATCCCTTAATAGAAATAGAAACGGCCGTGTTGAACTTTTGTTTGACTTAGAGACAAGAAAGGCGGGAAAGAAAAAATTAAGTAAAGTGAATATAGCAATTATAAACCCCAGCCTCTTGCATACCGTTAACCTCTTTTCCTTCTTTTTGCCCGTGCCCGTGTTCGCCCACCACATCCACCACCTCAGTAAGTCTCATCCCATGCACCGCTCCAAAGCTTGAGGACGAAGCTAGATTTCAAGCTTGGGAGGTATGTTTTACTTTAATGGTCTACCTATTTATAGTATTATTGAATCCTGCATTGTGTTTATTGCATTTAGCTACAGCTAGTACATTACTTCCATTAAAAAAACACCTTTATAGTCTCGAGAAAGATTTTGAGAACAACATGAAAAATGATATTACCCTTTATTATGCTAATCATAGGTTGTGTGCCAAGAAAAGGTTGATAGTAATAAAAAGACAACTGTGCCCCATTATGCTAGTGTCATTGTTCTTGGATTTACACATAAATTTTTTTATCCATGTGTGTTTAATAACAATCCGATCACATAAGGAAGTTGAGATGTAGCAAAATAGGTTGAGAGCGGAGTTAAAAAAATGAAAAAATTAGAATTAGTTATATGATAAACAAGCCGCAATAATGGCAAATCATTTGTGATCTCGCGTGCTGAAAAATTGACCACTTGCTTTCTATATTCCTTGTGGTTAGAAAGGTTTCCATCATGTGAAGAAAGGTGTTTGCATACTTAAATGACTAATTTAATATGATTTAATTGATATAAAACGATAAATCCGGAACTTAAGGGTTAGAGTATCATAACTAGCAAATTGGGTACATTTGTTAATAACAATTTTGAAAGCCCCATTTGTGCACACCAACTGAAAATTAGCATAAATAAAATTATTTCATACTCATAATAAAAATTTAGTATAGGTGTTGCCAATATCTTAATCATGCTATTGTTTATTTTGCTATTATATGTTTTCACTTTCCGGTTTATCCCTATTCTTGACTTTCCTTGAGTACAAGGAAAGTTTTAAGCTTTGTGAGATTTGTTAGTTATATTTTTTAGCGTTAATTATTATAATTATAGAGTATATTTTAGCAATTATTTCGCATTCATTCCATGCATTTTCTGTTATTTTATACAATTTTTGTTTTGGTGTGATAGAATCTACTTTGATGTGTTTTGATTGTTTTTGTAGATTTATGTGATCGGGAGAAAATATTAATGCTTGTGTAAACTTTGGAAAGATCATTAAAAAAAATCTTGAATTTAAAAGATTACATGATCTTTTCTATTTTTAAGAAATCTTGGTTTAAAAGATTTTTATAATCATAATCTTTTAAATAAAAAAAAAAAAAAAAGGGATCTCAAGAATCAAAGAATTAATTATATAAGGATGTTGACAATTGGGAGAGGGGGTCAACAAAAAGAGAAATTAGAAAAAAAAAAGGGCATCTTGAAAAAAAAATTAAGGGAACGGGGAAAAAGTGGAGCACTACCTAGGGGTCGATGAAATAAAAATTAAAGGTTAGAATCTTTTGGGTGATTTCTTATTTTGAATAATTTTAAGTATTTTAGTATTTGAGGTTATAAGTTTTCTTCTTTTGGTTTTGATTAACCTAGTCGTCATGTCCGACTAGAGCACTTCTTGTTTCAACATTAATGTGTAATTTCTTTGATTTGATTTGAACTTATGTAAAAAGGTTTATGAGATGTTTATATTAATTGTTTGTTTGTTTGATTCTTGATATTAAACCCGGATCAAATCCGGTATATATTAGATTATTAATAAAATTGGCCACTTTATTAATTTTTTTCAATAAGGTTTTTCAAGATTTAAAACACTAATCAACTTTTGATTTTTGATATATAAGGAACAATTAACGGTTTGAGTTTGTCTATAAATTCATTCTTGTTATAGAATCACACAATCTAGTTAAGCATACTGAACGGCGTGTGTGTTTAATTATAATTGATACATCTATCATTGCAACACGCACGCTAAGATCCGAATTAGAGTAGCGGGTTGGCTCTAATCAACGAACTGCGCTTGATCAAACACTAGATAGAGTGGATAGACGCACGTCGTGATGTCTAGTATCGATACAAATAATTAATTAGAAAATAGTTATTGCACCGTAATTATTAATGATCGTAATCCAAATCGAATCAAGAAATTACCTTAGTGTTGGAATTAGTTTTCATGTATAAATTTATTTCACAATTAATTAAAGTTTTTAGTAATAGCTTTTCAGAATTAAAAAAATAAAAAAAATGTCAATTTTCGCTTCCGGCAAAACCTAAACACGGTCGCGAGTAAGTTTCTTTACAGTTTTGGCACGGCCGTGTCATCTTGTTGAAATTTTTATAGTTTTTGCAATTTACTTTTATTTATAGTTTTTAACTAAAAACCCCACCTTCTTTAACCCATATTCAATCAAAGTAATTGTACTAAAATGTTTTTGGTATTAAATAATTGACACGTATCACTGATAACACGAACCCTACTTCCGCTCATACTATTCTTAATGTGTGTGATGTTAGGTTCACATTTTATTATTTATTTGCTGGATTAGACACCCAACACAAGGTGGTGCAACCACCATCGCCGAAGCCTAAAGGCGGCTGGAAACTGCTAGAGACGAGAAGGGGGTGGGTGACGGCTACACTCTTTCTTCCTCTCTATAGAAACCCTAAAATGAGGATAAGAATGAAGAAAAATGATTTATATATGTAGGGTTTAAATGGGTACTCACACTACGGTTGTTACATCGTGTACGGACCCGTCTCCAATTGTGTTTTAGATTTTATTTTACAATATTAATCGCTAAAGAAAAGATAAATATTTCAAGAATATTATTTGATTGTATTTAAAAAATTATCTAATAATCAGATTGTCATAATTTATTAATGTCACATCTTAAACGCGTTTAATCGTTTTAAGCGCTTTCTCGCGACAAACATTAAAATTATAATTATAAAACTAAAATATATGAAATTAAGTATTTGGTATTACTTTGCCCGTTAATTTATGCGAAGTAACGTTTAAACCGATAACACAGGCGCTAGCGCGTTTGACGTGATTTATCGTTCTTGTATTAAGCAAGTCACTAGTAATCTTTTCAATAAGGTTTTACGTGAATGTTATTAAATATATTAATATTCCATTGTCATGACACCTAGCGTGTCGCAAATCTGATAAAACCGGTTATTTCTCACATTAATCGTTATTAGTCTAGATGTTCGTTTATAATTTCACAACGATTCAATTACGACTTGTTTAGCTTGTCTAGTTATCGATTGAGTTTAGGGTTACCAAATCTAAACGCAAATGGTCTTGAATTTTTTAATGGGCCTTGTACATGCGTCTAAGTTTTAGCTTATACCAGTTTTAAGCCAAGATGTTTCTATTCCAAGGCGTTCACGTGCCTTGTTTTGTGTGTCTCCGATAGTTTCCTTATAACGTTTAGATCTTCGAATTAGCTCCGATTTTAGGGTTGTTACAGAAAGGCAAGGAGGATGCATTGAGAAGGGGCGAGGTACTAAAATATTTACTAAATTCTTTTTTTGTTAACAATAAGGGGTAGTTTGGTTATTTTGCAAAACTTAACATTAAAATAACCTCATCCATTACGGGAAACGTTATGGTAAAAACAATGCATACTTTGGCCTAACGGTGTAAATTTTCATAGTTAAAGACCTAAAGTGAAATAAGATTTACCCAAAGACCTTCCTTGTGAATGAATTTTCTATTTCAATTGGTTCTTAAGTATATTAATATTTTGCTCCATATAGTCCGGCATATTTAACTCCTTCAGTTTAAAAATGAATCTTCTAATATATCATCCCCTGACATTTGAATTCTATAATCATTTTCAGTCCATGACACTAACTCTATTAAGTATAAAGACATTTTGGTACTTTTTTGTCTCGGGGACTCATTATGTAAATTACAAAGATTATTTAATATTTTAAGGGGTTTTTATGTAATTAACTTAAAAAAATTTATTAATAAAATAAAATAAAATAAACACTTGAGGATTGTTCTTCTAATAGCATATTTAAAAAAATAATGATTTTCAAAAATCATCTTTTTTATTAGAAAAATGTTATTTTCTACGTTTTGTGTCCAATTTAGTTGGATAAAATCATGTTTAATTGATAAATGAGTGGACATAAACACATTTCTTGTTCATTCATTACTTTCTTGAAGTTTTATTTATTATGATTCATTTATGTTCATTTATATTTGTTCATTTATATTTAAATGTTCGTGTTTATTCTTTGGTTTGGTTTAAGTTAAAACAACAAACAACGACAAGTCTCTTTGGTTCATTTACATTCCAACAAGTTCTGTTTACGAATCTGTTGTTGTATTTTCTTATATATTCTTGCAACTGAAGAAAAATCTTTAACCACTCCTACATTTGTTCAAAAAAATTCTGCATTGGAACTAACTTATCAAACTATACCACCTTACCACTGACTTCCACGATTATACTAGCCGATACAACCCTTTCTTCTAGTTGGGAAACGATTAACAACGTCCAAAAACATCTTTTGAAAACACCTTCAAGTATGTGTAATTTTTATGTGAAACAAACACAAGATTATACCATTAACAAGCAACAAACTAACACCTATACTTGAGTGAGTTTGTATCTTGCTCAAGTCCCTCAAAATCAACCTCAGATTCACTTTTTGAAGCATTAAATCAAGACGGTAGGCTGTTTCATTTCGGTATGAACGAAAGTGAAAGATATGATGTATGTAGCATCCTTTCTAGACAATACAAGTTATAGTCTTATAAGAACTCATCGAATCTATACCGTACCTATGATATGATGGATATCATTTAATCAAAAAAGCCCATCATCTTTTCTTTCCTCGATTTTTGCCAAGAGAGAGTGAAATTATGAGACATAATGCTTTAGATTTAATAATCATATATTTAATACTTGTGTAATCTAATTAGTTTCTCAAGTTTTATGATTTTACTTTAACCAACAAGTTTCAAAAATTTGCATCTATTTTAATATTTAACTTCAATTACTATGTAAAATTTTAAATTGATGCTTTTTTGGCAGAGTGGTAAAACTCTTGCCATTCCCATCATTAGGGCAAGTTTTAGTCTTGGCTTCCCTATACTTTTTGCTGTGATTTTTTAATATTTTTTGTGATATAACTTTTTATGCTTCGCAAGGACAATATACAAACAGAAAAAATTGAGTGGTTGTGTTAAATAAGGTTATAAGAGAGTGAAACTTGAGGCATGTGTCGAGATTAAATGTTAAATTTTTCCTGGTTTTCTTTACGTGACCCGTTCTCTCCCCGAGTGGTTGTGTGACTTGGGTTTTGTCCATTATTTTAACTCACGTTATTATTCATTCTGAGTGTGTCTCTGTTTGGATTTTATGTCAAAGTGATAGTCGTTATGACATGTTTTGATATTTTCGTTTTGATCTTTGGGATCGTTGCAAAATTCCTACCGCAACGTGTGGGGGACAATTTGCTAGTTTTATATTATGTTACAACTAATGGTTAGAATAATTAATTCCATATAATAAACATGTGTAATAAATATCATTTCATGTATATTTACTTATATGTCTATATAGATATGAACCACATGGGCACTTCATCTGAATTGTTACATATAATGATTTGTAAATTCATCTTGACAAGGTTATGCATTGTTACAATTACTAAATTCATCTTGACAAGGTTATGACATATAATGATTACTAAATTCATCTTGACAACAGTGATTACTTTAGAGTCGAGGTCTCTTTGAAAGTAAGTTCTCTATCTTGTGTCGTAGAGGTAAGGTTTGCCTACATCCAATCCTCTCTAGACATTGTTAATGCCTTGACTATTGAGTAGATTTACCGGGTATGTCTATGGTTATGATATCTTGACAACGTTGTGTAGCTTAGACATATTTTAACATATTCGTGATGATTATACTGTGTGTGACCCTTATCTCACATATCAAAAGCAATAGTACTACATATTATGCATTGGATATAAAAAAATCTAATGATATCAAGTAGGTATGGCAAAAGAAACCCAAATATCTTACTTTGGGTCAAAATGGGTATTTTTAAAAAAGATGTTGGTTATTATGTGTTAAAATATACATAAGAAGGTCAAAATAGGTTGAAAAAATACTTAAGAAAAATTAATATGGGTCAGAATGGGTATTTGTTCTCTTTCAATCTGAATTGCTATTATACTGTATCATTGCAGCAATACATAAGGAAACAATAACGGGATCAATATTCAATACAATAGAATCAAACCATCACCATCTCTTACTAGTCGTATTTGCTTATTGTTCGGCATCAACTCATCATCGAGGTGATTAAATCATACCATCACCATCTCAAATGCCTAAACTCTAAAGCACCAAATCGCTACTCAATTCAACCCGAATTGACCATCGCCGTCGAAGCAAATCGACCTTGGGATCGGGTATCAAGTTTTCTCGAAGAATGGGAAGCAAATTGACCACTGCACCACTGCCATAACACCATTGGACCATTGCCATGTCACCACTACAACACCATCATCATGCACCACTAGTCGCCATCATCACCATTTCTATCTTACTGCCGTTGGCATCACCATCACTGTCAAATTATTGAACGTAACCGACATAATCACCATCTCTATCTTGCTGTTTCTTTAATGTTAGTTGATTTTTTTTTAATTGTGTTCTGCCCTATTTATGGCTTTGATTCACCATAGGGTACAAGTTTTCTAGAAACTTTCTGTGATATGGCTAATATAAGATTTTTGTAGCCATCAAGAATTCGTTCCGGAGATTTTTCCTCGATTTGTATACGATTTATTTGGGCATTTAGTTATTTTACATTTGTAATTTAGGATTGAATGTACTAGTATTTGACTTTGTATAATTTGAGCCATCCTGACCTAAAGACATTAGTTGTTTTCTAAATGAATCATTCTAATCCAAATTCATTCAAATTAATCCTGACATAACATTCAATTCAATCCAATCCAACTCGCACATTTTACGACATTTAATATCAAGATGTTAGAATAACATGTCTTCTAATTGATTAAGTATTCAAGTCCTAAACCAACACTGTAAACTTAACTTACACTTTATAAAAATTTGACCGTGTGTATGAGTTCGTAAATTTATCTTTTAAATAAAAACATGCTTTTGGAAAACACTACTAAAAAATTATTTTAATTGGAAGAAATAAAATAATAAGAAATGCTATTACCCTTCTGAAACGACTTTTCTTTCCCCTAGACAAAGACCAAAAACACTAAAAAATCCTCAAAATCTTCATCCTCAATTCCTTCATTACACTTGAATTCTTCAGATTCCGCCATGGATGATGACAGTGATCGAAGCTCTGAAGCAACTCAATTCGAAATCGTAACAAGACAAACGACGATACACTGCGACAACGACGATGTTGAACATTCCGCCACCGTAAACGAAGATGAATTCGACGACGATGCGACTGTTGATCAGAGAGAGGTTAGTGATTTCGAGACTTCACCTACAGAAACTGAGGAATGTTCTAGAAATTTTCAGTCTGAAACCCTAGCGTCTGGTATGTAGTACGATCGGTTCTTCATGAGTTCAATTTTGTTTTGTTCATGTGTTTGTGCGTAATTTGGATAGTTTGTATTCGTTTAGGCTTGGCGGAGGTGCCGATACAATATGAGGTGCGACATGATGAGTTGGAGCGACTGAAGGTAAACCAGTAGATGACTTGAGCTTACATGGTTACAAATTCACTTGTTATTTTGCTAATCTTCTTGATGATTTCGAGTGTTATTTGAAAATAATCATATAATTGACATGGTAAAGACTTGGATTAGATTTATTTATCTTCATAAGTAAATATATTTATCTTCATAATTGACATGGTAAAGATTACTTGTAATTCATTTTTATAGTACTATTTGTGAAATAACAGATAGTCAGGTATGTTACTGTTTCTACTCTGAGTTTAGAATCTACATTTTAGTTTGGAGTAATGGAATATTTGTCATGCAGTTTGATCTTGTTAATTTTTCGGATACAGTTTAGAATCTGCCACAAGTTTAAACTTGAAAATGACTATCAATCGGTTTAACTCTTTTTTGGAAAGAAGGGAGTACCATCCTCTATCTTCTCTCAATCTTTAAATTTGTGTTTTGTAATTTGAATTTTAAAGAGGAATCCTATAAAGTAAAGGAATTTGCTTTTGGGCTTGTGTCAAATTGTTCGGGCACTATGCAAGTATGCAAAAAGAAATATAATCAAGTAATCGACAACTCCTTGATGGATACTTGTAGCTTACTTTCCCACTGACCTAGCATAACTATTTTCTTATGGTTTTTGCTTTGTGGAAAAGTTTGTGATGCTCAATGATGTCTTTTTATTGGTTTAGGATTGTTCACCTAACTTTGGACTAGTGTGCAAGTTGAAAGAATAAGCAAATGCTCATAAGTGAGTTTTATGTGGTTGGTTTGTTATCTTACATGAAGATCATAAGATTTGTGATTTATATATGACTTGTCATTGATAAGAATAATTTTTACACATTCTGAGTGGATAGAAGCATCCAAAAGACTGGGAAATGGGGAAAAAATGTGGGAAACAGGTTATGGTTTAGCTTTTACATATTTTGCTGTAGGTGTGTATTCAATCTACTTTGGAAGGGTAATTTTGTATTAGTTGACCAGTTTATTTGCATTGATGCTTTCTATTAGTTTTGTTTGGAAGTTAAGTACAAATGTCCTATGAAGTTTACAAGGTAAATACCTTGTTGAAAAATATGAACTAGGCTCTATGTTTGAATTTTGCAACATTTGCTCAAGGGAGAAGGCATATATTCTTGTATAATATTGTAAGGATATTTTCAAAAGTTAGCAAGATGTTTAGCTTAAGGATTTTCTATCTGTAGTTATAGGGATGCATTGGTCTCACTTTCACCTGTTTGTATTAACAGTACTCAATCATGCTGGTGTTAATAAATTATAGCACAAAAAGTTGACCATGTTTGGCTGACCAATTCTATCTTCTGAGTTGAGCTTTTAGGTTGCATACACAGTCTGCCAACATTCATGAGTTAGGAATTGTTTGGGAATATCTTTGAATTTTTGAGTAACTTTCACATTATCTTGTTCTTGAACTTGCTTATAAGAGGAATAGGTCCGTGAATAATGCTGTGTGTATACAAACATGGTCATGATACGTGTTACCTTATAAATGTAAAAGATTCCACTTAGTATTTGGCTACAAAAGGTGTACTCTGTCATCACGCATCTGCATTTGTAATACCTGTACTTCTCGGTTCCAGAGACAAAATCAAGAAGATTGTGTGAGAACCAATCATCATCACACCTATATAGGAAGTGTTTGTGTTTTAAAAATCAAAACATTTAAATTAAAGTGAAGTAATACCATTTTGCCACTATTATACTGATAACAAACAAAAATCTTGGACCTTTAGTTCTCTATATCAATGTAAACATTTCATTAATGGGGATGTGGAGTGAACCAATTGCTCCTCTAGAACTTTGATTTTTTTCATATATAGATGGGAAGTTTTATCAATCTACAAGAACTTAATAGTTGAGAATCAATACTTGCAAAAATAAAAAAATAAAAAATAAAAAACATATTAGTCTACCCTTGTAGTCAGCATCCCATTGATCCATTAACATTCAAATTTCATATTGTAAAAATTTCTTTTTTTTTATAGTACTGCCAGCATCAAAGTCGCAAATTGAGGATGCAAATTCAATTGTTAAAGTCATTATCATTGATAAATAAGTTTGCGATTGTTATTATTATTATAATTATTATTCTTTTTTGCAAATATTTGTAGATTTCTGTGTTTCTATACATTTTAAATACTTACTATATTTCCACTTAGAATCAACTTCAAGGAAGTCACCAAGAAGCCTTAGCAATCGTTATAGCTCAGGCTGCTCAAGTTAATACAGGGAAAACGATTAAGTTTCCTGGGGTTTCATCTTCCGCCTCAGAATTATCGCCAATGATTTCAAGCCATCCAAGATTAAATTCACAAGGAGACATAATTTTATCAGGAGAACAGCAGATTAGTTCTGATTCCAAAACCTTATCTACTTCACGCACTGTCAAGACACCTATAGATGGGTACAAATGGAGAAAGTATGGTCAAAAACAAGTGAAGAGTCCTAAAGGTTCCAGAAGTTATTTTAAGTGCACATACAATGAATGTGATGCTAAAAAGATTGAGTCATGTGATCAGTGCAATTCCATAACGAAAATAGTTTATAAAGGTCAGCACAAGCATGACCCGCCTAGGAAAGTTTATGCTAGGAGAGGTAAGGCTTTATCAGCTAATTCTAGAGGGCAAGAATGTAGAATGATCACTGCACCTGTATCCAAGCAACATATATCAAGTGGCTCTGTTAGTAATGGTCCAATTTTAGTTGAGGAGATGGATGCACCACCACCAAAACCGAGGCAAGTCAAACTCTTAAAATATTTTGGGCATATTGCATAAGAAGTTACTAATTTGGTCAAATTTCAATTTTAGGTAACCACAGTGTTGTAAAAATCGGCCTAGTCGGCCGATTAATCGGTGATTAATCGCTAGTCGGTCGATTACCTTGCTATTTCATGTGATCGGTGTGGATAAAATCGGTAATCGGACCTAGTCGGACAAAATCGGACATAGTCGGACAAAATCGGACCAAATCTGTCTAAATCGGCCCTAATCGGCCACTAATCGGCGGCTAGGTTCCGGTCACATTTTGGTCAGATTCCGACCAAATGTTTGAAATTACGGTCAAACCTTGAAATTTTTGGCCAAATACGTGTAAATTTTGGTCAAATGTGTTTGTATGTATATAAATCTAAACATTTTTATAAAAATTCCATATAAAAATGAGTGTGTATATATATAAAACTGAAAATTACTTATAAAAGTTCCAATCCGATAATCCCTAGTAATCCCAATTAATCGCTAGTCGGTACCTCACCGCCCGACTAGCGCCTAGCGATTTTTACAACCATGGGTAACCAATATTTTTATGCCATAGAATCATAAGTTTCAAATTTTTTATTAATGTATTCTTTTAACACAACGAGGATCACCTCAAACACACAATTATGGGTGAGAACAGTCGGAATGTATCACAATCTTGAATTCAAATCATATAAATATTCAAATCCACAATTATATATATCCATTCAAGTGTTCTATAAAATTCTGAACGGAAAAAGGTGATAGATACACAATTTTTTATTTGTGCATCTGAATGCATTTGTGTATCTTTGCATCTGTGAATTTGTCGAGCATGTTTTATGGAAAAAGGCTTCAGCATATCGACATATCAAACACTGACTTGGAATATAAAATTGTGAATTTTTTGTATTTGTTAACTGACATGGTTCAAATTAAAAATATTTAATGCATTTATACTATTGTCACTCTCTTTATGTTCTTATCGGATCCCTATGGGGTTCAACCTTCAGGCATCACATTAAGATAGAAGCCAACATAGTCAAAGTTACATCCACGTGGTATTTTTGACTGGGTAATCCTTCTAGTGATGTTTGTGAAAGTTGGTTACAGATGTGGAACTTCTTAAAGTAATGTTTTTTCGGCCTGGAAAACTTGGTTTATATTAAATAGAAACTTGATCATGAGTGGTTGCCTTTATTGTTGGGTTGTGAAGGCTTTGGGCCGAGCCGGACGGGGCTCGGGCCTGTTTTGCTAGGCTAATGGTAAACAAAAGAATGGGCTAGCTGGCACTAATTAGGGTTAATTAGTTAATTCTTGGAGCCTAAGTTATTACCTTAATTACAACCCTAATCTAGCATTATAAATAGACCCATGATGTAATTGTATTCTTGAGTACAATAATAATATAAACCCTAGTTGCAGAGTGGACGTAGGTCACCTAGACCGAACCACTATAATTCTCTTGTGTCTACTTTGTATATTGTGTGATTGTGTGTGTTGATTGCTTCCGCTAGAACCTACTCTGATTGTGATACCTAACAAGTGGTATTAGAGCCGAGGTTCAGAAACACACCGGGTTTGCACTGAAATCATAGGAGGCTGATCGAGAGGGCTGTGGTATTATCGATTTTTTTTTTGCTGGTTCGAGATCTAGGGCTGTCCGGGTTTTATTTTTTTTTGGCGATTCGCGATTAGGGTTTCTGTCTTGAACCCTTGGGGTCGCTGGTATTGCTCTCGGTTCTGCAGGTGAAGTTACCGGTTTAGGTATCTTCGGGTTTTAGGGTTTTATTGGAGGTGTGCTTGGCTTCGGTTAGCTTTGGTTCTTTGGTTTTTTTTTTCTTCAAAGGTTAATCTTTTCTCACGGTGTTCATCAACTTCGGTTTCTGTTTCTTGATTGTATTCGTTTCTCATTTGCAATGGCTGAAGACGGGAGGGTTCGAATTGAAAAGTTTAACGGGACAGACTTTGCTTGGTGGAAGATGCAAATAGAAGCATTGCTAGGTGAAAAAGATTTGGAAGTAGTATTGGAAGAAAAGCCGGCTACAATGAACAAAGCTAAAGAAGCGGTTTGGAACTCAAAGGACAAGAAGGCTAGAGGGGCTATTACATTGGCTTTGACGAGGAGCGTTGCATTTAACGTTATGCACGAAACCACGGCTCGTGGTATAATGACGGCTTTGTCAAATATGTATGAAAAGCCGTCTGCTGCCAATAAGGTGTTCTTGATGAGGGGGTTATTCATGACTCGAATGAATGAGGGAACTTCAGTTTTGGAGCATATTAATGATCTTAACTCGATCATGTCCAGGTTAGCTTCTGTGGGCATGAAGTTTGATGATGAGACTCAAGCTGTAGTATTGTTATCTTCTTTGCCAGATAGTTGGTCTGGAACTGTAACGGCTATTACTAGTTTTGTGGGGACTGATGGATTAACATTTGACGGGGTTCGAAACATTGTGCTAGGTGAAGAAACTCGCCGGAAAAGCACTGGTGGTAGATCATCTTCTGGTTTGTTATATGTTGGCAGGGGAAAGGAAAATAACAGGAGCAGTGGGAGTCGAGGGAGAAGTTCGTCTAGAGCTCGGAAAACTGTGAAGTGCTGGAGTTGTGATGAGATTGGGCATGTTAAGAGTCAATGTCCAAAGCGTAAACAAGGAAAATCTGGTGAGGTAAACACGGCTGCTGAGGATGAATGTAATGATGACACATTACTACTCGAGGCTGAAAACAGTGTGGACTCTTGGGTTATGGATTCCGGTTCTTCGTTTCACGCCATGCACAGCGGGGAGACGGTGAATCTAAAAGTTGGCAACTTTGGGAAGGTACAAACAGCAAATGGTAATATCCTTGATGTTACGGGCATAGGTGATGTTAATCTGTTAACTCCATTGGGAACCTACTGGAACTTGAAGAATGTTAGGGTGATTCCAGCTTTGAAGAGAAATCTTATCTCTGTTAGTCAACTTGATGAACAGGGACAAGAAGTAAAGTTTGGTAGAGGTAAATGGAAAGTAACAAAAGGAAATCTGGTTATTGCTCGTGGAAACAAGCGGGGATCATTATACATGGTGAAAGTACCTATTGGGGAAAGTATGACCGTTCCTCAAAACAAAGTTGGGTTCGCTGAGTCAAAGGGGCAAAAGAGGGTTCAATTTGCAAGACTGAAGCCTGGTGCCAAGGTGATTCAAGCTGAGCTGGATCAGAGGTCTAAACCAGGTCAGGGGTTTGGTGACAGTGGGAGCACGGGGCGTGTTTCGGGTACAGTCACAAAACAACGTTGGGTTGTGAAGACCACTACTCCGATTGTTAAATTCTCTCCTATGGATGTCTTGCTGAATGAGGAGTCTTGATGATTCTCGGGTTATCTCTGGAGCCGGTGGATCGTGCATACCAGTTGAGATAGAGAATGGGTTGGAGCTCGGGGGAGCTTCAACTGTCCCCTCATGTACTTGATGAGAGGGGGTGCAACTAGGGGTTACAATGAAGTCTTAGCTGATGGGAATTGAAGCATGGAAGACTTTTGGATATGAAGAATACTGGAGTTACTGGATCTGGGTTACTTGGACGGCGTTTGTAGACTTGTGCGAAGCCTTCAAGTGGGAGATTGTTGGGTTGTGAAGGCTTTGGGCCGAGCCGGACGGGGCTCGGGCCTATTTTGCTAGGCTAATGGTAAACAAAAGAATGGGCTAGCCGGCCCTAATTAGGGTTAATTAGTTAATTCTTGGAGCCTAAGTTATTACCTTAATTACAACACTAATCTAGCATTATAAATAGACCCATGATGTAATTGTATTCTTGAGCACAATAATAATATAAACCCTAGTTGCAGAGTGGACGTAGGTCACCTAGACCGAACCACTATAATTCTCTTGTGTCTACTTTATATATTGTGTGATTGTGTGTGTTGATTGCTTCCGCTGGAACCTACTCTGATTGTGATACCTTACATTTATGATGTGCTCACTTTATATACTCTATGTTCTTGGGTCACTAGAGTGAAGAGAAACAGCTCAGTGAGTCCTGGTTCTGTTCTGAAACCTCCAAAAAAGCCGAAGTTTGTGATACATGCAGCTAGTGATGTTGGAATCTCAGCTGATGGTTATAGATGGAGGAAGTATGGCCAAAAGATGGTGAAGGGAAATCCGCAGCCCAGGTGCATCTCTTGTTTATTTTACATTGCTGGCACAAGCTAATATTGTGGTTGATTTCATTTGAGTTTGGTGAATTGGTGGCATGCATTTTTGTCTTCAATAGGTGAAATAAAAAGGTTACCTAAAAAACAAGTAATGGCTGGACAAGTTGACAAAACAAACCATACGTTGTTTTATTGATAAAAGATAATTGCAATAATATAGCTTTTGCAATTATAATCAGTACAAGTTATTTATTTAAAAATTAAAACTTTTGGACAAATGGGTTTTAGGTCTAGCAACCCATTTGACGTGGGCCCACCTGTTTTCCACCTCAACTCTAGTTATATTGGACATGAAGTTGCAATAAAGGCTTAGGTACATAATCATAATCATAATTATAATCATAATTATAATCCTAGTTATACCCGGTATATTCTATCCATAGCAGAGCTACAGACAAGGTCTGGGGAGGGTGGGATGTAAGCAAACCTTATCTCTATTCTAGAGGATAGAGTGGCTGCTCTATATATGCGTTTTCAGTGGGAAAATTTGTCCATTATGGTTTACTGGTTCAGGGATCACTTAGTAACTAATTAAGTGTTGGATCATAGTTGTGTTTTAAGAAAGGCGTATCAATGTGATTAAGTTATCACCCACAGTGGCTGAGGCGAGGTGTGTATATTAGGCACATCAAGGTGTGCTTTTTTCTACACCTTAAATAAGTGTGCCTTTGGGCATCGAGCTCCTCATACATGCTTTTAATCTTTAAAAGGCCACAAGTTTTTGAAGGCCCGTATGCATAAAGCCTAAAACATCATTACAATGTCGCGAACGACAATTCTAGACTCCATATATCTTTTAATTTTTTTTCAACAACACTCTTTCTTCTTATGTTTCTCTAGAGGTGTTTAAAACCCGTTGAAACCACCAAAAACAGAAGCAAGCCAAATGCCTCAGTTCATGGCCTCGTTTTCATGGTTTGGCAGTTTATTAGTTTGGTCTGGTTTGAAATTTGGAACCGATCATGTAAACCAGTCTGGCCTTTAATCTTCATAATATGTATATATATATATATATATATATGATTTTTTAGAATATGTAGTTATGTAACTTATGTATATGCATTCTTATAATTATGAACTATCTTTGTCATTCTAAATTTTTTAATACAAACTAATGATATTAAAATTTTTTCAAAAACGGGCTCAAACTGCCAAAGTAGTAACTAGTAAAGCCCTTGGTTTGTAAAAAGCCTGAGGCGCATAGAGGCGATAGGGTCGCGTGCCGAGGTGCATGGTGGAAAAGTGCATCCCTTTACGTACAAAGACGCAATGTAGTTATATGTAAAATTTTTCTTTTATATTTCTTATAGGTTTATAGCATCTTGTACCCAAAATTTAGCTGTAAACAAAGTTTAAAAGAACGGAATCGAGCCTCGAGGCATTTTCCCTTCGCCTCACGAGACGTAAGCCTCGAGGTGAAACGAGGCGTAAGCCTGAGGCGGAAATAATAAATAAATATAAAAATTATATATCTTTAGAAAAAATAAGCATGATTTATCTAATCACATACTAGTCTTTATAAACATCAACATATTGATTAGCCAACTTGCAAACAATTTCGGGGATGTTAAATAAGACTAGTTTCAGTCCTAAATTGACCTAATATTTAGTCCCAAACATTCTTCACAATATAAGATCATTCTGCACACAAAGTGACCTATTTTTAAACCCAAATTTCATCTAATTTCAATCCCTTCATTTACACCAAACAAGTCCATTTACACTATACTACCAACAAGTCCATTTACAAAATCATTCTGCTTAAAAACTACCAACTACCATCAAATTGACACCATACTAGTATTCTACCAGCTAAAACATGATAAACTCATAAAAGTTACACAAAAATTAAATGTTTACACTCATAGTTGTCAAAGGTGCAAGACGCACTCAAGACGCCACGGCCTCGCGTGCCGCCTAGGCGCAAGGCACAAAAAATAAGCGCGCCCGATACAAAAATGATGCTATATTCAAAAACAATAAGTATAGAATAGGCTTAAAAAATAAAAATACATATAGTCCAACAAAAACTTAATAACCTAATATAAAAAACAAATTCAAAATTAAAAGTTGAATACTTTTTCTCTACACATAGTACAATCCCATCCCATCATTTTTTACATAACAAAATATTTACTATTCTTTTAAAAGTCAAAAATCTTTACTAACACACATTCACATACCATCATTCACCTAACCTCCCTTTCTCTTCCAACCCTTTCTCTTCTCCATTACACAAATCTAAAGATTTCTATCATTTCCTAATATATAAACAAGAATGACTTCTGCAAAGAAAGAACCAAATAATGAAAGCAGAAAGCTAAAGTTTCTACTTGCGACCTACATCAGGGCAGTTTTGGCCGGAAGTTGCACAAGAGTGGCCGAAATCTTCGCCGGACCTTCGCCTAAGTTTCTACTCAACAAGTCCGCCGCACTCCCGCCTTACTATTTTTCGAACCGCCTCGCCCTAAGAGGCGTACGTCTTATCTGAACCCTATGAGGCGCCGCCTCAAGTACGGTTTCTTATCGCCTCGCCTTGAGGCGTGCCTCAAGGCGTATGCCTTGAACGTTTTTTTAAACCATGGCTGTAAATAAGCTCTAAATATGATTTAATACATAAATAATCTTTTAATAAAACCTAAAAATCCATATGGAAAACTTTTAGAAATTCTCCCATGTACATTAGGCGTGCTTTTCTTGCGCCTTGAGCGCCTCATGTGCGCTTTTTGTACACCATATCTTTGAGGAGTCAAACGTCCATACCTTTGCACCTTAGTGTCTTGTGCCCAAGGTTTAAAAGAACAGAATCTAGCCTCGTGGCGAAACGAGGCATAAGTCCGAGGCGGAAATAAAAAATAAATATAAAAATTATATATCTTATAAAAATTAAAATACTAAACATCAAACAAAGAACTTTTCAAAGTTCATCATCAAATTCAAAAGTCATAACTCATAATGTATCACAAAGCCTAAAACATAAATCGACAAAAAATTAAACACACATCAAAAGTTTGTAATCAAATTCAATTTCAAACAACATAAAAGGCATCACTTTTTAACTAGTCATCCTCACAATCATCTTCCTCAACCCAATTCGCTTCATTATCATCATCATCATCCTCGTCAATCAAACTTATTTGAATGCTTTTCCTTTTCCTAGATGACGAACTTCCATAGTTCCATCTGCACCGCTACTTCCCTCCCCGCATGCTCCACCACCTCCCTCTCCACTGCTTCCTTCAATGTCATCTTCATCGGCATCAATTGGGTCAACTATCCACTCATCATGAGACAACACATTATCAACAACCAATGGATCATCTTCTTCTTTTAAATTATTCTTCTTCAAGAACTTTTGCCTTAACTTTTTATTATACATAATGTAAACCAAGTTTTTCATTCTTTCGTTGTTCAACTAGTTTCGTCTCTTTGTATGGAGTTGATTAAACGCCCTCCAATGACGTTCATGAACCGAAGCGGAACACGTAAGACCCAAAACCTTTATTGAAAAAGCTGAGTTCAGATATGTTTACAAAAAAAATTAGTAAATAAATTAATTTATATATGATATAAACTATAATAAAAAATATCAACAAATAATTTATCCGGTCGACGTGTCTGATATATCGCCAAAATAATCCCTTTTTTTCTTTATACATAATTAGTTGTTCTTCGATCTTCAAATAAGCACTCGTATCCTTAACGAGTGTATCCATAACATCATATAATCCTCGCTTAATCTCCAAATGCTGAAGAACGTTGGGAATCCATCGATATTGCGAATTTAAGTAGTAGGCAGCCGCATGCAAATAATGATGCATTTGGAACTCCTATCTTTATCAATGCTGTCCCATATATCTTTTTAAGAAAAGAGTTTGTTATCCAAGTTCTTTGCTATTTTCTCTTTACAACTATTCATCGCTTCATAAATCAATCTCATCGCCGATGTCTGCTCCCATCAACAAGTCTCAAAATTTCAGCAAGTGGCATTGTGGTTTTAATGGAATAAACCACACTAGGTCAAAAACTTCTTTCACCCATGATTATTTTTTTTTTACCTCTTTTCCATAAGCTTTCTTAGCCCAAGCACATGTCCCCCATTTGGTTGAAACAAACATTTGTTATAAAGCTTTTATCGATTCATAAATACCTTGTATAGTAAAAAATGTTGTGGCAAATCTTGTGGCAGTTGGTCGAAGCAAATCTTTCTTTAAAATCTTTCGGGCTAAACTCAACACCCATTGATGGTTATAGACGAAATTGTCAACTTTTTTTGCTTTAAGCAAAGAACTTTTATGTTGCGTCAAATTACCGATATCTTCAAGCATCAAATCAATGCAAGGAGCAGCACACGGGGTCCAATACAAGCTTTTTCTCTTCTCCATTAACAACTCTCCAACAACTTTGTATGCACTAGCATTGTCGGTCACCACTTGAACAACAATGTCTTCACTTCAACAACTTCATCAAGCAACTTGAAAATTTTTTCAGTAATTTATATACAATCTGATGCATCAACAGTTCTCAAAAAAACAGTACCATATTGATTGTTGACTAAAAAATTAATCAAACTTCTATTTCTCATGTCCGCCCAATCATCTGATAACAAAGAGACCTGGTGGTCTTCCATGTAGCTAATATATCATCCCCTATTGTAGTGGTTGTGTTATCCTCTTCTATAAGGATCCAAGTGTTTAACTCATGCATGGTAGGGGGCTTCAATCCTCAGCCGAAGTTCCCAATTGAACCTAGCATACTAGTAAATTATGGACTAGTTGCTACGTTAAACGATATTCCATTCTCATAAAAAAATCTGCCAATATGAACGAACTTTGTTCTGATGCTCCTTTGCACTTGCCGGTGTCATTTTTTCGGTCGGGAGTGATCCTTTTTCGCTATCTTTCGCACCCCCAACAGCCCATTTCATTGGTCCTCTAACATTCCTAGAGGTAGCACATGGATCAACACTTCTGGCACTCAAAGTTCCGTTGGGCCGCAAACTTTGTATCCTGAAACTGCTTTAAGTATTGCTTTATTTCATCTTTTACTTCAAGGGGCACATTTGCACAAGGCATGAATCTTTATGTGCGCAGGCGAGATGTTCCTTCATTCTTTTCACTCTAATAATTTTACTACTAAACTTGCACTTTAGATACTTGTAACCCTTTTTGCCACCTTGCTCCAGTACCTCAAATTCATCCCCATACTTCCAAGCCGGATCTTTCCTTGCATCTTTACTAGCCATCCCAAAAATATTATGTACAAATATTTTATGCAAACCCATTAGAAAAAATGATAAAAAAAAACCTGAACACTTAAATTCCATAAAGACATCTTAAACTATGTACTTACTACATTCGAGAGAAACACAACGCCTATAAAATCATAATTAAAACACAAGCACACAAATTGTCAAGCATTACTTAGCAAGAAAATGAACTTATTTCAGCTAGAATTAATTACAGCAGACAAATAATGTTCTCACATTATTAATTAAAGTATTAAACCAACCAAAAACAGTAAACTATTACATACATTCAATTTCCAGCATAGATTTGCAATAATTTGATGCAAATTAGATGTCAAATACTCCAATTTCCATATACTCCCACAAACAAGCATTTATAATCATCACATACATTCAAAATGGAATCTGCTATTTAACATCTAACTAGCAATTACAAGAATAAACATCTAAACCCTTTCATTCAGCACTAAACTAGCAATCACAAGAATGAACATCTAAACCCCTTCATTCTGATCTAAACTAGCAAATTAAGAACTCATCAAAAAGAAATCACATAAATGAAAACCTATATGCACTAAACTCGCAAATGTTATCAGGAATATTGAGAAATCTGCGATAATCGCAAATGTAAACTTGCAAATGAAAACCTATAAATGAACAACCCAATATTAACTATCAAGATGACCAGAACAGCCCAAATGGAATCTGCGATAATTGAACAAATCGAATCTGGAAAAACTTGCTTGAAGACGAAGGGAAGAAATTCTACTATTCCCAAATTGAATCTGCGATAATTGATACCTGCCAATTTGCCATCTGCGAACAACCCAATATCATGAACTCATCAAATCTGATTCTGAAACAAAGGGTGATTGCCTGCGATAATTGAAAAAATTGTGATAATTGAGGTGATACCTACGATAATTGAGAAATTGCAGCCCTTTGCGGTCTGTGTTTGCCTGCTATGTGGTCGAATTATAAAGATATAGTGAAAAAATTGCCGCCAGTGGGTTTTTTATTTTCACTCCAAAAGTGACCGCTTCACAAAAATTCCGGCCTCTACGTTTCACGTATTGCCTTGATTATGAGAGGCGTATGCACTGGCTAGACCCCCTGAGGCGCCGCCTTAGAATCAATTTTCCTCCGCCTCGCCTCAAGGCGCACCTCAAACAATTTTTTAAACTATGCTTGTGCCTAGGGGTGGCTCAAACGCGCTTTTTAAAAACCCAGGTAAAACCTACCTATCCGTCAATCTGACTAGCTTGGTTTGTCGTTTTCCAAACCATAGTTAGCTGGGATGGAATTTTCTTCAAAAATAGCCAAATGGACAAATGAACATACCTACCTCACACTCTATTCTTTGAATTAGATACAAATATGTTATTAATAGATAATACCTTGTATATATTCAATATTTAAAACACAATATTATATTTGTATATCTTGCCCTATTGCCTTGTTTAGCATGCATTGTAACTATTTATATGATGAGAATAATAGAGGGAGATCATCTTTGAGCCTTTCTAATATGATATTGGAGCGATACCTCTGATCTCCCGGAGTTCTTAAAACTGGGTGATTTCTAGACTCTGTGTAGTTCTTTTTCTTCTTCCTTCTTTGCATTACCCGACATTTAAATGCTTGTATGTTATATTGTTTGGCACTTGACCCGTTTCTATCCTCCATTTAAGCAAATCAAAAGCTTTCTTAGCCTTCCCATTATGACCGAGCATGTCGATCTTTATAAATTAAATTCAAAATTGTATCGGCAAGTAAAAGCAAGGAACAAGAATTATGGGTTGAGTTTCTTGAATTATTATTTTTTTATTACTGTTCTTCTCAAAATAAAATCTTTGCTGAATAATTCCTCATATTGGCTGCAAAGGTTTGGTGGTGTTGTTGTTAGATCTTGTATGAGTTATGGTGTATAAACAAGTGTCCGCGCCTAAGCGTAGCCTGCGCCTTCGCCTTGGCTCTGGGTATCTTTTTGGACTTTCAAACATTTGTAGAATCTCATCCAAATCGGATGTTGGTAACCAAGAAAAAGGCAAATTAATGAGATTTTTCTTATGGTTAAAACATTTGCTGATAATTTGGATAATTCTGTTTCAGGAACTACTACAAGTGCACTTCAGCTGGATGCCCGGTCAGGAAACACATTGAAATGGCGGTTGACAGTTCATCAGAAGTAATACTAACATACAAAGGAATCCATGATCACGAGATGCCCATACCGACAAAAGAACAAGAACCACCTACCGTTCTTCTTACAGCCGTATCTTCACCTTCGAAAAACAACTCACATTCAAACAAAGGTGAAACCGGCCTGTCAAACAAGATCAAGATCAAACCTTGAAAATTCTCACCAGTTAACTCTAATTACCTGTTTGTTCAAAACATTTCCTTTTAACTAGAATAAATTCCTAGGTAGATTTAATGGATTTTGTTTAATTATTGTAGCTTTGAAATTTTCCAAGAAATGTATTTTTCTTAAAAAACTTTTAAGAGTAGGTGTGACCTTGGTCATCATGGTATAGTGTACACTTAAATGCACAAAATGACCAGAGTGGTGAAAGCGTGAAGCCGAAACCATATTACCTGTCTAGGCCGTTGAGGCGCACAAATCAGGCCAAACCGACAAAAATGAAAAAGCCAAACTTGATAGATATTAGGTTCTAGAGCTTCTGAATACTTTACGTTTACTTTTATCTATTGTTGATATTGAAGGTCAAGTACTCAAGTCCAGTTTTGATTTAGTAATCCTGTTTTTTTACATGATACAAGTATATATCGAATAGTTGATTGTTTAAGAACATCAATGCAATCTTTCTTGAAAGAATCTACCTTGTAAAATAAGCCTACTAAAAGAGTTAGAACGCACTGAGCTTATAAGAATAATGAGATTATACTGTATAACTGTGTTAAAATGTTATTATACTAGATTAGAGCACTGTGTTAGGAATAATTTTGATCGGGTCAAGTGGGGATAAACGGGTATGGATCAGCTGTAAGTTTTATTTAAGCACATGTTTCTCGTTATTAGTAAGTAGTGGATAGGTTAAGTTCATGTTCCCTATTCTTAGGTTTAATGGAATAGCAGTGACCAAGGGTTTGAAGTAGAAACTCCATCCGCTTGTGAGTTTGAGTGTGTGTTTATTAGGGCGTGAACCAACATATGGTATCAAATCACAAGGTGAGAAACGAGCATCGTTTCGAAGGAGCAGCCTTTTGGCTGCAGGGCTGAGGACGAACAAGTCACGCAAGCAAGCCAGATTGAAAGAAAGAAAAAAACAAGGTTGGCAGAAGTACGAGAAGAACAAGGTATTGTCTGATCGGCCGAAAAGAAAGAAGCAAGCAAACAACTTAACGGGTGAATTTGTTATATCGGTGACCCGGCTGTTGTTTTATTGGGACCAAATCAAGCGAGAACCCTAGCAGGCTAGAGGATGAATATAGCAAGCACATAGGTCACCATCTTTCTAACGTGGAATGGAAATCGAAGAAGAAAAGAAGTTAGCAACTAGGCACCCTAATTCTTTTATTGCCGCCATGAAAGGAAGTCACTGAACCAAGCCATGGAAGTGGGATGTCGATCAAATAAAAATCATAGTTGTTAAAAAGCGTTGCCTAGTGGGACTAGGCCAAAAAATAATGCCAGAATTAAATACAATGCTTCATTTAAAAAGATAATAAATTTTTGTTTAAATCGTTGCAAGTAGTGTAAATGGTAATAAATAATTTTTTTAAAGCCTTCTATTTGAAGAAATTTGATTGATGAAGATTATAAAAAGTGAGGAAGATGAAGATTTTAAATAATGATGAACTTTTGGTTATTCTAGTTTTATTATTTATTATTTTACGAACTATATGTTTTCAAGTATGAACATTTTGTTTTTGGAGTTTTTTTTTTGGTATTTGAGATGATTATAGTACTTCACGTTGAAGATTAATGTCTTGAAATTTTTTGTATTTAAAAGAAGTGTTAGTTTTCACTACATAATAAATTTTAAATTGTTTTTATTTTAGAGAGCTTTTTTTCTTAGTCCAGAGCTTTTTTTGCGCTTCTCACCTAGGCCGTAGTCTCAACAAATTGCCTAGAGTGTGGCTCACGGCTTTAATAACTCTGATAAAAATAACTCAAATCATTCAAGTTAATAGCAGTAATTCTGGAGCGAGGCAGCAATATCACGATCACTAAACAACAAGTAGCAAGACTAAGGTCGACCCCGTGTTGTTCAAATAACAAGTAGCAAAAGCAAGAGTAAGTGACAAGATCAGATATTTGTGATTAGGTTAGCAAGCAAAGCAAGAATGAACGCAAGCAAGAAAGAAGCACGAGAAGTGAAAACCATATTCAAGATTAATGGGGTGAATCTGAGGAGTAATCTTAATTAGGTCAAGTCGGGCAAATATGGGTACGGGTTAACAGTAAGTTTACTTACACGCATGTTTTTCATTGTTTATAGTAAATATGGATCGATTAGGTTCATATTTCTCCATGAAATAAGGAGTCCCATGTTTAGTGTAGTGGTCTTAGTGTGTTTTTTTTTTTCCTATTTAAGAGCGTGTAATTTATTTTTGTGAAGATAAAAGTCCATATGCTTGTGAGTTTGAGTGTGTTAGTTGGGGCTTGTACCAGTTGACTAAAGAAAATATTAAATGTTTATTAAATATTAACTAAGAGGTCATCCCGATCATTATGTACCACTGGTCAAAAACTGACTTTTTTAAATAATTATACCAACTTGATATAGCACAAAAAAGAGCTGCAATTTGATTCTTGGTTGCTTGTTCACTTGCAAAACAATCAAAATGCATAACCAAATATTGAAGTCGGTAACTTTTACGGAATCCTTGTATATTGAGTAATCATTTTGCTGCATAAAGCCCACGATTTGTGCCTAAAGGTGCTATCCTTTTGTTTGTTGTTTATTAAAAATCAGTAATGATTAAAAAATGAATAAGTTTTTGTTTTTACCCGGTCGGAACAGTGTTTGTTTGCTTGTATGAATCACTACACCTTCCTTAATATATGTGTAAGTCAATTTTACACGTGTGTAAAAATCACTTTTACACGTGTGTAAAAGTCACTTTTAGTTATTTATAAGTGAGTTTTAAAATATAGTTTTATATAAATCACTATTAATTTTACATAAGCAGGAGCAAAACACGTGTCATAAAAGTTAATGTTTATAATGTGTCTACACAGGGCTAAAAACATAAACAAAAAAATAAAAATAAAAAAATAAAATAAAAAAAAAATAAAATAAAAAAACCTACAAATTTGTAAAATCATAAAATGATTATTACCAAAGTGAAAGAAGTACAAAAAAAACAGAAAACAAAGTGTTACACATGTGAAATGTGTTCACTAACTGTCAGATTTTTATTACATGTGTAATAGATTTTTTAACAGTAAAAAACTAGCACGTGTGTTAAATAGAAAGTTTATCAAATATATTATTTTACACATGTGTTAAATATAATAGCACACGTCTTAAATTTAATAACACATGTGTTAGAGTTTCAAAACTATCTTTAACTCGTGGAATAAATTATGCATAAAATAACTAAACATGTGTTAAAGTCTTTGGTTAGTTTCTAGCCATTGTAAATTTTGTTACACATGTAAAAAAATATGTCATTTTTAAAATATCCAAATAATTGAAAAGTTTGTCAAACTCGTTTACATATGCGTAAAACTCGGTTTACACATGTTTATAGAAAACCCAGTAAAACAGATCTGATAAAAAATATAAAATTAAGTATCCACATACACATGTATAATAAGTTACATACATATTTTAAACTAATATTTTTACCAAGAATGCTTGAGTAGCTACTTAGAAAACATTACCAACTGGCTACTTAGAAAACATCACCAACTACATGTGTACATGATGTGCTTAAAAATATACATGTTAATAATGCATATTGTCTCCCGTTTTGAATGCTTTTTGTTACAAATTCATTTAGAACGACATTTAATTGTGTTTTATATGAATTTTGTAGGTTTGGATGGTGACTCGATGAATTTGTTGAAAAACTCAAGAAATAAGTGAAATTTGGCTACTGACATAGCCATGTCGTATTTTAACATGGCCATATCAGGTTCAATTCAAGCTTTACATGTCTGATGCGCGACATGGCCATGTCACTTTACAACTTGGCCATGTTCGGCGCAGATCTCACTTTTTAAACCTAAATTGAGCCTCATTTCAAGCATACAATTTTGGGGTTAAAAACCCTAGTTCTCTTCAGCCCCCAAAACTTCTCCGGCCCCCAAAACTATTTTGAGCATCTATTGGAGGAAAATAAGTCAAGATTGAAGATCAAGCACTCCAAAGAAGAATCTAACAACATACAACCCATCTAGTTTGATTTGGTTTGATAATCTCTTCATCTAATCATGTATCTCTTTGATTATTCAAGTTTCTTGGGTGTTTTTGTAGTTAGCATGAGCTAAAACTCTTGATTCACTAAGATTAGATGAATCCTAGCTAACTTTGATGATGTACATGTGATTTTTGATGATGAGTATGTTGATGACTTTAACATGATCTTGAATCTCCTTCAATGATTATGTGTGTTTGTTTGACTTGATTATATGTTGAATCTCATGGGTATTTTAACCATATCATGTCAGAAAACCATATGTGTTAGGGTATTTATTCATGAATATGTATATGTATGTATGTGTATTTATGGCATTTGACCAGTAATGGTGGATGGGGATTGAAACATGTATGATTGTTATTCAAATGTGCATACTTGTGTATATGCTTGGAAAGGCCATTATAATTGTTGTGAATTCCTCATGTCATTGTGTATGTGTGATTATGGTTTACTAGCGTAAATTTTTAGTTCATATATTCGTGGTATGATATTCACAAGTTGGAGGACTTCATGATTTTGTTTACATTACGTGATTCGAGGTGGTTGGTATGTGTTTATCGTATTAGCTTTCCAAATAATTATGGGACTAAATAACCATGACAGGAGTTTAGTCTATATTTATATTCAACATAATTGTATCATTGGTTCTTCATGGAGTGACTTTAGGTGGTTACTATGTTATAATCATTTTAACTTTCCACAATGTCATATGATTAGGTAGCCTTGACGGAAGTCTAGTCTATTTCCATGTTACACGTGTATAGAATGATCTCATCATGAATTTGTGTATGTTATCATTGTTTGGCTAGGTGGATTCAAAGTCTAAGTGAATATTCCCTTTGCTTGATTATCTTTCTTGATTTCTGTCCATATTTATCTATTTATATTTATTTTAGTTTAAAATATAAAAATAACAAATCATCTATCTTTTTCGGCTAAATCATAAGAAAGGTTTACTATTAGTAGCTACCGTGTCCTTGGATCGATACTTGGTTCTTGCCTAAACTATGCTACATATAAGATAGTTACACTTGCCTATTTGTTGTGTGGTTTAATTTTAATGTAAAAATCATTTCTATAAATTTAAAACCAAGTGTTGTGAAAATCATAAAAATATTGCAGGACCGGTGAAGGTGTTCAATGCAATCAGTTTCACAATGAGGAGAGACTTAGAACACTTAACAGATCAAATAGAGAACTGGAACCTTTAGATTGATACTTCGAAACACAAGCAAAGCAAAGTGAGACAGAACTAAGAACAATAAACAGAATGGTTTTCAAGGATAAAGTATATTGCTCTCAAGTTTTTTTACAAGTGTTACAAAAGCATAGAAAATAAAATACAAGGACCTGAGATACTTTATACTACATCCTACAGCCGGCCATACTTTGAAGGCCAGCTGGAAACATTAATCTAGACAACAAGATCAATGTAAAGTCAAAAGGCAATTATGACATGTCATAGCTCACATCCTAATGTAATACAAAAAGGATAAAAGTACATAAAGTAGAAAGTTACAGACTTAAGACCATAATCTACAGTCCTAAAGCATAGACCTTTTCACCAACTTGTGTAAGTTAGTGAGTCTGCAGAGTGGCAGCGGAAAGTTGGTTAGCTTTTCTGAAAAAGTTGATTAAAGAAAGCATGTCTTCTATGTCTTCGGAAGAAACCAGTCTTTTATCTTTTATGCTTCGGAAGACTTTGTCTTCTAAGCTTTGAAATACTTCATCTTTGGTTTCGGAAGATTTGATCTTTGGCTTCGGAAGATTTTACACTTAGAGAGATTTTTTTGTAGTGTGTAAAACTTCCGCAGTAACTTCTACCATGCACAAGGTGCATGCGTGCAGAAAGCACCTTGACTGTTTTGGGTGCATCAGCCTCTTTCATATACCTTACAAATATATATATATATATCCACACACATCAGTACACATATGTAAAAATATATTTAACCAACATAAAAATTTATACACATTTCTAACTTTACAGAACTGAGTATTTCAGTAAAAACATCAACAATAAAAAACTCAGATTTAACATTGAACATCAACAAAAAAAACCCAAATCTTACCTTGAACTACAACAAAAAACCACAAGAGCGTCGACAAAAAGTACTTAAAGCAACAAAAAAAAAACCCAAATCTAACACTGAACACCAACAAATATGTAACCTTGCAGACTGAGTAATTTTATAAATATATATATATATATAGGGTAAGGAACGGTTGTTAACCCACCTTTATTACGATAACCCGTTAACACTAATGTAACAAGAACTTACATCATGATTATGTAGTGAAAGTAACTTTACAGCGCGTTACACCACTGATGTAACAAATTTCCCTCCATTTTTTAAAAAGTTTCACCCTTTTTTTAAAACCGTCTTAACTTTTTTGTATGATTTTATTTTTTTATACAAATTACACCATTAAATAGATCATTTTAATATCTTTAATTCAAGTATAGTCTTGCTATATTTTTTTTAAAAAAAATTAACGTTAATTGTGGACCACTAGTTTCCCACTGTAACTTTAACTTACAGTGATTACGTGGCTTGCTGTGGACCACTAGTTTGGTTAATAAGTTATCGTAATAAACAAGGGTTAACATTACATGAGTAGTTTACATATTTAAGTAGTTCATGAAAACCATCGGCAACAAAAAAATCTAGATTTAAACTTGTAAACCAACAAAAAGTTTCTAACAACTAAAAAAAAAACCAAAATCTAACCTTGAACACAAACAAAAAACCACTAAACCGTTGTTGTGGTCGTCACCATCGTTGCCACCATAGTTGTCGTCGCCATCGTTGTCATAGTAGATGATGGTCAGCCATCTATTAATGGTTGCACATCTTACTTTTTTCTTGATTTTTCTTGTCTTTCATATTTTAGAAAGAGAAAAATAAGATGTAGATTTAGAGAGACAAAGTAAGGTCGCCATCGTAGCCATCGTTGCCACCGCCGCCATCATCACTATCGTTGCCACATTAGATGGTGGTTAGCCATCGATGAATGATTTCATATCTCATTTTTCTCCTGATTTTTTTTTTATTCAATTTTTTTAAAAAGAGAACACTAAGTAATAGTTTTAGAGAGAAAGGGATATTGTGTGATGGTGATTATGCTTTGAGTAGTCAAATCTAGATAAAGTAGGTGGTGTAAAAAAAAACTATATTACCTTTTTTATATCTTTTTGTAATAAATGTCCCACCTAAAGTATCATATTTATTATTTTATTTTAAAAAATCCGAATTATTAATCTTAATGCAATCAAGGGTTGGGATTTGATTTATTGGTTTACATAATTTTTAATGGTTTACAATCAAACTCAACCCTATATATATATATATATATATATATATATATATATATAGGATCAGGATCATTATAGAACCATTTTTTATTTTCAGAACTAAAAGAACAATTGGTTTACATAAATGTAAATTACGAACCACTAGTTTACATATATGTAAGTTAAAGCTGGTGATATTTAGTTATTTTACATAGTTTATTATTCATGTCGGATATACACATATGTAAAACAACTCAAGTAACATTAGACTTAATTTACGTTTATGTAAATCAATGGTTTTATAGTTCTGAAAATAAAAATTGGTTCTGTAATGATCCTAACCTTTTATATATATATATATATATATATATATATATATATATATATATATATATTATATCAGAGAGAGAGTGTGTGTGTGATGTAATAATTAGTTATTTTGATTATTTAAAATCCGGTATCTAAAATGTACAACTTAAGAACGTGACACTTGACAAAAATCTTAAGGGAGAGATATGTGAGAAAAAAGGTATGATGTTTTATTAAATAGTTAAATAGTGAGGTAAATAGTTATTTAAAATGAAATTAAATAGCATCTATTTTGTTATATACATGATTATAATTATAATTACTATGTTTTTTTTTTATCTGTTTTGCTTTTCTTAGAATTACTTTTGGTATAGTTATATGGGTAGTGTTATAGTAAAAGAGGTATTTAATCTAAAAAGTTTAAGAAATATTTTGGTTTGACATGTGTTCTTTATTGTTTTAAAAGAAATGACATTTTGACAAATACGTCAAGTTATTGTGTTTAATACGTCTGGTTATTGTTATGTTTTACATACTCTAAATATATTATTTAATTATTGTATTTTTTTTTAGAATTCATCGTTATATAAAAACATAATACTATTTACAAAAATACAATAACTAATAAACACTATGAACTAAACTAAAAACATAATGACGAGCAGAAATCACGTGGGCTTAAAAACGTAAGAAAATTTTATATATTTTTTGTGTAACAATAATATATTTAATTTAAAGTAAAAAAAACACCCTCGTTTTTACGGTGTAACATTTATAAAAACGTAAAGTCGTATATAAAACTTATGAACATATAAAAAAGAGTAGAGGAACTTAAGAAAAATCAACAAAAATGATCATGTCTAACATACTCCATTAACAAAAGTTTTTTTCTTATAATTTTATCTCAACTATCGATTATAAAAATTAATGGTTTGAGGTTAGTTCTTATACTTTTTATATCTAAAATTATATTTATTTGAACACTTCTCTAATTATATACATAATTATACTTACTTTTTCTTATATATTTTTAGTTTAAATAATTTAATTTTGTTATTAAGGTAAACGTGCAAGACATAATATGTTTCGATCTTCATAATGTATTTTTTTATATATCTAACCATATTAATGACACCGTCACAACATGTGTAACGAAGTTTGCCCACACACCGCTGGGTGTGATCAAGCCACAACACACGAGCAACATTACTCACTGAGATCACACATGTAAAATTACTTACCTGGTTAATGAGGTTCGACTAATTAAATTCGTTTACACTATAGATATTATGCCATGATTCAATTTAATATTCAAGAAAATATATTTTCTTATGATTTTTAATACAAGAAGAACTTCATACATATCCATAGAAACCTTCTTAATATCATATATATGTGTTCTTTCAAACTAGTTAAAATATCTTATTTATTCATTTCATAAAAAAAATTTTTAATGTAAACATTTTATTCTTATTTTTATAATATTTTAATGTTACATATTTAGCCCTACATACTCATACGCTCCCACACATCAAGATCATCCTTAGTGAAGCTCTGCCGGTACTCCTTTGTCATCTCTTACAATTAGTCATCCTATAATTATCAACACCACATGATTTTTGATGTACTAAATGTTGATACGATATATAATTTACATAAGCTCGTCTTGCTCGAACGGTAAAATTTCCATCCCCTCTAACTTCTTAAGGTCAAGCTGTCTGGCTCAAAATCTTGCTTTGGATTCCTTGGTGAGGTTTCCTATCAAATTTCTTTTTCTACGTAAAATATATTATTGTAAATGTAATAACTATTAGAATATAATCAAATACTAAAATTTATATATATGATTAGCTTAAGAGTATGATACCATGCCCATTTTATCCTATTGACCCACCTGTGTATCGAGATGTTTTGCAACTAGTATCAGCACTCAGAACTGGTTTCTTGTCATGCTTTCAAACTTCTTTCGCCATTTTGTTGCATCCCACATCTATAAAAAAAATAAAAATACATGTAAAATATATAAAATACAATAAAATATAACAAGGAAACAATAATCAACTAACTCGCTTATATCTCATAAGTCATGCCATACATTGTGAGAAATTCTGAAAATTATAAATTATATAAAATTCGCTATAATTTTTTAACAAAATATCATGTCCGACATCCATAGTTTTTCTAAAGTCTTCTTTGTGTCATAAAAGCCTTCTCGAAGCTTATTTTCAAGCATCATTGCTTTAACCATGGATATATTATAGTTGTAAGCTGAAGTAGATATATTAAAAAGTGATTTCCAAGTCAAAAAACTTGTGGCGGATTGTAACTTTGAACAATTTGTTGCCTTCTCCCCCTCCCACAAAAGTTCATGATCAGCTTTTAACATATCACAGAACCCTTTAGCTTCTAAGTTGGGTACATGTCCTTCTAAAGTATTTAAAGTGTAACCGCATGAGTACATGATCTAACACCATCCGTTTATAACCATCATCATTATAATCTACTTCCATTGTAGTAGAAGAATGTCCCACCTCATGAATGGTATTTTCACCATGTTCATGCCATCTTTCATAACGAAGCATAAAACCAATCTTATATAAATGCTCTTGAACTGTTTTTCTGTCTCTATAGCTTACATTTTGGCATTTAAAGCAAGGGCATTTTATGTCACGTATTACACGTCCATTCATAGTCACCCTTGTATCAACAATTGTTTCATTAGAATAAGCAAAGTCTAGAAACAAATTCACATTGTCACAGTATCTAGAATTAAGAAACCCCTCGTTATCGGTCTTCTCATACATCCATTGCCTATTAGTATACCAAGCCATTATCGATTAAAATAACTCATGCCCTAAAAGTTAAAATCATTATTAGCTAATAACAAATATCTACATACATATCAACACATATAAATAGATTATATTGTTACTAAACAAAAATAACTTTCTAGGAAAAGTTTGAGGCCCTAAAGTCATTAACTACATGATTAAAAAACATATTTGCTACCTCAGATGCCTAAGGAATACTTTGTCCCCACACTTATAGTTACTACATGATTAGGAATTTTAAGAATCAATCAATAGCAGAGCCAATGAATTAAAGTTAAGTTACTAGACTAGTAAACTACTATAATAACTTCAATTAAACAAACAGCAAGCAGCAACAACAATAAATTACTTGAAATATAGACTAAATTAAAGGAATAATCGGTCCCCTAGAAGAGAACGACTGATTCAAAATTTGAACGGAAGATAACGACAAATTCCTCGCCAGTGGATTCGATGAGCAACAATACAAAAATCAATTTCTCCAATCGGACTTATTCAACTTTAATTTCTAACAGTGTTAATGATAATTTTGCCCTTACAATATGCAGAAATCAACGGCAAAACAGATCGGAAGAGAACGATTTCAACAGTTATGAAATCCTCGTCGGCGACGTACAAATCGACCGTCATTGCATATTTGGAGATCACAAATCGGAAGAGAACGATGGAGGTTTTGCGGTGCGATAACGGTTTTAAACAATGGAGGCGATTACAATATTTGATTTTTGATTTTTATTTGAGTGTTATGTGTTTTGGGTTTAAGGGAAACAATATATTTTATAAAATAAAGTTTTTATTTTTGAGTTTTAACCTTATTTTTTATTGGTTTTGGTCAAATTCTTTCCGGTGGCTAATTGGTCGTAATATTAAGGATGATTAAACGGTGACCGTTTCTTCTGGTGACTAAATGGTGGCACGTCATATCTATATATAATACTAAAAGGGTAATTTGAGGGGACACATGTCATATTCCTAAGCCCCTTAAGTTTGTTTTTCTCGTCTCTCTCTCATCTTAAATAATTACCTAAATTAAAAAAAATTAAAAAATTTTAATTTTTTTTTAAATTACAAATAATTTTTTAATTAATTAGGAAAATATAATACTAATCTATATATAATATTAAAAGGGTAACTTGGGGGGACACATGTCACATTCCTAGGCCCCCTAAATTTGTTTTTTCCGCCTCTCTCCCATCTTAAATAATTACCTAAATTAAAAAAGATTAAATAATTTTAATTTTTTTTAAATTACAAATAATTTTTTAATAAATTAGGAAAATATAATATTAAAAGGGTAACTTGGGGGACACATGTCACATTCCTACGCCCCCTAAGTTTGTTTTTCCCGCCTCTCTCTCATCTTAAATAATTACCTAAATTAAAAAAGATTAAATAATTTTATTTCTTTTTTAAATTACAAATAATTTTTTAATAAATTAAAAAAATGTCTTTTTATTAACCTTATTTCACATTCTTTCTCACTAAAATTTTTCCGCTTTTCTCTTCTATTAAATAATTACATTAATTACTATTAATATTATTTTATTTTATTTAGATTAAAAATAGTTTTTTAATAAATTAATTTTTTTTGTTAATGTTTTTTTAGAGAAATAAATTTTATAACATAAGAAGATTTTTTAAAACATTAAACTTTTTTAAAAAGACAAAAATATTCTAAAATTTATATTTTTAAAAAGAAAAATTTTATAAAATAAAAATAATTAAAATTTGGAGCTATATAAAGAAATTTTAAAGAATATATTTTAAAAACAGTTTCTTTTGAAACAAAATATTTTTTTTTTTTGAAAAAACAAAAACAGTTTAAAAATAAAAATTTAAAGTGTTGATATCATTATTTTATTACTTATAGTTCTCACTCATATATAATTTTAATCATATCCTATTTTAAAATATCATTTAATAATTAATAAATTTTATTTTATTTAATAATTTATTTTTTAATCCCGTGTAATACACGGGTTTACTAAAACTAATATATACTAATAAATAATTACATGTGGTGCAACATATCATCACAAGATTTCACCACACAAAAATTTTCCCGCCTATATCTCATTTAACAAATTATCCATAAATCATGTTATCTTATTTATATTTAAGATTTAGTTTCTTAACGAACTCAATCACCACCAAAATTCTAAGGATGGCAATTCCACCCCGAAGGTAATGGGTTACTCCTACAGCACGTCCTTGTACAATGCTTAAGGCTCTCCCAATCATTTTAAATTTTATTTAACCTCTTAAATTTTATATTAATCTATCTCACAAATTCTAATTTTTGCATTATTATCTACTCTTTTTTGATTTTGTTCAAACATCAAGTAAGTTATTTTCATCTTTTATAACTGTACCTACTATACATTCAACGATTATTTTTTGTTTCTTTTATCCTTTTTTGTTATCTGTTACTATTTTGTTTTCATAACGTATTAATTTTATTGTTTACTTTATGTTTTATGTTTTGATATTTATCTTAGTCGCTTATTAAATATCTCTTATAAGATTTTGATTATCACAATGAAAAGAAAATTAACATTGGTTTATTGTTGTTAGCAGTAGATTGATTTCAGATTAAGTATATATTATATGCAATCAAATATTTTTTGACTTATAAATTTAAATTTATCTTATTTTGTCAATAAACTTTTCTATTTTTTAAATTTTATTTTCTAGGCATAAACAACCTTTTAGTTGTTTGATTATTTTCCAAAAACTGCTTTTTCACATTTTCTTTAACAAGCCATTACGTCGAATATACATAAATTTCCAAACTTTAAAGAAAAACTAAATGTTTAAAGAATGAGTTCAACCAAGTGAATCGCACATTTATGTATTTAATTTTGGTGTGTACAACATTGATCACAATTTTAGCTATCCAAGAGGTCTTTTTTCTCGTCGTAATATAGATTGAATACAATCTAATTCATCATATTATCATTTGAATTAAAAACAAATAATGTTTAAATATTTGTTTACATTTTTAAATTATATATTTTTTTATTTTCAAACCGTGTAATACACGGGTATATAACCTAGTAGTTATATATTTAAGTTTTTTGAGATTAAATTTTGGAAAATAATTGTCACCGATTTACAACTGATTTTTTTAGCTTTTTAATAATTTTTGGCCCGCCCTTTTATGACCAACTAGTGACCGGATTTTATATTTTATTTTAATTTAACTTTTTTTCTTGTTCTTTTGCCATTGATTTGCCACTGAACTTAAACGGTCACAAATATTGTGACCGATTTGCTATCGTAATAAGTGTGGTCATTAATTTTGTGATGCAAGTATTATCGGTCGCAAAATGGTCAAAAATTTTGTGACCAGTCTTGATGGTGATAAATTTCGATGGCAAATACCTAGCTTTGTAGTAGTGTATATATCTATAAGTTGACTTCATCATGTTATGAAATCCCTTACAAACATGTTATTTGGATTTCACTTCCTATGCACTTAAAAGAGGTCTGTAAGAAATAAAACATTGAAGTTAAAAAGAGTACCGTTGTTCCAAATCATATAATGAAAATTGGTTAAAACCACATATTTCCTAATCATACAATGAAGGTAATAGTGCATCATTGTTCCCAAGAGATAAAGTTCAACTTTGAGCGATTTTTAACCCATAGAAATCCAATACTTTGGTTTCTTCTATTAGTATACCTGATGAGACTGCTTTTGATTAATAATCATGACTTTACGTGCCTTCAATGAGCTCCATATAGCTGTTAGCAGAACCGAATTGTTAAAGAAACACAGCAAATTCCTTAACAATGAAATCAAGAATTGAATTGAATCACAAAATGATTACAAAGAGAAAACAGGAAAAACTATGAAGATGACGACGACTTGATGAAAAACTCACACCGCCAACTTCATTCTCTCTTCCTTCTTATTCCCTCCAAAAACACTAACTACTAACAGATTATTACAAAGTTACATTCTAAGTCCCTCAAGATTACTCTTGATTACACATAATACGCAAACGACCATTATTACAACTGGAACATTGTAGATCTCATATATGACAATTACTACCCTTTTATTCAACAATCTCCACCAAAGGTTAAAATTGTCATCTAAGTAATTCCCAGAGCATCAACACAAAAATTGGATTTGGAACTAGGTAACAACTTTGTAAACATATCAGCAGGATTAACTTCTGTGCTAATCTGCTAAACCTTAACTTCCTTTGAATTTGTGGCATCTCTAATGAAAGTGTAGCTTAACACTAATATGCTTAGTTCTCTCATGGAATACATTGTTCTTAGATAACTGAACAACCCCTTGGTTATCACAAAACACCACAGTATCTATCACCTGCACAACCAGATCAGTTACAAATCCTTTAAGCCAAATAGCCTTCTTAACAGCCTCTATCAAGGCTATATATTCTGCTTCAGTAGTAGATAACGCTTCTACTCTTTGCAATTGAGCTTTCCAGCTTACAACATTTCCCATTAGTAGAAATGCATATCCAAGTCAATGTCCTTCCTTTATCTAGGTCTTTAGCATAATCACCATCAACATAACCAGTAATCACATTGTCACCGGTAATTGGTTTATCACAAAATAATAGAGTATGACCTTTTCTACCTTTCAAAGTACCTTAAAATTCATTTCAGTGCCTCCCAATGAACTTTACCAGGACAAGACAAAAACCTACTCTGTTTATATGGTGTAATTTTTATAAAAAAAATAATAAAATACTTAAAAGTTATGAACATTTAAAAAAAATAAGAAACTTACAAAAAGTCAATAAAATTGGCTCTTCTTAAAATATCAATCTAACAAACTTTTTTTTATAATTTTATCTTAACCATTAAGTAATAAGATAGATAGTTAAAATTACTTATTATACTTTTTGGATTTAAAATCTTTTTATTTAAACATATCCCATTATTTAAATGTGTTGCTTTTGGTTTCACAAGTTTAGCATGCTTAGTAGAATTAGATTAAATAAAAAATACCTACCAGCACATTGTTTAAAGCTTATTTAATCTATTTATGGCTTGTTAGGACTTGTTGTCCATATAACTCATTTAACTAAATAAGTTACAGAGATCATGTTCCTAAATCATTTAAGTGCTTCGTTGTTAGACCGGTGTTCAACGAGTGTTTCTAACACATTTCAGTAATTCAAGCTTTAAACCTTGAACTCACCAACCCACTATAAATACTTAGTTTTTTCTTGCTACTAACAAAGTTCACCCAAATATTTGAAATAACTCTTAAAACCAAAATGAAATTTTAATATTCATAAACATGTAACCTCAAGTAAACAAAAAGAAATTAAAACAAGTTAACGTGCACTTATTATTATTATTTTTTAATATCATGCTTCGTTACTTTGATCTGTTTTAGCTTTATACTTTCCAAAAATCATCCAACCTAAGCAACCCTTTTCATCACGTTCCCTTAACAACAAACACCAACTAATCTTTGCCGTAGGGGCCCCGCCACCGGCCACCACACGCCGCCGTGACCTCCGCCACCCACCACTATATAAACCACCACAACCATCCACTTTCTCCACCCCAACCACACCTCTATCGGTGGCCACTGGACCCCGCGGCGGGCGGCACCACCGTCACCACCCATGTCCCCACCACCACCATCGCGGCGGTTGTCTAAACTGCCCCCGCCGCTTCACAAGCAAAAGTCATTGTCTACTGACTTTTGCCGTGAAGAGGCGTGGCTCAGGCGAAAAGACAACCACCGCAACCACCTCCACCGGCGGAGCAAGAGCTTGATAACCACTGAAGATATTGATGAGCTCAAAGGATGCGTTGATCTTGGCTTCCATTTCGCCGGAGAACCGACGACGGAACTCTGTAAAACGCTCCCGGCGCTTGATCTTTATTACGCGACGTCGTCACCAGCGACACCAAGGTCGAGTTCGGGTTCGAGTTTGTCTGCCACTGCGTCTGATTGCGGCGACTCGCCGCCGCAACCTTCTAGCCCCGCCGCCGCCACCACCACCACCCTATTCAGTTCAGGTGAGTTTCAAATATATTTACCTGCTAGATGTTATTCTATAAACATCTACTTATCATAAGATTGATAAGATTAAAATCATTTGTTAACATTTTATTATTACAATAACTTGCGTTAATTCGTTAATATTAATTAAAATAAATAATCTTTTTTGTTGTAATAACATAATTACACATATATAACATTATGTTCTTTTATATATATTTGTAAATTTGTAAGTATAAAAAGTTTATACTTATGTTAGTTACACTTACACCTCCAAATATGCAGTGATATAATTAATAGTGTTCTTCAAAAAAGTAATGATTTTGATTGATTTTGACGAAGTAACGTAAGTTATCGTAATAACAGTGGATTAATATTTGAATCTTACTCGTATATCTTATTCCACTTAATTTGTATTATAATTAATAAATATTATAATTAATTTATACTACCCTGTAAAGCTTTAATATTAAGGAGGTTTAGCATTTTGCTGTAAAAAAATGCTTTGCTATTAAATCTAATACCACCTGGGTTAATAATTTTGAGGATAAAAAATCTGATTATTTCTCATAATGAAATAATATTGAATGTAGGTAATAATTATGAGGATAAAAAATCTGATTATTGTTCATAATGAAATAATATTGAATGTAGGGGAGAGTCCAGAAATGGTGAAGAGAAGATTGAAGCAATGGGCACAGGTGGTTGCTTGTGCAGCACGTCAACCTGCATGCCACCAAGCAGACGTAAAGGATTGAAGCAAAGTTGACTAATTTATTCATTTGTTTGATATTTGACATTCTTTATTCATTGAATGTAATTTGTTTTAATTACTAATTGGTGTTAAACAAACTCATCTATGTTTCATAAACTTGAAATGCAAGTTAATTCTATTGTTTATTGTTATTTGTATATTTATAAGATATTTAGTTAATAGTTATTTATTTATGTTAATTAAAACAAGTGCAATAATCTGTCTTGAAAAGAACATAATGAAGAAAACTTACATTTTTTTTTCTTTTAATTTAAACAACACCCACCACTGCCTCCACCTAACCCACTTCTCTTCCTACAAGTGGTGAGAATCGCTATCACTGTTCTCATCACTGACGCAGCTCAACGAACGCCGCTCACCTTACTGTCGGCATTCAAGACGATCACCATAGCGGCATAGCCGGCGCTCACTACGCTCACCACCCCCGATCCCGACCAACCGATGTCGGCCCCCCCTGCCATGCATCCATTGCCCTTCTCTGCTCAGCCTCTCGTTGTTTTGTTGATGGTATGGTGGTCGGTGCGGCTAATTGACGCCACATGGACCAACAAATGTGTGAATTAAATTGTTGTACATTGTGCACGATGGCTATTGTAGCCACCTACATAGCATTTTAATAGTATATATAATATTACTAATTATCAACTTAAAGTTGCATTAATTGTTGTACAATAAGCATTAAAGGTTGTACAGGCTTTTTTTCTTTCTTTTAATATTTTGTTTTAAACCCAATACTTTAAATCTTTTACTATTTAACCCTACAGGGATTAAATCTAGAGATTCGGGAAATCAAAACAAAATGATAAAGATGAAGTATTCGTGCGAGAATTTTGATCTATGCGAAGTTCTCGAGCGAGACTAGCTATTTTGTGTAAATAGTTTGTGTTGCTTATTTTGTAGTAGAGTTAGAATCATGATTGTATTCAATTTTATAATATTTTATTAGAGAGAAATATAATGAAAGTTATTTACATTTGTGTTTGGTTATACTTGATCTCGATATACTTCATGTTCAATATTGTTTTCCGTGTTTTTTTCACGAGATCGATCTATAACAGATAATCTCGATCTTTACAAACCACTATAGTTTTTCACTTTTAACTTTGTTGCTCTATACTTTTCATCTCTTATAGTTTTTTCATTTTACATTTTGGTCTAACTTTTGAGAGTTAACACGTAGTAACGTGTGGGTGTGGTTCAACATTGTTATCCATTGTTATTCCTATTTTTTCCATTTTACGTTTTGCGTGTGTGATTCAACGTTTTTACGTCTTTTTTCCGTTCGATTTTATTTCTATTTGGTGGTCGCTGACGGTGGCATTACATTGATGTTAGTTGGCACGATTTTGCGCCGTTCACTGTAACGCAGGGGGCTTAATACTAGTTTTTGATTTAATTATCAAAGTTTGCACATTTTAAAAAAATATTTTTTTAGAAATATATCTAATTTTTTGAATAACTTTATATTTAGTTTACGGACTGTTTGGTAACATTATATTGAGTTATTAAGAGACCTAACTGATATGATAGGTGGCATTTGAGTCATTAAGTATGTTTCTAAAACTTAAGAATTAAAAGGCTATATGAACCATTAAAAGGTATTTTCTAAATGAATTGAAACCAACACACAATACTTTTGATCAATTCAGAAGTAGCCAGGGAATCACTAAGAGGATACTAAAGAACCCCTACTAACAACTTGCAACGTGCGAACATTGTTTCTATTCATCGTCTTTTTGTTATAATATCAAAAACTTTCATATCGTATTAGGGTTTTGATTTATTGCGTGTCGTCTTTGCATTGTTACGCCAAGAACATTGTAGCAGTATTTCCGTCTAATCATGTTGATTATACATTTGGGTTTCTAGAGCATTCACACTAGCAACCCCATCCCCATCCCCATATTTATACTAAAAACAGTACTTTTTTACTACATCTTTCAAATAAATAATACTTTTTTAATATCATTATTATTACATTTCCTCTCTCCTCTACTCACAATCATTTTTAAAAATATTAAAAAATTTATGGGGGTTGTACCGTGTTTCCCCAAATATGAAGAATCATGGTACAATCCCCGTATATTTTCTCTCACATTCACTCACAACCACTAACAACTATCTCACGTAATATAATTTGTGTAGGATTATCCAATTATGGTTGTCAAAACAATTTATTTACCTGCTTAAAAACCAACGGTGGTGTGAAGTTTATGTTGTCCAAGTTTGATAACAACTTTGTGAAGAGATTAATTTTCATAAAAGAATATTATATTTTAGTTTAGAATAATTATTAAGTTGTTAGGATGGATAAGTATACAATTTTATTTGATTTGTCATATTTATCGGTTTTATTAAATAGGATTATTTTATTGAGTTTGAGTTTAGTTAGGATTATTATTTATTTAGTATAAATAGAGGTTAGGGGTCAATGTAATTTGTGGTCTTTTAAAATTAAATAAAGTATTTTGTTGTGTTGCTTGATACGATATTTCCAACACTTTGCACCCTCATAGGGTTGGGTATTTTTTTCCAATTTGGTTTTTCTTAAATGTTTAAACCATTATATTTCACATATTTGTGTTCGTCTGGGTTTGTGTGTTTGCCATAAATAAGACCTGGGAATGAGTAAATGAAAAGGTAGAGCTTCAAAACTTCTTAGCTACAATACCACCCATTTGCCACGTGACAGCTAGATGTTTTTTTCTTTAAACAGCTATCGACATATCATATAATATCTATACATATATATCGTTGTTTGATTGATTACAAGATGGTGGCCCATCATAGTTGGTTTGTGCTTTGATATTCTTACCGGCAAGCACAGGTTTAAATTCCTGCCAAATTGATTTTTAGTTTTTTTAACAATGTTTTTCCCAGTTTTCACATGAATCTTTTTGTTATGTTTTGTTCTCATTGCATTTTTATAGGAACTTTTTTGTTATTTTTATTTTTATTTTTTTTGCAATGAAGATGGACATATCAAAAGATACCCGTTTTATAACTGTTACGATGTGTGTTTTGTATCTACCTTTTGATCTTCGGGCATGCTCAGAAGTTTTCCGCCCAACATACATGGGAAACATTTCTAGTTTACACTTTATAAGAACTAGTAATTTTACCCGCGTTTTGCCACGAAAGTATTGATATAACATTTTTTGACACTTACAAAAGGGGTATTTATTAGGATTAAATATTTCTTATATATAAAGTTAACTGTTGAAACGAAAAAAGCTATACGATACCACGTTTATTAGTTCATTGATATTTTGTATACCTATAGTATACCATTGCTAATTCATTTTTATTATTTGATATTTTCTAAAATTATTTAATTGTTTAAATAGAAATTTACAATCATTCACATTTTATGGATTTCAAATGTATAATTAACCAGTTTGTATATATACATTTAAAGTTCATATAAGCCACACTATGGATTTCAAACTTTTAATTAACCAATTTGTATATCTACAATCAAAGTCCACATAAACCACCGTCAATATATGTGTATTTCTCTACCACTGTTCCGGTGATACCCACACAGCCACATGCCGGTCACCACCAGGCACCAGCGACGCACCTCACCAACACCGGCACACCTCTCCGTCAAATCGCATCGTACGCTGCTCCCCACCATCCCAGACGTCGCTTACAAAACTCCATCAGCCACCCCACCCGCCTTTCTCTCTTTCTTCTTGTTTCACTTAGAATTAGATCTGCAGTGGGTTTTTGGTGTCAAGTCACCACCTCCCGCCCTTGTCAACCGCCCTCCGAGGTCGTTGTGAAGGCTGGCAGATGGCGGTGGTAGGAGGTCTTGATACCAGGTCGGAGAAGCAAGGGGGTGGTGGTTGTGAAGGTGAATAGGTGGTGGCAGTTGGCCGGAGAAGGAACGAAGCAGGTGTTCAAAGGCAAACGGTAACAAAGTGGGACTCCAATAGTATCATTGACCGGCCCCTGGCGGAGGTGACGGTGGTGGCGGTGACAGAAAAAAAAAGGCAGAACCGGCGGTAGCTATACACATTTGTACACTACGCATCAGAGGGAGGTACTGTTAGCTACGATACCTCCCCTCACAACACCGACATTGCCATTTAATATATATATATATATATAGGGTGAAGTTCTATTGAGAACTTTAGGTTTTTGTCAAACCATTTTAACTAATTGTTGACCGTTGATCTGTGGATGACTTTATGATCTAAAGGCCAAGAATAATTTGCAATATAATATTCATGTAGAGACCACCATCAATGACACGTTAAGGGTATAGTGGTAATTTCGCTTTTGAAGACAGAAATCGACGGTACCTTTATGCTTCTTCAAAAAAGCAATTGTTCCATCAACCAGACACACACTTTTTGTACCATCAAACTTCTTCTCTCTTTTGAAAAACATTTTATAACATAGAACTCCCTCTTTTTCTCATTAACAACGTTGTGTGCATTGGTTTGGGTGTTTTCAAAATTGAGAAAGTTCTTTGAAGAACCTAATTCTGAAGAAGGTGACGAACAGTACCGTAAGTCAGTCGAAAGGGCTTGGAATCTTGAAGACGATGAATGAAAGGGAAATTCGGTAAGTTCCCTCACAAATCACCCCAAATTAGTTAATGAAAATTAGGGAAATTAAAGGTAGTGATGGGTATGGAAATGTTAGAATTTGTGTTTTGGTTTCGGTGGTCTCCATTAATTTCACCCTGTGTAAGCGTATTACTACGGCAACATACTGTCGTACAATGAACAAAACCCTAGAAACCATTTGTATTTTAAAATTATGAGTATGAGCAGTATGTTCTGGGTTTCTTGTGTATAACAATGCGTTAGACGTGCGATTTGGGCTCCTTCCTGTTTCAGAAAGCTGATAATTATTGTAAAAGTTAATTTTGTTATGAAGAATCATACATTGATTTATTTTTGTTTAATTCACCAAAATAATGGCAGTTTCTTTGTAATTTTGTTTTTATCATTGAGTAAAATTAACGAACAAATGAAAAAGTTCAACAAGCCCAGTTTGATTTTAAAGGCTTTTAAGTAATATATAGTTGGTTTGTTATTTTGGACAGCATCAATAGTGGGCGTAAGAATATACAAATGCGAAACTCAAATGAATGGAGACATTCAAGACGTAAGTAATTCTAATAGAATCAGTATTAATGTACTATTATGAATAATGTTTTTTACAATTGTATGATTGATGGTAACAGGAAGGACTAGCGAAAGACTAGCCCGTAAATCCCTTAACATATTTGAAAACACAGAGCGGAACCCTATAGATATTGACATTGATGAACATACAGACTACGGTTAGTTACTCTACACATAATTACATTTATACAGGAATTTATTATGCATATAGTCAAATATTAACATAATGTGATGGATTGTACAATTTGGTTTTCCTGATAGATTATAATTAATAATTTTGTTAAAACAGGGTCTGGTGACGAATCGAACATGCCACAAATTTCATTATTATCATCAGAAGAACCAACAGTGCGCATGACTGCCAAAGGTAATGTAGAATTGCTACATTATTTCGAAATTGCATTTTGATATGTGTTTTGTTTGGTTGGTTATTTCTAATGATAGCAACTATATGAGTATCTTGTTTAAATATAAAACAGGGATGTGTGTGAAGAGGACTATTACTGACACAAGATCGGAGAAGAATAATGAAAATGAAGGTGTACAAGGTAATTATGGTTAATCCTATTTGTTTACAGTACTATAATTCATAGTAACATATGGGTTTTTTAGAGAAATAAGAGACTTCTTAATTCTGTTAAACCAGGTTCGGGTGACGAAGTAAATGTGCCAATTATTTCATTATTGTCATCAGAAGGACCGAGTGTGCGGAGAAATGTTAAACGTAAGCTACTTTTGTTACATTATAAAAAGAACAATTGGGATTTCTCTAAAATACGCTGGAACCCACATATGCCTAATAGCAAACATGTCGTTCAACCACACATTGTCGGCTAAACTAAAAGACTTGATTAAGTTATGCCAACGCCCCTCAAATGTAGCAGGTGTGATGTAAACATTCCATACCAACTTATGAATCGCTGAACGAATATTAGAGTTCTCATAAATGTCAGAAGTAATCTGCATAAATAAACAATTGCATCAGTTTTAGAAATCATAATATCTTCTAACTTTTTAAAAATTTAGTAGTGTCAAAAGGAAGGAGACACACACACTTATAAACTTACATGATGGTGTATTCGTGTAGGAAGTTAAATTACAGTTAAAAAAACATTTAACTACTATAAATTACACCAGGCCATTGATGTGCTTACATAAAAATTACAGCTAGACAACAATCAATTACAAACAAAATTACAGGTACACAACAATTAAAAAAATTAAAATTGGGTATCAAATTACACTTACTTACAGATTACATCAAATTACATCGCATTACACCATATTACATCATATTACATTAGATTACAAATGGCCTCTATGTGATTAGTAGAATGTGTTAAAATTAATTAGTAACTGACATTACAATGGAACAATTGATGTAGTAAAAGAAAAAACATGTTTTTTTATTGTTAATTAAATAAACTTAAATGATGGCAGATTCGTATAGGAAGTTAAACTAAATTTTTAAAACATTTAACTACTGTAATTTACACGATTTGACTAAAGTATGCCCCCACAAAAATTTTAACATTTCAAATCTGGCATGATATTTCACTTCGTTCTTATATTTTACATCAGATTAAATCAGATTATACTGACATCATGATGTGCCACATACATCAGATGGTAATTTCTTCATGATGTGCCACATGTAAAAATTAAAATTGGGTATCAAATTACACTTACTTATAGATTACATCAGATTACATCACATTACACCAGATTACATCATATTACATCACATTACACCAGATTACATCATATTACATTAGATTACAAATGGCCTCTATGTGATTAGTAGAATGTGTTAAAATTAATTAGTAACTGACATTACAATGGAACAATTGATGTAAAAGAAAAAACATGTTTTCTACTGTTAATTAAATAAACTTAAATGATGGAGACACATCAGATTACATCACATTACACCAGAAAAACTTAATTTAGTAGTGTCAAAAGGAAGGAGACACACACACTTATAAACTTACATGATGGCGTATTCGTGTAGGAAGTTAAATTATAGTTATAAAACATTTAACTACTGTAAATTACACCATTGATGTGCTTACATAAAAATTACAGTTAGACAACAATCAATTACAAACAAATTACACGTACACAACAATTAAAAAAATTAAAATAGGGTATCAAATTACACTTACTTACAGATTACATCAGATTATATCGCATTACACCAGATTACATCATATTACATTAGATTACAAATGGCATCTATGTGATTAGTAGAATGTGTTAAAATTAAGGCAAATTGGATTTTAATAATCCTAACTATTACCTATTGACCGATAATAATCCATACTATTAATTTGGCCTGTAACAATCCCAACTTTTACTTTTATAACCAACAACAGTCCCAGTAACATAATTTTCAATTTTTTACGCATAATTTGGACTCGATTCGGTTCGCAACCATAATTATGAATGAAATGAAAAAACATACATGCTAAATTGAGACTAAAATAGATACAAATTAAGAGTAAAAAATTGAAAATTATGTCACTGGGACTGTTGTTGGTTATAATGTGAAAGTTGGGATTGTTAACGGCCAAATTAATAGTATGGATTATTATCGGCCAATAGGTAATAGTTTGGATTATTAAAATCCAATTTGCCTAAAATTAATTAGTAACTGACATTACAATGGAACAATTGATGTAGTAAAAGAAAAAACATGTTTTCTACTGTTAATTAAATAAACTTAAATGATGGCAGATTCATATAGGAAGTTAAACTAAATTTTTAAAACATGTAACCACTGTAATTTACACGATTTGACTAAAGTATGCCCCCACAAAAATTTTAACATTTCAAATCTGGCATGATATTTTACTTCGTTCTTATATTTTACATCAGATTAAATCAGATTATACTGCCATCATGATGTGCCACATACATCAGATGGTAATTTCTTCATGATGTGCCATATGTAAAAATTAAAATTGGGTATCAAATTACACTTACTTATAGATTACATCTGATTACATCACATTACACCAGATTACATCATATTACATCACATTACATCATATTACATCATATTACATCATATTACATTAGATTACAAATGGCCTCTATGTGATTAGTAGAATGTGTTAAAATTAATTATTAACTGACATTACAATGGAACAATTGATGTAGTAAAAGAAAAAATATGTTTTCTACTGTTAATTAAATAAACTGAAATGATGGCAGATTCGTATAGGAAGTTAAACTAAATTTTTAAAACATTTAACTACTGTAATTTACACGATTTGACTAAAGTATGCCCCCACAAAAATTTTAACATTTCAAATCTGGCATGATATTTCACTTCGTTCTTATATTTTACATCAGATTAAATCAGATTATATTGTTTTAAATGACCTATGTATAGTTACTACAGTGTGTTGAAGTTAATTACTAAGACTAAGACCAAGACAAAGGTTAGCTCTTCAATTAAAAAATTACTACGTTAAAGTATACCTTGGATGGTAATTTCTTCATGATGTGCCACATACACAAACGGTGGTGAGCTTTCACAAAAACCGAGGAAACAGCAAGCTTCATGGCGGGATCTTGATCAGTTAAAACTAAAGATGGATGAGTCTTGTGAGTTTTCAGAAAACAACGGAGAAGCCACTTGAACGACTCCGTAGTTTCATCAGAAAACAAACCAGCTGCAAAAGTTACATATTTTTTATGATGATCTACACTAGTAAAAGGCACAAATATCATGTTGTACCTACAAAGTATAAAATCATCAAATAACAAAGCTTTAGTAGAAACACACCAACCCACAAATTTGCGATGAGTAATGATACCTTTTGTTACATAATAATGTGCGATGAGTAATGATACCATTCCATCTCTTCAAACCTCCCACACGTACAACAAAACCAGATGACTCTGCATATCGCTCGTACATGTCCAACACTTGCTGCCATGAACTAAAAATAGCACCAACAAAAGGTTTCTGATCAACGGAAACCTGAGGAACCCAATACTTGCTACCATTTGGGGTCTGGAATATGTTACTACAGTGACTTCCTGTGACGTTAGAAAAAACATTATGGGGTTAAATACTAAAAAAAATACAACTTGTAAAAAGGTTACTAGAGTGTAACATAATGTAACCCTCATGTTACAGGTTATGTACGTGCTTGAAGGTTTAGTAAGACAATAAAAAAAATGAAAAAGTATATGAAAAATATCATAAAAATGTCAAAAAAGAAAAGTACTAAAAAAAATATAAAAAAACCCTAAACCCTAAAAAAGAAAGTGAATGTGGACATTGTACCGTGTTCTTAAACTTTGACTAAATGTTAATAAAGCAGCTAATACTATAAAAAACACAGGGGACTACATACCAAAAACCCCCCAAAAAATTAAACTGTTAGAACTATTCTTAAAGATTTGTTACAAGTTAAAAATACAAATGTGACTTCTTGGCTGTGTAACATATTATCTTTGCTGTGAAAACCTGTTCTTACAGATTGTCTTAAGCTAAAAAATTGGTTAAATATCAAAAATAAAAGTGGACACATTATCTTTGCTGTGAAAACATCGTCTAACCCACACTAAAACATGATTGTTTTTTTTAAAAGAAGCAATCTTGGGCTGTTTTACTGGTTGTTACAGGTTGGGTAACAACTGAGAAAAAATTTTAACGCAAAAGGCCAAGATGATAGGTTGTTGTTTACGATAGAAGAAGAAAAAACGAGGAATAATGTACTACTACCTTAATGAAGAAGAAAATCTCGTAACAACATAATTGAAAGAGGAGGGTTTATCATATAGAAAAGGATTTTTAACAAAAGAATTAAGGTTAATTAAACAAAAAAACATAATATACTACAATTATTAGAAAACTAACCACGACGATCATAACCATTATATCAAAAATGAGAGTTTCCATCAACCACATCATCATCACGGGAGACTTCCTTTACTACATCCTCACACGAAGCTTCATCTACAACATCCACCACTTGTAAAGGGGGAGCACTATTAACGTCACCGCCACCCATGAATGAGGTTACTTCTTCTCTGTGTTTTGGTGATGAAGGGAGAAAATTGTGATGAAGGGAAAGCTGTGGTGGGTTAGATATAATGATATGGATATGTGGAGTTTGGTGGGAAGATACAACTTCAAGTACAAAAAAACATGGAGGGTTGTGTGGGGAATGGTGAAAAGAAAATCAAATCAGAAAATATAGTACACACAAAAAAATCGTAAGGTAATCCATGCATTAAATGAGGGGGTGTTAAATGACGATAATACCCTCAAAAGATGCTCTTCCAATGAGCTGATGTGTCGCAATGTTATTGGTCTATCAAGGTTAAAGGGTTCTCACAATTTATTTGGGTTTTCATATGAACCCAACCCTATATATATATGTATATACATATATATATATATATATACATATATATATATATATATATAATGAAGCTCAAGTTGTGTATAAATTGGAGTTAACCCTTTGTTTTAACATTGCGGTTTAGGTAAGTTAATGCATTTTAACAATTTTTTACCAACTCATTTGTAATTATAAAGATGAAACACACCCGGCTCGTGAAGAAAAAAGGAAAAAAGGCCCTCGGCGTCACAACCATGGTTCAACCACAGTCCTCGGCTTCAGAATGGTTTAAAACTGAAGCCTCTGGGCGCTACTTTTTCCTCTAGTTTTCATGACCCCAAGCTCGAACCCATCGCCTTCAAGCTTAGCTTAAGTTTCACGTCCAAGTAGTTGGGTTATTTTGACACGTTTATCAAGAGGGTACAATGAAGAGACCTTTGCAATGGTAAGCACATGTGATCATCAACCCTCTTTGCTACAGGCTCCACAAGCTTTCCTGACAATTACTACAAAAAGTGATACCCAGATAATCAAGTATGAAATCTATACAATCACATGTTCAAAACCAATCGCTTTAAAGGAGGATGTGTCGATAAGATTATAATGAAAGTTTCTGTATGTTGCACTACTAGTGAGCAGATAATTCGAACGTCAATCAATAAAATCAAAACATCATATACTTCCCTTGAATGATCAGCATTTTGTCCAAACAACGAATAGCGCAAGAAATAAATAACAAAAGACAAAGAAAGATGGTTTTTGGTCCTTTACAACTCTTTCATATCTAAAACAGTTTCTTGGGTGGCCCCTGTGATGATTTCTTTTTTCTTCATTCAACACCTTTCATCTGGAAACCTGAAAAGGAATCTAACAAAAGAAACATAAATTAGTCATGTTGTCAAATAATCTTCATAGAAGTCTACAAGTAATGGGCGGGTCGCCCGGGTAGAATGTGGGTCTGGGTTCAAGCTAAAATGCATCATTGGTATGGAAAAGGTTTAGGTTGGCCAGCAAACAAATCGCACACCATTACAAAATTGAAACTTGAGAAGGTATATTTGTTATACCTTCAACCCATTTACTTTACAACGATTTATGTATTTTACCTGTTTGAGATAAAACATAACCTTAACTGGACCTGTTTACAAGAGTAAAAAAGGCCATGTGTACTAAAAAATAATCAAAATTTCACCCATGCTCATAATGATTGAATATTTCACTAATTATTAATATTAGAGGAAAATGACAGAGATATCACGATTATTATTGCAAGTTGAGGGATAAAGTGTAACCTTTTCACATAGTTAGTGTACAAAAATGCAGCTTTTTGGAGGGTGACTGCAAAAGAGGAATGGATTATTGCTTGAACTGGTCGCCCAGGCCAGGTGGCATTCCTAAGCTCTGAGCTAGATCACCCATTCGTGCTTTCATCGCCTGAAATTACAAAAGCGGACATCAATTATTAGACAGAAATTTCTATCAGGCCGAAATCTATTGTTATATTTGTAAGAACCTGGACACTTTTTTGATGAGCATCCCTATATGCTTCAGTGATCAGAAGTGAAAGCTTCTGCAAGAAAATTAATAACAATTTATACAAGGTGTCAAAAAAAATATACAATTTAGTGTTTGAGTAATAGTACAAACCCCATTCACAAATAACAACTACAATACCAATAAAAAGAAAATCAAAAGCTCTCACTCATTGTATGTTAATATAAAGATACAATTTTAAAACATATTCAAAGATAAAGGTAAACGTATTTACTCACTTCCGAGCTTAATTCCATTGCAGCCTCGGTAATTTCTGTGCGTACAGGTTGTTGATTTCCAGAGAGTGTGACCTAAGTATTTCAGATATGAATACAGTTGTTTATTAAAGCCCAGTTAAAGTCTTAATATAAACCAATCATTAGCAAGCTGATGTATACAGATAATGAAAACCATTCTGCATTGATACAAAGGGAATTGGCAGATTAATATGTCCCCAGATAGTAAACTGTCTTAGGCCATCACAATTGCACATACGCCATACAAAATGAATGAAATGAGGGACTGTTGATCAAGTCACTAGAGATCATGATGAAATGAGTTGATTCAAAATGCCTTTTAAAAAGGTATTTGCGCATGCGGTTTATAATGATTCTCATGTGAAGCAATGATTAGAGGGACTAGTATGTTAATTTTATTTTTATGGAACAATATGGAGAACAAATTCACAACAAACTAAAAGTGAAAGTTAACCTCAAAAACCATGTGAAAATAGTGCCAGAGAGATGGTAAACTACATACCTTCACTAGCTCACCTTCACAATAACCATCAAACTCAGCTCTGCAAAGCGAAATAGTTGACATAACTTACTAACATGAAACACAAGAGCCCAAGCGCAAATAAACAAAACACATTACAAAATAAATATATGTGAACCTTTAATTACCACAAAAAACATGAAATGTACATACATAGCAAGTTCTTTTTGCACACGCACTGCCTCAACTTGGACAACCATTTGCGCCTTCTTTACCGTCTCATACAAATTTTGCATGTTTCCAAAGACCCCTGCCTAAAATTTAACATGAAAATGATATCAGCTCTAAATTTTATTCCAAAATTCATATGTTGATCCTACTATGCACGTTTCATATATTTTGGGAGAAAGGGAATATTTGATATTCCGATTTCTTGGTGAACTTTCCATCAAATCTATAAGTCGATCCTAACTTGGCCACAACAACTTAAAACATAAAAGCAAGATATCACAAAGAAAAAAAACTATAATAACTTATTAACAAAGTAAAACAGAACCAAAGCAAGATATCAATACAGTAAAATGCCATATATTTAGAAGACAGACACTGATATGTTCAGATACTTATCAGTACTGCACATTTTTTTTTTATCAAAAAACATGTAAAAAATGCCAATTTTTACCTTTCCATCATCATTGTCATTATCCTTCTTGCCTCCTCCAAATAGGGCGCATACATGAAGGGATGGGCGATTATCAACAAGCTTCAAATAACCCTTATGAGATAGGGTCCTCGTACCAACTGAATTTCGTTTTAGAATTAGTTTTTCCGCAGAATAGGCAAAATAAATAAAAAGTTTTCACGTTTTGCTTAGGGTCCAAGACATGAAAGCAGATACTTGAAACAAAGACATCATCTCATAGTTTTGTCTTCATAAACTTGAAATCCAAATATAAGAACTATTTATTCAACAAAAAATTTTCATAATGAGTTTGTTATACACCAATAATATAGCTAACAGGTTCAGAAGTGCAGTGCCTAGTGTCATGTATTTTTTGTTTATATAAATAGGAAAAAACTGAATAAAATGGGTCGTAAAGGAACCGGCTAACGCCATTCTTGAAGAAATTTTGGCACCAAAACAACAACATACTGATTTTCAAACTTCCTTCAAATTATCTGTGCCACAAATTGATGGAGCTAGATAACAAATAGTTATCCATAGGAATTTGTTCACTGAGTACTTGAGTTAGCATATTTTCTTTTCCCTTTAGTAGGGCTTTTACAGTTTACTGGTGTATCAACTTGTATAGGTTAAAACCTTACTGATACAAACATATAAGCATTCCTCTTGTGTTTGATTGGTGACTCCATTGTTAGAGGTACACAAATTCATGATCAGAATTTTTTAAATAAATGGTGTTTTTCTAAATTGTTAGTGGTTTCCGGTGGTTAAATGAAATAATAGTTGTTTATGGGAAGTCCGCTATCCGTACAAACATCCGTACAAACAGACTCAATAAAGGTGATGGGGCTAGACCAGAGTCTGCTCTCTTGACTAGCGAACTCAAGTGAATCCACTTCTTTGACTAGCGGATTTCAGAATCCGCTTTTCACGTTGTCAGAATTTCTAGAGTCTGCTTGTACGGGTGACGGGCTACTCATAAACAATTATAATTTTATTTGCACACTAGAAACCACTAAAAAATTTAAAAAAAAAAAAAACAACAATATTTATTTAAGAAAATTGATTCATGATAGATGGGGTTTGTAAAAGTCAACAGCCTCCATTAAGAAGATGTATGATAATAATTCACAAATTAACAAAATCACACAAATATTCAAATTACAAATCAGGTTGTATTGTGTCGAAATAAGAGAGCAAAATTGAAAATCCACCTCATAGAATTGCAAACAAAAACCGTTAATTAAATCATTTGATGATAATCCACCTCATAGGGATTTAATTGAAGTCTAAAAGGTGGAACTTACGGAAAGAGGATGATGATGATAATGGTGATGAATTGATGAAGATTCTTCGATCACATGATGGTCCGCCATTGAAGTTGGAAATCTGAGGTGTGAAAGCAGTCGCTGAGGCCATTTTAGGTCTGTAATGTGAGGGTTTTGGAAGAGGATGATGAAGATGGATAGAGGTTTGATAACAAAGGATATTTTCTTTTCTCTATACGATCTTTTGTTGTTAAAGCTACACATCGGTCTTTTGTTCCTAACTAGTATAGTTTGAAAATTTATTTATTATAATAACATAATATTTATCAAAATTATGTTATAAACTCGTGTATTACACAACTTAAATAAAAAAAATATTTATTAACAAATAGTTATGAATTATAAAACGTTAAATATAAAGATTCTTTGATTAGCAGATAAAACATTTTTAATACTCTTAAAACTTTCGTTTTAAAAAGTTATTGCTTTGAACAAATTTCATTTTGTTTATTAATATCTTACTCTTTAAAATGGGCTTGTTTTTGTAAAAAATATTTTTATGTAAAATTTTTATTTTTTAAAAATATTAATTTTAAAATATTTCATAATTTAAAAAGGTTTCGCTGTTTTAAAAAAAATCATAGTCTTAAACAATTTTGATTTTAAAAAAGTATATTTTTAATCAAAATACCTAGTTTACATTTAATGAAAAAATGTTTATTAAGAAGTTAATGATTAAAAAAGATATGGATTTATAATATAGAGAGAAAAAGAGAAAAAACTAAAAATTAGTTATTTGACTTTTTAAAATGAAATAAATAGTTTGGGCGGGAAAACCAAGATAAGATGATTTGTCGGAATGTCATGTGGCATCACACGTAAAGGACTATTAGGTTAGAGAATGTAGTTTTAAAAATTTTATTTTTTTATCGGCTACTTAATTATCTTTCCTACTTAAAAATTTATTTTTTTATTGGCTACCTAATTATCTTTTAAAGTTGTTTTTATTCTTTTAGGATGATATCCTTACATTTTTAGATATATTTTTTAAATAGAACATTTTTTTAAGTTTTTAAGATTTTGTAAGTTTTCAAGAAATTTTTTCTTTTACTTTATTTAAAAAATGTAGTATAAGAAGGACTTTATAAAATGTTTAGTTATTATATATAGTCTTATAGTAAGTCGCTACTATAATAATACTTATATCATAACGTCATGTACAAGTTGATGTTACGTTGTTTTTTATTTATTTTTTGGTTTTATTTATTGTTGGTCTGGATCGAATGGTTAAAGAAATATGTCGTTTGGTGTAATGGTTGTTACGATTGTTTATGTGGGCGTGGACCAGTGTTCGACTCGTACGTCGGTGTCCTTTCCGGGTTTTTTTGCTGTATAGTTTTTTAAAAGAAAATTAATTTTTCTTGGTAGTTTAGCACCATAGTAGTTTAACACCTTACTTACTTTCACTTACTTTCAGCTTAACTTTTTATGTTAGCATTCATTTAAATTCTCCCCAAATTTTACTATATAAAGTTATTTGATGTAAATACATTACAATATTTTAGTAAAATTTGTAAATTCTCCCAAAATTTTACTATATAAAGTTATTTGATGTAAATACATTACAACATTTTAGTAAAATTAAGAATTGGGAACAACAGTGTTTGAAAATTGAAAAAAACAACCGAGGAAAACCATGTGTTAATGTATCTAATCGGCTCCATGTGGGCACATACAAACAAATCAATATTCATAAATCAAGTCACTCAACCGCTAATTTTGAGTTTTTTTTTTAATTTAATCTAGTTGGAAAACTTATTTGTCAAAAGATATAAATAAGAAAATCATTTAAAAATAAAATTTTAAGTAGCCAATGAAATTAGGAGCGAGAAACAATAAAATTTTCAAAACTAAATCATAACTATTTTTCAAAGTACACAATTTTGGTAAATAAGTTTTAAAACTACACTAGTTTAGGAAAAAACTCAAATACATATCCCTTGGCATAGTTGGACACACTCATTGGTGTGGTAGATTCGGTTTATTTGGTTAGGATTTTTATTTTTTTGAGCTTAATGGTTAATCGAACCGAACCAGATTGGAAATAAGTCTGACCAAGCCAAATGCAACTTATTAAACTGATTTACTCGGTTTATTCATATGGGTTATTAGATTAAATTAGTTATTATTCGGTTTATTTGGATAATTGAATCGAACAAACAAGCTTTAGAGTAACCAAAATACGAATTTATAATTCGGATATGGTTAGTTACTGAACCAAAAACTAAAGTGTATTGAGGCTTAGAAGTGTATAGCGGAAGAAGGGGTCGGTTAAGAAGTCATCCTATGTAATTGTGTGAAAAGTGACGCAACAATCATATGCAAAAGTCAGGTTGTGAAAAACTAGATCGGTTTTATGTCAAGGAGGTTTGCAAAGGAGGAGAGATAAACAAGCATTATGTAATTTGTAACTAGCATACATGTACATTCAAGATTATAATCAAACCAATTATTCATTAATCATCCTCTCCATTATATCAACCGAAAACAACCACTTTATTCATTTTTCATCCGTAACCTAGGTATTATAACAAGTTTAGCTACTCATAATATCCAAAAACATATTAAATAAAACTAAAACAGTAGCAAACATGATGAAAAAGTAAAAGATATAAACAATGTTGAAACTTGTAATATATTGAAAACGAGAACACGAACAACCAAATAAACCTTGGATTGGTTTTGTTTTGGAACTTGAACTTTATCTTTAAACAATAAATAACTCGGATTTGTTTTTGAATCGTGATTTACTTTTAGATAACTTTATTTGTGTGTTACACTCATAATGATTTATCATATTAAACAAAAATGTTTTGATGGAAAGAAAAGATCTTTGAATTTGTGGATTGTAACAATAAGATAGCTTATCCTAACAATTTCATATTAAAGATAGCTTGGTACATAATAAGCTTCAAGAAGATCTAATTGAACAACAATGGCTACTTTATTCTAACAATAAATGACGTCGTATTATATGGAGCTACTATTAGTTTCTTATGTTTTTAAAATTTTATAATGCATAAATGTACTTTTTCTATTAGAACTTGCTTTTATTTATTAAAATTGATCGTTGGATGAAAAAACATACAAATTAGATATTCACAAAAGAGGTTTTTACATATTTCGTCTTCCTAAAACAATAAATTATATTTTTCCTCAAACTAAAATTTTAATTATCTATTTTCCCTTCCTAAAAGATATATATTACATATTTATCCATCTCATTAAACTTAATCTATTAAATAACTATTTTACCTTTTTCTACTAAGGGACTTTTACATATTAATGTTTTATAAGTATAATTGTTTAAAACTTTTGACAATTATGTTTTGTATTTAAAGATATAACTTTGATTATCGATTGTTGTTGTTTTGAAATATTATTTTAAAAGAGATGAAATTTTGTTTTTTCTATTTATATAAAAGAATCAAACTTGAGAAACTGTTGTATTGGGTTATTGAATTAACAAGATATTTCTTTTTACAAACAAACACACATATACTTTGAATAAAAATAAATCACAAGATTTTATTTTAAAGTATTCACTTGATTAATATTTTCTGATTACAAATCAGTGTACATTAGTAGATAACAAGTGGACTAATAAGCTTACCTTAAAACTATAAAAGTAAGAGTTATTTATACTAAGAAAGCTAAACATTTTACAATAAATCACTTTACATCTATTCTAGGTTTAGAGTAACATATGTACATCGTAGACAGGCAATCGGCACATTAGAGATCAGCATCTTTAGTACAATGTTTTCTTCAAAAGGTAGAACATTGCAGTCGCCAATGTACTTAAGTTCAGACAGTCTTGTCTAGTGTATTAGTCGATCAGTAGCTCATCAAGTTGGGCGTAAATCAGTAGTCAATCAGCAACTTATCAAGTTGAATGCTAATCGGCAGTGATTCAGCACTTGACCAGAATTCGGTAGTTGTTGATCGGTAGTGATTTATCACTTGGCAAAATTCAGCAGTTGCTAATCGACAGTGATTCAGCACTTGATAGAATTTGGTAGTATATAGCGAGTGCTGAATCTTTGAGTTTTTTGGTAGCTTCATTCTCTTCTTGGTTCAACACTTGATTACGATCTTCCTGAATTGTCACGCAATCATACAACTCTACTTATGGACTTCATCCAACGTCAATTTCATATTAGAGGTAGCTTGGTACATCATAAGCTTCAAGAAAATCTAATTGAATAATAATGGCTACTTTATTCCTAACAATAAATGAGATCGTATAATATGGAGCTACTATTAGTTTGTTATGTTTTTAAAGTTTTAACATGTTTAAATGTACTTTTTCTATTAGAACTTGCTTTTATTTATTAAAATGTATCATTGGATGAAAAAAATACAAATTAGATATTCACAAAAGGCATTTTTTTATATATTTTCCATTCCTAAGATCATGAATTAAATATTTCCCCAAGTTAAAAAATTAATTACATATTTACTCTTCCTAAAACATATATATTACATATTTATCCATTTTATTAAATTTGATATATTAAATAAATATTTTACCTTGTTTTTACTAACGGATTTTTACAAATTAATGTTTTATTATTGTAATTGTTTAAAACTTTTGACAATTATATTTTGTATTTGAAAATATAACTTCGATTATCGATTGTTGTTGTTTTGAAATAAACTTTTAAACGATGTAAAATTTTTTTGTTTCTATTTATATATAAGACTCGAACTTGAGTAATTATGTAGTTGACAGTCGTTAGAAGTGAAATGTGTAAAAATAAGTGAAAATACGAGTAATATAATCATTTAATAAATACTTTAATAAAATAGGTAAATATGTAATATGTATGTTTTAGGAAAAAAAAATATGTAATTAATTTTTTATTTGAGTAAATATGTAATTAATGACTTTATTAATGAGAAATTTGTAAATGTCTATTCATAAAATACAATTTCTCTCTCCTTATAATTACACTTTAATTTTTTTTTACTGGCAAACGTACGACCCAGCTTCGAATAATAGATGTTATCTTAATCGGCCCCACTTATTCATTTCCCAACCGAGATCGCACCCTCAATCCCCTCAGGAGTAAACCCATTGCTGAGAAAACTCCCTGGCTCAACCCTGAGCATTTTTGCTCAGAGTGAGACTTGAACCCATGACCTCCTAATATTTACATGTCATGGACAGCTCACCTTAACCAGTTGGGCTAAGAATCATTGGTAATTACACTTTGAATCAATATTTTTTCTCTTTCGTTTTCAATTTAATAATATTTTTGATATTTTTATATTTTTTATCTCTCTTCCTCTTAGAGCATCTCCAATAGGGCTTTTTTTGCCCTAAAAAACGCCACATCATCCGTTTTTTAGATCAAGAACCATTAGAGGGGGTTTGTTTTTACAAACCATGTTCATACATATGAACTTGAAGAAACGCCATTTTTGGGTAGGTGGGACAAAGGTAGGGCAGGATGGGTTGGTAATTAGAAATAAATATAAGAAACAGTGATGATGTGACAATGTTTTTGATGTTTTTAAAAACACCTTATTGGAGAGCTTTTCAAGAGTTTTAAGAAATAAGTGTTTTTATGATGTGGCAGTGACTAGGCGTGTTTTTAGTGTTTTTAAAGTCTTTTATTGGTGAAGCTCTTATATCCATTTTAAAAAATATTAAAAAAATTTATAGGGATAAATAATCTCTTACCAAATATAAAAAGAAATGGTAACAATTTCTTTCTTCTCTATGTTAGCCCCGGTAAAATGGGCGGGTCAGGTAGGGTCAGGTGTCGGGTCAGAATGGGTCTGGGTCAACGTGGGTTCCGGTCAGAACGGGTTCTAGTAAGAAACGGGTCAGAATGGGTTCGGATTAGAATGAGTTCAGGTCAGTATGGATTGGGTCAAAAAATTACAAAATTTTTAACATAACTATGATCATTCTTTGACTTTCAAAACTCAAAACTACTCAATTCATTGTTTTTCATTTAACAAGTAAAATTGCAACTAAAAAACCAAAAATATTATTAACAAACTCCTAGTTCTTAATTAACAAGAATCTAGATGAATAAAATTCATCCTACAACTAACAGATCAAAATTAAGAAATAGGTTTGAAATAGCTTAACAATATAAGCAAACACATATATTCTTATAATTCAATGATGTGGAAGCCATACTATTATTCTTTAAGCAAAGGATCACGGCCTAGCCCAACTTCGGTGAAACTTCTAGTTGGAGTAGTGGCTTTTTTGCACCGCCGTGGATGGCACACATTCCTATTATGCTCCGTCCCACCATCATCGTCATTCCCTTATTCTTGCTCATACCCTTTTGCTCAAACAGAGTCTCTGATTGATTTTATCAACAGAAATACATATTTTGTCGATCGGTGGGATTTGTTGGCTGATAGGATGAAGAAGAATTCGAAGAAGAAAAGTAGAGAACGATTGGAATGACAACTAATGGGTCAATGAAGAAGAAATAGGGCACCGCCCATCCTGATCCATTAGTTTATTTTGATGCACCCATCCTAACCCGACCTTTTAACCCCTTCACCTTAATCAGTCCACTTAAACCCATTAATTAATTAGTCATGACCGAAAATAACACATCACATTTAAAAAATCACCCATAATGACCCAAAATTAGATTTGTGGGCCTGATTTGCTAGGTATACTCTACGTATAACCGCTAACAATCATTTCATTTAACATAGAAAAGACAATTGCAAATTTATAAGGAACCTAATATGGATACTCTTATAAATTTGGGGAAATATGAAATCATATTCACTTGTATATATACTAGTTTACCCTCTATCACAAATTGATTTCCCTCATCCGTTTCACATCTCTCTCAAATTCATCCATATTACTAATTAGTTGTGAAATATATAGTGGTTTTAGTTGTTTTTTATTGGAACTTTAGTAATAAAATTTGAATCTGACCTATAAATTTTTACATCAAGTTTATAAATGTCCAAATTTCAAAAAAAGAATCCCAACGTACAAACGTCTTTTTTCCTACTAGTGCTGTAAACGAACTGAATGTTAAGCGCATAGTCCTTCAACTATTCAATGTAAAGTTCGTTTATGGTCATTCGTTTAATAAATGAACGAATAAGAAGAAGAGAATTTCATTCTTCAAGCTAAACAAACGAACATTAACAGAGGTGTAAGGATTATAAAAGAGGCTGATGCAGTCAAAACAGTCAAGGTGTCTCCTGCATGCATGCACTTTGTGCATGGTAGAAGTTACTTCGGAAGTTTTACACTCTACAAGAAAATTACACAAGTGTAAAATCTTCCAAAGCCAAAAGACCATTTCTTCCGAAGCCAAAGATGAAGTCTTTCGAAGCTTAAAAGACAAAGTCTTCCGAAGCCTCAAAGATAGAAGACTGATTTCTTCTGAACACAGAAAAGACATGCTCTCTGTGATCAACAACGTTTCAGAAAAGCTGACCAACTTTCCGCTGCCACTCTGTAGGTTCACCAACTTTACACAAGTTGGTGAAAAGGTCTATGCTTTAGGAAGCTGTAGATTAAGGTCTTGAGTCTGTAACTTTCTACTTTATATACTTTTATCCTTTTTGTATTACAATAGGATATGAGCTATGGCATGTCATAGTCACATGTCAAAAGGCAATCTGCCTTTTGACTTTACATTGATCTTGTTGTCTAGATTAGTGTTTCCAGTTGGCTTTCAAAGTATGACCGACTGTAGGATGTAGTATAAAGTATCTCAGGTTATTGTATTTTAAAACTTATGCTTTGTAACACTTGTAATAGAACTTGAGAGGAATATACATCTTTCTTGAAAACCAATTATCTTGTTCTTAAGCTTTCTGTCCCTTGTTTACTTGTGTTTATCTTAGTATCATCATAAACTGTCCAGTTCTCTATTTGATCTGTTAAGTGTTCTAAGTCTCTTCTCATTGTGAATACTGACTTGCACCCTTCAAACGGTCCTGCAATTGGTATCAGAGCTTTCCAGGCTCTTGATTGTAAGATCTCACCATCTTAGATCTCTCAGTTTTTCACAAAACATTTAACAACTCAAATGGCAGCTCTTTTAAAGGCTGATATGGAAACTGGCACTATGACAAAGTCCCCACTGATCACTCCTGAAGACTTTAACACTTGGTGTCAAAGAATGGAAGGCTTCATCAAGTCTCAAGACTCTAGGATGTGAGAATCTGTTGTCTCTGGACCTTACATCCCATGCACCTCTTCAGCTGCTGCTGGAGGTGGCATGATCCCAAAAAAGGTGGCTGACTATTCTGAAAAAGATAGAAAGAACATAGATATTGATCAGAAGGCCATGACTGCCCTCCAAACTGCTCTTCCCAACTCTATCTACATGGGCTTCAAGAAATGCAAAACTGCCAAGCAGTTATGGGATACACTAAAGCTCATGTATGAGGGGTCCACTGAAGCAAAGGAAAACAAAAAGGACCTCTTGAAGCAGTAGTTTGAGAACTTCACCTACAAGACAGGTGAAACCATGACTTAGCAATATTTCAGGCATGTTGAGATTGTGGATACTCTAATGGATGTTGGAGTAACTCTTGAGAACAGGGACATTGTGAGGAAGTTCATGTCCTCTCTTCCCAGACAGTGGACTCACTATTATGTTGTCATCAAAAGGACTGAGAACCTTAAGACTCTTACTTTTACAGAGTTGTATGGTATCCTCAGTGGCTACCAGATGGAGATGAACATGCAAAATCCATCTGGAAACTCCAGCAATCAGTAGGGTTCGGCTCTTCATATGGTTGAAAGGGATTGTAGAGAACCACAGCATCATCTCATCTGCCACCCTAACAACTTACAAAAGGGTCCTTTCATCACCTTCCCTGAGACACCAAGGGAGAGCTACATCCAAGGAAGTCCATTCCAAGAGACAAGCTCTTCCCATGCTTTTGTGTCTGCTGATAAGAGTTCAGGCAGCTTTCTCTTCACCCTTGAAGACCTGGACTATATCCATCCAGATGATCTGGAGTACATGGAGATAGTCCAGCAGATGGCTCTTCTCACTCACAGAGCCAAGAAGTTCTACAAGCGGACAAGGAGGAAGTTTCCTAGCAATGCAGCCAGTGGAAAGTTTGGACTGGACAAAAACAAGGTGAAGTGTTTCAACTGCAACCAAATAGGACACTTTACAAGGGAGTGCAAGGCACCTAGAACAAATGGTGGCCAAGCACAAGCCAGACCAAACTACACTGAAGGAGTCAACTAGAATGAGAAGCCAAAGCAGCAAGCTGCAGTTGCTGTTGAAGAAGGAGGCTTTGACTGGAGCTTTCAAGTTGAGGATGCATCTCCTAACCAAGCACTGATGGCTGATCATGATGAAGCCAAGGTATTGGAACATCTTTGTACTCCTGAATGTATTGCTAAAGTTAATAGATACAGGTCCTATAACTTAGAAATGAGATCTGATCTTGAGTCCTTAAATATCTTAAAATCTAATTTCAAAAGAGCTGAAAATGGATATAAACTGAAAATAGAAGATTTAGAGAAAACCATTTTAACTCTCAAACATGAACACACCAACTACAGGACTCAGATTAAAGATCTCATCACTAAGTTAACTGAATGCCAGGCTAAGCTTGTGATCAGCAAAGCCAGGGCAGAAAAATGTGTTCTTGAAGAAGAGACCTTCAAGAACATTATATCCTCATCTCTGCATGCCAAAGTGTGTTATCAGAATAAGCAGGTACTAGGATCTACTAAGATAGCTCCTCCACACTCCTTACTATCAGTAAGATCTCTGAGGTGTGGAACTTGTGAAGATGAGCTTCCCCTCATAGACCCTATGAGTGAAGAGGATGAAGAGGAGATAGTAAGGGATGGATATGAGAAGAATGAAGAAGATTATCCTAAGAAGGGTCACTATTCTCCTGAGGAGAGGAATTCTGTTGTGTTGTCAAAGTCCAAGAGGAATAACTTGATCAGAAGAGCTAAGAGAAATTCCAAGAAAGCTCAAGAGATCAAGGCCACCTTCAACTATAAGCAGAAACAAGTGTCCATCTCTGTAGGATTTGAAATGGTAAAAGTTGAAGACTCAACTATGAATCCTAGTACCAGGGGTTCTAGTTCGTGTCAACCTCAATCCAACAACAACAAAAAGAAGGCTGATTTGTTGTGTACCACTGCTGCACAACCTGAACCATCCACATCCAGCAGCAAGTCTCTCCCTAAAAGACTTGCTACTTCATCCGTGAAGAAGAAGAAGGAAGTGGAAAGTGATTAAGATCAGTCTTGTTCTCAAAAAGGGGCTTCCAGAAGAATGCAATTTATCTGTGTCATGTGTGGAAGTACTTCTAATTTAGCTAAGGATTGCATCTACAATCCTAAAAGCATTGTCCACATGATCAAGAATAAATCTTCTGAAGAGATCAAGAAGAAGCCAACTTCTGAAGGAAAAGCTTTTCCTCTTGGAAGTTCCAAAATGAAGAAGAAGACAAGTGAAAACTTGCCTTCGGAAGAAAAATTGGTCTCGGAAGAAAGGAATGCTTCCGAAGTACTGAAGCCTGCTGCAGTGAAAGTAAGATCTTCCGAAGGTCCAGTCTCCAAAACTTCCGAGGTTGTCAAAACTTTCGAAGTGTTGAAGGTCAAGTCTAAGCTTCCAAAGGTGGTGTGGAAGACAAAGAAAGACCATGTGACTGAAAGTTCTTCATCAACAACAGCTGCTGATCCTCAAAGCTTGAACATACGATCAATTACTATTGCATTGTCTTCTGCTGATATTACTGAGCCCAAAACCAGCAAGGCTTGGGTTTCCAAATGTAACTAATCATCTTTTTTTGTGCAGGAACAACTAAAGACCAACAGGAATGTGTAGATCATTGACAGTGGCTGTTCCAGGCACATGACAGGCAATGGCTCACTACTCCAAAATTTTGAAAAGATTGATGGAGGGCCTGTTGCTTTTGGAGGAGATGCAGGAGGTTACATTACTGGAAGGGGCATGGTCACAAATGGTAAGCTCTGTATTAAGAAGGTAAACTTTGTCAAGGAGCTTGGGTACAATCTACTGAGTGTATCCTAATTTTGTGATCAAAAGCATAACATGCTTTTTACTGAGCATGAGTGCATTGTTCTCAAGCCCAGGGTGGTCATTCCTCAAGAGTATATCCTGCTCAGAGCCCCCAGGAAAGAGAACATCTACAATATGGACTTGCATGAAACTTCTCCTTCAGGAGAAGTGTCTTGCTTTCTGTTTAAAGCAAATAGTGATGAGTCTTTCCTGTGACATAAAAGAATGTGCCATGTAAACTTTAAAAACATGAATAAATTAATTAAGAATGATTTGGTAACTAGAATGCCAAAGAAAGAGTTTACAAGTGATGACCATTGTGTTGCATGTCTGAAAGGGAAGCAACATAAGGTGTCTCACAAGCCAAAGGAAAGAAACTCTATCACTACTCCCCTACACTTGTTACATATGGATCTTTTTGACCCCACCAGTGTAATGAGTCTAGGGAGGACCTCATACTGTTTGGTGATCACAGACGATTTCACTAGATTCACTTGGGTCTTTTTCCTTAGAACTAAGGATGAGCCTCCTGAGATATTGAAGAATTTCATTCTGAAGATTGAGAATCAATCTGATCACAACAAGGAACAAAATTTAAGAACCAAATCCTTGATACATTTTGTGATGAAAAGGGTATTTCAAGACAATATAGTGCTACCAGGACTCCTCAGCAAAATGGTGTTGCTGATAGGAGAAACAGGACACTAATTGAAGCTGCAAGAACTATGTTGTCTGACTCTAAACTGCTTATCACCTTCTGGGCAGAAGTAGTGAATACTACTTGCTATGTGCAGAACAGAGTTTTAGTAGTTAAGACTCATGGTAAGACTCCTTATGAACTGTGGCACAAAAGGAGACCTTTCATTGGTTTCCTCAGATCATTTGGATGTCCTTGTACCATCTTGAATACCAGAGATCAGATAACCAAATTTGATGAGAAATCAGATGATAGATACCTCATTGGATACTCTTCTCAAGATAAGGCTTATAGAGTGTACAATCTCTGAACCAAAATTGTTGATGAGTCAGCCAATGTGACTTTCAATGAAACCACTCTTTGTGTGAGAGGTTCTAGTCCTGATTGGCTGTTTGATCTTGATTTAGTTACTAACTGTTTTAACAAGTCTTGTGAGAATGTTTTAGGATCTAAAGATAACCTATCAACAGAAAATCCTGATCCAAGATTTGAGCGGAGAAGACCTTCAAGTCAATCTACTTCAGCTCCAGCGGTAACTAATTCTACAGATGGAGATCCTATCAGCATAACAATAACAAATCCTGCTGATACATCTGAAGTGCCTTCAAATTCCAGCTTAGAGGCACAGAACCAAAGGAGAGGAGTTCCAAATGTAGAAGAAAGTGGAAATGGTGACAGTGATCAGAATTTCTTGATGCTGACTCCATGGAAGACAACATCATTGATGTCACACACTCATTGGATCAAGCTTCTCTTGATAAGTGTGCTGATGTGGTGGGTGAATCTGCTTTGCCTGATCAAAATTTTTCAAATTTGGATCTTTCCAACCAACTTGCTGTGATCCCTCAACTAAGTATCCACAAGTCTCACCCTACCACAAACATCATTGGTGAAGTTGACATGGGGGTAAGAACAAGAGGACAAACCCATGACAAAAATGTTTGTCTCTACTCTTGTTTTCTATCCCAAGTAGAGCCAAAGAAAGTTGAGGAGACTCTGAAAGATGGAAGTTGGGTTGAAGCAATGCAGGAAGAACTGCTTCAATTCAAAAGATAGAAGGTTTGGAATCTATGTCCTCTTCCTCCTAGGAAGACTACTATAGGAACCAAATAGGTGTTCAGGAACAAGAAAGATGATAGAGAACTTGTCATCAAGAACAAGGCAAGACTAGTTGTTCAATGGTATACTCAGGAAGAAGGAATTGATTACACTGATTTCTTTGCTCCAGTAGCAAGACTTGAAGCTATTAGGATATTCCTAGCCTTTGCTACATCCAAGAATTTCAAGGTCTACCATCTTGATGTCAAGTGTGCTTTCTTATATGGGGTGATTGATGAAGAGGTGTATGTCAAACAACCACCCGGTTTTGCAGATCTAGATCATCCTGATTATGTCCGCAAGCTTGATAAAGCTCTCTATGGGCTGCACCAAGCTCCAAGGAAGTGGTATGAGACTCTATCTCAGTACCTATGTCAGCATGGTTACAGAAGGGGTACTATAGATGGAACTCTCTTCATCAAAGGAACAGGAAATGACTTGATGCTGGTTCAAGTTTATGTTGATGACATTATCTTTGGGTTAACTAATCTAAAGCTCTGCAAAGACTTTGAGAAGCTAATGAAGAATAGATTTGAAATAAGTGCCATGGGAGAACTCAATTTCTTTTTAGGAATTCAAGTGAAGCAGGTTGACAATGGCATCTTCATAAGTCAGTCAAAGTATGTTCAGTACATACTTACAAGATTCAGCATGACTGACTGCAAGGTTGCAAATACTCCCATAGCAAGAAACCACTCCCTTGGACTTGACCTTAAGGGGGAGTGTGTGGATGAGCATCTATACAGGGCTATGATTGGGTCTCTTATGTACCTCACTGCCAGTAGGCCTGATATCATGTTTGCCACATGTAAAGTTGCAAAGACACCCATAGCAAGAAACCACTCCCTTGGACCTGACCTTAAGGGGGAGTGTGTGGATGAGCATCTCTACAAAGCTATGATTGGGTCTCTCATGTACCTTACTGCCAGCAGGCCTGATATCATGTTTGCCACATGTATCTGTGCTAGATATCAAGCCAACCCTAGGATGTCACACCTGGTTGCTGTCAAGAGAATTTTAAGATACCTCAAAGGTGCTTCATCACTTGGCCTTTGATATCCAAAGAATTCTGACTTCAATCTGTATGCATATACAGATAGTGACTATGGTGGCTGCAATATGACTGCAAAGTTGGAAATATCTTCCGAAGCAAAATTTTCAAAACTCTTGGAAATATCTTCCGAAGCCAAATTGGTCTCGGAAGCTTTTATCAAAATCTTCCGAAGTCAAATTACCTTTGGAAGATTTTGACTTTCAAGAAAACTACTTTTGGGCACTTTTTTAGAGGTGGGACCGACATTCGGATTTCAAAGTTTATCCTTTCGCATTAACTTTGTCTCAAATCCATTTCATATATATACCCAACTGTTTCCCCCTCTTTCACTTTTCTCTCATCATCTACAACACTTTTCTAACCTAAATTCATCCAGAAACCGACTTTGTTCTTACTTGTCTTCCTGACGAAGCTCTCTCAAATGGCCAACCTTAACCGCAGAAACCAACCCGATTTCTCCATGCAACTACATAGGCAACACAATCAGGTTGCTCTGCTGAACTCTGAGAAAGATCCTGCTTTCTCAAAGATTTGCCGTTTCCTTTCTTTGTCAAACTACTTCACCTCCCTCACCATTGATCCTCATCTCTACAAGGATCAGTTGTTGGACTTCTGGCGGACCTGCCAAGAGGTCACCATGGACGGGGAGAAGGCACTGTCTACCACAGTGCAGGGGAGGACAATCTTCATCACTCCGGCCATCATCAACACCCATCTTCAGTTGGATGATGCAGAAGGTGATGTGTACTTTCCTAAATCTGCTATAAATCAGTCCTTTGGGCAGATGGGATATGAAGGAGACTTCTCTGTCAGAACCTTCAGGAAAGGGAAGGTCTCTTCCCAGTGGAAGTACCTCCTCCATGTCATCATATACAGCTTGTCCAACAGGCATGGAGGATGGGACCAGATTCCTGAGGATCTGTCCTTCATAGTCCATGGACTGGTTTAGGGGGTCAAGTTCAGGTATTCTCACTTTGTTTACCTTAATTTACTGTCAAACTTGGACTAGTTGGAGTATTACATGTTCCCTAGATATGTCCAGCACATTCTCAACTGTGAACTAGGCTCATAGTTGAGGGGAACAGGTAAAACTCTTAAATTGGGACAGATGAAGCCCGACATCTTTAAAATAATGAGAAAACCAACTGTGGGATTCTCTGGGGTGGAAACAGCCCTTGTCCCAAAAATGTTAGAGCTCATTGCTTAAGTTGACAACCTAGCAGCACCGGCTAGTGTTGAACCCACACCTGTTGTTCCTCAACCACCATCTCAACCTACAATAACCATAACCTACTCTAGAAAACTCAAACGAACCCCTGCTCAAGCTATTCAGTCTGAGCAGCCCCCATATTATCATCCATGCAAGAAGAAGTGGACACTGGAGCTCCCACTTCTCTTGAGGAGGAAACCACTCCCATCTCTCATACTATCAGTGCTAAGGTTACTCATGCTCAGCCTGATGAGCTCATAACCCAAACAGCCTTAAGCCTTCACTCAGAGTCTCAAAACTCTAGTGATCAACCTTCAGCGGACAGTTACCATCCCCAGTCTCTAGATCTCAACCAACCAATCCCAAACCTTGAATTCTATGATGATGAAGATATGGGATTCAGTGAGTACCATGAGTCTTTCTTCTTCATCCCTGCTCAAGGAGAGATGAGTACTCCTATCACTCCTATATCTAGCCCACATCATCCACCCCAAACTGAGGTGGATCTCCCTGAACAAGTTCAGGAGGTTCATATGGAAGAGGCTCTCACTACTGCTAGTGATTACATCATTAAGACCTCAACCATGGCAACTCAGCCCATTGACATTTCACTTGAAGTTGTCAGTGAGCAGAGAAAATCCAGCAGCCAAGAATACTATGCTGGTGATGAGGGAGAAGACATCAGTCCAACTCTCTCAATTCCCCATGATTCTTCATCTGAAGATGAGAGGAGTCTGAAACTAAAGTTGCAACAACTAGAAGACATGTGCACCTCTTTGGTCTCCAAGGTAAGTCCCTTGGAATCTCAAGTGACCTCAAGTGACTGCCTTACAGAAAAAGGTCAATGACCAGCAACTTGAGATCACCAATCTCAAGGGCAAGCTAGCTGAAAGGCCATTAAGACAAACTCATCCAGGTCCACAAAAACCTGTGAAAGTAGTGGATTTGACCTCCAGCTCACCTATGCAAGTGGGTGATGCTACCAAAAAGGGGGAGAAAGTCCCTACAACCATAGAACCTGGAAGTCCTATCATAAGTGTGGACAATGAGGACTCACCACCCTCACTTGCAGTTGTCCAGACTCAACAACTTCCTCAGGCTCACACTGATGTGTAGGCCTTACTTCAACAACTATTTGAGTAAGAAATTCCAATGTCCATGCCTGCCCCATCCCATCTAGCTGAAAATCCAATTATGGGATGATGGTATGGTTCCTTAAGAATGGCATTGGTGCTATCAAGGGCTCAGGGGCAGTAGAAACTCTTCAACTTTCAGACTCTGAGTTTCCATGATTTTATGAACTTGTTTAACCTGCCCTTCATTAACCCAATCCAAAACAGACAGGCTGGCAGGTTAACTGAGGTGATCCAAGATTGGGTAATGAGGGAATTCAGACACAGAGCAATTTTATATAGACAGAGGCTAGCAGGGAAAACTGTTGGTCAACTGGATATTGAGGCAGACCCTAAGATTAGCTTCGAAGGGGAAACCTCAGTTGAAGGCCCAGCAGAAGAACCTGTGAACCTTGAGACAGGCTCACCCTCTACACCCAGTATCCTCAGTGACACACCTGCTGGTGAAGGTGTATCACAACCTCTTTCTGGCTAGAGCTCAAGCTCATCACAACCATCTGCAGGCCAAAGCTCTCTCCACCCTGAGTCATACAGGCCCACAATTGACAAAGGGAAAAGAAAGATGACTTCTGAGGAGATTGAGGAGGAGAAGAAAGAGAGGAAGAGGAAGGCCAGGGGAGAAAGATCAGGAGAAGTCCCAAGCTTCATGCAAGCTGCAATCAGGGCTGCCCATAGGCCTGATACTCAGAATGATAAGTTAAGGGCAGCCAGATTGAATTATCCGGTACTTAGGAACTACAACATTGATGAAATCATTTCTCTCCCCTTGGAAGAACTAGATGAACTGACAGACAGGAAGCTATATAAAGAGAGGAAAGAGGCTGAGGCAGCAGAACTGCTCCTCAAAATCAAAGAAGAGTGAAAAAGAAAAAGACAACAAAAAGCTCCTGTCCTCTCTCCAGTTCATGAAAGTCTAGAGAAAGAGTTTGTGGCTGTTGAAGAGGAAGAAACTCAGATAAGCAGGGAACAAGAAAGACAAAAAGATGATTGCTTATCTGAGTGCCACAGGACTCTATCAGGCAGCAGCCCTCAATCCCCTCTCATTTGAATACATTGAGTTTGAGTACCTAAAACAGCTTGATGAAGAGGCTCAAACTCAAAGAAAAGCTGTTAAAAGAAAAATAAGAGAGAAAGCTGCTAAAACAAGAGCCACCATCAGAGCCCAAGAGAAGAACTATGCTGACAGACTAAAGATGGTGAGCTTCTTGAAGCTGTATGGGTTCTCTGGAAGGAGACTTGGTCCTATATTTCTATCCATAATGGATGAGCACATCAGGAGGATCAAGCAGAAGATCAAAGAAGGTCAGCTTATGGACTTGCATTCTCCACCAAGTCCAGCTGCACCTGAAGTTGAGGTGAAGGTTGAAGAGACAACACAGCCTGAACCTGAAGCTACAACTAAGCCAACTTCATCTTCTAACCCACAGCAGGGTTCAAAGTCCCCTCCTACTGATAAAATGGGGAATAAAGACCCAACTGAGGAGAGCATAAAAAGTAAATCTGGTGCTGCAGGCCAAGCTTTTCAGTTGAAGTATAGAGTGAGGAAGAGGATGGCCATCAGAAGGGACAGAAGAAAGAAAAAGAAGTCCAAGACATCCACCTCATCACCTCAAGATGAGTCAAGACATCCTGAGGATGTGCAACAAGAGGATGACCAATCAACTCCAATTCAGGTTGACCCTCTTGCATTAGGAAGACCCATTCTGTCCTGGACTTTTGCTACAAATCCAGACAGATGGTATGTTGTCAGAGATCAAGGTGGTCAAGATGTCTATCTCTGGCAAGACATGTTTGATCTACCTCTGCATGATCTCTTTTACATGAGAAGGTTTTATGATAGTCTGAAGGATCCAGATCAGCTGATGAAGAAGGGAATGCTTTTGATCCTAATGAGGACAATCAACTGCTGAATAACTTCTCTATTTTGGTAGCATCAGCCTAGGGGGAGTTTGTAAATATATAGAAGAGGCTGATGCACTCAAAACAGTCAAGGTGTCTCCTGCATGCATGCACTTTGTGCATGGTAGAAGTTACTTCGGAAGTTTTACACTCTACAAGAAAATTACACAAGTGTAAAATCTTCCGAAGCTAAAAGACCATATCTTCCGAAGCCAAAGATGAAGTCTTTCGAAGCTTAAAAGACAAAGTCTTCCGAAGCCTCAAAGATAGAAGACTGATTTCTTCCGAAGACAGAGAAGACATGCTCTCTGTGATCAACGGCTTTTTAGAAAAACTGACCAACTTTCCGCTGCCACTCTGCAGGTTCACCAACTTTACACAAGTTGGTGAAAAGGTCCATGCTTTAGGAAGCTGTAGATTAAGGTTTTGAGTATGTAACTTTCTACTTTATGTACTTTTATCCTTTTTGTATTACAATAGGATGTGAGCTATGACATGTCATAGTCACATGTCAAAAGGCAATCTACCTTTTGACTTTACATTGATCTTGTTGTCTAGATTAGTGTTTCCAGCTGGCTTTCAAAGTATGGCCGGCTGTAGGATGTAGTATAAAGTATCTCAGGTTCTTGTATTTTAGAACGTATGCTTTGTAACACTTGTAATAAAACTTGAGAGCAATATACATCTTCCTTGAAAACCAATTATCTTGTTCTTAAGCTTTCTGTCTCTTGTTTACTTGTGTTTATCTTAGTATCATCATAAACTGTCTAGTTTCCTATTTGATCTGTTAAGTGTTCTAAGTCTCTACTCATTGTGAAAACTGACTTGCACCCTTCAAACGGTCCTGCAAGAGGTCATATTCTTTCGTTTATGTTCGTGAACGTTCGATAATATGTTAGTTTGTGTTTATTCATTTAAATATTTTATATTTTTATTTTACTAGTCTTAAGCTTTTAAAAATATGAAACCATACTTATAATATAACTCTACCAGGATCCCTCATTGATTGTTTTAAACTATAGTTTATGTTAAAGTTTGACAGACCTTTTAATTTTTATGTTAACTATAATTACATCTAAGTATGTTAAGATAATTACTTTAAGTTTCTGTTAAAGCTTGAAAAACATTCGTTTGTATTCATTTATATTCATGAACATTTGTTTATGTTTGTTTGATTTAGTTTTTGTTCATTTATGTTCATGAATAGTTCATTTCCTTAATAAAACGAACATGAACAATAAATTTTGTTCGGTAAGTGCTCGTGAGCAGATCCCCAACAACCTTATTTCTTTAATGAACAAACACACATAAGACCCTGTTTATGTTTATTTGGTTCGTCTGCAACCTTACTCCCTACTAAATGAAGGATGAAGGTTTTAGGATGCCACATGTCATCATTTTATAACATTTACATACTTGTTTTCCCGCTTAAAAATTTGTAATTATCTATTTTAATTTACTTTTTTGTAAACTTCTAAATTGATTAAATACTATTTAAATGCTTCCATATTTATTATGATTTTAAATATTAAACGGATAACTTTTAATTGACCAATAACATCCTTCTTTAGATATATTATTTATAATTAAATTTAATTAATCGTTATCATTTATAAGATCTAGTTCTAACGACGCGTGTTTCATTTATATAAATGATTTTTTATAACTAGATTTATTGATTTAATTTTCTTTTATTAAGCATTATGATGAAATGATCTTTTAACTTAAACAATTTGTATCAATATTACACGTAGCCGTTTTTGAAGGCCCATAACATATATTGTCTAACAAAACTGTGTGTTCATTAAAGACAACTCGCTACTTTAAGGTCATGTAATTCAGAGAAGGCAGTGATGGAAGTATGAAGTAAAACTAGACAAACACGTTGGTTGGAATGTTTCGACTACATGATCCTATAATGAAATTTTCGTAGACAAACACTAAATATTATCAGAATTTTTATTTGCAACTCATAATTTAAAATTTATTATTCAACAAATTTAAACTAATTTTATTATTCCGACCTATGGTACACGAGACTATAAAGCTAGTATATAATAAAGGAAATAATCTATACTAATAAATAAATATCTTAAGTGACACGTGTCAATCTCTCGTGCATCCTCAACATTTTTTTACTGTTTCTCTCTCCTATTAGTTATACAAATTGTATTTAATTGTTTTTATAATTTTTTTTGTCTCCCTCCTATTAAAGGATTACTATAATTATTTTTATAAATTAAATTATTATTTTAAAATAAATATATGTTAAAAACTTTATAATATTTCATAAATTTGTAATATGAAAATCTTTATTACTAAGAATATAACCTTGAATTTATACAACCTGTGTTTTACACGGGGTTTAAAACAAGATTTTTGTATGCCACTTGTCTTAGTTTTATAGCTCCTAAATTATATTTTTCTACTTCTCTCTCATAATAAATATCGCATTAAACACAAATGATGTTATTTAATTCTTTTCATATTAAAAATATTTTTTATTAAATTAAAAAAATAAATCTTTCTGTAAATGCAATTTGTAAAAAAATAATTTTTTATAAAATAAGAAATTTTTTCAAAGAAAATATCAAACTTTTAAAAAACACAATATATTTTAAAACCTGTGGCTTTTAAAAATAAAATTCTTATGAAATGAAAATAATTAAATTTAAAAGCTATAATAAAAAAATTATTAAAAATGACACTTTTTTAAAAACGGTTTGTTTTTAAACAATTTGTTTAAAAACCAACTTTTTTTGAAAAAAAATAAAATACAAAACAAAAGTTTAAAAAATGATATCGTTCTTTTATCACTCGTATGTAATGTCAATCATGTCTTAAATCAAAAGATCGTTTTATAATTTTGAAATTTTTATTAATAACTATTTAATATTTAATTTATTCAACACGTGTAATATACGAGATACTAATCTAGTAGTAGATAATAAAAGAAAGAAAGTTTGGCCACATGGCAAAATTTCAATCAGTGCTTGCCACATCACATTTTCACAAAATACAATTGCTATGTGACATTTTATTAACAATATGTATTTAAAAGAAAATGTTTAAATAGTATTTAATATCTAATTATAAAAATAGATTTTAAAATTTAATGTTTGAAACAGAAATTTAAAAATTTTAAATTTCAAATTCAATCCGAGATTTTATAAAAAAAATAACTAACTAAATTAGTTAAAAGCACTATCGTCTTTCTTAAAACCATTTGGTTTCTTAAATGTAATTTTTATAATTATTCATTATCTCAATATTTTTCTAAAAATATTTGTTTATCAAACATTTTAAAAAATATTAAAAATGTCGTTTGAAAATAAATTATTTTTGGAAAAGATGTTTAAAAAAGTGATTGTTTTTTAAAGATGCTTTAAAAAATAAATGGTTTAAGAAAAAACTTTAGAAAACCAAATAGTTTATAAAAACGTTTAAAATATCAAAAAGTTTTAAAAACATCATTTAGAAAACGGACAATTTAAACATGTTAAAACACAAGCGGTTTAAAAAAATACGTTATTAAAAAATTATGCATGTATTCAAAACTTATTTTATTATATAATAAACATATAAATAATGAAATAATAAAAATTATTAAAAATTAAAAATACTTTAAAAAAACAAGAATATAAAGCTTTTCTTAGTAAAAATAATACCATAATTTTAAAGTTAAATTAAATGAATGATAGGTAAAATGTTATTTTTATAATTTTTAATATTATTAATTATACTAACAAAATTTGGGACCATGAATGAAAAAGAAAAAAATATTATGAATCATATTCTTTAAACTTTAAAGATTAAATATAAAATTTTAAGAATCATACGTGTAATTATTTTATTTTAAATTTAATTTTCCAACATATGTAACACAAATGGATAAATTTTTACATGACATAAAACCTTTAATCATGCCAGGTTTTCTTTTTTCTAAAGTTCGAACATCTTGATTCAGATTAATACTCCCATAAATACTCGTACAACACCATTCAATACTCGTACTCACATCTGGAAATAAAGATTTTATCTCTGGTAAAAAAGCCCACTCTCAACAAGAAACATACATACATGAAAAAATAGTAAATTACAACCATATGAATAATCATCATCACAATCACAATCACAATCGAAATCAAAAAGCAACCAACAACGAAACTCCAGCCTAAAAACAAGCTACCACCATCATCATCAGCATCATCCTCTCTCCAAAACCTCTATCAATCTTATTATTATTATTATTAAAAGATCTGCACACCCACAAACCCATAATCAATCAATGGCCCAACTGAAACAAGATTTATGCACAGCATCAAAAAACAAAATCTTGAAAAGAAATCAAGAAACAATTACAGATGAGATTCCTTCCAATTGCAATCTATTTGATTTTCCCACAAATACCCTTCTTCAACCCCCTAAATGGGGTCTTTTTGTGGCTTTCTGTTGGGTCACAATATCATCACAAACAACAGGAACCTTCTTATCACCGCCTCACCGATTCATCTTTCTTTTTTTTTAAGTCTTTGATCTCCACAATATCCCCTTCAAACCCTTTTTCTGAAATTGAGATCTCATGAGTAAAAAGATGAAATTGGGTGCTTTTTGTTCGTATGAGGATGCTAGGGCAAGATTTAAGCATCAAAGCCTTCTTCATGATTACATGGAGTTGCAGCAGGTGATCTTATGGTTTCTTGTTTTTGGGTTCTTAGGGTTGCTTTTGTGTTATTGTAATTAGGGTTCTTGTTGTTTTGATCGTATGATTTGATATCTTCTTGGTGTAATCCGCATGTGCTTTTTGTTTTCGATGATCTATTGGGTTCTGGGTAGGTTTTGTTTGATGGTATTTTTTAGGGATTTTTGATATTCTTTGATCTTTAAGGTGCTGATGAATATATGTGTGATAGATCTTCATTCTTTTCCATCTTTTTGAACAGTTAATAATCCCTCTGATCTTCATTCCCTATGATTTTGTGTGCCAATTGTTTCTTGATATTTAACAATTGAGTGATTGATATGTTTCTTGAATGAAAGAAAAAACTTAAAATTTTGTTTTTCTTTTAGTAATTTATTCAAAATCTTTTCATAGTTTATTCAAAGATGTTAGTGTGCAACCAAAAACCAAAACTTTCCCTTTCCTGAAGGGATTCCTAGATTATTTAACATTGTTTATATTTTTGTGCCATTTAACAGGAAACAGAGGCTGCAAGAAACAGCTTGATGGCATTAAAGCAAAAGAAACTAACCTTACAAGCTGAAGTTAGGTATGATATGCATTAGCGGTTCTATTTCAATTTTTTTTTTTGTTAATCCATGTAACTAACATATGCATTCATTCGAAATTTGATGGTTTTTAAATACCGAACAGTTTATTCATTATTGTTTGTATCAGTTCATGTAGAGGTGATACAATGGGCAATCCGGCATGTCGTGTAATTGGTTAAATCTTGCTATGATTAGAACGTCTTATATTTAGTACTGGTCATAAGGGTTCCGGTGGAGTTGGCTTGCAGACACCCTTTTAGTTAGACTTCTGTGAACAATTAATGTGTTAAATATGATTATGTACAATATAAATTAAAAAAATATTGAATTATCTTTAATAAAGTTGAAATTATTAGGGGGTGTTTGAATTGAAAGTGATTCTGTGATTCTGAATAATTATAATCAGACAATAAGTTGCGATAAATAGGTGCTTGGTGTGTTTCTACTGTTTGAAGTTGTCATAATCAGATAAGTAGATGTCTCATGTGTTTGACTAGTTTTGACTATTAGAGAATAAATAGAAAAAAATGACTAAAAGGGACATTTTTTTTAAGAAAATGTAAAGATTGAAATGGAAATAGGTTTTGTTCAGATTAGGTTAAGAAGGTAAGTATGTGTATTTGTTCTACACTTTTAGATAATCATTTTGATTTGGTCAGTGGGCTTGTTAAAACTGAATAGAAGCAGAAGATAATTAGTTCAAAAGGCACAGATCCAAACACCCGTTTAGAAGGTTAGAAGTATGAGGTTAGAAGTATGTGAATCCACATTGCATGACTTTCATCCCATTCTACCCCTTTTGTTTTAGCTTAATTTTTTTTTAATTTTACTTATTTGACCCATTGGAGATATAATGGAATTTCAAGTATCTGATCGGTATTTAGGTAAATGGTGGCCGTCTTGAGATTTGTGTTCTCATGTTTTTATGTCTACATTCACAGGTTCTTGAGGCGAAGACACAAATTCCTATTGGAAAACAAGTCATTGACCCAGCAAGAACAAGTGTTTATGAACCCACAGCCAACCCGGGTCAAAAAAGGTAACAAAGAGAAGGTTCATGTGGAAAAGCAGAAAACTTTATGCAACATACCACCTCCTGGGAAGAAAAAAACTCCTCGAAGCATACCGTCACCTGAATTTGGCTTCACTTTTGAAAATTCTTTACATGGTGTAAAACAACAATCAGTTCAAAGAGTCATTGCTAACCAAAGGGTGAGGATCAATGGACCAAAGACGCCTCAGTTCCTTGATTTTTGTCCGAAAGATGACATTTTTGGAAGTCAAGAACCCTCTGGTCCACCCCGAAAACCTGTAATCGACTTGAACCAGATACTTGTAAGTTATCAATACTTCTTTAAGCTCTGGGATTTTTTGGTTGCGTTTTTTTATTCATTCACTTGTGAAGGGGTTGAACGTGTTAAAAAGGCGATAAAACAATTTAAAGCTAAAAGAAAATGGCTTAAGTAGGCTAAAAGTGATAAAAGTGAGTTAAATTTTTTTGCTTTTATAAAATGATTAGATTGTTATTGTAAATAGTATAGTTCTTTTAATCATATGTAACAACATAATTATTTATAAATAATTAAAAAAAAAATGGACAAAAAGTGCTTGTGGGTCGACCCAACCCAACCCACATTGGTCCATATTGAAAAATAGCCCTTTTTTTTTTGTTTACCGACCTGCCCATTTCGTCACCTTAGAATTTATTCGTTCTAATAATGTGTCTTCACTGTAGAGAGAAGAAGAGGAATTACAAGAGCAACGTGAGGCGTTTGATCCTGTAATTCAGGGTTTGACCACAAATGGCGTTGACGAGAGGCACACAGATGCGCGATTATCCCTCCTTAGGAATGTTGGAAAGAGGAGGGTGTCTTGGCAAGATCCTGTGGCTGTAAGGGTATGAAGTTGATAAAGAGATGATATATATGGGAAGTAAAGAGTTAGATACTGGTAACTGATTATGCTGATTTTGATATTGCTTTCAAATGATTTTTTGTCTTTTTTTTTTTTTTTTTTTTTTTTTTTAAAATTCCCTTGGGTGGTAGACTGGTAGTTGGTGTCAATTGGTGGAATTTTGTGGCAGATTTATTTCTTGTTATTCATTAAGGTTGTAAAGGGAAATTCTTGTGTTCCAAGTATGGGTTTTGGCTGGCAACACTCTATACTTCATCTTGTGTAAGAGCATTCACCGTAGATTTCTTATATTTCTGTGAGTGTGTTTCTTATATTTTAAGGAATGGTTGTAAATAGTTGTGAGTAGAAGAGAGAGAAAAGTTACTGTTCATTTTATATATTTGAGGAATCATTGTTCAACCTTTATAAATTTTTTAATATTTTTGAAAGTGGTTGTGAGTAGAAGAGAGAGAAAAGGTAATGATAAAAGTATAAAAAAATATTATTTAATTGAGAAGGAGAGAGAAATAGTAGTGTTTTTAGTGTAATTATAAGGATAAGGATATGAAAACTGATGTGAATGCTCTAAGGTCTTCATATCCTTGGACTAAATTACAAAAGTAGGCCTGTGAAAATTGTGGACTTTCAGTATCTTGTGTTATGGTTTTGACTTTTGACTTCTGAAACAGATGAAATTAAGGCTATTTCAGGCTTTTCAACTTTAAAAGACTGGTCCCTTTGGGTTTACCTTTAAAATGAGAAATATCTTGATGCAAAGTTTTAAGCTCTTTTCATTTTTTTACCCGGGCAACTCACACACCATATACTACTACTTTTAATGATAGGACCATGACCCTGACCTCTTAATAATTATGATTTTTTATTATAATAAGCAGACATGTCCACAAACCTTTAAAACTTAGTCATGCATAATAAGGCCATGTTTAGCAGTTATATGCAATGTCTCATAGTATTTAATGAAGCAAGACATGTATTCTCCTTCTAGAGCACAATCCAACAAGCAAAAAAAATCACTCCATAAGGAATGATAAATCTCATTAAATGCACATGTGAGCATTCAAAGTATAAATGACTTCCTCTTTTAGAAGAGACTTTCAATTCACTTTCATTTACTTACTTTCACCTGCATTTATTTCTTTCTGTATGTCATTTCTAGCCAAAGACTAACTCTCACATAGAACAGGGACGAGAAATTTATAGTTAACATTTATTGGTGGGTTAAAAATAGGGCGAGGATAAAGAACTTAAATTGGCATTCTTGGTGTAATTTTGATTTATATAACCTGTTGGTGTAATGTTTGTATTTTAGCATCTTGCTAGTAGTCTTTTAATAAAAAAATTTTTGTGTTGTTCAAAAAAAATAAAAAAAACTTACTCTCACATAGAAGGCTGGTCACCATGACACATTGTAGGGTCCTTGTGACGAGGCTCGATTTTCATTTTTGTTGGAACATGTTCCATCGGTATTCCCACACCCATCATGATGAAGTATCCATTACTATCGCCACACGGGCTAATATTAGCTTTAACATTGGTGCCATCCGTGTGACTTGGTCCTGATCATAACCTATGAACCTTTAAACCATTTATGGGGACCAATGCGGTATTGATCTCCCATGACTAGCAAAGAACCACTAACACCACCTGTTTCGTTCACAGAGGAAATGCCCAAAACCACACAACCTACTTCATCATCAAAATAATCCTAAACCCATACCTATCCGAAATGACAAGCATAGGAGATGGTGTCTTTATCGAGAAGACTCGAAATCCTATGTGAAGACAAGGGTCAAACTTGAGATAACCCCAAATTTCATTAAGACGAATTGAGAAATACTCAAATCCTAATTGAATGAGTTAGATCGAGTAGAGCAGTTTAGGTCGTGCGATCCAAGTTAGCCTTTAAATCTAACCCTACGAAACACGGAAATCAAGGGAAGGAGAGCACTACCTTCCAAAGCTAGGGACCCAAGTAGGAAACACGACATAAAGTTACGGCCTTCCAAGCCAGGACCAATCTATGCTGCTAGTTTGCCACCATCAACCCCTTTTTAAAGTTAGATAAATCACAGCAGGTACAAGGAGTCGTCCATACCTCGACCACTACAGGTCCAATAGTTCACAAAAGTTGGAGGGGAGACAGACCCCTTACCTCTTCCCTATCAGCCTCATACTCCACATACACGCCCAAGTTCACCAAAAGAATAGCAGAAGCCCCGCTCCCAAACAAATTGAAAGTCCCTTTCAGCATGGATAAGTATGATGGAACTCAAGATCCAGAGGACTACTAGCATGCCTTTAGAGGGACATCTCGGGTTGAAAAGTAGACCATGACCACATGGTGCCACATCTTCGCACACACGCTTACTAGGAATGCAAGACTCTTGTTCGCAGAGGCGGATCTACGCCTAGATGAACGGGGTCAAGTGATCCTATTGATTTTTAAGTCGGTAGTGTAACGTATAATACCTAATTTTTGAATGAACCCATAGTTTTTCAGAAGGTGAACCCATTACTATTTTAAAGTTCACATGGAAACTTAAATCTGATCATGGTTCACTAGTTAGCATGCGTTCATGTGGAGTAGGAGGTTGTGGGTTCAATTCTTGCAAGTTGCAAGTCCGTGACTTTGTTTCTTTTTTTACTATTTAATCAAGAAAATTACAATTTTACCCTTACTTTTAACACAAAATGTAAGTTTTATTTGATTTCTTTTGATATTATATTTTTCATAACATTCTCAATGCAATTTAATTATGTATATTCCGACCCGACCCGATGGGACCACCCGAAAAATTATATGTTGTTTCGTTGCAAATCAAATCACTAAAAAATAATGACCCCCTACAAAAAATTTCCTGGTTCCGCCACTGCTTGTTCGTTAGCCTTCCATCAAGGAGTATCGATAGTTATATAGAGTTGAAAGATAAGCTTATGTGACACTTTAGTTAGCAAAGGAATATGGTCAAGTATCCTAATAAGATCATTCATAATAGAAGAAGGGAAGATGAAAGAATCAAAAACTTCATGGAACGATTTGTCAGGGAATGCATGCATATTAGAGATGTCCCAAAAGTCATGAAGATCAATAGTTTTATGACTTTATCAATTGAGTCTAGTGTACCCAATTATGCAAGAAGCTAGGGAATAATTTCTCGAAGACTTTTGATATTCTCATGGACAAGGTAAGGGTTTATGTCAAGGGAAAAGATATTGATTCTAGGGTCCAAGATTGTGATAGAAAGAAACCTTCCTCCGTTGGCAGAGGAGTTTTGTGGTTCTACATGGATGTTAGCACATAAATTTGAGCAATGGATATTATGGGAGAGTTGGCCACGAAGGTGATTAGAGAATGAGTAAAGCTTTTGAAAACAACATCACCATCTAACATCCATTGATTAGCAACTTTCATGTAGCGAAGAGCTTGATCAATCGGGTTACTATTTCTAGAACAACACTAACTAACCTCCAACCCCCGTGGATACCTTACCACCACGCAAAGTTTCTCCTACTTTAGCCAACAACTTCGTAAACTCTCCCTTGTTCCTGATACAAATGAATAGCTTCTGAAAATTTAATGTTATGAGCCAATTCTTATTAGCCGCCAAGCGAGCATTATCCTCGTCGACAACCACCAGTAATGCAAACACTAGTTCTTAGCAAGTGCATCCTTCATCAAAAACTTATTATGGGAGGCTTCCTCCTATAGCGCATCCTTTTTTATTCTTAGAATCATCAATGATACCTTCCAAGTGATCTCAAACCTCTCTTGCATGATTCACATCAATTTAACAAGAAGGAAAAATAAGAGGAGTTAGCTCATTAAAGAAAATGGTAAGATAAGGATAGAAAAGAGGTGGACATACTTGAGCACTTTTCAGATTCTCCAGCTCTTGATTTTTCTTCTATAAATTAGAAGTATATTTTTCAAATTTAACCCTCAAGGATGAGATTCAGACATACTTTTAACAACTCTCTCCCAAAATCTACCTTCTTTAGGGAAGGACCAACCTTCTTTTTTAAAACCACCACATCTGTTTCCAGCAACTCATTTACATCCTTAAATGGTTAACATCTTGAATAGAGAACTAGGAAGATTTACAATATCATTGCATCCTATGAAGAACCTCAACACTATCACACGCCAACCGATGGTGGAATCATCGACGCGGACGAATATGAATCGATTGCTCATAGCACATGGTAGTAAATGCGTTGAAATAATATTAAATATCATTTTAATTGAAAAATACTAATCAAACATTGCATTACAATCAAATATAAATCAAATAAACATAACAACTGTCTTTTATTAATCTAGGTCTAGAATCCTAGATGTAAACTTGCATGTAATCCAAATAAGCTTCATTTCTTGGAATCATGTGAAAAAGTAACGAGTCAGCTAACTTTTAACCGGTGAGTAAATAAAGGTTTTGCATAGATATATAGATTGATTAAAAAGATTGAAACAATTCAATTCACATGGAAATATCAAGACTTATAAATGTAATAGTGTAACATAAAACACAAACCAAATGCAATCAAACCCACTAACTGAATTAACTCGGATTGGAGATGAAGCCTTGTGATAGAATATGTGAATCTGGTTCCAATCACCACTCAAATAATCATATGGGGTGGGTTTGCCAAACCAATATATCTATTATTGTCACCATGGTTGTATGAATTAATGATTTTGTTATCATATAGTTTATCAAACTTTGAACACATAATTACAGGTGATAACTAAGCATGTTTTGAATTGAATTTTCAAATAGAATAACAATGATTGAATATTAATCACATGATTTCTTCAAAATATAAAACAAATAAAAATAGGCTATGAATACTCCATTGATAAATGTGATTTGTATACTAATGTGCTAATTATGCACCAACGATTTCCTCACGATTAACCAAAGAAATGGTGTCCTAAGTTAGATAATAATGATGTAGGGACTAGATATGGATTAAGGTTTCAATTGGAATTTAGTGTTAACAAATAGTTTAAATAAAATATTAAAATTAATTTATATAATTTGATTAAATAAAATAGATTAAATTGATTAAATATTTGAATTAAAAAATAATGAATAATTATTGAATGTAGTTAAATTAGGAGTTATACCACACTTCATAACGGGATACTATTCTTTTAGTCATATTAAACGCAGCAATATTTTAACTAATTTTACCGAATGAAGTTACTTGTGCATCCAGCCATAACATACAAATAATTATAAGCATATGTATAAAAAAATGTCGTAGTTTTGTAAAGCAAAATGATAAAATGATGTTTATGGAGCACAAATAGAATAAGTATGTTATAACAGTCTATTTAGGATTTAAAAAAACATCACGTTGTTTCGTTAAAAAAAGAATGAACAAATATTTCAAATAATTAAAAACATTCCTACATTTGGTAATTTAAAGTAAATGTTAGAAATAAAAGTAAATAAAATATTAAGTTTAATAATTTATAAAAGATAAAATATAAGTAAAAAAGATTATGTTATAGAAGAATAAAGTTTAATAATAAGATTTAGTAGAAAAGAAACCAATAAAGTAAATCAAATATACTAACTAACAAACAAAGTATAAAAAATCAAAATCAATTAAAGATGAATAAGAACTCATACAAATTCCCAAAGAATTAAAGAAAAATAACCAATTTAGTAAAAAATGAAAATGAAAACATAATAAATAAAAAAGGCATACCGGGTGTCTTTGCTTTGTAAGTGTCACCCTTAACCATTATACCAAACACAAGTTTGTATTCCATTGACTGGATAGAAAATTTAAAACATATACAACAAAAAAGCAAAAGAAAAATTAAAGAACTAGCTGATGGTCTACCTCTTGGACCAATATGTTGCAAACACTGTAGTTTCAATCTTGCAAATGTTATTATGTAATATTTAATTTATAATAATAAAGTTTGAATAAAAAGTGTGAAAAATTAATAATTAATCATTTAATCATTTGATCAGAATAATTAATTATTTATATGATTTGCAAAATATTACTTTAAAATAATTTATTTTATATTTGATTTAAATTAGTTTTTATACTATTTAAAATGTATAAATGAATTTGATAATGTCTTATAACATTTATAATCATTAAAAGATAAAAATTATAAAATTATTATTTTCAACGTTCTCAAAATTAATAACTGATTTCTTGAATTATTTTAATTAATAAAAATTATATTAATATAATAATATATTGATATTTTCTTGGAATTTAAATAAAAAACAATTTAAAAACAAGAAGGGGGTGCTCGGGGTCGAACTCGGTTCCTCGTGCAAATGTAGTGTGTGTAATCCAGTTGGCCTAGAGCACATATTTATTTAAAATCCTAGATCAATATCTAAAAACAGTAATTTAGGAATCCCTAATTATCTCAAGAACCTTAGGTCGATTTGATTCCAATTGAACACCTAAACTGAGCTGATAATCGAATTAAATAAGGGGCTTTTATTCTTCTAGTATAATCATGTGTGTATCATGAATTACCTGGATTACGATCGAATTGATGAACGTATGTTAGAAGAATAGTCGTGACAAAGATGATGTTGATTTAAGATGATAATTATGATGTTAATTAAATTACTTTAGTGTGAAGTGCAGGACCGGTGAAGGTGTTCCGTGCAATCAGTTTCACAATGAGGAGAGACTTAAAACACTTAACAAATCAAATAGGAAAATGGAACCTTTTGGTGATACTAAGAAACACAAGCAAGTAAAGATGAGACAGAACCAAGAACAACAAATAGAATGATTTTCAAGGATAAAGTATATTGCTCTTAAGTTGCAGGACCGTTAGAAGGGGTTCAATGCAAATCAATTTTCACAGTGAGGAGAGACTTAGGGGCTGTTTGATTTTGGTTGACCCGGCTGACTGGCTAACTCGGTCAGCGTGTTTGATATGGCTGTGTTGTGTTCTGACCGGGTCCGTGGGTGCTGACCCAGACCCTAAATCAAAACATGCTAACCCGGAAAAGGGGCGCTGCCCCTCAGCCAAACCCCCCCGTGCGACCCCCTCGGCCAAACCTCCACCCGTTGGCGACCCCCCCGGCCAAACCTCCACCCGTCGGCGACAGCAGCTGTTACTGGTGGTGGTGGTGGTGAGTTTGGTGATGTTGGAGTGGTAAGTTTGGGGATTTGAAGAAAGTTCAAGAATAGAATTGGGGATTCGAAAATGCGATTTTGGGATTTTATCATTCAGCAGTCAGATACTATCAAACAGCCAAGTTTCAGTCAGATGCAGACTTAGTCAGAACTTCTAACTGGGTCAGCTTCTGACTCAGTCAGATATTACTGAGTCAGCTGCATCAAACAGCTCCTTAGAGCACTTAACAGATCAAATAGGGAACTGGTATCTTTATGGTGATACTTAGAACAACACAAGTAAGCAAGAGACAGAAACTCAAGAATAATATAATTGGTTTTCAAGGAAGATGTATATTGCTCTCAAGTTCTATTACAAGTGTTACAAAGCATACGAATAAAATACAAGAACCTGAGATACTTTATACTACATTCTACAGCCGGCCATACTTTGAAAGCCAGCTGGAAACACTAATCTAGACAACAAGATCAATGTAAAGTCAAAAGGCAGATTGTTTTTTGACATGTGACTATGACATGCCATAGCTCACATCCTATTGTAATATAAAAAGGATAAAAGTACATAAAGTAGAAAGTTACAAACTCAAGACCTTAATCTACAGCTTCTTAAAGCATGGACCTTTTCACCAACTTGTGTAAAGTTGGTGAGCCTGCAGAGTGGCAGCGGAAAGTTGGTCAGCTTTTCTGAAAAGTTGTTGATCACAGAGAGCATGTCTTCTCTGTCTTCGAAAGAAATCAGTTTTCTATCTTTGAGGCTTCGGAAGACTTTGTCTGCTAAGCTTCGAAAGACTCATCTTTGGCTTCGGAAGAATCGGCCTTTGGCTTCGGAAGATTTTGCACTTAGTGTAATTTTCTTGCAGTGTGCAAAACTTTCGAAGTAACTTCTACCATGCACAAGGTGCATACATGCAGGAGATACTTTGACTGTTTAGAGTGCATCAGCCTTTCCTACAATCCTTACACAAGTTCTTTTACAAGTGTTACAAAGCATAGAAATAAAATACAAGGACCTGAGATACTTTATACTACATCCTACAGCCGGCCATACTTTGAAGGCCAGCTGCAAACACTAACCTAGACAACAAGATCAATGTAAAGTCAAAAGGCAGATTGCCTTTTGACTAGTGACTATGATATGCCATAGCTTACATCCTAATGTAATACAAAAAGGATAAAAGTACATAAAGTAGAAAGTTACAGCCTCAAGACCATAATCTACAGCTTCTTAAAGCATGGACCTTTTCACCAACTTGTATAAGTTGGTGAGTCTGCAGAGTGGCAGCGGAAAGTTGGTCAGCTTTTCTGAAAAAGTTGATCAAAGAAAGCATGTCTTCTCTGTCTTCGGAAGAAATCAGTCTTCTATCTATGAGGCTTCGGAAGACTTTGTCATCTAAGCTTCGAAAGACTTCATCTTTGGCTTCGGAAGATTTGGTCTTTGGCTTCGGAAGATTTTACACTTAGAGAGATTTCTTTGCAGTGTGTAAAACTTTCGAAGTAACTTCCATTATGCACTAAGTGCATGCATGCAGGAAGCAGCTTGAATGTTTTGAGTGCATCAGCCTCTTCTGTAATCCTTACAGAAGCTTCCACAATATCATATGGAACAAGAATCCTTGATCAATTGCAATAAAAGAAATGTGTAAAAAGGGTTCTACTCTATAGTTGCAGGTTTACGATGATGATGGTAATCGAATGTGTAGCGTGTGCGCTTGTTAAATGAAATTTGGAGTGTAGATAGTTCAAAGGAATTCAATTAAAGGTTTACCTTGCTTATATAGATCCAATTACAATAATATCGATTTGATCAAGTAAATGATTCTACTTCGGCCGTTTTAGGTTTGGTTGGACTGAAATTGTATGATTTTAATCATAATTCTGCACATGTTTGAATCCATAATGATTGTATGAGTGTTTCCAAATTGACTGGTATGGTTAATTGGTTGTTAATTGTGTCAAAACAGTCTCAAGATTCAAATGGTGTTTTGTTTTGGGTTGAATGCATCATAATTGCATCTTTAATCAAATTGAAGCTGATAGTATGTTGAATCCTACTAATGAATGTTGAGGAACGGTTTGATTTGGCTCAATCTATTATTAATTGGGATTTCAGTGGTTGCTGGAGTTCGGCCAGACGGCTGTCGCAACAGGGGACGGGAGGGGCAAGGTTTGTGATTTAAATAGATGCACAGTTTAGGTCTTTGAGGTTTGGAAACTTATTATTGCATGCCAAAACCTTTTACATAAAGTTTCTAAAATTACATTTAACCCTTGGACTTATTAAAACTCTAATTTAAAAATTAATCAAATAATTTTTATAAAATCTTTATAAACTTTATAAATCTTGTAAAATCTTTTTAATTGATTATTTATTTTAATTGCGTACATAAAATCTCATAAATATTAATAAACCTTGTAAAATTTATAAAAATCTATTTTATAAATTATAAAATTAAATTAAATTGAAATTTGACACATTTAGTGTATTTGGAATACAAAATAAATAAAATGACTAAATAATAAATTTAATTTACAAGATTGAATCAAACGGGTTTGGATTTGGGTTAACATTTCAAACTGGGTCAAATTTTACGAACACCCTTGGTGAATTTATTACAAAGAGATAAAGCAAACTGTTATGGACTGAAATCATTGCAAGATATGAGACTTGTCCCATCGATTGTATGGACAATTGGTGTGGGGTTTATAGGTCAAATAGATTCCTTCAACTATCATATTAGTATTTTGGGTCGAGTTCTTTCGTTTGGTCTATAATAGTGGTATCAAAGTCAACTTTGAAGTGGTGGCTTGGAAAAAGCCAACCATGACCAACGTGGTCGTGACCAACGAGGACGTTGGTCCTTAAGGAGGGGCGAATTTTATGGACTAAAATCACTACATGGTATGGGACTTGCCCAGATCGGTTGTATGGGCAATTGGTGTGGGGTTTATAGGCCAAATGGTTCCCTCATCCATCAGGCTATTATTTTGGGTTGAGTTCTTCTGTTTGGTTTATAACACATACTGATTACAAAAACTCTTAGCTCTTAAGGCTCAATGATCTCCTTAGTAACAAAATTAATATTCTTGTCCTCTTTCTTAATCACCCTCTACAATCTCATTTCTGCATAGGAAGATAATGATTAATTAACATACAGTATTCACATGTTAGATAAATCAAGAGATCCCAACCTTTCCCACCCTCACATGTAACCACATTAGAGAGGAGTATCTCATTTTTAGCTAATTTCCACCAAAACCAAGAATGGTTTAGGGTTGGGAGAAGTCAAAGTAGGATGCGAAAAAAGCAGGACATGCAAATTAAAGAAAATTTTTTGAATATAGAGGGCAAGGTCGTTAGTCTTATCATGTTACAACTAGGGTGATTTTCACAAACAAGAAAAGGATAAACAAAAAAATAATCGTGTTTCCATTCCTTAGGATTAATAAGTGGGATCTTAACACAACAAGGATTATACGTAGACGTGATTTGCTACTCGAAGGTACATCAATCACCATTAGCCCTTAAGCGATAATTACTAGAAAAGAGCAACATGCTAAAAACCCTCGTGACAACAGCAATAAATCTTAAAATGAGTAACCTTCAATAAACCCTGGAGGATGGATTTGGGAAATAAAAGTCAGATGGTAGAGCAAGCGTTATGCAAATTAGATGGTAGAAAGCGGAAAACAAAAACCAAAATTTATTTTTCTTTAGTGGAACAATATGTAGAGTAAGTTGATAAGGTTTTTTTTATTATATTTAATTCACAACTCTTTTGTGATCGAAATGATGTTTACACGCGTGTTGGTTGTGCATGTTAAGTTGTTCTAAGGTTTAAGATGTTTTTCAGAGTTTGTGATGCTTGAAGTCAAGGCCATACCTTAGCTTGGCATAATCGGGGAACAACAAGTTAGGCCCTTCACTTGTAATCTCTATTACAGCCATTGTGGCCAGACAAACAAATGTATCTAAGTCTCTTTTTTAATTTTGACGATGACGTGAAAGAGGTTAGCTGCAACTTCTTTGATATCGTTTGTGTACTCACAAGTTTTATTGTTCATTTCATGCTCCTTCTCAAGTATATCATACAAAGGGGTTATGCATAACTCCTCTAATACATTTTAATGCTTTTTACAACTTTCTTATACATGTTTAAGGTTATTTCGATTAAGTTCTTTGAAGGTCCAATATGTTTTTATTAACATGATCGCATTTTGCTTGATTACTTCATCTAGAGAAAGGTTTGCAGGTTCATGATATTAATGTGGATGATATTAATAACAGGGCACAAACTACATTCAACTAACAATTCAACATGTCAAATTTGAATTATAAAGATTTAAGCATTACATTACTATTGTAATTTCTTAGAACCATGTAAAAATGAGTCAAGCAAATTGATTTAGCGGATTCTATTATGCTAAAACCACGGTGGAGCATAAGGGTAGTTTACTAGTTAATGAAAATAGAACATAATCAAAATGTTATGAGAAAGAAATAAAACTTGTGGTATAAAAAAAGCTAAAGTAGCTAGAGGAGAAAATATTCTTAGAATATTTAAAATATAAATTTTACTTTTGGATAATGTTTTTATTTTACTTTTAGCTTGTAAGATAGTTAATAGTCAATAATCAAATTTCTATCCTACGGTAAAAGTGACTCTGTTTTTTTTATTATTATAATGGGTGATGATGTGATACTATTTTTTGATGTTTTTAGGTCTTTCTATTAGGTTTTTGATGGTCACAGTCAAGTGGTTTGGCGTTAATGACTATCTTGTATAAATTATGTGAATTCAAATATTTACAATTGTATGTTGATTGGGTGGCATCTAAAATTTAAAATAAAAATTGTTATTAAACAAGTTGAGATTTGATATTTTGGACTTTTTAAAACGACGACTAACACAAATCTACTTTAATTTCAAACTATATTAATTTCTAATCTAAATCGTATTAGGATTTAAACACCTTTCTTTCACAAAAAGTTTTTCACTTACCACTAGTCCACAAAACAACTTTTGACATTTGAGTGGTTTATTAATATGATAGTTGACTAGACAAGTTTTAGGGTCTGTTTGGTATGAGATAATAAAATAAACAAAAGATTGAAATGGATGATGGAATGAAATGAGTGAGAGAATAAAATTAATAATTACATTCCATTATTCTATTTGGTTACCCTTTAAAAATAGAATGAATCATTACTTGTGTTATTTGTTAGGTAGAAAAAGACAAAGGAATGAAATGTAAAAGTGGTTATGAGGGTGATGGCCGGTGGTAGTGGTGGTTGTGGTTCCCGATGACGATGGTGGCCTGTGGTTGTAGCAAGCGATGGAGGTGGTTGTGGTGTTGGTGGTGGTGTCTGTGATAATTGGTGGTATGTGGGGGTAGTGGTGCATGGTGGCTAGTAGCGGCAACCGGTGGTGGTGGTGAGTGGGTAATGGTGGTGACTAAAGATAAAAGAATGAATGGAATACAAAAAAAGGTGTGGGTGGGTAGAATAAATTTGATGTGATTAGAAAGAATGTGATTACTTGTGTAATGATCTATTTCATTGCTTTTGCAAACCAAACATGTTATATTTCATTTATTCTCGATCGTTCATTTTATTTCGCCTCTCATACTAGATATCAAACATTACCTTAGGGGCTGTAATGAAACCATTAGGAGGCTACATCTGAATCGGTAAAAGGTTGGAGCGTTTGGTTCACAAAAACATAACCTCTTAATGGTTCCATTTAGCACTTAATGGCTAAGATATAGATATATGCTGAATGAAAATGTTTACAAGTTTACCCCTCCCCTTAAATCAAAACCCTCCCCATTGTGAACCCAAACCTTCTAACCCAGATTTCACCCACCGTCACCCTCGTTGGAAGCTCCCCATCGCCGGCAGCTCTTATCATCGGTAGCTCCCCATCGCTGGCAGCTCCTATCGCCGACAACTCCCCCGCTAATACAATCCGCGATCGAATTCAAGCTATCAATATTCAACTTGATGTGATTCTCTCCAGCAAGATGAAGAACGATAAATCGCTGCCTCCGACGAAGGGAAGGGGTTGAGATTGACCATTGAGAATTGGAATCGGTGGAGAATAAAGTGGTGGAGTTTGTGTGGTTCGGAGAAGTAGACTAAGGTGTTGTAGGTGATTGTGCCGAAGGAGGAGGAGGGGAAGCGGGTATTGAGGGTGGCGACGACGACGACTTTACGGTGGTAGGAGTTGCGAAGGAAGGTGATGTTTGGAAGGGGAGGGGGAATTCAAAGGTGATGCTGTTGGAAAGCGCCATTGATGGGTGTAGTAGGAGATTGGGGGTGAAGATTGTGAAGAAAATTAAAAATAGTTTTGAGGGGTAAAATAGTTATTTTGTATGGTTATTCAGATATTCAACCAAACAACAGTTAGGGGGTATTTTGCCTAGCTTTTATTTTTTGGCTTATGCTTATATTTTAATGTAGCTTATAGCTTATTTTCTATTATTTGATAAGCCATTTTTAAGTGTTTGAATTAGCTTATATTCTACAAGTTGATTATACGTTAAATCCACCATTATTTAATTTGTTACGGTAATAAGTTGCTTCAATAATCATTAATCTACCATCATTTGATGACAAATGAGTAACTTACACCTTTATACAAATAAACTTTTTCAAATAAGCTAAAAAACCATCTTCAAATTAACTTATATAAGATAATAAGCATAAGCTTAAAAAAATAAATCAAATACCAAGTTAAACTTATTTTGTAAAAAAAACTAAAAAAATTATAAGCTTTGTTAAAAAAACTAAGCCAAACACCTTCTTATTAGTTTAACATTTATTGGTTCAGAATCTATTACCCAATCAGATCTTTTATTGGTTTAGTAATTATTGGTTTGAAGATTAACAAAGAGCCTTTTAGTGTTTGTGTCATTTTAAATTTGTTATTTTTAAATGGCAAAATGGATTTTAATAATCCAAACTATTACTTATTGGCCGATAATAATTCATACTATTAATTTAGCAAGTAACACTCACAACTTTCACTTTTGTAACCAACAACAGTCCCAGTGACATAATTTTCAATTTTTTACGCTCAATTTGCATCTATTTTAGTTTAAATTTAGCTTGTATGTTTTTTCATTTCATTCATAATTATTGTTGCGCACCGAATCGACTCCAAATGAAACATAAAAAATTAAAAATTATGTCATTGGGACTGTTGTTGGTAATAAAAATGAAAGTTGGGAGTGTTACCGACCAAATTGATAGTATGGATTATTATCGGCCAATAGGTAATGGTTTGGATTATTAAAATCTAATTTTCCTTTTTAAATCAACAATGATTTACACGTGTCCGGATAAACATCGACTTCGTCAACACTATAATAATTCACATAAACACCATAAGAATCAACCCTCGGTTGCCTTCTCAACACCCCACAGATGGCCGACGTCAACCACCGTGAAGAAGAAGAAGAAGAAACCGACGAGTCCGTACACTACTCCGGCTGGGCGGATCTGACTCACGAGTGTCTTCTCAACATCCTCAATCGTCTATCTCTCGAGGATCGATGGCAATCAACCATGTTTGTTTGCAAATCATGGCTACAAGCCTGCAAGGATCCCTCGCTTCACTCCGTCTTCGACCTCGAATCGTCCTTCAAATCGCGTCAATCGGAATCGTCTCGCTGGTGGAAGCCTGAATTCGAGAGGAAGGTCGATAACATGCTCCGATCTGTTGTGGATTGGAGCGATGGAGGCCTTGTGGAAATTAGGGTTAGGCATTGCTCCGATCGCGCGCTTTCTCTCGTTGCTCAACGGTAAAAGTTTATTCTTCTGTCATGGTTTTCTCCTTTTGTTCAATTTGTTTGAGTTAGGGTTTGATTGGGTGTGCGATTTAGATCGTCGAAAACAGAATTGGGGATGCTTTTGCGTCGATTAGATATGAAACTAATTGGGTGGAATAAGTATAAGATTTGAAAACCATGGGTTGGTATTGGGAGGTAGCATTTGAAATTATCTAGAGGCTGAATCGTAATGATTGTTTGAAAATGCATATTTATGCATCTTTCTCATGGGACTATTAAGACACTTGATATCTTTAACCTGTGATTTCTAACTAAGTTTAATAAATTCTCACGAAATAAAAAGTTTGAAGTAGGATTGCAATTGTAGGAAACATTTCTAACGTTTAAACATAGTAAAGCACTTACAAACGATGATTCTCTATCTTGTGTTAACTTTTCAATAGTTCTTTTGTGCAAAATTATTGTAAAATGTTGATTTGCTGCAGTAGTATGGGATTATGTAACTAAACATGCTGAACAATTATTCACTTTTCATTAATTTTGTTATATAAAGATTAAAGAACAATGGTTTGACGAGAAAATCGGATTAAGAAGTTTAACATTTTCTCTGAATTCCATGCAATCACAACCTGTAAATCGTCAAATATAACATAATTTCAAGTTTTCTAATTCAATCAACAAAGGAACTCAAATTCTTCAACTTTAATACCGAATTCTCCTTTAACTTTATTAAAATCATATAATAAATCTTCATATTCACACCAATCAAGTTTACAATCTCAGACCTTTAAAACCCAAAATCCAAAACCTATAATAAAAATCAAAATTGTGATAAATTAATCAATAATGAAGGTCTAAAAAAATAAGAAATTTATAAAACAAACAAATAAAGCAAGAAGAAGAAAAGGGTATAAGAATAAGAAACAAGAATAGAAACAAACAAATGATAAAAGAAAAAGTTTAAAAGGAAACAAGAAGGGGAAACAAAACCTACTCAAAATCTAAGAAGAAGAAACAAGAATAAAAACAAACAAAAGGAAACAAGAAAGGGGATACAAAATCTGTAGAAAATCTTTTACTCCATTCTTCTTCCATTCCTTTCTATCTTCCTTTTTGGTTTACTATGCTCTGTTGTCACTTTCCCTTTTTTTCAAACCTTGACCCAACCTTAGTATTTCACTCAGTATCTTCCTCTCAATATATGCTCTGTAAAGCCACACAACTACAACCACCATTGTATTCAGCCACTATGCAACGTATATCCACCACCAATAGTAAGCACTATTACGGTCTAATAAGAGTTAACAAGTTGAGGGTGCATTTTGTAGTTGTATCGTCAAGGGAAGGGTTTATTGTGTAACAGTTAGTTATCGTGGTTGTACTTAAGCTATCTGATGAATGAGATAGAGTTATAGAAGAATTGAGACAACAACCTTCTTCTCTTCGAACCTATACTTAATTTGTAGTTTTGTACCATAACAATGTTACAATGGTATTAAAGCTGTCATTCCTCATCAACAGTGAGTTAGGGTAACAAAATAGATCACAATTGACATTTCATAGCAGCAAGTATCAACAGGCAAGAGACTGTGAACCGGAAATAAAAACAATGGCGTGCTCTTGTGGCTGAACAACATTAGCGGAACATAACAGAATTCGCTATTGTGGCTGGACACAGAATTACGATCAACCATCAATGGGTATGAGATAATGAGTGGTTTAAGGGCTCCAAGTGACTGGTCTGGTTATAGGAGGGAATTGGTTCCTAGAAGTGATTTACACAACAAGTAGGGCAAATACTGAAATTCATCTAAAAAGATGGCTGAAGTTCAAGAACCGGCAATAGACTACAAGAAACATCAATTAACAACAATGACTGAAATTCTTCGCAAATTGGAAGAACTGATTAAAAGGTTAGATTCCTATTCTCCTAGATCAACAAAAGTTGAATGGATTGATGTTGATTCAAACAAAATGAAAGAAATAATAAAGTTGATCGAATTATATTGATCTTTGTGATGATACACATGAAAAAAAAAAAATCATTATTGAATGCATTAGTGTTTGTAAGGATCTTTGTCATGATACATCCTTGAATCAAGATTGGAGGGTGGAAATTTAACAAACTGGGGCTAAAACATGAACTGAATAGTGTTAAAACAAATCAGGGCTTGACACAAAAAAGTATAGTCATACAATGATGATTTCAAGTGCTTGGATTTGTCATTATCCAACAACATTTACAAATTACCCTTCAGTGGGTAGTACATACACAATATAATGTGATGGAACACTCAGGGCTATGGAAAACAAACAAGAAACAAATCAGACGATCAACAGAAAATCATTAAAGGTTTAGTTCTTGTGGATAGAAGTCAAGCCAAACTCGAAGATCTCAGCAATAAGGTGGTAAGGGGTCCTACTTATTGGCTAGACAAATTGATGTTCAAGTACAAAAACTAATAATAATAATAATAATAATAATAAAAAGGGAGAGGATGGCTAGTTAAGTGGATGTGGAAGAATGATATCAAACATTTTAAGTAGTTACAAGAACTGCAGCTACAAGAATCTCAACCAATGCTGCAATCTGATGCAACTATGAAATTTGGCTGTGAAGATTATAGAAATCGGCGTATCTGTTTAAGCGGTAGTTGTAAAGGTCAGAAGCAAAGTAGAGGGCAGGCTTAGGCGGCAGGTGTTTTTATCAATAGAGTTTTCTAATGACGATAAACCTATGGTGTCCTGTAGATTGGCTAGTATTGTGTTTAAAAACTCTTTGGCTACAACAAAGGAACATCTATTATCTATACATACATAGGGATCAAAGGACGTGTCCTTAAGATTCCAAATCAAAGGGTGGTTGTTAAACACTCAAGATTCTTTTTGAACTTATTGCAAATGCTGAACCAATAGGGAGGTTGAAGAAGGCACACGATTATTTTTTTTGAGATAGAGCACATTGTAGTAGATGTGTTTTCACCTCCAAAGATGGATGGAGAGAATGCATATGTGAATATATGTTCAAATCACTAATATCAAAAATCAACTTTAAAAGATGAATTCTTAAATATTAGAATACCAAGGGTACCATGCAGGTGGTAAATGGTGGGAGTATTTTTGCAGTTTAATTAGAGATGATAGGTAGAGAGTCTGACTATTTTATATTGTTTTCTCATCAAGGGTCCAATGTGTATCAGTTAATTATCGTGTTTGCACTTAATCGACCTGATGGAAGGGATAGTGCCATCTTGAGACAAAAATCTTCTCTGTGAAACATTTACTTCATTTTCTTCTTATTATTACCATAAGAAGCACAATCAAAGTTATACCTCTTATACTCAATTTAATTTGAACCTCTGTCAATATTTGTTCCCTTTACCCTTGAAGTTCATTCTCGCCCTACTGAATAGTCAGTGTTGGTTCCAATGTAGTTCACAACTCTTTGAAACTGAACTTTTTGACTCTTTGGTGCCTAGATATTAAAGAATATTTTTGTGCCAAACAAGAACTCAAGGCTGGTATAAAAAATTAGGGGCCCCAAGCCCTTGCTCTTTTTTCAATACATAAGGGCCGGTTTTGCATTGTCGGTAACCAGGGAACATGCAATAGCAACATCCCTTGTATGTCCCAGTATCAAACATGAAGGGGGCGCTTTCGTCATAATCATAAAACATGCCTTCAAGACGCTAAAAACACTATCAATGACATTTCTTGTCTTTCGTGAATGTGATTAGATTTTTCATTCTTGTTCATTGCACACTGTTAAAGTATTTTTCCTGCTCTTGACGTCTGATGTGGTAGTATAGCTTCAGGATGATAATAATCCATGGAATCATAATGAATTCTCATCTCCTTTGTGTAACCATCATGCCACACAATTCATCAAGTTAACTATGCAACCGAGCCACTTTGACCTCCATTATAGGCCACTCTGTGTATCTAAATACATAAAGTGTCAAGAGTTTGTAATCTTTGCATTAGTTATAGATGAGTACATTCAGCTAAAATGGACGATTAATCCATTCTTATGTTTGTGTTTTGTTTTTGCATATATGTTAACCGTGGTCGGGTAGATCCAAAGACTTGGGTGAATGTTGGGTGGATGGGTTCAATCATGTGGTTTTTATTAAATTATTATTTTATTTAAAAAGCTGATTTATCTTTCTTTTTTGCATTGTTATCATCAGGTGCCCAAACCTAGAAGTATTATCGATCAAGAGCTGCCCAAATGTGACCGACGAATCCATGATAAAGTTAGCATCCGGGTGCCCCAAACTCAAGGAACTTGACATAAGCTATTGCTATGAAATCTCTCATGAATCTTTACTCGAATTAGGAAGAAAATGCACCAACATTTCAGTTCTAAAACGTAACCTCATGAACTGGTTGGATCCTTCACAACACATAGGAATCGTCCCCACCAGCTATTTAAACGCGTGTCCCCAAGACGGGGACTCTGAAGCTGCTGCAATCGGGAACATCATGCCTCAAATCCTTCATCTTGAACTCAGGTTCTCCAAACTAACAGCCCGAGGCCTCGCTTTGATTGCCCAAGGGTGTAAAAACCTCGAGTTCTTGGATTTATCGGGTTGTGGGAATGTAACTAATCGGGATATCGCGAATGCTACATCAGGTTTGACGTACTTGACGACCGTTAAGAAGCCCAACTTTTATATCCCTAGGTCGGGCTTTCATGCAGAAAGATACGGCCACTGGAGGTTATACGACGAGCGATTCCAAACGGACGCTTTCCGTATTTGATTCACTAGGAAATTAAGATGTTCATCATGTTATATAGCTTGTGGTGTTAAGAACATCTTTGATCTTTCTCATGTTTATATTCAATGTTTATGTGTGCTGGAGTTTAGACCACCCCTTACCCTTTTTATGTACTTTTGTGCGTATGATGTTAATAATAACGTTATTATCTGTAATGATATCTGATGTTAGTTGTTGAGGTTGAGCCAATACCTTTTAATATAAGCGGCTATAAGGATAGGCGAAATAGACGATAAGTGTAGTGGCATTGTGAAGGGAAGACTAGCATGCCCCTTGTGGTGTCACTGTGAAGACGAGGCTGCGATTATTCTTCTTCTTGACCGTTAACATGGTCGTCGAAAGACTATATTACCCATTCCATACCCTAGTTATGGCTGCCAAACATTGTTACCGAACCGATTTTAATAACACATTCTAACCTAGGCCGTACCTAAAGTAGTTAGAGACTACCAGATCGCGAGAGGCTAGTAGGAGGCTTAGAGGGGACTATTATGGTTTTGGTAGCGGTCCACTACCAACCTTGAGTCCACAAGTCAGCAGTCATGAAAATGTCTTTGATCGATCTTTCCTCATCAGCCGCAAACGGATCGTTAGGAATTTGATGGCGGTCTATCATGAGGTTGAGTCATCAGACATGTAGCAAAACTCGATGATTCATCATTTGGCATGTGTTAACTGCTTAACTAGGTGCATCAAGAATGTAAAAGCACTCAAAGCTGCCTCATTCCTTCGTTTTTTAATTTGTTATAACTTATAAATTAGGGTTATTAGATTTTAATAATCCCAAGTTTCATTTGTTAGACGAGATTAATCCCAACTTAAAAAATATTTGTAGATAATTCCAACTTTGAATTTATTTTTCTCAAACGATCCCTTATTAACTGAGAGTTAACTTTCGTTAGTTTTTTTTTTTTTTTATTAAATGGGGCCAACATTGAGCCATTTTTCAATTACTCCACCGCCTAATCTCCATCAAGTTCGTTTTCGATGTCTAGCCTTTAACGTCACCTGAAATCTACCTCGAATGAGTTAAGTGATTCAGATAAGAAAGTGGAGATTAATGGATTTTAGGTTGCAAAAGTTTCACATTGACGGACCATATGATTGATTTTAACAAAAAGCTTAGTGTTTTGGCCATATAAATAGTCCACGTTATCGAAAAACTAACGATGTTAACTCTCAGTTAATAAAGGATCGTTGAAGAAAAATAAGATCAAATTTGGTAGTGTCTATGAACATTTTCTGAGTTGTGATTAATTCCAGCCAATAAACAAAAGTCTGGATTATTAAAATCCAATAACACTATATGATTCTAGATTATCGTCGCGACATTGTTTATCGTTTTAATATATTTTAATCAAAACTGATCCGTGACAAATGTGTGGTTAAAAACTACCATTCCTGTCTCAAAAGTAGTGAGTACTATAAATGAACTCTTTAAAAACAAATGGAAAAAAACATTGACTATATAAAAGGAAGCTTAATATATTTCCAAGCTATACATAACTTCCTTCACTAGATATCATACAAACACTCTTTAAACAAAGCCATATGATCAGGGTCCAAGCACACCGCCAACGTGACACCCCGGTCGCCACTAGGGCTTGGTATGATGTAAATCGTGCCCTCATAAAGGATGCTTGCGGGTCCCATGAAAAAGGGCCGTCCCCAACCGAAGTCAGACTCATATATCGGTAAGCGAGTCCAACTGTTCACATTCAAGTTAGGACTCGCAAAGTAGGAAGCCCCTCGAACCAAAGATGATAGATCAGATACCGACTCTAAGTAGTCGATAGCTGATCTAAGATACTGGTCGTCCATTCTAGCTAACTCATTGTGGATTCTCCTCGAAGTGTCCCCTAACGACTCAGATTTAAACTCGCCCACTTTCATGATTGGAGTGGCCGTGAAAATGACATTCCCGAGGTACCCGGGTGGGAGTGGCGGGTTTAATCTTGACCGTCCATCAGTAGCCACGTATAGTTTGGTTGGTTGATCGTCTGAGAGTCCACGCGATTTACACACACAATGCCATAGATGAGCAGCTAGGATCTCATATGTGCTATAGTACTCGTTTCCATCGCCTTTCGCCTTTGATTTGAGATTATTAATTTGATCAAGCGTGACCCGTAGCATCAATGTTGTTGACGCTGACTTGGGACGAGATGCGGCTTGTTGGTTTTCCGGTTGGGTGATCATTGATGGTGGTGGGTGGTATTCAACATGGTCGAACATTGGTGTCGGCGGGTCCCGGGCTCGAAGAAGGGTGCGGTCAATGAATGGTGGGACCGCGACCGATAAGACTCGAGCTATATCAGACCATGTGTTGATGAAATGAAGAGCCGATAGTCCATCAGATAATGTATGGTGGAGTCCACACCCTAAGGAAACACCACCACACTTGAAACGAGTAACCTAAGACAGAAAACATATTTTAAACACAATTTATACGCATAAACTCAAACATGCATTAATCAGTTGTACCTTGTATAAGCATATGCTTCACGTACTTGTACAATGCAAAAGATTAACATTTAATTATTGCTAGGTTATTAAGTCCGTAAAGTTGTATGTATACACAGGGAATTGGCCTTGTTCTAATTATTATTATTACGATAAGTGTGGATAAATAACAATTCACTTAAAATAATGAATGTGATTACCAAAAGAAGTTTTTAGTAGTTATTTTAGCATACTCACCGCGGTTCTGAGCGGGTGATAAGAAGCAATGTTTCCTTCCGTGGGTAAACCCACAGGTTTAGATGTATCAAATTATTCTACTCTAATAAAAAAGTAGATAAAAGAGATACGTGACAAGATAATATTTATTCTTATCAAAATTTTTCTGTTTTTTCTATCTTATTAAATAATTAAATTTATATTATTTTTTTAACTTTTTTTTAGATTAAAAACAGTTTTTTAATAAATTAAAAATAAGATCTTCTAAAAAAGAATTTTTTTCTAAAACATCAAACTTTCTTTAAAATATGAAATATTTTAAAATTGTTATTTTTAAAAAGTAAACTTTTTAAAAACCTAAAATAATTAAAATTAAAATTTACAATAAAAGATTTTTAAAAACAACATTTTGTAATACGGTTTGTTTTGAAACAAAATATTTGATTTTTTTTTTGGAAATTTTTTTTAAAAAGTTGTTATAATTGTTTTATTACTTATAATTTTTACTCATACGTAATTTTAATCATATCTTATTTTAAAATATCATTTTATACTTCATAAATTTTTATTATATTTAATCTTTTATTTATTCAACCCGCGTAATACACGAGTTTATTAAATCCAAATAAAGTAGTTTAGTTTTAACCATAAAAAAAGGTTACTTTATTATTGTTTATTATAGTAATAAATAAAAGAAAACTATGAACAATTTAACATGTAATAAATATAAACAAACCATCAAAATATAAAAACACTATCAATCACACCAAATAAAAAAAAAACTATTTGATGATATTTGCCAAGATTTATAAAAATATGACTTATATTTATCCAAACGAAATAATATTTAATTACCACACACATGCAAACAACGTTGGGTGGCAGCTTGTGAGAACCAAAATTGTCTTTTTATTTCTGTTTGTAAACGATATCCAAAACAAGTGAATTCACTATCACATGACCTAAGCAAAATTTTTAGTAAGAGTACCCTCTACTTTCAAAAGTTACATTTATGACCTTAAACTTTTGGACACATTAACAACCCACAATCTTATATCAATTCAAAACTTTACAATTCTTTCTGTATCAATTCATTTTACTTTCAAATGATAAACATTTAGAGTGAAATTAATTAATAAAATTTAAAACAATAACGAAATAATTTTATCAATCAAAACATGTAAGATTTTTAATTGTTTTATGACGATTTAAGTATAATTTTAAGTTTGCATTTGACCAACGTTTAACATCTCCATAACTAAATCTGAATTTACCGTGGTTATAACCTTTCATGTTTTATTTTTAATATTATTCTATTTATTTTCTTACACTTGATGGATAAGCATGTTAAAATGTCTTAAAACTTAAAAACAATCTCTTCAATGTGCTAGAAAGAGCTAACTAATATAATAAAGGGATTAATCCCAACTCAGAAAATGTTTGTAAACACTCACAACTTTGAATTTATTTTCCTATAACGATCATTTACTAACTAAGAGTTAACCGCCGTTAGTTTTTTTGATAAAATGGGGCCACCATTGAGCCATTTTTCAACTACGTCGCCGCTCAGTCTTCATCAAGTCCGTTTTTCGGTGTCTAGTCTCAGCATCACTTGAAATCTAGCTCGAATGAGTTAAGATGTTCATATGAGAAGGTGTAGTTTGACGGGTTTTAGGGTGCGAAAGTTTCAGATTGACGGACCAGATGGTTGATTTTAACTTTCAACTTAATGTTTTGGCTATATAAACAATCTATGTCATCGAAAAACTAACGCTTTTAACTCTCAGTTAGTAAGGGATCGTTGAAAGAAAATAAACTTAAAGTTGGAAGTGTCTGTAAATATTTTTTGAGTTGGGATTAATATCGGTAAATAAATAAAAATTAAAATTATTAAATTTCAATAATCCTATAATAAATAATAAATTTAAATAAATAAATACACATTAAAAGCTGTTTTGATGAGAAATAGTGTATATTCCTCTTACATGCATTACAAATAAGATGCTACAAGAAAGAGTGCAAATCAAGGGAAATTAAAAAAAATTTAAATTAAATTTAAGTCACTAATTATCCTATATATGAAAAGAAGAACTTGAGCAATAGTTAATTTCTTGAGTTGGTTGTTTGGCCACCAGAATTTCTAAATTTTGCATTTTATCCCCTTCCTTCTTTTAAATGGGTGTCTCCCCAGAGAGAAGGGGTATTTGTGTTGGTGTTGGGCGGTGTATCCCGACTGTTGTTGGTAGAGGCGATAACGCTGCCGGTGGTACATGCCGCCTTAGGTGGCGTCTGTTTCGCGGCGATGAACGCCGATCATCCGGTAGCTCTTTCTCCAACCGATGAGAGAGAGGTTTGGGACTCTTGTGGAGAGAGAGGGGAACCGCTGCTGCCTCCGTCGCCGTTGGCCGTTGCAAGAATTGTCGGTGTGCCAACTGGCCTCCGTTTGCTTGCTGTCCTACCGTCGCTACGGTATGTGCACGGTGGTGGTTAGGGTTTCTTTGAGGAAGGGGAACCCTAGCCGCCGTCATGGAAGGCACTACCGGTGTACCGTCCGGTGTCTGTTGGTGACGGCCCCGCCGCCGGTGTGTCTGCATGGTGGTGGTTGGGGTTTGTTTACCCAAATCGAAGGGTGGTTGGTTGGTATTCCCCTTTCCGTGACCCGAGTTATGGCGGTGGTTGTCCGCATCATCGCTACCGACCAGAGAAACTGAACCAATCTCCTATGACAACGATAAAAGCATCAATCCTGAATGGTTGGTATCACAATTCACAAAAGCGCCTATGCACAAGTGACTGAATTTTCTTCCATCCCCATCATTTATCAATAATTCATCATGTATAAGTCTACTTCTTATTTTCACCCAAAATTTGGTAGAAATTTATAGTTTATGATTTTGCTTTCAGTCATTGTTGATTCAAGGTAGTGGAATATTCAATTGTAGCCTCTGTAACCATACAAATCTCATGTATTACAGGGTGTTAATCGATAGCCGGCCTGCTTGGTGAGCCACGGGTTGGCCAATTCAGTTATTCAACGCAAACACTAACATATTGTTATTCATATATGGGGTCTTGGTTGCAAAAGGTTTTTATATTCTGATATTTAGCGTTGTATCTGCCGTCCCTTTTAATGTTTGATTGTGTATCTCTTCCATCGTCGATCCTTCTTTGTTTCTTATTTTTGGTTTTGCAGGTGTTTGGGGTTGTGCCGTTTTTAATTAATTAAGTTGAAAGGACAGGTATTGTTTGTTGCACTTTGCATTGGCTATTTGATGTAGACAAGACTAGAATAATGAGAGTTCAGTCGACACATAAAACTCATTTCTAGCTATCACAGTTGGAAAAAGAATTGAGGCAGGCTGATTTTGCTAATGAGCTAAAGATTGTATGTTTGGGCTCTTGGAAGAACTTCTGCATTTAGCAGGTACATTTTAATTTATTTTGTTTTCGCATATTAGCTCTTATACATGATCAGTTTGTTTCGTCTAATACTTTGCAGAGATATTGAAGGTTGGCGATTCCAGTCACATTAATAGGCGATGACTGGAACCTTATAAAAAAATAAGAAAAGCCAAGTTTCAGAAATCAAGGTATAGGTGAATTTGTTTTCTTTGGTTGAAGTTCAGTCTATTTGATGTCATATATATTCACTTTTGATCTGTCTTTATTTTTTTCCTTTGATTTCACTTTTTGCATTAGTTTGTTGTGGATTCTTTTTTTTTTCTTTTCCAAAAAGATTTTTAGCCTTTAAAATTTGTTGGTTTCATATATTATAAGCCCTTTTTAATGTTAGAACATCAGGTTCATATATCAGTTTTTTTACTTTGATAATAGTTCTAAATAATTTTGTAGTAGAAGAGTAGTAAATAATTGGATAATGGAGATCACAGGTACAAACATGCAGCAACAACTTGGATGCAGCAGACAAATGCATTCAGTGCATTAAATTTTTTAAGACAGTGATTTGTGTCGTTTTGGGTGATAACCTATGCATCAATATAGATTTTTTAACAGTTAATTGTATCACTGACGGGCCGCTGGCCCACCCAATCATCTCCGCTACTCGAGTACGTAACCCGATCATCTCCATTACTCAATATAGATGCATCAAAAAATTTATTTATGCCATGAATATTGACTTTATTTGTTTGACAAAAAGAGTTTAAGTGTACCTGAGGAAAATCTGTGACAAAGAAGACAAAATGAAAGCAGTTTAAGAAGTAGGCATAAGGTAAAAAAAATTTATGTCAAATTGTTTGGAGTCATTGTTATTTAAAGTGATAAAAACCGACCACAAATGCAAAAAAACATGTGATAATTTCTTTATCTTTATCAGATTTGTGCTTATGCTGGGTTCTCAAACATGTGTAAATTATGATGGGTTTGAGCACAAGTGAGAGGATTGGCAGCGTACAAATTGCTGTTTCAAAATTATCAGGTAGTTTCCGGTCGTTAGTTGATTGGATTTTCAACTGATTTTTGTTCCTTCAAAAACACTTTTAATTGCTTAAATGGCTCTTAAATAAGTATTTGGGAGTTTAAAACTTTAAGTTGTTACTTTAAAATAGACTTAGTCATTTAGAGAGTGAAAACCCATTTTGTTCAACTTGACCCATTTGATCCTTTTGACCCGTTCCATTTTAGACTATTGATAGACAGAGTGCACTAGACTTTAGAACCAAAAACCAAATATGGTATGCTTTTAAATTTAGTCGTTTGAATGGGTCGAAATTGGCACCAAGTGTACTTCAATAAAACACATAACAACTTAATAGTGAGGTATACTTTTAAAATTAGTGGTTTACAGGTTGAAAAAAGAGATGCAAATAAAGTAAAATTTTAATATCAGTCATTTAAGTGGATCGAAAATCACAGTCACAGCGAGTTTACTTCAATACGACCCGTTACAACTGAATAACATTGTATAATTTTACAGTTAGTCGTTTACACAGGTCGATATTGGTGCCAACTATACTTCAAGGCTACCCGTTACAGCTGAATAACAAAGTTACGCTAGACCCAGATGCAACCTTGCGTTCGATTATAAACAAAGAAGCTGTGTTCCACATTCAGGTACAGAAAAACAGTAGAACAGGAATGTTGTGTTGTACAGTTAAGCACATGGAGGTAAACACGCAGTATACATCATCAACAACCACACTGGTGCCAACAACTCCATCGACATCTTAGGCAACGAAGAGGCGTGAACCAAGCCAATAAAAAAAACGAGCACTCTTCCGCGAAGAAAGTAAGAAAAAAACCAAAATAAATGCATACAGAAATACACCTTAAATAACTACTTCCTAACTGCCTTCTTTTCTAAAAAAACAGGCGCAACAACCAGAAAGAAACCGAATGATGGGTAAAAAGGATCATAAAAAACCTTTTGAAGTTGCCGGTATATATCTGTGCTACCTTTTGTAAACCTATGGCAACTAGAACATACCAACAGCCTGCACAAACAACACCACCTTTTGCAGAGAAAACCGTCTTTTGCAGACAAAACCGCCTTTTGTAGTCAACAATCTGTCAGATCATGCCACCGTAAAAATGGCCAGGGAGTAACTTTTGTATAAAACACAGCATGATCACAAAGTTGGTACCCGATGAACTAAAACCTTTGTATGTAATCGGGTCGTATGTACGCACAAGTAAAGCCGTAATCAAATTTCGCGCAACGCGCGTACTGGATTTCACCTTGTTTGATTAAAATCGAAAGATTTATGGTTTAAAATGATGTTAAAAAGAGTCTCACACAAGTACAAATTTATATTTTTTATTTAAAAAAGTTAAAAACATAAAAATTAACCAAATGAAGAGCTTAGATTTAATTTTTATTTGATTTTTTATTTACATTTAAAATCTTTGCACATCTATCTATCTATAATAATAAAATAAGTTTTTTTTGGTGACACATGACGTCATTATAGAGCTTCTAAATCTTATTTTTTCGTTTTTCTCTCTTAATTAATAATTACATTAACTACTAATAATTTTATTTAATTCATTTTAAGATTATTTTTTTATAAATAAAGAAAATAGATCTTTCTATAAATGTATTTTTTAAAATAAATATTTTTTTATAAAATAAACTTTTTTTTTATAAAACATCAAATTTTTTAGAAATAAGAAGTATTTTTAACCTTGTGTTTTTAAAAAATAAATTTGTTTTATGACAAAGAAATGATTAAAATTCAAACTTTTCATAAGAAAATTTTTAAAAATAGCATTTTTAAAAATATTTTATTTTAAAACAAAATGTTTAAAAAATACTTTGAAAAATGAAAAATATGAAATAATAAACGTACAAAAAACGATATCATTCTTTTATTATTTAAAATCATTACTCGTATTTAATTTCAATAATATAATATCTCAAGATATTATTTTATAATTTATAAATTTTTGTTATTAATTATTTGATATTTACTTAAGCAACCCCGTATAATACACGACATACTAATCTTTTGCTACAATAAACAAAACTTTAGGGATTTTTATGAATATCAGAAAGAACTATATCAACCGACGTACCTGTGTAATAAACAGTGGATACGAAGAAATCTCGCCGGAATAATCCACCGCCGGCGCCAACCGCCGTAGCTCCGGCGACGGCGTAATCTCACCAAAATCACCAACACAACAATCAGCCTCTGCTTCCACGAACAAAACGCCCTCACCGTTGCAGTTAATTTCAATCCTGCCATCGTCGTCTTTACCCAACCTTCCGGCCATCGGAAAAAACGCCACAAGAACTCCGGCGAGAGCCTCCGTCAACACCCCCGGATCAAAGAAATCCGAACACCCATTTGGTCTGTAAAAGTAAACTGTTATTATGTGGATCCGACCCACGACTAGATCGAGATTGGAGCACCATAGACGGTTGATTGGCGTTGGTTTTGATGGTTTCACCATTGATGATTTCTTCACTGTTAACTTCATGATTTTCTGACCACTGTTTGAGATTTTGTGGTGACCCTTTGTGGGAAATGAGGGATTGGAGGTGGGTTTGATGTTGGTTTTGTGAAAGGTGAATCAGAAGGGTGAGTTTCAGGAGGTGATGTGGGAGATGACAACACGTACACGAGGAGAAGTGTTAGTGATGGCTAAGGGCGGTGTGTATAGAATGGTTGGATTTATAGGGAGGGTTGAAATATGAAGACATGTTTGATATTGTTGGAAGACTTTTGGTTTTCTGTAAGAGGATGTACATGACATTCAACATGGTAAATTAAGATTATGTTATACGTCACATACAGCGGCGGAGCTTGAACTATATCGTATGGGGGCGGGGGCGAAATTAATTTTTTTTAGGGGGGGCGAACTTGATATTTATATAAAAATTTACACTACCTGGCAAAAAATTTACACTATCGGACTAAAATTTAACACTACTGGCGAAAAAAACAGGGGGGGCGGCCGCCCCCCCCCCCCCCCCCCCCCCCCCCCGGGGCCCTAGCGAAGCTTCTCCTATGGTCACATAGAATGCTATGGACCAATGATCCTTAGCCCAACTAGTTAAGGTAATGTGCTCATGACATGTAAATATTGGGAGGTCACGGGTTCAAGTCTCATTCTGAACAAAAATGCTTAGGGTTGAGCCATGGGGTTTTCTCAGCAATGGGTTTCCTCCTAAGGGGGTTGGGGGTGCGGTCTCGGCTGGAAAACGAATAGGTGGGCCCGATTAAGATAACACCTATTCTCCGAAGCAGGGTCGCACATTTGCCGTTCAAAAAAAAAAAAAAAAAAAAAAAAAACATAGAATGCTATGGTCTTTTCCAACATGGTGTGGTGACGGACTAATGGTCACATCACTCATTTAGGGACCTTATGCGTCGCGTGCAGTTCTATACACCACGTATGACTTTTTCTAATACATTATACTGGTTGTCACATTAGTTATTTTTAGAGACTATATGTGACATATAACATTGTATGTGATATATATTTGATGGCTATACGCCACATATAGTGTTATACGTCATGTATATGTGCCATCCATATGACACTTAAAGCCTATATGTGGGATTCTATACACAATGTAAATACCTCGATTTTTCTTGATTCTATTTGTTCAAGTTATTTTTTCAATTTCTTCTAAATTCAATCATATTCGTTCGTTAATGATATCGGTCCGGGACAAAAACTATTCCTTTGATGAATATTGTGACAAGTATTATAATGTTTCGTACGTGATATAAAACAATTTAGGAGGAGTCCGGCTCTCAAGACAGGACTACCGGATCTAAATCAGGCAAAAGAATACACTTTTTCTTTTATTTATTTTTAGTTTAACTAAATAATAAAGACACAATTGTTTTAGGAGTACATTTCGGGCAGTGAACCTTCTAACGTGCATCAAAGCAACGAGGAGTTCGTATTTCATGGTGAACCATTTTACCTCAAACAAATCAATCAAGAGTTCGTCTTTGGCACTAAAACTTCTTATCTACAACAAAGAAACTAGGAGTTAGTATTTGGCGATCCAGCTTCCTACCTACAACAAAGCAATCAAAAATTCATGCCTAGTTATGAATATCCTAACACGAAAGTGGTGTATGAAACTAATAAGGTATGACATTTCTTTAGTATGTCTTCTTAGGTTTCAATAAGTCTAACCATAGGGGATGAGTTAATGGTTACATCATAGTTACTAGATGATCGAAGAAAAAAAGGGCCAAGTCTTGAAGGTATGGTTTATGTGATCTTGGTGGCGAACACAAGAGTACATCCATTATTACCAAACTAAAATTAGGTTGTCCTTTTAAATTGGTAGAAATATAAGACAATAAGGATCATGTTTGGAAGATCCATTATTACCAAACCAAAATTAGGTTGTCCTTTTAAATTGGTAGAAATATAAGACAATAAGGATCATGTTTGGAAGTTAGAGGTGAGGAATCATAATCATATCCATACTCTTACGCAACATTTGAAGGGACACCTATTTATAAGGAAGTTTCCTCAAAATTAATACAAATTTGATGGAGCAGCTGACGTAACAAAATATGAAGTCTCATAACATACCATCGACAATAAGAACAGAGCCCCAACAACATATTCATCACCAAAGACGCATACAATACCCTACAGAAGATAAGGATTGAAAAGAAAGTTTAAGTACACATGGGCGGTGCTTATGTGAGTCTCCCACGCTAGAAATTTACAACTATTACTACAATTGTGTTTATAAAAATCAAGCGAAAAGTGAGAAAGTAATTTTTCTTACATACATACATATATATACATTTTTTAAAGTGAGTTGCCTATGCCTATGTATATAAAAACTAGTCGGAAGGCTATACAGAGATGCATGTATCAACATAGGTTGACATAAACCACAACTCTAGCTAATATACAACCAATAGAGTCGGGAGTGAGCATGCAAACTTAAATAGATATCTTAAATAAGCTAACAGCTTGTTGGATAGACTGTTGGAGTTTGTAGTTCAAATGGTAAATACACATGAGATAAATTTAACGAAAAGTCTTGAAACAAGCAGTATCAAGACAATGAGTCATCACACACTACCATTGTTTGGTTACCTACGAGGTAAGGTTCCCACAAAGCTCTTAATTTGTTAGTAGTTGAGAAGACTAAGTCACAAGTGATGCGGTCAACGAAAGTAACATATGACTGTTGTTTTTTCACGAGTTGTGGCTTACCAAATTCTTGTTGGTTGGATGATGGGTTGGTAATTATTCAATGTTAATGCTTTATTGACATGTTTGGTAGTTTTAGTTAATGTAAATAGGAGTTACTTTGTATTCTTGTGTGGTTGTAGGTTAAACAAACATAATAAACACATTGTTGTTTCAAGAGTACGTTTTGGACGGTGAACCTTCTTACCTACAACAAAGCAACCATGAGTTCGTATTTTACAGTGAACCATCTTACCTAAGAAAATATCCACGAGTTCATCTTTGGCACTGAAACTTCTTACCTGCAACAAAGAAATCAAGAGTTTAACTTTGACGTGAACCTACTTTCCTTCAACAAAGCAACCAGGATTTCATGTTTGGCGATCAAGCTTCCTGCTTGTAACGAAGCAATAAGGAATTTGTGTCAGGTGATGAATATCCTAATACGAAAGTGGTGAATGAAACTAATTTGGAATGGTATTTCTTTGGTATGTCTTGTAACACCCGGCCTCTCGTACCACCAATATTGTCCGCTTTGCCCACGAGGAGCTCACGGATTTGATTTTGGTTGCCCGGGTGAAAAATTACCATGGAGGTCACCCATCCTTGGATTACTCCCATGTGAGAGCGCTTAACTGTGAAGTTCTCATCTCATCCAAAACTAATACGCCCAAAAGGCGTTGATGATATTAGAGACCAGACATTACTTATGAACAAGGAAACTCTCCTGTTCACGGCCGATGTGAGATTATGTAGGGTGTCACATGTCTTTTTAGGTTTATATAAGAAAAAAGAAGGTAAATAAATTATTTGTTTTCTGTAAAAAATGCTATGGTAATTTTTAGTTTAACCTTTTAAAATCACATATGACATGAGGTTAATACTAGCCCCTAAGTCAGTCAAAGCATTGCTAAAAAAGAAATCTCCTTTTATGCAAGATATAGTAAAGCTTCCTTGATCAGTCACCTTTTGAGGTAGTTTATTTTGAAGAACTGCTAAGCATTCACATTCAAACCTAAATTTAAATACACTTATAGGTTCTTTTTTGTTTGACAACATCCCTTCAGGAATCTCGCATAGTTTGGCATCTGAGCAAAAGCTTCCAATTATGGCAGGTTAATGTGAAGCTGCTTGAACATCCCCATGAATTTGTCATAGTGCGCCTGCTTGAACATCCCCATGAATTTGTCATAGTGCGCCTCCATTCGTTGTTGCGTTAAACAACAAGGATACGGAAGTGGCTGTACATACGAAGGTGGTGGCACATATTTGTTCACTTGATCTTCTTCTATAACCATTTCGTTTTGCCTTTCGCTTGTATTACTTGGTGTTTTGGTTTTGTCTTCTTCTACGATTGGTTATAATGCAGGTGTAGCATCGTTGGTGATTCGACCACCTTTAATGATGCTTTGTTGCTTGTGATGTCAACTACATGTTTTCGAAATCTTTTCTCGTTTCTTTTGTCATATTTCTTGATGTACTCATTCATGGTTTGTGTGGTTATTAGCGATTGTTGTAGTATATCTTCTATGGTAGATCGTATACGGTCTTGGCCAATGTTGTTTGTTCCTTGGTATTGTAGTTTTTGATGTTGGTAAGGTGGTCTTCTATTGAACCCAACAAATTATTGGTTGTTGCCATCTTCCCTGTAGGTTGAGTTTTTTCTTCAATTTGAGTTGTTGTATTATGAATTGCTTAGACCTCCTATGTAGTTAACATCTTTCACTATCATAAGGATTAATGGACATTCATTAGTTTTGTGAGGATCGTAGCACATATTGCAAAGAGTTTAAGCCTTCTTCCGTTCTGTTTGTAATTTTTCAAATCATTTGGTAAGTGCCTCTAATTATGTTGCAACTAGGGTTTAAGAGCCTACTTGAAGAATCCCCCTAGAATTTGTCTTTTTTCTTAAGGGGTTGCAAGAAAAACTCTCCTAGCTGTTTTTTGAGTGGCTATAGTTCTTTTGTTGGCATTCACTTTTGAAATCTCCTTCCGCACTTTGATCAACAACTTGTTTATGCGCTACATTAATTCCATCGTATATTGTTAGACACTACATCCACAGGTCTAGTCCTTGACGTGGGTATCTTCGAATAAGACCTGTGTATCTCTCCATTATACGTGTAATGATTCATCATCATCTTGGCTGAAGCTAGTGATGTTGCTTCTTAATTTGACAGTGCGGTCGGGTGGAAAATATTTTAATAAGAACTGTCCACCCGTGTGGTGATAGAATCTATGTCTCGGCCTTAAAGTGAGAATGTAAAAAGTCTTAGCCTAATGGGATCATCTGAATACTTATTGGTTTTGAAAGTTTCAAAGATACAAAAGAATCTAGTGATATGAGCGTTTGGATCTTCATCTTGCAATTTGTGAAACTTAACAGAGTCTTTTTACATACGAGGGACTGATTATGTAACTTACTAATAATATGTTTGTGTAATTAACTATATTATTTATCTAAATACTCAGAATAAAAAACATTTAAAACCAACCCACCCTGATCTTGGACGTTAACCTAAAACTACCCCAATTCTCATGTTCAGACAATCGCTGCCACCAGTAGCACACAATTCTTCCGCCATCGCATCAATCGCCTCACCTAAGGCCCGTATGGAAACCAAGCATAATGTAACATCCTAAGTTTATGGATTATATATTAATATGATAAAACACATATATAGAGAATTATAAAATGCCAATTTATATTTTAGGAGTTCTGGGAGTAACGCTCTAAGTAGTGGTAGAACTTGTAATATGTAAAGGGGCCAAAAGTCCCATACATTTTTTTCTATCGCTATATCAAAAGGGGGCGGACTTAATACATTTAAAATTTTATGATGAAACACACATAAATTTTCACTTTTGAGAGAAAAACATCATCCCCTTTAAAAGCTCCGCCCATGGCTCCGAGAAACTATCTTGTTTTCTTTATAAAGGTGCAGTTTGTTTTTTCAGAGGTAAAATGTTTATAGTGTAGACGCTAGTGGTGATGGTGGTGGATGGTGGTAGACGGTGGTGGTGGGGGATGGTGGTGGATGGTGGTGCTGGTGGTGGGTGGTGGTGGTGTTTAACTCTTTATAGACCTTAGAAGTGACCGGGCCAAATTTGCACCAATAAGAGTTTGCGCATACATTTTTAATGAAACATTTTCAAAAAAACAAACAGTTCGAAGATGACAATGTTTGCGTGTGGTCTGCGCCGCGCAGACAAAAAAACCTGTGTATTGTAATAAAAATAGAAGGGCCTTTGTGTAATATTGTACATAAAATCAATTTGCGTTTATTTGGTATGTGGTAATAAATGGACAAGTGAATGAAATGAATAAAGGAATAAAAAGGAACACCACCATTTCATTGTCTTATTTGGTTACTCGATAAAAATAGAATGGATTATTATTTTATGTTGTTTGTTAAGCAGAAAAAGACAAGTTGGTTTGTTAGATACAATAATCTTATATGTCCCCATGTGAAGCAAGCAAGGTGCAAATATTTCAGCTTGAGGTAGGCATGTTACTACCTGTAGGACCGTTGAAGGGAGGTCAATACAACCAGTCTCACAATGAGGAGAATGTTAAAACACTTAACAGATTAAATACGAAACTGGAATAATATTATGATACTAAGAAACACAAGCAAATAATAAGACAGAACAAAGAACAACAACTAAATATGATTTTTCAAGGAATAAGTATATTACTCTCAAGTTCTTTTACAAGTATTAAAAGCATAAATATAAGATATAAGGACCTGAGATACTTTATACTACATCCTACAGCCGTCCATACTTTAAAGGCTAGCTGGAAACACTAATCTAGACAACAAGATCAATGTAAAGTCAAAAGGCAGATTGCCTTTTGACTAGTGACTATGACATGCCATAGCTCATATCCTAATATATTAAAAAAAAGATAAAAGTACATAAAATAGAAAGTTACAGACTCAAAACCATAATCTACAGTTTGCAAAAGCATGGACCTTTTCACCAACTTATGCAAGTTGGTGAGTCTTCAGAGTGGCAGCAGAAAGTTGGTCAGTTTTCTGAAAAAATAGATCAGAGAAAGCATGTTTTCTCTGTTCTCGGAAAAAATCAGTCTTCAGTCTTGATGGCTTCGAAAGACTTTGTCTTCTAAGCTTCGAAAAACTTCATCTTTGGCTTTGGAAGATTTGGTCTTTGGCTTCGGAAGATTTTACACTTAGAATAATTTTGTGTGCAGAGTGTAAAAATTTTGAAGCAACTTCTACAATATACAAAGTGCATGCATGCAGGAAGCATTTTGATTGTTTTGAGTGCATCAGCCTTCCTAGAAACCTTACACTATCTTTTATTCGACTTTACAATTTTAGATGTGCACTTGAGTGCTTCATCTGTATATTGTGTGATGCATCTAACGATATCGTGTAGCCATACATGTTTTGTTATCAATACTTTAGAACAATAAGTTTAACGTGTTACAAAATATGATTTTTTTATGAGCATAAATGTTATAATTAGGGTTTTTGCTATCAAATTCCTCCATGTTAGAGTTAAGGACTTGGGTAAAAGGTCAGAGTGGCAATCAAAATGTGTATGAAAAAGCTGGGTTAAAATCAAGGTTGGGTGGGACATTGTGCCTTCGGACGGAAAGGCCCAACCCGTGGAAACGAAGAAAAACTAAAATGACATCATGTAAAACAAGGTAAAACTGAAGAACATGAGAAAATCTGATGTATCACATATGAAAAAAATAAGAAAACAGGACGATTTGCAAGTGGCTTTAGTGCTAGGAGTAGATAACACTGGTTCAAAACAATGTTGATGGGGGATACGATATCAATTTTCTATCATGATCTAGTTACAATCATGAGCAGGACTGAAAACGAGCTGAGCAAGGGTGGCTTGAGTTTGACTTGTTTAAATATCAAGACAAGCCGAGTCTGCTTGTTTATCATAACGAGCCGAAAATATGAGCCCAAGTTTGGCTCGTTTATATACGAATCAAGCCTAGTTGGCTTGTGAGTCAACTTGTTTATTTTGAGATAAGTTAGTTTTGTTTTTTAATAAATATTCATATGTATAAAAATAAAATGAAATATTGTTTATATTTATTTATTTTAATAAATTAAAACAATGATACGAGATTGTTAGTTTACAGATATTATCATTCTTTATATTTTTTACTTAAGTTTCTTTTTATTATGTAATATAAAAAATTTCATAAGTTTATGATCTATTTAAATAATATGAAATAAATTAGGTTTATAATTTATAATATCTATAATTTAGCCTTTAATTTTAACAAGTGACGAGCGAGTCACGACCCGTGCTAACCTTGGCTCAGGCTCGGTTCATTTACAAACCGAGCCAAGTCGGCTTGGCTCGTTTATAAACCAAAGCTACTTCGAACGTGTTATTTTCAAGTGAGTTTCAAACGAGTTACAAGCCGCAGACTTTTAAACAACCTTTACACTCAAATTAATCACGTCCAACTTGTGAAATTATGTTTACGTAATGGTGAACATACATTGCCACTATTTTTTTTGTTTATGAATTTAAAATACTTACATTATGTCCGGCTGAATGGATGGCAAGATAGCATCTGCAGCCATATTATTATATTAATCAAAGTGACGACGAACAGCCCTTATCCTTAAGCACCATGGGGGCAACCGAATGCCCATCATCTTCTCTTATCTCCTTTGTTACATTAAATTCAAAAACCTAAAATTCACATTTTAGTCATCTTTGTTTTTTTATTTCTAAACACGCTCTCTATGTTACACATACTTTTGTTATTAAAATTATTGTACATAGGATTTAATAAACACCTTCAAAAACATGTTATTTATAACTAAGAGCATTCACATCCCACACTCAATATATTTATTAGTGTGCTATTTATATTATAGAAAATGATTTTAAGTTGTTGTGAGTGAAATATAAAGAAACATGTTACTGTTCATCTTTATATTTGATAAAACAGTATTTATCTCTATTAATTTTTTAATATATTTTTAAAGTGGTTGTGGACAGAGAAAAAAGGTAATGATAAAGATATTAAAAAATATTATTTAATTGAAACGTAAAGAGAAAAATTAGTGATTTTAGTGTAATTATAGAGATGGAGATAAAAAATAAGATGTGAATGCTAGCTCTAAGTAATTGAGTGAAAGATCTCCTGAAGTTTTCTTTTTTACTTATTGGGTCACTCTATAAAATGTAGTTATAACAAATTTATATTTTTTATATATGTTAATCGATATACACAACCTAAAAAGGGGGTAATATTTTGTTCCATGAGTGTATACACGAGCACCCAATCTACACATCCTTAAAGACAACCCTTTTTTTCCCGAGAAACAATATTTTGCATTAAGTAAATGTGTTATTTTTAGGTTAGTTATTTATGTAACTAACTTCAAATTTCACTTTATATCATGAGCAGAACAAGTTAGAGATAAATTGTAGAATTCCAAAAAAGATTTCAACATGTGGTTCACATCGATGATAAAATGTTTAAAGTTTAATCAGACGAAAAGATATATACCAAACATACGTGGTCTTCCTTCATACATGATGCCTAGGGTGCCTAAGTATGACGTAGGCTTTTTGACTTTCGTGGTGATTATATGTGTATGAATTCTTTCATGAGAAGTAAAAGGGGTACTAAAATCATCAATTATCTGTGATGAACGTCAACAAACATTAGGAAAGCTATCAAATAAATATATGGTGATTAAAATCAACAAACATTAAAGAAAACTACTAAGGGAATATACTTAATAAAAAAATAATATGTATTTACATGCAGGTAAGATTAACAATTACAACGTATAAGAACAGGCTGGAGCGAGGAAAAAAAAGGTTTAATTTGCCATATTTTAATTCAGTATCATAACATAATATATATATAAAAAAAACATGTTTAGAGTGAAGCAAAAAAGATTGAATTTGCCACATTTTAATTTATTAACATAACATACTATATATTCACTAGCTAAGCTAGTAACATGTGTATTACACGTTTTAAATAAATAAAATATCAAATAAAATGAAAATTTATAAATTATAAAAAAATATTTTAATATAATATTTGATTGAAATATTCCTTATTATTAATTAATGTGATGATTTTATAGGATAAAGAATGGAAAAAATTATGATGAGGATGAATGTATTGAACCCGGGTGATTTTTGTAACCTAAGAAAGCTATTATCACTAAATCAATTGCTCCCGGTTTCAATACCTTTGATTTCTAGATTTTAAAATGATGTTAAATAATTAAAAAATAATAAAAGTTCCAATAAGTGTAAGTATAATATGCCTTAGGAGAAAAAAACAAATGTTAAACATTATTTATTATGATAAACTATTAACTCAACTAGTGTCATATATCAGGCCACGTTGTCATTTTAAGTTATAGTTAAAGTGATAAAACTGTGATCCACAATAAATGTTAATTTTTTTTAAAAAAAATATAGCAAGACTATATTCGAATTAAAAATATTAAAATGATCTATTTAATAGTATAATATGTATATAAATTTAACATCATATAAATAAGTTAAGAAGATTTAAAAAAAATGATGTTTTCTTAAAAAGGGATGGAAGTTTTGAAAACAAGGAGTGTAACATTTCTAAAAATCCTATATATTTTATTTATACTATTATTTTATATGATGCGTACTTAACTTAGTTTAAGATATAAAATAAGAAATGATCCTACGATATTATGATAATCAAATTAGGATAGCCACAATTTGAACCATTTCACGATATTTATATGAACCTTAATAATTTTAAGGCACTAATATGTATTACAACTTAATATTTCACTAAGTTTTATCGAACTATCAAGCATTGGTGATTTAACCGATGCGAGTTCTCAAGAATGCCGGTCATATTTCACAAATTACGACACGATATCAACATCAAATACCAAACTCAGTCAATATTTTATGACAACAATGAATGATCTAAATGAGCATGGAATAAAGATTTACACTTATATTTACTTATACGAATATAAATATAAGTCCATCACCCTTGCATTTAAAACACCAATAACACACCGATTACTAACTTGTACTAGTCGAATTAATTTACAAGGTTAAGATCAGATAATATTACTAGAACCCTCAAATGGATTGCAAACATATATAAATTTAACTTGTAGGTTTTATAATGAAATTATTTTAAAATTAACGCAATTCTATTTTTACGTTGACATAAATGAGATAGTTAAGTTAATTAACTAATAAAATAGCCTAATTTTAACATTTTATAGCTACAAATCATCAATATATATGAAAGTCATCATCATCTTTTATCAAAAATTAGCTCCCATCTCTTTACAAATCTTATGAACATACCACTCATCCATACCCATACTTATGATGAGTTGATTTAGTTGATTTCAAGGCTTAAACAAGGGTAAAGGGGACCCCTTTTTGTGGCCATATTCCAGCTTATATGTAGCCCTCAAACATCCCTATATTCATTATTAATGCACCTTAAAATCATGCATTAAAGCAACACGTACCCTTCTACCACCAACACTCCCCCTATAACTCATCATCTCCCATCCTATTAAAACCCACTACTCCCCACCCATTTTTCCTTCAAAACCCACGACATCAATAGGGCACTAAGCTGCCATCTCAAATTCAAACCCAACAATACATACACGCACTTAGTTCAAGCTTCATTCCAATGTACTCTCAAACTCAAGTGTTCAACCTCTTGTTATTAGGTAACCTTATATTTAATTTTCTAAAACTTAAATGGGTTTTTTCACATGCATATATAACATAAAATGTTACGCATCACACACACTAGTAATCAAAAAATAATCATGTAATTGCTTGATTTATAAAACAGATTCTATTAGAAAATTTCCTTAACTATAAAAGGTCATAACTTGGTCAAAACAAAATCAAAATGAACAATTCTTGAATTAAGTTCAAAGAAAGAAATTTCCAACCATAGTAAGTTCATAATTTTTCATTAATATTTAGACTCTCAAAAGCTAAGCACAAGATGAAATGTCAAACCTGGATTAGATTTTTTGGCAGAATACTTAGGTCGACTTTGGGAGGCCATAACTCCTTCAATTTTTACCCAATTGACTTAATTATTTTCTGAAAGTTAGTGTTATGAGTTAGCTTTAAAATCCAAGTGGTGTAACGTAAAATGATTAAAATTTCCACCCTCAAGTAACTGAAATATTTTTAAAACTTCAGAATACTGCTGCACATACTTTTAAAAGAATACAATTAATTTTGGACTACTAAATGAAGTCAATAAAATGTTACATTTATTTTTATAGTAAGTTAAAACTCATATATAAGTATATTAAATATTCCGTATTTTATTTAATACATTTTGTTAATTAAAACCTTAGCGCAAAATGACTTGCAAAAATGCAGAAATCAAGCAATCAAACTATAAATCACAAAATGTTGTATAATCACGGATGAACTTATGACAAAATATACTTATTTCATAATATGCATATATGTTTATACACTTATTTGTAAATATTAAGTTCATAATCGAATTTTACTAACGGTTCGTAAAACGTACAAAACTATAAATTTGGATAAGTTTACTTTCAAACAATAATTTAAAACTAAAACTTATTTTATGTAACACTCGACTCGTCACTTCATTTAACGATTTATTAATGGGAACGTAAACCTTATTTGCCCACCACATATATATGTAGGAACTGCTTCGGTTTAAGCGCAATCCATCTTGTTTCACCTGTCCATATCAGAACCATCAATCTGTGAGTTCTGTAGCCCCTTTTACTTTTATTAGTATCGGGGGAGAAACATGTTACTTAACGACTTTACATGAATCATTGCTATTATGTATTTGCTTATACAGATTTTGGTGATGTATGTTATTTATTGGGTTTGACTTACAAAGACTTTATTAACTTACACAACTATTTAACTCCGGGTTGGAGCCGTAGGTTTAATATATATAATACTATAGGGATTGACAATCTCCATTTTCTCGACTGATTGGAACGCGTAAATCCACAGTCAGCTATATTGAATGATAATTAACACGCAAACTATAACTTGACTTTTATTTCCGTATTTGGAATAAGTATCTGACGAGGCATGCAGTCAAAGACTTAGTTGTCGACTCATAAATGCATTTCTCCATACTTGTGTTATGGCTACTTTACATGATAAGTTTTTGATTCATACTTGACTACTTGCTTCACAACTACTTATCAAGTCTCAAAATCTACAAGCTCACCAACATTATCGTTGACCTATTTTTAACATGTTTTTCAAGAAACAACCAAGGTTAGTGTTTTGGACTTCACTTAAGTATGGCACGACTATGGCACAACATAAGACTATTTTGTATAAGCTTAGGATGTTAGGCTCGTAATCTTGAATCTTTAAAAGCTTGTACCCTAATATTTTGTTTCCTAAGTACCACATGTTCAAAATATCAGATTACGTCACCTCCTTGCGATTCCGCCGCCGGCGAGGGGTGTGACAAGGAGAAAATTGTTACATTAGTGGTATAACACGGTATAAAATTTAGTTACACTACACAATTATGGTGCAAGTATTCATTATATTAGTGTTAAAAAATTGATCGCAATAAAGATGGATTAACAACCGTTATTTCCTCGTATACTTTATATAAGTAATTTTATCTTTTTCGTAGTCGTGATGTTTAGACACTTGAAATTGTAATTTTTTTTCATTACAAACAAGTAAGGTTATTAAGAATGATGATTCGTAACATTTAACTTAATATTTTAAAACCAGACCTATAGTTAGAACATGATTCATCAAATTCCAAAAATCCAAAATCGGGCCAGTTTTATTTTAAATTAATAACATAATAATTGTTATAAGTACAAACTATTTTAGGCACAACCCAATGTTTATAGGCTTTAGGGTTTGAGATTGTATATAAATATACGATGTATGTATTATTTGAGATAACCCTAATAAATAAAATTAGTTTCCCCTCTCTATCATTTCTCTTGTTTTTCTCTAATTTACAACAAAATATCGGCACCAAAGTGCTCTCCTAAAAATCTCCAATCCCGTTACGCATACGGTGTCTCTAATCATTATCGTCTACAAATCCATCGCGCCTGCTTTTTCTTTGATTGGTCCAATTGAAGACTAGACTCTTGCTATAATTTTTTTTATGAAAATCTTTGAAACTTCTTATTTTTGTTGTGTTGACATTGTCGCACAAACTAGCACCATGAGACTAGCATTTCCAATTAAATATTCGGGTTCAATCCTTTTTGATTTTCGATTCAACCTCCACCACAGTCCTATCGTGAGATATCACGTTTGCGGGGCGACATCTTCAAGATGTTCATTCGTGCTGTTGCAACTCTCAGTCTCACTCCCATTCGACAGCCTCCGTATCACCCATAGTCGCTGATAGAACCACAATGAAGGCCTCATTGTGGGTTATAGCTTATTTCCCATTTTTAAATTAGGCAAATAACCGATTAATGTTTATTAAATTAAATTATAGAGTAAATTACATAGGCAGTCCCTTTGTTTTCATCAAAATTTTGGATTTGGTCTCTAAAGTTTAGAAATTACGTATATGGTCCTTAAAATTCTATTTTACCCTTAGGACTATCTATATAATTTATTTTTTAAAGTTGTCAAAATGATTTTATATATATAATTTGTGACATCCGGTAATTTTCCGTTACCAAACTCCGTTAGTTCCGTTAGGAATACACGTGTCGTGAGCACACACTAGTTGTCGTTGAACGTTGGTGACTTAATAACAATGATTTATGATATACAATAATAATCTAATTAATAATGTTGATTATTAGTTCATGGTTATGTGATTTATGGATTTTAAGTATTATTTGTAAATTTTACTTGATAACGTGACAACGTGTTATATATATTTCATGTGTTGTGTGACTTATTGTAAATGTTTATGATTATTATTATTGATTAATAATGTTTATATTTTGTAGTTAAAATCTTTTAAAAAGTGTTAAAAAGATTAGTTTTTATAAAATATAAACAATGGGGTTTATTTTGTAATTGGAATAAAACTAAAAGTTACCATATTTAAACAAAATTAAACCCTAATCCCCCTCCCACACCCCCTTGCGGCCGAAACCCATCCCAAACCCCTTCACCATTCGAATTTTGAGCAAGAACAAGCACCAAACATCGATTTTGATTAGTTCCAAGGGATTACAACGTGTTAGCAAGTTCAATTATTGATTTCTACACGTTTAAAGGTAGGTTTTATCATGTTTTTCATAGTTTTGATTCATGATGAACCATAATTTGAAATTGGTGATGAAAATATGAAATTGATGATTGTTAGATGTTAATATGATGTTAGTTAGGTTGCATGAACGTTAGATTATGTTGATTATGCAAGAAATCCATGAATTGATCATGTAGTTCATATATTGCCTTAGAAGGAAACTTTTTGTTCTTGGAATTCATGATTTGATGATGGTATGATGTTAGATACAATGCTTGGATGTTAGTCTACTTGGATTATGCAAAAAACTTCATGAAATTGATGTGTTGATCATAACTTATATAAGTGGAAACTTTTATGCATGATGATTGGGAATTTTGATGAGTTAGTGATGATTTTCATGTTAGAATGTATGTTATGAACTTGATTATTATGTTAAAATGTCTTTATAAAAAAATATTTGATTTCTAAATCTTGCTTTCAAAACCATTTCATTTTCAAGCTTTTTTACCTAGTATTTAATATTAAAATTAATTCCTTTTAAACCTCTTTTAAAATCGTTTGCTTTTGTAAACATTTATAAATTGTTCTTATTCAAAGTTCTTTTTTAAATATTTTTAAAATCTATTTAAACATTTAAAAAAAAAAACGAGTGTTTCTAAAAAAATTTCTTCTGCTTGGTTATTAAAACTTTTTTTTTTTTTTTTTTAAAAAACCATTCCATTTTTAATCTTTATTTAAACTGTTTGATTTTAATATGCACATTTAATAAACCTGATGGTTTTAAGAAAACATTTCAAAAAAGTAAACATTTTTAAGAACGACGCACTGAACGATTTTACAAATGAAATATATAAACATATGGCTTAAAAAAGGTTTAGACACAAGGATTTTTAAAAGAGACTTTTAAATATAAAATGGTTTAAATAACTTTAAAAAATAAATGATTTTAAAAGTAACATTAAAAAATGAACAGCATTAATAAAAATGTTTAAAAATGCTGATAGTTTTTAAGAAAATGTTTAAACATAACAAAAGGTTTACAAAATACAGTTAAAAAACCAAACATTTTCATAACGATGTCTTAAAATACATTTCTATTTCTAAAGTTTAAATATATTTTATTACATAATAAACAAAATAATAATGAGATAATAAAAATAAAAATAAAAATAAAAATAACTTAAAGAAGTTATATATGTTAATTTAATATATCATTGTACATATTTAAAAACTTAATTACATAGATATTATTTAGGGTAAAGTTGTCTTTTTAATAACTTTAGTACCACTAACTATTAATTAACAAACTTAGGGACTATAGATGAAAGAGAAATAAAATGCTAGGGATTATATTTGAAATTTTTAAAAGTTAAGGATCAAATCCAAAATTTTAATCAGAATACAAGCACAATCCGTGTAATTTACTCTAAATTATATTATATTGGATTTGTCAAAAACCAGTTTATTTGGTGTCCTTCTTAAATGTTTTTGCTAAATGGTTTTTGATTCTTATGGAGGAATTGAATTTTTGAAAAAGAACAAAAAAATATTAATAATAATAGTAAAACAACTTGCAGATATCTCAAATATTGTTATTATATTAACAATGTTATAAAAGTTTATAATAATTTAAAAGATACTTTTATTTAGGTCGAGGTAACACAAAAATTAAATTCATGAATTTTGTGAAAAAACTGGAATACAAGGTTGGGATGTTGAAGGAAGCCTAACAATAGTAGATCATATACTATATTCATTAGATATTTTATTGTGAATTGCCATATATTACAACTTGAGTTAATCACATAAGATGAGAGAACTTATCCCAACTGCATTCCTATTAGTTATTAATATGAGAACTTATCCTAACTGCATTCGTTTAGTTATTGATATGATAACTTATCCTAACAACATTTCTATTAGTTATGGATAATATATATAGGGTTAGGATCATTACAGAACCACTTTTTATTTTCAGAACTACAGAGCCATTGATTTATATAAACGTAAATTAAGTCTGATGTTACTTGAGTTGTTTACATATGTGTACATCCGACATGAACAATAAACTATGTAAAACAACTAAATATTACCATCTTTAACTTACATATATGTGTGTATATATATATATATATATATATATAGGGGAAGGTTCTATTGTAAATCTGAGCCTTTGATATTCAAAAAAAATTGTGTAAATCAAAAAAATCAAAGACATTGATTTTAATAAATTAAAGATGGAGATTTGGTTTTTTGGTTTACATAATTTCTTTTGGTTTTCATTTGAACCCAATCATATATATATGTATGTATATATATATATATATATATATATATATATATATATATATATATATATATATATATATGATTGGGTTCAAATGAAAATCAAAAGAAATTGTGTTAACCAATAAATCAAATCTCCACCATTAATTTATGAAGATCAATGGCTCATATTTTTTTTGAATAAAATAATAAAAAGTTGTACTTTTATTAGAACACGTGTACAAAAAGTCAAACAAATATGAGCCATTGATCTTGTAAATCAAAGGTGGAGATTTGGTTTATTGTTTTACATAATTTCTCTTGATTTACATTTGAACCATCCCCTATATATATATATATATATATATATATAGTGAGAGAGAGAGTAAGGTTCAAATGAAAACCTTATCTCATTTTAAAAACTCTTTAACTCATCTCTATACCATTGATCAAATTTTCAAAGGACAAGATCTTTTAATTTTGTTATTTTGTTTATTTTAATAAAAAAAGGTATAAAGGTCATTTAAGCCACCCCACTAAGATTTAGATTCACTAAAATTTTGACATGTTCCCTACCCTATTCCACCTATTTTTGTTTTTTTGGTTTTAAAAATTTTACCCATTTTATTAAAACTTTTATAACTTATAAATTGTTATTTTTTATAATAACTAGACCATTAAACTCATCTCATTTTTCTCTTTATTTCCTATATAGTCTCGACGTTTATTTTGTGGTTTAGTTTGAATGCCTGCAATTACATCATTGTAACTAGCATTCGCAACACATAAAAACTATTTATAAAATCTAAACCACATGTTATACCACTATAACGAAACTACACAATACATCATTATATTGTAATTACGTTACTATAAATAACACTTACACCATAATTGCATTACACTCAAAATTGAAAATACATATTTGTAATTACTTACAGTGAATTACGTCAATGTAGAAAAGGTGTAACATCGATATAAAATACATAATCATATACAACATACCATTTCTTAAAGAATAAATAGTTGTAGTTTAAAATCTTAAGTTAAGAACCCAAATCTTGATTGTTGCTTAAGAAACTTTATTAATGCATTGAGGTACCTACAAAATAAAAAAGAAAAAACATAAAAAATGCATTCAATACCATCCATTAATAAAATAAAATATTCAAAATATGTTTCAACTAAAAAGGTAAAGTTATAGTTTTCTACACTTCTCGTTTATGTAAAGTTTAAATTGGTTTAATAATCAGGCTGAAAAACATGTCTCCACCCCTATAATACAACTAAAATTACACCATTAAACTCATATCATATTTTCTTTAATTCCCATATAGTCTTGACACTTTATTATGGTTTAATTCAGATGCCCGTATTTACATTACTTTAACTAGCATTTGCAACACCTGTTACACTACTATAACAAAACTACATCATTATAATCAAACTAAAATAAGAATAAACACCATTATACTGTAAAATACACCACTGTAAATATCAGAAACCCTTTGAATTAAACATCCAAACAAACCTAAAATTATAAACATCAGAACATAAGAGCTTGTTACAGTAAAGTTCATATAATTACATTATATTGTAATAACTTACAAGTAAATTGCAATCCCAATACTTACAGTTAATTACATCATATTATAATTACTTATAGTTAATTATATTGAAGTAGACATTAATTTGTATAATATTGAAGTAGATTAGTTGTCAATAATAGACAAATGGATGAAACAACATTACAAATACGAGCAAAATATAAAAACATAATAACCTAGAATTATCTTATCCCTATGCAACAACATACATCAGACCTAAATGTTGGACTTTTCGATATATCAAATTGAATGTTCAAACTATTTTACTTGGATAATCATCTCAAATACGTAGCTAACCAAAAGTGTCAATTACAATGATTATTTTCATTTCTATAATTCTCTAAAATTGTTGCATCCAACAAACTAACTCAAAAGTTTCAATTGCTACCAATAGTGAACAGGATTAACTAACTTTGCAACAAATTCCTCTTCAATTCTACATTCCATATTTATGGAAGTAACATTTTACAACAATCCAACACTACATCCAAACATCAAACGAAGATTCAAAATGTAGATACATTAGCTTAAATATCCACGTCATAAGTGTAACTTAGAGTTACAATGGTAAATTAGTGGTTTACAATAACGTTAACTTTTTTTTAAAAAAAATATAGCAAGACTATACTTAAATTAAAGATATTAAAATGATTAATTTAATGGTGTAATTTGTATTAAAAAATAATATCATACAAAAAGGTTAAGACGGTTTTAAAAAATGGGAAAATTTTTTAAAAAATGGAGGGAAAATTGTTATATTAGTGGTGTACAAATTAGTTACACTACATAATCATAGTGTAACTGTTTAGCTAACTTTCTCATAATCTCTTCCATTTATTTTTGTATTTTCTCACGCTCTACTCTCTCTTTTTCCCGTTAAACCCGAGCTAGTTCTTACTCATTTTCTCGTTCCACCAGAGCTTGTTCACACTTTTCTTGTTGATCTTTTTCCAACTGTTCCAAGAGGTTTTCTAAGTTTTCTCATGCCTCATGTTCTTTTTCTAATTCTGATCGAATACCTTGGACCGATAATTTGTTAAAGCATATATAATTAATACAAATCTTTATAAAATTTAAGCTGCAGATACAATGTTCATCGAATTCCATAGACCCACCTGTATGATGAGACAGATCATTTTAAAGTTATTACTCCCGGCAATAGATCTTTTTAACCAATCATCTTTTATTCAAATCTACAAATTGTAATAATTATATGTATAATATATAAAGAATAATAAAAATTAATAAAAAAGGAGGGAACTTTCTAATCCTTACGTCACATAAACATTGCCATCTCTCAAGAGGCATCTTATCGGGCAGATAATTGTAATTTATAGTAAACTTTTTTTGTTCATCTAATTACATGACCGTCTTTCCTGGCTTTATTTATAGATTCATCTCTTAGACGCCTTATTTTATCTGGATAACAATTTGCTAGAACATTAGCGAATCTTTTATAAATGTGTTGGTCGTCTCGTGAATCCCATCTTCACTTGGATTGTAAAAAGGTAATAAATAGAGGTAGAAATAAAGATTGAAACACATATAGTTGTATCATAAATAAATTATTATTTTTTATATTACCGAAAGCAATCAAACATCTCCCTCAATTTACTATGTGCGAACTTTTTAAACGTGAGCCAATCTCCATCAAGGTTTTGGTCAGGTATATCTGTGGCACTCCTATGAACCTTTCCACATGCAAACCTACAAAATTAAAATATTCAAAAAATATTATTATAACATAAATAAACAACATAAATTAGATGCTTAAAACTAGAAACATACTTTTTTCCAAAGTGTCTAATTCATGGCCTCTCACTATCATCATCTTTATTACCACCGGTATCTTCAAAACTAGCATCCTAAAAATCAACATCATCACCACGAGCATTCTCACCACCAACATTTTCATTAACATCATTTATCTGACTAGCAACATCCTCATCATAATCATATGCATCCTCATCATCGTCTATATCTTGTAACCTCATAGTGTGTGACATAATATCATATTAGCCGTTTCATCACCACAACATACATGACTATGACTGCCAGCAACTTCCCCACCTTTACCACCACGAACCATCATGTACTTTCCACAAATTTGTCTTTTTCCTTCTTCAATAGGTTTTTTACTTTTACATTTAGAACTAAACTCTTGGGACTACGTCTCTCTAATATAGTCTCACAAAAGAAGTAATAACTTAATATCAATTCATATTTCAAGTGATTCCAGATTGAGCAGATTGTTTGAATTAGAAAACCAAGTTACATGCCTCTAAACCTCAAACTAATATGCTAGTGAATTCAATAAACCAACATACGAATTCAGTCCCCTTTTCTTGACTAGATTCTTTAATTCATAAATATTAACAACTTATCTAATGAAAAAAATATGTGATTTTACTAGTGACGAAAATATTAATAAGTAAGATCTGTATGTGCAACAATGTCACAAATATTAAAAATATAAATCAAAATCATATTCAGTGGTCTCAAAATCGACTTAGATAATGAGAATCCATCCACTTAGCCATTTGACATTAAACAAATTAAAATATAAACAGGCAGTGTGGAATTGGTGACTACATATGTAGGAATATAATTAGTTTAAACTCATTACTGATTTCAAGATATTGATTAATTCAACTAAATTATCATTATCATCAACTCAGTTTTGGGTTTAAGCAACAAATTTCAGTTAATTTTGGGTTTTAAGCAACAAACTCATTACTGATTTGGAGAGATGTGAAAGTGACTCGCAACTACGGGTTCTCAAACTCTCAATGCTATTTCAACAACAACGCTCCATGATCATATCAGTTATTAATATTAAGTATAAGAAAAATGGACAAAGAAATCAACCTCTACGAAAAATGACCCATATCAAGCTAAACATGTTTTGAACAGTTTTCGAACCTATGTGTCTCACCCATATTGCCTCCTCTATTAGCTGCCATCATAAAGGTGAGATTACTGATATTAATGTACTCTTGCATATTATTTGAAACATTTAGCTGATGCTATGATTACATATACAAGTATGCATGTTTATGCGCTTGAGGCACAACGGGCACTACTTGTTTTAACTAATGTAACGTTTTCTATGAAAATTATAACGTATTTAATTTCATTAATATAAAAACCTAAGGTTGATCTATTTTCCTTTTTTGCTAAACAGTTAGGTTACACGTTAATGGACTACGACTCGTAAACAAAACTAATATAATGAGTTGAGTGAATATATAACGAGGATCTTACATGGAAGAAGGTGTTACAAGTTCCTTTTTAGGTCCTACTCTTGATTCTGAGTCATGGACTATTGAGGATGAGAATGAGTTCCAACAAAATATGTCTTGCTAAATAACTTCAAACTCTTTTTCTTCTTTCAGTTCAACTAATATCTCTGTAGAAATAACGAAGTAGTTATTATAAATATAACTTAAATGCGTTTATTTAAATGGGAGATATACAGATTCACAAAACAAGTAATAAATTAACACCTTGATCATGCATATATTGCATTCATATTTTCTTGTGATTTCAGATTGAGCAGATTGTTTAAATTAGAAAACCAAGTTACATGCCTCTAAATCAGTAAACCAACATATATATTCAGCCCCCTCTTATTTGAGTAGATTCTTGAAGTTTTCAAACCCAAAGTCAAGATCTTTTTTATTGCATGGCAAAGTCAAGATAATATAAATATCAACTAATGTCCAATTGAAATAAGAAAAAGTATATAATTTTACAAGTGAAGAAAATATCAATAATTAAGAACTGTATTTACAACAATTTCACATTATTTAAAATAAAAATGAATCATATTAGGTTGTCTCAAAACCAACTTAGCTAATGAGAACCCATCCACTTGGCCCTTCGACATAAAACAATTTAAGTGATTAAGAGGCAATGTTTTCAGAACCGGATCGGACGTCGAACCGAACGTTTTACTGGTTTGGTGGTCGGACCGGATTTAAAAACTGGATAACGTCATAATTATATATATAGCATATTATATATAGTTATACATATAATTTAATATAAGTAATTTATGTGTGTATTTTATAGTAGTTATATATAAAACTTAACTATAATCTTATGTCCAAAGTACTAATTTATTGTTCAACCACTCCTTTTTTCCCATTAAAATCCAAAAAAAAAATAATAAATAATTCAAAATCCGGTCCGACCACCGGTCCAGTTCCCGGTTCGACCACCGGTTTGGGATGAACCGGCCGGTCCAACCCCTCCAAAACGAACTGGACTGAACCGGTTCAGCCCACCTTCCGATTCCCGGTCAGACCAGGTCGACTGGCCAGTCTGATCCGGTCTCGAAATCAGTGTTAAGAGGTAGTGTGAAATTGGTTCTACCATATGTAGCAATATTTAATTAATATATGAATATCAAAACCAAAACAAGTCAAAAGTGCATATAATAAACAAGTACCTGTAGTCTATATTGATGCAGGGTATATGAGAGATGATGGGCCAATAGCAGGAGCCTTTTCCATTACACATTTCTTCTAGTTTTTGGCATTTGTAGATTCTTAAACTCAAAAGTGAAGGAAACAAAGATTCTGGAAGATGTTTCATATTTGGGCAATTATCAACGCTGAGATGTTGAAGGGATGCGAGGTGTTGGAGTCCGATTGATAGTGATTCTAACTTCTCAAATTCCTGTATACAAAGTTGACTAAGAGAAGAAGGAAGATATGGCAGCTAGCCCAAACTAGTCACATGTGGGTCACCATATAATGTTAGATTAACAAGAGATGTTGGAAAACTTTGATGGCTCCACTCTGAGATGGGTTTTTTCAATCCCCCTATTGCAAGGCTAACCAGTTTGGGAGGCCAAAGCCCATGAGAAAAGGAAGCATCCATACTTGGACAATCTTTAATTTGCAGGTAGTTTAACAAGGTGAGATTTGATAATTGAACATCATCAAATGTCTCAATACCGGGACAATTGTTTATACTCAAATAGGTAAGGTGAACGAAGTTTCCCAATGACATAATTGATTTTAGATTTGTCCAACCATAAACATCTATTCTTTCAAGCATTAACATGCTTGTGTTGTCGATCTTTCCCATTAGTTTCTCACAATCAAATAAAATAAATGACTTGAGCTTCTGCCCTCCTCTTATCATTGGAAAGGAGAGACATGTAAGTGACTCACAACAATAGATACTCAATCTCTTGATGTTATTTGGACAACAACAACGCTCCATTTTTTCACAAGAGAGTACCTCCAATTCCATGAGAGATGATAGGAGGTTGCTCACAACTTGATCCACCTCCTCCTTCTCTCCTAAACTCTCCAGATTATCACAAAACCATACATTCAGTATCTTTAAATTCACAAGAACCTTACTTGCCTTTGCTTCCGATTCCCACAAGTATCTTATTTCGTTACACTTCTCAATACATACTTCTTCAACCTCCCTTAGATACGTCATTACACCTCTCCAAACCTTATCTGTAAGGCCTGAAATAGATTTGATATTTAACTTAGTGATTGATGAAGCTGCACGAACCAAACTTCTTAGCACACCATCACCACATCTATCTACTTCTAGAGTCCTAAGTAATGGAAGCGCATCAAGTGAGATGTCACTTAGTTTGGGACAATTTCGTATATAAAGCTCACGAAGGCAGGGATACACTGCATCTAAAAGCTCACTCTTAGTTGACCATACCTCCCAACCTTGCATATCTTCAAAGCCTAGAATTTCAAGTGAAGGGAAGGAAACAATAGTGGTTTGAGTTAACTCTGAGCCTATGATTTTAATCTCATCCATGCCTTGAATAAACAACTCCTTAAGTGAGGTTAGTTGTCCAAGTGGCGGTAAAGATGTACAGTTTCTACACCAGCTTATCGATACACGACCCAATTGATGAAAAGAGGGATCCCCAATCCAATCAGGAAACTCTATTCCCGCATAAAACTCAACACCTAAAGTTTTTAGCGTATTATTATGCGGTTTGAGCTCATTGAGAACCTCCTTTTCAAGTGTTTCCCTTTGATAACCATCACCCCATTTCAACTCCAACTTAGTAAGCTTTCTTAGAGATAAGTTTGCCTCTCGAGCATGAATTGCACTTTGCACATTGTGTAGCCCCTCAATAGATAGATGCCCATGGAGATGTAATAATCCTTTAAGCTCGGTTATACTAAAGCCATCTTCTCCTTCAATGATGATCTTGTTGAGAGTTTGTAGGCTTTTCAACTCCCCAATCCCTAAGGGCAACTTCTTCAAAAGTGGAGTATCCCTAATATCAAAATGTCGTAGCTTTTTGAGCTTTATGAAGCTCTTAGGCAACTTAGTCAATCTCCTACAACCAAAAACAATCAATGTTTGTAAATTATAAAGATTTCAAACATTCTCCGGTAACTCTATGATTTTGGTTTGAGATAAATTGAGATACCGCAAGTGCTTCAAATCACAGATGAGCACTGGTACCTCACTTAAGTTAAAGCGTCTAAGAGAAAGAACTCTTAACACCTATAAGCTAGGAATTAAGTCATCCAAAATCTTACTCGATAAGTAAAATTCATCCCAACTTTGTTCCACCCCAACAAATACAGATAGCAATGTTCTCAAATTCTTGGCTCCTTTAAATGCCATAAACTTCTGGAAAGTTACATATTTCTCACGAGTGAATGACATGTGACGGTACTTTTCCAAAGCTTCCTTTCTCACCTCTGTCTCCTTGTCAAATCTTAAAAAATATTCTCGAGCAACAAATGTGGCCAAGTCGTTTATGAGATCATGCATCACATATAAAGATTTATCGTTAGGCGCATATTGAAAAAATGACCTCGATAACAAAATCTCAAAGTATTCATGGCCCAAACGTTCTAGTGGCTTGTTTGTAGGTGACTGGTTCAAATACCCTTCTGCCATCCATAATAATACTAAGTCCTCCTTGTTAAACAAAAAGTTCTTAGGGAACAAGGAGCAGTATGCAAACAACTGTTTCAAATCAGCAGAAAGATCATGATAGCTTAGCCTAAGGGCTGGAACAATCTCATTACCATTTTCTAAATCCCATACCTCACTATTCAACACGTCATCCCAGTCTTCTTTATCTGTTTTTGTCCTTAATAATCTTCCAATTGCCTTCAAAGCCAAAGGTAAACCACCGCACTTTTCGACAATACCTTCCCCATTTGGTCTAAGTGTTGGATTTGAATGAAAGTTATCTACACCCAACGCATGTAGAGCAAATAAAGATAAGGCATCTTCATTCGACAAACTCTCCAAATGGTCTATGTGATCAAAGCCTAGAGATTTCAGCAGTTTCTCCTTGCGAGTTGTCATGATTATCCTACTTCCAGGAGCACAAGAATAAAATGGACGAACTAGGATTTCCCAATCGTCATAGTTTTCATTCCACACATCATCAACTACTAATAATAATGATTTGTCCTTAAGTTTTTCTTTTAAAGCCACTTGAAGCTGATTTAAATCCTGGAATTCCTTGATTTCCCCTTGCAGTGCTTGATAGATGGTTTTGCTTATCTTAGAGATATCAAAATCATCAGAGACACAAACCCATGCATGGAGTTCAAACCGACCCTTTACCTGTGTATCGTTATACAAAAGTCTAGCTAGAGTGGTCTTTCCAACCCCACCCATACCGACTATGGGTACGATGCTAAAGTTTTTCTTAAACGATGGCTCATCCTGCAACAACTTATTGACCAATTTCTCCTTCTCACTTTCTCTTCCAATAACATCAGATTCTAGCAAAGAGGATTCATTTCCTCTATTATTACTTTTTTGCTTTTCATCTTTCTTAATGATCAACCCTAGCTCAGCCTTTTGTTTCTCTAGATGTTTTAACTTGGTGTTAATACTATCCAACTTGTGAGACAATCTATGACTTAGTGAGAATTTTGTGCAGCATGTTGGTATGAACTTTCTTACCTTGCTGGTGATTGCTCCTCCTGGTTCCTGAGTCAGCTCACGATGCATAGCTTCAGTAGCCACATCGTCCAGTACGTCATCGATATCGTAAGCCAGATGCTTTAGACTTTTGAGCCACAGCTCAACATATTCATAAGTTGTTTCCTTTTGAGAAGCATCATTAAGCAAAGCTTGGATCTGGCTTAAGGTGACCTGAAGTTGATTCACCTCAGAGTAAATCCCCTGAGACCGAACATATTTCTTCAAGGCTTCATCAGCAAGCTTCTCAAAGATGACATTAACAAGGGCAAGAGCAGCGGTTTCAGCCATTCTTAACACGAACAAGATGAAAAACAGTAATATAAGTGTGATACTGAAAGACCAAAGAATAGTGCATTCATCAATTTAATGCAAGCTTTTGGTCAACATTCTCTTCAATAAATCCTTTTTTAATAGGTGCCATAGCTGTCAGCCACATGACAACGTCTTGGTTGGTGTTTAACTAATAATATTTTTTTTGGATTATAGTGTCAAGTTGCCAACGGTTGATTCTAGGTGAACATGGACATCTTAATAAAATTAAGAGACCAAAGTATATAAGAGACTACATACTTAACATCTTAAAAACTTACATTCTATACTCTACTACTTAGACTCATTCAAATAAAAAGTTGCTGCATAATTTAAATAACACTTGACTTAAATATTAAACCATAATCCAACTTGACCTGATCAAGATTAACTCAATATTCGTCGCAATAGACGTCAACGGTATAGTTAATTTTTAATTAGTGATGATAGGTCATCCTTTTAGGCTCGTTGTAATAACAGTTCTAAAATAAAAAAAATTAAATAAAATTGTTTTTATAGCGTGTGTCGTCGCACAATAGGTTTTAAGAAATTTATTAAAAACATTATTTAAAAATATGTTGTGTCGACTTGTCATCGCAATAGGACAAAAATTAATAAAATAACGTTTAAAATATCATGTTGTGTCGACTTGTAATCTCAGTAGGCCAAAAATTAATTAAATACGTTTAAAATACCTTGTTGCATCGACTTATCATCGCAATAAACAAAAAATAAAATAATTTTGAATAATCATTCTTGGGTGCGTTTACAAATCAAATAAATCAACCAATCAAACCATAATCTTGGGTACTGTTCTTGTGATAAATCAAAGAAGAAACAAAACAAAAACATTATAGAAAACGCACCTTGAATAGCAGGAGGGCGAAAAATTGTTGGAAGAAAGGGGAGTAACTTGGAGAAGACAGAATGGGAGAAAAAGAAGCCGTTTTCTGTATTTGTCACGTCGACATGTCTCCACACATATAAGTCCCAACAAACATCATTGTTTAACTTGAAATAAATCTTTCAGTAATAAAAATGGCACTCTATCATGTCTAACAACTCAAAGCTATAGACATTTAAAAAAACAACAACTACATCTTAATATATTACGTATATTTTTAGCTAGAATAAGAAAAATTCCCTTATACATTTAAAAAGCAATGGCAAAAAGCAGTATACTTTCTGATTCTTGAGTATTGACCACATAAGTTATCATCTTTTGCGTGTCTCTGATAGTACTACCCCCGTTGGCGCTTTTCGATTCCGATTGTAGAGAGAGAAAAGGCGCATGCGGTGGTTGTTGGTTCAGGAGACGGCGGAGGCGGTGGCCGCTCCGGCTTGGATGACGTATCCTCCCCTTTCGTGTCGCCGCCTTTCCTACCCAGGTTGGTAGTGCTCGGTTCTGGCTGTAGAGAGAGAAAAAGTGCATGCGGTGGTTGCTTGTGCCGGAGACGACGTAGGTGGTGGCCACCTAGTCTTGTCTGTTTTCTCCTCGCCTCCTGTGTGCTGGCACCTCTTACCGCAGTTCTTTTCCCCGTAAGAGGTGCCCAATTCCGGTTTTTGTCGCGGTGGTGCTATATATTTTGATGTACTCAATATGATGCTAATTTTACAATTGGTCATTGCACTTTCTTATCTTTACTTTTTTGGCTTCTTGAGAGAGAGAGAGAGAGAGAGAGAGAGAGAGAGAGAAAGACGATCAAGTTTTGCGATATCGCCAGATGTTCCACGCACACTTGCGGAGGTCAGATGCGGTGTAGATGGTGGTTGTGTCGTTCTTAATATCTTTTGAAGCTGAGATGGGTTACGATTGTGTTCCGGTGATTAAGTTGGGTTTTACCTAGTGGTTGCATGTTGGTTTGTCCTTTGTTTGGTGCTCCAGCCACCCTATGAATGGTAGCGCATGTTGATTTAGAGCCGCCTCCGACGACCTTGTATATGGTTGCCATTCTCCACAGCCCCTCTATTTGATGTAATTGTAGTTGACAGCTTCAAATTTTATAGATTTAATGTCGTCGATGATGGTGACAAAAATCTCATTTGAGACTTGTTGTTGGTTTCGTGTTCACTGATGTTACATGGTTCTTTTTATGGTTTCCGTTGGTATATTGATTTTTGTTGCTATTAATGTCGATGAAGAGCGGCTATTGCTCATCTGAGACTACCGTTGTTTACGTATTAGGGCTGTGATGACATAGGTGGAGTGGTATAAGTTGTTTTTGCGTGGTTACCGTCAATGGTTGGTGGTGTACGATGGTGTTAGCGACCGGAGCAAGCCTACAGGTTAGGTTTTCCGGTTGTAACAATTCTGGGAGGAGAAGCTATTGGTTATGTGTTGGTGATGATGGTCGGCGTTGGTTATGGTGATGCTGATGATGGTGGTGGTTTGTAGTGGCTATGGTGATGGTGCGATGGGGTTGGTGTGTTAGAGATGGTGATGATTTGATGGTAGTGGTGGTTAAGGACAGAGATAATGGGGGTGGTGGTTAAAGGTGATGCCAGTTGTGGTGGTGGTGGTGGTGAATAACAACAACAACAACAACAACAACAACAACAATAATAATAATGATAATAATAATAATATTATTAATAGTAATAATATTAATATTAATAGTAATGATAATATTAATAATGATCATACTAGGGGTAAAATGGTCATTTTACTAAATATAATGTCCAAAGCTAACAGATGTCCACTCTAGGGACCAATCAGGTTACGGTTAGGCAAACAATTAAGACCAATGATGAAATTTTTTAAAAGTTAGGGCCTATACTCTAATATGTGCATACCACATGGACCAACTATGTAACTAACTCTAATTAATATACAGTTGTAAACTAGGATGTGTACCCACACTACGTGACGGTGCAACACCTTTTCAATCACATTGTTACGTTAAGCAAAACAAATATAAAAATAAAAAATTAAAATATACTAACCAATAAAATATTTAATCATACCCATAACCCATAAATTTAGGTTGCCAATAAAAGTTAATAATACCAAAAATAAAAGTAATCTAAAATTAAGATAATATGTTAGGTTTATAGTTAAACAATAAAAAAAAACATAAAGAAAAACCAAAACCAAAAAAACTTGTAAGGCAAGGTCAAGGATCGAACCAAAGCCACATACCAAATCTTATTTATTTTTGAATATACATATACATACACACACACACACACACACATATATATATATATATATAAACTGTGATGTAATCGTTGGAACTAAACAAATATATAAAAAAGCACCCACATGAACCATAAGGGTTTGTGTAAAGATCTCATATCGATCGAATCCACATATCGTTGCACTTGATAATCGAATTTAGGACGGATGTGTGTGTGTGTGTGATAACAACAAACTTTAAATAAACTCAAACGGATATTATTAATCAAATGATTACAATACCAAAGGAGTTTATATCGTTAAGCTCGATCCACCCGAGGTGTGCTCCACTCGGGCGGCCTATCACACAATTCTCTCCTCTCTCACCTTCAAAGCACTTTTACAAAATAAACACACATAATGAAATACAAGGGAAAAACATCTATTTATACTACGTGGATGTTCTCGCACGAGAACATCAACTTCTCTCGCAGCAACTCCAAGTTCTCATGCGGTAAGTTATTCATCAATCATCTTGGAGTTCTCGCATCCTTGTACTTCTCTTTTAATTTGAGTTTTTCCTTTTCACTTGATATTGTAATCCATAAAGGCTAGGTTCTTACGATTTCCCCTATGGATTATGATATCAAGCTATTTTTGTCTTTGGTCACACATCTTCATGAATTATCAGATTGTCAGATATCTTTGATATCAGCCTTCCCCCTTTCGTCAAAGTCTCTCATGAAAGTTTCAGACATTTAGGTTCTTCTCCATCCATTCCATCTTGGATATGTAAGATTTCTCAGGCATATGAAAAGGGTTTCAACTTTTATTAATCAATCTTTGAACAATCCAATTCTTGAATCTGATGACAAGATTTTGTAATATCAAATCAGATTTTTTGAAACTTTCTCCCCTCTATGTAAGATAAGCCCATATTTTCAGAGTCAGAATATCAATCAACCTTGATTATTCACTTGATTCCACTGTTCGATCATTATCCACATTAGTAAGATAAGATAAGCGCACATAGTCATGTTTCAATTCACGAATGATTTGTCAAATGTTGTAAATATAGAATCTTGAATTTTTTCAAACATCACAAAAACCCTTGTTTTAGTTCCAAACTTCAATTCATCCTGCATCTTCTAGATATAGGCAAAAACACTTGTTCCGAAACCTTCAAATAATAACAAGGTTTTTCATATGGATCATGTTCTCTCATTTTGTGAAGTTCTTGCAAAAATCGAAGCCAGTCATAGTTTTTGTATAGATGACGAAGTTTTTACAAGGTGAAGTTTTTGTATGAGAAAATTTTCGCAAATGACGGTTACTGCTGTAAAGATTTTGCATGAAAAGTTTTCTCATGAAAAACTTGTCTCATTAAAAGTTTTCTCATGAAAAGTTTTATCATGAAAATTTTTCCCATCAAAAGTTTTTTGATGGAAAAGTTCTCGCATGAAAAGTAATCTCATGAAAAGTTCTCGCATGAAAAAGTTTTCTCACGAAATTTTTTTCGCAAAACACAGTTATTTTTGCCAAATTTTCGTATGATGCAGTTATTCCCGCGAAAACTTCAACCCAAAATCAACTTTTATGAGTTTGAATCACTGCTATGGTCTCAGAACTTTGTTTTCCACCATCAAAAGTCGAAGATATCAATACATCATGTAGCAAAGCCCATTTCATGTGTGTATACCCTCGGTTTCGCCTTCTTCTCCTGCAAACTCAAGACGGAATGAAAATCCATGTATCAAGAGCAACACCTTGCTCTGATACCAAATGTAAAGTCCTCATATCGATCAAATCCACATATTGTTGCACTTGATAATCGAAGTTAAGACGGATGTGTGTGTAATAACAACGAACTTTAATTAAACTCAAACATATATTATTAATCAAATGATTACAATACAAAATGAGTTTATATCGTTAAGCACGATCTACCAAAGGTGAGCTCCCTTCGGGCGGCCTATCACACAACTCTCTGTTCTCTCACCTTCAAAGCATTTTTACAAAATGAACACACGTAATGAAATACAAGGGAAAAACATCTATGTATACTATCTAGATGTCTCGCGCGAGAACATCAAGTTCTCGCGCGACAACTTTAAGTTTTCGCATGGTAAATTCTTCATCAATCATCTTGGAGTTCTTGCATCGTTGTACTTCTCTTTTGATTTGAGTTTTTTCTTTTCACTTGACGTCATGGTAACGTCTCACCGTCATAAGGATGTGTAAAAAATATTATTTTATAACCAATTACTTTAAAAAGAGTTATTGATTACAATAAAATGATTCATGTTATAAATATTATTTAATTGCATTTATCAATGTTATTTGTAACATGTGAGTAGTTACTATAAGAGTTATGTTAGAGGCTGATGCATACCAAATATCCCTCAGCATGCATTCTGAAGTATAAGGAAGTTACTTCGGAAGATTGACAAAATCACTAAGAAGGTCTCTAAGTGACAAATCTTCAGAAGACAAAGACCAATTCTTTCGAAGCCAAAGATGAAGTCTTCCGAAGCTTCAAGACAAAGTCTTCCGAAACCAAGAGACTGATTTCTTTCGAATACAGAGAAGACATGCTTTCTCTGACATACTTTTACAAAGTTGAACCACTTTTCGCTACCATATCTGATCAGTTACCAACTTATACTAGTTGGTGATAATTCCATACTTTTGTTAATTATAGATTATGGTCTTAGAGTCTTTAACTTTCTACTTTGTAATTTTTGTCCTTTTGTATTAGATAAGGATGTGAGCTATGCATGTCATTATCACATGTCAAAAGACAATCTACCTTTTGACTTTATATTGATCTTGTTGTCTAGATTAATGTTCCAGGTGGCCTTCAAAGTATGGACAACTATTGGATGTAATATAAAGTGTCTCATGTATGATTCCTTAGGGACTAAGTCTTGTAACATTGGTAAAACACTTAAGAGCAATATATAACATTCTTGAAAACCAAATACTTTGTGTTCTTGCTTGTGTTCTTTAGTGTTGTTCTTAGTTTCACCTGTCGTTTTCCTATTTGATCTCATAAGTGTTGCTTGTTTCTCTCAAACCTTTGTGAAACTATTGCATTACTTCCTTAACCGATCCTGCAATTGGTATCAGAGCATATCAGGCTCATGATTGTAAAATCTCACCATGTTAAATCTCTTCAGTTTTATAAAACACTTATAAGCTCAAATGGTAGCTCTCTCTAAAGCTGACATAGAAACCGACACCATGACCAAATCTCCACTGATCACTCATGATGACTTCGACACTTGATGCCAAAGAATGGAAGGATTCATCAAATCTTAAGACAACATGATATGAAGATCTGTTGTCTCTAGACCTCATGTACCATGCACACCTTCAGCTATTGCTGCTCGTGAAATGATTCCAAAGGAAGTGGCCGACTACTCTAATAAAGTCTGTAAGAGAATTGATGTAGATCAGAAGGCAACTGCTTTCCAAACTACTCTTCCTAACTTTATCTGCAGATGCTTCAAGAAGTGCAAAACTGCAAAGCAGCTTTGGGATGCACTTAAGCTGATGTATGAGGGGTATGAGGAAGCAAAGAAAAACAAGAAAGATATTATGAAGCAACAGTTTGAGAATTTCACCTTCAAGACAGGTAAAACCATGACTAAGCAATACTTTAGGTATGTTGAGATTGTGGACACTCTGGTTGATACTAGTGTAAAACTGGAGAATAGGGAAATTGTAAGGAAGTTCATGTTCTCTCTTCCCAGAGAATGGACACACTAATTTGTGGCTGTTAAGAGAACTAGAAACCTCTTTACTCTTAACTTTACTGAGTTATATGGTATACTAAGCAGTTCCAAGATAGTGATGAACATACAAAACCCATCTCAAAGCTTATCCAGTACCTACAAGAGTTCTGCCCTCTATGTGGTTGAAAAGGATAGCAGAAAAGCTCACCATCATCTTCTTAGCTACCCTAACAACTTCCAAAATGGCCCTTTCATCACTTTCTTGGATACACCAAGGGAGAGTTACATCCAAGCCAACCCATTCCAAGAGACAAACTCCTCCCAAGCCTTTTTGTCTTCTGATGAAAGTTCAGTCAACTTTCTCTTCACCCACGAAGACTTGGACAACTTTCATTTAGATGACCTGAAGTACATGGAGATTGTTCAGCAAATGGCTCTTCTCACTCACAAAGCCAAGAAGTCTTATAAGAGGACTAGGAGAAAGTTTTCTAGCAATGTATCAAGTGGGAAGTTTGGACTGGATAAAAGCAAAGTGAAGTGTTACAACTGCAACCAAATGGGACACTTTGCTAGAGAGTGCAAGGCACCAAGGACAAATGGTGGCCAAGCACAATCTAGAGTAAGCTACACTGAGGCAGCTCCAAAGACTGAGAAGCCCAAGCAGCAAGCCACGATTGCTGTAAAAGAAGGTGGCTTTGACTAGAGCTTTCAGGTTGAAGATGTTTCTCCTAACCATGCCTTGATGGCTGACCATGATGAATCCAAGGTATTAGATCATCTTTGTACACCTCAATGCATTGCTAAAGTAAACATGTATACCCTTAACATTGAAGTAAGATCTGACCTTGAGTCCTTGAATAGTTTAAAAGCTAATTTCAAAAGAGCAGAAAATGACAATAAACTAAAAACAGAAGATTTTGAGAAAAAAAATTCTACTCTTAAACATGAGCATACAAATTATAGGACTCCAATCAAAGATCTCATTACAAAGTTAACTAAATGCAAGGCTGAGCTTGTGATCAGCAAAGCCAGGGCAGAAAAGTGTGTCCTTGAAGAAGAAACCTTCAAGAACATCATTTCCTCATCTTTACATGCCAAAATGTCTTATCAAAATAGGATGAGACTAAGATCCAGTGAAATAGCTCCTCCACACACATTATTATCTTTCAGACAACCAAAGTGTGGAACTATTGAAGATGAGCTACCTCCTGTGGATCTAGTTCAAGAAAAGGATGAAGATGATGTTGAAAAGAAGGTGGTGAAGGATGACCCTGAAGTGAGTGAAGAGGCTCATTCAGAGAAGGAACACCATTCTCCTAGAGAGAAGAAGAAGCCAATGATGGCCAAGTCTGCAAGCAAGAATAAGATAAGGGCAACCACGAGAAAATCAAAGAAAGCCCAAAAGATCAAACCTACTTTCAACCTGAAGCAGAAACAAGTCTTTATATCTGGTGGATTTGAAGTGGTAAAGACTAAAAACTTAACTATGAATTCTAGTACCTGGTGTCCTACTTCGAGTTGAAAACATCATTGTCAAAAAAAGAAGGTTGATCAAAAGTGCACCACTGCTACACAGCCTAAACCATCCAACTCCAAAAGCAAGCCTATCCTTTAGAAGCTTGTTGCATCATCTACAAAGGTGAAGAAGGAACTGGAAAGAGATCAAGCTCAACCATCTTTTCAGAAGAAGACTCTCAGAAGTATGCTAGTTGAATGCATCATGTGTGGCAGTACATCTCACTTTGCTAAGGATTGCATTTACAATCCCAAAGGTATTGTCAACATGACCAAAAAGACTTCTGAGAAGAAGAAGAAAAAGAAGAAGAAGATAGCTTTGGAAGGAAGACCACTTTCCTTCGGAGGCACCAAGGTGAACAGAAAGAAGATAGGTGGAAAATTGTCTTCGGAAGAAAATTTGGTCTTGAAATTAAGGAATGCTTCCAAAGCACTGAAGTCTCCAAAACTTCCAAAGTTGTAAAAACTTCAAAAGCATTGAAGGCCAAGTCTACTCTTCCAAAGATGGTGTGGAAGATGAAGGAAGGCCATGTGACTAAAATTTCCTCTTCATCAATAGCTCAAGATCCTCAAAGATTGCATATAGGATCCCTAACTGTTGATTTATCTTTTGTTTAGATTAATGAACCCAAGACAAGCAAGGCTTGGGTTTCCAAATATAACTAACCATCTCTTTCTACGCAGGAACACCTAAAGACCAAGAGAAATGTATGGATCATTGATAGTGGCTGTTCTAGGCACATGATGGGTAATGGCTCTTTGCCTCAAGATTTTGAGAAAATTAATGGAGGGTCAGTTGCTTTTTATCGTCACTGTCTCATGTTCAACTCCTTCTGTTCATAGATGTGCTAAAGACTCTTGTGATCAGTAAAGATAATGTCTGCTAGTATTAAGTGCAAATACTACAGCTCCCAACTCCAAATCATGAGTTGTATAATTCTTCAGATCATTTGCTTCCATAAAGATAATGTCTTTAGATCTTATGTGCAAATACTACAGCTCCCAACTCCAAATCATGAGTTGTATAATTCTTCTCATGCACCTTAAGCTGTCATGATGCATAAGCTATCACTTTCTCGTGTTGTAGCAATAAGCAACCTAGACCTTGGATTGATGCATCGTAGTACACCATAAAGTCTTCCATTCCCTCTAGCAATGCTAGGATCGATGCATTGCACAACTTGTCTTTAAGCGCTTGAAAATCTGCTTCTTTATTACTGCCCCACTTGTAAATGGTTCCTTTGTGAGTTAGGGTAGTAAGAGGCCGTGCAATTTTTGAGAATCCTTCTATGAAAAGCCGGTAGTACCCCGCTAATCCAAGAAATTGGTGCACCTCAGTAGGCGTCGTCGGTGCAGGCCAATTCTTGACTAACTCAATTTTAGACAGGTGAACGTGAATTCCATTCTCGTTAACTACATGTCCGAGGAACTGCACTTCTCTCATCTAGAAGTCACACATGGAAAACTTGACATATAGTTGTTCTGTATTTAGAAGTTCTAAATGAGTCTTAAATGTTCCTCATGTTCCTCCTTATTCTTGGAATAAATCAGTATATTGTTAATGAAAACGATAACAAACTTGTCTAAATAGGGTGTATAGACTTGGTACATGAGGTCCAAAAAGACTGCAGGAGCATTAGTCAATCGAAAAGGCATAACCACGAACTCAAAATACCATAACGAGTTCTGAAAGTGGTTTTTGATATGTCTTCTTCTCGAACTCTTAGTTGGTGATAACTCGACCTTAAATCAATCTTCGAGTAGTAGCTCGATACTTGGAGCTGATCAAATAGGTCATTGATGTATTGGAGTGGGTAACAATTCTTCACGGTTACTTTGTTTAGTTACTGATATTCGATGCTCATATGAAAGGTTCAGTCTTTCTTCTTCACGAATAACACAGGTGCTATCCAAGGTGTAGAACTAGGGCATATAAATCCTTTGTCTAACAGTTCCTGCAACTGCTTCGACAATTCCTGTAATTCGTTCGGTGCTAAGCGATATAACGCCCGAGCGATTGGGGCAGCTCCTAGTGTTAGTTCAATATGTAACTCTACTTGCTTGTATGGAGGATGGCCAGGCAAATCCTCTTGGAACACAACACTACTTTTGTCACCTCCAACTGTGAGTATCTCTCCACTAGGTAGAGGGAGTCTAATGAGTTTCTCCCGACAAATAATTTCAGCTTTGTTCTTGAACAACCATTCCATACCAACAACAACATCAAAGCTACCAAGAGTGATAGACAGAAGATTGATATCAAACTCATACCCAGACTATCCTATCTTACAACCATAAAACATGTGAGAAGCTTTGATATCTTACCATTTGCTATTTATGTCGTATATTTTGAGTCTAAAGCAGTAGGTGTTACCTCTAACAACTTACGAAACTTATGTGCAATAAAGCTTCTAGCAGCACCCTAATCAAACAACACAGAGGCAAAACAACCATTGATAGGAAATTTACCAATTATAGAAGAAGGGTCATTTTGAGTCTCACCTGATCCAATGACGAATGCACTACCCTTAGCGCCACTGTTACCATTGCCCCAAATGTCCATTTTGTTGTTATTAGCACCATTGTCATTATGGTTTCGAACATTGTTGTTCTTCCTTAGTTTTGGCAGTTCCTCTTGAAATGCCTGGTCTGACCACATTCATAACAACCCTTTTGTTCATCCTGTAGTGTTGGTGGCTTAGTTGTTATGTTCACTCGACAGTTTTTGGCTGCATTGCCAAATTTATATTACCTCTCGCAGTTTTTCTTACTAAATGGCCCATTATGGTGGTAGTTACACTTGTTACATTTGGGCAATTTTCCGTTATAACCGCCGCTATGCTGAGATGATGAAGATGATTGGTTGACTAAGCGAGTGTTGTCAAACTTCTTGGTTTGGTGCGGCTATTGCTGAGATGTACCCTGCTTGCTGTTGGAACTAGACTCCCCCTTTCGCTTGTTATTCCCATCGGAGGTAGTTGATGCAGAACCACATAGAGCCAACTTACCCTGCGCGACCGGCCTAGTCGGTCAGCTTATAGGCGAATCTGATACTATCCTAGATTGTGGCTCGTCGAGAAGTAGTGACCATGCTCACTATTTCAAGGACTAATCCGTTGATTTACCTTTCGATCCTCATGTGAGGAGGGTCATGTTAGGACACAATGTGGTGAGCCCATGAGATTGAGTGGTGTATCTCAACCATGTAACGCAATTTTTGGGATAAAAATTCTTTCAACATGGGGATAATGTGACATCCGGTAATTTTCCGTTACCAAACTCTGTTAGTTTCGTTAGGTCTTGCATACACGTGTCGTGAGCACACACTAGTTGTCGTTGAACGTTGGTGACTTAATAACAATGATCTATGATAAACAGATGATAATCTAATTAATAATGTTGATTATTAATTGTGGTTATGTGATTCATGTATTTTAAGTTATAATTTGTGAATTTTGCTTGATAAAGTGATAACGTGTAACAATAATTTCATGTGTTTTTGTTATTAGTTGAAAATACATATGATTACTGTTATTGATTGATAATATTCATATTCTTGTAGTTAAAGATTGTTAAAAAGTAGTAAAAAGACTAATTTTATAATAAGGTAATTAAAGGGGGTTTAAAAGGTAAATGTTAATTATGTAAAGTTGCAAAACAACCCAACCCTAGCCCCCAAACCCCATTTTTGGCCGAGATCATCCCCAAGCACCCTCCCTTTGTGATTTTGAGCAATACCAAGCACCAACAAGTCGATTTTGAGAGGATTCAAGTGTTACAAGTTGATTTCAAGTGTTAATCACCATCTAAACACACCTAAAGGTAAGTATTTAGAAAGTTTTCATGATTTTAGTTCTTGATGAACCCTAATTCGAAAATCATGTGATAAAGTTGAAATTGGTGATTGTTTGATGATGATATGTTGTTAGTTAGGTTGTATGAATGTTGGGTTATTTGATTATGCAAGAAATCCATGGTTTGATCATATTGTTCAAATATTGCCTAAAGAGGAAACTTTTCTTCATGGAAATTCATGGATTGATTATTAGTATGTGTTAGATGAATTGTTATGGTTGCTAGGAACTAGATTATGGATCTTAGTGATGAATTTGGGATTGAAGTTGGTGAAGACATGGAATTTGATCATGACTTTCCCAAAAGGGAAACTTTATTGATATGAAACATTGGATTTTGTGAATTGGGCAAGTTTATGATACTAGGATCATGCTAGAGTGTTTATTAATGATTTTTAAGGTGTTGGAATGTGTAAATTGGATCATGTGAATGTTGGATGGATTGTTTGAGAAATCTAGGATCTATTGGATATGTTTAGATGTTGGTTTAGGGTAGGAAATTATGAATCATGTATGGGATTGTAATATATCATTATGATGTATGCTAATTGGTGTGAATTGTGTTGGTTAATGTGATGATGATCGTCATACACACGTGCGAATCTGAGGCTCCTACTTAATAGGATTGGCAGGGTTTAGGATGTGAAGTCGTGAGTGGCTTCACATGGCATGTAGTGCATGATTGGATTCAATGTATGAATTGGTAGTTGTAATGTAATTATGTTTGTGTTGAGCATGATGTTGAGTTTAGATTTGCAAGAGCTGTATGATGAAATATGCAATATGATGATCTATATTGGTATGATGATTATGATAGAGTCTAAGATTGATGATGTGATCTATGTGAAATGCTTACATGGTAATAATGTTGTATGAGTTGCTAAACTTGATCAAACAAGAATTCAATTAACAAGTCACCAACGGGTCAAACGGGTCAACTAGGTCAAATGTGTCATTTTGGTTTCAAAACCCTAGGGTTAATGTGTTGTTGAGCACTTAGGATTGTTATGTTTCTCTAGTTGTATGTACTTATGTACTCACATGATCTAGGTAACCTTTGACGGGTTGTCTTTCCTCTCATCGCTAGCTTTGCACTTACGGTTGATTTGCGCATCAGGTGAGTTCATGCCCCACTTTTAAACCCTCTCTTTTGGGGGAGATAGCATAGTTGTTTACAAATGCTTTACTATTATGAAATGTGCATAGTTTAACATAGTGTTGTATACCATTGAGAGACCTCACACTTTCGGATCGTTAATTAAGGAATCTAGCGGGAAATCTTGGGTAGTACTATTGGGTCTGACAAGCCCCACCCGTATGACTGGAGGTCAAGCGAGTGCAATATTGTCCTAAACAACTAACAGCGTCATGACCTGGTATGTCGTGGTGGGAGGCAAACAGACAAACATAGTCAGCTTCGATCGCGAAATCACTATGGTTATTACTTTTGAATATAGACTAGCTATCTATTTCTATGCACTTCTTATGTTTTACAACTATCACTGATTATGTTAAATGCAAACTCTTGAACTCACCAACCATTGTGTTGACTTTTTTAGTATGCTATTCTCGGGTCATTAGCTTTGGTTGCTAGTAGGAGCACTTCACGAGTCCAGCATGCATCTCAAACAAGCATATTATGACCTAACATTTGGTTTTGAATTTATTTCCTATTAACAATGATTTGGCGCGTGTTTTGCCAATGTTACACTTTAAATACCTTGGGTTTGATTTATTTACAAAACTCTTCCGCACAGTTTTAAAGTTTTAAACTCTGAATTGTTTTAATGTTACATATAGTGTCGTTCTGAGTAACTAATGACTAGGATCCTGGTTTGTTCACACGCCTCGCGATTAAACCCCACACGTGGATTTTGAGGGTGTGACATGGTGTATGCCTCAATCTCGGAAACTATGATCTTCAAGTTCTAGAATTCCTCCTCGAGCATCTGCACCTTGTCTCGAGAGTAGTATTCTTCCCTCATGAGGTTCGTGAAGTCATCCCATGAAGTTTGATTGGTGATTTCTACATCCAACATTTGCACTTGGGTGTTCCCCCAAGACAGGGCAGCTCCATCCAAATTACTAGTGGCATACTTCACCCGATTTGCCATGGGGCAGTTGCACATTTCTAACATTAATTCGAGCTTCTCGAACCAACATACGAGTCCAACAGCTCCTTCAACCCTTGTAAACGGGTTAGCTTTGCAGTCCATGAAGGACTTATAAGTGCAAACCCCTTGACTTGCAATAGATTTAGATCAGGACATCGAAATTTTTAGCGAGAATTATAATTTAACAGCATTGACGGAATGTTAACGTCAGAACGAATTGACATTGATTACTGATCAGAGCAAGCTGTGGATTCGGGTTGTGGATGGCCAACGCATCAGCCACAAGCTGATTTATAAGTGCAGCTAGCTCTGTCGGTGTCATGTTAATGGTGCCACTACCATGTCCATGCCCAAGCATTCTTTAACAACCGTAACATACAAAAACAAGTAAATATACAACATATCAACTTCATTTAAGTATAAGCAATTAAAAGAATTTAGCACATATCTCATAAAATAAATTGTAAGTATGTACACAATTAATTAAACCAAATATCAAAATCCAAATATGTCAGTCGGATGGGAACAACCCTTCCCATCTAGTTGCAAAATATGTAAAGGTCGGACTATCATAAGAAAAGAAATGAAGGTAGAAATCAATGAGATGCAACAAATCCAGTGCTATTCTCGGGCTCGTCGTCTGGCTATTCCTCCGATTCTTCTTTGGGTTCTTCCTCTTTGGGTTTCGGCTCCGCATTCATTGCTTTAATCTGACCTTTCCACCCTCATTTCGCAATCGGATTACTGTTGTAGCCTCCTCTTTCATAGTCATGTGATTTCTCAGAACCATCACACCAATTGCCAAAGCACTATGACTCCTGGATGTTTCCTTGAATTGCTCCTTGACAAGCCTCAATTCTTGTCTGGGTGCCACATTATCCGCCATTAGTTCTCTGATGAACTTTTGTTCAATATCCAGCATGGTTATCAAAGTAGGTATGACACGTACTGAGGGTAGTGAGCCTAGTCATGGGTCAAGGATGGGAAGGCAATATAAAGGGTTGATCATAATCAAACCCTTTGTCATCAGATTCGATCGTAGGCCACTCGTCCGGGTTAGAGGATGAAGGCTAGGAATCAGGGAGAACATGCCTTTTTCCTAATGATGATGGGCGAGCAGAAGAAGAAGAAGAGGCCATTCCTACAATCAACCGCTCATAGGAATAAATGAAGGCATACAAATCCAGCAAGCATAACCAGCAAATAAAACCAAATATGTCTATACACGTGTAACTAAGTCATCAGGCTGTAGTCTAAATGCAATGCAGATGAAATGCAAATTTTAGTTCGCTATAACCATTGGCTCTGATACCAATCTGTCACACTCTCAATTTCCACAAAATGGGTTTTACCGTTAGGTGCGTGGCTTACTAGGATCTCAGCCGATAGCTACACGAAACGACCCAGTAATTACAGAACATTGCTTTTATTATTATCAAATAATTCCATGACATAGTTAAATAATAGTAAGTTCGAGAAATCATTTGCGAAAGCATAAACAGTAATTTGTTTATAATTTAAATGGCGCAAAACACGCGTAACCCAACTTGATGTATACTTGCGAAAACAAACTTACAATTGTTTTGTAGATCAACCAGTGATGAAATGAAATTATGAAATGCTCCTACATGTGTGTACCTTATTAATCTGAAAAAACATGCTAAAAAGTCAACATAGGGTTAGTGAGTTCATAGGTTTTAGTAAGCAGTAATGTAATTAGAAAAACAGATCCAGTAAACAAGGTATATCAAGTAGATAGATAGTCTACATGGCAAGTTACATAGTGTATGAAGTTCGCAACCAAATCAGACAAATTTGAATGCCTCGGCTGTGGTTACTAGACCACAGCAACATAAATTAGGTCAATTAAAAACTTGTTTGACATGTAGTCGTGCTAGCATAACTAGCCTGGGTGGAGTTTGTCAAACCCAGTAGATCTACTTAGAATTAGCTCACTAAAGTACGTAAATAATGGTTCGAAAGTGATAACTTAGGTTGGTACAACACTAGTAGACAAGTGATCATACAGTAATACTGATCTAACAAATGAGCAATTTCGAAAAAATATGTTTCTTTACCCCAAAAGAGTATAAATAAAGATGGGGCTGTAAACTCACCTTGAATGCACAGCAATGAGAAAATGCAAGCACAAATGATTTGGTTTCCGATTAACCTGAATTTAAATTCAATGCATAATTAATATTAAATACCAATAATTCGTTCGTAGGGTTCGGGTTCACGTTAGACATTAAAACAGTCACCCTGCTAAAGCACTAACATAAATTCGCGCAACATACAATATTTAGCTATTATATATACATATATACACAATACATTGTATATATAACCCAACCATAATATATATTATACACCTTTATGATTAATATGCATACTACACACACGTGTGTGTATATATATATATATATGTATATATTATTTACATATCACACAAGCATGGAAACATGAGGTCATAACCCACTTATGCATACATGTATGCTTAATCTAAACAAGTATCAATACTGAACTCCTGTCACAAACCCACAACCATACACCCTATGCTAAACCTCAGCCTCCAACCCGATTACAACAACAACAACATTTCGGTAACCCCCCACCACCCACAAATCCCATGAATGAAACCCAATTCACATTCCACATGCATTAACCTGATTACATCATATACATACATACACACAACATAACACACACCATCACAAATACACACACAAGAACAACCACACACAACCGAGACCCAAAACTAGACCCCACCCCCTTGGCTGGACCCGTCAAACAAACCCAAACATGTATATACATAGCCACCTACAAATACATAAATAAACATACAATACATACATGAGCACACATAAGGATGCACACCCACAACCAAAACCATCCATCCAAACCCAAACGAAACTTGTCGACATGAACTAGTAACCGAACAAAACCACGACTAAAACAGTAACAAGGGTGGGTGCGAGCGAGAGGAAAACATTACTGAGCGAAACCAATTTGGTTGCCTTCCGCGGCTGCCATTGCACTGCGGAGTGGGGGATGGTCGCTAGCGCAAAGAGTTGTCGAGGCTGCTTGATCGCATGAGAAGGAGGGAGATGTCAGGGGCAACCGCTACGAGGAAGGGAGGGCTGTCGTCGAGGCTTACTAGGGTTGGTGGAGAAGTGAACGGGATGGGAGTTCGGTTATGGGAGGGTGGGGTGATTCAAAAGAAATCATGTTTTAAAACTCGTCACTTCTAGTCCCTCCAATTAGCCTAATTTGCATTTAGTGATAATAAAATTTATTAATTATAAAATTGGCAGAGAGAGGTTAGGTTACGAAATGATGTTAACCTAGAAACTAGAGTTGTCACAGTTCTGTTGTCTATTAGGTTTCAACCTTGACCTCAACTTCAAGTGCACCTTGACTTGGTGGAGAATGCAAGTCTTGAAGCCCACCTTTCTTAATCTTGTGCTTGATCACCCTTATTTGCTCGTCCATTATGGATAGAGACATGGAAACAAGTCACCTTCCGGAGAACCCATACAACTTCAAGAAGCTCACCATCTTCTGTTGTTGGCTTTGATGGTGGCTCTTGATTTCTTAGCTTCCTCCTTCATCTTTCTCTTAGTAGCTTTTCTTTTTTTGATTGGCTTCTTGTTCCAACTGCTTAGATACTCGAACTCTATATACTCAAAGGATAGAGGAGTAAAGCTTCTACCTAGTAAAGACCTATCGCACTCAAATAGGCTATCATATTTTGTCTTTCCTTTTCTTTTCCTACTTGAGCTTCTTCCTCTTCAACCGCAGTCTCCACCTTAGACACTTCTTAAACTTGAGAGAGGACAGGGGCTTGATATATCTTTGTTTTCTTTCTCTCTTCTTTGATCTTGAGAAGCATACCAGCATCCTTAGCCTCCTTCCTCTCTTTAGAAAACCTTACATTTGCCAGTTCCATCAACATATCCACAGGGAGATAGATCAGATCATCAACATTATAACCCCTAGCTACCAGGTAGTTTAATCTAGTTGGCCTTAACTTATCTTCCTGAGTGTTTGCCCTTTAGACAGCCCTAATTGTAACCTTCATGAAGTGGTTCACTATAAGAAGGGTCACTATATTCCAGAAGAGAAGAAGAAACCAACGGCCAAGTCTGTAAGAAAAAACTTGAGCAAGGCTGCTAAAAAAATCTAAGAAAGTATTGGAGCTCAAGCCCACATTTAACCCCAGACCAAAACAAGTTTTTATTTCTGTTGGGTTTAAGGTGAGAAAGATTGAAAAATCAAACACGAACTCTAGTACGAGGAGTTCTGGTGACAGTGTAAACCATTCTAGTAAGGAGAAGAAGAAGAAGAAGGCTGAGCAAATATGCACCACTACTGCACAGCTTGGACCATCTAGCTCCAAAAGCAAACATCACCCTCAGAAGTAGGTTGTATCATCTAAGAAGATAAAGAAAAAGATGGGAAAGGATCAGTACAACCCCTCTCCTCAGGACAAAACTCCTAGAGGGAATACTATGGAATGCATCATGTGTGGTGATACTTCTCATTATGCTAAGGATTGCATCTACAATCCTAAGGCTACCATCCACATAAATAAGATGAAGACCTCTGAGAAGAAGAAGACTACTTCCGAAGAAAAATCTTTTTCCTGCGGAAGCATCAAAGTGACTCAAAACAAGATAGGTGGAAAACTATCTTCAGGAGCAAGTTTGGTCTAGGAATAAAGGAATGCTTCCGAAGTACTGAAGTCTGCTGCAGTGGATGCAAAAGCTTTTGAAGGTTTGGTCTCTAAAACTTTCAAAATTTTGAAAGCCAAGACTAATCTTCCAAAGGTGGTGTGGAAGATGAAGGAAGGCCTTAAGACTGAAGTTTTTTCATCAACAACAGCCAAGGATCCTATAAGCTTGAATATAGGATCAATAGTTATTAATCTTTCTTCTGTTCAGCTTGATGAGCCCAAGAACAACAAGGCTTAGGTTTTCAAATGTAACTAATCATCTCTTTTTATGTGCAGTAATAGTTGAAAACCAAAAGAAATGTTTGGATCATTAATAATGGTTGTTCCAGGCACATGACAGGCAATGGCTGTTTGCTTTAGAACTTTTAGAAAATTGACGGAGGGCTTGTTGCATTTGGAGGTGTATCTGGTGGTTACATCATTGGAAGGGGCAGGGTCACAAATGGTAAGCTCAGCATTGAGAAGGTAAACTTTTTTAAGTAACTTGAGTACAATCTTTTGAGTGTATCTCAATTATGTGACAAGAGACATAACATGCTTTTTACTAAGCATGAGTGCATTGTTTTCATGCTTGGGGTGATAATTCTGCAAGAGCACATTCTGCATAGAGCCCCAAGGAAAGGAAACATGCACAAGATGGATTTGCAAGAAACCTTCCTTTTTAGAGAAGTTTCCTACTTTCTGTTTAAAGCCAATAGTGATGAGTCTTTCCTCTAACATAAAAGAATCTGCCATATAAACTTTAAGAACATGAATAAATTGATTGAGAGTGATTTGGTAACTGGAATGCCAAAGAAAGAGTTTACAAGTAATGACCATTGTGTTGTATGTCTGAAAGGAAATCAACAGAAAGTGTCTCACAAGCCAAAGAAAACTAACTCCATCACTACACCCTTCACTTGTTACATGTGGATCTCTTTGGCCCCTCAAGTGTAATGAGTTTAGGAAGAACTTCATATTGCATTGTGATCACAGATGATTTCACAAGATATACTTGGGTCTCTTTTCTTAGAAGAAAGGATGAGACTCCTGAAATCTTGAAGTATTTCATTCTAAAAACTAAGAATTAATCTGATCACAAGGTCAAAACCATAAATTGTGATCAAGAAAACTAAATTGAAAAATCATATCCTTGATTCATTTTGTGATGAAAAGGGTATTTCAAGACAATATAGTGCTCCTAAAACTCCTTATGGTGTTGCTAAAAGGAGGAATAGCACACTTATTAAGGCTGCAAGGACCATGCTCTCTGACTCTAAATTGCCCATCACCTTCTAAGCAGAGGCCAGTCAACACTACCTGCTATGTGCAGAACAGAGTTTTAGTAGTCAAGACTCATGGTAAGACACCTTACGAACTATGTCACAAAAGGAGACCTTTCATTGGTTTCCTCAGATCATTTGGTTGTCTATGCACCATCATGAATACTAAAGATCATATAGCTAAGTTTACTAAAAAAGTAGAGGATGGACACTTCATTGGACACTATTCTGAAGCTAAGGCTTATAGAGTATACAATCTCAAAACTAGAGTAGTTGAGTAGTCAGCCAATGTGACGTTCCATGATAACACTCCTAGTGTGAAGGGTTCTGGTCATGATCGGCTATTTAATCTTGATTTAGTTAACTATATGTTGTGAAGATGTTTCAAGAATAATAGATAGCAATTCTATAGTAGATCCTGATCCACGATTTGAGCTAAGAAGACCAAATGTTCAAATTTATTCAGATCCAATGGTAACAAACACTGCAAGTGGAGATCCTGTCAGCACCAGCATGACAAATCCCTCTACTAATACATCTGAAGTGCCTCTAAATTCTAAAAACAAGTCATACAATTCAAATGAAGGGATCTCCATTGCAGGTGAAGATGGAGATGGTGACAGTGATCAAGAATATCTTGATGCTGATAATATCTCCAATGAAGACACCATCCTTGATGTTACACAGTCTCATGATCAAGTCATGCATGATGGGTGTGTTGATATGATAAAACATTCTCAATCACCAGGTCTTAATTTCTTAAATTTGGATCTGTCAAATCAATATATTGTGATTCCTTAACTTAGAATCCACAAGTCACATCCTATCTCAAACATCATTGGTGATGTGGGAACTTGGGTGAAAACAAAAGGACAAACCCATGATTAAAATGTTTGTCCACATTCTTGTTTCTTATCCCAGATTAAGCCAAAAAAATTTGATGAAACTTTGAGAGATGGAAACTAGGTTGAAGCAACGCAAGTGGAATTGCTTCAATTCAAGAGACAAGGTGTTTGGAACTTATGTCCTCTTCCAACTTGGAAGATGCCTATAAGAACCAAATGGATTTTTAGGAACAAAAAGAATGACATAGGACTTGTCATCAATAACAAGTCTAGACTGGTTGTCCAAGGTTATACTCAAGAGGAAGGGATTGACTACATAGATGTCTTTGCTCCTGTGGCAAGACTTGAATCTATAAGAATATTCCTTGCTTTTGCTGCCTCAAATGACTTCAAGGTCCACCAACTTGATGTCAAGTGTGAATTTTTATATGCATGAGAGAAAAGGAGGTGTATGTCTGCCACCCACCTGGCTTTCTAGATCCTGATAATACTGATTATGTCTACAAGCAAGATAAAACTATCTACGGGTTGCATCAAGCTCCTAGAAAGTGGTATGAGACACTATCACTCTACCTTCTTCAACATGTTTACATAAAAGGTACCATTGATAGCACCTTCTTCATCAAAAGAATAGAAAATGAATTGATGCTAGTTTAATTTTATATTAATGACATCATTTTTGGGTCAATTAATGAGAGACTCTACAAAGAGTTTAAGAAGCTGAGGAAGAATAGATTTGAAATAAGTGCCATGGGTGAACTCAATTTCTTTGTAGGAATTTAAGTGAAGCAAGTTGACAATGACATCTTCATAAACAAGTCAAAGTATGTTCAGGACATACTAACCAGGTTTCGTATAATTGATTGTAAGGTTGTTAAGACTCTCATAGCTAGAAACCACTCCCTAGTACCTAATCTTGAGGAGGAGTGTGTTGATGAACATCTCTATAAGGCAATGATTGGGTCTCTTATGTAGCTAACAGCCAGCAGGCCTGATATCATGTTTGCACATGCATATGTGCAAGATAAGCCAACCCCAAGATGTCATGCGTAGTTGCTGTCAAGAGAATTCTAAGATACCTCAAAGGTACTCCCAAACTATGACTTTGGTATCCAAAGAATTATGAATTCAATCTGTATGCTTATACTAGTGACTATGGTGGCTACAACATGTTTGGAAAATCTACATCTAGGGGATGTTAGTTCCTTGGTGTAAGGATATTCGGCACCGCAAGAAACAATCTTATGTGTCTGCATCAACTATTGAAGCTGAATACATTGCTTCTGTAAGCTGTTATGCTCAAGAGCTTTGGACTCAGAATCAGATGTTGGACTATGGATTCAACTTCAAGGATACTCTATCCACATAGACAATAGTGTTATCTCAATAACCGAGAATCTTGTGCAGCACTCAAAAACAAAGCACATCAACATCAGGGTTCATTTGATAAGATATAATTTTGAAAAGGGATTGAAAAACTGGTTAATGTTAGAACAAATGAACAATATGTTGATCTGTTCATAAAAGCTTTTGATGAACAGAGATTTAAATATCTTATATCAACTTTTGAGATGATTAACTTTGAGTAAATTTTCTTAAATTAATTTCAAAATTGTTTTACAAAAGATGTGTGTTTTTCTTGTTGTCTAATTTTATCAATCATATAAGCCCTATTTATCTCGAAAGAAATTTTTTCAAAGAAAATATCCTTTTGAATTTTAAGAAGTTTGGACAGATTTTCTTTCGAAAGAAATTATATTGAATTTGGAAGAAACTTATGTCTTCAAAACTAATAAATACTTACTAATTAAGTAATTATTATTCGGAAGAAAATTCAGAATATCTTCTGAAGCTTAAAAATTCTTCTAAGTATTTATATGTTTTGAAGGAAAATTTTCTTCCGAAAACAATTTAGTCTAGGAAGGTTTTACTTTTTAAGTTAAACTTTTGAATCTTAATATCTTCGGAAACCAAATCTGTTTCGGAAGAAAATTATTCCAAGTTATTATCTTCCGATGCTATTCTTCTTAAAATGAGAAATATCTTCTAAAGCTAATTTAGCTTCGGAAGTTTTTTATTAAACTTTCTAAGCTAAATTATCTTCAGAAGATTCTTAACTTTTGAGATAACTACCGTTTTGGGCACTTTTTCAACGATGGGAACAATTCTGGATTTCAAAGTTTATCTTCCAAAATAACTTTGCCTCAAATCCAAGACCTTAAATAGCCGCTGCAACTGATCTCACTATATCTCCTTCATTCTCATCCATATTGATTAAGCCCTAATTTTCACCTACCACCTTTGATTATTCCATCCTCTCAAAAAAGCTTCATAAATGGCCAATCCTGAACCCCAAAACTAGCCAGCCTATTTAGCCATGCAGCTACACAGGCAACATAACAAAGTTGCTCTGTTAGATGCTTGCAAGGATACTCATTTCTCATAAATTTGCCTTTTTCTTTCCCTCTCTTTCTACCTCATCACCCTCACCATAGATCTTTCATGCAGGCTACAATCAGGGCTACCCACAAGCAAAATACTTAAGAGAATGTGTTAAGGGCAGTCAGATTGAACTACCTGGGAGCTAAGGGTTATAATGTTGATGATCTGATCTCTCTCCCCCTGGATGATTTAATGGAACTGGTTGACACTAAGGTGTTTAAAGAGAGGAAGGAGACTGAGGATGCTACTATGCCCCTCAAGATAAAAGAAGAGAGAAAGAAAAAAAATTATAAAGCTCATGTCCTCTCTCTAGTTAAAGAATTGCATGATGAAGAGACTATGGTTGCAGAGGAAGAAGCTTAAGTAGTAAATGAACAAGAAAGACAAAAGATGATAAACTACTTGAGTGCCATAGGTCTCTATCAGGTAGAAGCTCTACTCTCTCTATCTTGTGAATACATAGAATTTGAGTATCTTAAGTAGTTGGATCAAGAAGCCAATCAACAAAGAAAAGCTACAAAGAGAAAGATGAGGAGGAAGCTGAGAAATCAATAGCCATCATCAAAGCCAACAAGAAGAAATCAGAATATAGACTTAAGATGACAAGCTTCTTGAAGCTGTATGGATTCTCCCAAAGTATACTTAGGCCCATATCTCTATCCACAATGGATGAGCAAATTAGGGTGATCAAGCAGAAAATTAAGAAGGGTGAGCTTAAAGACTTGCCCTCTCTCTAAGTCAAGCTGCACATGAAGCTGAGGTCAAGGTTGAACCCCCCACAAATAGCACAACCAAGACCTGCTGTTGATTCACAACCAAATTTATCTTCTGATCCACAGTAGTGTCCTGAACCTTCTTCTAAACATGTGAAGGGGAAGGTACCAACTAAGAAGGAAAAGGATAAACATGGTAATCAAAACCAACCTCCTCAGTTGAAGTAAAGAAAAAGGAAGAAAATGGCCATCAAAAATGACAATAAGAAGAAGAAAAAGTCCAAGGCATCCACCTCTACACCTCAAGAGGAGTCAAAACATCCTGAGGGTCAACAATAAGAGGCTGCTCAACAATCTGTATTACATGTAAAGCCTCTTGCTACTAAGAGACCCATCTTGTCTTCGATGTATACTCAACAACTAGACAAATGGTATGTCACAAAAGATCAAGGAGGTCAACAGATACCATTCTGGGAAAACATTCTAAACCTACCTGTTTATGATCTCTTCGACATAAAGAGATACTATGAAAGCTTGAAAAATTCAGACCAGCAATTAAAGAGAGGAATGGTCATGATTCTGATAGTGCTCACTACTAGAAGATCTACATTCATAGTCATCTTCGAGTTTTGATAGCATCAACCTAGGGGGAGTTTGTTAGGGTTTATATTAGAGGCTAATGCTAAACAAAGATTTCTCAGCATGCATAAAAGTACAAGCAAATTACCTCGAAAGATTTGACTATGCTAATGAAATTATCTAAGTGTTAAATCTTCTGAAGCCAAAGATAGAAATCTTTCAAATCCAAACGTGAATTCTTTCAAAGCCTGAAGACAAAGTCTTCCGAAGCTGAAGATAGATTTATTTCAAAAATAGAGAAGACATAATTATTCTCTGACATACATCGACAAAAGCATATCTACTTTCCGCTACCGCTCCAAAGAGTCACCAACTTCTATAAGTTGATGATTACCTTTTAGCTTTTGTCAACTACTAAGTATGGTGTTTGTGTCTGTAACTTTCTACTCTTGTACTTTTATAATACATATGAGCTATGGCATGTCATAGTTACATGCAAAATGCAATCCGCCTTTTGACTTTACATTGATCTTGTTGTTTATATTAGTGTACAGCTGGCTTTCAAATTATGGTCAGCTGTAGGATGTAGTATAAACTTTTACATGTACCCAGAAGCTTGGTAAGACTTGTAAACTCTTAAGAGCAATTATAAACTCTTGAGAGCAATACACATTATCCTTGAAAACTAATCTTTGTTTTACTTGTGTGTTGTATTTTGAGTGTTCTTACTAGCTAAACTTTTTTTTTTGCCTGGTTCACTATTTGATTCGGTAAGTGTTATTAGTACTCAACTGTGAAATTCTTGTGATCCCTTTAAATGATCCTGCATCCCCATACTTAGTAAGAACTTACTTGGATCGTTAGATTATTTGATCAGTTGTTAAAATTCCTTGTTATGTAATAGTATTTAAATACAAAATTAAGGACGCTAATTATAACATAGGGGAATATTGAAATTTAACATTACACTTCCAAATCGTTTTCTAATTTATCATCCTTTGTTTTTCAAAACTAAAAATTACATTCTATCACTACTACAAAGCTGTTAATAAATGACGTGCAAATGATGACGCGCGGAAAAAGATGACGCGCATTTTCGCGTGTCATAAAAATTATGTCGTATTTTAAAAAACTTATGGAAAACCCCGCCCATATTTCAATTCCCCTATCCATCCAGCTTAATCAAATTTTACCCTAATTTCACACTTCTCCGCCCAATCTCACCCAGCCTATCTCACGACCAAATCCATCCAATCTCATGACCACCATCTCCGCCTACAGTGCTCGCCCCGCGTCTCCGCATGCAACCCGCCATCACAAAACATCGATTGTTTTGAAGTGCAAAGCCAACAAAGAACTCATTTCCGTTGGCGATGATATCAACATAAGTCTCCATCTCTGTCTTTTGATGCTATCAATCGAGTTTGTAATGTTTTTCATGTGTAGGGTTTACACAACTTATTGGTTTGGTTGTTATGGGTGGGGAAGGTTAACACCAAATTTTTCTAATTTATTGTTTCAAACTCAGTAGAAGTTTAAAGTGTTGATTGTCTTTTTAATCTTTCAAATATGCAGCGAAACTATAAACCATAATGGTTTTCTATTCTTGGGCTAGTCAACGATTAAGGAAGTTGTTTCCACCCTAGCTTGGTTTATCTTTCTATAATATGTTTAACTACCCATTAATTTTTCTTTGAGATTTGTATTAGATGTTTTTATCGTTTTTAGTATTTACTTAAGTAATTACAAATACCAATGTAATATTCTAAATTACAGTGAGGTATAGTAGTAATGAGCTGGTTAGGAACTCGTGAAGACATGGTTGGGTCAAATTGGGTAACTTATTTTTTGTTAATTTTATTTTAATATTAAGTGACAACCTTTTGTGGTTTCAGCATTTAACCCAAAGCCCTAATTTCAGGCTTATAACTGTTGTTGGAGATCATTTTGATTGACTTATTATGGACTCCTCAAATGAAGATGCTAGTAGTTATACACGTTATGTTTATCTATGTCTTAATTTTGATTTCTTTAATAATTTAATCAAGCTGGTTGTTGCATTGAGAAGAGACTCTCTTCAAATTCACAGGGTTTCATATGCTATGTGTTTGTGGTGTAGGTAAATAGATGATCAATATTAACTGTAGGTATGATATTTTTTCCTTCAATCTTCATGTGTTTATATTTGTGTGTAGGTATCATCTTGAGATGACTTGTAACCATGGTGCAACTATTTTTCTTCCACACTAAATGATTTTTATTTTTTGTTTTATTTTTGTACATGAGATCAGCATAGAGGCACTTTCACTGCACCTGAAGCACATGTTACCAATAACAGGTCTAGAAAGGCTGCAAGAAGTAGTGTGATATCTAGTTCAGCCTTTTTCCATGCCTAGAGCAAAAATTACAAATAGCATGTTTAGAAAGACTGTAAGAAGTAGAGGCATACTGGCACATCTAGTTCAGCCCTTTGCCATGCTTGCAGAGGACTTATCCCCACCATAAACTCTTCATGGCATACTTTTTTTACTTATAGTAATGAATTCAATGGTGTCTTTTGTTTTGCATTTTGTTCATGGGGAGGATTTAGTCATAATATTGCTTTAGAGAATTCTCTTCAACATGCTGATAAAGATATCGCCATCAAGTGTATTGGCACTAAAATTATAATTAAAGCTACAGCCCCATTGATGAAAAGTAACTAGGCAGAAGCGTGAATTGTTTAAGTCATATCGTGATTGGGAAGCAATTTACTTTCCAAAATTGATTTCATTAGGTTCATCAAGTTTAGTTTATAAATTTGTTCAGTTTTGTTTAATTATGTGTTGTAGTTACCGTTGGTGGATGTCGTGAGTTTGATTAACAAGAGTAATGGACAACCGGTACTTAAAAGTACCTATATCGAATGCCGCTTAGACCACTGCCACTCACTAATCTGTTTCTTTATGAGGTGAGTTCACAGAACATCACTTAATTTCGAGATGCGAGTCTGTTTGAAAGCTTATTCATGTTGTTTGATTTTCCAATTTCATTTTATGTTATTCATTTCTTCTTTTTGGGCCATGTTGTTGCTACTTTTACCAATTTTATTAGCATCTTAAATTAGATAACACATGATAGAGTTTATGGGTAACGCACTCTTTTACTCATCTATTCTTTATTATATAACCTCACAACACAAAAGTTTGGGTGAATACAAGATTATCCTCATATTTTAAAGTTTTGAATTAGTGTTCTGGGTATTTTAATGCATATAGATCAGTTCTTTACTTGAAAATAATTTGTGCCATGGATGAATTTCATGTAAATTTGGAGTTATGCAGCTCACAGGCCTTACAAGTTTTCTGAATTTATTCGTTGCATTTCACCATGAAATCGATACCATTGCACACTTTGAGGTTCTTAATAAAGTCGTTTTCACTTTTAGTGGAATCATCGATAGTAAAGCCCATAAAATTCATATCATCGAAGCATTATCTAACTTATTGTAGGTTTACTAGATATGACACATTCAAGTCATTTGAGCATGTTTTTATATAAAACGGCCAAACGGGTTAAATAAACAAAGTTATAACAAAAAATAGCTAGTATGAAATTTTATTTTTACTATATGCAACCACTAGAATGTTAGCTAGATCAACATAAATGTTTTTGTAGCAAACCCAACTTCAAAATTCCAACATGGTTTACTTTTTTTTTCTTTTTGTGAACTTTGTTTTGTGAGTCCTAACTAGCTTCATTTTCTTTAACATGCAGAGCACAAATTGATTACCCCATGAAAAAAGTAGTTGATGAAGGGCTTGAAATACTAGTTAATAACAATGTAAATAAACCATCATACTATATATTTACCTTTGTTGCTATTTAATTGATATATATATATATATATATATATATATATATATATATATATATATATATGACTGTCTAGAAGTATGTAAGCTAGAGTTTATGAGTAGATGAATTTTGTTTAATTTGATTGATTTGGTGACTAAGTAGTTGAATTTTGTTTAATACTTGGAAATTTGGGTGATTTTATTAGAAATTATGCAATAGATGTTAAGTTGTTAATTCACTAATTTGGATGGTCCAAATTCACAAGTTTAATTTGATGATATTGATTTTTTTTTCTAGGTTGGAGGAGGTAAAGCTGATAACACTGAAGCTGATTTGGATGCAATTCGCGAAAAGTGGTCTCATTATGTTTCAAATTTTATTTATGTGTAGGGCTACATTATTAGACAATTAAATGAATTTAGAACTTTATGTATTTGCAAGTGAAGCTAGAATAACTTAATAATTTTTGCTAGTATTTAATTAATTGAATTGGTTTTCCTGTTATTTGATGATTATTGATTTATAATTTTTTAAAAAGCAGGTAAACTTATAATAAAAAATATATATTTTATAAAGTAGTTAAAATTATGACGGGTATTGCGTATCTTGTTTAACGCGTCATAAAATTCATAAAGATGACGCGCGCATGCTCATCATTTGTCATTTATGACTACCCCTTCCTTGACACGCATTGCGCGTCATCTACCGACCGTCATAAAATGCGCATCATCTTTGCCCGTCATAAATATATGACGCGCATATGCGTGTCATCTTTCATTTATGACTACCCCTTTCTTGGCGTCATCTGACCCCAAATATGACGCGCATTGCGCGTCATCTATTGTAGTTTTTCTAGTAGTGTATCTTTTTAATAAACAACTCTTCTTTTATTTGTTCTCTCTCGGATTATCAAACGTCATCTTCTTTTTATTGTGGAGATGACACACAAAAAACAAAAAAGCTATACAATGGATATAGCATGACATACCAAAAAAGAAAAACTTGAAAGAGAATTATCGAACAAACTAAGAATCCGAAATTTACTAACCCAATCAAAGCCTTCATCCCAAATATAAAAGAAACGATATAAAGTAATGAAGAAACAAATTAACTTGAACGTAATAACTTGAACTAAAATCTGATAATCGATATAAAAAGGCTAAAATACGGATGACTAGATAAATAAAGTCATCAACACGGATATGAAAATGAAACCGATAATAACAAACTAAGACATATCAACACGATCAAAACACACACAATCGTTCTTGAATACGAAGATCAGGAGCATATATGGATCCGTATACGTGGCTCTCCATTGAGGCATTGATGTGTAAAAAGTCAAAATTGAAAATAGAATTTGATCAGCTTGCACTAATAAAGCCCTCAACTTTCAAAAATTTTCAATTCTTTTTCCAACTCTTGACTTTAAGGTGTTTCAAATTCACTAGAGGTTTTGACCCGACGAGGCTGAGAAACATAATAGCCCTCACGAACTCAATGGCAGACCATCATCACATGAACACAAAATATAAACAATTAGTGAATAAGTTAATATGAATTAGTGTGTATATATTTAAACAATAACAAAAAGTCATCTTTAATAGCATTAGGCGTTTCCATATTTTGTACAGGCTAATGGCTAAATAGAAAATAACTTACTATATATTAAACTTACTTAGAAACTCATGTATTAATTTTGTGAAATAACTTTAACATATTAAAACCATTACTTTTATGAATATCTTGTATGTTACATTACATGTCAATAGATATTGATAAAATAAAAAATATATTAAATTACATAAATGTACATTTATCTTTGTAAATAATTTTAGTTTTCAACCTTTATATTTACTAATTAAATTGGATAATCTTTACGTATATGTTTTGTTTCACCTTTGTTTCTATCGTCTAATGGTCATTAAGTTATATTATTAAGTTAGATCACATGGTTATCAAACAAGGGTAGGTGTGTAAAAAAAATCTAGACGGCATAATCTAGACACAGATCGATGTATTAGGAAAATATCATTTGTAATATGTTGATATCGTCGAGTAAAATCTCAAACAGTTTTTATATATATTTATCATCACTTTTTAAAGTTAAATATATAAAAATTTACGGTTCCATATTATTTAAATATCAATAATAAACTTAATGCATAGAAATTAGAATGCAACAATGTAAAATTATTTAGAAAAATATAATCAATAAAACGTTAAGACTAATGACTAAAATCTCAAACAAATTTTAGATATCTTTATCATTCACTTTTCTTAGAGTTAATTAGATAAAAAATTATTATATCATATGATATAAGTATCAATAATAAACTTAAAACATAAAAATCAGAATGCAAGGCAAGTGAAATTATTTAGATGCTTTTGTTCAAAGTACAATGTTGGTTCTATAAAAGCTTATACAAAAATTTATTGTATCATATGATTTTGATAATCATATGATTGTAGAAAACATCTAAATTACTTCATGTTACATGCATTCTAATTTTATATATTATGTTTATTATTGATATATAAATCATATGATACAACTAGTTTTTAAAAAGGTGATATATATATATATAAATTTGTTTGAGGTGTTACTCGTCAGTCAACATTTTACCAATCATATTTTCATAATAAATCGATTCATTTTTGCTTATGTCATCTTGATGTTTTTCTTAAACATCTACCCTCATATGATAATTATGTGATTTAACTAAACGATACAAACTAACAATCATTAGACTAAAAGAACATAAATAAAACAAACCATATACATAAAGATTATCGATTATAATTAGTATAGATAGAGGTTGTAAAATAAAACTAGGTAGATAGATAAAGACCCTATCTATAATTTTCTCTAAAAATAATGTATCTCTAAGAAATTATTAAGTACAAATCATAAAAATTAGAAATTAGAAATAATATTCTTAAAAAAAGATATCTTAGAAACCATTTAGTTTAGTAATTTTTTAAATTATTATTATAATAGAAAAAATTATATTATAGATATTTATTATTTAGTTTACTTATTTAAAATCATTCTAGTAAAGGTAGGTGAGAAGCACAAACTTAAAGTTAATCAAAAACCACCACGTGTCCTCTCCAATCATTCTTTTATTAGACAGTATAGATTAAAATCGATTGTGGGTTTGTTAGATGATTTTATTTTAAGATCTATGATATTTAATGAAAAGGAAAAGTTTTAAATAAAAAGACTCTAAAAACTAAAAAGTATAAGAAGTAATCTTAATAATGAATCTTCTTAATAAATGGTTGATACCAAATTATAAGTAGAAGTTTGCTAGATGAGTATTTTAAGAATAGTTATTTTTGTTGACTTTTTTAAAGTTATCTCATTTTTTTAAATGTTCATAACTTGCATGTACGATATTATTTTATTATAAAAATTATACCATAAAAATGAGTGTGATTTTATCTTTATAATGAGTATGATATTGTTATAGATAAATATAATAATTTTTTAACATTTTTAAGCTCATATCTTGTTATTTTGTCTTTAATGCAGTTTATTGTGTATTTTTGTTAATTATTATGTTTTTTTTAATACCATTTTTTAAAATGATGAATTTTAAAAATATGTATATAATGATGGAATATGTTGAGTTCAATAAAACGATAAACTGAAGTTTACTAAATCACATTTACAGCCGACTAACGATCTCATTATACAAGTTCAGAGACCAAATTCAAAAACAAATAATAATCAAAATTAGTGCTTATGATGTAATAATCACTACTTTACTATAAATAGAAATACACTAGCATGTGTTTTCTATGGTGTGAATCATCTACCCAATTAGAAATTCTCCTTTGGATGAGTTTGACCTTTATTGTTAAACTATGAATTTTATTATAATTTGTTAATCAGCATCAATAAAATCATTTTATTATCACCATCTCTTTCTTGTGTTCTTGGATTCACACACTCACACCCATCTTAATTTTGACTTTTAGATATTGATATTCGCTACCCAAGGTGTAACTCTTATGGGTCATAGCTCTGTCAGTAATGTGACATAATCGAACCCGCACATTATTTCCAACAAGATGAACCAGTCTTTCAACATTTTTTGTATTAAGCATGCCATAATTTCCTTCATAAAATAGAGATAATGATAATGTCTCATGTTAACTTGTTATGAAATCGGAAGGATACAAAATGTTGTAATCATGTTGTCTTTAAGGAAGAAGTGTTGATAGTGGTTCAAAAAGGTAGGACTATGAGTGAAGTTGGGTTTGAATGGAAGGGTCTTTGGATAGATTTGATGGACTAGAAGTTAGAATAGGTGCAGGTTCAAGGATAATGGCATGCATGGATGGTATAACCTTATTTTCTAAAAAAAAGATGGCTATAGAACTTTGTGAAGCATGTAAAGAGATAAGCTCTCCTACTAATGTGTTGGGTCTATATTTTCAATGAAAGGTGGTAGGGCGGATGAAAAAAAGTCTATTGTTATTGTTCTAAGAGAACTCAACCATACCATTCTTAGAACCACATCAATACCTTCTTTTGGTAGGACAAACAAGGGAATGGTAAAGATTGTCATGGAGAACTGAATATAAACTATAGGGTAGAACCCATAACCATGTATGTGCTCTCTATTTTCAATCATAACAAGAAAGGAAACAATTGAATGTATAATGTTATGTGTACTACCCGATTCCACGAGAATCTATTCAACTGTCGGTTTATGAAGTCGGTAACACGTTAATGTCTAGTTGATGGTAGACGTAGAAGGTGGATGGAGAAATCACTAAAATTGACTGTGGTTTAATGGTGGTTGTAGTTTCTGGTAGTCCATTATAATAGTGAAATTGTTGCTGTCAGGGGAGAAGATTGGGCTGTAGCCATCATATCATTAGCTAAATCAACAATGATGTTAATTAGAAAGGTTAGACATTCTCTAAAATGTATATAAATTGAGGAACATTGTATTTAGTTAACATCTTGTTACTTTTATCTCCATTGGACAAGGATTCTTTAATGTTATAGAGTAAAATGGTGCGATCCAATGCAGAAATTTCTCAATGTTATAGCATGGATTTGTCACAAACCACTAAAGGTTGTTAACCATATCATTAAAGGTTCAAGAATGACAATACCTAGGAATAGGAGATATTTAAGAGTCCAATAGGTTGGGTTGAATAAAAGATCGAATAAGGAAAATGTAAAAGGTCTTTCTACATAATGTGTTTATTTATATAGAGAATTTTTGCTAGTATTAGATAAGTAATTATTACCAACATCATTAGTAATTTTTAGTTAAGTGGTCTAAAATTCTAGAGTTAGTATTAGGGAATGAAACTTCTTGTACTCAAATAAGTTTGGTTTGAAATAAGCCAACAATAGTTTCCTACCTAGCAATGTAAGCTTTTGCCATGGAAGTTAATTTAAAGAAACATATAATACATTAGCCTCTTAAATAGTGTCTTAAAAAAAGTAGCCAAGTGCACCAATAGGATGGAATCACTATTCACACAAACTTCTAATTATTATTATTGTAATGCAATATCTTTCAAGGTCTAAGCTCTCCCATTCTCTTAGTTGTTTGGTCATCAGATTTAAGCATTGTTCTTCATGCCCATTCTCTTTTTATACTATAAGTAGACGATACGTTCTTTGACTAGTTATTATGTTACTGTCCCAAAAGTTTGCATAATTGTGTGGTGTAGTGTCATAGTTAAGTGCACTTTGGATTATGAAACTTTGAAGATGGTTTTGTTCGTGAGCTAGAGTGGGAGAATTGAGATATTTTTTGAATAAAAACTTACAAAAAAATGTAAAATCCTCATAACGATCGAATCCATAGTATGTTGCACTTGATAATCAAATTAAGACGGATGTGTGTGTGTGTGATATCAACAAACATTAAACAAAATTAAACGAATATTATTAATCAAACGTACAATACCAAATGAGTTTGTCATTTAAGCTCGATCCACTCGAGATGAGCTCTCCTTGGGCGGCCTATCACACAACTCTTTGCTCACTCACCTCAGACCATTTTTACAAAATGAAGCACACATAATGATATAAAAAGCAAAAACAACTATTTATACAAGATCGCACCATAAGAGAACTTTCAAAAGTTCTCACATAAACTAAAGTTCTCATGTAAACAAAAAGTTCTAACACGGAAAAAAAAAGTTCTCATGTGCTTTTGCAAACTTCCATCTTTTTAAATGTTTTTGCTTTCTTGGATTTTGCTTTTCACTTAATATTGTAATCCATACGAGCTAGGTCCTTACAATTTCCCCCTTGAATTATGATATCAAGCTATTTTTGACTTTAGTCACACATCTTCATGAATTATCTGATTCCCGGGTATCTTTCACTTTAGTCTTCCCCCTCACCTATAACCTACTCCTAATATATAGCTTCATAAATGATATCACATCTAAATCAAGATTAAACCATTCTATCTTAATTACTTAAACTTAAGTTGTACTATGCATATGATAGATAGATCCGACTTTCATTTCAGATTCCCGAACAACCCTATTCTTCAATCTAATGACAAGATTCTTTGACAACGAACTAGATCATTTGAAGCATTCTTCCTCCTATGTAAGATAAAATAAGCCCATATTTTTAGAGTAAGATTACCAAAAAACCTTAATTCTTCACTTAGTTCAACCATTCAATCATTGTCCCCGTCAGTAAGATAAAATAAGCTCACATTGTCAAGTTTTAATTCACGAACAAACCGAATCAAATGCTGTAAAATCTCGAACTTGATTAAACATCACAAATATCTATGTTTAAGTAGCAAACTTCAATTCAACCAGTGTCTTCCAGATATAGGCATAAACACTTGTTCCAAAACCTCCAAATACTAAAAATTTTCGCATCTAGATCATGTTATCGTATTTTACAAAGTTATCGCAAAAATGGGGTTAATTGGTAATAAAAAGAAAGAATAAAAAAAGAAAGGTTCACAGGGGTAAAATGTATCAAATGAAACATTTAAATTAATTTTAATAGATCCTACAATAATGATAGAAAGTTGAGGTGCCATGTAATTCCAAGTTATGATTGTATCTTTGAAAGATCTAATTGTATCTCACCTATATTGTGCCTTTTAATGTATGCTTTGATTTTAGAAGAACTCTGAATCATTCTTTTGAAGCTCATCCACTTCAACATTAAGTGACCCCTTTGGCCCGAAATGATGAGCAATACGGAGATACTTATTCATTGAACTTCTGGTACAATCATATTGGAATCCATACAGTATCGTATCTTAGGGTCCTAAACTATTTGATTGAAATACTCTAATTGAAAATTTTACAATCATACTAGGTACTTTAAATGTTCACTTAATTCAAGAAGGGGATAAGAAGTTGTAGGTGGATTGGCCCTGCTATTTTAATCTGATTTTGTTTTGACTCGTAACAAATTCATATTTTTCCTGCCACATCTGTCCTAACTTGTCTTTTACCTAAAGTTACGTGATGGTCTTTTCAGTCTTTGACCATTGATCTCATGTCACAATAAATAGAATTACATTATTATGTTCCCAATAATGTTAATATGATCCTCATGATTTGCAACTTTTTAGGTAGACATGATTTTTTAATTTTAATATATCAGGTTTAAATCGGATGAATGGTTAAGTGGCTCTAAGTTACCTAAGTAAATCTAAGTGCATAAAAACTCATGAAATTTTTTATTTAAAAATTAGATTACTATTGAAGTTATATAACTTTTTAATCATGTAAATACAAAAGTAGAAAAATAATAAAGAGTGTTTCCACTCAACATAACCCGACAAACATGTCCTACTCCTTGCCAAAGTACTACACGTTTTGATTTGTCCAACATAGGGGTGTGTAATATTCAAATTGGTTTCGAATTACTCGAAATTCGATTCAAGTAGAAAATCATCTCTTTGAAATTCGAGTTGAATTTTCATATTCATATTCGATTCGATTAAAATTCGATTTGATTCAAATTCTTATTATTGAATTTGAATCAAATTTTAAATTTGTGATTTTTTATTTTAGATTTTTAAGGGTCAAACGGTCACAAACAATATAAGAATTTGAATCAAATCGAATTCGATCATGATTGGTATATTTTGTCTTATTTAACAATAGGAATATTTATACGTTATGTTTGTTTTTTTTTTAATCTTTGAAATTGAATCTTTTGAATGATGAAGATATTATTCATTTAATTATTTCTTTCACCTAGTACGTATAGAATAAATTTGAATTTGAAATTTTTTAGAATATGAATTGAATTCGAATCAGATTTGAAAATTTTGAATCCAATTTAATTCAAATTCGATTTATCTTTGTCGTTCGAAATTTAAATGTTGTTTGAAATTTAAAATTTGATTTATTTGAATTGATTAACTCGAATTCGATCAATTGCTCCGACCCCCCATTTTAACACCATTACAATTAAAATTCATATGGATGCACATTCATTATATACTATTCATGTTATTTTGTGTCACCTTGCTAGTACTCAAAAGGGATTTTGTAAACATTAATTTTAAACAAACAAATCCAACTTATTTAACAAGTGAACATAAAGCCACCATCAATTATTGGATCTCACGTGTCATACTTCTAACTTTTATGAATTAATCATTCGTTTTCACTTCAAGTTATAATCGTTTGTGTCAATTTATTTATGATACATTCAAACTATATGAAACACAAGTTAAAATAGGAGAAAATTTATTGGTTTCTCTTAAGTTTGTGAAAATATATTATGTGGATATTTTTATATAAGAATACCCAAACAAAAACATTGCATATATTATCATCAGCTATGCTTTTTTACAGAATAGATTAACACCATAACCATACATTTCATATGCAAAAACACTCCGGCATGTGTATTCATTTCTTAAACTTTATGAATGAAGATCAAAGAAATAGACCGGAGTGCTTTTTGCAGATGAAATACATGATTTGGTGTGATATGGATAAAAGAATGCTATCGAATGCAATAATATATAGAGGATCTAGCTTGAAGTAAACTAGTAAATTGAAGGAAAAAAGATAAGGATTAAAATCTTGAAAGCGTTTCGACGGATTAAAAACATCATGGGGACTTTTAATGAGGTACTCTTCTTGGTTGTTTGCCTTGAAATTAAAGATGAAATCTCATATATTATTTTTTCTACTTTTGTTGTCATTATTATTCTTAGAGTTAAATTCGATTTTGCTACTTGAGATTTGATAAAAATAACTATTTTTCTTCAAAAGATTAAAAATATCAATTTACATCCAAAAGTTTTATAAGTTGTTTCAATTCAATTCAAAAGTTTCATAAGTTGTTTCAACTTGAATACAAAAAATAAAAATTTTGACTGAAATTGATACAAATGATTAAACTTTTGGACTGAAATTGATGTTTTGAAACTTTTGAAGAAAAATAATTATTTTTGTCAAATATTAAAGAGCAAATTTGAAATTAACTCTTATTATTAACTACATAGACATTGTCATTATTTATTGTTTTCTAGTTAATATTTCAAGATTCAAATACTTAGATAATTTATATACAAATATTAAAAAAATATATGTTACAATTACTATCAATACGTGTGTATATTACTTTTATATATATATATATCAATATTATCATATTTTTGTACGTAAGATAAGAGTGATTATATCTCCATTTCATTGTTTATATCTCTACAGTAGTTAGAGAGATGGTATACTTCTTGAATTATCTTATATATGTCATTATTTATTGTTTTCTAGTTAGTATTTCAAGATTCAAATACGTAGATAATTCATATATAAATATTAAAAATATATATGTTACAATTACTAGCAATACGTGTGTATATTATTTTTATATCTATATCAATATTATCATATTATATAAACTTTTTTCTAAAAAAAAAAATAGTAATAAGTTATAATCCAAACTTAATCTAATTATGTTTTTAATCAAATATATATCTTTGGATTCATTTCATTAATCCTATTATTTAATTAAAAGACTATTTTTCTTAAAAAAACAGAATACCAATTCTCATAGGCTATTATCTGTTATTATTTTTTATTTTGTTTAATTGTTTTATAGAATGAATTAACTCAAATTGAGTAGCTCACTTAAAAAAATAGAAATCAAGACATTCACAAGTGAAACAGTAGAAGGCTACGACATGTAGGATAGGAGGGTATTTGTGCGACTGCCGACTTTGTTAGTTGTTTGTGAAAATATGGCTTCATGTGTTTTCGGTTGGATTTTACGATATACCATTGTAGTACTATGATTTTGCTATGTTTATTGGTGAACATTTGTTTTTGTTTAACAAACTACTTTATATAATTTAATTCGTTAGGGTCTAGGTGTTTTTTTTTTCTCGCTCATCCAAGGTACTAAAATCCTTAGGACCGGCCCTGCATGTTTCTATAATACCTTCATCAAGAATCCTTAATATGTATTTTTCTCAAATTTAGACTTTGACCTAATCATCTACAACTCTAGTAATATTAATATTAGTGGAATGAAACCTTTTGATATTAAAGAACTTACATAGAAAAAATGTGCTAGAGAGTAACAAGATACGTGATTTAGATGTTTAGCCCACCGGTATGAGGGTGCTTTGGCAAGAAGGAAAATAACAGGAGTTTGATGTGAGATACAGCAAAGAAAAGTAATAAATTGGCTGAAAGAAAGAGAAGTTGGAAATCTCTAAAAGAAACTTTAATCAAGAAAACTCTAAGAAATTCTAAGGTAAAATGGGTTTTTCATGAGTTGCAAAGGTGATGGCGGTGGTGGTAGATGTGCTTTACCTAAAGTTTGTGTGGTGTTATTGATATATATCACATTCCATTTACTCTAGTTATTATTATTATTTGTTTGATCGTTAAAAAAACACAACTTTTTATAGATCAACTGATAATGGATGTAGAATATCTATTAGCTGCTTACTAACAAGCATGCAGATGATAATACTTGAATGAAATAAAATAGAGAAGTTTTTTCAAAGTATTCAATTGACTGTAATTCACTGAGCATAAAAGTAATAGCATGAATACAAGTGGGTAAAATGGCCAAACTCAAAACTATACAAGTTTAGAATATTTATTCTAAGCAAGCTTAACACTAGAACAAATCTTAAGTGACTATTCTAGGTTTAAGATCAATGGCATGTTAGTACAATTGATCTACACACTAAGGCATATGACAAATGTGTTATATACATGGTTACAATAGAAAATACAATATAGACAAGAATATATATAGTAAGAGATCGATAGTTGTAGTAGGATGGTATCACCACTACTCTTTAACACTGCATCCTTGTCTATAAAAACATTGAATCAACACACACATCTATTGTTCAATGGGTAAACTGTGTATGTTGATTCATAGGAGTTTCGTAGTTGGTCCGGTAGAAAAAATCTTCATCATGTAGAAATATCTTTTGCCATTTAGACATTTTTAGCAACAACTATCAGAACTTAGTATTTGGTAGCCTCTTCCTTCAAAATCTCAATAGATTCCCCCTAGGATATTGCTACCAAAACCGATTACTTGAACGACATAACCATTATCTTTACTATCTCCTTAGTTAAGTAACCTCTCATATTTTTAAATGGGCTGAAAAGATGAATGTTAGCCAAATCTCTCAAATTATGTCTTAAAAGTCTAAAGATGGAAGTTCATACTTTTATTTCTAGTTGCAACATATATCTGTGTGCATCAATCAACGACAAGGTCATAGCTCCATGTTGTGATTGGTTTTTGCACATCCAATGGCTCAACATATAGTACATCTTTTTTCTTTAGCTTCTATCTCAACTTTTTCATCACTAGTTAATCCTACGAGAGACTTAATTTCTTTGTACTTTGATGTCATCCCTCTTTGGGAATTTTATAAGGGATAGCATCTTCTCGGAATCTTTGAAGTTTAACCTTAACACTTCAAGTTCATTGACAAAAAGTTATCTTGATCCATTTTGTCTTTCAACAAAGTAGTGCTCAATCTTGTCATCAAATCCCTGGTTAGTAATTACATTGAATTAACTTTCAGATGGATCGTTTTCATCACATTTTGAGTGTTTACTTTCATAAGCTTCATCAAACTCTATAGGTTCAGTTAAAGGTTGTCTAAATCTATATGCAACAGATGTTGGATCATGTTCATTTGCTCTGACTACATGAAGAGATGATTGAGGAGATGATGGTTTATTATCTTTAGAAGAAGATGGTTGGGTTGTGCAAAGGATGGTTTACTAGATGGATCTGTCGATGGAGCTGGCATTTGAGGTGGTTGTTGAATGGAACAGGGGAGCGTTCACTTGTTGGATCTTCTTACAAAGCTAATTTCTATAAAGAAGAAGGTGGTTGGGATTTAGATGGTGGAGTAAAAGTAACTTTAGATGAGGGTAGTGGTTTGGCAGACACACAAGTTTCAATAGATGCAACTTCCCTTTTATTTCTTTTGTGTTGAGATACCTTCCATTCCTTTTTAAGATGTTCCCTATAGATTCTTATAACCACCCTTTCAAACTATCTGGCTTTAAAATCATTACTTGGATTTTTAGTTTCAGTCTGGTTAGATCAGTTATCCTAAACTGTTAAAACACAAAAGTTGGTTTCTTGAGTATGATACTTACATAGTTGTTGGTCTAGAGATGAAGTAAGTACTCTTGGCTTGATCATACTCCTACTCTTGAATTAGATCATAAGTAGAAAAAGGAGACTCAAGAATATCTTCACTAGACTTAGCATGGATTGTTGAAGCCCAAACAGGAGTAAGAATTGAGTCTTTTCAATGCTAACTCTAAAGATTCTTAGTTTTTCCACAATCTGTTGTAGAATATCTAAAGGCAGATCAAGGATTTCAGTCACTGAACCATAGTAGTTTATGAATCAATTGGCTCTCTTTACTCCATACTTTCCCATCTCCCCAATATACCCAGAAGCAAGTACTTTGCTTCCGTTAATCAAGTTCTCTTGAACTGCTAGATCCACTAGTCTTGCCTTGGTTACCCTTTTATGTTCAACTTTCTTTATATTCAACACTGATGAAAGAGGTCTATCATCATCATCTGAGATTGTTCTTTTTAAAGGAGGAGAAGAAGTTGCTTCTTTGATCAGCAAATGGTGTCTAGCTGTTGTTTTCTTTCTTTTTCTTTATTTTTTCTCCAACGTTGCCTTAGCTTCATTAAAGTTTGAAAGCTCACCAACTACAATTCTTCTTTTGATGTCTCTAATGTTCAAATCAAGAGTAGACATACTCATTTGTCCTACTTTTTTACTAGAGAAACCATAGTATATTAAATACATCTTCATTTGTTGCTTGTTATTAAACTATTTCCTAACTTTATGCATTTTCTTTTTCTTAGCTTCTTCCTTCTTTGTTTTTTCAAACTCTAATGATTCCTACATCTCAACCAAAGTAGCTGTCAACTTAGCGTTTAGCTCACTCAAGCATCATTTCAAAAGTTCATCAAAGTTGAAGATCCTTTTTTTAAGATGAAATGCTAATCTATACTTCTCATTGTACCTTTCAATCCTCTTTGAACTATGAGATTTGATCCTTTTTTATGGATCGCCAATTGTAGTCATAGAAGGAGCTTGTGTTGTAATTCTTTCAAGAATAGGTCTTTCAGCATATTGATTGTTGGACTTAGAGGGAGCTTTCTTCACCTTTGTAGCTTGCAATTCAAGTGGATATGTTGGTTTTATCTTGCTTGACTCCTTAGTAAAGCTCTAGATTCTTTAGCTTGTTTGATTAGAACAATAATGATCTTTCTCAACACAGCTACATGATGTCCACCACAATACAAGGGTATAACACCGGCACTTATAGCCTTTGAGGAAAGCTTCACTCTTTTGATAGTCAAAAACATTTTCTTTTACCTCTAAATCTCAGCACCAATTACTTCCTCGGTAGTCATAGGCTTCTTTCCTTTATCAGCAGTGACAATAGAAGTAGAAGCTACAGTAGATCTGACTGTTGGGGCTTTGGTAAATTCGCCTATTGCCTTACGAGTTGAAATAAGTTCATCGGTAGTTGTATGAACTCTCTCAACCTCATTAGTGACTTCTAGGCTATTTATCTCAATGTCCATTTTGGAGTTAACCTTAGTTTCAATATCATCCGATTGACCAAGTATCTCCATAGCTGATTTCTTGAGCTTAGACTTAGGTGTTTCTTGTTTAGTGCTTTGATGCTAGATAGTCTCTTCTTCAAGACTAACATCATGTCTTTTCATATCATCATCCATCTTTTGGATTCCTCTTTTGTAGACTACCATTTGATTAGAGGCATTAGCTTCTAACTAAGTCTCTTATCTAGAGGATTCGGTAGTTGCTTATTCTCTTGACTTCTCAAGTCCTTCAAAAATAGAACTCTGAGTAGAATAGCTTCTTCTTCAGCAAATAGCTTAGGAGTTGCTTGTAATCCAAGTACCAATTCTCTCCTTGATGATAACTTATTAGATTATTTTTTTTCGAAAGAAATTTGAGTACTTGAATTCTTTTGTAAGGCCATCATTTTACTGATTTAAACCTTCTTGTTTAGTTTGCTTATTGTTCTTTTTATACTTAATTTTCTTCTCCTCTATGAACTATCATATCCATGCTCATTCAATAGAGCATAGAGTTTTACTTTAGCTTTGGATATGGGCTCATATTTTTCACTCCAAATAAAGGAGAAAAATATTTGTTGAGTGCTACTGACTACTTGCTGAGCCAATTGAAGAAACCATCAACTTCTTTGGGCTTATCTTCCCTTTTTGGTAGTAGCATCTAAGATTCAAGATGACACTATAAGCTGGGAGAAAGGAATATTCAAAGTTTCTTGTGATGCTGATGAGCCTTTGAGGATGAGAATAATTAACTCTTACAACTAAATGGTTTCTTGGAGAGTGCTAACCTCAGATTCAATGTTAGCCACTCAAGTTGCTAATTTTCTAAGAGTACTAGTCTATGCTTCTAGATCAGCTACTCTGACAGCTTCTCCTCTTAGAGTGCTATTTTCAGTTTCAAGATCAACACCTCTATTTGTTAAAGTTTTTGGTAAATAATTCTCAAATTTGAGAACTATTGCTCTTTCAGTACATCCTTGCAACCATGTGTTCTTATATTGTAGAACACTCCGCCTTTGTGCAAGATCCAAGTTTGTTGCCATCAATTCATCAATAAGTTGTAGACTTCTCTTACCCACAGTTCTGGAATCCTTAATATAAATAAGGACCTAAGCCTTGCCACTACAAAAAAGTACTCCGGATTTCCTCATCCACATTTAGTTTGTTGACACTCTAGATCCTTTTCTTTAAGAGATACTACCAAAGAAGTACTCTTAAAATGAGTTGTTATGGTTAGGGTCCTAATTATGTTACCACTATCCAACTACTCTTTAATTGTATCAGTGGTGTGGCGGTCCCTTCCATATTGATCCTTTCTTCCTATGATCAATATCTTGAGTTATAAGTTTGGGATAAAAATTTCTACCAAAAAGTTTGTTACCACTATCTATATAATAGGAGGCTTGGGGAAGACTATGGATCAAGAAAAAAACTAGCTTGGACATCTTCATCCTCTTGGGGTGTAGACATGTGCATTGGCATTTTAGAAGTTTTGTCTAATGGCAGGGATGTTGACCGGTTTCTAATGAGATTGTTTCCTGAGAAATTTCCTTAATAATGTAGGAATCATTTTGAATATTCTTAATAGAGTTTTGTGACTCTAATTGAGGGCTAATACGATGGGATTGAATTTGTTCAGAATAAGGATGAGAGACCTTCTTCTTTAATATTTTTAAAAGTGTTGCCTTCATAAAAAACTTAGTTGGGACTCTCGTATCTAGCTTTGCCTTTGTAGGTTGTTGTGACATGGGGGCTTACACCAATGTTAGACAAGTTGTCAGACAAGCTGTGAAGATAGATATGAAAAATGATTCTCCAAAAATGTCATAGCAGTGAGGTTTCCTTCATATCTCATTTTGTTGAATGTCTCACTAACAACTTCTTTTAAAAATGATTAAATAGGTGGTCCTAAAGTCACCAACGAAGCTAAGAGAGTTCAAACAACTACTAATGAACCCATTACAACTGGTGAGGCAACATGTGCATTTAGGTACATCTGTTGAACTTCTAGTAGTCAGACATATTATACCCTCTTCTTCTATTATCTTTGTAGACAAAGAAAAAAGGCCTATGACTGCTGAAAAAAAAATTAGAAGTTGAGTCTCAAGATGGAAAGAAGAGATGACTGATAACCAAAAAGATGGAGCTCTCCCCAAAAAAATGCAGAAAGAGAACTTGTAAACTTGTACTATAATGAAGCTTAAGCAGGTTTAGTGAGAAAGAACATTATTGTTGTAATCAAACAAACAAAAGTATCTAGAGCTGCAAGGAGAGAACAAGACTCACTTCTGAAGGGGAGTCTAGCAAGTCAAATTTTGTAGCTCCATCCAAAATACAAGAAAAGGTTATCAAAAAAGTACTCTCCAAGTCCACTGATCCATTTGCTACGAGTACTACTCAAAGGAGAATCACCCAACAACCTTCTTCAACAACCACTACTGATCATACACAATGAATTCAACCTCAAAAGTCTAAAAAAAGAATAATAATTCAAAAAAGTATGGATTAGCAGTTCGACTTAAACAAAAAAGGTTTAACTTCAAGAAGGTTATTGGATAGTTGTAACTCTTGCTGAAATAAAGAGATCAGTTGAGTTAGCAAGAAAGAATATAGTTGAATCTAAAATAAGAAAGATACAAAGATTTAGAAAGAAGTTTGGTGACAAGCAACAGATGAAAATTATGTCTACTCCTGATCTGAATATCATAGAAATTGAAAAAAAAAAATTACAATTGGTGAGCTTCCAAGTTTTAAGGAAGCCAAGGAAGCTTGGGAGATGGAACAAGAAAAAGTAAAGAGAACTACACAAAAAACCTCATGTCTACCGACTAAAGAACCAAGTTATGCTCCTTTTAAAAAAATAGGTTTCAGATGATGACCAACCTCTTTCATCAAACGTATCTATAAATAAAGTTGAACCTAAAAGGGTAATAAAGGCAAGACTGATTAAATCTAGTACTTAAAAGGAGGTTAATTAAAGTAACAAAAATGCTTGGTGCAGGATGTATGAAGGAAATTGAAATATATAGTGTGAAAAGGGAAAATATAGTCATCAACTACTATGATATTAAGAATGACATTCTTGAATTCACTCTAAACATTCAAAAGCAAATTGTAGAAGTTCTCAGTATGTTTGGAGGCAGCCATGAAAAAACTAAACTTTTACCTTAAAAGTTAGTGTATATAGTTCACTCTAAGTATGGTGAAGATATTCCTAATCTTCTTTATTAGCATATGATCCAATTCAAGAGTAAGAATATGATCAAAGCAAAGATATTTATTTCAACATAAGATCAACAGCTGGAAGAGTTGCTTATTCAATAAATCAGTTGATTTGTTCCAACAAATTTGATAAACTGACTTAACAAAGCTGAGGCTCAAAAACCCAAAAAATGACTCTGTCCAAATAGGTGGAAAAAAAACTCATGAGAATATACAGATCACATACTAAGAAGACAAGGCAGACTTCTAAACAAAGACAAAAGAATAAGGAAGTTGAAACTGCTGAAATTCTTGTATCTATCGAACCACCATCCTCTACTAAAACCCCTTGTATAGAACAAGCTGGTCACAACCATCTTCTCCTCATGTAAAGTCAACTCAATCAGCAGATCAAACTACTAAGCACTCTACTCCATCAGTCCAACAACCACCTCAAGCTGATGAACCACCACCATAAATCCAGTTTGTTGCTTCATCAAAAGAAAGGATTAAATGATATTGGAATAATCTGAAGAAAACTTGTAAAAGTGAGTCCTTGGAGGTTGAAGAGCAAGAATCCCTAGAAAGTGGCCAGATGCACATCATTGAGTGGGGATATGATTTGAAATCTAAGGAATAATTCATTGAGAGAAGTGATGGCGCCAAATCCTTTCATCTAAATGAATTGGAAGCTTTGAAGCTCAACTAAGATGATCTAAAAAATACACTCTCTCATCAAAGAATATGAAAATATACCAGACAAATATAAATAAATAACATCTATTTTAAAGGTGAAAATTGGTTACAAGGATGATGCAACCAAATGGAAGTGGTGAAAAAGATGCCCTACATGTTATTCATCTGAATTTACATGATCCAATTATAGCACGGAGTTTTGATCTACTCATATTGTCTCGGCACAACATGAGAGATTTGGTGGAGATTTCTTTTGATAATCTAACCAACAATCCTAAGGGTTACATGTTTGAGATCCTCTTGATGAGAATGTGTGACATCCAGTAATTTTCCATTACCAAACTCCGTTAGTTTTGTTAGATCTTGCATACACGTGTTGTGAGCACACACTAGTTGTCGTTGAGCGTTGGTTAGCTAATAATAATTAACTATGATTAACTCATAATAATTTAATTAATAATTTTGATTATTAAATTGTGGTTATGTGATTCATGAATTTTTAATATTATTTGTGAATTTTACTTTGTAGTGTGACAACATCTGATATTTGATTCATTTTTTTTTTTTTTTTGCTAGTTGAAAATAAATGATTATTATTGTTGATTAATAATGTTTGTGTTTTGTAGTTAAAAATTGTTAAAAAGTGCTAAAAAAATTAATTTTTATAAAATGTAATAAAAGAAGGTTTAAATGGTAATTGTTAAATAAGTTAAGTATAACAAAACCCAACCCTAGCCCCCTTAACACCCATTCGGCTGCAACTCTCCTCCCAAACCCCCATTCCTTTTGATTATTTATCAATAGCAACAATCATCCATCGATTTTGATTAGTTCCAAGTGCTACAACGCGTTAGCAAGCATAATTCTTGATCATTACACGATTTGAGGTAAGACTTTGATTAGTTTCTCATAGTTTTTGATTCAAGAAGAACCCTAGTTCTACTAACATGATTAATGTCAAAATTGTTGATGTTGGATGTTGTTATGATGTTAGTTGTATTCCATTGATGCTATTTTACGTAGATTATGCAAGAAATTCATGAAATTGAGTTGTTGTTTATACCTTACTATAAGTAGTAACTTTTGTGCATGAGATTTGAGAATTTTGATGAATTGATAATGTTTACCATGTTTAGATGATTGTTATGAACTAGATTAGATGTAAAATTGATGAATTTATGACTGGATTGGTTGATAGATTGATTTTGGGTGTTACTTTCCCGAAAGGAAAACTTTATTGATGTGAGTCATTGAATTTTGTGAATTAGGCATGTTTATGATGCTAGGATCATGCTAGAATGCTTGTTGATGATGTCTAATGTGTTGGAATGTGTTAATTGGATCATGTGGATACTTGATGGATTATTTGGGAAATCTAGGTTTTATAGAATATTGCAAGATGTTGGGTTATGTTAGAAGATTATGGAATCATGTTTGGGATTATAATAGATTATTTTTGTGTATGTTAGTTGGTATGAATCTTGTTGAGTAATGTGATAATGATCGTCATACACGCATGCGAGTCTAAGGCCCCTACTTAGTAGGAATGGCAGGGTTTAGGATGTGAAGTCATGAATGGCTTCACATGGCATGTTGTGCGTGATTAAACTAAATGTATGACTTGTTAGTTGTGATGTAATTGTATTTATGTTGAGCATGATAATTAGTTGAGGTTCGTATGTGTTGTATGATAGTCAATGTTGGTATGATGATATTGATAGAGCTTAAGATTGATAATGTGGCAAATGTGGATAACTTGTATGATAATCATGTGTAATGAGTTGCTATACTTGGTCAAGCATGAATTTAATGAATATGTCACCAACGGGTCAACTAGGTCAAATGTGTCTTTCTTTTCCAAAACCCTTGGGTTAATGTGGTATTTGAGCACTTAGGGTTGTTAACTTTCTGGTTACACGTACTTATGTACTCGCGCGTTCTAGGTAACCTTTGACGGGTTGTCTTTCCACTCACTGTTAGCTTCTTCTATTTCTGCTCGTTGTTCACTAGGTGAGTTCAATGCACCACTTTTATTTACTCTTTTTTTGGGGGAGAAAGCATACTTGTATTTTAAAACGTTTTACTATTATAACATGTTCTTAGTATGAGATAGTGTGTATACCATTGAAAGCCCTTACACTTTCAGATCATTAATTAAGGAATCTAGCGGAAAATCTTGGGTAGTACTACTGGGTCTGACAAGCTCCACCCGTATGATTAGAGGTCAAGCGGGTGCAATATTATCCTAAACGACTAACAACATCATGACTTGGTATGTCGTGACGAAAGGCAAATAGACAAACATAGTCAGCTTCGATCGCGAATCACTATTGTTCATTACTAATGAAATTAGTCTAGCTATCTATTTCGATGCACTTGTTTATGTTTGACAAACGCTATTGTTTATGATGACTTACAAACTCTTGAACTTACCAACCGGCGTGTTGACACTTTTAGTATGCTTTTCTCAGGTCGTTACTAGCAGCTGCCCTTAGGAGCACGCACGTGTCAAGCATGTTTTGAACAATCGTCATATACATTTGGTATATTACATATTTACATTCATTAGTTTTGGTGTGTGTTTTACGCATTTTACATTTTAATACTTTAGGTTTGAAATGTTTACAAAATGCTTCCGCTATGTTTTAAAAGTTTAAACTCTGGGTTTGTTTTAAATGGTACATATAGAGTCGTTCTGAGTAACTAATGACTTGGATTCTCGTTTGTTCACACTCTTCGTAATTAAACCCTGCACGTGGATTTTGAGTGTGTGACAGAATGCTAGATTGGTAGAACTTAATTTTGGTAGCATAATCCTAGGGAGAATTTGTTTAAATATAAAGAGGATGAAGCTACACCTATTAAGTATCATGCTTAGTGCTGAATCTATCTAATATGCCAAAAGATGAGATAAAAGTTTATCTACTAACTGATCGCATCTACCTTATGAAGTACTGAACAATTTTAAATCAGCATTTGTATATCTACTAATGTCCTAAAGATCTGCTGGTCACTACATCTATACACATATATGACAGTGCTGAAAAGTAGTGGTGACAACATTACACTATAAGTGCTGATCTTCGGTGCTACTAACTCTTGTTTATGTTGTATATTTTTTTATAACCAATAGTATTACACATTCGTAGAATGCCATAATGTGTAGATCAATGTCTAGAACATGCCATTGATCCTAAGCCTAAAATAAATGGTCAAGATTTGTTTTAGTGTTTAGTTTTTATAGTATAAATGTAACACACTTGTATAGTTTTGAGGTGAGCTAGTTTTGCCCACTTGTTTTCCTTTTATTGCGTCTTGTAATCAATGAATATAATCAAGTGATAATTTGAAAGAACTTTTTCTTGTTGTTTTAATTCAAGTATTATTTTTGTGTTTGTTAGTAAACAGTTTGTAAAAATTTTGCAAAAATTTTGCATTAGTATCTGCTGAACTAAAGAAAAATTTTGTTTCATTTCACGATCCAACAAAAATTTTGTATAATCAATTTTAGAATTTCGATAAAACTTTACAAATTTACAAATTTAAGTTAAGAGTAAGATAATAAACTTAATCAAGTTACAAAATCGTGAAACACAAAAACCTATCCAGCCCACATATTAATAAAAAATAGGCCTTGGGCCCAAACAATATATAAGGTGAGTTATTTCAATTATAAGTTGCCTATTTAATCTTTTGTGGTAATATTAAAGTATTATATCTTTCAAATTTAGTTATAGTATAGGATGTTTTAAGACGGTTGGAAGATACTTAAATACCGTGATGAAAGTTACAAGGAGTTTGAAGCAAAAAAGAAAAGTTAGAACACATCTGCTTCTTGTTGCAAATGAAAACCCATTTTCTACTAAGGTTTAAAATATTAAGCAGATTTATAGTTGAATATTGGGGAAACTTGATGCTAATTGCTAATTATCCTAAGCTAGCATGCTTGTTGAAAGTTGAATGATGAGAACAGTTTACACTTTTAACTTAAAGGTCACAAAAACTACTGGTACCAAAGGTCAAAATGTGTTGGTACAGAGAGGATTAAAACACATAAATTCACAAATTTGAGACACTAAGGATTGTTTTTAGGGTTCACAAGAGGAACAAAGAAATACGTATGACTAATCAAGAGTCGTTTGATTACTAACGAGGATATAAACAGTGTTCATAGGTTGAGAATTTGCGGGCAAATGCATGAACCCATTTATGATACGACGATTTAAATGATTTCTATTATTTAACCTTTAACTGTCTATCTTTTACTAATAACACTTATAACCCTGAACTTAAATATTTAGTTTAACTACTAATAAAATGAATTTGCGAGACTAGATGAAGAGTGTATAATGTATAAGGTAGTACTTATTTGAAACATCATATTCCTACATTCATTCTATGCTCAGCTCTAGTAACTAAAACTGTTAGATTTTCATTTCACCCTCAAGCATATAAATAAACTAGTGCTAATGGTAAATAAAAAATAAATGGACCTCACAGTTGGTATGAAGCTACACAAATGCAGGAGTTGTTTTTGGTATGACAGGTGTAGTTTCTTGAAGATGGGAATTATTTGTTTAAAAGCAAGCATTTAGAATCACAGGAAACTATAAACGACATGCTAGAAGCTAAAGATGGCTTTGCCAAAGCTTATCAAGTTTGTAAGTGTCCAAGGGAAGTATGCATTACTTTTGTATTAGTGTGTGTTTCATACTTTCATTTTGTAGGCAAAGTTTAAAGTGTGCATTACTTTTCTATTTGTATCCAAATGAACATAGTATATCGACATATTACCTTTTATATTGTAAATATTATATAATATTTTAGTATTATAATTACTTGTTATGATATTTTGTTTATCTCTAACAAATTTAATGTTTATTATTTTAATAAATTCTAGATATACCATTATAACGTGTTTATATTTATATATATTTCGACGCATATTTATTCAAAACCAAACCAAGTCAAATATATGCCTATTTTCATATATGTTTATATAAATTTTTTTATCTAAAATTAAGTAGGGTCAAATATAATATTTTTTATCTTTTTATATCTATTGATGAATAGTATCATAATGTCTGCTTCGATATGACTTTTGTTCCAACCGAAACTATGTCAACACTCACTAAATTTATCAAATACATATCAAACGCTTGTATGAAAAACGGCTTTCACTAAAAATGTAACGGATTTTTATTAAATCCAAAATTTTAAAAAACAGCGATCAACTGTTTTATGCAACGGAATTCTCGCGGCACCGGGGGGATTCTACATGTTATGATAAAAAAAAAATATTGTTTTTCTCTTTTCTAAAGATAAAATGCATAGTTTTAAATTTCACTTTAAACCTCCAAGATAACTAATCCGGTCTGGCATAAAAGTAACAAAAACTTTATAGTACTAGCTAACTTTAAGCTTAAGGAGTATTATAATATAGACTTAAACCTGTTAGCAAACTTTATATAATCGGTTTATAAAGTTCATTTAAACATGAATATTTTCACCTATAAGTCTTGATTTGGTTGTTGAATATTTTGTTGATATTTGAGAGGTGGAATGCGATGTAGATCACCTAACCAACCTACGCTATAATAAGGACGTGAAATTTAAATGTGAATACGCAATGACAAAATTTACCTTATCTTACATATTTATGATGATAATAATAGTTTAAAAAGTCTATTAAATTTAAGTGATATGGCAATATGGTGGTGCCCCATCACGCCCACCTAGCATATTTATGTGAAATATCAACCAAACTTATGGTGTAATGTGCTATTCCAAACCCCATTGAATCTTATACTACACAGATTAAATAAAAATTATAAATTAAAAGATTAAACAAAAATTATAAATTAACAGTTAGTAATCGATATTTGAAAATTATAATTAGTTTTTAAAAAGTATATAATTAAAATTATATATAATTAACTACATTAAGTAATAAAACAATAAAATGATATTTTTCAACGTTTCATATTTAAAAGCTTTTGTTGTAAAAGATCTTTTTCTTAACTGTCTATTTTTGGTAAAAGTTATTTTTAAACAATATCATTTTCTAAAACAATGTTTCTTTTCATTACAAAACTTTATATTTCATAAAACGTTGTTTTTAAAAAATTGCACTTTTTATTTGAAAGAAACATGTTTTTATATATTAAAAAATTTGTAATATAATTTAGAAATGATATACAATATCATTAATTTAATATATCATTAAAAGTTTGACTTGCTATAGTAATGACATATGACAAATCATTATGAGAAATTGACACGTGTCAAAATTTTATTTTACTTTATTAGAGAAAATTTGTGATATTTTAATGTTTACAATTATATAATTTACATTTAACCAACTCTGGTAAAATATGTGTTCTTATTATAATATTATAAATCTTTTTTAACATATTTCACATCTAACTTACATTTTAAAACATAATGTTTATAAAGTTTAAATATTTTGTAGTAACATGTTTATTTTTATATATATATTTTAATATAAATTTTATTAGATTAGGTATCCATGTGTTACACGTAAACAAATTATATAACAAATCATAAATACGTATAATTTAATATTTTTTATAGTTAACATATCAATGAAATTATTATATATAACAAACATATTTAAGTTACTATATTTAGTTACTCATGTATTACACGAGTTGAGTAAATAAAATATTAAATTCAATGAAAATTTATTAATTATAAAACGATATTCTAAAATAAAATATGATAGAAATTACGTATAAGTAAAAATTAAAAATAATAAAATAATGATAGTAATTTTTTAAACTTTTGCTATTATTATTATTTTTTAAATAAACATTTTATTTCAAAGTAAACCTTTGTCATCTTTAAATTTTTTTATTATAACTCCTAATTTTAATTATTTTTGGTTTATAAAATATTTACTTTTTAAAAACACCAATTTTATAAAAAAAAATTGTGTTTATAGAAATAACTTTAATAAATAGATCTCTTTTTTAATTTATTAAAAAACTATTTGTAATCTAAAAAAGTTTAAAAAATATTAATAATAACTAAAGTAACTAGGGTCGTCCAAATAGCTCGCGGCTTGGAGCTAGCTCGAAGCTCGCTCAGAAAAAGCTCGAAAAAAGTTCGCTCGAAATGGCTCGGTTTTAAATTGAACCAAACCGAGCTGGCTCGGTTTTAAATTGAATCGAACCGAGCTGGCTCGGTATGAAAATGAGCTTAACTCGGCTTTGTTCATGACAAGCCAAGCCGGCTTGGTTTAGCTGATTTGTTAGCTCGGGTCGGTACGGCTCAGATAATTTTACTTGTAATATATATTATATTTATGTATATGACATATATAATTGTATTTGCTCATTTGTTATGAATATAATATTTACTTTTAACCTTTTTTCTGTCAAAATATTAAACTATAATGTTTTGTATCAGATAGTTTCATTTGATGTTTCTATATTTTTTAATAGTATAGTAAATTATTCAAGTGTTTTTAATTTATACGATTTACTTAATGATAAAATTATTAGTATTTTGTTGAAATTAAACTTAGTTTCTTTAAATTAATTTATATTTTATGAAGTTTGATATAAACCATTATGAGTTATATAGTATGATGAATTTATTTGGCATTTGACTTTTCTAAACGTATTTATGAAATAAAACCTAGCCAAAACGAACTGAGCCGAGCCAACTCGGTTTAAAACTAAGCCGGGCTTGAGCCCAGACTTTCAGCTCGGTTTTAAAACTGAACCAATCCGAGCTGTCTCAGTTTAAATCCAAGTCGAGTTTGAGTTCGTCTAGGCTAGGCTCGACTCGGTTGGGCTCGTGAACAGCCCTAAATGTAGTAATTAATATAAGAGAAAAACAAAAAAAATTTGATGAGAGGGAATTTAGTACTGCTACGTGTCCACGTTAGTTATTTTTTTATTAAAATAACAAGATAAAAAATAATATAGAAAAAATAAATATATATTATTCTTAGATATTCATAAACCTTTTTATATACCTTCAAAAGTATTATAGTTTTAACAATGATTATCTACAAATTAAACATTATTTTAAAAAATTAAAACTCATTAAAGTATTTTTAATGAAATAATTTATTTATTTATTTATAGACATATTTAATTAATTAATATAGTAGTAAATGAGCATGCATTAAGAAAATTCATTTGAAATTTTTTTTTCTAAAATTTGTAAGTTTATTATGTTGATTACATATGAACAATTCTAGGTAAAGCGTAGATGGAAATAATGTGAAAAGTATAAAAAGTGGTCATGTGGTTATAGTTATTTTGTTTTATTAGGTTAAATTTGAAATCGAATCAGGACAAATGTAAAATACCTTACTTTTTTTTTAACTTAATGTTTTTTCTCGTAATTTAGAATACAACGATACCACATCTTTATTTCTATCTATGTTTTGATATAATTTTTATTTAAAATCAACTTCCTACAACCCGCGGTAAATCCCATCAAACAAATAAAATATATTTCTATTTTTTCACAAAAAGATAATGTTATATTTAAATTAAATATACCATTAAAACGTATTTATTTATACTTATCTCACTAATTTAATAAAATAGTAACTAGGGGTGGCACGTGTCAACACTACATTTATTTTCATTAAAATTTTCAAGGTTTTCTCTTCTATTAAATAACTATATTAATTACTAATAATATTATTTAATTTTTTTATATTAATAATAGTTTTTTAATAAATTAATAAATATATCTTTTTATTAATATTATCTAAATAAACAAATTTTAACCAAAAAAAAATTCCTAAAAGATCAAACTTTTTTTCAAAAATACAAAGTACTTTAAAATTAGTTTTTTTTAAAGTAAATTTTTCTAAACAAAAAAATAAATAAAATTGAGAGTTATAATAAGAATTTTTTTTAAATGATATTTTTTAAAAGGTTTGTTTAGAAACAAAATGTTAAATTTATTTTTAGGAATATACAAAAAAAAACTTTAAAAATTAATATTATTATTTTTTACTTATAGTTATTACTCATACGTAATTTTATTCATATTTTATTTTAGTATATTATTTTTAATTAATAAAGTTTTATTATATTTAATATTTTATTTATTCAACTCGTGTAATATACGAATTTACTAAAGCTAATGTTTTAATATAAACTTTATCTAAAACCACGGATGAATAGTAAACTCCTATATTCAGGGGATAAGATTATTTACTCTTAAAATTATAGGGATGTAGAAAGTAATGAAATAAATATTTTGATGATTTTTGTTCAAGATGAGGATGGAGATGGCGAAGATGTCGGATCATGAATGAAAAAAATAACTTTTTGAAGATCAGCTGATGATAGATGTCAAATTCCTATTAGCTATTTGAAAACAAACACACAAATAATGCTAGAATGAAAAGAACATAATGGGAATTCTTTTATAGTATTCACTTGCTTATAATTAACTGATTACAAGAGCAATAACATTTGTTTATCTACTAAATGTAACAGTTTGTACTTAGAAAAGATTAATCAAGTATATACTTTGAAAAAACTTCTTGTGTCTGTATTATTACTCAAAGTATATGTGTTTGTTAGTAAAGCAGTTAATTTCGATTCCGTATTCGTCATCTACTGATCACTAGAAAAGCTTTGTTGGTCCGTAACCCAATCCAACATATTGTTATTTCGCTTGATTTTGCTTGAGGACAAGTAAAGTTCAAGTGTGAAGATGTTTGATGTGGTTTAAATTATACATATAAAATATATCAAAAGCATATCAGTTATTCCCGAAACTCTTGCTTAAAGTGATGAATTAGACTTAAATTTGTTAAACTGAGTTTTCATGCTTGAAAAAGACCAAGATGGACAAAATGAGCACAAAGAAAAAGAAATTAAAAAAAACCAAGCTTTGAAGTCCAAGCATGGGCCTATGCCTCATGAGCCACGCCCCCATGCCTAGCTTAAAACACATCTCTATGCTAAAACTAACACACATACATGTTCGTCAGTTTGACATGACAAAAGTATTGTCCCACGAAACGAAGCATGGGGACATGCCCCACCTCCAAAATAGGGTTGTGCCCCATCAAGCATGAGGACATGCCCGACCAAGTTTGTGGGTACGAACCGACCAACTTTCACATACATCGTACTAGTACGGGGTCATGCCTCGCACTACAGAAAGTCTATAAATAGTAATTCATTTGTAACATTGAAGAGAGCTTTTGGACGGGTGAAACTCTATTTTTTTTCTCTAGGGCATCTAGTCTTGAATGTCCATGGGAAGCTTGGAGGTGCATTCAACACTTAAAACAAGGTCGGGATTGTCTAAACATTATCAGTTGTATTTAATTATTCTAATTTACCAATGATTTCATACTTGTAAGGATTATAGAAGAGGCTGATGCACCTAAAACACTCAAGGTGCTTCCTGTATGTATGCACTTTATGCATGGTGGAAGTTACTTCGGAAGTTTTACACACTGCAAAGAAAATAATCTAAGTGTAAAATCTTCCGAAGCCAAAGACCAAATCTTCCGAAGCCAAAGATGAAGTCTTTCGAAGCTTAGAAGACAAAGTCTTCTGAAGCCATGAAGATAGAAGACTGATTTCTTCCGAATACAGAGAAGACATGCTTTCTCTGATCTAGTTTTTCAGAAAACTGACCAACTTTTCGCTGCCACTCTAAAGACTCACCAACTCATATAAGTTGGTGAAAAGGTCCATGCTTTAGGAAACTATAGATTATGGTCTTGAGTCTGTAACTTTCTACTTTATGTACTTTTATCCTTTTTGTAATATATTAGGATGTGAGCTATGACATGTCATAGTCACTAGTCAAAACGCAATCTGCCTTTTGACTTTACATTGATCTTGTTGTCTAGATTAGTGTTTCCAGCTGGCCTTCAAAGCATGGCCGGTTTTAAGATGTAGTATAAAGTATCTCTGTGACATCCGGTAATTTTCCATTACCAAACTCCGTTAGTTCCGTTAGGTCTTGCATACACGTGTCGTGAGCACACACTAGTTGTCATTGAACGTTGGTAACTTAATAACAATGACCTATGATAAACAGATGATAATCTAATTAATAATATTGATTATTAGTTGTGGTTATGTGATTCATGTATTTTAAGTTATTATTTGTGAATTTTACTTGATAACGTGACAACGTGTAACAATAACTTCATGTGTTTTGTTATTAGTTAAAAATGTATATGATCATTATTGTTGATTAGTAATGCTTGTATTTTGTAGTTAAAATTGTTAAAAAGTTGTTAGAAAGATTAGTTTTACAATTTACAAAACATCAAGGGGAATTTTAGTCAAATGGTTACCATATTTAAACAACAACCCAACCCTAGCCTCCCCAAACCCAATTTCGGCCATGAACCACTTCTCCCACCCCAATTCTTGTGATTTCAAGCTTCTAGCTTCAAGAACAATTCGATTTTGAGTAGTTCCAAGTGTTAGCAAGTGTTAATCATCATCTCTACACATTTTAAGGTGAGTTTTATCAAGTTTTTCATGGTTTTTGATTCTTGATGAACACTAATTCGAAATTGGTGACAAAATGTTGAAATTGATGATTGTTTGATGATGATATGTTGTTAGTTAGGTTATATGAATGTTGGGTTATGTTGATTATGCAAGAAATCAATGGTTTGATCATATTGTTCATATATTGCCTAAAGAGGAAACTTTTCTTCATGGAAATTCATGGATTGATGATTAGTATGTGTTAGATGATTGTTATGGACTTGATTAGGTATAAAGTTGATGAATTCATGAATGAATTGGGTGTTAGATGGATTTTGGATGTTACTTTCCCAAAAGGGAAACTTTATTGATGTGGAACATTGGATTTTGTGAATTGGGCATGTTCATGATACTAGGATCATGCTAGAATGTTTATTGATGATTTTTAAGGTGTTGTAATGTGTAAATTAGATCATGTGAATGTTAGATGGATTGTTTGAGAAATCTAGGATCTATTGGATATGTTGAGATGATAGTGTAAGGTAGAAAATTATGAATCATGTATGGGATTGTAATAGATCGTTATGATGTATGTTAATTGGTGTGAATTGTGTTGGTTAATCTGACAATGATCGTCATACACGCGTGTGAATCTGAGGCCCGTACTTAGTAGGATTGGCAGGGTTTACGATGTGAAGTCGTGAGTGGCTTCACATGACATGTAGTGCATGATTAGATTCAATGTATGAATTGCTAATTGTGATGTAATTATGTTTGTGTTGAGCATGATGTTGGGTTTAGATTTGTAAGTGTTGTATGATAAAATATGCTCTATGATGATCTATGTTGGTATGATGATTACGATAGAGTTTAAGGTTGATGGTGTGATATACGTGAAAAGCTTACATGGTAATAATGTGGTATGAGTTGCTAAACTTGATCAAACAAGAATTTAATTAACAAGTCACCAACGGGTCAACTAGGTCAAATGTGTCATTTTGGTTTCAAAACCCTAGGGTTAATGTGTTGTTGAGCACTTAGGGTTGTTATGTTTCTTTGGTTGCACGTACTTATGTACTCACATGTTCTAGGTAACCTGTGACGGTTTGTCTTTCCTCTCATCGCTAGCGTTGCACCTATTATTGATTTGCCCATCAGGTGAGTTCATGCCCCGCTTTTAAACACTCTTTTTTGGAGGAGATAGCATACTTGTTTACAAACGCTTTACTATTATGAAATGTGCATAGTTTAACATAATATTGTATACCATTGAAAGACCTTACACTTTCGGATCATTAATTAAGGAATCTAACGGGAAATCTTGGGTAGTACTACTAGCACTGACAAGCCCCACCCGTATGACTGGAGGTCAAGTGGGTGCAATATTGTCCTAAACAACTAGCAGCATCACGACCTGGTATGTCGTGGCGGGAGGCAAATAGACAAACACAGTCAGCTTCGATCGCGAAATCACTATGGTTATTACTTATGAATATAGACTAGCTATCTATTTCAATGCATTATTTCTATGTTTTATAACTATCACTGCTTATGTTAAACGCAAACTCTTGAACTCACCAATCAATGTGTTGACTATTTTAGTATGCTATTCTCAAGTCATTAGCTTTGGTTGCCAGTAAGAGCACATCACGAGTCCAGCATGCATCTCAAACAAGCATACTATAACTAAACATTTGTTTTGAATTTATTTCTTATATACTATGGTTTGGCGTGTGTTTTGCCAATGTTACACTTTAAATACCTTGGGTTTGATTTATTTACAAAACGCTTCCGCACAATTTTAAAGTTTTAAACTCTGAGATGTTTTAACATTACATATAGTGTCTTTCTGAGTAACTAATGACTTGGATCCTGGTTTGTTCACACGCCTCGCGGTTAAACCCCGCACGTGGATTTTGAGGGTGTGACAATCTCAGGTCCTTGTATTTTATTTGTATGCTTTATAACATTTGTAAAAGAACTTGAGGGCAATATACTTATTCCTTGAAAACCATTCTGCGTTATTGTTCTTAGTTCTGTCTCATTTGTTTGCTTGTGTTCCTTAGTATCATACAAAGGTTTTAGTTCCCTATTTGATCTGTTAAGTGTTCTAAGTCTTTCCTCATTGTGAAACTGATTGTATTGACCCCCTTCAACGGTCCTACAATTGGTATCTGAGCATTCCAGGCTCTTGATTGTAAGATCTCACCATCTTAGATCTCTCAGTTTCACAAAACACTTAACATCTCAAACGGCAGCTCTTACAAAGGCTGATATGGAAACTGGTACTATTACAAAGTCTCCACTGATCACTCTTGAAGACTTTGATACTTGGTGTCAAAGAATGGAAGGCTTCATCAAGTCACAAGACTCTAGGATGTGGGAATCTGTTGTCTCTGGACCTTACATTCCATGCACCTCTTCAGCTACTACTGGAGGTGGCATGATACCAAAAGACGTAGCTAACTATTCTGAAGAAGATAGAAAGAAGATTGATATCGACCAGAAAGCCATGACAGCTCTCCAAACTGCTCTTCTAAACGCCATATACAGGGGCTTCAAGAAGTGTAAAACTGCTAGGCAGTTATGGGATGCACTAAAGCTCATGTATGAGGGGTCCTCTAAAGCAAAAAAGAACAAAAAGGACCTCTTGAAGCAGCAGTTTGAGAATTTCACCTGCAAAACAGGTGAAACCATGATTCAACAATACTTCAGGTATGTTGAGATTATGGACACTCTAATGGATGTTGGAGTAACTCTTAAAAACAGGGACATTAAAAGGAAGTTCATGTCCTTTCTTCCTAGACAATGGACCCATTACTATGTTGTTATCAAGAGAACTAAGAACCTTAAGACTCTTACTCTTACAGAGTTGTATGGTATTCTCAGTGGCTACCAGATGGAGATGAACATACAAAATCCATCTGGTAACTCCAGCAATCAACAGAGTTCTGCCCTTCATGTGGTTGAAAGGGATTGCAGAGAACCATAGCATCATCTCATCTGCTACCCTGACAACTCATAAAAGGATCCTTTCATTACCTTCCCAAAGACACCAAGGAAGAGCTACATCCAAGGAAGTCCATTCCAAGAGACAAGCTCTTCTCAAGCTTTTGTGTCTACTGATGAAAGTTTAGGCAACTTTCTCTACACTCTTGAAGAACTGGACTGTATCCATCTAGATGATCTGGAGTATATAGAGATAGTTCAATAGATGACTCTTCTTACTCACAGAGCCAAGAAGCTCTACAAGAGGACATGAAGGAAGTTTCCTAGCAATGCAGCCAGTGGAAAGTTTGAACTGGACAAAAACAAAATAAAGTGTTACAACTGTAACCAAATGGGACATTTTGCCAGAGAGTGCAAGGCACCTAGAACCAATGGTGGCCAAGCACGAACCAGACCAAACTACACTAAAGGTGCCACCCAGAATGAGAAGCCAAAGCAGCAAGCTGCAGTTGCTGTTGAAGAAGGAGGCTTTGACTAGAGCTTTCAGGTTGAAGATGTATCTCCAAACCAAGCATTGATGGCAGATCATGATGAAGCCAAGGTATTGGAACATCTTTGTACTCCTGAATGTATTGTTAAAGTAAATAGATACAGGTCCTATAACTTGGAGATGAGATCTGATCTTGAGTATTTAAATATCTTAAAATCTGATTTCAAAAGACCTGAAAATGGATATAAACTAAAAATAGAAGATTTAGAGAAAACCATTTCTATTCTTAAACATGAACACACCAACTACAGGACTCAGATCAAAGATCTCATCACTAAGTTAACTGAATGCCAAGCTGAGCTTGTGATCAACAAAGCCCGGGCAGAAAAATATGTTCTTAAAGAAGAGACCTTCAAGAACATGATATCCTCATCCTTGTATGCCAAAGTTTGTTATCAGAATACACAGGGACTGGGATCTACTGAGATAGCTCCTCCACACTCTTTACTGATCAAGAGCCAAGAGAAAGTCCAAGAAAGCTCAAGAGATCAAGGCCACTTTCAACTCTAAGCAGAAACAAGTGTTCATCTCTGCAGGATTTGAAGTGGTAAAGACTGAAGGCTCAACTATGAATCCTAGTACCAGGGGTTCTAGTTTCTGTCAAACTCATTCCAGCAACAAGAAGAAGGCTGATCAGCTGTGTACCACTGTTACACAGCCTGAACCATCCAAATCCAATAGCAAGTCACACACTAAAAGGCTTACTACCTTATTTGTAAAGATGAAGATGGAAATGGAAAGTGATCAAGATCAGTCTTTATCTCAGAAAAAGACTCACAGAAGAAAGCAAATGGATTGTATCATGTGTGGCAGTACTTCTCATCTGGCAAAGTACTGCATTTACAATCCTAAGAGCACTGTCCATATGATCAAGAAGAAAACTTCTGAAAAGATCAAGAAGAAGCCAGCTTCTGAAGGGAAATCTTTCCCTTTCGGAAGCTCCAAAATGAAGAAGCAGACAAGTGAAAACTTGCCTTCGGAAGAAAAATTGGTCTCGAAAAAAAGAAATGCTTCCGAAGTACTGAAGCCTGCTACAGTGATAGCAAGATCTTCCGAAGGTTCAGTCTCCAAAACTTCTGAAGTTGCTAAAACTTTTGAAGTGTTGAAGGTCAAGTCTAAGCTTCCAAAGGTGGTGTGGAAGACAAATAAAAACCATGTGACTGAAAGTTCTTCATTAATAACAGCTGTTGGTCCACAAAGCTTGAAAATAGGATCAATTATTATTGCATTGTCTTAAGTTGATGTAAATGAGCCCAAGACCAGTAAGGCCTGGGTTTCCAAATGTAACTAACTATCTCTTTTTGTGCAGGAATAGATAAAGACCAACAGAAATGTATGGATCATTGACAGTGGCTGTTCCAGGCACATGACAGGCAATGGCTCTCTTCTCCAAAATTTTTAGAAAATTGATGGAGGGCTAGTTGCTTTTGGAGGAGAGCAGGAGGTTACATTACTGGAAGTGGCATGGTCATAAATGGTAAGCTCAGCATTGAGAAGGTAAATTTTGTTAAAGAGCTTGGATACAATCTACTAAGTGTATCCAATTTTGTGATCAAAGACATAACATGCTCTTTACCGAGCATGATTGCATTGTTCTCAAGCCCGGGGTGGTCATTCCTAAGGAGCACATACTGCTCAGAGCCCCTAGAAGAGGGAACATGTACAAATAGTGATGAGTCTTTTCTATCTAAAGCAAATAGTGATGAGTCTTTTCTCTGGCATAAAAGAATATGCCATGTAAACTTTAAAAACATGAATAAATTAATTAAGTATGATTTGGCAACTAGAATGCCAAAGAAAGTGTTTACAAGTGATGATCATTGTGTTGCATGCCTGAAAGGGAAGCAGCACAAGGTATCTCACAAGCCAAAGGAAAGAAACTCCATCACTACTCCCCTACACTTGATACATATGGATTTTTTTAGCCCCACCAGTGTAATGAGTCTAGGAAGGACCTCATACTGCTTAGTGAACACAGACGATTTTACAAGATTTACCTGGGTCTTTTTTCTTAGAACTAAGGATGAGACTCCTGAAATCTTGAAGAATTTTATTTTGAAAATTGTGAATCAATTTGATCACAAGGTCAAGACCATAAGATGTGATCAAGGAACCGAATTTAAGAACCAAATCCTTGATACATTTTGTGATGAAAAGGGTATTACAAGACAATATAGTGCCCCCAGACTTCTCAGCAAAATGGTGTTGCTGAAAGGAGAAACAGGACACTAATTGAAGCAGCAAGAACCATGTTGTCTGACTCTAAACTGCCTATCACCTTCTGGGCAAAAGCAGTGAGCACTACTTGCTATGTGCATAATAGAGTTTTAGTGGTTAAGACTCATGGTAAGACTCCTTATGAACTGTGGCACAAAAGGAGACCTTTCATTGGTTTTCTCGGATCATTTGGATGTCCTTGCACAATCTTGAATGCCAGAGATCAGATAGCCAAATTTGATAAGAAATCAGATGATGGATACTTTATTGGATACTCTTCTCAAGCCTAGGCTTATAGAGTATACAATCTCAGAACTAGAGTAGTTGAGGAGTCAGCCAATGTGACCTTCAATGAACACACTTCTTGTGTGAGAGGTTCCGGTCCAGATTGGCTGTTTGATCTTGATTTAGTTACCAACTGTTTTAACAAGTCTTGTGAGAATGTTTCAGAATCTACAGGTATCTTATCAACAGAAGATCCTAACCTAAGATTTGAGCTGAGAAGATCTTCAAATCAAACTACTTCATCTCCAGTGGTAACAAATTCTGCAGATGGAGTTCCTATCAACGCAACCATGATAAATCCAGCTGATACATCTGAGTTGCCTTCAAATTCCAGCTCAAAGGCACAAAACTCAATGGAAGGAGCTTCAAATGTAGAAGGAAGTGGTAGTGATGATAGTGATCAAGGATTTCTTGATGCTGACAATCACTCCATGGAAGACAACATCAATGATGTCATACACTCATTGGATCAAGCTTTTTTTGATAAGTGTGCTGATGTGGTTGGAGAATCTTCACTGCCTGATCAAAATTTTTCAAATTTAGATCTCTCCAATCAACTTGCTGTGATCCCTCAACTCAGGATCCACAAGTCACACCCCACCACAAACATCATTGGAGAAGTTGACAAGGAGGTAAGAACAAAAGGACAAACCCATGATAAAAATGTTGTGTCTACTCTTGTTTCCTATCCCAACTAGAGCCAAAGAAAGTTGAAGAGGCTTTAAAGGATGGCAGTTGGGTTGAAGCTATGCAGGAGGAGTTGCTTCAATTCAAAAGGCAAATGGTTTGGAACTTATGTCCCCTTCCTTCAGGTAAGACTACCATAGTAACCAAATGGGTGTTTAGAAACAAGAAGGGTGATAGAGGACTTATCATCAAAAACAAGGCAAGACTAGTTTTTCAAGGGTACACTCAAGAGGAAGAGATTGATTACATTGATGTTTTTGCTCCAGTAGCAAGACTTGAAGCTGTCAGAATATTCCTAGCTTTTGCTGCATCCAAGAACTTCAAGGTCTACCAACTTGATGTCAAGTGTGCTTTCTTATATGGGGTGATTGATGAAGAGGTGTATGTCAAACAACCACCTAGCTTTGCAGACCAAGATCATCCTGATTATGTCTGCAAGCTTGACAAAGCTCTTTATGGGCTGCACCAAGCTCCAAGGAAGTGGTATGAGACTCTATCTCAGTACCTATGTCAACATGGCTACAGAAGGGGTACTATAGATAGAACTCTCTTCATCAAAGGAACAGTAAATGACTTAATGTTGGTTCAAGTTTATGTAGATGACATTATCTTTGGGTCAACTAATCCAAAGCTCTGCAAAGACTTTGAGAAGCTGATGAAGAATAGGTTTGAAATGATTGCCATGGGAGAACTCAATTTCTTTCTAGGAATTCAAGTGAAGCAGGTTAAAATGGCATCTTCATAAGTCATTTAAAGTATGTCCAAGACATACTGACAAGATTCAGCATGACTAATTGTAAGGTTACAAAGACACCCATAGCAAGAAACCACTCCCTTGGACCTGATCTTAAGGGGGAGTGTGTGGATGAACATCTTTACAGAGCTATGATTGGGTCTCTTATGTATCTCACAGCCAGCAGGCCTGATATAATGTTTGCCACATGTATTTGTGCTAGATATCAAGCCAATCCCAGGATGTCACACCTAGTTGCTGTTAAGAGAATTGTAAGATATCTCAAAGGTGCTCCATCACTAGGCCTTTGGTATCCAAAGAATTCTAACTTCAATCTGTATGCCTATACGGATAGTGACTATGGTGGCTGCAACATGACTGCAAAATATACATCAAGGGGATGTTAATTTTTTGGTGGAATGATTGTCTCATGGCAATGCAAGAAACAATCCTGTGTATCTGCATCAACTGCTGAAGCTGAATACAATGCTGCTGCTAGCTGCTGTGCTCAAGTGCTTTGGATTCAAAATCAGATGCTAGACTATGGATTCAACTTCAAAGAGATTCCCATCCACATTGACAACAATAGTGCAATCTTTATTACAGAGAATCCTATGCAGCACTCAAGGACAAAACACATCAACATCAGGTATCATTTAATTAGAGATAATTTTGAAAAAGGATTAATCAAACTAGTTAAAGTTAACACAAATGAACAATATGCTCATCTGTTCACCAAAGCTTTTGATGAATAGAGATTTACGTATCTTATATCAGCTATTGGGATGATTAACTTTGAGTAGCCTTTTCTCAAACCTAAATTCAAAATTATTTCTAAAATCTATGTGTCCTTTGTTATCTATTTTATCACCGTCATAAGCCCCTAACTATCTTGGAAGAAGAATCTTTTAGAAAATATTTCTTAGATTTTTGAAAATTTTGAACATATTTCTTTTCGGAATATATTAAGTTACCTTCGGAAGAAATTATATCTTTAACATCAAATAACTACTTATGATAATTTACCTTCGGAAGAAATTTTTACAATATCCTCCGAAGCCAAATTTACTCATAAGTACTTGTATGCTCTTAACGAACAATTTTCTTCCGAAAGTAATTATGTCTCGTAACTTTTTATTCTATCAATGAATAAAAATCTCATGTCTCAATCTGTTCCGAAACCAAAGCATGCCTCAAAAGTAAAAATTCTTTAAGTATTTTTCTTCCATAGCAAAATTTTTAAAAACTCTTAGAAATATCCCCCGAAGCCAAATTGGCTTCGAAAGCTTTTATCAAAACTTCCGAAGCCAAATTACCTTCGGAAGATTTTCGACTTCCAAGAAAACTACTTTTGGGCACTTTTTCAGAGGTGGGACCGACATTCGGATTTCAAAGTTTATCCTTTCGTATTAACTTTGTCTCAAATCCATTTCATATAAATATCCAACGGTTTCCCCGTCTTTCACTTTTCTCTCTTCATCTACAACTTCTCTGTAACCTAAATTTACCCACAAACCGCCTTTGTTCTTATCTTCCTTCACGACGAAGCTCTCTCAAATGGCCAACCAAAATCACAGACACCAACTCGATTTCTCCATGCACCTTCACAGACAACACAATCAGGTTGCTCTGTTGCACTCTGAGAAAGATCCCAGTTTCTCAGAGATTTGTCGTTTTCTTTCTTTGACTAACTACTTCACCTCCCTCACCATTGATCCTCCTTTTTATAAGGATCATCTATTAGAGTTCTGGCGGACCTGCCAAGAGGTCACCATGGATGGGGAGAAGGCACTGTCTGCCATTGTGTGGGAGAGAAAAATCTTCATCACTCCAGCCATCATAAACACTCATTTTCAGCTGGATGATGCAGAAGGTGATTTGTCCTTTCCCAAATCTGCTGTAAACCAATCCTTTGAGCAGATGGGCTATGAGGGAGATTTCTCTGTTCGAACCTTCAGGAAAGGAAAGGTATCTTCTCAGTGGAAGTATCTCCTTCATGTTATCATCCACAGCCTATCCAACAAGCATGGAGGATGGGACCAAATTCCTGAAAATCTCTCCTTCATAGTTCATGGATTGGTTCAGGGGGTAAAGTTTAGGTATTCACACTTTGTTTACCTAAATCTGCTTGCTAACTTGGACTCCCTAAAATACTACATGTTCCCTAGATATGTCCAGCACATTCTTAACTGTGACCTGGGCTCACAGTTGAGGGGAACAGGTAGGATTCTTAAACTGGGACAGATGAAGCTTGGCATCTTTAAAATCATGAGAAAACCAACTGTGGGATTCTCTAGGGTAGAAACAGCCCTTGTCCCCAAAATGTTAGAGCACATTGCTCAAGGTGACAACCTAGCAGCACCAGCTAGTGTTGAACCCACACCTACTATCTCCCAACAACCATCTCAACCTAAAACAACCATCACCTACTCAAGAAAACACAAACGAACCCCTGCTCAAGCTATTCAGTTTGAGCAAGCCCCTATATCACCTTCCATGCAAGAGGAAGTGGACACTAGAGCTCCCACTTCCCTTGAGGAGCAAACCACTCCCATCTCTCATATGATCAGTGCTGAGGTTCCTCATGCTCAGCCTGATGAGCTCATCACCCAAACAACCTTAAGCCTTCACTCAGAGTCTCAAAACTCTAGTGAACAACCTTCAGGGGACGGTTACCATCCCAGCCTCTTGATCTAAACCAGCCAATCCCTAACCTTGAATTCTATAATGCTGAGGACATGGGATTCAATGAGTACCATGAATCTCTCTTCTCAACCCTTGCTCAAGGAAAGATGAGCGCTCCTGCCACTCTCATGTCCAACCCACATCATCCAACCCATACTGAGGTGGATCTCCCTGAACAAGTTCAGGAGGTCCATATGGAAGAGGCTCTCACTATTGCTAGTGATTATATCATTAAGACCTCCACCATGGCAACTCAACCCATTGACATTTCACCTGAAGCTGTTAGTGAGCAGAGGAAATCCAATAGCCAAGAATACTATACTGGTGATGAGAAAGAAGACATTAGTCCAATTCTCTCATCCCCCCATGATTTTTCTTCTGAAGATGAGGGGAGTCTGAAACTAAAGGTGCACAAACTTGAAAAACTATGCACCTATTTAGTCTCCAAGGTCAGTCACTTGGAATCTCAAGTGACTACCTTACAACAGAGGGTCAATGATCAGCAACTTGAGATCACCAATCTCAAGGGCAAGCTAGCTGAGAGACCATCAAGACAAACTCAACCAGGTCCACAAGAACCTATGGAAGTAGTGGACTTGACCTCCAGCACACCTAAGCAAGTGGGTGATGCTACCAAAAATGGGGAGAAAGTCTATACAACCACAGAACCTGGAGTTCTGTCCTGAGTATGGACAATAAGGACTCACCACCCTCACTTGCAGTTGTCCAGACTCAACAACTTCCTCAGGCTCACATTGATGTGGAGGCCATAATTCAACAGCTATTTGAGGAAGGAATTCCAATGGCCATGTCTGCCCCATCCTACCTTGCTGAAAATCCAATAGTGGGATGGTGGTATGACAGTTCAAGAATGGCATTGGTGCTCTCAAGATCTCAGGGACAGCAAGAGCTATTCAACTTTCAGACCCTAAGATTCCATAAGAGTATTAACTTAGTTAATCTGCCGCTTGTCAACCCAAGCCAAAACAGACAAGCTGGCAGGTTAGCTGAGTCAATTCAAGATTGGGTGCTGCAGAAATTTAGACAAAGAGCACAATTATATAGACAGAGGCTAGCAGGGAAAACTGTTAGTCAACTGGATACTGAGGCAGACCCTAAGATTAACTTCGAAGGGGAAACCTCAGTTGAAGTCCCAGTAGTAGAACCTGTGAACCTTGAGACAGGCTCACCCTCAGCACCCAGTACCCTTAATGAAACACCTACAGGTGAAGGTGTATCACAACCTCTCTCTGGCCAGAGCTCAAGCTCAGCACAACCATTAGAAGGCCAAAACTCTCTCCACCCTGAGTCATACAGGCCAACAATTGACAAAAAGAAAAAGAAAATGACTCCTAGGGAGATTGAGGAGGAGAAGAGAGAGAGGAAGAGGAAGGCCAGGGGAGAGAAATATGAAAAATCCCAAGCTTTATGCAAACTGTAATCAGGGCTTCTCACAGGCATAACACTCAGGATGATGAGTTAAGAGCAGCTAGATTGAACTATCTGGGATTAAGAAATTACAATATAGATAAAATCATCTCTCTCCCCGTAACAAAATTAGATGAACTGGCAGACAAAGAGCTGTACAAAGAGAGAAAGGAGGCTGAGGCTGCAGAACTACTCCTCAAAATCAAGGAAGAAAGAAGAGGAAAGAAACTTCATAAAGCTCCTGTCCTCTCTTTCTAGTTCAAGAAAGCCCTGAGAAGGAGTCTGTGGCTATACAAGAGGAACAAACTCAGATAGGCAGAGAACAAGAAAGACAGAAGATGATAGTCTATTTGAGTGCCACAGATCTCTATTAGGCAGCAGATCTCAACCCTCTCTCATATGAGTACATTGAGTTTGAGTACCTCAAACAGCTAGATGAAGAAGCTCAAACTCAAAAAAAAGCTGTTAAGAGGAAAATGAGAGAGGAGGCTGCTAAAACAAGAGCAACCATCAGAGCACCAGAAAAGAAGTCTGCTGACAGGTTAAAGATGATGAGCTTTTTGAAGCTGTATAGGTTCTCCGGAAGGAGACTTGGTCCTGTATCTCTATTCATAATGGATGAGCATATCAGAAGGATCAAGTAGATAAAGGAATGTCAGCTGGTTGACTTGCATTCTCTACCAAGTCAAGCTGTACCTGAAGTTGAGGTGAAGGTTGAACCACAAAAGACAACACAAAGCTACATTCAAGCCAACTTTATCTTCTGACCTGCAGCAGGGTTTTGAACCCCCTTCTTCTGAACAAATGGGGGAAAAGGACGCAACTGGGGAGAATAAAAAAAGCACAACTGGTACTACAAGCCACTCTTCTCAGTTGAAATGCAGAAAGGGGAAAAGGATGGTCCCTTCTGGCCGTCAGAAGGGACAAGAAGAAGAAAAAAAAGTCCAAGGTATCCACCTCGGTACCTCAGAATGAATCAGAACATCCTGAGGAAGTGCAACAAGAGGCTGCTCAATCAACTCCAATTCAAGTAGAGCCTCTTGCATTAGGAAGACCCATCATGTCCTGGTCATTTGCTGCTAATTCAGACAGATGGCATGTCATTAGAGATCAAAGTGTTCAAGATGTCTATCTCTGGCAGGACATGCTTGATCTATCTCTGCATGATCTCTTTGATATGAGAAGATATTATGAAAGTCTGAAGGATTCAGATCAATTGATGAAAAAAGGAATGCTTCTGATCCTAATGAGGACTGTCAACTACTGAAGAACTTCTCTGTTTTGGTAGCATCAGCCTAGGGGGAGTTTGTAAGGATTATAGAAGAGGCTGATGCACCCAAACACTCAAGGTGCTTCCTACATGCATGCACTTTGTGCATGATGGAAGTGTTCTAAGTCTCTCCTCATTGTGAAACTGATTGTATCGACCCCCTTCAACGGTCCTGCAATACTAATCTTCTATGTTTGTTGTTGTTATATTAAAGATCATTATAAGCTAAACTCTTGTTATAATTCTAATTGGATAAAACTTATGTAATTTATTATAAACTAATGTTGTGGTTTATCTTATGTTATTATTATGGTAATTTTGAGTAAAATTTCGATGGATAACATCTATATTTGAATAGAAAGTTATAAAATTATGATTTTTAATTGTAAATGTTATACAAGTTTGAAAAACATACAAAATAACTTTTATTCGCGAAACCGGTCTTAATATTAAACTTACGGCTAACAATTAGAAATAATTATTAGAGATCATATCACTTTAACTTCAGATCATTTGCGGGTTTCTATTTATTAGTCCGAGAAATCTATGGTAATTATTATAGTTTTCTAAGATTAATGGTACGTTAAATAAACTTGATCAACTCTCTGTCTAACATTAAGTTATGTTTTCAGAAATCAAATATTCAAAAGATGTACAAATATTACCTACATCACTATGAGATTGGTGGTTGTGTTGTATGTGACTCGATGCAATTTTTCTTGTTACTGCAGAGCTGGTTTATGATAACATTACACTGTCTCACGTTTATAAACATTAACATAACTACTTTAATTCATATCTTTAATCACACCATGCAATTCATTATAGTTATATAAGTGTAATTTAAATTAGAATGATAGTCTTAATTTTCTGAATTATCCCCAAAAGTCTCAACTAAACTATTATTTATTTAAATTATTTTTTTGAAAAATTAAAAATCTAGTTACCACGATACGAACTAGTCATTTTTTTAAATCAAAACATAATTTGATAATCAATCATTAGGGTTGTTAATTAGGCTAAGGGGCTATTTGATTTACTTTTAATCTGGTCAAAATATCTGGCCCACTAACCCGGTCAGATATTTTGGCCGGTCAGCGTGTTTGATTCTCACTCTTTCACGTCTGACCCGGTCCGACACCACTGACTCATGCATATTTTTCCCCTTACCTGGTCAGTCTTGAAACAACCTCTTACTCGGTCAACACCTTATCTGACCGAGACTTGAATTTCAAACAGCCCTTAAGTGTGTTCGCGGATTGATATTTGGTTATTACCAACACTATATTATCACACAACATGTACACTTGGTTTTTATTTGTGTAGTTTAGTATTAGTAAAACCAATATAAACCGAATCCATGCGAACTTTTTTTTTTCAAAGTGCACATAAACCCATCACACATCATGTTCGCCCTTGACGTAATAGAGTTAAATCATGAGTTTCTTATAAATTGCTAATAACAATAAAATTCTTACCTGTTATTTTGTTTATCATCCATTGTAATGTCTTTTTCATGATTATAAACACATGAAAATTTGTTTTTGAACTCTTGAATGCAAGTTTGCCTTTTTAGTTGGTGAAATAAATAACGTATTGATATATGTATTTAATGAAATATTTTTTCTTAAAACGTTCAACGAATACTATAAGCTCGACCATATCGGCTAAAGATCACCCACGTTCTGAGAATACATATAGCGCTAGTGAGCCGATCTGCTCCACCCATCATTCTTAGAAAAACGCACTATCTAAAAACCCATTATGATAAAAAACTTTAACTCACTTACAACATATTGCAACAAATGAGATTTTATGATCTTCGCATCAAAAAACGAAGTTAACTATTTTCAAACCAATTGATTCAGACTTAGGGGTTGTTTGGCAATATCTGAATGATTAAGTGCTGAACCAATAAGAGGTCTGAACCATTAAGTGCTGAACCATTAAGTGCTGAACCATTAAGAGATCTAAACCATTAAGAGCTACTATAGCGCTTAACTATTCAAAGGCAAATGTCTGACCAATTCAGATAAGAGTTCTTAACCATTCAGCATTGACCTCTTAACCATTCAACATTAGTATAATGCTTAACCATTCAGAGGCAAATGTCTGAACCATTCAGACATTTGCTCGCGAGACAAACAATCTGAACCATTAAGTGCTGAATCATTCAGACATCTGAACCATTAAGATGCTGATTAAGAGGCTGCCAAACAGCCCCTTAGTCAGCAAAAAATGCATTATTTTAACTTGTATAAAAGACTAAATAAAAATAGATCTACCAAAATGAGAAAATACGATAGTGCCATACTAGTACTAGTTTTAATTTCAAAAATGAGAAAATACGATAGTGCCATACTAGTACTAGTTTTAATTTCAACAACCACAAATTGGTTGGTGTCAGAAACAATTACTCAAAAAAAAAAAAAAAAAAAAAAAAAAGAGTTCAATTTCAAAACATATTAAATTCTTATAAATGCCACCACACCCTCCAATCTTCATTTCACTTCAATATTATTATTATTATTATGCCAATGGAAACCACCGCTAAACCCTCGTCACCATCACTCTCACTACCATGGAAAACACGAATGACTCTCACCCTCATCACCACCGTCTGCGACGCCGCTTGCCGGAAAAACGGCACCGTCAACCGCCGTCTCCTCAAGCTCCTCAACTTCCGATCACCGGCGACGCCGAAATCCACCAACGGCGTCGCCTCACACGACGTCGTCGTGGATCCATCTCGCAACCTCTGGTTCAGAGTCTACGTTCCGACGCAACACTCCGGCGAAGATCTGCCGGTGATCGTGTTCTTCCACGGCGGCGGATTCGTGTTCCTGTCGCCAGACGTGATGGTGTACGACGCCGTGTGCCGGCGGATCGCGCGGAAAATGCCGGCGGTTGTGGTGTCGGTGGACTACCGGCTGGCGCCGGAGCACCGGTGGCCGGCGCAACATGATGATTGCTTTGATGTGCTGAAGTTTTTGGATGATGAAGAGAATAGGGCGAAATCGTTGCCGGAGAATGCGAATCTGTTGCGGTGTTTTCTCGCCGGAGATAGTGCTGGTGGAAACCTAGCGCATCATGTTGCTCGTAGAGCGTGTGAGTTCAATTTCCGACGACTCAAGGTATTCCGATCATTCATTCATCAAATTGATTTTATGTTAGTTTTGTTGTTTTTATTTTAACGACAAATTTACAACTCTATTCGGGCCTGATTATCACTTTCGTAGTAAGGACCGCACCCCAATATTTTTTGTGAGAAAACTAATAACTTAAAAAATCTCTGGTTTAACCCTTATTTACTTTTGACCTTTTAACCAGATAAGGTAAGTATCATTAATTTAGTTAATCTCATGGTTTCGAATTACAGTTTTCTGATTCTAGATCTAAATTACATAGATGGTTTCAAAAATATTGGAATCATGAGATGAAATGAAATCAAATCTTTATATTTTTATTAAAATGTAACTAAATGTGACATATGTAAACACCACAATTTTTATAATCAAATTTTTTATGTTTCTTTATTTTATTAAATAGTCATATTAATTACTAATAATATTATTTGATTATTTTTAAAATTAAAATAATTTTTAATAAATTAAAAAAAAGAACTTTTTATCAATGTTATTTCTAAGGAATCAATTTTTATAAATAAGAATTTTTTAAAAATCAAACTTTTTTAATAATATGAAATATTTTAAATTTAATGTTTTTTAAAAAGTAAAATTTTTACAAATAAAAAATAACTAAAATTGATAGTTATAATAAGAAGGTTTTTAAAATGATAATTTTTTTAAACTTTTATTTTGAAAAAAAAATTAATTCTATATATAATAAGAAAAATTACAATCATTTCTTATCTTAAATATCGTTTTATAATTAATAAATTTTTATTTATATTTATAGATATATTTATTCAACCCGTGAAATACACGAGTTTATTAAGATTAGTAGCTTAATATACACGTGAGTTTATTAGAATCAAATTAGATTACGAATATTTGAAGGAAATTGTTTGAAGATGAAAATTATAGTTAGGAGTAGGGTACACTATTTATGGCTGTTTATGAAGGTTTTTGGTCGTTTACACATTTTTTTGTCAATATGTTATGAAGTTGTCTTAGTTAGTCATGTTGTAGCCCACTTGCTATCACTCAAAAGGTAAAGCTAACAAGAGGGAGCCTTACAACCGTTGGTCTAGATAGCTAGTAAATTAATCTAGACCGTGTGTAATACCTTGTGATGTGACGATGGGCGTGATCATCTACGCTTCATCCCGTCACCTAGAGTATATCGCAACCCCAGATGCCAGCGGTATGGTGGGACTTGGTGTGACCACACTCGCTCGATGATGAGCTTAAATTTATTTATTATTTCTAACTTATTACCTAATTATATTATACCACGTTATTTTTTAACCTTTTGCTCATTTTCACTGACCATTTGAGTTAACTTTTTCTTACATTCACTAAGCTACGTGACCCCTACGTGATAATGTTTCTTTTACTCTTCCGTGTTACATACAGACTTAGGGGTTGTTTGGCAGCCTCTTAATCAGCCTATTAATGGTTCAGATGTCTGAATGATTCAGCATTTAATGGTTCAGATTGTTTGTTTCGCGAGCAAATGTCTGAATGGTTCAGACATTTGCCTCTGAATGGTTAAGCATTATACTAATGCTGAATGGTTAAGAGGTGTAATGCTGAATGGTTAAAAACTCTTATCTGAATTGGTCAGACATTTGCCTTTAAATAGTTAAGCGATATACTAACTTTTAATGGTTCAGACCTCTTAATAGTTCAGCACTTAATGGTTTAAACCTCTTATTGGTTCAGCACTTAATCATTCAGATATTGCCAAACAGCCCCTTAGCTCCACATAAAGTTGTAAATAGGTGATCTCTAATAACAAGCAAAGAATATCTTTTTTCCTTTTTCTAAAGAGATGTATTTAACGTATAATTCTATAATATACTTTTTTTTATTTTTGTGAATGTGAATTAAATCTCGTAAGCATAAAATAATAGAATTCTTTTTTCTACTAATAATTTAGATTGTTGATCATAAAACTCATATTGCTATCAGTTCAACAACTTCAACCAACCAACATAACCAATTTCATTTTCCAATTTTGATCTGATCCAACTGAAGGTGATCGGGGTAGTGGCAATCCAACCCTTCTTCGGTGGAGAGGACCGAACCGAATCTGAGACCCGACTCGAAGGAGTGCCAATAGTTTCCGTAAAGCGAACAGACTGGACGTGGAAGGCGTTTCTACCACAAGGAGAAGAGTTCAACCGGGACCATCCGATCATCAATGTTAGCGGGCCTAACGCGGAGGACATATCGAAAATCGAATTTCCGCCCACGATGGTGGTTATCGCCGGGTTTGATCCACTAAAAGATTGGCAAAAACAGTACTATGAGTGGATGAAGAACTCTGGAAAAGAGGTGTACTTGTATGAGTACCCGACGATGTGCCACGCGTTCTACATCTTCCCCGAGTTGCCCGAGTCCCGACAACTTCTCGACCAGGTGAAGGAGTTTATTCGCAAGGTATCGATGTCGATATCTAGCAATGTTGGGAACTGATGGACGAATTGGCTAAACAACCCGTTTCTGTTACTCTTGCATTAAGAGTTGTACGAAATGCAATTAATGTGGTACAATTAGCGGTACGCCCATGTGATGTTTAACCTATAAGTGGCTTAGAGCATTAACAGCAGAGTCTCTATAAATCTGTGAGTGTGTTCTTTATATTATAGAGAATGGTTATTAGTGGTTGTGAGTGGAGGATAGAGAATATGTTACTGTTCATCTTTATATTTGAATATTTGATAAAACACTGTTCATCTCTATTAATTTTTTAATATTTGTTGAAAGTGGTTGTGAGTGAAAAAGAGATAAAATGTAATAATAAAAGTATAAAAAAATATTATTTTATTGAAAAGAAGAGAGAAAAATAATGTTTTTTAGTGTAATTATAGAGATGGAGATGGATGATGAGATGTGAATGCTCTTAAAGGGCTTGATGTCATGAAGCTCAAATTTCTATTTCTATAATAATATATTTGATTTGATTATTATTGTTTTTGGTGGGACGTATATTGGAGTTGAATAAAAATTAATAAATTATAGTTGTGATGTGAGGATTGGTATCATGTTGAATGTATTTTACGCCTAAAAGTAAAATGATTTTACTGAGGTTAGGGTTTTTTTGATGCAAACTCATAATTTTTTTTTAAATGTAATGTTTTAAGCATGGTCATCCGGATAAATTTATTGGTGAAAGGCATGATGCATAACTATTCAAAGTATGAATACACATTAAGAGCATTAATCTTATTTAAAATTGGGTTGAGAGTAACAATGTACAGGTTATCAAAGAAGAAATAAAATTGGGTTGAGAGTAATGACGTACAGGTTAGGGGTGTCATTCGGTTTTTTTAATCGGGTTTTGGGTTTTTCGGGTCGGGTTCCTCGGGTTTTTAGGTGTAGGAAATCAACCCGAAGACCAAACCAAATAAGTAATATTTAATCGGTTTTCGTGTTTCGGTATTCGGGTTTATTCGGGTTGGGTTAATCGGTATTCGGGTTTATTCGGGTTGGGTTAATCGGTTTTCGGGTTTAGACTAAACAATTAAACTTTAAATTATTTATTATAAAAAATGTTTGTGTAATCAATATATATGTGATCAAAATGCTAGTATGTGATTTAGAATGTGTTAACAATATATAATTTTGTTTAGTATCTTGATCTCGAAGTTTTTACATATTTAAGTTCACTTTATTATACATATTCAATTGTTAAATAATATTATATTTTGATTATTCTTAGAGTTCACATAAAAAAATTAAACCACAACAATGAAATATAAAGTTTAAAAAATCATGTTTTCAAATCTTGTAAACAGTAACATAATACACACATATAAATATGCACACACACATATATATTAGCCTTGAAATTCTTAAAAAAAATAATATTCGGGTTAATCGGATTGACCCGAATCTCACAAAATCAACCCAAATACCGAACCATATATAAAAATCGGGTTTGGTTTGATGTAATAATCGGGTTGGGTTGCTCGGGTTAGTTATTAATCGGGTTAGGGTTGATTTTGTTTGGGTTGAACATTCGGGTTCGGGTAAAAAACACACCCCTAGTACAGGTTATCAAAGGAGAAATGTACAAATCTTTAGATTTTGCATCGCGTTGTGCTTATTTTTGCTAAAGTTTTGTTGTTACTTTTTTCATAACCAAGTTTTGAATAGTAATGTGTAGGTTATCACACATACCAATTGCTTTAACTTTTGTTTTTAAAAATATGATTTTTTATAAAATTCTAAAATGTCATTATAACATATTTATTTTTATCTATTTTCAATGTAAATTTTATACAGAACTAATATGTGAATACTAGTATAAGGAATTAGGGATTGATCGAGGCTCCTCCAACTATAATGTATGGGAATTCTAATTCTAATCTCCCTATTCTAATAAAAGGTTATTTAGAAAGAACACATGTCAATATCATATTCCTTTTCATCATTTTTTTTCTATTTCTCTTTGCTATTTAATAATTATATTAATTACTAATAATATTATTAATTTTTTCTAAATTAAAATAGTTTTTTAATAAATTAAGAAATAGATCTTTTTACTAATGTTATTTCTAAGAAAACAATTTTTCATAAAATTAAAAAAAAATTTAGAACATCAAACTTTTTTAAAAATACAAAATATTTTATAATTGGTGTTTTTAAAAAGTAAATTTTTTATAAACAAAAAATAATTAAAATTGAGAGTTATAATAAGAAAGTTTTTAAGTATGATATTTTTTAAAACGTTTGTTTTGAAATAAATTTTATTTATTTATTATAAAAAAGATTTCAATCATATCTTATTTTAGAATATCGATTTATAATTAATAAATATTCATTATATTTAATATTTTTATTCAACACGTGTACACTGGTTTACTAAAACTAGTTGTTTATATAATTGTGTTTATAACTTAATTAAGAGAATAGAATAAAGATTTGATGCTAAAGGTTGGTGTAATCTTTTTGTAAGTTAAAATATTCTAAACATATTATTTCATTTATGCTACTTTAATTCCTTAGTAGTCACTTTCATTAAAAAATTTAACCTAAAATTTAGGTTACGTCACCCTTGGTACTACGCCTAATGACTATTCAAATGTTTAAGAAAGATTTAAACTTTGTGTTTATTAAGAAACCTTTATCGCCTTATCACAAGACATTTTGTGAGTAGTTAATTAGATTCTGATTTCTTTACTCATTGGTAATTTAGATTGTTGATTAGAAAACTCTTATTACTGTTAGTTCAACAACTTCCACCAACCAACTTCATTTTCAAATTTTGATTCGATCCGACTAAAGAACTGCTTAATGAAGAAGTCTGACAAAGAGGTGTACTTGTATGAGTGTTCGATGATGTGCCACGCGTTCTACATCTTCCCCGAGTTGCCCAAGTCCTGGCAACTTTTTGATCAGGTAAAGGAGTTTATTTGCAAGGTATCGATGCTGATATCAAGCAATGTTGGCAACTAATGGACTAATTGGCTAAAACCCCCTTTGTGTTACTCGTGCATTAAAAAATTGTATCAAACGCATCTAAATTGTGGTACAATTCGTGGTTACGCCCATGTGATGTTTAAACTAGAAGTGGCTTAAAAGACTTGACGTCATGAATTCAAATTTTCTATAATAATACATTTGATTTGATTTTTATTGTTTTAGGGGAAAATAATATTGTAACATGCTACCTGTATGTTATGACTAAAAGTTAAATGAGTTTGATGAAGGTAGGGTTTGCGTAGTTAAAAAAATTAAATAAGTTCGTGTGTTTTGGAGTATAAAAATTAAAGAATTTATTACATGGATGGTTTGTGTGCTTTGATCTTATTACAAATTAAATTTAGTAAACGCGTGTATTACATGAGTTGAATAAATTTAATATTAAATATAATATAAATTTATTAATTATAAAATAATATTTTAAGATAAAATAGAATTTAAATTATGTATAAGTAAAAACTATATATACAAAACAATGATATCAACTTTTTAAACTTTTTTTATTTTTTTTTGAATTAAAAACTTTGTTTCAAAACAAACCATTTAAAAAAGTCATTTTTAAAAAATTTCTCTATAATAACTCTCAATTTTTAAAAAAAACTTACGCTATAAAAGCATCAGTTTTAAAATATTTTGCATTTTTAAAAAAGTTTGATGTTTTTAGAAAAAAACTATTATTATATATAAATTTGTTTCTTCAAAGTTAACATTAATAAAAGATCTCTTTATTAATTTATTAAAAAAACCATTTTTAATATAAAAAAATTAAATAATATTATTAGTAATTAATGTAAATATTTAAGAGAAGAAAAAAGTAAAAAATTTTGATTAGAATAAATATGATGGTGTCATTTGTTTTTTTTTTCTTTATTTTTTTCTACAAAGTTAACATTAATAAAAGATCTCTTTATTAATTTATTAAAAAAACGGCCCTTGTTTTTGCCCAAAATCGTCTTATTCTATGAGTTTTTTTATTTTAAAGTTAATTTTAGTTTTTGTTGTGATTTGTTTATGTACTAGTTTTCGGCCCGTTTATGTTTTGAGTTTCATTCGAATTTTGTCTTTCATATTATGTTTTTAGATACTTGGAATGATGGTTAGCTTTTGAAGTTTATGAAAAATCATTTTCTCTCTACACAAGTATGTTTGTGTGTAAAAATTTCCTAATTATTTGTATTCTCGCGAATTAACGATAATTAGAAGAATTATTTTTAGTATTCGTTGTGAATCAACAGGATCAATTTGATATTTTGCTATAATTCTATATCATGCAGATATTTGTTTTATTGATTTTCATAATTTATTTTGATTTTCATTTGAAGATCATCCTATATATATAGGGTAAGAATCAAATGTTAACCTTTTATATGAGTTTTTTAATCATAAAAATTTTAAAAATTGATATTATTGTCTTATGATATCTCATGTACTAGAAAGTGTTTTTAAATGTTTAAATTGTTAAACATTGATGGGTTGATTAGCTAACATTATTGAAGTTGAAGCTTTTTTGTAGGGACGATGTCCACATACATAAGTTACTTTAGTTCTTTCGTCTTTCTTCGTATAAATTCCTTTGTTCAGGCGCACTTTCTAGACATCTTATTTGCGTCATGTATTTTCGTTTCATCTTGTTTTCGAATTGCATCTAGAGCGTTTGAGATTTCTTATTTAAGTTTATAAGGACTTTTTGTCAAAAGTTTTTATTAACTTATAATTTTTCAAAAAAAAAAATTGTAAAAAAATGTTTTGATTAGTTTATAAGCTAATAAGTCAACAAATTGTTTTTAAGAAGTATTTATTTTTGCTTATTCATGTAAAATATCAAAAAAAAGTATTGTTTTATAAGTCAATAAGTTACGAGGGGGTAGTTATAATAAGTGTAATGGGTATTAATTAAGTTAATAAAAATGGTGAAAAGTTACACTTTCACATCTTATCAAAACCTATTATTTTTTTTTACTCACTTGATAAGTTAAAAACCAAAAGTATTTTTAACTTTATCAAACATTAAAACATTCTTTTTAACTTTTTGAGAAGTTAATTAGTTATAATGAGTGTGAAATAAAAAATTCCAAACACACCCTTAGATATTGGGTGTGCATTTTAAAAGAGATTAAAATACTTATATGTATTTGCTTCTATTGTGTTTTAAATAACTCTTCAGCCCTATATAAAAATCCCAACATGCTTAAAAATCAAGAAATCTAAACTCGGTTAGTATACTGTTGTAATTTCATTTTAATATTGACAAGTTAAATTTAATGTGAGCTTTCAGCCGAGGGAGTTGAGGCACGGTCCTGACTAGGAAATAAATAAGCATACCCAATTAAAATAACATTTATTTTTCGAAACAGTGTCGTATATTTTTCGTTAAAACAAAAACTTTGGTTTATTCCAACAGACTTGACAAATAGTAATAAAATTTACATAATGTTAGAGATGATTATCAAAATGTATAAGCCGTCATGCTAGCGTAGCATCCAATATGAAAAAGAACGTCTGCTTCATCACATCTGATGGGGCCTGTAGAGTAGGCTAAACTCCAAGAAGAACGAAAGGAAGAAGACAGTGAGTTTGAGGCAATTTTCTCAATAATAATACTTCAATCAAATACAAGAAATATAAATATGCAATTAAACCACTACTACCACTACCCACGTTCCTTATAAATGGAAAACATGTATGCACCACTAACTCTATTAATGCAGTAACAAAAAGCTAAATTTATGCATGGAGAAGACTTTGTCAATTAACAATAAAATAAACAAAAGTCACGTAACACGTAAACTTGGAACCGGGCTTAATTCAGCAATTTTGCAGGCCTCCTCCTATTTCTTTTGAGCCTATCATTTGGTCCAGTGGCTGCCAGGCCCGTATCAACATCAAATACGTTTTCTTTGTGAATCGGTTCCTTAGACGTTCAAATTTTATGTGAGAGAAAATTCCTAGGGAAATTAAATGTGTCATAAGAGATATTTTGTTCTTATTTCCGCTAAAACAAACGAAATTTTTGTTTATGTTGCTTAATAGAGTCTTCAACCCCTTCTACCATGATATGTTATCTCCTCAACGTCAACACATTTCTATATAGACTTTCTGTTCGTGTTAATATGAGAAAAGACAGAAAGAAAATGATAATGATGTTAATTGGTTATTACAAAAAAATCAATGCCCGTTTATATAACGCTAAGGGCCTGATGTATGAACGAAGTTTGAGTGGTTTTTTGTCTCATAGATGTCACCTTACATCACCCACTCTACTCACTAACCACTCACTAAGTAGGAGGCGTCTCTACAGTATAAACGACTAAAACAACCGCTTTAGGCCCTCAAATTTTAAGGGCCCCAAAATTTTATATATATATATATATATATATATATATATACTTTTATCTGTATTTTAAGCTGAAATATATGTGATAATGCAATTAGTATTTGTGTTTTTGAAGATAAATAAAAAGGATAACATAATGAATAAAGGTTTACCGATGTACACTGACAAAACTTGGTTCATCGAGTATGGGCGAAGCTTCTTTAATAAATAGTTTATATAACGCTAAGGGCCTAATGTATGAACGAAGTTTGAGTGGTTTTTTGTCTCATAGATGTCACCTTACATCACCCACTCTACTCACTACCACTCACTAAGCAGGGGGCGTCTCTACAGTATAAACGATTAAAGCAACCGCTTTAGGCCCTCAAATTTTAAGGGCCCCAAAATTTAATATATATATATATATATATATATATATATATATATATATATATATATATATATATATATACTTTTATCTGTATTTTAAGCTGAAATATATGTGATAATGCAATTAGTATTTGTGTTTTTGAAGATAAATAAAAAGGATAACATAATGAATAAAGGTTTACCGATGTACACTGACAAAACTTGGTTCATCGAGTATGGGCGAAGCTTCTTTAATAAATATAAAGCCTGCCCCTCTAAAATAGTTTACTTACCCCCCCCCCCCCTTCTTAAGATTTGGCTCAAGCTCCGCCACTGTCATCGAGGAGAACTTACGAAAGTTGGTTCATCAAAAGTTCATCGACTATTTACTATTAACGGTTATTTTAGGTTAATCAATTCTAAATTCTCTTTTGTAGCTAACTATTATTGTCTGATTTTGATTTATGTTCAATAGCTATAATCTAGTATTGTTTTTTTTTTTTTTTGTCAATTTAATATATTATTGTCTGTTTTGATTTTAATTTTATATTTACAATTAAGTTTTTTTTTTTACTTTAATCGATTGTTGTTTTTTTTTATCATTTTATCTTTTCTTTTGCAGTTAATTTAATTTGTTCTAGTTAATTAAGTTATATTTTGCTTTAAGTTGTATTTTGCATTAAGTTGTTTTCTACGAAAATATAAACAATTTTGTTTATGTCGTAGACGAGTGCCCCAAAATTTTGTTTCGCTTTAGGCCCCTAAATATGTTGAGCCAGCCCTGACACTAAGCTAGAGATATACCTAGACAATGTGAGTGATTTTTTTGATTATCTATTAATTAGTTTCAAACATCTAATTTAATTAATAATTAATTACTAAAAAACTAGCATATGTATAATATATAATTAATTAATAAATAAAAACTAACATATGTATAATATATAATTAATTAATAAATAAAATAACAAAGAATTATGTAATAAAAGTAAAACATAAAGAATAAGCATTTGTTTATCCTTTTTTTTTTAATTAAGTGTATGATCATTGAAAGGTCATCACATCCGTTAATAATTTGCAATAAGTTATTTATTTATTTTTTTTAAAACGGTTTATAAAATTAACTACGTGCTAAACTATTTAACTATAACAGGATAAAAAGTTATCTCTTTATAGTTTTTTTTTATTTTTTAAAATTAAATATTTTGTCAAATTGATAACGATAAGATATTATATAACGTTATCGTGTTTGCTTCATTACATATGAATGCCGTTTCACAGAAGTTATATCCCATCGACTCATCATAGAGTAGAACAATAATCCGTACGGAACACTTCACAAATAATAGCATTATCATGAATAGTTATAATCAAAGCATTTAATTTTATATAAGTTTCTGAGTCATTCAACTAATTTACTCAACAAATCTGAAATTTTTATTTGTCACGTAACTCGATCATACAAGACCGTTATATTTTATTGAACTACAAAACACATAATTTTGTCAAGGAAAAATGTCACATGATAGTATTAAAGTTTGAAAATTATTCCAATACAGTCACTCGTGCATATTTTTTCCAAATTGTACCATTAAACCATAAAATCGAGTAATAATCAAATTTTCTTATTTCAAGAAAGTAATGAAGGAGAAAACATAGGAGTTGAATTTTCAATACATAAGATTACATTAGAAAAGAAAAAGAACATGTTAATTATATAAAAAATAAAAAAGTACATAAAATTCACGTTGTCGTTCCACATCAAAATCAAAATAAATAAATAAATAAATAATATTTTCTAATTGAAACCAAAAGAAAAACACACTAAAAACACATTAAATCTTATAATTTAAATAAAACATAAAATTTAAGAGATCTAATTGAAACATTTTTTAAAATTAAATTAACTAATTAGAATACTTTAGAAAATTTCTTACTATTTTATAAAGTTATCCTTTATCGATAAACCTTCTAATTATTGCACCATTTGTTTTGAGTTTGTTTACTATTGTTCATTCTTAAAAAAGAGGGCATAAGAGTTACATTATTTATTAAAGTCTCAATTAATCAATGCTTTATTAATTACAAATTGTCAAATTACATAAATGCTTCTCATGTGATGGGCACATGGCTAACTTAACTATGAATTTGAATAAATGTTAGTGTAAAGGACAATATATCTGCAATTTTTATAGAAAAGGACATACAATGTAATTATTAAAACTAAAAGACACACGATATAATTTGATGTGTTAATAAAGGACATAATTTGTAATTTACTCTTAATTCTAAATTAATAAATATAACGTAAAAGTTCAAGTAAAAAATGTTTCTAAATTAAAAGGTGTAATAAACAATCATAAGCATCAATTTTGTTAATCAATATTGTTAATCAATAGTTGACATTATATTATAAGAAAAAAATTTATTAAAAAGCTATTTTATGCATGACCAATTTTGTTATTTTTTTTAGGTTTCTCCATCTTTTTAAAGTGCGTATATTTTCTATAAGATATTATTTTCTTATGAAAATTAAAACAAAAGACGAGCATTTTTTTTATTTAAAACAAATACAATACCGTTATATACAAAAATAAAAAATAGACTTTTCAGTTTATATAATTATTGCTCGTAATTGTGTCTTTCATTCAGTTCATTGTTGTATACTTCTACTATGTCAAACACAATGATAAAATAACAATAAATTTATCTAATACATTAAAAATAATAACAAAATAACACAAAATTACATAAAACGCAAATCACAAGAATAAAAATATTCATTGTGTCTTTTATGTTCATTATTATGTTTCCCTGAACACTATTTTGTTTTTCTAAAATAATAAGTTTTAAAAAAATATTTATAAAAATAAAATCATTGTGTACTCTAATTTTAAACACAATGATAAAATCAATATATATATATATATATATATATATATATATATATTATATAATAAACAATGTCAAAAATAGATGAAATGATTTAAAACGTAAAATACAATGATGAATACATATAACAAATAATAAAAAAATATTTGACACAATAACCTAACTTATTTGATATAATGACTTGACGTAATAGACATAATGATTTGATTTATTTAACATAATAACCTGAAGTATTTGACACAATGACTAAAATCTTCTGTTATTTAAAAACAATAAAAGAAAACATGTTAAGCCTATAACAATTCTTAGCATTTTTAGATTAAATACTTTTTACTCTAACCTTAAATATGTAACATCTAGAAAATATGACATAATGGAGTTTCAAAACTTTCGACAAGTATAACTTGAGCTAGAAATAAAGTTATAGGATCCGTAACTAGTCAAAGAAAAACACTTAAAAACAACGTAAGAAGATGAAAACACAATCGTGTTAAAAGACAAGCATGATTGTACCACAAAGGAGGCATGATAATTCCAAGCCAAAAGTAAAGCATGACCAGCACGACCATGCCAAATAAGAGGCACGATCGTGTAATTGGTTAATATGCATGCACGTATCATAGTTAATATTGTGTTTTTAATATATTTTATATATCGATTGGTATTACTTTGTTACATGTTTGAAATGTAGGTTAAATGAAGCTTAACGAACATTATTTGAGAAGAAAACAAAGTATTACAAGACTATGAGTTGAAAGGTGCTGAAAATGAAGAAAACTGTGCAAAGTGTAGGGAGGCCGTAAGCTACGGCGGGAGGCCGTAAGTTACAGCCTGAGGCCGTAACTTACGGCCTTGTGCTGAGTTCGTTTGTGAACCCCGTAAGACAGGGGGTTTGGCCGTCTGGTTGAAGGTAGGCCGTAAGTTACGGTCTAATGCGTTATTTTGGGGATTGTTTCAAATTTTAAAACCTATTTAAACCCCAACATTAGGGTTTCGAAGGGGACTGCCTCCAACCTCAAAAAACGAATCTTTGAAACTATTTTCAGCTATTAGAACTCTCTCTAATCATCAAGTAATCGAGGATTCATATGCTCAAGATGATGATCGAAGAGATTATGATGAGGATGCAAGGCTAGACCATCCGTGATCATCTCCGGGTGGATGGTTTGTGATTTGATTGTGTTTTCTTATGTTCTTACCTAGTCAAGACATAAACTTTGATTGTTTGATCATCTCTCAATGCTTATGTGTTTGTTATTTTCATTGATTAAAACAGTTTTGTCAATTAGTCTAATTGATTAATCATCGAATTATTAGTCTTTGTATTATTAATCATTGATGATTGATTAGGGTATTGTCATAACTGATGTTTATTAATGACATAAGTTTTAGTTAGTTTAACTATCTAATTTACATAACCCGTTATCTAGTTGGTAATCATGTTTCAACATAAATAACAAACTAATCATGTCTATGTGATTTCTAATTTAGTAAAATCTAAGTGACACAAATCCTTCACATATCTGAAACCCGGGTGTGATCATCTTTTAGTTTTATTTTATTTAATTAATTGTTTAGTTTAATTATTATCGTCCACATCCATTACAGTCAAAGTGACAATAGTTCAGTTTTAATTATTAAGTTAGTCAAATAATCAAACGAATCGCGTAACGCTAACCACATGCTCCTCGTGGATACGATACCTGACTTACCCTAGCTACCTAGGTTAATTAGGTTTTTGCATGACTCCAACGACAGGTCATCATCGTGTCAAGGGGAAGGGACCTTGATTTCCTATTAGTAGATGTATTTGGCCTCTCATTAGAGTCATAAATCTGAGATATTGTCTACCTAGTAGAAGATCAATGGACGGTCACATAAATTCTTTTTCTCTATACTAGGTTAGTGGAAAGTCTGGTCGAGAACCTGAGGGGTATGCGGCTAGGACACCTGCGGGGCACGAACTATGTGCCCAAGGAGTAGTGTGTGCTTGTAGGATACCCGTAGGGCACAGCTATGTGCCTAGGGAGTAGTTGTGGGTTGAATACCCACAACAACTAGGTTTATTATTATGTTTTACATTTTATATAATTTTGTGGTAACTTTACCAAGTGTAAGTAACTTACACTTGTCGTAAATTTTTTAAACTTGTGAATTTACACATATACATAAAATAACATAACGTTGTGTGTATATATATAATGATGTTATTCCAACAAAAAATAATGATTTTAATTTATTTTCAAAAGTTAACACGGTTATCGCAACAATAGAGTGTTAACATTTGATTCGTACCCTATATATATATATATATATATATATATATATATATATATATATATATATATGGTAAGAAACGGTTGTTAACCCACCTTTATTGCGATAACCCGTTAACCAAATCATAACCATTGATCTCCATCAAGTTGTATAAGATGTTGCCATGTGCCCACAACTTTATTTTATATGAGAAGGGTATTTTGAACAATTTACCATCACTCATAAAAGTCAAATTTAATATGGTGATAACAAGTGTCACCACCTACGTTTTCATTTTTTTTAAATGTTTACCCTCTAATTTTTTATACATCCATAACTTTTTTATAGTAATTTATTTTTTTATAAAAATTACACCATAAAACTCATCATCTTTTTCTCTTTAATTCCATTATAGTCTTTGCCAAAAAAATTTTGATCAATATAAAGAACAGTTACATCACTTTGATAAACACTTATGCTGTAAAATCAATTACACCGTTGGTGTAACAAGCAAAATACATTGATGTAATGACAATCAAAACTACACCATCACATAAAACAAGAAATTACATATGTTAGTAAGGCGAACAAGTATGATGAAACACCACTGTAAACAACATATGTATAACTAATTTCATCACAAACAACCAGATCTGACAAGCAACTACAAATTGTAAGCTTTACATTATAGATCTATAATTTTAAAAAATAAACTAGATGAAATATTGATGTAACCTGGGTTACTACGCTGATGTAATAATGTATTACTATACTGTAACAGGGGAATTACATTGACAAATTGCGCATATCTAAAAAAATAAATATAAAACCTACATGAACATCATCTTCCCAAAAATTATGCTCTTCCATCACCAACTTCAAATCATAAGAAAAAAATATCACCTTAAATGTGTATTCTATTATGAATAACCTGGGTTACTACGCTAATGTAACAATGTATTACAGTAATGTAACAATGTATTACTACGCTGATGTAATATACGACCCACATGAACATCATCTTCGCAAAAGTAACCAGTATTCCATCACCAACTTCAAATCGTATGGAAAAAAATAGCATCTGAATCATACCAATTTCTACAAACAAAAGCGTTAAAACATACTAGAAAATATTAAAGCCACATAAATAGATATTCTTTTTCAATATTCTAACTATTCATCGTCTTCATCATCTTCCAATATGCTTAATCGTTCTCCAGATCCATATTAAAACTTCAGATTTGAACAAATAAATCTGAAAAAGGAGCAACATCAAAGATCATCTTCGTCGTGGCACGCCGAAGCCTCATCTTTATCATTAAACCTTCTTCTAACCGGCTTTCGAACCTTCATCTTCATCATTGAACCTGCTTTATCTAAACCATCTTCAACATCAAACCAACTTCATCTATGTGTGTGTATCTTAAAAAGAAAATATGTTTTAGAAAAGAAGAAAATGAATTAATAAAAGTGGTCAGGTCAAGTACAAATGGCAAAATGACCAAATTGCCCCAATGTGATCTCTACCATCCATTTAGAATCTTGGCTTTTATTTATTAAATCAATGGTTGATATATGGTTAACGGGTTATGGCAATAAACACGGGTTAACATCCGTACCCTATCCTATATATATATATAGGGGAGGGATCCCTTGAAAAATTACATCATACAAAAAATATAACAAGACTATACTAAAATTAAAGATATTAAAACAATCTATTTAGTGGTGTTATTTGTTTAAAAAATTACATCATATAAAAAATTTAAAAAGGTTTTAAAAAAAGAGTGAAGTTCTTTTAAAAAGGGAGGGAAATTTTAAAAATGAGGGAAAATCGTTACATTATTGGTGTAACGCGATAGTGTAATTTTTTACTATATTAGGGTTAGTAGATTATCACAATAAACAAAGGTTTAACAAACAAGGGTTAGCAGTGTGTGTGTATATATATATATATATATATATATATATATATATATATATACTAGTTTTAGTAAACCCGTGTATTATACGGGTTGAACAAATAAAATATTAAATATAATAAAATTTTATTAAGTATAAAATGATATTTTTTTCCAAAGAAATAAAATATTTTTTTTTTAAAACAAACCATATTAAAAAATATTATTTTTTTAAAATAAAATTATTCTAATTTTTTATTTTAATTGTTTTTTGTTTATAAAAAAATTACTTTTTAAAAACATTAATTTTAAAAAAGTTTGATGTTTTATAAAAATTTCTTATTTTATAAAAATTATATTTTAGAAATAACATTAATAAGATCTTTTTCTAAATTTATTAAAAAACTAATTTTATTTTAAAAAAGTTAAATAATATAATTATTAATTAAGGTAATTATTTAATAGGAGAGAGAAGCGAGAAAATATTGGTGAGAATGAATATGGTGATGACATGTGTTACCCCAAGTTACTCTTTTATTATAGTATAAAGATATATAGGGATAGGATCATTTCAGAACTATTAAATATTTTCAAAACTACAAAACTAATCTATACCATTAGATCATTTAATCAATGGCTTTTATGATATGCGATTTATTTTTAGTTTCCATGCTCCTAAAACAATTTAAGATTCCTCAAACATATTGTAAGTTTGCATCTACAACTGTTATTATGATATGCGATTTATTTTTAGTTTAGGGTTTATTTATTTATCATGTAAGCTTTTATGAAATTATTAGTCAAACATCTAAAACATTATTTGGGGCATGAAAGATTTTTTGGTTTATTATGTAAATTAGTGATGATAATTTTTCACATGGATATGTTATTTGAAACAAAACGTAGATGTATAGTTTTATTATTCTAAACTTCATGACCAAAAGCTTTTTATACTCTCAATCTTTCCCATTAATTATTATATGTTTGGAGAGACAGAAAGAAAAAAACCAATAAAAAATTATTTGTTAGTTGCTCAATTAAATTAATAGTGATATTTTTTTATATAATCATAGTGTTTTATATTTTTTATATCCCCTATTACATTCTTAGACATAGTTTTGCAAGATTTATTTTTTGTTTTTGCCTTTCTTCATAATTATTTTTTTGTCCTCTTGTGTTTTATGTATCTATAAACAAACTTCCATTTTGTAAATTTGATATTCAATGTGAAGGTTTACATGTACGTAAATAGTCATTAAGTTTGGAAAAAATTAATAATTAGTTTGAGAATTTACATATATGTAAATAGTATATATGGATGTACATAGATCAATTTACATATAGGTAAATACATAATCATTTTAAAAAGAGGGCGATTAGTATTATAATTTACATATATGTAAATAGATGCTTACTATGAAAAATTGATAATCGGTATGAGTATTGGATCTATATAAGTAGACATTCATATTTAACATATTAGTAATCAGTCTCAAGATTTACGCATATGTATAACATTTAGATATATGTAAATAGATGATATTTTAGCAATTATGTTCTTAATTAGTTTGAGAAATGGACTACATATTCATATTTTTAGTCTGGTTCTTAACATGTGTGTAAATAAGTTAAAATAGCAGAAAAGAGAGAGAAAAGATAATTAATTAATTTGTTAGTTAATTGGAGAAAGAAATAATTAATGGATTACGATTATACCCTTTTCATTTAATTTTTAATTTATTAGATCAAAAAATAATGAGTGGTGTAGATTAGTTCTTCAAGTTCTCATAAAAAATAAAGTTCTGCAAAGAACCTAACCCTATATATATATATATATATATATATATATATATATATATATATATAGGAGTGAGATCTAATACAAACACTAGTTTTCCTAAAGACTATAAGAACCACTACATTTATGCCATGTGGATTAATTGATGATTAGGATTGAGGGGTATCCTAGGAATTACATAATTGTTTGTTTTTAACAACCCCTTAATTTAAGGAAATCTTAATTAAATATTTCCTAATCTCTATTCAAAAAATCAACTAATATATTATGGTCAAGATTTCATCATATCAAATTCCTATAATTCATATTCCTCCTTTTCTTCTTATTTCACCGGATCAAATTCTTATAATTCGCATTCCTCTTCTTCTACTATCATCTAAACTGTGAGTTAACATCATAGAATCATCAATCGCTGATATTATTCAAGGTTTTTAGCACTGTACAATTGATCAAGATTAGTCTCATAATAATACAATGCAAGGTTTGTTTTTATTAATCTTTGTTGTTATAAATCTTGTATTAATAAGACGATTTTGAATCAATCATGATTTTCAGTCTCATAATTATGCAAAATGAATCAATCATTTATATCTAGTGTGCTATTTTTATGTTAAATTAATGTTTTTGTACATGTAAGAAGAAGTGAACTAATGGAACATTATAGGGACAAATGAACCATTTTTCTAACATGTAAGCTTTGTTTGATGTGCTAATTTATATTTGTAAGATATGATGTTGTTGAATCATTACCCGATTTTATGAATTCGGGTTGTGTGCTACTTTGTTTTGTTCATCTGATGATTATCAAAGATACATTAGCTATTTTAATGTATAAGATTTGTGTGCTACTGATTAGTGTTCGTCTGTTCTTGATTATCAACAAGTTTATGTTAATTTAAGTTGATTTTTTGAAAAATATAATAGAAGTTTTGTGCTTCTGAGAAAAATTTAGTTGTATGCTATCATGAAACTTTGAATATGGTCACTGTTACTGATGCATGTTTGTCTGTTCTTGATTATCTATAAATTTATTTTGATTTTTGGAGAATTATTAAAGAAGTTATGTGCTACTTTATCAAAAAAGAATATATGTGCCATTTTCTAAGTTAAATAATATCGTACCGTGCTACTTCTATTTGCTTTGATATTATACATTGTGCTATTTTTATATGATTTGTTATACTTAATTTTTAATTAATATGTCTTATCTTTATATCAAGTTACACAAACATTATATGTGTTTAGTTCATCATGATGGTAAATTTTTTGCATGTGTTTTCTTTTATGGTTTTGTAATTAAAATTAACAAATTATGCTATTTACTTGTAATGTAACTGTTTGCTTATATTTTTTCAGCTAACTATGAAAAGAGATCTTATTATTCAGGGAGATGCTACCATCAAACAATATATTTCTATATGTTATGTTTGTTATTTAGAAACCTTATTTATTATGTAATTCGGTTTATTAACAACATTATTTTTATTTCCAGAAAAGAATTCTATTGATTGTGACGATCAAAACTATGCTGTTGGCATTGTCCTCTGTAACAATACCAATGTTTATGATGTATAATGTTGTTGTGATGATATAATGTTGTTTTCATTATAGAAGTTATGTTTTACAATCAGATGATTAATAAAATTGCAAATCAGTGTTGTTTTAATAATAAAAATGTTACTTACATGGTGTTCTTATCTCAACAAGGGTGTTCTTTCATGTAACTTAATCGTTCATCTTCATTCGTATAAAGCAATTATATCTACGAAACGATATCTCACTATACTCTTGTTATAGTAGACGTGTGAAAAGTAGCACCGCGTAAGTAGCACCATGTAAGTAACACACTGTTATACGAAATGAATTATGTAAATTAGCAATGTGTAAATATGTAAAATAACACTAGCACAATGTAAATTATTACTGTGTATAAGTATGTAAAGTAGCAATGTGTAAAGTATGTAAAGTAGTACTAGCACTATGTAAATTAGACTTTGTGTAAGTAGCACTAAATATACAAGTAGCACCTTGTAAAAGAAAAAAATATTAAAAAAAATATAGTAATATTATACTCATATTAAAGCTAAAAAAATAATTAATTTTTTGGTATAATTCTTTTTAAAAAAAACTTAAAGTATAAATAACTTATTTTAGTTTTAACAAGTGAGTGGAATTAGTATTTTTCAAGCAAAAAATAAAAGTAATTTTAAGTTGGTAACTGCCTATTTATAAGGAAACCTTGATCAGATCTTAATAGCGCAAATGACGAATTTACCCTTTTTCACATTAACTAATAGACTAATTTACAATTGATGAGTTGTCATTTATCATAGCCCTTCATCTAATTAATCAATGGTCCAGATTAGTTCTCACGGTTTTTAGATAACATAGAGTTTGTATCGAATCCATCCTCTATATATATATATATATATATATATATATATATATATAGGGTAAGGTCCAAATGAGAACCCTATATTATTGCGAGAACTTGCGAAAACCCATCAAGTTCAATCAAAATTATTATTATTTTTGTTGTAATAACATCATTGCACATATACAAGATATGATATTTTATGTATATGTGTAAATTCGTAAGTATAAAAAAGTTTACATTGGTGTAAGTGTTACTTACAACTTTAAATATATATGTTTTTTTGTAAAACTTACACCAATGTAAACTTTTTTACACTTGTGAATTTACACATATATATAAAAGATCATAATCTTATATATGTGAAATAATGTTATTTACACAAAAATAATAATTCATTGATATTGATGGGTTTTCGCGGGTTCTCGCAATAATAGAGGGTTCTCATTTGAATTTTTTCATATATATATATATATATATATATATATATATATATATATATATATATATATATATGAATTGATTCATGTGCTAACCCATCTAAATTGTGAAAACCCAATAACTCCACCACCACCCTTGATATATTATTAAAAATTATAGAACACAAACCAATGGTTTAGATGATGTCAAGGGTAAATGAGTAATTTTTAATTATGTATTTTTTTAAAAATATTGTCAGAAACCAACTTTTAAATTTTGATCAGATCCATATTTTGACCAAATCTTATCTTTATCATAGAAATATTCTCTCTCTCTCTCTCTCTCCATCAAAAATACAATAAACACATACTCATTAAATCTTCATCTTACAAATCTCATATTTCTCTACAAATCTCATGTCTCTCAAGAACACAAGCATCAACTCACCACACCCTCCTCACCACAACGACAGCATCATAATTGACTCACTACACCGGCAACACCACCGCCACAACCGCCTCACTCCTCCGACAACACCACCACCATATTGCCGCTGCCACCGCACGCCACCCCATCATGTCATCTTTATCATCACCACCCTCGTGGTTTAGATTTGGGCTCTCTTTCTCGATCGCAGATCATATCATTTTTTATCTGAGTTTCTTCTGGGTTTTTCTTACTTTTATTTTTTTTTCCTTTTTCTTACATCAATTTCTCCATGGTTTAGATCTGGATTTGAATGTTTATGTTGTTTTGGAAACTTCTTTCCCATTTTTGGTCCGAATTTTGGGTTTTTTTAGCTTGGACCTGATTAAAAAAAGTTAGACAAGGATTATTTGAGAAGTAGAAATATGATTCGGTTAAACGGAACGTTTCCCGTACATATTTCTGTCAAAACTCGGTTTGACTCGAACCAAAATTATTTTGAACCAAACCCACAACGACACACCAGCATGCCTGATCTGACCAGCTTGTTTTGTCAGGTGTATTGCTCACTATACAATTTCAGAAATTAGCGCGAAAATATGATTTAGTTGGTATGTGTATAAAAACTAGTTTTTAACCAGCCGCGCGTTGCGGCGGCATCGTGCCTTGAATGATAAAGTAAAAACTTACAACCGACCCGACTTGTCTCTAAACTAAAAATACATTGAACTGTAAAATAACTCGAATTTATATCATTTAATGAAAACGTATTATACATGACTTGCCTCTTTCCCTCCCAACAAAATTATGTTGAAACGTACATAAAGAACACAAATCATGAATCAAAATGTTGTGTTGAAGTAGCATAGATGTGTTCAAATAGGACCTGTTAAACAATTTAATTAATCATTCCGCTGCAACGATTTACTACGATTATTGTATTGATTTTCCGTTGAGTGTATAAGATAAAGTCTTCCAAAATAAAAGAGATGTAATCAACATTCAATCACATTACCGGTTCATGATAAAATTAGTAGAAACGACTTTGCTACTTAAAATTTAAGTGGATGTGAGGTAAACAACTAAAAACACCAAATATCATTCCTCTGCTTTTATTTGGTTTTGTTTCAGAGAATGTCATACCTTAAATAACAGAGAACTTGTTGGTTAGTATTAATTTCAAAATATCCAATTATATAAAAAGTAAGGTGGTATGCATAATCTTCCTTTAATAAAAATACATCTTGATAAAGGTCAAATTGTGAAGTTTGTGACTGCATTAGGAAGTAGTTCAGTTTAATCTTTTTAGCATTTTTGGCCTTGCAATAGTTAATCCGTAAACAGATACAAAACACAAAAAAAAAAAAAAAAAAAAAAAAAAACAAAATGTATGTTTGTTTCCAGCGGGTCCACTATTTATTTATTAAAGCATCAATCTGCAGGAAAGGATAATGGGACAAAATCCTTAAAACTTTTTAGTGAAGTTTTCAATTTTTCATCCATAGCAAACCATGTATGTAACATTGTGGCCCGAATATCTTTCTTTGATGCACCCCACAATTGTCCTAGATCCACATAATTTTACTAAGCACAAAGCTTACCCTTCCCTCCTCTGTTGCAAGTTCTTCCTTTCTTTCTGTTTCATGGATTTTGATATATTTCTTACCTTTTGATATACTTCTTACCTACAAGAGCATTATGCTTTAACCAATCTCCTGGATGAAACTTACATAGCCCAACTCCTAGTTGAATCCATCAATTTCCCTCGGCCCAGGAATTCATGGCCTACCACTAATCTTTGCTCTAGAATCCCAAATATGCAGTTAAATTCACATAGCAAATTTCTACAATCACATATGCATAAGTAAATGAAACAATGTATAATTATCGTAAAGATTGGCCTGAACATCAAAACCTAAAACCCAGAATTAGATAACCCTAAAAATCAGTTAATCACAAAAAAAAAAAAAAAAAAAAAAAGAAAGAAAATGATAACAATCAGTAAGCATGCTAATGAACCCCACAAAATAACTACTCTCTATTCATTTGAGTATAAAGATCACATACATAAAAACTAATGATTTTTTTTTTAAAAACCCACCAAAAACTTGCAGAAATCAAGTTAAAAATTGTAATAAATATCCAAACACATACTAACCATCGTTAGGAATCTTGTAGCTGACCATCGTGACTTTGTTGTCTCTCCAATCACCTCCCATTACGCACAACCTCCATCACCTCAAATCAACAGTCGTCAAAGACAAAATATTCGAGTACTCGACACCCTGTGTTCTTCTAATAGGTAATGATTTCAATCACCAATATCGTAAATTAAACAATCAATCTTTCTGATCTGGGTATGATTTACCTCAATAGGTGGGTGGGTTTTACATCGATGGTGCTGTTATTGGTGGTGTTACTCGTCGACTCCTATTGGAAGTGATAATCCACCATTTTAGCTTCTTCATTCATCTATCTCATCGTACTCATCATCAACACATCTTAAAGGCTTTCAACTAAGGACTCCTGAAAAGTGAAAGTGCAGGGCTAAAGAACGGTGTCATTCAATACACATAAAATAAAAAAAACAAGATCTGCTCGCCGGAGAACGAATTAGATGGAGTGCGATGGTGAAGACCAGTGGTAACCTAAATGTTTTAAAAGAGTTAGAAGAAAAAAGAAAGGTGTAGGCCGGAGAAGAAGAGAGAACCAGATCCGGTCGCCGGAGAACGTTACCACTCTCTCTTTCTGCCGATACATACTCTCTCTTTCTGCCGGCATCTACTCTTTCTCTTTAACTCTATATCTTTCTTTGTTCTTAGGACGCGCGTAACCAAGAAAAAAACATGGCACGCAGAAGAAATACGTGGAAGGAAAAACATATGACAGGTGTACATCCCATGTTGCTACTGTTCATTCACTTCTTCTATAAACATATAGGGTAATAATAATAAATAGCAGCAAAATATTACACATGTAGGAAAAACTACATGATTCACAGCTATGCTTGTCAATTTCTATTTAGGAAATTAATTAATTCTTACGAAAATTAAAAAAAATAAACACATAAAGCTTTTGCAATATATTGCAATTACAGAAACATCAATATTTTCCCTCTGAGAGCATAAACAAACTTCATTCCCATAACCAGTTCAACTCTTCACCGTATGTGTTCTGAATTAGAAATTAAAATTACAGAATCAAACAAAATTCTTTTACATATTCTAACCAAGGGAACGCACTCTCGATCTCGATCTGAGCCTCAGCATTTGGTAAGCTTTAGTCAGTTAAGTGTACATGCCGAAGTAGTTGAAACATGTTGCCTTGTTCAGCAACAAATCGAAAAGCACGGTTACCTGATAATCTTTATGCTCTTAGATTGTTAAGTTGAAAATATTGAATTAGATGCAAGTTTAGATCCAAATGCTCCCGAAAGCTTCTTCAAGGGCTCGTTTCCGGCTTAATTCTACGCTCCAACCACCAGCTTTTCCGCCCCGTTCTGCTTTCAGTCTCATCATTTCTTCATCATCCATATGATACGCATGCAGCTCATCCCCGGACCCCACTGGGAGTGGTTGTGTGGGTCGAGGTTGTGGGATTGTTCCTCCAGCAACTGCAGGTACATAATGCCCGTCTGAGGTTGACACCCCGAATTGGGAACTCGTTCCCGTCATCTGTCATGGTATGAGACAAAAAATAATGAGGACAATTCAAAATCGTGGAAGGTGGCCTATTACACGGGAACAAGTTGATGGGGGTTGTGTATTTTACTGATAACAGATCAAATCTAAAAAATAGACCAAAAAAAAAAAGAGACAGGTCAAACGGGTCAAAGGTTGCCTAATGGGTATTCACATCACTGGTGTCCTACTCATTTTATTTGAAAGAACTATCTTATTAGTTTAATAATATAGCTTTTATAATCTTGATTAATTATTTACAAAATAAAGTTGGTGGGTCAGCAAAATCCAACCTAACCTGCATTTTACCAGCGCATATAGAGTTACTCGTCTACACGCGAGCTCTATTGACCCGTTACCAAACCCGGCCGTCTTGCCACCTCTAGCTATCACTAAACCTTATATGATACCTAAATGGACTTGTATGTCCATCACACTAAGGGGCTGTTTGATTACCGCTAACTCAGTAAGATCTGACTGAGTCAGAAGCTGACCCAGTTAGAAGTTCTGACTGAGTTTGCATCTGACTGAAACTTGATTGTTTGATTTAGTATCTGACTGACTCTACCAATAACCTTCAATAACTCTAGATCACACCAATCACCATTCAAGTATTCAGTATTCACTCACTCATCCCTAAATCAAAACCCTAATACTCTCTTATTCAACCAACACAAATCTTCGATCAAAATGATGATCGATCCATCGATGATATCAGCTTTCATCCTCATCACAATCATCATCATCATCGTCATCATCCTTTGAGGGCGGAGGGAGGGCGGCGGCAGGAGGCTGCTGATGGAAGGAGGGCGACGGAGGGAAGGTTGCTGACGGGAGGAGGGCGACAGAGGAGAGCTGCTGATGGGAGGAGTGTGACAGAGGGTGGGCACCGGAGGGAGGAGGGAGGGTTGCTAACGGGAGGAGGGCGACGAAGGAGGGCTGCTGATGGGAGGAGCGCGACAGAGGGAGGGCGCCGGAGGGAGGAGGGAGGTGGAAGGAGGGTGGCGGGTGAAGAGGAGAGGGTGGAGGGGAGGAACGGTATGTGCAGATCTATGGTAGGGGGTTTTGGTCAGTGAAGCCCCCAAAAATGTCTCGGTCAGAAGTTTGGGACCGGGTCAGCCGCGTGGTCGGTAACATCAAACGCGCTGACCGGCTGACAGTCAGCCAGTCAGTGGTCAGAAGCCCGGTCAGCCATTTCAAACAGCCCCTAAAACTGCAACAATATCTAAGTTAGGATACCTTGTAGAATTTAAAATTCTGATTTTTGGAAACTTTTAGTCAGAAATTAAAGTTAATTTCAATCTTACTCCCTAAGTTTTGACAAAAGTAACCATTTTCCTCCAAAAGTTTAAAAACATCAACTTTAGTCCAAAAGTTTTATCATTTATTTCAATTTCAGTCCAAAAGTTTTCTTTTTTGGATTCAAGTTGAAACAACTTACGAAACGTTTGGACTGAATTGAAACAATTTACGAAACATTTGGAGAGAAATTGATGTTTTTAATTTCTTAAAAGAAAATAGTTATTTTTATCAAACCAAAAGGAGCAAAACCAAACTTAATTATTTATTTGCTCATGATCGAAAACTTGAAGCAATAATTTGGTTGCACAAGATTTAATTCAATTGTCATTTTTGGTTTACGATTTAACTAGGAGTCAAACTCAAACCATTTTTCTCAAATGACATGTGTAGTTAAAATCAGTCTTCATGGGATGGATGAAGCATATTATGATATCAAACTCGAAATAACAATAAACCTTCTTGGTCTAGAAACTTAAAGGTTAACATTTTCATCGTTGATGTGAAAGGTATACCCGTATAAGTTATGCATCTTCAGAATTAAAACTCAGCTGTCACTCATTGTAAGACAGGATTTTACGTTTAATGTGGTATTTATGTCAAGCTAATAGGTATAAGGTTGAATATGAAACAGAAAAAACAAAAAATACGAACATTATTTCAATTTAGGTGGTGTTAGAATATATAATAGGTTAACGATCATTAGCGTTTGCCTGTGAGTGAAGCACTTAAGCCCATTAGGGTTCTCGGATTTCATTCTATATTCGAGCTTTAAAAGTTCTATCCTGCCATGTATCAACTACAGCAACCACCTACTGCCATCATGCATCACTTTCCAGCCACCATCTCATATACTTAAACTTGTTCGTTTCTTCATATCTACTTCACATTGCTCCTTACCTAGAATCACCACCCACATAGCATCCACATAGCATCCACATTCAAAACCAAACCACCCCGATCACCACCCCTATTGTCACATGCCACCTTTATTCTTCCAAATTCTGGTTGTTTTCCAGCAAGTGTGATTACACCACCTCTACCACCACTGGAACCCATAAAGAAAATTCCAACCATCTCTGAAAAATCCTTCCAGCATGTTCAAGGTACCACCTCACGTGACCTTTGGCTTGGTCTTGAACAAGCTTATGCCCCACACACTTCTTCAAGAGAATTCACCTTAAAAACACAACTTCTGAAAATCCAGATGAAAGGAGATGAGACAGCCACAGCATACCTTTCCAGGGCACAAGAGTATGCAAATGCCCTCGCAAATATTGGTCAACCTATGCCTGAAAAGGATCTTGTTATGCTAGTTGTTGCAGGCCTTCATGACGAGTACAATAGAGTCAAACACAGCCTTCTATCAAGAGAATTTACTGCTGTATTTTCTGAGCTACCTACTCTTCTGGCAGATCATGAATTTTTTATCCATAAACCAGCCACTGCTATCCCACCTGTTCAAGCCTTCATGGCTACTACTGCAGCCGGCCCCTCTACTGTTCAAAATGATGCTATTCAGGCGCTTCAACAACTGGTTGCTCGTTTAGGCTTTCAACTGCAGCCTTCCTCCGGGTTGTCCCCCGCCACTGCCCCTCAGGCCTTTTACACCAACAGGTCTGGTCACTCCAATTTCAGCCGCGGCCGAGCACCTTGTGGTGGGCGTAGTGGGCGTGGCTACAACCGCAATCAGAATGGCAACACTCGCAACCAAGGTCAGTTCAGTTGGGCTTCTAACCAAAACACTGTTTATGGAACTTGTAACAAGTGTGGTATTGGGCATGTACCATCTCAATGCCCAAATAGAGACCCGTCTACTCTTCGGCCGAGACAACCATCGGCTAATTATGCTGACTATCAGTCACAAGTCTCTTCGTCATGGCTTCCGGACACAGGCTCCAACAATCATGTAGCACCGGATATGTCCGGTTTTGACTCCGCCGAGCCGTATTATGGTGATGACAATCTACGTGTTGGTAATGGTAAGGCCCTACCCATTTTAGATATTGGTACCTCACAAATTTCCTCACCCCACAAAACCTTTTACCTAAACCATATCCTTCATGAACCTGAAATCAAGAAAAACCTCCTTTCTATACAAAAATTTTGTCAAGACAATAATGTTTATTTTGAATTTCATGCAAATTTCTTTTTTGTGAAGGACAAGTTTACTCATACTATCCTCCTCACGGGTCCAAGTGACGGTTGACTCTACTCGATCCAACTTCCAACAAATCAGTCAATTCCTAAAGTTGCTTTCTCTACCGTTCGTGCTTCAACAACCACATGGCATCAACACTTGGGACATCCACACCACCCGTTGTTTCAAACTATGCTTTCAAAATATCATTTACCCATTTCTGCAAAGACTTACAATTTTCATTGTGATTCATGTTTAGTTGGAAAATTTTCCAAACTTAATTTATTGTCTTCTGCTTACAAAAGTACTCATATTTTGGATTTAATTTTTTGTGATGTATGGGGACCAGCTCCTGTCACCTCGTTTGATGGCCATACCTATTTTCTATTGTGTGTTGATCACTTTTCTAAATTTATGTGGTTGTTTCCTTTAAAACGAAAATCTGATGTGTTTGCAACGTTAAAACAATTTGCAACTATGGCCGAACGACAATTCTCCACTACACTCAAAACCGTGCAAACTGATTGGGGAGGGGAATTCAGGAACCTTTCTTCCTTTTTTGCTTCCATTGGCATAGTTCATCGACTCTCTTGTCCTCACACCAGCGAGCAAAACGGTGTCGTTGAACGACGTCACAGCCACGTTGTTGAAACCAGTTTAACCCTAATGGCACAATCTCATGTTCCTCAACGTTTTTGGCACTATGCTTTTGAAACTGCAGTTTATTTAATCAACCGCATGCCTTCCCGTACAAACTCTAATACTCCCCCTGCTACACAAACCACCAACCACCCTAATGGCACAATCTCATGTTCCCGTACAAACTCTAATACTCCCCCTAGTATAGATCAACCGCATACCTCCCCACCACCAGTTTGCCCTACTCCTACACAAACCACCAACCACCCTGCTAATACCTACTCTCGTGTCCACAACATCACCAACATCTGCAGTTCCAGCCTTTGACCGTTACAACCAACACCAACCTCCATCTCCACCTACTCCACCTGACCACCCACAAAACCAAACTACACAATCAACCCCATTGCCACCTCACTCTCCACCTACTCCACCTGACCAGCCGCAACACCAAACTACACAATCTGACCAACCACCTTCCTCACCGCCTACTCTGTCTACACCACCCCCACCACCCCCACCTCCCATACAACGCAAGCGACCGCCTAACTTACGCCCCCAACCCAAACAAACCAAACCCTACAATCCCTCTTCCTTTCATACTTCCACTACAACCGACACCGAACCTACCAACTTTGCCATTGCCAACCAAGAAGCTCACTAGCATAAGGCTATGGCGGATGAATATTCCGCTCTTATCCGTAATGGTACGTGGTCCTTGGTACCTCGTGTTCCAAACACCAATGTTGTTGATTGCAAATGGGTATACAAAATCAAACGCGACCAACATGGACACATTAAGCGCTACAAGGCGCGTCTGGTTGCAAAAGGCTTCAGTCAACAACCTGGTATAGACTACATTGAAACCTTTAGTCCTGTGGTGAAACCCACCACAATTACGGTTGTGTTATCATTAGCCGTTACCCAACGGTGGTCCTTACGACAACTTGACGTTTAAAATGCCTTTTTACATTGTGATCTGAAGGAAACAGTGTATCTCAAACAACCACAAGGGTTTGTTGACCCTCATAAACCGAACCATGTGTGCATCTTACATAAATCCTTGTATGGTCTCAAATAGGGACCTCGGGTGTGGTTTGACAGGTTTTCATCTGCCTTGACTGCTCTCGGTTTTCGGGGATCTAAAACGGATCCTTCTTTGTTTATTTATTCGGCAAATGGGACACTTATGTATATGCTAGTGTATGTCGATGACATTATTTTGACAGGTAACCACAACCAGGCTATTAATCATGTGGTACAAAGTCTCAGCCAATCGTTCCCGATACAAGACATGGGGCCCTTATCTTACTTTCTAGGCATTGAGGTGGCTCGTCAAGGTTCTGATCTCATTCTCTCACAACGCAAATATATTAATGAATTGTTGGACCGTACCAACCTATCTCAGTCCAAACCGGTTCCGTCACCTTGCACCCGAGGTGCTGCTCTCTCTCTCTCGGTGATGGCTCTCCTTTTGATGACCCGGCCAAATACCGACAAATGGTTGGGGCATTACAGTACATTACTCTTTCACGACCTAATATTACATTTGCGGTTAATAAAGTTTGCCAATTCATGCATTCCCTTGCTGGCAATCATTGGTCCGCTGTAAAATGCATCCTAAGATATCTACACAGGACTGCGGATCATGGTCTTTTAATTTCTAGCTCCTCATCTCCTGTTTTGCATGCCTACACGAATGTTACTGGACCACCTGTGACCGCTTTCTCTGATGCAGACTGGGCTGGGTGCCCGGATGACCGTCGATCCATGGGGAGATATGCTATTTATCTCGGGTCAAATCTAGTTTCATGGTCAGCCAGAAAACAAAAGACTGTATCTAGGTCATCTACTGAATCTGAGTACAAGGCCTTGGCTGATACGGTGGCTGAATTGACCTGGCTTGAAACACTACCTACGGAACTTCATGTCTCGCTGCCTTCGGCTCCAATCCTATGATGTGACAATTTGGGAGCCACATACCTTTCTGCTAATCCAGTTTTCCATGCTAGGACAAAGCATGTGGAAGTGGATTTTCACTTTGTTCGGGAGAAAGTTGCTCAAAGAAAGTTATCTGTCCAGTTCATATCTACAAAGGATCAAATTGCTGATGTGTTCACAAAGCCACTGTCTTCGGATCGTTTTGTCTTCTTGAAGTCCAAGCTAAGAGTTGGTCCCCGACCTTAGCTTGAGGGGGAGTATTAGTTGATGTACTTAGGTTATATTAGGCTCGGCCCATGGCATATAGCAGTCGGCCCTATATGATCCTATTGTACTCTAATAGGATCATATATATAGATCTATACTAGGGTACTAGGGCCGGCTGCTATATGCCATGGGCCGGGCCTAATATAACCTAAGTACATCAACTAATAGCTAGCAACGGCACCGGTGACGATGGAGCCAATTTATGAGGAAGAAGAGACTTTTTCAACCTTGTTCAAATTGGAGATGTTATCGTCACCATGAGTGAAGATTTCAATGTCCTTGAAGGATCGATTTTTGAAATTGGGGCTGGAAGGTGCTCTATGGGTGTAGTCAGATCAGCATTGCAACAGTATAACATTAATAGATGCGAGGAGTTCTTTAGTTTTCTCATGTATGCGAGTTTTCCCATGAACCTTACCCTTTATATGTGTCTGTATCTTGTGTGTGTAATTTTATTTGTATCCAGCAAAGATTATGGTTCAACCAGTTGTAAACTAAGGATAGAGAAAGACTTAGATAATTGTTTTGGAACTAATTTTAAACGATAAAGGATGAAATTTCAATATCCCAAGTCCCAACAGAAGTATGTCCAAGATATCCTAGATGAAGCAGATTTAACTAACTGGGCATCATTAAACTCCTACAAGGCCAAGGAAATATCAAATGTTAGCCTGTTAGGTAGAAGACTTAACTATCTCACTGTAATTCTACCTGATATCTCATTTGATGTTACTATTGTTAGTCGGTTCTTGAATCCTTGTGACTCTCACTTGGAAGCCGCACTACAAATTCCAAAGTACATCAAAGGAGCTACAAGGACTATTGTTCTAAACTAGGGTATGAGAAGACTTAGATAACTTTTTTGGAACTGGAGTTGCACAATCAAAGATGAAATTTTGATATCCCAACGGAAGTATGCCCTAGATATCCTTGATGAAGCAGATTTAACTAATTAAACACTCTGATAAATGATAATATTAAACTGCTACAAGGCCCAAAGAAATATTAAAGGTTAGGTAGAATACTTATCTCATGGTAATTCAACCCAATAACTCGTTTGATGTGACTATCATTAGTCAGTTCTTGAATCCCTGTGACTCTCACTTGGAAACCACACTACAATTTTTAAAGTACATAAAAGGGGCTAGAGGAAAAAGGATTATTGTACGAATCAAGGTCATGTGGAGGTTAACTTGTATTTAAATATAGATTATGATGGGTGTCTTATAAGTCGAAGATCGACTTCTGTTTTCTTATTTGAAGGCAGTTTGGTTTCTTGGAAAAGTATAAAACAAACCATGGTAGCGATGTGAAGAGCAGAGGAAGAGTATTGAGCTATGGAAAATACAACATATGAACTTGTATAGTTGTATGCATTAAGCAACTTCCCAAAAAATTAAAATTTTTGCAAGATTCCCTTAATGAAACTCATATGTAACAATGAAGCCGCCTTACATATTGTCTCTAACCCAGATTCCATGAAAGGACAAAGCACATTGAAATTGATTGTCACTAGAAAAGCTTACTAATAGGATCATTGTGACTAAAAAATCTACTCATCAACTAGTAGATGTGTTTACAAAATCTCTTAGAGGTCCTCAGGCTAAGCGTTTACGTAACGATCTTGGAGCATTTGATATATGCATTCCACATTGAAGGGGAGTGTTAAAATATATACTAGGGTTAGCCTACAGTAGGGTTATGCCCATGAGCTAAGCCCATTAGGGTTCTTAGATCTTTGTCTATACATGCGAGTAACAATGTGTAGAAATTATCTCAAGAATATATCTCGTACGTTTAAAGAATGAAAAAAATCAAAGTAGAGAAACAAAACCTTATGTGCTCTCATCTACCACACCCCTACAAATCTCTCATTTCCATAAAATGGTCAATTAGAAGATAATATTACTTATAGAAAAGGAAAAGAAGATCATCAAAATTCATAATTTTGGTTTATATTTCCAAAATATGAATAATTTAATTATTCAAATTTAATTTTCTATTCTTATTTACATCTAATTCTTTGCATTTTGATTCATAATCTCGACTTCTTAATTTTGAAGAATGAAAGTGAAAGTGTAGATGGAAAAGGTGGGGATAAATGATGAAAATATAAGAAACAAATAATAAAAATGTAGAAGGTGATTTTTAAGAAGAAGAAAAAGATGATGATGATGAAGGTTATAAAGGTGAAGAGATGAAGGTATCAAATGTGAAGATGCTGATCAGATGATCAAAATGAATGTTATTTAGAAAATAAACAAGAATATCAAAATTAGTGAAGCACAAGTTTATCTTTCTTAAAAGGGACCAGCTTTATAGTAAAATTAGATGGAAATGAGACAAAGGAACACCATACAAAACTTAGAAAGTATATTACAATGGACAACCAATGTAACTAAAATATAAGTCCATGGACGATTTTTATCGTTCAATATTTGTTCAGCATATCACTTATTACATATATCTATCATACATAAGCTGATATGCACTATTAGAAATATTGAATAATAATGAAATCCTGTTGTATAGTACAAACATATAAAAATCCTCAAAAAATTTTTGACATTTTACTTATAAAAGGTATTGCTTGGAGGCGGTTTGAAACATCTCTTTTAAGCTACAAGGTAAACTGAGTGTTCTTTACCCACGGATGGGGGCAAGGTTTTCCTACATCCCGCCCTCCCCAGACCCTACCAATAGCCTTGCTATGGGTGGGATTTTACTAGGTATGGTTGTTGTAGTAGATAAAAGTGTTTCGGGTCAACCCTACGCACTTTGACCAAGACCAATTGGCCAAGTACCAAACCTGACCATGTTTCCAACTCTACTATCTACCCTCACAAAATGATCGTTATAATTTACATCACAAGAAATCAACGCAGTACCAAATATCAAAACTAGACAACAGCAGAAACAAGAAGACTAACCATATCAACATCAGTTTGTGCAGATTGTCCTTTGCTTGCTGCCAGTGCTGCTGCAAATTCTTCAGCCTACTTGATTAAGTAAACTCAGTTAGTTAGTACAGTGTGAAACACAAAAGCACACCGGTTTCTAGGATTCATCATTTAACAAACCTTACGAGCTTGAGCATTCATTATTTGTTCAGCATTTTCTTTTTGGTACTGAGCAATCTTTGCTTCAATAGCAGGAACATCTATCCCTTCAACCAAGTTTACAACTGAAAAACAACGGATGCAAGTGAAAAAGGGAATCCTATCTTGGATATATCGATAGAGAACCAGGAACAAACTTACTCATGTCCTCAACTTCCTCTAAGTAATCATTATACTCTCTTAATGATGGGAAATCTTCCACTCTTTTATTGAATCTGTGAAACATACATATTAGTATTATGAGAAACGAGAGGAACACAAACTGGCAAGGATTTTAGTACTAAAGTAAACATCAACTTGTGGCACGTATAACATTTAAGATCAAAGCTACAAATAGCTCTAAAAGTCAATATAAATCTACTATTGTCATTATGCTCTCTCGTAAATAAGCTACTACAAATAGCTCTAAAAGTCAATATAAATCTACTATTGTCATTATGCTCTCTCGTAAATAAGCTACTAGAGCTATTTCATCTTTTTAGAGTATATTTTCTCCGTGTACAGTTACCATGTCAACCAAGAAATCACATTTACCACAGACAAAACTTCCATAAAATTCTAAGAACATTGTTGTTGCTTCTTCATCTATGTCTTCCCCCAAACCTAAAAAACCAAAGCCATACGATCAACCCTATAAACTTTCACCAAACGCCACTACGATTTCATTGTATAACTAACACCACATAACAACTTTCACAATGCTTACTCTTAATCTCAATGCAGTTACTAATGCCCACTGACAAGCTTAAATTCCCTTTCCTCAAAATAAAAAATTAACCTAATTGACATTTGAAGTCAAATTGCAGCTTTTCAGAACAGATGACGAACTAAACTTTCATCTACATAACTGGAACAAATTCAATCAAATCATATATGCTCAAAAGAAAAAGAACACAAGCTACGACTCATACATCCCTAAAATCTCGAACATATAGATTGTCCAGGTGAATTCCTACAATGAATCAATCAGATCAATAGGATAGGCTACGATAACAAAGTCAAATGGAGAAGGAGAAGAGATTAGGGATTGTTACATGTTGCCGATACGTTTTCGAATGGTCATCTCTTTAGCGAAGGAGTTTGTACCGGAAGCCACCACCATGTTTGGTTGTTATTATTATTATTATTATTATTTCCGGTGGGGTGCGGCGGAGCAAGGCGGAAGGGGTAGTGGAGACTGAGGCAGTCAGGAAGAGAGACGAGTAAAGTATTAATTATTAATTATATATTTTACTAGGCTAAAAACCCGTGTAACACACGGGTTCAATCGAAAAATATTATTGTTTAAAAAGGTTCGTAAGCTATAATGTTGTTGATAACACTTTGTATATCGACTTTTATGTATAGTTTTTAACATTATCTACATCTAATATTAGTAGGTTTTCTCTATTAATATTTATACGTATAAATAGTGTATAATATGTAATTAAATAAACTTATAAATAAGAACTTTAAGTAAAAAAAATTAAATTGAACATGAAAAATAATACTTCAAATTCATAAACATCCGAAAATTTCTTTGTATACAACATTTGATGTTCTGTTGGTGATTTTTCTATCAGTATCTAATATTAATAATTTTAATCCCTGTCTACTTTTAACTCGAGATAATACAACATAGAGTTGTCCATGTGTGAACACTCGTTCTTTAAAAAACAAACCAACTTTGGATAGCGATTGTCCTTGGCTCTTGTTTATTGTTTTTGTAAAACATACTGCTAACGGAAATTGTCTTCTTTGAAATTTAAAAGGAATTATTTTGTCTGAAGGTGTTAAAGTCAACCGTGAAATAAAAGTACAATTTCTAATATTACTTTCATATATTATTTCAGATTCTATAACACGATTGCCCAAGGCTATTATTTGTAGGCTTGTTCCATTGCACAAACTACTTTTTTTATCAATGTTTCTTAACAACATCACTGGAACACCAACTTTTAATATTAACTTATGGTTTGGGAGACCGGATACTTTAAGCCCATTAAGAATATCAGGTGAATACAAACTTTTATCAAAGTTGTTGTGAACATACTCTGACTGACATAGACTATCAGAACTAAGATATTCCTTTTTATCTCCGGGAAACATGGATAACAAGTGATCATTTATTTCTTGAACAACTTTATTTGTCGGTGCAAGTATAGCTCTCTCTTGAAAAAAATTTTGATTATTGACATTTTGAAGAATAGAAGGGTAAACAAAGTCAATTAAACTTGCTATAGGATCAACCGGATTGGTAATAAGAAGATCATCCGGTATATCAATTATCGCCTCTCCATCATTCAATCCACCTATGTTTCCTTCTCCTACATCTAGAAGCCATTTTGCAAATATCTTTGTTTGTTCCATATCAGATTGTTCACTTCCAACGGCTAACCTCATGTTTTTTTGTTAGTCTAAGAACCTTACAGTTTGCCCAAATGTATGAGGAACTTAAGGAGGCATTAACGATGTCATGTCTAGATCCATTAGGAATAATTGGGAGAATTTGTCTAAAATATACTCCAAAAACAATTATTTTGCCTCCAAATGGTAAATCAGAGTTGTTACAATTATCACATGTGAGTATATCTTTCAAAGTTCTATCCAATGCTTAAAACGCATGCTTGTGAATCATAGGTGCTTCATCCCAAATAATCAATGTTGTTTTTTTTAATAAACATGCAACATCACTGTGAGGCTTTATATGGCACAATGAATCCTCGTTGAGATTTAAAGGAATTAGAAATCGAGAGTGTGCCGTTCTACCACCGGTTAATAATAATGACGCAATTCCACTCGAAGCAACGTTTAAAACAATCTCACCTTTCGACCTTATTGCTGTAGATAATGTCTTCCACAAAAATGTTTTCCCTGTTCCACTATAACCATAAACAAAAACAACGCCTCCTTTTTTTTTTATATCTTCAACAGCTTTCATTATATCATCAGAAACGCCTCTCTGTTCATTTGTTAACAAAGATAAAAGACTATCACACTCGTTTGTCAAGGTTGCTCTGTCATAAGATAGCTCTTCAGTAATAAAACGATTGTTTGAAGAAGACAACGAGTCATGATCAGGATAAGAAATCATTGGAAAGTTTCGTAGGGTCGAACTATTACGAACTAAAATTTTTTCAATTTCAAAGAGCGTCAAATTTTTAATTTGATCTTCAACCTGAAATTTAATTAACATATATTGTAATTAATAAATACACAAAAAAATGAAATGCAAATCATAAAATTATATTATTGTATTTTTGAGTTTTTAAAATAAAATAATATTAATTTAACTTGTATATATTGTAATATAGATAAAAAATTAATACCTGGACACTTTAGTAGATGTTGTTGTTTATAAAGAATGTCGTCTGATAAGTATTGCCATGTATTCTCACATACAAAATGTGGTCGAGACAAACTATTAGACATTAGCATTGTTACAAACAAAGCACGAAGATAATAACCAGAACCCGAGTGACTTGCCTCTTCAATGCCTTCTATATACTCATTGTCATCATCTAGAAGACCAAGTGCATAACATGTATCTCTAAAGGTAGGATGCTTAACTCCATTAATTGTAAGAATTTCTTCAAATGATCTTGGACCTTTTACTTTGTTTAGAAGAATTCTTAAAAAGTACGCTTCACCAAGAGATGGAGAAACGGAATGAATCCTACCAATCGCAAAACCTCTTTGCCTGTAAACCCGTGTAATACACGGGTAGGAAATAAAAAAAAAACAATATTTAAGAAATTTATTAAGAAAACAAAAGTTGATACAAAATTAACTTTAAAGTATACATTTAGAGACTGTTTGAGCTGCATAAAACTGTTATTAAACTGCACTTTTAGTGCTTTACGTAATCACTTTAAAACTGCACGTTTACGGAGTCTTTTGAGCAGCACAAAAATGATATTAAACTGCAGTTTTAGGTGCTTCGCATATTCACCTTTAAACTACACATTTAGGCACTATTTTGAGATGCACAAAAATTAAATTTTAACTGTACATTTAGGACTTTTTAGGATGCACAAAATTAACTTTAAACCATAGAGACTGTTTTGAGCTACACAAAAGTGCAATTAAAATGCACTTTTAGTGCTTCGCATATTCACCTTAAAACTGCATATTTAGGGACTGTTTTTGAGTTATAAAAAATTACTATAGTGTTGCACATAGTAACCTTTAACCTACTTGTTTAGGACTGTTTAAAGCTGCATAAAATTGCTATTATGCTTAACTTTTAGGTACTTTTAGTGTTGCACATAATCACCTGATCTTCTTGTGGAATAAAATACTTTTTTTTACCTTATGTGACCTATGTTCACTTTAACTCATATGATTTTCATATCAATAGTAAAGAATAGCACATTACTACAACTTACATATGATTCATGGTGCACCAAGAATATTACATCACAAACATATCGTCAAATAAAAAAACCAAAATCAAAACTTATAATAAAAAACAACCTATCGTAGCAAAACACTACAACAAAAATTTAAAAGAAAGCTTATAAGACAATTCATGGAGCAATTTGTGTGCAGATTAACACCATCATTTTAAGCATATATAATGGAGATTCATCTAGCCTAAATACAACAAATGAAGGCCAAAAGAGTGTCTACGTAAACAAAACAAAACGTATAAAATGATGAAAACAGAATCGGTTAATATAAAGAAACTTCCCAGTATAAAAACAAATCGAAACCGGTGAATATTAATCACCACATGAATCGCAGTAAATTAGTAACTATATTGTATAGATTATCTTTTAACTCTATCGAATTCAAATGAATTATTTTAATATGCACCTTATGGAGATTAGAGTTGTACCGACATTTCTTCAATCTCAATCGTGACATCACATGCAAGTTCAATTGTACACTAAATGAATCAAAACATTCATTGAATGGTTGGTGTAAACTATATATGTAAACATTCAATCATTTTGCAGGATTAGGAATCAGGTCTAATCCAAATTTGGAGAACTGATTTGCGAACGATTTGAAGATATACCTAGAAATTGAAACACACATTGATTTTTTTTGCTTCATCTTATTTAAGAAAGAAAAGAAACACACACACATACACGGATCAGTTCAAACTGATTGGAACACACACACACATGGATCCGTGTAAAAAACACTAATCCAAAAGATCAAAAAATTCTTCATCTTAATCTGGAACACTAACCAAAAATCGCTAGCAGGAGATGCAGCTTCATTATCATCACCATCAGCAGATGTAGATGGTTTCAAGAATTAGGGTTGATAATTTAGCATATTGACACGTGTAACACTCGGGTTAAAAGTTTTAAACAAAAAAATCAGTAACAAATAGAAATGAAAAGTCAGTATCAATAAGAAACGATAATATGGATCACCAAGAGTTGGAGGTTATTTAAAGATTTTATGTTTAAAACTGTAATTAAATTCCCAACTAAAATGAAGAAGAATAATAGGAAATGCAGTTATCGTTCAAAAAAAAGAAGAAGAAAGAAGTGGAGTTGGAGTTGGTCAATATTGGAACTTTAAAATCCAATGCTTGTAAATTTCGATCGCAAATCCCATCCCAATCTATTGCTCATTTGTTGTTTCACTTTCCTATCCTCCAATAACTTAAACTCTTAAAGCTTCCGTATGGATTAACTATAAAAAATTATTACCTTTTATTGAAGAACTGTTGATTAAACCGAAGGGAAATGTCAACGTTGATGAACATTGTCAAAGGCACTATACTCAGAATTTATAAACACAAATCGCCATTTTGTTGAAGATTTGATGGTTGTGAAATCATTTAAAATCGGGTATAATTTGGTTTCCAAAGAACTATACCTATGATTTCCGTCACATTGGAGATGAGGGGAAGATGAAATCTCGTATCTTTGGTAAAGATTGGAACCATTTATGGAAACACACAATCATAGATGATATGTATAGTTGTTGTTGATGAAGAATTCGAAGAAGGAAGAGGCATGTGTCTTCAGCCGTTTCTCCAAAATCAAGCTGAAAATTACGTTAATTTGCCTAATTGCCCCCTATTTTTATAGTAACGTAAATTCCCCCAATATAATCTTGACTTTTTTAGTCAAATGTACCTATACTAAAATTTAGACCGGATACATAATTAGGCGGGAAATAAAAAAAATTGTACCCTAAGAGAATGTCATGTGGCACTAAAGATATTGTTTTATTAATAAGTATAGATACTATACTAGCTTTTAGTAACCCGTACGTTATACGGGTTAAATAAATAAAATATTAAATTAAATTAAATTTTATTAATTATAAAATGATATTTTAATATAAGATAAAATTGAAATTACATATTAGTAAGGATATAAGTAATAAAACACTGATATTAACTTATAAGTAAAAACTTACACATTTTGTTACAAAACTGTGTTAAAAAAACTTTTCATTATTATAACTTTTAATTTTAATTATTTTTTATCTATAAATATTTTAGTTTTTAAAAACACCATGTTTTAATTTTTTTTATTGTTTTATAAAAAATTATTTTTTTATAAATAACATTAATATAAAGAACTTTTCTTAAGTTTATTAAAAAGTATTTTTAGTCTATAAAAACTAAAAAATATTATGAGTAATTATATTAATTATTAAATAAGAGAAAAAGGTGGAAAAAATTTAGTGAGGAGAAATGTGGTGATGACAAGTGTCTCCCTCATTTACCCTTTTATTAGAGTAGAGAGATATTAAATAGCAACTTGGTTGCTACAGTGAACTTAAAGAGTTTATAGTTTGACAACATAACTTTTTTAAAGTTTTGACATTAACTTGGTTGCTATGGTAAACTTAAAGAGTTTGTAGTTTGGCCACCTAACTTTTTAGAGTTTTGATATTGTTGTAATCGCCACCGTGAAAAGGTAGCCGAAGAAGTCTACGGTGGCATAATGGGGGAGGTAGATGTCGTCTACGGTAGAAGGATCAGCGGTGAGGCATGGGTATTTTAGCATGTCGGTGGAAGCAGGGTTTGAGGAGGGAGATGTCTGTGCGGAACCATGAGCGGGATTGGTTGTGGGTTTTGAAGATGCAACATCAACTTGTACTTTCTGCAGTTAGAGCAGTACAAGGGAAGACATCAGAATTGTGCTGGGTTTATTCACGTGGGCCATACACATGCAGTTTGTTTTTATCTTTGTTGACTAAGTTTCATGTTTATTTAGTTTGACCAAGGAGTGAGTTGTTTCCTTATTTTAAGGTAGTGGGTGAGTGTTGTTAGTGGTTAGTTGATGGTACTTGCTTTCCCTATTTAATTCTGATGTACTACAATTTGATTTTCTTAAGAGTGATATAAAGAAAACGCTATTCACAGCAAGGTCTTAAGTGTGTCTCATAATTTATAATCATTTCTTTGTGTGTGTGTGTGTAACCACTCGATTTATCAAGTGGTATCAGAGCCACATTTGAAGATGTCGGAGTTGCAACTCATTGGAGGAGTGAAGAAGTTGAACAATCAAAACTATAAGGTCTGGGCCACCTACCTATCGTCATACTTGCAAGGGCAAGATCTGTGGGATGTGGTGCAAGGAAATGCTACCGTGCAACCACCGAGAGAGACCCAAGATGGAGCATTGAGAAAATGGCGAGTCAAGGCTGGGAAGGCTATGTTCATTATGAAGACAACGGTAGAGGAAGAGCTCCTTGATCATATCAAGGACTCATCAAGTCCTAAAGAGGCTTGGGACACCTTTGCAGAAGTCTTGTCGAAGAAAAACGATGCTCGTCTTCAATTGTTAGAAAATGAATTATTGAACATCTCCCAAAAGGAGTTAACCATAAACTCAATACATTCATAAACTGAAGACCCTGTGTCGGGAGATTGGTGATTTAGATCAACAGTCGGTGATCGGAGATGCACGTATGAAGCGTATAATCATTCACGGGTTGAAACCCGAGTTTCGGAGTTTTGTTGCTGTTGTGCAAGGTTGGTCCGTGCAACCTTCACTAAGTGAATTTGAGAATTTGTTGGCTAGCCAAGAGGCTTTAGCCAAGCAAATAGGATCTCTAAGTGTTGGCTTAACATCAACAGAAAGTCAGTCTTCCAAGGTTGTTGATGAAGCTTTATATGCAGAGAAGAAGAGAGACAAATACAAGTCAGGAGGTTCACATCGTGGTGCTCACAAAAACCATGACAAAACCAAGCATTTTGAACATGAAAAGAAGCCTTCAGGACCAGAACGCGGGGGCCATTCCGGTGTTAGAAATCAGAGGCAAAGCAGACGTTTCTCACCCAAGTGCTACAATTGTAGACATCGAGGGCACTTGGCACGAGACTGTCGGTCGAAACCTAGCGAGGAAGGTAATATCGCTACTGTTCAATTCGAGGAAAGTTGAAATGAAGAAGCCTTTATGGCCCAGACGGAGGAAGTTGATGTGCTATCGGTAAGCACCGAACATCAAAAGAATGTCATAGATGACTGGATTGTCGATTCCGGTTGTTCAAATCACATGATTGGTGATAAACGACGTCTTCAAAACCAGAGTGAATATGGTGGTAGTAGAGTTGTAGTGATCGCGGACAACTCTAAGCACTCGATTGCACATATCGGAGATGTTGTTCTTTCATCATAAAGAAACAAGCCAGATTTCACTTTAAGAGATGTCTATCATGTCCCAGGGATGAAAAAGAACTTGGTATCGGTTCCACAGATTACAGATGATGGTAACTATGTGCTGTTTGGTCCAAAGGATGTCAAGGTTTTCAAGAATTTCGAAACCAAATCGGTCCCAATTCTTCAAGGGGAAGGAACTAAAACTATGTATGTGTTACATACCGAGACTGCATACGTAAAGAAAGTGAATGGCAATCACACAGCAAAACTATGGCACCAACGAGTGGGTCACGTGGGGTACGACAAACTGAGCCGGATTATGGAAAAGAAGCTTGTGAAAGGGCTGCCCAAATTGGAAATAAATAACAGTGTTGTTTGCTTAGGATGTCAATATGGAAAAGCAACACAGTTGTCGTTCAAACCCTCCAAGTATCAAGCTGATGAGCCACTTCAACTAGTCCATTCTGATGTTTTTGGTCCTATGAAGCAGCTGACAATACGAGGTATGCGTTTCATGGTAACCTTTATTGATGATTACTCTCGATTTGTATGGACTTATTTTATGAAGGAAAAGTCAGAAGTCTTCTCCAAATTCAAAGAATTTGAGATAGATGCAGAAAGAATGACGGGCTGCAAGGTTTGATGTTTACGATCCGATAATGGAGGGGAGTACTTGGCAACCGACTTCTGTGACTACTTGAAACAGAAACGGATTAAACGCCAATTGATGTGTCCAAACACGCCCCAGCAGAACGGTGTCTCGGAATGCAAGAATAGACATCTTGGAGAAGTGGCAAGAAGTTTTATACTCGACAAGAACATGCCTGGACGGTTCTGGGCAGAAGCAATGAGAACTGCTGGGTTTGTGATTAATAGGCTGCCATCACAAAGTCTCAATTATATTTCACCACTTGAGAAGTTGATCAAGACAAAACCCAATATAAGCTATTTCCGTGTGTTCGGATGTGTGTGTTACGTCTTCATTCCGGGTCACCTTCGTCATAAGATGGAGAAAAAGGCAGTTCGGTGTGTTTTTGTAGGTTACGAATCGGAAAGGAAAGGTTGGAGATGTTGTGAACCTGAAACCGGGAAGATACATGTGTCAAGACATGTAATTTTTGATGAAAACTCATCGTGGTGGTCGGAAGATAACAAGCCATTACCGAATACAACTCAGTTAAAAACTGAACTTGAATCTTCCAGAGTCATTCTTAACTTGAATGATGACGAAACTGAAGTCGAGAAAGATGTTTCACACGTTATAAATGCTGAAGACAGCAGTGAGTCATCTCTCAATTCTACACCGGGGCCTAGGAGGTCAAGAAGGGAACGAAGACCCAACCGTAGGTATGAAGATTACAATGCTCATGTGGCTGTTGTGGAAAATATTATAAGTGAACAGAATCTTATGAGGAAGCCAGCATGAAAGAAAAGTGGAAGATGGCTATGAAGGAGGAGATTACAGCTCTTTTAAATAATCAGACATGGGAGCTTACACCTAAGCCAAATGGTGTGGCAATTGTGTCTTGTAAGTGGGTCTATAAGCTAAAACACAAAGCTGATGGATCAATCCAACGATATAAGGCACGATTGGTGGCTCGGGGTTTCTCACAAACTTACGGGGTGGATTATGAAGATACTTTCAGCCCGATGGCAAAGTTGACGACCATACGAGCATTATTAGCTGTAGCGGTGAACAAACAGTTGAATCTATGGCAAATGGACGTCAACAACGCATTCTTATATGGTGATCTTGATCATGTTATATTCATGGATCAACCGTTGGGGTTTATAGACAAAGAACACTGGGAGTATGTTTGTAAGTTGAAGAAGGCGATCTACGGGTTGAAGCAATCTCCAAGAGGATGGTTTGGAAAGATTGGCGAGTTTCTCAAGCAAAATGGGTTCAAGATGACAACAACCGATTCTAGCTTGTTTGTTAAATCGATTGGCAATCAAGTTGTAGTGGTGCTGGTGTATGTTGATGACCTAGTGATAGTGAAGAAGAAGTTAATCAACTAAAGAGCAACCTGTGTGTTAGGTTCAAGATTAAAGATCTTGGTATGCTAACTCATTTTCTTGGGCTGGAACTACGGTATGTGAAAGAAGGATTTGTGTTGCATCAACAAAAGTATGCTACTGATATGGTTCAGAAATTTGGTATGTCCTCGAGCAAGGGTGCAGCAATTCCTATGGAAGCTGGTGTTAGACTCTATGTGGAACAAGGCAAAGAAAACGATAACCCATCTGAGTATCGAAAGATTGTAGGAAGTTTAATTTATCTTACATTGACAAGGCCTGATCTTTCATTTGTTGTTGGGGTGCTAAGTAGGTTCATGCAGTGTCCAAGAAAACCTCATCTCATTGCAATTCGTCTGGTTTTGCGCTACGTGAAAGCTACTGCAAGTCAGGGAATATGGTTCTAATTTATTTGACCCATGAAAAACCACAAGGATTGGAGTTAATGATACAATATGAAAAACCACAAGGAGTAAACCCAAGATTTTGAAACCTTTGAACGAAACACGTTATTTAAAGCAAACCATATGAAATAAAAACGAAGTTTACTCTAAATGATATCTCTTTTAATATCTGCATTTCAAGTTAGATACAACTTATAACACGTTTATTAAATGAGTTAGATAATTAAACTCAAAACATAACATGTTTTTTATATTTAGGATACATTTAAGTAGTTAACAACCCAAAACTTAAATTTCCAATGTTGTGTTAAAAACTTAAAATATGCCTCCACTAAAGTATAATTAGGGGTGAAAGTCTTGATCGATTAGCCCAATTGGTATAAATTTTAAGCTTTTTGTTTCCAATTGAGGCATGATCCATATGCGATTCCATTGCTTAAAGTGAAAGCAACTTTCAAATTCTTGTATCAAAGACTCATAAACAATCAATTGCGTTCGTTCTTCAAATGGCAGCAAGTAGCTCTGCATCAAATCCAATTCTATGTGCTTCTTTCAATCAAGATAACAGGTATTCATTCCCACTGAAACCAATCTGTTTTTTAAGATGAATTTAGGTTTTTTTGCTGATTTTATGATCGAATTTAGCTGCTTTGTAATTGGGACGAAAGATGGCTTCCGAATCTTCGCCTCAAATACAGGGAGATTGTTATACGAACGAGGTATGTGATCTCAAATGGAATATAGTGTTTATGATAGCAATTATATACAAAATTAAGAGTTGAAGAAACAAATTGTAATGAATTAGGGAGTTTTACTTGGAGTTGATTTTGCTTTGTTGAGATTATATCAATTGAGGGGTGTTTGGACTTGTGTTTTGAGTCTGATTATTGGGATTTTGCAATCAGAATCAGATTAATATTAGAGATGAAAATTTGAGAGCTTTACCTTTTCTTTGAAATGTAGTTGCATTTTCTAGTTTTATTGCTCTTTATAGTTGAAGCATTTTGGTTGAAAGTCTGTGGAACATGTCAGACAAGTGAATTGAATGGATGGATTTGATAAAGAGAATTTTGTTGATCAATCTCAAGATCATGAAACATTATGATGATGGTAGATTGTGTGTGGTCTTTTCTGAGTAAAAGACTAGGTTGCAAATACGCTATATAGTGGACTGGATCCAAAAATGTAAAGATAACATGGTGTGTATCTATATGGATATTAACACATGTAATGCATTCATAAAACTAATATAAGACGAGACTCAAGAGGGTAATCCAAATTAGGACTAGTTTTAATTAGATAACTAAAAAAATCGCATACACACTTGCACCGCATAATCCACTCTCTTTCTTTCTCCCGGAAAGCACTACTTACAAGTGCTTATGCACTGTTCATGTTAAATTCGTTTTGTATTGAACAAGACCCTATCAGATTAAAGAAAGAAATCATCTTCGATAACAAATTTTAGCTTTAAAGAACTATACTTTCACTTGGTAGTTACATAACAGTTTAAACTTTCTATGGAAAACCTAGTTTGCTGCATTCGCTAGCGTCCTGTCTTTGGCATCAGTTGCAAGTAATAATTGTTAGATTTGTATATTAAATTTTCATATTTATAATGTATGTTCATCTTGTTTGCTAATTTAAAATATAGATTTTAAGAAGAGAACGTTTGAAATTACATAACTTTCATTTATTTTTCTGTACTAAAGGCTCCACCAGACTATTCATTTTCAAAACTTTTACCAATGGATTGTTATGGTATGTTTCTCAATAGTAATACTAGCTATTTATTGTGGCAAAAATTTACCCGTTTACTAATTAAGGGGTCAATTAGGATATCACTTTATTTCAAATGGGCCAGCTGTTATTTCTTTTACCTATTTCAACCTAAATCTGTCGAACCTATTACATAACTTGTCCAACTGCTCTTCTTGCCAACTTGAGTAGTTATTTTTGATTTTATGGACACTAGGTGTGTTCATTGGTTTGGGTTTTAGATTATCGGTTTATTTGGTTTTGGTTCAGTGGTTCCTCAGTTTATAATTTTTGGCGTGATAAAAACCAAACATCTTCAAAAGTGACAAAACTGAACCAAACACCGCTTTCGAATTCAGTTTGGTTTTTGGTTTAAACCAACAAAATTGTATATATAATTCACTTAACTTTACATCTATCATTGGACAATAAAACTAGTAACCAGCCTCTTCAAGTGTTTGAGGCAGTTTTAAAGCTACTCAATATTCACATAGGACCACCATGTCTGCACACAATTTTGTTATTTGAATGGCATAGATGATAATTGAAACTCAACTACAAAAGATTTTTGAGGTTAGGTACAAAAACACTGGATCCAAGAGTGGCTTTAATTTTAATGTACAAAAGATAATAAAATTACAAATACAATGTAGATGAAATTGTGATTAGGTTATAACGACAGACCTGGAATCCTACGACAAGGGGACAACTATAGAGTCAAAGACGAAAAGACAATGATGAGGATGTTAGGGCTTAACCACACACGAACGGAACACGAAAAACGACACATAGATTCAAAGTAGTTCAGTCGATGTGACCAACGAGTACGTCCATTGTGCTGCAACCTAGGGTTTATCTTTTATTCAAGGTGCTTAAGGAATTACAAAGGCCTACCTATCTATTTATTATACGTAAGCAAGGTTAAGATGAAAATTAAAATCTGTTAGTTTCCTTAATTGTGATTAGGGTTAAGGCTGGCTAAAGACTCCACACTCCAACAGAGGAGAGGCTGAACCCCTGACATTGTGTCGTGTGACGTTGTAACCTGTGTGGTTCTGCTGTGAGTGTGAGCGACTTAGGTCATGAATCGAGGATAAATTAATTAATTAGGTTTTGAAATTTAATCATGGATAATTATTTAAATAAAAATATTAAATATATATAATATGGATTTCGGTTATTCAGTTTATGATTTTTCCAAACCAAAATCGATGCAAACACAGCTTACCAAATTGGTTTTAACCAAACCAAAAACCGATTTGCTCACTTATGTTTGGTTGGAATTTGGTTTCTGTTTGCTTCGATTGTTGGTTTATTCAGTTTGAAACCAAATATTAAATAAAGCTGGTGTGCGCACTCCAATTGTTTTAAGTTATATCTATGAATGCTGTGGAGATGTATTAATCTGTGAAATAGTTTTATGATGATCTGGTATTTTCCTCCTCAGTTATTGGAGCATTTGTTATTGTTGAAATGCTTTTCAGCTCTAGTCTTCTAGCCATTGTTGGAGCTGGTGAACAGGTAGTTTAGTTATGGGAGTTAACTCAGTTGTCACTACACAACAGAACCTATGTAATTTAGTTATCATCTTTCCCTTATTATGACAGGCATCATTATCTCCTAGGCGTTTATGCTTGTTCAATACTGAAACTGGAACTGCTTTGCGGGAACTAAATTTCTTAACTTCAATACTGGCTGTCCGTATTAATAAAAAAAGGTAAACTGTCATGCTTTGTTACATATTTATGTGTAAACATCCTCAGTTTCACTTAACAACTTGCAAAAATGATGGCAGTGAATAAAGCTAAGTTAATATTGGGATAATTTTGTATATCTTCCCAAAAACTTCGTATAATATCATATTTACCTAACAAAGAAATCATGATATCAATTATGCACAGTTTCAAATGTATGCTATTTATACCCTTCCCCAAAAACTTGCATTAGCATATGAGACTTTGGAGTGTAAGGAAAAATAGAAGGGTATAATAGTCGTATTCGAAATTTTATTAAATGAAGTGGAGCTATTAATTTTAAGTATCTTGAATGGGTATAATTGATATTAGTTTTTCAGTTGGGTTGATATGATTTTATGCAAGTTTTCAGGGGTATATATGAATTTGCGCAATTATTATTCACTATTATTATGCACTATTTGCATCTGTAATATTATTTTTTGTAATGCTCTCTATGCATGCAGGCTGATAGTGGTTTTGCAAGGAAAAACATTCATATATGACATAAACAGTCTTGTTATCTTAGACACGATAGACACAGTGCCAAATTTGAAAGGTAAATTTTTCCCTCTTAAGATGCACCTACTTAATAAATGAAGATGGCAAAAATAAATATTCATATAATGCTATGTTTACGTATCAGTTTGTTTATTTGTTTCTTTTCTTTCTCTTTCAGGACTTTGTGCTTTTTCTCCATCTTTGGATGGATGCTTTTTGGCTCTTCCAGCAAGCACCACAAAAGGGTCTGTGTTAGTCTACAATGTTATGGATCTCCATTCACATTGTGAGGTTAATTATTATTATTTTATGGAATGATGAAAATTTGCATGACTTCAATTCATAAACCCATCCTGAATCAAATTTCAACTCCATCCATTTCATCCCAAAATTTTAGGAAAGGCGCTACTGATACATACATACACATATGTGTGTGCGTGTTTATATATATATATATATATATATATATATATAAATATATATATATATATATATATATTATGAAAATGAAACTTCTGTTGACTCCAAAAATCTGAAAGGATGGATTCCATCTTAAAGAAAAACTGAGCTGGCAAGTGTGAAATTTAATGGAAAACACGTTTGAACAGCTATTTGAATTTTGTTTGGTCAAAACTGATTATTATGATTTTAGTTGGTTTAATTTACTGGATGTTTTAGATAACCCACAAAGATAATGCAAACTCTCTAATTATTTGTGATGTGAGTGGTATTTTGTTATCAGAGATCTGCATGGCTTGCAGATAGTTTCAAAAATCGCATTGTGAGTTATTGATCATTACATAATCAGGTGTGATCATTAATGTGTTTGTAAGATGGTAAAAGAGTGAATTGAATATTATTGATAGGTTATGGTTACATTATATAGAGTTTATAAGAAACCCTAGAAACCTAAACCGGGCCCGTGGGCTCAACCCTAATAATAATCAATACTAAACCCTAATAATAATATAGTTTAATACTCTCCCGCAGTCGTAGCGGAAGTAACCGTACGCTACGACTGGAAAACATAAAATAACATAAAACTAAAAATAATAAGATAAACATGCTTCGATCAACTTGAATATCCAAACTTTTGCCAACAATTAATATTGTGCTTGATGTTATCATCCAAATTTTTGATTGATTGTGCTATCCATAGTGCGCTTGATAGTTTCTTGGTTCTTGATTTCTGGAATGATAACTGATAACTGACGACCGTAGTCGTTAGCGTTGTCTCAAGGCTAGCAAACGGTAGTCTCTTGGATCCGTAGATCAAGAGATGACATATGTAGATATAAAAAAAAAAGAAAAATAAAACAAGATCGGTGACCGTAGTCAAATGGCGGTCTCTTGGATCCGTAGATCAGGAGATAAGATCCGTAGATCTAAAAAAAGAAAAAATCAAATCAAACCGTAGCTTGAGATCGGTGTGCATGGACCGTGGTCCTTGATGCGGCTAAAACACCGATAAATAGAAAAAAAAGAAAAAAAGGAAATGTAGTGACTACTGCACGTTAGAAGCCATAATCTAGAAACGAACCAAGAAAATGGATGTGAACAAACCAAGAGAATGGAGATAGGTAATAGGTTTAAATATTCAACCGATAACGAAGCTTTATTCAATTGAAACTAGAAAATAGAGAAGAAACGAACATAAAACAAAGGTGGGACAGGGCGGCGGCGGTGGCGGCACACCGCCCTGTCTAGGGTTTGAAGTTGGTGGCGACGGCTAGGGTTTGTATGTTTTTGTGATGGTGCAGCGGAGAAAAAGGTACCCAGAACCCTAAGGCTCTGATACCATGTAAGATGGTAAAAGAGTGAATTGAATATTATTGATAGGTTATGGTTACATTATATAGAGTTTATAAGAAACCCTAGAAACCTAAACCGGGCCCGTGGGCTCAACCCTAATAATAATCAATACTAAACCCTAATAATAATATAGTTTAATAGTGTTAAAATACAGATTGACGCACATCGGTCACCATTGGGTGCAATAGTATTTTCTTCAAATGGGATGTACATAGCAACAGCATCTGAACATGGGACTATAATCAGGGTTCATTCTGTTGCAGATGCAACCAAGGTGAAACATTACATACAGAAATTCATGTAAAGTGGCAATTTCGACCCATCTCAAACGGGTAAATTGAAATAAGCTAAAACAGGTCAGGATGAATACGTCTGACGGATCAAACGGGTTGAGAGTCATCCAGTATCTATTTTTAATGTATACAACCAGCTAAATCATTTCTGCTTAAAAATTCTGATTATTATTGTAATAATAATGTTTTTATAATCGTAAAGAACACAATAGTACTCAATAATTCTACTTCGAAATGGACAAAAGACTGTTTATGGTTCAACACAGCAGGGCCCATTCAAGTATTCAACCCGTTGTAAATAGTGATCTGTGTGATCATGAACCTGTTTTGAGTTTTAACCTGTAACCTAATGCACTCATCTGGCCACCTCTGTCTTTGTAATTTCGATATCCCACTCATCTCTAAACTAATTGTCTCTTCTTTTACATCTGTTTTTCATCATATTCAGTCTTACAGTTTCCGAAGGGGAACATACCCGTCGATTGTTTTTTCTTTATCATTTGGGCCATCTATTGGACTTCCTGATATTCTTCTGGCTACAAGCTCTTCAGGCTCTGTTCATGCATTCTTACTTGGGATGGCTATAGATCAAAGGTGAGGAGATTTAAGCTTTTCTTACTGTGAAACCATGTTAGATTTCATAGAAAAGTAGAGGTGGAAAAACGGGAAGGCAGTGTCAAGTGGGGTAACGGGTTGAAACAAATATTTTATAAAATTTGGGTAAAACCCGTCCAGGTCAGGTTTGGGTTGACCTTCAAACATATTTTTACCCATCTTTTTGGGTTATATAAATAATTAATGTTAATATTACAATATGAATTATTATTTTATAAAGAGGTGAAGCTTGTTTTGCAGTTGAATACAGTTTGGATGACCCTCAATCCTTTGACCTGTTTTCTTCTTTTTGGTTATATCTATCAGAAGTAGAAGGTCAAGTACCTTTCTTGGATCAATAATCCCTAATTCTGTGGGTGATGCACTTGATGCGGCTCATCATCATGTTCTTCACAATGCTGTTGCACCTGGAGTAAAAAGGTAACAAATATACTTACAACCTTGTTTCTTATCTATTGCTTTGAATTTTTGCCTGTATTGAGTATTCAAATAGTGTTAGATCAGTTTTTGGAAACAACTCTTTTATGACCTGGGTAGAGGTGGCAGCATGGGTGGGTTGGGCAACGTCAAAATAGCTTCAGATCAGTTAATTTGTGTTTCTTGGGTTAGATTGGGTTGAACCACTTTTTACCCAAATTCTTTTGTAAAATAGTTTTGTGTTTCAAGCATGATTACAGAAGTCATTATTTTAATAATAAACAAATAGAAAAATATAGCCAGGTGGGCTGGCTTCCTACTCATTACTGTTTCCATTAAAGCAAGGTTTTTCTACTTTAACTCTTTGGCCCCCTAGAGATGAATCATAACCTGAAGCAACCATTTAATTAAATGGGCAGAAATTTTCCTCCTCTATTTTCATCTCATGATTTCCAGATTATCCCAAACATATTCCAATCGCTTTTGTGGTTGATTGGTTCAGTTGTAGATGTATCTTTGAGAGAAATTGTTGATAGTTCCGGATATGAGATTTTCTCCATAGAGATATTCAGTTTGATGCTTACATACACCCTATTTATATTTAGTTCTAAATTTTTTTCTTGCGAAGTATATTGTGGGGCTTAGATTTTTTTTATCTCTTACTAATTAATGGACTACCCGAGCTTTAATCATGCAAATTGAAAATGTTTTCTTTGTAACAGTTAATTTAGGGTTGCGTTTTTTGTGATGTTGCCACAGTTATGCGGTGATTCGCAAGGTTGACAAAGCTTCAGACGTATCAGCATCTGAACCTACACCTTGCAAGTGAGTACCTTAAATTCAGTCTAGGTTATCATAATGCTATTCGTTTTATTCATATTATTATCTACTATGACTTGACAACTTTGCTTCATTTACCTGTGAGTGGGTCAATTTAGGTATATGTTTTATATCTATGTCTAACATGTCAAATAAAAAGTAGCTAAAATGAGAACCAGTCAATGGGTTGAAACTTGGAAGTTGCCCAAAGGCTATTTTTAAATTTGTGCAATCTTGTGAATTGGTTTATTCAAATTAATTAGATTATATTTGTATAATCTTTTGTAACCCATAAATTATTTTTTTAGGATACTTTTTTAAAAACATGTTTGGGTCAATGTAGGCTGAAACCATTATGGCTCATAACCCAATACGACTCACCCCACCCTACCTTTACTAACTTTAGTTTGGCCTTTTTCTTGTTTGTAATCCTTAAAGACAAAATTACAGCTGTTAAGTGGTTCAATCTACTCGGTTTTGACAGGAGGAAAAAAAAAAGGGGGGGGGGGGGATTTGGGTTACATTCCAGTTTCAATCTACTCGGTTTTGTGATTAGTTGGCGTTCATTTTGTTTGATTTGATGATAGGAATCTAACTTCAAGTAAAATCAAACTATGGTTACGAATAAATTCTAATGCTAGAAATGATCTCAAAATTAAATAAAGTTTATAAGAAGCTGTGTAATACTCGTGTTTTGTTACAAATAAAGGAGCTTACTGGTTCAAAATCGGAAAACCATGATCTGAACTGATCAGCATGATCTGGGAGCAGGTCTCTATTTTTTAACCCCAAACCAAACAGACCATAACAGTTTTTTATCATATTTTAGGTCAAGTGTGCCAAATTTTGAAGGGTTTGGGTTGAGTTGTGTTTGTTCTGCATTAGGTCAAGTGTGCCAAATTTTGACCACAGTGTATCTAAAATGTATAAACTTTCTTCATTTTCGTTAAAATAAGAATATTATTGAAATAATATAATATAAGTTTTTAATCATATTTTAGACGTTAATTATGTTTAGGAACACTAATAACTTAGGATGAAAAGTGTTTCTATGAAACTCGACTACCAAAAAAACGACCCCGTTTTGACCTGTTATCTAACCCTTCTATTTTTTTGTCAATTATAATGTTCTATACCTTTAACTCCAAAGTTCTTTTTTCGCTGTTGCTTTGCTTTCAGAGCTACAATATCCATAATTACATACAACGGATATTTCTTGGAATATGTCCTTAACATAAACCACCGGAACGAATCTTCCTGGACGTTGGATCGAGAATTCAATCTCTTAACAGCAATTTCCGAAAGCGGGTCCAACACATCATGACCTCGGGCTGGCTCGGAACCCATTTCGTTTGGAGGTTCAGTGATGATCAAACCATGAGCAATTATGTTATAAAAACTTGTACATAATCTTATGATGGTTGTATGTTATTTGCTCTGGGTTTGCTTTTTCCAGTTTCGGAAAAACTTGTCTTCTAAACCTGAAGTAAGAGATGTCATTTACTAAATGAAACTATCACTGTAAATAACTTCCATTTTGCTCTTGTACGCCTTAACTCGCTTGTTGAACACTCATATGTGACACTTTATGAGCTCGAGCCTGAATTGATATTAGTCGAGTTGTGCTTGCTTATTGAACACGTCTAGTTTCTTAAAATCTTGCGGTGATAAAAAAAGAACCATAGGTACATCAAGATGTTATCTTGATAATAGTATTAAAATTATTTTAAGGGAAAAAAAAACCATAGGTAAATGAAGATAATATCTTTCGTTGATTACTACATAATATATCATTAAAAGGTTTAAAAACTACAATACATAAAGGTGGCACAATCAGGAGATATGGGAACTAGCAACATTACACAACATATTACTTCCATCAAAAGCTAGTTTTATAGTAATCACAACTTCAAGTGTAACTACCTTTATTAGATGATTCTAACAACATATTATGTTGAACAATTTATTGCGATCGAACATCCTTGTATTATGTTAAGTTGGTGGTATCTAGAAGTTATTTTGGCCATGCTAATTTAGCCACTAGTTCTATAAAAATATAACAACTGTGGTGGCACAACGATAGAACGTTACTGCTGAGAACAGTATTCAAGAGATTCAATTAGCATTTACCAAAATCTCAAGTATAAAATTTCAATACAAAAATTATCATCTGATGTAAATATGTATAAATGTCGATACAATTGTAGTAACTTTCTATATACAGCTGATGTAGTGAAGATCCCTCTACCTTCACAAGGCTGTATTTGTACTTAATATATATGAGGATTTTCGGTTCATTAAATTTTAGGAAAAAAAGACACTTTCAGACTTTCAGTGCCTATATTAAATTACGTGAGAATCTAATTATATGTTAAAAGTATTATAATCATACTACTCATGATCTATATATTATGATCAAACCACAAAGTAGTACGTGACGATAAAGTCCAATATGTCATGATGTAACTATGTGTACGAACCATGACTACGCAATTAGTTTGGTTGATAGTAAGCGAAAATGTGTGAAATTGACTTAAGGTCATGGAGGTATAAGCTGATAAAAAACGGTTGTTTTCATGTTTTTCTCATTATTAAAACTCAAATTAATTAATAACAATCTTTTAAAAAGAAACGATCGAATAGACTGTAAGCGTATTTTAATACATATGAAACAAAAAACCAACATATTACATCCAAGAGTAAGGATGCAGTTATATCAATTATTTCCTCATTTTAATACCAAACCTTGAACATATATTTGTGCTATTTATAAACACTCAAAACCCAGCCATCTCTAACGCTGAAACGAGATAGAATACGAGCCAGTATTTGGATCTTTGACTGCTTTAAAGTTGTCCACACTCATCCCAAATCGTCCTAGAATAGAGTTCCCCATATCCTTCAACTTCCCTGCACGTCAAGTAGACCTGTTTACTTACAAAGGGTCGATTTGGGTGGTTTTGTGATCTCAAACGGGTCAAATAATTTGGTTTGGTTTTTATTTATAAAAAGAAACAAACAAGTGTTTATAGGTTAACACGATCCCTAAAGATGACATGTTCGTATTTATTAACACGTGGGGGAAATGAAAGCGGGATATAACGATATTGCTGAGGAGAACACACAAGAGCACTATAAATTTGGCATTTTCTTATTGATGGGCTTAAAATATGAGGATTTTTAGCTAAAGCTTACCAATCATCTCTTCCTTCATCTTTTCACGCTTCTCTATAGCCAATGGTTCTAAACGAACAATGGTTCTCCTAGATTGGTAATTTCCAGGATCCAGTTCTAAGATTTTCTTCATATCTGCAAAACAATATACATGGAACAAAGCAGTAATTATGATACCACCAAAACAATTATTTATGGAAATGTAACAAGACAAAATGCATGAAACGGCAACCTATTCCATTCAATTCTCATTCTAGATGATAGAAGTGGATTGTCTCCAGCTGAATCGTCCAAACAGAAGCCAGTCGACAAGTTTGAGACTATACTGTTCAGTTTTGACACTTTAACGGTTCAGGCACTGCTTTGGAACTTGGAATTATCTAAATCAAAGCAGTTTAACCTTTTATTTCACTTTTGGAATACTTAGAAATGCATGTCTTATTCATTAATCATATTTTATTATTCTAAATATTGAATACAAACTAACTATTTTAAGGGGAAAAAATCAGTTAAAACTGCGAAAACCAGACCATTGAACCGCTAAACCGGCCAGACCAACCAACCCACCCAACCAAGCCGGTTCAGTTTTCCGTTTCCCAAACTGTAGTTAGTGGTTCAGCTCAAAATATTTGTCAATACCAGCTGAACCGGATCGTGAACATGATAAAAGTGGAAGCAATGAAGCACAAGTTTAGCATGTTATTATTAAGTATGATTATGTAATTATGTGATAATAGTAGCGCATGATTAATAGATTATGATGTGTAAGTAAGTAAACCCATGCTCCTACAGTCTGCTTACCGAGGAATAGAAAGGAAGGACCCGGGGCCAGAGCAAGTTGGGTTGGGGCATAGAGCCGTAAGCACGGTGGGGGATTGACAAAGGACGTTAAACCAAGAAACAATTGACCCCAGTTGACATGGCAGTTCTGCCCAATGTCATCTGGCATAACTATCACCTAGTACTGTTTGGAAAGGTATATACAACCCTATCCGTACATTGTTATTGTTAATAAATATGCGTTACTTTTCCTGTCAAACTCTTGTGTTCACTGTAATTTTTGTTCAATCAAGATCATACGAAGGAAATAAGTGCGCAGATTAAAATCAACATAAAATACGTATCTACGGAAGAACTCACCTGCAATAGCCTCGTCATAGTTTTCAAGTTTTTCATGAGCTTCTCCTCTTCTAATTAAAGCTTTCATGTATTTAGGATTTAGTTCCAATGCCTTGCTACATTCTTTAACCGTGTCCTCATACTTGCCCTATGATTAAAAAAAATAGCAAGGCGATGAGAGGGAGTTGTAATCTCTCTTGGATAACATTAAGAAAAAAATAAAAATATCATCACAAACAATCTAACAAAGAAACGTACCCAGTAAAATCTCACTCATAATATAAGGTCTAGGAAGAGTGAGATGTGGGCAAACCTTTATCCTAGGAGACAGAGAGAGGCTGCCCCCAATAAGACCCGCTTTATGCTACTTCATAATATAGATATCTTTTACCACTGTTAATTAAACATAATTTACTTCACTTATATCTCACAACCCAAACATAAGGTAGGGTTATAATCCTAAGATATCAAACCTCACATTGTTCAGCCTTCACCAAAGGTCCAAACTCCAAAAGATAGAGATGCGCAAAAACTTTTTTTGTAGAATTATTAATACCTTATGCAAATTCAGACAAGCATGCCATTTATCTATTGCACCAGTAGTGGTGATTTTGATGGATATTTTAATCATTACTCTTTTGGACTAAGATCCATGGGATGATTACTATTGCACTAGTAGTGGTGATCTTGATGGATATTTTAATCATTACTGTTTTGAACTAAGATCAATGGGATGAAAGTATAAAAAGAAGATGACTATGATTGATAAGCTGGAAAGCATCAAATCATTCATGTTTAGTCAAAAAGTCTTGAAAGGAGAGATAATAAATACATATCCAGTTGGTCTATACTCCAACTAGCTTCTCAAATGGGTCCATTTATATGAACCATTTGAATAAAAACCACGATCCAATTGATCCAATAAGCAAGTGTAAGAATGGATTATTTTTATGAAAAAGTACATTCCTTTTACTATGACGATAACACTTAAAACACTACTATGCCATACACTATTATATCTAATCAACTCTTTTATCATAGCAAATCAAACACGAGATCAGTACAATAGAATTATCAAGTTAAATACAAGATAGAAAACCAACCAAGGAAACTAGAATTTGTTAAGATCAAGTAATGATCACTTAATAATAAATTGCACTTCTAAAATAATTGGACTTCAATAAGGACCAAACTAACTTAAATTTTGTAAAGATTTTCACAACCCTAACATAAGTGAATTTTCTTATAATCAAGGTTAGGATCATACACCTAATCATGGGTGGAACTTCATACGCAACACCGAAAAGGCAATTGTAAAATAGAAACTCAACACCTGTTTTATTTGTTATATACATATCTGACAGTCAAGTCATGCCTTGATCGAATATATTCAAAGAGTGACATGCACCAAGCATATGATCGTCTCCATTTGCTACCGATGTATACTATGGTGAAATATATATGAATTCAAGCAGCATATAAGCCCAAAAGTTGGAATATAGTCAAGATACGATTTCATACTCCTAAAGTACTAAAACTCAGTTTGCTGGTATATCCTTCTTTTGCACAAAAATTTTAATGCATACAAATTATTTTTGTAGAAAATACTAATATTTATGTAAGTTCAAACAAGACTAGGCATACTGGCATACCATTTTCGCATATATTGGACTATTAGCAGTGATCTTGATAGATAATTTATTTGTTACACTTTGGACTAAAATCTATGGATGGAAAGTACCATAAGAAGATGATTATGAATGTCAACCAGGAAGCATTAAATCATCCATATTTAGACAAGAAAAAGTCTTGAAAGAAAAAATGATTACATCATCAAGGATATAGAGAGGATGGAGAATGCTAGGGAGACGATACAGAAAGCCATGAAGACGGTGGAGAAGATTGTTTTTAAAACAAAACCCTGGTATGATTCTTCATATGTGCTAATTTCTTTTAGAATCTGCTTTATAGATTGTACAATGAGCTTTGTTTAGCGAGTCCTTGCATAGAGTACTTGTACCTTATGCAAAACTACTTGTAACCTAGGTAGTACTTAGAGTGAGGCTTCTTTTGGTTGAATATAAAGCTTAGTTGGTTGTATCTAGAGCTTTTTTCGTATTTATTTATTTTGATATCCTAGTTTTAGCGTTTAAAATTAGGAAGCTCTTATGCAAACTACTTGTACCTAGGTAGTACTTAGAGTGAGGTTTCTTTTGGTTGTACATAAAGCTTAGTTGGTTGTATCTAGAGCTTTTTCTGTATTTATTTATTTTGATATCCTAGTTTTAGTGTTTAAACTTCAGAAGTTAAAAAGTTATTTAAAGATAATTTATTTGTATTTTTAATACCAATCGCCTCGCGCCTCCGCTTTTGGGACCTAAAAGCCTTCGAACCCCTCCTTTTCTAAACCAAGATCCAATGATCCAATAAGCAATCCAATACGTCAACTTCAAAGTGCAATGAATGGATATGTTTATTAATAAATACATCTTTTTATTTTGATAATAACACATTACAAACTATAATGTCATACAATATTATAAATAATTACGTAAACACCCATGGTGATGGAATAATTAAATTATCATAGCAAATCAGTGGAAGATACATATAAGGTTACCAAATGAAATACAAGATGGAAATTACCCAAGGAAACTAGAAATTTTTTAAGATTAAGTAATGAACACTTGATAACAAATTGCATTTTTTAATTAAACATACTTTTGTAGAAAGAGCAAAGCTAACATAATTTTTTTAGATAACTTATCTTTTAGGAACCAAATATGATTATTTGGAGTTATTTTCTTGCGGCCAAACTTGAAAACATTATGTTTCTAGGGAAAACAATTGAGCACAAACACTTTTAATATTAACGAATTGTCGAACATAATCTTACTGTAATAGTATGCTACTAAGGACGAATATATTCAAAAACATAAATTTAGTAAGTACATATCAAATTTTGTTTGAAGTCATATTTTATCATATGTTTTAAAACAGACAAAAGTTGCATTGCTAATAGTTTGATTGATTTTAACTAATAAAAGAATGATTTATTTAAAGCAATCATTTTTTTAAATCACAAATGATTGCATGTTAAAACCTTTCTGATAGGACTTAGGAGTCATCTTTTACATGGCAACAGATTCTTTTATGGAGACTTCATATAACAAAATCTGGAAGATATTACTCTAATAGAAACTTATAATTTAAAATGAATCTTTTAACATTACTAAAAGTTTTTTAGTAGTAGTTCAGGTCGTCAATTATTATTTGAGTTTCTTATTCTACCCAAGACATCACAACACACCAATTAAGACACCTGTTGACAATCTCAAGATTCTATGCACCAACTTAAAAAAAGAAAAAAAGCATAGAGGGCTTGATAGATGCGGAGCTTGAAATGTATCAATATATGCAAATAAAAAATGAGAAGTTACAAACATACCAGCTTGAAGAAACACGTAGCACGATTATTATGACATATAGACCTAATTTCAGAAGAAGAGGGCATCTCAGGTGCAAGTTGGATAGCATAATCATACTTCAATAATGCCTCTTCATACATGCCATTTCCAAACAACTTATTTCCTTCAACTTTTGCGTCATTCATTTGCTCCAATACTTTCTGCATGTGAGAAAAAAGGTGAGATTGGGTCATATGCTTTCAAGAACGTCCTCAGAGACAGCATCATTTGTTCCTACTTAACAGTTGAACAATAATGAACCAGCAGCAAATTAGTGAAAGTTAAATGAAAGAATCTTTCTATAAAAAGAACTCTAAGCAATAAGCACATGATCCCATATGGATAGCAACAGTAAATCAAATAAAATGGCATGCATTGGGACACAGAAAAATGGGACTTTGGTGGGACCTTTAAAGTGACTATTAATCAGAGAAAATACGGTGGTTCAAAACCTAAAATTCATAACTATAATTATAACCATGAGGCAAACAGGTACACTTTTAATGAAAATTGTGTACAAAATAGGTTTTTAACTAATGCAGATGTTCGCATTGGTTTTCCCACATCAAATTGAGAATATCTACAACTTTGACACTAATCTTGGTTCAAGGAGGATCATTTCCTTGTTGAATTCTAGAATTACATGCCTGAAATAGAGAAACAACAAGGACAGAGCAAATAAAATCCGTTTGACATGTTCGCGAACCCAAATTTATTGACTTTGTAAGGAGCCAAACTTGAAACAAAGTGCATAATATAAGGAGGAATGTGTTCCAGGGAAATTGATAAAATCTTGGAACTAATACTAAAAAGTAGTCCCCTTAAGTTATTTCTAGAATCTCCAAAGAATCCAGAATAAGAATATCATACAATTTCTAAGGAAGCTACCAACATGCCTCAATGCAGGACTTTAAATTTGGTGGTTCATGTATGGTGCATACTTTCTATTGATAAATTTAATAATTTGAGTGTTTTCTCTTGTACTACAAACAAGAAAGTGAAACTCGGATCAAAAGGCATGCAAGCGCCAAAAGTTTTCAAAAACAGCAAGGAACTTGCAAGCCCAGCAAATATCAGAAGAAACACATTGGAGACGAATCCCAAATTTTCAGCAAATATATAACAAATTAAACCAAATCACAACAAACCAACCTACATGCAAACATCCTGTTGTATGTGTGTTTATTGGCTTAAAGGCTTAGATACCTCACAAATGCTTGTTTAAGTATCTCTAGGCTTTAAACAGTATCATTTGTTGTCTTGTTTCCTATTCCAGCTATGGATTATCTTAAGGCTTTATTTGGTGATTGTTGAAATTGACAACATTTTGATCTTCAAATTGGGCTTCTTTTTGCTGTAAATGTTATTGGGGTTCCCACATTTAACAATTTCTAGGTTCATGAACTAAAGAATAAGCATAGAGTTAGTATGTTAAATTAAAGTGTTTATATTGAATTTGCGATGATTCAAGCTTATAAGGTCTCATATAAAGCCACAATTGGATCTGATTTTGCTAGAGAATGCATGTTTGTTTATGGATGGAAAAAGTCTTTTTTCATTCACAGAACAATCTACTTCCACAAAAGGGCATTTAACACCACCTTTCATGCATGAGTTGGAAAAATAGATAAGTGGTTGGATCACTTAAAAAATAAACACCACCTTACCATATATGCTTCTAATGTATATGCCAAACAACATTTGATACAACCACCGATTAAAGTCTAATCGAAGAAACACAAACGGGTTGACCCAGGAGGGTCCATGGAGCAAATCCAGATCATATTTGGTTTCCGCCACCCAAAGGGGAGCGCTTGCCCAACTATCCGATCTTTTTTCTATTAGAATCAAAACTGGTACGAACACACCAAATAGAGAACAATAAACAATAATAGAGACACGAGAGATTTATAGAGATTCGGTCGCAGTGTGCAACCTACGTCCTCTTAGGGCAACTAGGGTTTTCTTTTATTGAGTGATAATAATTACAAGTACAATTAGATATATTTATAGGCTACAATTAGGGTTAATTCCTTTAGTTAATAATCTAACTAAACTTGGCCTATTTAGAACTTGAGGCGGCCAAACCCAACTGCTCCAAATTAATTCACCCGAAGCCTACACCCAACATTTTCCCTTTCTGGCTAGACCCACTTGGTCAAGCCAGTTCACAAGTACATGGGTAGTGGGGAGTTGAAGGCAATTACTATCTTTTTATAGCAGTAGATCAATCACAGGTTTTGTTTTTGTTTTTCATTATTGTATACTCATTGTCTTTGTTATCCTTTAATGTTGTACTTTCCATTCCCAGTGATCGAATCAATGATCTTAACTATATCATTTGTTTCATTGCCAGGAAACTCAAATGTCACCCTTTACCCAGAATGCGGATAATTATGATCCCAATGCTATATGGAATCCCTAAAATCATTAAGGAGGATGTTGCTTTACTCAAATCCCACACTCTTTCACAGGGGAAATCGCACGATGGATCAGGGAGATATGAAGAAAGTTCATGAAGATTCTCTTATTTCTATCGGCCCTGCACGAAGTTTGAATTCCCTGCCTTTTATGGGGGAGACCCACATGGGTGGATCCTAAAGGCAGAGAAATACTTTCAATACTATCAAATCCTAAAAGGTGAAAATGCGAATGTAGCCTCAATGCATCTCAAAGGTGATGCCTTAGATCTCTTTTCATGGTCGTCGTAGATCAACCAATTAAAATTTAGGACGCATCCGTCCACACTTTCAGAAGTACTTTGGGTCAAAATAGTTATGTTGCTTTAAGCAAACCGATACCAAGCAAGAATACCAATGGGAGTTTGCTTAGTGTTCTGCTCGTGTCACAAATTGGCCTGACAATTGACACTTAGAGGTTTTTCTAAATGGTTTAAAGGAAGAGCTCAAAACCAATGTTAAAATTCACAAACCTATAATAGTTTACAATGCCATGAGCTTCGCCCACCCAATATGAATCGAAGATAGAGCATTGTCATTCCAGAAGGGCTACGACTTGGACTCCAGGAACCAAAGCTACCTCAACAAAATCAAAGAGTGTGTCTACCCTTAGCATCCTAATTGTTAACCGCCAAAAGAACCCTCTTCACATCTCTGACACCGAAACAGACGCTTTAATGCTTTTGTTGTGGTGAAAAATATGAACCAAGACACCATTCGTTTTTACATTATTTGAGATCATAGTTATCACAAGTTTTTTACTCTTTGTTCTATTGGTGGGGCTGACATTGTATTGGGGATTCAAGGGTTGGCATCTTTAAATATGATTCAAGCAAATTGGAACGAGATGTTCTTCATCTCTATCCAACCATGGCAACTTCACGTCATTATTTATGGGCCACAAAAGTCACGGCGTAAATCCCGACACAACATCGCTTATACCCAAAGCCCCCAACCTGTTTCGGCAGTCTTTCAAGACCTAGTAGCCCTACCACCTAACATCAGACCATATCACTAACCCCATTCTCAAAAAACTGAGATAAAAAAACATGTGTAATCCCTTCTAACAACAGGCTTCGTACGCCCTAGCACCAACCCATTTTCAAGCCCAAGTCTTTTGGTCAAGAATAAGGATCACACTTGGCGCATGTGTGTGGATTATAGAGCACTAAATCACATCACTATTGCTAACAAATAACACATTCCAAGCATCCAATTAGCTTTTAGATGAATTGTATAAAGCTACAATGTTCTCAAAACTCGATCTACGTTCTGGGCAAATCCATCAGACAGAGAGAAAACAGCCTTCCAAACACATTCTGGACACTTCGAGTTTATGATAATACCTTTTGGCTTAACCAATGCCTCATCGACCTTCCAAGCCGCCATGAATGACCTTTTTCGACCCTATTTGCACCGTTTTGTACATCCTTAAAGTTATCACATGAGTAGAACTTTTTTACCAAATTATCTAAATGTTGTTTTGGCCAACCACAAGTTTAATGTTTGGGCCATATTGTTACTGCAACAAGTGTGTAGGTTGATGAAGAGAAAATTGCACTTGTCAAAGCATGGCCTATTCCCAAGAATGTGCGAGAAGTATGTGGTTTCCTTGGGCTGACTGGTCATTACCAATGCTTCGTACGACATTATGGCCGTATTGCTCGCCCTCTCACTACACTCACCAAGAAGGAAGGTTTTAATTGGAATAACAAAGCTTTTTAGGCCTATGAGGGTCTTAAACATGTGTTGATAGCAACCCTGGTACTTCGCATCCCCGATTTCACTGCCCTGTTTATAGTGGAGTATGATGCCTCTTCTGAAGGAGTAAGTGCAATTATGCAAATGTGTAATAATTATGCGGGCAGACCACCCAATTGCCTATTTCAGCCAAGGTTTCTCTCCTAGCACCCATTTTATATTAGCTTAAGATCAGGAATTTCTAGCTTTAGTGATGGTAGCCCAAAAATGGAACCATTTAATTGGGTAGGTGTTTTGTACATCAAAATAGACCATTTCATGTTTACTACTTTACTTGACACTGAAAAATATAAATTTATAGCAGTTTCTATGTACACATTCAACAAGAAACCCTGAAAAAGGGTAGATCATTCAAGAGAGAAAATAGAAGCCTACGACTAAGAATTGCTGGTGACTAGTGTGGCCAGTTCTTACGTTTTCTTTTCTTTATTTTCGGCCGATAGAAACTTACTTTAGCCCAAAAACACCCATAACCTATATTAAAACTCCAAATAGACCTAGATTTTCACAATAAAAGGACTTCCATTCGGTTTTTATATCTGATGACCTTATATAGATCTAGACAAGTATTAGTTCCTATTTGTGAACCAATATGAACTACATGGGAGTGTATTAAATTAATATGCAATATGGTGGTAGCTATACATAATATTTGGTTAAGAAGCATCGACTAAAGCACTCACACTTGGTATTTGGAAGTCTCAAAGTATAGTGTCCATGTCAATGAAGCCCCTAATTTCATTTCTAATATGATGGCCAGCCTCAAATTCAACTAGAACTTATAGTTTCCTATCAGCTAATTCTATCATGTGTTATTGGCTATGACATTATTTAACTTATGTTGTATAACACCTGAAGTATAAAAGGAGATGCATTGTTCCCATGTCACTATAATTCTTTTCAACATCACCTCATTTGACTATAATAGAATACTAACCACTCAACAATGTACTTGCCACCTAGCCACACAAAGCGACCTAAGAGACACACAGCTACAAACAAGGCCATCATACAAGAATTGGATAAGTACTATTAACCTATCTTTATCTTATTCTTTCAACACAGTTATTCTTCTTGTGCTTTAGAGGATTTGGGAATGACCTATCCACTTGCTAGAAAAGTTGGAAATGAATCATCAAAAAGTTGGAAACAAATTGTATCAAAAAGTTTAACTTCCTAAAAGGAGATTCAAGCTCAAAAATTTGCAATGATAATGTCCTAGACTTCTTTTGGTCTGCAATGATAGTGTACCAAGAAGCCTCAAAAATTGCATGCCCACACCCAAAGATCATTTCAGCTTAAGTTTTCTTATGCTTTTAAATAGTTGATAAGATTAGGCAAATGCATCAATGCATGCTTAATCAACCACAACGTCATTGATAGAGACCTTGATAAAGTCAGCAATCATATCATGAAAATTTGAATTTGTCCTTGCAAGTTGCAGTATGAACGATATATTAAATACAAACTCAAACTTACCAAGGGCCGGAGGAGATTTTAACACCTCTCTTATTTAACATTAGATACTCAAGCACAACTTGAATATTCATCCATGAAGTTAAGTAACTCACATATGAAGCTAAATTAACTAGCATACAAAAAGGAAACATCTGACCATCAGCAGTTAGGACATTAATGATCCATCTGTTGGTGAGACAATGTTGAGACGTATCAAGTGCACACCCTAGGACGTATCAAGCACAACTTGTGAATATAAGCTGGTGATTGAACGCAGTCCCTTTACTTGGCTTCCTTTACTTGTATAAAGGATTACAAGAAAATGCAACAAAATCATGACACCGAGAATGGCATTCAAAGCATCATGACATGGATATTTTACACCAAAAGTGATGATAGCCTTAAGTTCACTACAAAGATCATAAAGCACCGATAAAACAGAACAAACAAAGTAACAGGTCAGATAAACACAATCTGAGGCCAATGACAATTCCTAATAAGTGTGATCAATAAAATGTCCCCAAAAATAACGGAGGAAATGCTTCAAAACACAGGTATATCACAACATTCTACTCTACAAAATCAATACTATAACCAAAAACTAAACAAATAAAGTCAAATCCCCCAAAATTAACACAAAAGGAAACTTCAAACGCAAGAAAGAGCCAAACCTGTTTAAGTTCATCATCATCGAGCGCATCTTCATACGTCTGATCCTTTGCCCTACGTTCAAGTTCAACGACGTGCGGTTTATCAGTGTCATCGGAAACAGGTTCGCCATCACCGACTTCCGTCTCGCTCGCGGTTTCGTATCCGTCGGATGCGTATCCGGCGGCTGTTGCTTTATCGCCGCTGCCGGAATCTGGTACATCAGTGGTTGTTCGATCTCCGGCGACGGAATCTACACCGGCGGTGGTTGCGTTTGAGGGTTTTGGGTGGATATCGGTGGAAGACACCGGCTCAATCACCACCATTTTCGGTTTTTTGCAGCAGAAACGTGGAAACACTGAAGTCCGTTGTCCACTAGAGGGTTCTTTACGATTATCGGGGTGATATAACACGTGATAGTCTCGCGCCTTTTACTTTTCCGAAAGTGATGATGCGTGAATGCTTATGTCACGTTTGGTTCACGGAATTTTTAAAAATTAAAATTGGAATTGCATAATTTTTAATCAAAAATCAAGTTTGGTTGTTAAATAAATGGAATTGGAATTAGAAAATTTTTACTCATACATTGGAATTCACATTTTTTTTACTTACTCATGAAATGTTTAACAATCCAATAAAATATTTAAAATTAACATTTCAATTTCACAAAATTGTCCAACCAAACACGTTATCAATTTTAACAACATTTCAATTTCAATTCCATTTTCAATTTCAATTCTTTTTCAAAACATTCCGCCAACCAAACGACCCCTTAGGATACGGCTCGTAAAAGCCCTCACGGCTCGCATCTCTATCTCCATCTATACATCTCTATACTAATAAATAAAAATAAATCTGAATATTTATTATCATTCTATACCATCTAATAATTGGTTTTCTCGCTTCTCTTTACTCTTAATTATAAATGCTATAATATCTATTCATTAATTAATAATTATCAATAATTAAAATTTCAAATATGTTAAATTTAAATTTTCAAATGTGTAATGCACGGGTTTATTCAATCCGTATAATACACAATATTTAAGACATAACTTTTTATATTATTAAACTATAACAGTAAATTATTTAACTTGTGTATTACACGGGATTGTAACCTAGTACTAATAAAAGAAGCTTTTTAAGTGACAAGTGGCGCAATTATAGACCTTTTAGATCTTAGTTTCCCGTCTCTCTCTCATATTAAATAATTACATTAATTACAAATGATATTATTTAATTTTTTTTCAAGTTAAAATTATTTTATAATAAATTATAAAAGAGATATTTCTATAAATGTAAATTTTAAGGGATTTTTTTAAAATAAGATATTTTTTAAAAACATTAAAAAATTTAAATACAAAAATAATTAATATGAATTTTATAAAAGGAAAATAATTAAAATTTAAATTTATAATAAAAATATTTTAAAGATTATATTTTTTAAGAACGGATTGTTTGTTTAAAAAACAACTTTAATTGAAAAACAAAAAAAAAATAAAAAATAAAAACAAAAGTTTTGAAAATGATATCGTTATTTTATAACTTGAAATTTCTTAATCATAAGTAATTTCAGTCATATATTAATTCAAAAATCGTTTTATAATTCATAAGTTTTCATTACTAACTATTTAATATATTATTTATATTCAACCCATGTAATGTACGGTATACATAACTACTAACTAGTATATAATAAATGAAAGCAGGTTTAGCCATGTGTCATGATTTAAACAATGTATCGTCACATGGCACATTCTTAGCAAACAATTGACACGTGTCATTTTATTATCAATATGATTTAAACAAACAATTGCCACGTGGCTGATTTTAATGCAAATTTTATAGTAACTGTAATTAGTCATCAATTTTGTCAATCAACTAAACAAACTCATTATTACTTTCTATTTATACTATTTAACTACTTTCCATTTACACTATACTAATTACAATTAGCTATCAATTTAATCAATCCCATCCAAAAATATTATCCTCTCAAAATTAATAATTATGACTATTAAATATCAAATGATCCAAAATATACATTCTTTCATAATAATATACTTTAAAAATTTTAAATTTAAAAGTTAAATTTAATGTTGCTAAAATTAACTCAAAAATATTATATTCCCTACATAATTCCCTAAATAATCGCTTTATAATATTGCCAGATTTTATACAATTTTGTTATACGTATAAAGATTTGCATTCTCATTTAAATAAATCTAAAATTGATTTCTTTGTTCTATACTATAGTTTTTGTTTTGAGAATGATTCACTATAATGTGCAGTTTGATGAAAGGCTCAAGGTATTCTTCATATTTTATCTTGTCTTTTTTCTACATTATACAATGACATGATGTATGTGAGACTTTTAAAAATATTATTGAAGATCATTTTTTATAATTTCTCATCATGTTGCAGATGTGCTTTAATTTTAAGCAATAATTTGTCATGTGACACATTCTCAGCAAACAATTGTCACATGTCGTCTTCTCAACAATATGGTTTCAAAAAAAAATAATGAGTTTATTAGAATCAAGAATCTAAGTCAAATTATTTAAAACCGACAATTTATGTATATTGTGTGTTTTTCCTATGTATTTAAATTTATCATATAATTTTATTCTTTACATGTTTTTTTAATTCTCACGTTCTTATACATTATAGATAGGGCTGTTCACGAACTGAACCGAACGCAGCTCTGTTCGAACTCGGTTCGGTTTCAAACCGAGCGGTTCGGTTTGGTTCGAATTTACATATTCGAGCGCAAACTTAATGCTCGAACTTGGTTCGGTTTTAACCGAGCGCTCGATTTTGCTCGGCTTTGCTCGGTTTCGAATAAAATCAAAGAAATGTTAAGGCTAAACAAGCTAAACTTAAATCAATCTTCTATAAATGTTATTTAAGAATCAAATCATCAAAGAAATGTTCACAATGTTTTGCAAATGTTATGTAAATACGTCTTATATGCCTAAAAACAAATCTAACCTCTTCATTGACTAAAAGAAACAAATCTAACCTCAAAATACCTCGATTAGGAACAAGGTCGGGAAATGCAGGTCGGAGGCAGTAGAAGTCGATTAGGAACAAGCAGGTTCCGGGAAATGCATGTCCGGTCGCAAGTGCAGCGGTGTTGGGGTCGCAGGTGCAGCGGTTCGCAACTGAGCAAGGTCCGCTCGTAGGGGTGTCGATGGGCTGTTCCAGTTCGCAGGGGTAGCGCCGCTAGTCGTAGTGGGAGGGCTGGAGGGTGGGTTCAGGAATGTCGAGAGGCTGCTGTGTGACTTTGTGACTTGTGAGGTTTGTTTTGGTGTATTAGAAAATTAGGATTTTTAGGGTTGTAAGTTGTTTGACTTTTTGACTAAAAGATTAAAATATTTGTAATTGATAAATAACTAAATAAAATATATAATATATAAAAACTAAACTAAAAAATAATTCGAGCGAAATCGAGCGAGCGTACCTTTGCTCGTGCTTGGTTCGTTTTGAAACCGAACCGAGCCGCTCGGTTCCTTTACAACCGAGCAGAAAATCGAACGAGCAAAATTCCGAGCATTTTTCGAATGAGTTCGAGCGTGTTTCGAGCGTCGAGATATTTGAACAGCCCTAATTATATACTTGTATTCTCATAACTATTACATTTTAAATGTATTATAATGATAATTTTAATTTTCAACCCGTGTAACACACGTGTCGTTAGGCTAGTTTAACATATTTACGAGGTGTAAAGTACTTTACGATTTATATATTAACGACCCGCGAAAGCTTCACGGCCCGTTAAGTATTTCCGGGCCATATGGGTTTTCGATTTATAATTTTTTTAATTGACATGATGTAATATTCCTTGATGACGGTGTAATTTTGTGTTTATTACATTATTTGATATGATTAAATATTTCTTAATATTCGTGTTAATTATATGACACGACGTAACATTTTTTATAAATCCCTCTAATAAATTAACTAAGAGTACACATGGCAACACCACAATCATTATCAACAAAATTTTCACGCATCTCTCTGTTATTAAATAATTACATTAATTACTAAAAATATTATATAACTCTTTTTTAGATTAAATAGTTTTACTTAATTAACAAAGAAATTTTTTTATTAATGTTATCTTTAAAGAAACAAATTTTTATAAATAAATTTGTTTTCTAAAACATCAAAAAAAAATTTTAATATAAAATATTTTAAAATTATTGTTTTTAAAAAGTAAATTTTTTATAAATAAAAATAATTAAAATTGAGAGTTATAATAAAGAAATATTTAAAAATAATATTTTTCGTTAAAACAGTTTGTTTTGAAACAAAATATTTAATTTTTTTATGAAAAAACTTCAAAAAATTGATATAATTATTTTCTTACCGATAGATTTTACTTATATGTACTTTTAATCATATCTTATCTTAAGCTATTATTTTATAATTATTAAATTTTTATTAATTCAACCCATGTAATACACGAGTTTACTAAATTTAGTTACTTTATAAAACGTTATATGTTAATTCATTTCATCGATAAATTCTATATTCGTTTCATTAATTTACGTGATACATTCTACTTTAAGGATGTTAATGTTGAATAACAACTATTTATTCGGTTCCAATTCTAATTATCAAGGCGACAAGGGTTATAAATAATACGGTGCGAGGGTTGTAACTATCATAAAGAGTACGCATCCAACTACAGCGATGATGGTGGCAATGACGGTTATGATGACGGTGGGGATAGTAGCAGGGACAAAAACGGTGATGGTTCTGAAAAAATTGGGTTATACGACACAAATCGGATTATTACATTAGTTATTACTTGTTCTCACATTTACTAATGACTAATTATAATATTTAAAACTATCAGGTTTTTTCATCTCGTAACGAATCAATTAGTTGATTGGGCAACTAATATAGGTCGAGAAAATGGCTATATTACGATGAATACACCATGAACCATCAAAGGTATTTGGACGACATTCATATGGAAAAAATATATGAACTTGTAGTGACTCCATACAAATCTTAAAAAATATCAATTTTCTTCATCAGTGATTGGTACTACACCTTCAAAAGAATTAAATCATAATTATATTTTATTTTTGGTTTAAAAATGGATAACACGAAAACAACATTATCATATCAACTTCACATATCAGAGAAAATAGTTTGGTACTCTCATCTGCATATTCGTCACCATCAATGGATCCTGTGTATATTATGTTAAACCACTCAAATAGTAGAATCGTCCGACGATCAGTACCCGAACATGTTGTAAAATAAAAAAAATACATTTTTACAATTTCAAAAATTGAATCTGACAATTACACGTTTAAAATCTTACATTTGAACATAAAGTCACGTTCCCTAGTAGGCCACCCAAAATTCTAAGTTGAATTCCACGACACCCATGTAATTCACTATACATGACTAGGCATCTGTATTGCGCAAAGCCTGCATAATATTTCGAGAACAGTTCATGACATTCTACCAATAATAGTTATCAATTAGTTCTGGATTGCTTTCAACAATTACACATTTGTCAGAAGATAACTCATTTTAACGCCTTTTATTACTTCTGCAAGAAGATATTTTAATTATCTTGTTTCATACTCACCCGATAAAACAATTAACATATGTTTGTTTATATATCGTTTATATAGAATCTTACATCAAATCAAATAATTAATACATGTTTTTCAAGTAATAATATATCACATCATGTTATTATAAAAAAACAAAAAATCACGAATATCAAGGAACAAATATGTCACATCATTACTTTCTAAAAAATTAAATGGCCCGTAAGAGCTTTACAAGCCGTTAAGTATAGTGGTTACGGATGGTGAGGTCCTTTACGGGACAGACTTTATGGCCCGTAAAGTCCATAACTAGACTTGGGGGACTAAAGCTGCTAGTATTACTTTTTGCAAGGACTTACGGTCCGTAAAGCCTTTATGGGCCGTAAAAAATGTCAAAGGACGTTTGGATAACACGTGACAGGTGTTTGTATATTACAGGCTTTTTGAAAATAAAAAAAACTAATAACACAAATAGTTCCTTTTGAGGCTTGTGATTTTATTTTGTTATTAGTTTGGTTTCAAGAGCGTTCGTATCTCATTTTTTATTCATATCCTTATAATTTAGGGATAACTTTATAAAGTAGTAATCAAGTTTCAGAATTGTTCTAATCAGGTCACTCATAATTTTTTTATCCTAATCTGTTCACTCATAATTTTTTTATCTCAATCAAGTCACTTATAATTTTTTTATCTTAATCAGGTCACTAAAGTTTCAAGATTGTTGTAATTAGATCACTTAAAAATTGCAAAAATATTTTGAAAACTTAAAATATTAAAAAATTAACAATATTTATAAAGAACCGAATTATTTTTAAAAAATTCACGAATTATTTAAAAATTTTGAAAAAATATGAGTAGCTCATTGGAATACTTCTAAAACTTTAATGACCTGATTTGAATAAATAAAAATATCAGTGACTTGATTAGAATAAATAAAAATATTAGTGACCACTTTTAAAACTTGTTTACTATTCTGTGAAGTTTTTCTTATAATTTAACTAAAAATCATCATCTCTTATATTTGTATCCCATTTTATATAACTTGAGAGTATTCACATTAGATTTACCATCTTTATCCTTATAATTAAACTAAAAATCACTATTTTTTCTCTCCACTTCTCACTTAAATAATATTTTTAATACTTTTATTATTAGTTTTTCTCTCTACTCATTCACAATCATTTTCAGAAATATTAATTTATAAGGGTTGAACAGCAATACCATAAATATATAGAATAGTAATTTTTTTCTATCTTTCACTCACAACTACTTACAACCATTCTTTAAAATATAAGGAACACACTCATATAAATATAAGAAATCTATTGTGAATGTTCTCACATCATATTTCTTATCCATATCTTTATATTCTTTTTTATTATTCCTTTTTTCTTCTATCTATAATCTTAAATATCAACTATTTTATCTTATTATCATATAATTCTTAATTACAAAATTTTAATTATAAACTTTTAGAAAGCTAAACAAACACAACATCATAATAGTGAATTTCAAACATCAACCCATGAAAACCATCAAAATATGTAGTTATGATTCATAGTAGCATACAACACCATTCATGAAGAGAAGTAATAAATTATAACACATGTTATTTATTGTTGAGAATAAAGTAACCACTGATGTTCAATTAAATGAACGTGATGCTGAATGAAGCCCATAAACTCAGTTGTATTATCGCGCATCAATTCAAGAAGATCATCAAGTTGATCGTACTCAAAGTTAAGATTGTCTTCATCATCACGCTATATTCAATAATCATATTATGTAGAATAACACATGTTTTCATTATATTTGTTGGTTCCTTCACTTTGAACTTTTGTGAATGTCCTCAAATGATTGCAAATTGTTTTTTTAAAGTACACCAAATGCTCGCTTGATATCTTTTCTTGTAGGTTCTCATGCTTTAGAAAATTTTTTATTCTTATTTCCTCTTGGTGATGGAATCATTTTCACAAAAGTGCACCACTTCGGATAAATACCATCCGCAAGGTAATACCCCATAATATAGTCGTGTCCATTAACTATGTAATGGACCGGAGGAGCATGCCCTTGCGCAAGTTCAGTAAAAATAAACGACCTCTCCAACACATTAATGTATTTATGTGAACCGGGCATACCAAAGAATGCATGCCATATCTAAAGATCATATGAAGCAACCACCTCCAAAATAATAGTAGGTTCGTGAATACGCCAAGAGTACATACCTTCCCGGCCGAGGGGCAATTTTTCGACTTCCAATGCATGCATTCAATGCTTTCAAGAATTTCAAGGAATCCTGTTTGCTTGCTGACAGCAAGCAATCGAGTAATATCATTAGTGTTTGGTGAGCGTGAATATTATTTTACAAAAATGCTTACTATGAGCTCATAAATATTATAAGGCTTTTCATTGTGGTGCTTTCAATAATTTATATGTATTCATCCATAAAATCTCTCGTAACCCCATATGTCATCAAGCTAAGTGCTACAGCTATCTTTTTGCATAGAAGATAAATCGAGTCTTCTGATGTTATCTTGATTTTGGACAAAGTATGGCTCGTTAGACTCTATCTCATTAAGAATATATAGAAATAGAGGACATCTCATTCGAAATCTCCTTCAAAACATATTTGAGGATATACCAATTTTTTTTTCAAAATAATCTCAAAACATGCGTTTGTGACCCTCAATACGATCAAGTCGAATAAACTTATGATGTTCGTGATTTTCACGATGCCTTGATGATTGTCCATCACCATCCTCATTGAGAGCAACATAGTGTCATCTTAAGATGATATGTGTGTCAACAATTTACAAAATGAGATATGAGCCATGTGATGTAGAAAGTGGGAGATTTATAACTTTCTACAAATCGCAACAATGCAGCGATAAACTAAAATCTTTGTGAATATTTTGATGTCAAATATAGTTGCAAAATATTATTTCAAAAATATGTTGACGGTATCTAAAAACTAAACACATAAATCTAACCAAAATTTTCAAAGCCAAGTCTAAGAATTGATTGGTATCTTGATTCAACATATAAACCAACCAAGCTAAATCAAAATTAAGAAAAAGAGAGGCCTAGTATAGCAAATCTAGAAATAAAACACAAGTAACTAACACAAAATTCTTGATAAAAACATCCTAGTATCAAGTACAAGATTTAAACTATTTTGATTTGCCAACTTAAGCATTAAATTTATGCATATCGGAATTATGATTAGCAATGATAGTATGTCCTCCGATCTAGTGATCATCTTCTTTGTTTACTTTCTCACCAATAAAAGTATTTTACAATAACATGGAGACATTTGTTTTATCAAACATGTAGAGTAAAAAGATCACTTAAAGTAGTGTTGGCCAATTTATACCAAAATCACAAACTCTAAACAAAATTCATTCAAAGTTTTTGAGTTTTATATTAAATAAAAGACTAAAAATTTCACCTACCTTATTCGTGAAATGCAAAATGTCACGAGATCCATTTTCATTTTTATATTGCAAAGAGTCATCGTCATTGTTTATGAAAAGATCCATATATGTTGCAACGATCCATTATCATTTTTTATAATAAACAAACAAGATCTTCCATCTAAAGTCAAAACACAAAAAGGGGATTTTGAACATAATATTATTGAAAAAATAATAATAATAATACATCAATACAACATAAAGACTAAGTTCCGCTCACATATATTTGGTTGCTTTACTAAGTATCATGGCTATGAGATATGCACATGGTGAGAAAATGATAGTTGTTGATTTTTGTTCTAGACTTGCGATTACAACAAAAGAACAATGACAGGAAGAGGATGGCAAAAGAGGAAGTGCGGAATTGAGCAAATGTTGGTGTTGTTACCTCATAATGGTGACAGTGATTGAGAACTACATGTGAAAAAGGAGTTAGGGTTCAAAGGTGCTTCAACAATTGGGGGGGAGGAGGGAGAAGAAGGCGGGTGAAAGTGATGATAGTTTATTATAAAGGTTGAATAATTGATCAATTCACCGTAGAGTACCATATATTTATATGGATAAGATTTGAGTTTAAGGAATGAGATGTAGCTTCTTTTTTAATCTAAAACATCATATTTTTCTTAAATTATAAAGATAAGATGTGATATACCAAATGGGATGTGAGTGCTCTAAGGTTAACTTCCTTTAAATTTTATGTTAAGCTTTAGGTTTAGTGTTTTCATACAATCAAAATATCATATATTTATATGGATAAGATTAGTGTTTTAAAATATATTTCATATATTTTAAAAGGGATTTAAAACCATACAATCAAAATATCAGTTACTAATATACAACCATAATGAATATATGTTCCTAGAGAGTCGTGATCTTTTTAGCAATTCACTTGCCCTATATGTATAGCTATTCGGGTTATCCAAGCCTATGGAATCAACATCCTTTAGGCCTAACCCTAGCTAACATATTTTACATGTGTTTACAAGTAAAAGGTCTTGAAAAATTTTTTCAGCAAAGGATGCTGAATACACGTAATTATCTATAAGACATTTCAAGCATACATGTTATTCAGAATCTCAAATCAGAATTCTCATAGGAAAACTATACATTTAGCAGTTGACCTCAATTGTGGAGTTCACCCTCCATATATATTAGTTTTATGGCTCAAGCAGTTTGTTTATTAAACATGGGCCGCCCAAATCTACACTATGACCTTGACCAACCATGGGATTTTCACACATCCCTAAGATATATATTTGATCAAACTGTACATATACTTTTGGTCCAAAAATCTCTTCATCAGAGAATGCACAGGTCATGATTTAATGATTCATTATTTCATGTATGTATTTTTTACAAATCAAGGTAATAAGTGTTATTTTAATAAAAATAATATGTATTCACCTTATAGAGTGTAATTAAGCCAAATAGTATTCTAAAGTTGATGAGATAGTTCCTAAATGAGCAGCACTTCAACTTAAGACTCTAGTTCCGGTTCTCTTGCTTCTTTTTATTCATTTTCGGGTTTCTTACTTCATGCAACACCTTGGGATTGCCTATAATGATTCTAGTATGAGAGAAGTGTTATAATGAGAGAGAATTGAGAGAGAGATCAAATAAATTTATGAGTTTGAAAGCTCACCCGAGCTTTCTTTTATAGTTGGGTGCTAGCAGCCGATGTGCCTCGTATCACCAAGACGATGCAGGTGCATCATCTTAACATGTTGCATGGCTGACACATGTCGTAAGATCAGTGGCCTCGAGCCTTTTTTGTGATGCACCCCGCATCTAAGTACATGTGTCAAATTTCATATATTAGTCATTAGACATATTTTGCTTCCGCGTTGATTCCTTAGCCTAGTTGATGTGCCTCGCATCCCTTTCGATGTGCACCACTTCGGCCCTAGTTTCCCAAAATTTAATTTTACTGTACTAATCCCAGCTAGGGGCTACCGCCCCTTGGACCCACTCTTAGGGATTGTCGCCCCTAAACCCCAACTGTCTAGCGAATGTTTTGGGTTTGGATTTCAGGAATGTTATAATAGGATCTCAAGCTTGTAGCAAGTTAGTTGTCCAATTTAGCATCTCAAGTTATATGATTACTTGTTCTTTGATCTAGTGGATCTTAGAGTAGCCAAAGCATTCTGCTTTGGAGCTTTAAGTGTTGACTTGTCTAGGTCATACTCTAGCAAGAGTGTAGCCATTTCCATATGTATAATTCTTCATGGTTCTCAAATATGAGTCGAGAGGATTCAACACCTAGATGATATCTAACATTATCTTGATTCTACCACTTATATTTTATAATTTGCTTAAACACACCAACTAAAGAAAAAGTTTAAATATTGATAAAGGTGTACTAACGAGAGCTATATAAAGGTGTCTAACGAGAGTAGTATAACTAATTGATACTTGGTTCTTACCATTCTTATACTATATACCGATAGGTGAACCTGCCTATATATGTGTAATTTAGCTTGTGGTTATACATGTTAAATTTTAAAAATGGATGTATCAAATTATATATCCATATTGGCATACATCATAATTGAAAAGAGTTTTGAAATATTACATACTATTAAAAAAGGAAAGGGATGAATAGTGATGTGTTCAATCCTGGGCATCCACTATCTTATCTACGGTTACCAAAAAAAGCATTTGCTTTGCCTGTCATGTATTCTCTTTGTCTGTCACGTCTTTGATCTTATCACACGCGTAGGAAGAATGAAGAGCAAAAAGAAAGAGAGACAGAGAGAGAAGCTATCGGGACCAATGTTTTCAGAACCGGATCGGATGTCGAACCGGACGCCTTACTGGTCCGATGGTCGGACCGGTCGGACCGGATGACGTCATAATTATATATATAGTATATTATATATATAGTTATATATATAATTAAATATAAGTAATTTATATACGTATTTTATAGTTATATATAAAACTTAACTATATTTTTATATCTAACATACTAATTTATGGTTCAACACCCCGTTTTTACCCATTAAAATCAAAAAAATAAAAAAAAATAAAAAAATTACAAAATCCGGTCCGAACCGGTCCGGTTTCCCGGTCCGACCAGCTGTTCGGGATGAACCGGCCGGTTCGACGGGCCAGAAATGAATCGATGTGAACCGGACCGGCCACCCAGCCGATCCCCGGTCGAACTGGTCACAAAAACACTGATCGGGACTGTTAGCCTCTATCTCTTGTACCATAAAAAAAAAGAAACGAAGGCAAAACATGGCTAAAATCAGTGGATGGGGGGCTTCCGACGATTGTTTCTTGGGGATAACAGTTGGGTGGCGATTGTCGGTGGAGATGGTTCGGCGGCGATCGTCAATGGAGATGGTTCGACGGCGACGCACAGTTAGTGGCCAGACTACTTGCAAACTTTAATTTGAGATTCGATTTTAAATTCTACACTTCTAATGGTTCGTCGTTTCAGGTGGGATAGAAAGACGAGTAGCCGACCTGAAGAGGAGTTGTTGCTCGGAGTCACGGGTGTTAGCATTTTGCTCAGACTTATAGAGGTTTGCGTTTACCTGATGATTTAGAGCAGATCTTGGTTGATGTTGACATGCTCATCACTGTGACAATTTCTTCTTAAACTGTCGTAGTAGCATCGCAGCATTCACCTTCAACATAGTCTCTACTGGGTATGTTTTCTTTGAATTTTTTTATTTCCATTCATCTGATTCTCTTTTATCGGGTATGCTTTCTTTGATTTTAGGTTATCAATTTAGGTCTCCTTTGATTATTCATGGTGTTTGGTCTCAGATCCTACACATAAGCAAAAATGTTTACCATTCATCAGGTTTCATCTCAACAGACTCGGTTTACAATATTAGGTATTCTACATCCTTTTGATTTGTCTTGTGCTGAAGTAGTTTACCCTCATCGTTGATGTTAAGTTTGTGATGATTTATATGGTTTTTGTTGATTACGACTTAATTGAAGATGTGTGTTCTATGAAACAGTGTTTTGCTTCATACATTACTTACATTTTTGGTTTTTTGATATATAGATGCCATTAAAGTGGATTTTGGCAAGAATTTGGTTCGATATTCAAAGCTCATATTATCTCAGTCATTATAGGTTATTGTCTCTATTTATTTCATAGCTTTGGTTAAATAATCATTCATATCAATCTTAATTTTTTCAATGATTAAACATTAGCAAAGTGAGTTTAGACATCATGGTATGTGATACAATGGTTTGGGGCTTTGGTTTTTGTGACTCGGGTACTTGAAAGAAAGTTGCTACCATGCTATCTCATGTATCTTGATTACACGTGTATGTTATCTAAAATGACTTTCAAGTTGACACTATGAATAATACTTAATTAGAAACCATATTAACAAATTTGTATGGAGGTGTTTGGTTATGTGACTAAAGTGATGTTGCAGTTTTAAAACTTCAAGTGCGTTACAATCATTGATTCACTCAATTTAGTATCAAATTATTTGTTTATGATAATAAAGTCCTAATATTCACTTGTAAAAACACAAATCCAAACACCCCTATCTATTTATCTTAGTAAGGTCTAGATAATTAAAGATTTATATTTGAAATAGGTTGATTTGTATAATTTTTGGTTATCTACAAGTTTAACGAAGAATAAACACCATAAAATTTGAGCTTATTATCATTCAATGGGTATGAGAAGATGTATACAATTGTTTATTAAAGACTTTTTCTTTAGTTGGCTCAAAGTGGAGAGTTTCGTAACAAGGTGTTAATTTTGGCTTTGGAAATTTGATGGACATGTGTTGTCTCCTCCCTAACCCGCAATTATTTATTCGCTCACGTTGAGTCATTTAAATTTTGGTTTTGCAGGGATGTAGGGTTTCTCCTAATGATTATTGAGAAGCCCTAGGTTAGTCCAAGGAATCAAGAAGGTTCTTCTTCTTATAAACTTCGTTAAATGTTCCATGGTTTTTTAGCAGCTTTGAAAATGAGTCTATAATATCTTTGCCTAGGTAACCTTATATAATGTCTTTGCCTTCAACCAATACTTATATAATATCTCAATATGAACGAGCAATTACCTATTTGAAGTCTCATATTGTTCTTGAATTCAGTCACAATAAGCCTAGCAGGTAGACAAATGAGGTTTTTTTCTTTCTTTTTTATAAAATTGTTAATTATGCTGTTACATATAACTAAATTTTGTATAACTTTGCTAATGTAAAGCTCATTGAAATGAGCAAATTAATCCAAGATCATCCAAGCAATGCATGTTAGATGACTTTCATTTTCACTAGGTAAAACGATAATGGCTGATCTCAAGAAGCTTGGGTAAATATATTTTGTTCCTTATATCTTTAAGGAATCATACAAGGATTGCTATTTTTATTTTAAAAAAAAGTATAAAGGCATGTATTTGAAAACACAAACTCTGAGCTGTAAGGGTACCTTGCTATTAAATTTTTCATGTTTCTAATTTTGCCTATAACGTGAAATAACCTCGCCGCGAAGCGCGAGTGCGTATCTACTAGTTATTTTTAAATGAAAAGATCTTTCCTACAAGAAAATAGTTTTTTTTCATTAGATTGTTTGGCTATTTCCCCATTTGCTTCACCAACTTTATGATTGAAATTTTAAATTTTGTATACCTCATTTTGAGGGAGATTTTTCTAAATTTTATCTTTAACACATTTATAAAAGTTGTTGGGTTTTTTCAAAAATCTTATCGTTTATTATGTTAACATTATTTTTCTGTATTTTATAAAAGCTTATCATTTATTATGTTATACATTTATTACTCTAACATTTCAAAGCTTATGTATATCTTCATATTGATGATCAAATGGACTATAACTCTTGACTTGTTTTTTTCTTTAAATTTTATCACTACGACTTATCTATTTCGAACCATGAAATCAATCATGGAAGTGCTATGCTATTTCAGGTTCCATAATTTGAGTGGTCACAGAATGGTGGATACATTGTTTAGTCATGGCATCTTGTTTTGCATATTTAAACAGAAACTTTACAAAAGTTCCCCAATTGATAACCATATATAAGAGTACATAGCGCGATTGGAAAAGAGTTTTACATTAGAATTAGTTTTTCACAAAAAAACAAATAGGTTATCCTACTCGTAATTGAATATGGTGTTATGATTATTTATCTTTTATTATTCCATGTTGGTTTTCCCACAATTAGGCCAAGGTTGTAATGATTTATCATTTAATTAATACATTATTTATGTTTTTACGTGTTTCAAGAACCTGTTGTATTTGAATATATGATCACTGCAACATATGGAGCAAGATAACCAATGGTATTTGAATATATGATGTCAACAACATAATATTTTACTATAATGAATAATATAACAAACTACATTTAATTATTTGTGACACTTATTATGCACCAAATAATCTTTTACATAGATTGTCTTATTCGCAAGATTATGTCCAAACCTAGATTCAACTATGGTTAATTGATTTATCAAAATTTTGTTCCTTTTCTACACACAATACATATTTTAAGTGTAATCCAATATCTAAAAAATATTTTTCAAATCAATTGCTTATGTTTTAGGGTGATACTTGTTGCTACCAAAACAATGGCACGTGTAAGTAAAAAAAACATGATCAGGAACCATAGTATTTAAGCTCCATCTCATTGGATATACTATTTGCCTTATAACCCATTTTATCGTTTGCTACTTCCTAAGGTACACGTATGAAAAAAAAAAAGAGAATGTATGAAAACCAAAATTTAAGAAACTTGGTGGTTTTAGAAACAAAATAAGAAGATAAAAAAGCAACTATTAGATCTACTATCAACATGAATAATGAAACATATTTATGTATAGACACACACATATATATTAATTTAAATTATTATAAATTATATACTAATTCTCCCAATCTCACAATTAAAGTTGTTTATAGTCAGATTATTCATCTCATCATTAGCGGCCATTTGAGTTATTATTTGAGGGAGACCCTTTCATCGATAGGATGGGAGTTACTAAGCATACCACCAATATATGATAGTACAAATTACTAGACCATTTAATGTGTAAGGACATCTCATAAAGTGATCCTATAAGCTTTTTTATGTGCTAAGATTATTATATTACACAATAATTAATATTATAACTCGAGTTCCAAGTCAGGTTATCTTGATTTCATTACATTTTTGCTCCATTCCAATTTAAAAAACTACCCGAGACCAATTTCACTTATGGTCTTTGTTATTTATCATGTGTCGGCATCCTTACAAGTGGTTCAAATTGAGCTAACCTAAACATGATTCTATTATGATGTTAAAACCATTTGCCCCCAAAGATTTATTATCAGACAGTACATTTATTTTTAAATAATAACAAGGTCGCTAACATAGTCTTAATAATTTTAAGATATAGCATTTCAAAAGCAACGCATTCTATTTATGATATTGTATCATGATGTGATTTAGTACACATGATGAACATTGCACAATTCCACATACAAGAAGCATATCATGCTAACTCACATTCTGGTTGGATGATGATCACTACATGTTAACGCACTCATCAAATGCGTAAATATCTTATTTGATCCACCAAGTACAATGATCAAATCCGTGACTAAGTGATGATAAGTGTTATAAGAAACTAATATACATTTTCAAAAGGTCTTGACATCTGCAAGATCTTACAGTTTAGATTACTCATGAGATTCTTAGGAACAAAGGCTTATTGATATGCTAATATTAGAATGAAATATAAATTTTATTTGACTAAATTACAAGTTTTGTCCTTTATATTAATTAAAATTATGGAATGGGTCCTTTAATTTTTGGACTTTCACTTCTTGTCCTTTATATAAAAACTTGACTTAATTTTTATCCTTTAACCAATTGTCCATCTATCCAATCTGTTAGGTCAAAGCATTCTTATTTGGTCAAAGCATTCTTATTTCACATGAGAGCATAATGGTAATTCCCCTGACTCCAAACTTGACTTTCTCTCCTTGCCACCTGCTTATAATAAACCAATAAGGAGGCCTAAAAAAGCAAGAAAAAGATCAAATGTTGAATTAGAAGATGTTAGAAAACATGGGTGTTTGTCAAAAGAAAGCTCAAAAAAAATTAATGGGAAATGTAATAAGAAGGGCCAAAACAGGAGGAGTTGCAAAGGCCAAAAACAAAATTAAATATGGTTTTTGGGATATTGACTATTTATGATGTCATGTCTTTTGAGAATTGCTTATTACGTTCATAGAACAATGTATTAGGCAACTTAACTGATTTTGATGTTTCATTTTATTCATGCTATATGCATTTTGACTGCACAAAATTGACCTACATTATTAATGTCACACCCTCAAATTCCGCATGCGGGGCTTTACGCCGCGAGGCGTGTGACAAACCAGGATCTCAGACACGGTCATATCAAATGACGCTATATGAGTTTAAATAAACATTTGAACTTTAATCAGATCGAAACATAGTTTGAATAATAATCAGTGCGGAAGCATAAAATTAAAATCCAAAGCCAACACTAAAAGTTGCACAAAACACAATGCCCAAACAAAAATTATTTAATGCAAAAAAATAAATTTGTAATGCATGCCATGAGTGTATCCTTAGCCGTGCAACCTAACCTTAAGCGTTCCTATGACTTGAGAAAACATGCTAAAGTGTGTCAACACAAGGTTGGTGAGTTCACAGGTTTAACAACAGATAATATGTTAGAAAATGTTCACATGGTAAAGTAATTAAAGCATATCGATAGGTAGCTAGCCTATAATCAAGTTACTTAGCGTTTCGAACCGAAGCTGACCGTTTGTAAGTTGGTTGCCTTTCCACCATGTCTAACAGCGATCGTCGCAAATGTTAGGTCAATTAAACACCCGTTCGACCTCCAGTCGAGTTAGCGCGACTAAAGCCGGCGGGGTTTGTCAAACCCAGTAGTACTACTAAAAATTACCTCGCTAGCTCGTTACTAACGGTTCGAGAATGTAAGGACTTTTATATGTTTGCACTAACGTAACAGGCAATAAACAATAATACTAAAATCACAAAAATAATAAATATTGTTTGCATGTTTTCTCCCTCAAAAAGGAAAGAATGTAAAACACTGGTTGTGAAAACTCACCTTAGAGTGCGTAAATGAAGGTTAAAGTAAATGCTGTCATCTACCCGGGACCTAACAAATTATAAGTTTGTAAGTGTGTGTTTAATGGATGATACGAACCCGATTGTGTCCCGCTCAGTAGCAAGTATTAGTGTGTTTTTAAAAGAAAAGTTTAATATCTTGACTAACATCGACGGGTTTGACTCCCTAGGAATATTATTAAAAAAAATATGTTTATACTAGTTAATTCACGCAATTTTCACTTGAATACAGCAATTTTCGTTGTTCCAACTTCCCCATCTAACGACACGAACCGATTATTACGAATTAATAATCCTACAATAGTCTATAAGTGTGTGATTGATTTTTAATGGTTATAAGACTTCATCACATATATACTCCACATAGGTGTATGCGTACGGATATATATACACACACACATTGTCCATGCACACACCACCTATGTCTCACCTTACCCCACTTTAATGTTTCATATTTAAATAAAGATGACCACCTACCATTCATGTATGCATGAATCCGGTTTTTGAAATTATGATTTTTGTTTCTATTAGCCACACATGCTCACACACACCTATACGTATATATTCAATTTCAAGCAGGCACACCCATCATATTATATATATATATATATATATATATATATTATATATATATATATATACATATATATATTATATATATATATATAATATATGATGGGTGTGCCTGCTTGAAATTGAATATATACATATAGGTTTTATATATATATATATATATATATATATATAATATATATATCAACCACCATGCTTATATGCATAATAACATATATATTTGATTTACAAAGCACACCCATATATATATAATTGTTACTGTGATCGATTTCCCACCCCCATAACCCCATTCATGCTTGATTACCCACACACATAATCAACTATACCACCATAATTATTCATATACATATATATAAGCATTCGACTACACACAGCGACCGTACGACAAATCCGGATCATCTGTGTTTCGTTTCGAGTAACCGAACCCGGTTACGTTAAAAATAGTGACGTTGGGTGATCGAATCAATTACCTTACTTGTTGACGGTGCGTTTCTGTAAACGATGTCCTACGATGAACGACGGAGGAGCCGCGGTGACGTCGACAGCGTACCGTGGTCGTCAGGTGTGATGATGGGTATGTCGGAACAGGCGGTGGAGCGAAGGATGTTGCCGTGCGCGTCCAAAGTTCAGAGGGAGGAGGAGGAACGACTATTGGTATTGTGAGGTGTGTTGTAGGGTCGAGGGTTTCTTTTGAAGGGAAGCAGGTGATTGATTTGTGTTGTTCGTTTGAAGATTATAAGGGTTATACGATTTGATTTCTTTCAAATATTATTATTATCATGAAAGTTTGTTTAAGAAGATAACCACGAATAACTTGATAATTGTTTTTTTTTTTTTTTTTTTGTTTTTGTTTTGTTTTTGTTTTGTTAATAACTTAATAAACTTTGTACTCAAATAATCCGATACATACAGCTTACATAACGTACATCGACCGCTCAAAACTTGTTTTTTTTTTCGATGAAAATTTTACGGTTGTCATATCATCCCCCTGTTGAAGGAATTTCGCCCTGAAATTCTCAACTTGTATCTTTGTCGTTTGGTGATGAATCCTTGAATAACTGTGGGTACTTAGTCTTCATTTGATCCTCGCGTTCCCAGGTATACTCTTGTCCACACCGAGAATTCCATCGAACTTTGACGATAGGAATGCGACTATGCTTGAGGGTTTCCATCTCTCGGTCCATTACTTCTACCGGTTCCTCAATGAAACGCAGTTGTTTATCCACACGTATCTCATCTAATGGAACGATGAGAGTCTCATCCGAAAGACATTTCTTTACATTAGAAACATGGAACACGTTATGTATCCCACTAAGCTCTTCAGGTAAGTTCAACTGATAGGCTACTCGACCAACCCTTTTGACAATCTCAAAAGGTCCAACATAGCGTGGGTTTAGCTTTCCACGTTTCCCGAAACGAATTACACCTTTCCAAGGTGACACTTTCAAAAGTATCTTGTCGCCGATTCGAAACTCCAACGGTTTACGACGTTTGTCTACGTAACTCTTTTGTCGATCGCATGCTGCTGCCATGCGGTTACGAATTTGCACGATCTTCTCGGTCGTCTCGTGCACAAGCTCGGGACCAGTAAGTTGACTTTCTCCAACTTCTGCCCAACGAATAGGTGATCGACACTTCCGTCCATATAGTGCCTCAAACGGTGCAGCCTTGATCGATGTATGATAACTATTATTGTAAGAAAACTCGACCAACGGTAAATGAGTTTCCCAACTGCTCTTGAAATCAATCACGCAAGCATGCAGCTAGGGGCGGATTTATGGCTAGATGAACGGGGTCAAGTGACCCCATTGACTTTTGAGTTGGTAGTGTAACGTATAATACCGAATTTTTGAGTGAACCTATAGTTTTTTAGGAGGTGAACCCATTACTATTTTAAAGTTCACATGGAAACTTAAATTTGATCATGGTTCACTAGTTAGCATGTGCTCATGTGGAGTAGAAGGTTGTGGGTTCGATCCTTGCAAGTTGCAAGTTTGTGACTTTGTTTCTTTTTTTACTATTTAATCAGAAAAATTACAAATTTACCCTTACTTTAACACAAAAAGTAAGTTTTATTTGATTTCTTTTGATATTATATTTTTTATAACATTCTCAATGCAATTTAATTATGTAAATTCCAACCCGACCCGACCTGATGGGGCCACCCGAAAATTATATGTTGTTTCGTTGCAAATCAAATCACTATAAAATAGTGACCCCCTACAAAAAATTTCCTGATTCCGCCACTACACGCAGCATGTCTTCTAGAGTTTGGATCGTACGCTCACTCTAACCATCAGTTTGCGGATGATATGTAGTGCTCATATCCAACCGCGTTCCTAATGATCGTTGCAAGGATTGCCAGAAGTGCGAAGTAAATCAAGCCTCATGATTGGAGATAATGGAAATTGGCACACCATGCTGAGAGACTATTTCCCTTAAGTAGATGTTAGTCAGCTTCTCCATTCGATCAGTCTCTCGAATTGCTAGGAAGTGCGCAGATTTCGTCAAGCGATCTACTATTACCCAGATCGTATCACATCCACCGGGTGTTCGAGGTAGCTTTGTGATAAAATCCATTGAGATCTGCTCCCATTTCCATACCGGAATTTCTGGTTATTGAAGTAGACCAGAAGGCCTCTGATATTCCACCTTAACCTTAGAACAAGTTAAACTTCTGCTTACATAGCTAGCAATATCAGCTTTCATGTTTGGCCACCAGTAAAGAGTTTTTAGGTCGTGATACATCTTGTCTGAACCCGGATGAATGGAATATCGAGACTTATGAGCTTCATCCATTACCGGCTCTCGTAAATCCCCGTACAAAGGAACCATATCCATTCCATGAAATAACGAATTCCGTCGGATTTGGTCTCTAACTGCTTTTCCATGCCCCGCATGGACTCTGCTTTTAGGTTCTCATCCTTCAAGGCTTCAAGTTGAGCATTACGGATCTGATCTGGTAATCCGGTGTGGATGGTGAGTTGTAATGCTCGGACTCGCTTCGGCTTAGGGGTTTCCTTTCGACTTAGGGCGTCAGCTACCATATTAGCCTTACCCTGATGATACTTGATCGCACAATCATAGTCATTCAACAACTCGACCCAGCGATGTTGTCTCATATTCAACTCCTTCAGCTCAAAAATATGCTGAAAACTCTTGTGATCGGTATAAATGGTGCACTTGGTACTGTACAAGTAATGTCTACATATCTTGAGTGCAAACACAATGGCTCCCAACTCTAAATCATGTGTCGTATAGTTCTTCTCGTGATTGTTCAACTGACGGGAGGCATATGCGATAACCTTATCGCGTTGCATTAGCACACAACCGAGGCCTTGAATGGAAGCATCGCAATATACTACAAAATCATCTGTTCCCTCTGGTAGGGATAGTATCGGTGCCGTACAAAGCTTCTGTTTTAGAACTTGGAATGCGGACTCCTGTTTGTCACCCCAACTGTATGCGGTGCCTTTATGAGTTAATGCCGTAAGAGGTTGAGCGATATTCGAGAACCCTTCTATGAATCGTTGGTAGTACCCAGCCAACCCAAGAAACTGTGATACCTTGGTCGGAGTTTTAGGCGTAGCCCAGTTCTTGATGGCTTCCACTTTTGCCGGGCCAACATGTATACCCTTCTTGTTGACCACATGACCCAAAAATTGAACCTCCCGAAACCTGAAGTCACATTTCGAAAATTTGGCATATAGTTTCTCTTGTTTAAGTAATTCCAATATCAGCCTAAGGTGTTCCTCATGCTCTTCCTTGTTCTTTGAATAGATTAGAATGTCATCAATAAAAACGATGACAAACTTGTCAAGGTAAGGTTTGCACACTCGGTTCATGAGATCCATGGAAACCGCTGGTGCATTGGTCAACCCAAAAGGCATAACCAGAAACACATAATGACCGTACTGAGTTCTGAATGCCGTTTTTGATATGTCCTCCTCTCAAACTCTAAGTTGATGATATCCCGATCTCAGATCTATCTTGAAATAGAAACTCGACCCTTGAAGGGAAGAGGATAACGATTCTTAACTGTCACGTTGTTCAGCTCACTGTAATCAATACACAAGCGGAAAGTTCCATCCTTCTTCTTGACAAACAACACCCGGGCTCCCCACGTTGATGAGCTAGGTCTGATAAATTCTTTATCTAGAAGTTCTTGAAGTTGCGTAGACAATTCTTGTAGTTCATTGGGAGCTAATCTGTATGGTGCTCTCGCAATAGGTGCGGCCCTAGGCGCCAAATCAATCTGGAACTCGACCTGACAATATGGTGGAAGACTAGTAAATCTTCAGGGAAAACGTCAGGAAAGTCACGAACGATAGGAATATCTTCGATCTTCTTTCATTCGGTTGTCTTTTCCGTGATCATATCTAAGATGGCGATATGGCCTTTGCGTAAGCACTTCTGGGCTTTCATATACGAGATAATTCCTGAGACTGCACCACTCTTCTCATCCCGAACCAATAAAACTTCACCACTAGGCAGTGGTACGCGAACGACCTTCTCACGACAGATAATCTCAGCTTGGTTCCTAAATAACCAGTCCATGCCGACGATCACATCAAAACTACCAAGTGTAGCAGGCATAAGGTCTATTTCTAATTTGTGTCCCGATAGTCCCAATTCACATCCTTTAAGAATGTGTGTTGCCTCAATAAGTTTACCATCAGTTAATTCTATAGTGTAACTAGGTTACATTTCAGTTAAAATTACATCTAGAAGTTTGCTAAACTTGGTATAGATAAAGCTTCTATCATCACTGGTATCAAATAATACAGAAGCAAAACAGTCGTTCAGAGGAAACGTATCAGTAACCACATTCTGGTCGTTTCTTGCCTCGCTGGACCCAATCACGAAGGCTCGACCCTTAGCGCCATTGCCATTATTGTTATTCCCAGTATTGCCCTTATTCCCATTCTTTAGTTGTGGGCAATCCTTTCTATAATGCCCCTCTTTGCCACATTCGTAACAACCCTTGGGTGCTTCGCCTTGTCGCTGCTGTTGAAATTGTTGCTTAGTCATCAATTCACCCTTGTAGTCTTTAGCAGCATGACCCATCTTACCACACCTTTGGCAACGAAAACAATCACATTGGCCATGATGGTGAAAATTACATTTGTTGCACTTTGGGTACTTGCCTACATAATTACTCGAACCCTGACCGTTGTTGTTGTAGTTGTTCTGATTGTTATGTGTGAAGATTCTAGAGGAATCAAACTTTTTGACTTGTTGTTATTGAGAGTTGTTGGAGTTTGAGGACTTGCTTGATGTACCATCCCATTTTCATTTGTTATCAAATAAACCGGTCGCAGACCCACGGTTAGGTAGAGTGCACTGCGCCACTGCCTGGTCAGTGAGCTTGTGAGCTAGCCTGATAGCTTGCTGAATAGTAACAGGATCAGCAGCTATGACACTAGCTTGAATTTGAGGAGCTAAACCATCGATATACTTCTCTATTCTTTTGTAAGTTGGTTGCCTTTCCACCACGTCTAACAGCGATCGTGGCAAATGTTAGGTCAATTAAACACCCGTTCGACCTCCAGTCGAGTTAGCGCGACTAACGCGGGCGGGGTTTGTCAAACCCAGTAGTACTACTCAAAATTACCTCGCTAGCTCGTTACTAACGGTTCGAGAATGTAAGGACTTTTATATGTTTGCACTAACGTAACAGGCGATAAACAATAATACTAAAATCACAAAATTAATAAATATTGTTTGCATGTTTTCTTCCCCCAAAAGGAAAGAATGTAAAACAGGGGTCGTGAAAACTCACCTTAGAGTGCGTAAATGAAGGTTAAAGCAAATGCTGTCATCTAACCGGGTCAGCGGGTCAGCCCGTTTGATTTCGGCTTTGGGGCTAGCTGACCGGGTCTCCATTGCTGACCCAAACCTAGAAACAAAAGAAGCTGACCGGCTGACTCACACACCCGCCGCCCCCTCACGACCCGCAGACCCGCAGCTGACCGGGCACCGCCTTCGCCTTCGGCTTCGGCCACGCGACCCGCAGCGGCGAACGGTGTGGTGTGATGGTTCCCTCGCGACCCGCAGACCCGCACCGCCTTCGCCTTCGGCTTCGACTCTCAGTCGGTTTTGTGGTGTGGTCGGAATGTGTACAGTGACAGTGGTGGTTGTGGTTGTGGTGGTGGTGTGGTGGTTCCGACTGTGGCGAACGGTGGCGAAGGGTGTGGTGTGGTGTGGGAAGGGGCGAACGGTGTGGTGTGGTGGTTCCGACTTTGGCGGACGACGGTGGCAGTGGTGGTTCGGCGGACGACGGTGGCGAAGGGCGGTGGATTGCGGTGGTGGTCGGAATGTGTACGGTGACAGTGGTGGTTGTGGTGGTGGTGTGGTGGTTACGACCAGTGGTGTGACTCCGGTGGGTTTTGTTACTTGGTTCTAGTCAGATACTGAATCAAACAGCCAAGTTTTAGTCAGATGCATATCCGGTCAGAACTTCTAACTGGGTCAGCTTCTGACTCAGTCAGATCTTACTGAGTCACTATAATCAAACAGCCCCTTAGTGTGTTTTTAAAAGAAAAGTTTAATATCTTGACTAACATCGACGGGTTTGACTCCCTAGGAATATTAATTAAAAAAAATATGTTTATACTAGTTAATTCACGCAATTTTCACCCGAATACATCAATTTTCGTTGTTCCAACTTCCCCATCTAACGATGGTTATAAGACTTCATCACATACATACTCCACATAGGTGTATGCGTACGAATATATATACACACACACATTGTCCATGCACACACCACCTATTTCTCACCTTACCCCACTTTAATGTTTCATATTTAAATAAAGATGACCGCCTACCATTCATGTATGCATGAATCTGGTTTTTGAAATTATGATTTTTGTTTCTATTAGCCACACATGCTCACACACCTATACGTATATATTCAATTTCAAGCAGGCACACCCATCATATTATATATATATATATATATCGACCATCATGCTTATGCGCATAATAACATATATATTTGATTTACAAAGCACACCCATATATATATAATTGTTACTGTGATCGATTTCCCACCCCCATAAGGATTTCCCACCCCCATAACCCCATTCATGCTTGATTACCCACACACATAATCAACTATACCACCATAATTATTCATATACATATATATATAAGCATTCGACTACACACAGCGACCGTACGACAAATCCGGATCATCTGTGTTTCGTTTCGAGTAACCGAACCCGGTTACGTTAAAAATAGTGACGTTGGGTGATCGGATCAATTACCTTACTTGTTGACGGTGCGTTTCTGTAAACGATGTCCTACGATGAACGACGGAGGAGCCGCAGTGACGTCGACAGCGTACCGTGGTCGTCGGGTGTGATGATGGGTTCGTCGGAACCGGCGGTGGAGCGAAGGATGCTGCCGTGCGTGTCCAAAGTTCAGAGGGAGGAGGAGGAACGACTGCTGGTATTGTGAGGTGTGTTGTAGGGTCGAGGGTTTCTTTTGAAGGGAAGCAAGTGATTGATTTGTGTTGTTCGTTTGAAGATTATAAGGGTTATACGATTTGATTTCTTTCAAATATTATTATCATCTTGAAAGTTTGTTTAAGAAGATAACCACGAATAACTTGATAATTGTTTCTTTTTTTTGTTTTTGTTTTGTTAATAACTTAATAAACTTTGTACTCAAATAATCCGATACATACAGCTTACATAACGTACATTGACCGCTCAAAACGTGTTTTTTTTTTCGATGAAAATTTTACGGTTGTCATAATTAAGGGTTTGTTAGGATATTTGACATCATTATTGATTTCACTTTGACTTAATTTTAATGCATTATTGGCTACATTTTGTCATAATTTTACTGCATTTTTACTCCATCATTTACTTCATTTTTACTGCACTTGCAATACTTGTGACTGTATTTTGGCATATATTTTACTGAAGTTTACACTTCAATTTTTACTACATTTTTGGCTGCATTTTAGTAAATTTTTTACTTCACATTTGACTACATTATTTGACTGTATTTTGCCATATGGTAACATGAGGATTTATGAATTAAAAGAAGATATTGCTTTAGGTAAGAACTTCACCAAATGGTAATAGATACAATCAAATACAAAATGCAATTTAATATGAATTACAATATGTGTATTTTTTTTACTGCATTTCGTGGTAAAATGAGGATTTATGTATAATGAAAATAATTAGGGGTGAAGGTATTACCATATGCCTTTGTGTGATATAAGCAAGCTTTTAATCTAATGGAATGAATGGATGCCAATACATGTGTTTTATATATCAATGAGATCATGTATAATGAAAATAATTGGGGGGGGGGGGTGAAGGAATTACCATATGCCTTTGTGTGATTAGAACTTAGGTGCAATTTGTTATCTTTTTTTTTCAACTATATAGTATTGCACCAATACATGTGTTTAATACATCAATGACTATAAACACTTTTAACAATTCCTTTGATGATTTCTTTATAGTATCATGGACTAATTCTTTACAAAAACACCATCAACCCTAGAGTTGGGACGAAACTCCTAGACTAAAGAAACGAGAACATGCAAATGTAAAGCCAAACCTGAAAACACAAATATCTTAACTTTTAGAGCTTCAATTAGCTTGCAAATTCCAACAACATACTCACATGTAAGATGATTTTAGACAAGATCCCTATCCGACACTCCAAGTTCTCATCCCTTTTTTACATTCAATAACATATTCATATCACATTCCCTATTCTCATATCTATAACTACATTAAAAATACTATTTTTCTTTCTCTCCTATTTAATTAAATAATATTTTTTATATCTTTATCATTACATGTTAAACTCTACTACACTCACAACCACTTAAAAAATATTAAAACTTTTATGAGTGTGAACACTATTTACCTCCAAATATAAATATGAACAATAACATTTCCTCTTTATTTCACTCACAACCATCTATTATAATATAAGACACATACGCATATAATTTTGGGGAATGCCATGTGAATGCTCTTAGTCAATACACATTAACTTCTATCACCCTTTTTACTTTAAAGTTTGCTCGTTTAGTACACTTAACCGTTCAAATTCACACACTTTTATTTCCTCCTAAAACTTGTTATAACCTGTAATATCACACGCCAAACCGTATAATCACTCAAATTAGTTCAATTAACACACAATCTAAACATATACATACCACATCATAAGAAATATTAGATTTTAATTCTTATCATTATATTCCCTATAAACTTTTAACCATTCCTATTTAGATTTCAATTCTTATCATTAAATACTACAATAATCAATGTGAAAATACAAATCCAAATACCAAACTTTACTTAAAGATTATAAAAATCTAATTTGAACACCTGGGTTGATTAATTTAAAAAAAACAGGTGACAAACAACTTCAAAAATATACAAATTTCCCCATTTTATTCCAATACAACCAAACCACACACAGGAAAGAGAGTTAAAACTACGAATTTTCAAAGGGGATTGGAAACTACACACACGATTTGGGGTTTAGGTTTAAATCCAATTTATATAATTTCTTGCTGCAATCTCTCTTAAGCCTTACATCTTCTATTGGGTAAAGTTCTTCAATCATCGCTTCAACTTGTTAATTTTGACTTTTTTTTCATGTGGGTTCTGTTCATGATTGTGTTCTTGATGTGCAAACACAGTTTCTTTGAATTGTTTATGCTTGAAATTAGGTTTTAGTAGATGTTTGTGGGACTTCGTAGTTTGTGTTGAAAAGGGTATAGAGACCTGCTGTTCGATTTTGACATTATGATTCAACTGATGATATGCATATGGTGTTTTTGTATAGCGGCTTTTGGCATTATTATGATGATACTGATGTGATGCAGATGGTGTTTTTGATGAAATTGAATTCATGGTAGCATCAGTGTATTGGAATGAGAAGCCCTAATATTTGTTTTATAGGATTGTTGTTATTGAATGTATTAGGATTTCTATGTATGACTTGCATGAATCTGGGATGGAAGAAGAGTAGATACCCAGGGAAGAATTTGCAGGAGAAACTTACAGAAGTAATTGATTTCTGGTTTTTAATTCATTTGATTCAAGATGTCTGTCTTTATAAGATCTGTGTAAGATGAAGGTATATGTATTTGCGTATAGTTCGACTATGCTTGAGTTCTATAATGAAGTTGTTTTTCTTCAAATAGAATTAGGGGGTCTCATAGATATGGTTAAAAGAAGGCCATACACCTAGAATAGCAATCAGTGAAGAAGAAAGGAAAAAACCTCTAAAAATAGGGTAGTGGAGTGTTTGGTGGTTTAATGGGATTCATGTTTAATTTCATGCTGATCTTTTGATGTAATAGGTTTGTTGGAATGAATATTCTATGTAAGATGAAAAATGCTTACAAGCTTTTATTGGAAATTATATTTTATTGCTCATATTTATGCCTAATTCAAGATTATGCTTCTTGCAAATCATTAGAAAACCAATTACTGTAAAGGTTATCGTCAATTTATCATGTGTGTTTGATTAAAAATACTTAAATGTTTTGCTCCTGGGAAATGTGTTATTTAAAAAAAGGGTAGGACTACATGTGCATTCACTTTAAGTAAGATGTATAGCTGTTTAAAATGGTACTTCTGTTAAAGGTCGTGTTACTATGACCAAAACAAATTGCCTTAGATTTCATTGTGTAGAAGTACATTTGAGATGAAACTTCAAGAAATTTGACTAAATGTTTATATAAAAAAGTTATAGATCTAGAATAAGAAAGAGCAAATACTAAGAAGTGGAATACTTGGGTAGTATGAGAACTTATAGAAAAGGGTATGGATTGTCTGTTTTTAAGCTTTATCTTGTTGTATGATACATTTTTGCTAGGATGAATTCCTAGTATTGCACAGGGTACGTTGAGTTATGATGGTCTATTTGAGTTTCTATTATCTCACAAGTTTTAGAAAAATTCCAAATTCAACTTGATGTAGTAATATATGAAGCTTTAACATCAAGTTTCAAAGACGGCTATTTCATTAAGGAAACTCTAGAGTCTAGACCTTGCAAATCATATCAAATCACTTTGGATACGATTTGCATGGTTAATGATGTGATTTGAACTTTGTATTTTTGTGAAACCAACATTATGTTGTGGTGCTAAATCTAGGGGAAGGCACAGTTGGGTTAAATGGGAATTTTAGTTAGAAAAGTATATTTGGTAAGGATCATATAAATCATATCTAGCTGATGATATGGTACAGTTTTGTTAGCCTAATACTGCTATTTGTTATCTCTTATAAGAGTATTTGGTTGTTAGTTGTGGTTGACATAAGTTTATACAGTTAGTTTAGCATATATTATGTGTTGGAGTTTAAATTTATATTTAGGTTGGTCAGAATGCTCTGTCAGAGTTATCATAAATGATGGAGGAAGTAGACCAATGAAGAAACTTTTAGAAATTTAGAACAAGTACTTATGGATATGAGGTCAGGTCACATATTTAGTGTTGAATGTGGCTATGGTGTTGATGAGGTCGTTTATGAGTATGTGATGCTTTAGGGTTCTAATCAAATGGATGTATACTTAAACATTATGTTGTGAAAGGGTTGCAAAATTTACATTCCATTACAAGTTTTCATCTCATCATCATCATCATATTTTAACATAACTAAACAGCTCTTTGTGGCATTTGCTTTTGATAGGATGAAATAGTTATGTGGAATTGTGAAGCACTGATATGCAAGTTAGACTGCAATATCCACTCCAGTTGAGAATCCGGGTTTTGGTGTGTTTTGATTTGTATTTATTTATTTCTACATTTAACGTTAAAAGTTACGTATAAAAAACTACTATCATTTGAAATGAGCTTAAAAATTTTGTAGTTGAGGCAAAAATTTCTAACATTTGAGAGCTTGAGCTATAAAAGTTAACATGGGTTGTTAATTTGGTAGATCAAATTGTACCTACTAATTTCCTGTTTCAATTGGGACATTTGCATACTTTTTTGGATCTTTTTTTTTAACCAAAGTTATGCATCCTATTCACATGTCAGCATATGTATGGTCCTCTATACGAGAGGTCGCATGGTCGGTTGACCCACCAACACTGTTCTGTTTATTTTTTTTTTCACGTTAGTTATATGATTATAGAAGCAATATTATTATTCAATAATAGTCTAGATCTGTTAATAAAATTATTTACGAAATTGAATGCTTGAAAGCCCTTTTAGCTTATTTTTTTAATTCTATTCGTTGAGAGGAACAACCCAAATTAACCCATTCATAAAAAATGGGTTGAAATTGCCACATCTTTGTTATATATTTAGGTTGAGTGTATCCAAAAGAAAAAAAGTTAATATCTTTTTGGTTATGGAAAAAGGAAATAGGGTTCAATTTGTTCATCCCCCTTTTGTGTGACTGTATGATATATGTTGTTCTATGTGATTAGGTTCCACTTGGCTACAGTTGGGCATCAAATTTACAAAGCTGCTAATTCCAAAGGCACATATTAATGAAAGAAATTGCCTGGTGTTACACATCCTCATAGTTTTGGTGATGATGTTGGTACGATCCCTTCCTACATCCATTGATGACCACGGGAAGCGAAAAAGCTCATGTGTTTGGCTCGTTGGTGACGAATCATGGCAGGAACCTACAAATCCTGTTCCCCTAACCAAACACACTACTCGAGATAATACATTATGGTCTCATAACTTGTTAAGTTCTTCCCAGTTATCAACTGAAGTTAACATGTCTGAAACGCCTACTCTTAGTTATGTATACAAAAGGAGAACAACTCTAAGGAATATTTTACCACTGAATCCAAGGTCTACACCTACTCTTGTATACAAAAGAAAAAAGTTTCGGTGTGATAATTCAAAATCAGGATCTGTTGATGGAGAGCTTATTGAAGACCCAAAAAGTGAAACTAAAAAATGTTCGGGTTTACATATAAACGACAGTTGTTCATCATCAAAATCAAATACCGAGCTTGGTTCTGATTTCTTGAAACAAGTGGATGATGTTGGTGAGTGTTCATCTTCAAGTGTAGTGATCATGGAAGGAACAAACTCTTGCATCTCATTTCTTAAACAACATGGAGTGCTTGAAAGACGTATTTCTACCGAGAAACCGACAGGTTTTGACAAGAATGTTTGGTGCTTGAAGGCTTGTAAAGTGTGTGATCGGTTAACAAAGACATTAGAAATGCTGATTTGTGATCTTTGTGAAGAATGGTTTCATATGTCTTGTTGCAATCCTGTTATAAAGAAGGTACCTGTTGGTGACTGGTTTTGTAATTCTTGCTTAAGAAAGAAACCTTTGGAGACAAATACCTGCAAGTCACATGAAAATTGTTTAGGTCCAATAGCATCTATGTTAAGAGATTCTGATTCATTTACATCAAATGTTCGTATTGGTGAAGAATTTCAAGCAGAGGTTCCTGATTGGTCCGGTCCATTAATTGAGTATGTTTTTTCTCGTATTTGTTTTGATTTAAAGGTTTGCAAATTCAACCCAATTATTTTATATGGGTTGATACAAGTTGTGTTTTTATTGGAAATGGGTCGAATGGTTGAAGGTCGTCTAAAGCTTATTTTTAATGCATACCACCTCTATAGTTTCTATGAAAAAATTAAGAATGTCATTGTAATCGTGTTACTTGTGCACTCATAATTAATGCATTAGTTATTCATAAATAACACAAAAAGTGTTTATTGGTCAACCTAACCTGATGCGTTCAGTCGGTGTTCTAAAAAGTGGCTCATTTTAAACTGAACCCATTTGACCCATTACCTAATCACCCATTTTAAAATGCAACTGGACAGTTAGTGTTAAGTACAGGAGGTTCTGAGTTGGAATGCTTATATCTTGTTTAGTTGCTTATCAAGGTTTATTTGTATGCAATGTAGTTATAGGGAGGCAAGGCGCAAACATACCGCCTTGCGTCTATCAAGGTGCTTAGGCAAGGATTCTGGTCCAAGTTCAGCCAAAGTTTGGCCAAAACTGGTCTAAACATCTAAAAATTGCCTGGAAAATGTCTAAACCAGCCTAAAACAGTTCTAAAACCCTTGAAAATGGCGTATCTATATTGTATATCTTGCAAGCGCCTCATGCCTAGGCCCAAGGCTCAGGCTTTGCTCCTTGAGTGTGCCTAACGCTTTTGACCACCTAGATTGTATGTTAATGAATGCTCAACCTTTCCAAAGTGTTAGTCCATTAAGGTTTTGTATACCGATAGAAAATGAGAATATTGTAGTAAATATGCAATCATTGATGATGTACATTTACAATTGTGCACGTCTTCAATGTTTCGTATAGCATAAAGAACCCATTTATCTCTCATCACAAAGAGAGATGTGTTCCATGATTAGAACTTGAAGTCGATATGTTAATGTATAGTCACCAATAGACAAGATAGGCTGGTCGTAAAGTTGTCACAATTGGAGGCCACAAATGGATTGAGTGAGTGGTCAAAATTGGGAAATTTAATACCGGTCTAAATGGGTTTAAATGGTTGTCCAGTTAACAATTTTTTGTCCTTTTTTGTTTATGAATAATCAATGTAATAATTTTCAAAACAGTTAGATAACTTATTAATAATAAAGCGATTTAGGTGGTTATTAAGCATTTGAAACGCTCACTTGGCCAAGTTGACCAATTTAATGTGTTTCCAATTCATTTAAGTTTTAGATTATTACCCATTTAGACCTATTGCATGTGAATTGAATGAGTGAGTAGTCACCATGAGGGCTGGTTTACTCCATAAGTATTACCACTATTTAGGAGATCTTCATCTACCTCCCAAGAATAGGTTGTTATCTTATTCATTAACATCATTTGTTTTATCTTATTAAATTGAGGAGGACATTGTTTACTTGAGATAATATGGGATTGTAAGTTGTAATACAACTCATTTATAGTGGCGAGCGACATTGTAAGGAATTGAAGCTAAGCAAGACTTGGGGATCGGCATATGGACATTTGTTTATCTTTTTGGTTGATGTCAGTCTTGTGGTAAAAGAGCCTTATGTATGGATGATGTGTACCTTGGTTTCTTGAGTTATTATAAAGGATGCATTTAAAATTATATGGATGGTTAGTATATATAATGGAGTCAAGGAAGTTGGGTAAAGCTTAGGTTAGGTTCAGACTAGGTTGTTTCAATAATAAATGTAATTTTTATGTTGTTGAAGCTCCAGATCAAACAAGATTTGAGAGACTTGCACCTTTCCCAGGACATGATCAGCGATAGGAGCAGTTGGAGGTGACGAATAAAGGTTAGCGATTTCTAGGGAGATTGGAACATAGGTTGTGGACTTGTGGTCTTAGTTAGGATGCCTTTTTAGTTGTAAGGGTAGATGTTACCTACTTCCCTCGCATGTCTTTAGACCTTGGTGATTCTCACTAGGTTTGCCCGTTTGTGTAGATGTTAGGTACCTCATACTTAGGCTGTTTTCGGTTTTACTGTGTTAGGGTGTTTTTAGTTCTAAGTGTGCTTTTAGTTATATGTGACCTTTTAGGATGCATATGTTGCCGTGTTTTGTTATATCTCGCTATTGATACTATGGGTAGTGGTAAGGTTTGCCTCCAGCACAACCAACCCCCCCCCCCCCCCCCCCCCCCCCCCCTCCCCCCTAAAGACCCTACTCTACGAGTGAGATTTTGGTAGGTATGTTGATTGATCCACTAGCGCTTTCTTGTCCACTTTATCCAAAAAGTATGAATAACCGATGTCATAAATATTATTAATTCTAAAATATAATGATCCAATGGGTGGTGAGCCATGGTTTTTACTCACAAACCCACAAGCTAATAATGAAAACTATGTTTATGTATTCGCAAGTTCTAATCATTAATAAATAGAACACAATATTTTGATTTTCTAATAATAGCAGAAACATATATGCATCAAACGCCTAGAATAAATGCATACATTGCTTTCAACTGCTTCCACATTTAGATATTCCGTTTGGACTCCTTTGTCCGGTTATGTTTGCCTAAAACCTCCTAAATCATTTTATTTTAAACATTAGCCTATTACTAAAATAGCATAACCATATATATATATCTCTCTTTTTGAGTGGTTGATAGAATTGTTTTTTTTTTTTTTTTTTTTTGTAATCATATCTGTTTGTTTTTTTTTTTCTAGTTATGTATGATATACTTCCAAACCCTAGTCATTAGGGTGTTTATCATTTTCATATAAGCATCTTGCATGAATCATTTCTCACAATTTACTCATTCCCAACATTCATATTCATATACACAAACACACACATATGTGTGTTTGTGCATGTGTGTGTATTAACATATTTAATCTTATGCATCACAACATGACTAAAGTGTAGAATATGTTAAATTTACCTCAACACCTTTTGTAGAAGCTGCTTTTTTTTTTATTAGCTAAATGCCTCATCGAGAACTAAACTTGTAACTACAATCCCAACTTATTTTAGAGCAAATTATTACATAATACTAATAAAGCAATGGAAATGAATAGGAAATTTTGGAGTTATTCAAATTTGGCCACAACACTTTTTAAAATTGTTGTTTTGTACCCTAGGGTTAAGTATGCATTGTGTCGGTCGTTGTTTTAGAGAAAGACGTGTGTTTGTGGGAAAGGATGATGGATAAAGGCGGTCAGCCTCGGGTGTCACGTCGTCCAGCCCTGTAACATAGTCGTCGTCACCGATGGTGGCTACCCAATGAGAGAAATTTGGATAGTCGCCAGCTGCCTTGGTTATCTTTGGCCTCCTTGTTGCTGTTTATGGTGGCTATGGTGATGGTGGTCATGGTGGTGGCATTTGTTTCCTCGATTGCGGTTCTAGCTTGGTTTGTGGTTGTGGAGATGTTGCGGCATCAGTTGTCACTCTGCCTCCCGTTTAGGTTGAGGTGGAGCCGACAGCAGAGGTGGCGATGGTGGTGGTACGACCACCTTTGTTATCTCTCCGTGTCACAATCTATCCGCTACCCTTCTAGGATTTCCATACACCATTTTTTGAGCCTTCTTATCCTAATTTATATTGTTGTGCAATGTCGTGACTATTTTACACCCACCGGGAATCGCGAGTAGGTTGCTAACTAGTGTGAAAAAAATGTAGAAGTGTTTCTTTGTAAATAAGGCGCACTTTACTCTCCTCTCTTTACTGTGCTTAATATATATGTCATACGAAAATGAAGAAAATAGAATGATATTACATAATAAATTGACATAGGAGGTCTTATGCATTAAAAATTTACTTTGGGTGATAGTCAACCAATTTGAGTTGTTTCCTTCCTAACAATTTTCTTATGTTACATGTTTGACCCATTAAGAGTCAAAACATCATTCCAATGAACCCATGCATAAGGTAATAGGTCAAAATTGCTCTCTCTACCTGTTATAAAGCCATGATTAACTTGGCCAGCAAGCATCATGCGTGCTGATACAACTCATATAACATGAATGGTTCTTTTTCTTATTCCACCAAATAAATATCCCACTGTATCTTTATCCCCTAAATGTATGCTTACTTCTGCTCCATGCCTTGCCTCCACTTATTATTTTCTAGTCATTTCTGTCTACTTGTCATATTTGTTTAAATAAGGCTATCATCTTGATGCAGTGAACTTAATGATTATCCTGAACCTATGGAAGTAAGTCCTTTGGAGTGTGCTAGCTATCAAGTAAGATTTTCTGATTGATATACTTTAGTTTTTTGTTTGGCAGTTGTCTAGATTTTTTTGAGAGAATTTTGTGCATATCATTGCAGGAATTAGATTCTATTAAACTTTTAAGACTCAGTTCTATTGGGAATTGGCTTCAATGTAGAGAGGTGGTAGATGATGTTGATGGATCTGTTTGTGGAAAATGGCGCAGGTAATCCTTTGTGTCTTTTAATTCCATGTTCTTTTTGCTGTTTCTTTGTTTGTGTTGCATATAGGGGTAGTTCTGACCTGTTTATTTGTAAATGGGTTGATTCGGGCCTTTAGGGTATGTATAATCTCCAAAAGAGTAAAAAGAAAGCAACGAATAAATTGGTCAAATGGCTTTAACAGGGTCGAACAACTTAAAAGTCACTTTAGGGTTAAAGAAATTGTAAACTAGTATGTATTATCTGAAATATATTTTGTACAATGAGATGACACCTTAATTTATAAAGGGTTAAACCTAAGAACTAGGCCATGGGCTAGACTACTAACTGGACCTAAACTGCTACATATTTACAAATAACATACAATTAAAACTCCTCCTCAAGTTGGAGCATATATATTAATCATGCCCAACTTGCTACATATAAAGTCTATCGGAGTCTTTCGAAGTGGTTTGGTGAATATATCAGCGAGCTGAAATCCTATCTTGGTATGAATTAGTTGAATGGATGGAGGATTTGCATGAGTTCCCACCACACCTCCTTGATGAGATGACAATCGACTTCAATATTTTTGTTCTCTTATGGAATACTTGATTCTTGGCTATGTGTATAGGCGATTGAATATCATAATACAACCTTATCAAATCATTAGAAGGGATCCCAAGTTCTTTGAGAAGACGACGAATCCAAATCATTTTTGAAGTAACATCTACATAGCTCGGCACTCTGATTCAACACTTGATCTAGATAGCGTGTGTTGTTTCTTGCTTCTCCAAGACACTAGATTTCCTCCGACAAATACACAATGTCTAGTCGTAGACCGTCTTGAAATAGGTCAGCCTGCCCGATCAGCATCAAAATACCCTGGTATTCGCCCACCTTCTTTCACTGTAAAGGCACCCACACGATAATGGCCTGATCTGAATAAAGGAACCCTAGACCTGGTGTAGTTTTGAGATACCTTAGTACGCAAAGAGCAGCATTCCAATGCCTGATGTACGGGGTGGCCATGAATTGACTTGGTACACTAACAGCAAAGGCGATGTCTGGACGAGTAACTGTAAGATAGTTAACTTTTCCAACTAACCGTTTGTATTGCTCCGGATCCTTCATAGGTTTCCCATCCTCTAGAAGAAGCTTTTCTGTAGGAAGCATCAGGCTATTAATCGGTTTACGAATAACACATCAAGGACATACTTTCTTTGAGAAAGAAGAATTCCTTATGGAGAGCCCGATACTTCAATACTAAGGAAGTACTGAAGTCAAACTAAGTCGCTGATCTGAAACCGAGATTGAAGGAACTGTTTGAGCTTGGTTATCCTGACCTCATCATCACCAATAATAATGTCATCCACGTAAACTACAATTATTTTTTGGCACTGAAAATGTCCGAAGAATACATAGTGATCATATGCACTACGTGTCATCCCAAACTCTCCCATAGCACTAGAGAACCGACCAAACCATGCTCTAGGAGACTGCTTAAGACCATATAATGAGCGGCGTAATCTGCATACTTTTAAGGCCTCATCCTTGACAATAAACCTAGGTAGTTGCTCCATATATACCTCCCTTTCAAGAACACCATTGAGAAATGTGTTCTTGACATCAAGTTGGTGGAGCGGCCAATGATTAATAGCAAAAAGGGCAATGCAAATCCGTACAGAGGGCATTTTGGCAACTAAAGAAAAAGTCTCATCATAATCCTGTGGATAACCCTTAGCAACTAGACAGGCTTTTAAGTGATGCAAGAATCCGTTTGGGTTGAGTTTAACTGTGAATGCCCAACGATAACCGACAATACGCTTCACATGAGGAAGCATCTCAAGATCCCACGTATGATTTGCGCGAAGAGCTTTGATCTCCTCTTCCATAGCCTTTCTCCATCCTAGGTGAGCGTGAGCGGTCATCACATCCTTGGGAATTGGATATGAATCGATGGCAAAAGTATAAGCATGACACTCCGGTGAGATGTGAGCATAGGTAACATAATCTTGGATTGGGTAACGAGTGTGATGTCTAGGTTTCTTTCGGAAAGCAATAGGTATATCAAGATATGGAGCACCAGGTGGGTCATAAATAGGGATAGTATTCGACAAAGTTGTACCATGGCTGGTCATAAAAGGTGGAACTGAGGACATACCAAGGTCAAGGTCTGGTTATGAATAAGGAGTCCCCATTATCTTATCCTTATGTCGCCTGCCATGTGTGAAAATCAAAGGTGGAGGCTTTGTTGGCTGGCCAGGTGTAGCAGGAACTGGATTTGGGATATGTGTGACCAGAGGAGGAGATGGAGCAGAGGAGATAGGAATGGTGGGAACCATAGGAGACTTAAGTATAACAAGATCAGGATCAGGGGAAGACTCGGGAAAGTAAGAAGAGCTATAACATCTATACCCTTTCCGGATGCATGAATAACCAAGAAATACACAACGAATGGCTTGGGGTTCAAGTTTAGTGGTACCTGGACAATGATTATGGACATATGCTACAAAACCAAAAATTTTGGGTGTAAGAGGAAATGGGTCCCTTTAGGGAAAAACGAAGTTTGACCACTAAGGACAGATGACGACATGTGGTTTATCAGATAAGCGGCGGTAAGGACAACGTTACCCTAGAATCGATCCGGGACATGAGAATGAAACATGAGTGTGTGAGCAACATCCAACAAATGACGATTTTTATGTTCAGCAATGCCATTCGGTTGGGGTGTATGTACGCATGAAGACTCGTGAACAATGCCATGCGTTTTCAAATATGCAGAAAACTCGGTGGATAAATACTCTTTTGCATTATCAGTGCGTGAGGTTTTTAATACATGTGTCAAATTGATTTTTCACATATGAATGAAACTCATAGAAAATGTAACTAATTTCACTACAAGATTTAAGTAAGTAAACCCAAGTAGCACGAGAATAAGCATCAACAAAAGTGATAAAATATTGAAAACCCAGAGGAGTTTTAACTGGAAAAGGACCTCGGATGTTAGAATGCATAAGTTGTAAAGCATCTGTTCGACTCGACACTATAGGTGGATAGGACGTTTGGTATGTTTACCTAGTTGACATGAGTCACAATAATAATTGTCAGGAATATGGAGGTCTTATCTCATTTTTCTCATAATTGATGTAGAAGGATGACCTAACCGACAATGAGCCTCCCTGATACTAGAATCACATATGTTTACCCTAGGGCACGACAACAAAGACATACAATACAAGCCTCTTGATTCAAAACCAGTGCTAGTCACCCGCTTTGTACCTAATTCCTTAAAAGCACAGTGAGTGGGATAAAATTTGACATAACAATTATTCTACTTAGTAAGTTGACTCACTGAACACAAGCTGTTAGGAAACTTGGGAACGAATAGGACAAAGGATAGATTCAAGTTTTGTGAAGAACTGATAGATCCAACGCCACGAACAGGGGTGGAGGATCCGTCAGCAAGTCGAACCGGTTAGTGGGAAACATCACATAGGCTAGTAAAAATCCCTTGATTCCCAGTCATATGATGCGTAGCTCCTGAATCAATCACCCACGAAGAGTCAAGCCCATAAATGTACTTGGGTGTGCCATGTAGGTTTGTGGACCACGAACTCAGAGTTAAGAAAACGTTGAATCAAATCACAACCACATGCGATTCTTGTCACCCATTGAAACAGATGAACAAAATAAAAGTGATTTTCTCAAACGATGAATGGTAATTTTAACGGGCTGTGAATTGTGTATTAAAGTGGTTGTGAATCAGATTAGAACAACAGCTCGGATCACAACTGAATAACTGATCAGAACAAACAGAACTGGATCGTGACAGAATCTGAACAGAAAACTTCTTAGGGTAGGAGAAATAACACCACAGAGGTGTTTGGACAGTTCTCGCAAACTCAGGGGTGAAACAACAACAATGATTGGGGATGTCAGTGATACTAGCAGTGTCTGGAGACAGACTCTAGCGGTGACAAACGGGTCCCAGTGAGTTTTTAATGGTATATTGTAAACAAGTCAGAAGAGAACAACAGGCTAAGCAAACAATTAACAATAACAGATCAAAATAATGGTAACGCGAGTCAAATGGTACAAGGAAGTCTAATGTTAAATTTTGGGTAACAAACAGGTGCTAAATGATACTTCTGGATCAAGATTAGCAGATTTGGACAAGAAAACATATCAGAGGTATGATAAACAATACCTCAGATGTTTCGGGACAGAAAACGGGTAACAGGAGTTGTTGGAGGGAAAAATTCCGGTGGCGGTGCGGCGGCAGAGAAACAGAGAGTACTGGCTTGACTGGAATTTTACAAGGAATGCAGTGGTACCGGCGGTGAGGTGCCATTTGCGGGAAATTGAGCCAGATTGAAAACAAGGGCGGTGGTTGGCTGTGAAAATTTCAGATTTTGTAGAATGGGTTCTATTGAGAATGATGGTGGCGGCGGTTTTGCAAAACAATATCTCGAAAAGAGGGTTTCAAGATAATAGCTGGGTTCGGGTTCAGGAGCACCAACCGAAGACGGAAGAAGTTCAGATCTAGAGCAGAAACTAGCAACTGAGATAATGACAGACTAGAAACGGGATATTAGTTCTAGAGCCTTAGCTCTGATACCATGTAAACTAGTGTGTATTATCTTAACTATGTTTTGTACAATGAGATGACCCCTCTATTTGTAGAGGGTAAAACCTAAGAACTGGGATATGGGCTAGACTACTAACTGGATCTAAACTACTACATATTTACAAATAACATACAATTAACAGATATAAACCTGCAACTTTTACCATTTTGGTCGCTCCTAAATTTTTTCCTTTTTGCAGTTCTTTGTATTATCAGGGTTCATGTTGGATTTAACCAACCAACTTTCATCATGATACTGATTAAGTCCTTGAACTAGTGTTTTGAAGTGGCTTAATTTCTTTGTTTTTAAATCTATTTTGAACTTATTTAGTGATTTAAACTTCTATCGAAACTTTTTTTCTAACATGTAATAAAAAAGTTTAAGGGACAGAACCATTGCCAAGAAAGTTTAAGGGTTGAACTTTCAAAATGATGAAAACCACATATTTGACTTTATTTCATTGTTATCACATTATTACTGCAACAACCTCCTAATTTATTTTATCCATAAATTTAGATTATTGCTCTATATATATAAATGTTGTGATTGTATTCAAGACACCTCTTGTTTATAAAAAGAATTGGACAATAAGTGTTTGGGTCAATCTCAGCTGATACGGTCCATTTTGACCTGCACCAAAAAGTTAAGTGTTTTGACCAATTACCCAATTACCAGAGATCATTTTCTTTGTAAAATGATTGGAGGTGCTTTATGAACAACCTTCTTTTGTATGTGTTCTTGCAAATTATGTGTCCTTTTAATTAATCAATAAGCTTTTCTCTGTGTAATGTTTGTTTGTTGTGCTTTATGGCCTTGTATTCTTCACTTCCATTAGTCAATCTTATTCAAATTCTTGTCTCTAATAAAGCGTATCATGTCCAAGATGCTTCTTGTTAAAGGTTTTTTTATATTTTAATATTTAATCTCAGGGCTCCTCTTTTTGAAGTTCAAACTGATAATTGGGATTGTTTCAGCTCTGTTCTTTGGGATCCAACCCATGCTGATTGTGCTGTTCCACAGGTATGTTTTTAGTGCTGCACTTTTTTTTTTCCTCTTTGCTGCCAACTATAGATATGTATTTACTAAGAATTCATGTTGGAGAATAGTTGGTTGGTATCTACCTGTAGTTAGTCCAGAGTCTTTTCTAGATAATGCACCTAATTACAAGTTAGTTATCTGAATTATATAATCTTGTGCAACATATATTGTGATAATTTCTGAATAAATAACAAAGGAGGGAGAACCCTCAATATATATATATAGAAAGAAAGCCTAGAAACACTTATCTTGGTCCTATGAGCTATACACTGTTAGGATTAAACACACATGAACACAACACAAAGGCAATAAAATGACACAAGATATAATGCGGTTCGGTCTAAACCGACCTACGTCCATGGGTGGCAACTAGGTAATTCTTTATTGAGTGATAACTTTAATTACAAGTACATGACATATATAGAGACTAATCTAGGGTTAATAACTTCGTGATTAAGAAATTAGGAACACACAAGTTAAAAAGCATGTTTAGGTTTCTCAAATTGCTAATGAACCTGATGCCACAAACATGGTAATATCATATAGGCTAGAAAGACTACATTTATTCTAGTCATGTGACGTGTGACTACAATAATCAATTACTCAAGGGTCCACAGAAAGGCTTACGAATTTGGGAGGTATGCCATTGTTGGAGGCTACACTCCTTACTGAATTAGTAACTAATTGCTGAATGGTAATTAGGAGCACATTTTTAGTAGGAAACTCATTACTAGTAGCTATCCTAGCTCTAGGACGGGGGAGATGGTCTAGATCGAGAACCTCTGGCATGTGGTTCTGAGCAATTTATTGTGTGTCCAACTTTTTTGAAGTAGATCCAATGCCCCATCTAATACCTATTATGAGACATAAGAACCTCGGTGTGCTGGTGAATGTATACATAACGGACTTGTACAATCTCATAGAAGATGGTATGTGAATGCCATAAAAGAGAGGGGATGACAATAGAGTTGCTTAACAAGAGGGGTGGAGCACTATACTACCTGGCTGATAGTCTAACCATGTACATGATAACATCCAACTTGGTATGGCACTTCTCTTAGCGGTGAAAGAGCATGTACTCAACTAGAAGTTTTGAGAATCAAGTGAAGTAATTAGTAAAAGTAAAATCACCCTCTTCGCTAGGGTGTGGATCTGAACCATAACATAGGCAGGATATAAAGATTCTGTTGTCGTGAAGGACGACGAATGGTGGTCCCACGGAGTTGGAAACTTTTGAGCAATGGTGATGTCTAAGGTTCCTTCATATTTCATAGTGCTTCGTCAGATACCATTCTCGGGTAAAGTGGATATGTTGAAGCTTTAGCTATGTGAGCTTTGTCCAAGCTTGCAAGGCCCTTCTAAACAGACCTAGTCCATGAACTTCAATTAGTAGAGTCTAGTATTTGAGGTGTAAAACTGCTTAAGGTAATGAAGGGTTAACACTAAAATTAAAGTCACAAGTGTGCAACTGAAGTGCTATTTTTGACAGCAATTATACGAATAAACCCTTTTTCATTGGATGTCTCCACTCGTTTCCACAAAAATATGTTTTAATTTGAAGCTTTTTAGCTATTTTTGAACCTTCTCAGTTATTTAGCTATTTTTGAACCTTTTCAGTTATTTTAAGTTTGAATTTATGTATGTATATTTGTTCTTCAGATTTATGGGTTTATATGCTATATATTTTCCAATCTTATTATTGGAGACATTTATATATGTGTGCCCACACAAACACGCTAGTGTGTAATGTGTATGCATTCTTACTGCTGATTCAATTGCCTGCCATTTGGTGAAGCACCAAATTGTTGAAACTTGCTCTAATCCAATCTATTGAAACACACTGACATTATTTTTTGATGTTTCTTCAGGAGCTTGATACTGATCAAGTTCTAAAGCAGTTGAAGTATATAGAGCTGGTATGCTTTGACATTCTGCATTGCGCATTAGTAAAGACGTCAATTTCTACCCATTTACTTATAATGTGTCAATTTGATATATGTTTCATTTGTACTGGTAAAATTTGAGAAGGTAAATACAAAGGGAAAGGTCAAAAGTTTTAACGAATGTAGAATAATCTCCCCAAGAATATGATGGTGACATGTACCTGTTTCTTTTCTCTCTCGTTTACTCTCTCGAGTCTTGATCTTGTCACGTGTCATCACCAAATTCATAGGAATCAGCAGGATATGCCATTACTCTTGCATACCTCTTAAATCATTTTACTCAACAGAATTAGATTATTATTGAAATGATATAATTTTTATATGAACATATTTGACACGCTAATTATGTATAAACAACTTCATTTTTGGAAAAAAAGTGTCGCTGGTTGATTCAACCTGTTTGACAGGAAAAACCACCCCTCTGTGAGCTGTCACCCGACCTGCCCCACCCACTTTGACCTTCTCTTTAGATCATACACATCAAGTTTCTAAAGCCATTTATATCAAAAACATACAATTCATCCATTTGGTATCTAAGTTTATTAATTTTAATCTTTCAATATGAAATTTATTGTACTCGTTTTGTGCGTCATGTAGTTGAGGCCGCGGCTTTCTGCAAAAAGGTGGAAGTTGGGAGTTAAAAAGCATGTAGATCACGAAGAGCATATCGTGAATCCAAGAAACACACAGAAATCATAGATTTCATGCATCAAATACATTTATGCATATATTGTAGATTTTGGAAATGTTTACTGAGCAAGAATTTTGTGACATCGGTTGGTGATGATGTCTTCTCAGAGAATGTGTTACATCATTTATTAATATTAGAAGATGCTAAAAATATATTTTTTGGTAGTAACTCCTTTTTTATCAGTTCTCATGAATTCACTTATTTGAATTTCATATGAAGTGAGTTTGATGGTAAAATGAAGAATATGGGATATCTTTATCTATCTTAACATTAGAAAACTGAATAGTGCTCTAGAAGAGATTAACAGTTTTTAGAATGACAAATAAACACATCTAATACTACTCTTAAATCTATATTATTGTTCACTAAAAGATTATTCTTAAATCTATTTTATTGTTCATTAAAAGATTGAATCATGTTATCTTAAAACTATGTTATTGTTCACCAAAAGATTGAATCTTTAACATGATGAGAGTAGAAATCACTATCTATAGACTAGATATTATTGGGCTACAATAACTATTAAGAGGGTTTATCAATTTAAATAGATATTTATAAAACAGCAAACACACATGTTATTTGAGTGATATTAATGAAGTAGTTATGTTATCAAATAACCATCTCTTTTTTTTTTCTCAATCACTAATTCAATACAACAGATTGTATGGTTACTTGAGATTTAAATGCACCTCAAACATTTAATCATTAACTAAAATGTATTATTAAAATCATATTTTGTTCCAAAATTTTCCAAGTGATTTTTAAAGTACTAGGAGCAATTCTCTTTGAATCCACAAGTAACTTCAACCTTTCCCAGCACCCAATCATAATGTGCTACCCTATTTAAACCCTCTACTGTAACAGGACATTTCTTTAACCCACGTAAACCTTCAACATTTAAAATTAAATAAACTAAATAAACATTACACATGATTCATTAAGTAAATATATTACATGATTAATGCTAAAATACATTAAATAATGAAAAAAGTACATAATCTATTAATATAACTACTAGTTCGGGATGTTCAAATTTGGTAAATTTGAATGTGTTTCACAAGATCATACCAAAGATTAAAAATGCGTATCTTGATCATGCGACTCCCAAATGATATTCGTCATCTTTTAGGATAATGTTATACAATATAATACATACAGAAATCACATTTCTTACCTTCTTGTGTTTAAAAGCCGGCGTCGGTTGTCGAATTATATCCAGTTTAGCTTTTATAGCACCTAGCGCTCTCTTGACATCTTTTCTTGCACTTTTTTCTGTTCTCTTTGGCTATCCATAAAAAAGATTTCACAAGGACCAGCTAAGCAAGGTAAAACCCATCTAAAAGAAATTAAAATGTATAATAAACTAATTAGTTTTATGATTAATAATAAGTATTATCATCCTGTCTCTAGCACTATATATTATATACAACAATTACAGATTCTAGTGAAGTGTAAATTTGTTTAAAGAGATTCCCTAACCTCATGAAGTATTTTAGTGTCAATTAAAAGTTATCTAACACTCTTTCATTATTTATCTTGGAACAAATAACTCTTTTCTTTTTGTCCCTTAAGTATTATCCAATCTGGTTTAGTTTCCTTTTTTCTTCTTTTTAAAATCGATAGAATATATTATTACCACGCGACTAGCAAAAACCTAGCCAGGGAAAGAAAAGAACATTACAAGAACATAAGTGGTTTCGTTTCGTACTCGTTTGTATGGTTGAACGTTATGGGTACCGAGTGGGGAGTTACCTTCTTAAGATAAAAGAAAAGGCTTTATTTCGTCATTAATTACAATATTTATTAGAATGAAGGAAAGGTCTCTATTTCATGATGATTTACAAGAATGAAAGGTAAAAAAATACAAAGCTAGTTTTTTACACAGATCTTCTGGCTTATTATTATTATTTTTTTGTGTTCTTTAAGGCATGTAAATCTATAGAGTTCATTAGTCATCATGTTGGCAAAAGACAGATCATACCTTGGTGTTGAGTCACCCAATATTAACGCAAGTGTCTCCTCTTTCAATATTGAGTGGTATTCTATCTCTTGTCTTCAATAGCCATGTTCTCCCATCATTTCCAGATATACTTGGCATAGGAAACATCATTCATTTTTGTATTTTACACATAAGTGAAAACTCAAAATTTTTTTTAGTTTTTGGGTAAAAGTTCACTTAAAGTAAATAAAATAAATTTATAAGAATGAACAATTTTTTAAGTTCATTTTTTTATTTTACACATAACTTTTGTGTCAGGTGTGTAAAAATAAAAAGAAAAGATACATCACATCAGAAAAATTCTAACATTTTGTTCACGTATTTTCTGTTGGTTATCAAGCTTTAAATCACACACTCAAAACTCACAAAATATGAAAACTAAACTTGTTGGAAGAGAAAGTAAATGGCTCTTGAATGTGAAAACAAAAGTGGTGTATGTAAGTTGCAGAAGACTTGATTATTTTATTCATATGATAAAGAGGCCTATATATAGCCTTTGCAATACGCACCCACGTGAGAATATAAAAGAAACAATAAATACTATTTCAACCTAAAGAACTATTCTTCAACCCAACGTACACTTGATTTCTCCTTACGACTCGGTCAACCCCACTCCCTATTCTTCTTTATTTAACCAACAACAAGATAAACTAAAATACTAAATAATAAACACCAAATAATAAAACTAAAGTATAAACAAAATAATAAACAAAGTCAACGTTAAACCAACATTCATCTCTTTAATCTTGACCTGTTTTTTCTTAAATCAAAGCAAGGTCGGTTCTTTCTCTTGTATCAAAATAGCCTCATTATCCTGGTCTTTCACTTTGTGCACTCATAGCTAAAGTGCCCAAAAACTCCACAATCATAACACCAAATTCCACTTTTATTGCCTCGACCCGATCCTCTTCCTCGACCTCTTTCACCTCTATCATAGCTTCTTCCACGACCTCTTCCTCGACCATATTGCCTATTAATATCACCATTCTTTTGCTCACTAGCTATCAAGATTTGACCTTGTTCTCCCTCATTCTCACCATGGCTTTTGATTCTTTCTTCATATCCTTAAGTCTTCCAACCGCTTCATCAAAGAGCATCGTATCCAACTCGAAACACTGTTCGATTAAAGCCACAATTTGAAGGAAAGACTTTGTCATTGCATCAAGTATCCTTCTAACCATTTCTTCTTCCTCAACTTCATGCCCAAGACTGTCACACCCCGCCAAGGCGGAAACACTAGGTGTCACACATATAGTACATAACTCATGGCATAAAGAAATACTAAGACAACACAACTTTATTAGATTTCATAGTTTTACCAACAATTGTTTAAAAGTAACAAACAACCAAAACATAACAAAGGAAATAATATTTTTATTTTTATTCATTCTAGGTGCTTAAGCATTCCTAAATGAAGTTCCAAGTTTCTAGTTATTATCACCTGAAACATGCAAAGTAAAAAGGTCAACAATATTGTTGGTGAGAAACATATGTTTATAAAAATATAAAAGCATGTTGGCAAAAAAGGTTACAAATTCATACAAGTTCATCACATGTGCAATAATATTAACACAAGATCTATGCAATCAAACCTATTTTGTCATTGTTATATTGCATCCACAATCCTCAAAGATTGTGCCGTTGTTATCATTGTGTCCATAATCCCCAAGATTGTGCTATGTTACATGTTATATCGGTTTTCCACATATGGCCCATATTAGTACTTTCTTAGGCTTGAACTTAAGTTAATGATTACAAAACTATTATACAGTGTTCAAATACTAAGCATATAGTTGATATTACTTGTTTATGAATATGTTTTATGAAAATGTTTATGTGATATGACCAACAAATACATGTTCCATCCTCAAAAGTGTAAAAGTTTAAAATGAGGCTATAAATCTCACATCCTGATTTTGATGAGTTTCTTGAGTTCTTGGTGTGTGTTTGATGGTTAAGGATGAAAACCTAAGTTGATAGAAAATAGTAGTTTAGGTTATATAAAGATATGGTGTTGTTAGTTGATCAAGATGATCAAAACATAAGAGAAGAAATGCTAGTTTTTAAAAAACTCAGATTTGACAACAATTTGTGTTGAACTTTGGACATGTGTTAAAAATAGCAAATATTTACGAAAAATTATGAAAATTTCCAGTCAACTAAATTATTAAATTGTGAACAATTTTCATTTAGGAAAATTTTCAATTTGGGACCCGAAAATAGGTCAAACTCGTAAATCTTTACAGGCTGTCCTGCAATTAGAATTTTCAGCAATCTGTAATGAACTTTATATGCGTTTTAAAAATAGTAAACGCCATTAAAAAATTATGAAATTTACAGAATGATAGATTAAAATGTTGCACAAAACTTTCATTTAGAAAAGTTTTTCATTTGGATCACAGAAATGCGTCTAAACTGCATCCAAATTAGAATGTCTAGAATTGCACATCTGATTTGTTTAGGCTGTTTGGGTGATCAAACGAAATGATTTCAAAGCGTTTAATACACCATTGGAAAGGTAATTCAACGAGCTACATCATGGAACTAGATTTTACATTATTTGATTTTGTTATGAAAGAGTTGTGGTTCAATAAATTTCATCTCAGTTTGCTGTCCAAAACAGAAACATTCACATGAGTGATGTTTTGGGTGTTTTGGTGTGTTTTAGATATAATGAAAATATAAACCATGTGTGGTAGAGTGATTACTATATATTTCAACACGTAGAATCAATATCTACCATGGTTTATTGAAAACTTTAGTGCCTTTAAAACAAAATATAATATAAGAACATTAAGGGTGACCATAGTTTATAAAATTGATCATCTCACTTGTGTTCTTTGTCTTGTCCACCAATACACCAAGGTGTATGGATTTTATGGAGTCATAAACATGAGTAGATTATTATAATTATATAAACAAGGTACTAAAAAAAGTACGATTAAACTCTAAGAACCTTAAAGGTTTTTAGATCTTAAAATCTCTTGAAATGCTTGAGGATGATTATAAAGAGAGGGAGAGTAATTTTTCTTTTGAAAGGTATAGAGAAAAGGTGTAATGAATAAGGGAGGGGAGCTCTTGTATTTATAGTGAGATTTGGAGGCCTTAAACATGGTAAGTAGAAATGAGGGGGAATTTTTAAAATGTTTTGGGGGAAAAACTTGTGACAACTTTTTAAATGTGTCACACACATATTTTTAATGTGTTACAAAATTAAAGTAGACTAGGATGTTCCATGTAAGATGTTGTGTGATAATTAAATTAATATAAGGTTATTATAAATACTTTTAGGCCATGAAATAAATTAATTAAGTTTCAAATAAAAATAAATAAGTCATATGCTATAATAAGCACATAATATATAAAGTATAACTTTATATAATAAAAGCATGTGACAACTTTCACATGTGAACTTTCATGTTACTTTGAGAAATATGTAATCGAGTTATGACATTATTATACATGAAATAGACTTTATAGGAAATCTTATTAATATAAACAGAAATTCTAAGTATAAAAGCCATGGATGTTACAAAGACTCCTCAACTTTGAAACCAATCCACTTAACTTAGTAGGACAATCATCAACAAGCTCCCCTTCCTTCATCCGTAGGCCTTCAAGCTCTCTTTTCAATGTTGCAACTCGAGCCGTCCTCACCCGATCTACGCCCAAGTATCTTATTTTCAAGCCATCCCATACTTTATTCGGGTCAATGTGACTCGACATTTGCAACACCATCTCTTTGGGTATTACTCGAAACAAGAAGGCTAGAGCTTGTTTTGACTTCGTAGCATTTGGTTCTTCCCTAGGAGTCCTTGGTTCCACCATCTCCTATAAACCATATGCATCCAAGATGGACTTAACTTTGATAGCCCATACCGAATAGTTGGTTGCGGTCAAAGTCGGAACCTAATAAGACATCAAACCTGCTTCCTTTGCTTACCATCGCCATTCTTCACTTTCTTTTCTATTTTCTTTCTTCGGTCTTGATCTTATTCTTTTCACAGCCTTACTGATATGGTCTTTTCGGTCTAGGACTTTTAAGCCGCGGGTCTTTGAGCAGCTTAATGGTCTCTTGGTCTCATGCCAGAATTTTTCTGGTAACAGTCTCTTCAAAGTCGGTCCTTCTCCTATGTCAGTCTCTTTCTCCAGTCTTCGCTGCTGTGGCAACCGGTCTTCACGTCTCTTCCGGTGATTCATATGAAATTACTTCCTTCTTCTAGTCGAGCCCTGAAGATACCAAATGTTGGTTATCAAGATTTAAATCACACACTCAAAACTCACAAAATATGAAGTCTAAATTTGATTTCTCCTTACGACTTGGTCAACCCCACTACCATTCTTCTTTATATAACCAATAGTAAGATAAATTAAGATACTAAATAATAAACACCAAATAATAAAACTAAAGTCTAAACAAAATAATAAACAAAGTCAAGATTAAACCAACAATTTCATCTTCTTGTCTCTTTTACTCTCTCATCAACTCTTCACATATGTGCAATGCTTTTTCTCTCATGTCTCCCTCCCTTTGTCCACTTTCTTTTTCTTTTAAGAACGAAATATGGAGGTTTCCGGCTACACAAACGACCTATATATATAATCACGGTACACCATCCATCGGTTCGACCACCCAAGCGCCTGAGAAAACCCGAAAAGGATCTGCTCAGAAAACAATCTCTAACAACTCCTTCAAGGCTTCAAGTATTGTTTCGAGTCTAGGTACTAATTTTTTTGAGTAACATGTTTGGGTTTTATATTTTCAATTTTGTAACATGTTAAGGTATTCCGGCTAACTTTCGTTAAATTTTCTGTAAATTATGATCAAAGGATTAAAATACCCTTTTGTAACTAAAGGTACCACTTGTGTAATAAACTCAATTTTAACCCAGGTACCATTTGTATACTTACTCTAAAATAAAAAACAAAACTAACATCTACCCTTCTTCATTTTCATGAACCACCAGCCCTTAGGATACCACCACCCACCATGGGCACCTGCATCACTACATCTATATTATCTACCACCTTCTCGTATTCATCAAGCTTCTTAACGGTCTTATTATCCTCATCAACACTCTCCCCCTTATAGTTTGTTCCACCCAATTCAAATCAAGAAAAACTTCTTATTAGGGTTAGATAGAAAAAAGAGGGGAAATCCTAGAGAGTGACGATGGTGGTGGAGCATATCTACAATGGTTCCCCATCAAAAACCACCAACGAAGATTTTGATTGGAAAACCAAACCCAATCATGGTGCAATAATGATTCTATCCAACGTAATTGGGTGGCGAGCAGGATGATAGTGGGGGTAGGGTACAACGATTTGCATAACAGAGGTTGGTGGGTGGTGGTAGTCACATGGGTAGGTGGTTTGGATAAAAATCTTTGGTTTATAACGGCGATGGTTTAAGAGTTCAAGTGGTGGGGTGTGATAGAGGTTCTGGGAGGTGGTGGTGCAGTTCGATGGTGGTAGTGGTGCGTGGGCGAAGTTAGATGGTGGCGATGGGTGGTGGTGGTGAGAGATGGTTTTTTTAAGTAAATTACAAAAATGTTCCCTCCACATAAAATTAAGTTAATTACATAAATGGCCCCTATGATTATATAAGGGTATTTGGGTCATTTTGCACTTATTTAACAAAAAAAAATAACCGAAGTCGGTCATAATACCTAAACATGTTACAAATTTAAAAGCATAAAACCCAAAGTTTTTACTTAAAAAAGTTAGTACCCAAATATGTTATTTTCACTAAACCATAGGGACTAGTTGTGTACTTAACTCTAAATTATATATTTATAACTAACACACACACATATATATTTATATATTTATATATATAAATAAAATGTAAGAAACTTAGTTTAATCATTATTAAGTATTATCATACTAAAGACTCACCCTTTTAAGGTTTTACAATAATTAAACATAAACTAACTAATTAAAACAGGGTTTAGTTTACTAATACCAGACGGTTGAAATCAACGATTGTTTGCAGCTCTATTGGAAGTGTTAACAATTGAGTGTCATGGTATGTGAGTACTGTTTTGAAGCGGTCGTTTTGAAGGTGAAGTGTGGGCTTTTAAAGCCAAGGCGCGTGTGGTGGTGTGGTGGGTGCTCATGGCTCGTGGTTATGGGTCAGGTGGGTTAGGTGAGTATCTCGAGACTTCATTAAAATAGAGGAGATCTTGTGTTCAATTCCCACCCATGACAAAATAAAGAGTTGCAGGTTAGGTCAGGGGGTTTTCTCTTACCAATGGTAAGTTTCCTTCTAAGGATGGTCTCGGGTTGTGTACTCGAGTAATTGAGATGATCGGGTAGGCTAGTGGCCCGTCGGTAATTGATACGATATCACCTCGGAATGAATCAAAAGAGCTATTAGTTAATTCTAGAAGGACTAAAGGGAAAAGTGGCTAGAATGTTGTTTTGGGGAATGGGGTAGTATAAGGAAGAGAGAATAGAGTTTGTTAGAGGAGGGAGAGAAATAGTGGAAAGATATTAGCTCCTGTAATGTTGCATGGAGAGAGGGTATAATCCTTGGATTGTATTCTTTTCTTTTCGTTTTTAGTTCTTATCATCATTTGTATGATTTTATCAGTTAATTCCTCTTAAATCTTCTATAACTCAAACCCTATCATTGTTCCGACCTGCTTGCGATCATGGTCAATCAATCTTCTTGTTTGGATGTTGATGAACAACAAATTCAACAAATTCAATTTGATGTTACTAAAATTAAATCTTCTCTTCTGCACTAGAAGCAGATAGGGCGGAATCGAGTGAATTCCGCAAGTTGGTTTTGGCTTGGATGAAGTCTCAAGAGAAGAAGTCATGGTGAATCGTCTGGTTTGGGTTTATCTGGGGACTTCTCCTTTGACTTTAAATCTCCTCTTGGTTCTAGTGATATTCCATGGGTGGTGAAGAAGGTGAAATTACTAGAGTTTTTTGGTTTCGATCCTCAATGGTGGATTCAAAAAGCTAACTTGTTCTTCAACATCAATAATACTTTCGATGTGGTTTGATTGCAGCTTGCTCAATTGAGTATGATCAGTGTTGCTCAACATTGGTTTACTATCATTACTTAGGTTCGTCCCTCCCTTACGTGGCTTGATTTTCGGTTGGAATTGTTGCAACGTTTTAGTGGGTTGGAAATCCAAAACCCCTATGAACAATTGGCAACTATTCAACAATCGGATTCTATCAATGATTATATCGAGGATTTTGAATATCTATTGTCTTTGGTACCTCATTTTCCGGAATCACAAGAGTTAGGCTATTTTGTGGTTGGGTTGAAGGCCAATGTGATATAATGAGTTCGATTGCACCAACCCAGTCTCTTTTGGATGCCATGAATTTGGTTAAAGATGTGGATTCAATGTTACGTCCTAATTCCAGAGCGTCGTCCCTGTCGTGTTTCTGGTATCTTCATCTATTTGGGTCTCAAACTTCTTGGTTGGGAGATGGGCTTTCTCCATTGGGCTGTTCTGAGACCAAAGGGTCTCCTCTGTCGAAATTGGGGGATAGGATTTCTACTTTTCATGTGCACTTTCCTTCCAACACCACGCACGCTCTTTGTTATGTCAGATGGGGGTTCGGGGTTTCCAAGGGATTCGCTCTCTTTCTCGTTTTGAGTGGGAGGACCGTCAGAAAAAAGGCCTTTGTTTCCATTACGGCTAGCAATTTGGTCCTGCCCATAAGTGTCCGAAGGGTAAACTCCGAGTGCTCATGTTGGGCGATGATGAAGATGCCATTCCCTCGGGCGATCAATTTGTATCGAATTCTAATCTATCCCCATCTTTGGATGGAGTTTTTGCTTTGGAATTCCCTTCCGGTACTTGCAATGCTATGGAGTTCACTGGTCTCTTTGCTACTTTTGGGTTACTATAACTAGGAAGCTTGAAGGTACTCTACGGGATTTTTCGGTGTCTATGCTTGTGGATAGTGGCGCTTCCCACAATTTCATTTCTTATTGATTGGTGTCTGCTTTGGGTTTTGACTGTTGTTTCTTTTACGGGAATTAATATCAAATTAGGTGATGGGCATTGTGTGGTGGTGACCAAACATTGTTTAGCTATTCCGTTCACTGTCGGCCCTTGCACATTTGTTTTGGATGCTCTTGTCTCGATACAGGCTCTTTTGATTTCATAGTGGGATTGGTTTGGTTACAATCGTTAGGAGAAGTGGTGCATAATTGGCAAGACTCGTGGATGCAGTTTATGCATCAGAGTGTTTCGGTCCAATTACAAGGACGACACTCAAATCTTTCTGGTCCTGTTGCCTTACACCGATGGCTAGCTTTGGAAGAAGATTTACCCTGTTCCACACATTATGTTCCTTTGGTGGTTTTGTATACCTCTACCATAGGCCTTTCCCCAACCCAGCAGACTTCTTTAGACATGCTCTTGTCTCAATATGCAATTGTTTTTAGCGTGCCATCATCCCTACCTCCTATTCGTTCGCATGATCACGGTATCCGACTATCTTCCTCAGTTCTGATTTGTCTTTGCCCATACCATTATCCCCATGTTCAGAAAACAGAAATTGAAAATCAAGTTCGTGACTAATTGGCTATGGGAATGATTCATCCTAGTAAAAGCGTCCTTTCTAGTCTGGTTATTTTAGTTCGCAAAAATTATAACTCTTGGCATATGCGCTTGGATTACAGGGCACTTAATAATGGAACAGTTCCGGATAAGTACCCTGTCCTAGTGGTTGATGAGCTAATTGATAAATTACATGGGTCTCATTTTTTTTACTAAATTGGATCTTAAATTGGTATAATCAGATTCGGATGAGGTCGGATAGCTTGATAAAACAGCCTTCCGTATTCATGATGGTCATTACTAGTATCTTGTAATTCTATTTTGGTCTCATGAATGTACCCACCACCTTTCAAGCTATTATGAATGATATCTTCCATACCCTCCGACGCCACAAGGTTGTTATTTTCTTCGATGACATTCTCGTTTACAACCCTTCTTGGCAAACTCACTTATAAGATTTGGAAGAGGTTTTTCAAATTCTGGTACATCTCATTTTCGGGTCAATCAATAAAAATGTAGTTTTGGTCAACATTCAATTGAATATTTTGGGCATTTGATTGAAAATAATGGGGTTTCTATGGACCCTCTACTCTGAAATCCTTACAGGAATTACACAGTTTGTTGGGTTTAACGGGCTATTATATAAAATTTATCAAGAATTACAGGAATATTGCTCGACCCTTGACTGATTTGACAAGAAAAGACGCCTTCCTTTGGTCTCTAGTGGCCCAACAGGCCTTTGATCACCTAAAGTAGGCTTTAATAACCGCTCCCATCCTAGTTTTACCCGATTTTACCAAACCTTTCATCGTGGAATGCGATGGTTCAGGTTGTGGTATGGGTGCGGTGTTGATGCAAGATTCCAGACCTATTGCTTACTTCAGTAAGGCTCTAAGTGTTCGTGCTTTGGCTAAGTCTGACTATGAACGTGAATTAATGGCTCTTGTCTTGGTGGTGCAACATTGGAGGCCGTATTTATTGGGAAAAAAGTTTATTGTTTGCTTGGATCAGAAAAGTTTAAAATTTTCACTTCAATAACCGGTTTCTTCTTCAGATCAACAAAATTAGGTTGTTAAACTTTTGGGCTATGATTTTGATATACATTATAAACCGGGGAGGGAAAATCGAGCGACCGATGCTCTGTCATGACGGGCTGATTAAGGTGCACTTTTGTAAGCACTATCTTCTCTTGTTTGGGTTCAGTGCGCACTACTAGTAGAAGAGGCTTAATCGGATCCTACTATTCAAACCTTACTACAAAAGTGTTTTTTGTCTTCTTACAAATTTCCTGATTATAGGGTGAAAAATGGGATTTTGTTTTATCACGATTGTTTGCTCATCTCTCGTTATTCGAAGTTCCTTCAGGTCCTTTTACATGTGCAGGATCGGATTTGGTGTTTCAACACAAGTTTTATCTCTCAAACTCACTTGAACAGATGAATCTAAGTCTCTTAAGTAAGTTGATATTACTAGACTAAGTTGATGAACACAGAAAATAGGTTTTCAAGATACTTGTATATATTACTTCTCAACTTGGTGTTACAAGACTCTTACAAGTTCACTTTGTTACTTGGAGAGTTACAATGAGAAACTATATATACTACTATCTACAGCCGGTTATACTTGGGAAACCAGCTGGAAATTACAACTAGACAAATACTACATTGCTAGAAGTAAGGTTTCTAAGATAAACTAATATCCTAGATTAGGTAGTCATAACATGTCCAGGACTTACCTTTTTTTACTAACTAAAGTTGGTAACTGTACTAACTAATAAAGATAAACAGTGGAATAAAGTATGGCCAACTACATGGGCGTGGGAAAGCACCATGCAGTATATCAGAGTTGGCAGCATGTGTCAGTCAGGCCATACTTATGTCCACTGGTTCATAGTTGTTTCTTCCGAAGGTTAAATGGCTTTAGAAGAATAAGTTCTTCCGAAGCCATTTAACTTCAGAAGAGTTAACTTCTTCCGAGACTTCTACAAGTCTTCATGACTTTATTTTTCGGAAGACTTTGTCTCGCATCATCAAGGTGGTTATACTTCGGAAGGAAAACTACTTAGTCTCGAAAGACTGAGTTTTGCCTTCGGAAGTTCTTCATATGCTTTGGAAGATCTTCAACTTAGCTTCGAAAGTGTAGCTTTGTCTTCGGAGGTCTTCATTCAGTTGCACCCAAAATCTTCTAAGTGTTGTTTTGGTTGCACCGGCCTCATATTGTTCTCATAAGATCCAACAAACTCCCCCTAGGCTGATGCTACCAAAACTTCACTTCCTTCTGCTTCTTAAAGTCTTCAACACCACAGAGCGCAAATTTTTATCTATTTCTTTGTTCTTTCCTGATTTGGCTGAGAGAAGCTTGTACAAGTCATTCGTATATAGAAGATCCAGTTTGTTGCTCTGAATGACATGTACCCTCTACTGTGGACCTCTGAAAAGAGTTAGTTGATGGGAGTTGTAGTCATATTCCCATCTAACTATGGAGTCTGAAGCAGGGCCTTCAACCATTCGCAGGAATGAACTTTCCTTGGTGGTGGCACCTTCTTCTTTTTCCTTTCTCATCTTCAACTCCTCTTCAATCTTTGCTTTCCTTGTGAGCTCAGCAAGATGAAGGCTGCTTAGATGGTTTCTGATGTGAGCAGTTACTTGAGAGTTGGAGGTCTTGGAGAATGGCTTCTTTGCTAATTCAGAAAGATCGAATCTGCTGGAGTATAAAAGAGATGATGTGTCAAGTCTTCTGACATCACCATTCTCTCTTTCCACGGCAAAGCTATGAGAAGGTTCATCAAAGCTCCACTAGACAATTTGCTTTCAAGGATTGAGGGGCTTGTTTAACAGCTTGCCCCCTTTCCTAGTGTCCAGTAGAGTTACCAGTGTTTTTCTCAACTTCTTTTCTTCTTCTTTAAGGGAGTCAGAATTGATTGCCAGAAGTTGAAAAGCCTGGTCTAGTGTTCCCCTAGGAAGATCAAGGAATTCATCTTCTGTGAGGGAACAAAAAGAGCCATCAATGAACTTTAGTGTAATTGACTCTTCCTCACAGAAGATCTCGCTCAGTGTGGTGCAGTTAATGAGCTTCCTCTTGATCTCCTTGTATTCCTTTAAGGTCAGAGGCTTGGATGATTTAGAGGATGGCTTGGGCAGTGATTGGGTTCTTGGTTGAGTTTTGGGTTTTGGTTTGGGTACCATCCTCTGTGCTTCCTTTGATAGAGGCACCTCCTTCCTTCTTCCTAAGCGAATGTTAGCTTTTATTTCACTAACATGTCGCTGTAGGGTCTTTTCTGACATGGGGCCTACTTGCCTGCCTGTGAAGCCGTGGGCCCTGAGATAAGCTTTCATCCAGGCTTTGTCACCCACCTTCTTAGCAGCCGCAAGTTGGGCCTCTTCCTTCTTCTTCTTCTTCTCCTTTAGTTTTTCTCTTGCGGCCTTCTTCCTCTCCTTGGTGATTTGATCTTGTTCTTTATTAAAAAGAAATAAGATCGTGTCATTTTCTCCTGAGAATAGCCCCTTGAACAGAGGAAGGCTATCCTCTCCATCCTTTCCTTTTTCTCAGCTTCTTCATTCTTTCTCCTCATCTCTTCTTCTAAGGCCAACCTTGCTGCTTCTTCTTCCTCCTTTCGTAGCAGAGTTGCCTTTTCCAATTCCTAAAGCTAATCAAGTGGGAGTAGAAGCATTTCTTTATTAACTACTCCCAGGCTGATGAGCCTGTCTATCACTTCTACTCTCCTTCTGTTGTAGATAGACTCTTGAGCTACTGTTGCTGCTTTGCTACTTGCAGCCAACAGTTTTCTAGTGTCAAGTCTACCTTTCTTCTTTAGCTTCTCCAACCTTTCCTACTCAAGAAGCTCTTCAGTAGTCATCTTCCTTTTTCCTTTAGGGTATGAGGAAGATTTAGCTTTTGAGGATTCTGGCTTGGGGAGTTCAGATTGGGGAGAGAGAGGTTGAATTTATGGTGTCTATTGTGATTGAGGGAGTGGGGTTTTGAGAAAGTCCTCACTGTTTATCTCAGAGGCTAGTTCAAGAATGACCTCTGTGATGCAGATCATCAGAGAAGGCAGATAATTCAACTATTCCTTCGGCAGCTTGAATTTCTGCCTCAGAAGAGATTGGAATTTCACCACCTATCCCAACTGAATCAGTTGCTGGGCCATCATTCCTCATTTCCCCTTCGAAATAAATGTTAGGTTCAATGGGTACCTTAGGTTGACCAACTTCCTCTTCAGAGGTAGGTGGTGCACTCAACCTTTGAAGCTCTTCAGCTCCAAAGTAGGCAGTGGCCACATCCGGGGAAGGTTGTTCAAGGGAGGAGCTTATCAGAAACTTGGTGAAGAATCTATTAAGATCAATAAGCATCCTTGGGTCCATTTGAATTGTAATCGGATGAGGCTGAGGGAAGATGGTCGTAGAGAGTTGTTGTGCAGGATAATATGAAGATAGGGTGGTAGTGATGGCCAGGCTTGGCTCCTCATGACTTTGTTTCTATTCATTCTCCCCCTTTTTGGTAGCATCATCTTGAGAAGTAGATGAGCTGCAGGAAGAACTTAAAGAAACTTGAACCGGTACATGCCTAACAGACTTCTTAATCTGTTTCTCAGCTAGTTGAGTCTTGAGATTTTCAATCTCAAGTTGTTGAGTGGCAGACCTATCCTCTAAAGTCTTAACCTTTGATTCTAGGTTTGAGACTTTAGAAAGTAGGTCTCTGATGATAAGTTGCAGACTTCCCTCATCTTCTTTTCAAGAATCAGGGGGAGATAAGTTAACATACCTAGTATGTTCATCATCACCAGCAGATGTGGTTTCTTAGCGCCGTGGTTTCCCTTGCAGTCTGATGTCTCTTTTAGAGGCATCAAGTGGCAAGTTTGCCGTAGATTCAGTCTCATTGATGTTACCACTGTCCTGTGAGTTCAATGAGATACTCTCAGTAGTGCGAGCTGAATCTACATGAGTCCCCTCCACATCTATGGGACTCACCTCAGTATGAGGTAGCTGATGTGGGCTAGAAATCAGAGGTTCCCTGGGCCTCAGTTGATCTGGAGAGTGGTGTGGAAGATCAACATCATAGCCCTGAGGAAACATGAGATACTCATCAGATCGGGTTAAGAGGTCAGTAAAGGATAAAGAGGTTATTCCTAATGACCCGGGACCTTGGTCAGCATCTAATGGCATCGAGCCAATGATGTGGCTGTCCCTTTTTGGCTGCTCAGGGAAGTGTTGGGACTCATCCTGAGGGCTTAAAGCTTTGGTTGTGGGCTCATCAGGTCAAGACTGAGGAGACTCAACACTGATATTGAGGTCAATGGTGGAGGATGGTTGGACCTCTAGCTGAGTGGGAGCCCTTTGTTCCACTCTAGCCATTTTGGTTTGAACAGAGGGAACTTGTTCAATCAGAGTAGATTGAACAAGAGTTCGTTTGGGACGTCTTTTGTAGTTGAATCTAATTGGGAAGGAAGAAGTGATTACCAATGAGGGGGTGATATCTGGTGTGGGTTCATCACCTGCTAGGTCTGCAGGGATGTCACGAGGAGCTATTGGCTCGAACATACTAGGAAAAAGATCAGTGAATCTTCCGGAGAAGTTGGTGGATACTTTCTTCAAGGTTTTGAAGATACGTGGCCTCATGTGAGGGACAAGAAGGACATATTCATGCTGAAGCTGATCTTGGTCCAGGTCACAGTTGATGATGTGCTGAATAAACCTGGGATACATGTAGAAAGGATCCCTGTTGAGGTTACCTCTCAGGTTGCTCAGCATAAATCTTGAGTAGTTGAATCTGAGGCCTTTGAGCAACCCGTGGACTAGGCAGCCCAAGTCGTATAGGATTTGATCCCATCCCCCTGATTTGTTGGAAAGACAGTGAAGTATGATATGCAGCAAGAACTTCCAGTTGTATGAGAAGTTGAACTTGTATACGGTTGACTTGCTAACATCGCCACTGTAACCCATCTGAATGTATGAGTCTTCCAAGTCAGATTTGGGGAATTCAGTAGGGGCTCCTTCATCATGAAGCTCCAGAAGCTCCTTGATGGTTCTTTCACTGATAATGAGTTCCTGCCCACAGATTCTCGATCTGATTACCCTTTCTCCATTTATCATGTTGCTTTGACCATTGTCCTAGAATTCGGCCATGTGGTTTGAGTAGATGATAGGGTTAACAGTGAGGTCGGTGAAGTATGTTGATTGAGTCAAGAATTGGATGATTGGAGCAAAGTTAGCATCCTTGGAAGAATCAAGGATTGCGACTTGGTTGTGTTGCGGATTCAGAGCCATTGTTTGAGAAGGTACCGGGAATCAAAGGAATTTGAGAGAGTGCAGAAAAAGTGGAAATTTAGGGCTTTTGTAAAGGTAAGGAGATTAACGAAGAAAAGTCAGAAGCTTTTAAATGGGGATTAAAGGATTAAACCGATAAGGTGAAAGGACCGCTCAGGTTTGATTTGACAGGGGTGGTAAATTTAGGATTACTTAAAATATTCCGACAATCATCAGTAAAATCTTACTTTATACAGAGTGGGGCCCAAAGATTTCCGTTACACAGCAAAGTTTTTCTTCCGAAAGTAAAATTTTTTTCCGAGAGTAAAAAATTTCTTCCGAGAGTAAACTGTCAGGTTTTTTAGTATTGTCTTCCGAATCCACTTTTAATTCTGAAGGCAAATCACGTCTTAAGGACAAATTTGCTTCCAAGAGTATAAAGGTCTTCCGAAAGAAGAAGTAAACTTCGGAAGTAAATACTTAGATAGAGAAATTTGCCTTCGGAAGATCTATAAAGATATCTTCCGAGAGTAAATTTCTTTTCAGAAGAGTTAATACTTAGGATTTTGTAGAAAAACTCTTTGTAACAGTTCTTAGATTGTATGAAGACAACGTAGATAAGACACACTTTTAAAAGATTTTCAAAAGAAATAAAGTAATCAATATTTATCATCCCAATAGCTGTGATTAAGTACTTAAATATTTGTTCATCAAAGGCTTTGGTGAACAAGTCAGCATATTGTTCATTTGAATCAACTTTGACTAGTTTGATTAAGTGTTTCTCATGAATATCTCTAATAAAATGATACCTGATGTCAATGTGCTTTGTCTTGGAGTGTTTAACTGGGTTTTCTGTTATGGAGATTGCACTCCTGTTGTTTGTGTGGATAGGAGTCTCCATGAAGTTAAAGCCATAGTCCAACATCTGATTTTGAATCCATAGTAGCTCAGCAGAACAATTTGCAGCAACAATGTATTTAGCTTCAGCAATTGATGTAGAGACACATGATTGCTTCTTGTATTGCCAGGAGATGATCCTTACACCAAGAAATTGACATTCTCTTGATGTCGATTTCTTGTTGCTGTTGCAGCCACCATAATCACTGTAGTGTATCCATAGAGATTGAAGAATTTATTTCTAGGATACCAGAGACCCAGCTTGGGATCTCCTTTGAGGTATCTAAGAATTCTCTTGGCAGTAATTAGGTGAGACACTTTAGGAGCAGCCTGATATCTTGCACAGATGCAAGTTGCAAACATAATATCAGGTCTACTTGTTGTGAGATACATCAGTGATCCAATGATTGCCCTGTACTGATGCTTGTACTGATGCTGATCAGTATCCTCCCCCTCATAGTCAGGAGAAAGATTGTGATTTCTGGGTATAGGAGTCTTGGCTGGTTTACAATCTTTCATCTCAATTCTTTCTAATATGTCCTTGACATACTTAGATTGATTTATGAAGAACCTTCTTTCATCTGCTTTACTTGAATTCCAAGAAAGAAATCCAATTTTCCCATGGAACTCATTTCAAACTTCTTCCACATGATGCTTTCAAAGTCTTGACACATTTGGTCATTTGAGGAACCAAATATGATGTCGTCAACATAGACTTGAACAAGCAAAATGTCTTTCCCAGACTTCCTTATGAACAAAGTTTTGTCTATTGTGCCTCTGGTGTAGCCATGCTTCAGAAGAAACTGAGATAAAGTCTCATACCATAGCCTAGGTGCTTGATGCAGCCCATAAAGAGCTTTATCCAGTTTGTACACATAGTTAGGATGCTATGGATCTTCAAATCCTGGTGGTTGACACACATAGACTTCTCTATCGATATCCCCATACAAGAATGCACATTTGACATCAAGTTGGTAAACTTTAAAGTTCTTGTATGCTGCGTAAGCAAGGAAAATTCTCACAGCCTCAAGTCTTGCAAAAGGTGCAAAGACATCAGTGTAGTCTATTCCTTCCTCTTGTGTGTATCCTTGAACTACCAGTCTTGCTTTGTTCTTGATGATCAAACCTTTATCATCCCATTTGTTGCTGAATACCCACTTCGTGCTAATAGGGACTTGACTAGGTGGTAGTGGACATAGATTCCATACCTTTTGTCTTTTAAATTGAAGCAATTCCTCTTGCACTGATTCAACCCAGTTGTTATCTTTGAGAGCTTCTTCCACCTTCTTTGGTTTGATTTGAGAAAGAAAGCATGAGTACAAGCAACCCGTTGTGAGTTTGTGCTCTTGTTCTCACACCTTCTGAGACACCCCCAATGATGTTTTCAGCTGGATGAGTGTTGTGAATCCTGAGCCTTGGAATCACATCTAATTGCATAGATAGATCTAGGTTGGAGAAATTTTGCTCAGGATTTTGAGTATTGTTTCTAGCTGCTATCTCACACTCATTTAATGAGGACTGATTGAATGAATTAGTGCCAGTATCAAAGATGTTTTGCTGTGAAGAAGTATCAACAGTTGCCTGCTCCTCCATATTACTATCTTCATTAGCTTGGTGTTGAGATATGGAGTCATCAGCTGTTGAGTTTTGAGGCTCAGTCTGTTGACAGCTTGTTAAAGCTTCATTGTTTTTTGAGATGTTCAAACTTTCAGGAGATCCAGTGGTGGGAGCTTGAACTTCATGATTTCTTGGAGAACTTCGAATAAGTCTGGGTAACTCAAATAGTTGATCATCATATGAGTCATTTTGAGTTTTTGTTGCAGCTGAAACATTCTCACAAGATGGTTTAGAATAGTTTGGAAACAATTCTAAGTCAAAAATATAATCAGGGCCATTCCCCCTTAACACAAGGAGTGTGCTCATTTATAACAATGTTGGATGATTCTTCAAATTGTTGATTTTTGATATTATATACTCTATAAGCAATAGAGTTTGAATAGTATCCTATAAAGATAACATCAACTGATTTTTCAGCAAATTTTACCAAATTGTCTTTTGTGTTAAGTATGGTACACCTGCTGCCAAATGACCTAAGAAAACCGATAAATGGTGGTCTCTTTTTCCATAGCTCATAAGGGGTTTTTCCATGGGGCTTAACAATGAGAACTCTGTTCTGCACATAGCATGCAGTTCTGACTGCCTCTGTGCAAAAAGTTAGAGGCAGCTTTGAATCAGCTAACATAGTTCTTGCAGCCTCAATAAGTGTCCTGTTCCTACTCTTAGCAATACCATTTTATTGAGGAGTTCTAGGAGCACTGTATTATCTGGCAATCCCTTTTGAGTTACAGAATGAGTCAAGAACTTGATTCTTAAACTCAGTCTCTTGATCACTTCTGATAATCTTTACCTTATGATCAATTTGATTTTCTATTTTAAGAATGAAAGATTTTAAAGTTTCAGCAGTTTCATCTTTAGTTCTTAAAAAGAATACCCAAGTAAATCTTGTAAAATCATCAACAATCACAAGGCAATATGATTTCCATCCAATGCTCATTATACTTGTGGGACCAAATAGATCCATGTGCAATAAGTGTAATGGAGTGGTGATGGAGTTAACTTCTTTGGATTTATGAGATGCCTTATGTTGCTTTCCTTTCAGACAAGCAACACAGTTAACTTTATAGAAAAATTCCTTTTTAGGCACATCATGTACCAAGTTATTTTTAACCAATTTATTCATGGTTTTAAAATTAGCATGACACATTCTTTTATGCCATAAAGTTGACTCATCACTGTTAGTTTTGGAAAGAAAGCATGATACTTCACCTAGTGGGGAAGCATAGTTCATATCTAGCTTGAACATATCCCCTTTCCTGGGAGATCTAAGAAGCACCAATTCCTGAGGAATTGTCATCCCGGGTTTGAGGATAATGCACTCATGTTCTGTGAAAAGCATTTGGTGCTTTTGATCACAGAATTGAGAAACACTTAAGAGATTATGTTCAAGCTGTTTGACAAAATTTACTTTGTCAATTTTCAACTTACCATTGGACACATTACCTTTACCAGAAATGTATCCTCCGGCCTCACCTCCAAACTGAACAAGACCTCCATCAAAGTGTTCAAACTGTTGAAGGAGAGATTTGTTCCTTATCATGTGTCTGGAGCATCCACTATCTACAATCCATGTTTTTCTATTTTTGTCATGTGGATGTACCTGCACATGAGGTGAAATGATTAGTTACTATTGGAAACCCAAGCCTTATTGGTCTTGGGCTCTTCTAATGTAGATGAGATAATTAAACCAAAATGTATGCATGGGGGCTCAATTATGGTTTGAGAAGAAAAGGTTTGTGCTGCAGCATCTTTTCTAATCTTCCATTCCATCCCATGGTTGATTTGTGAAGATGAGCCTGTGGAGGCTTGAGCAGCATTACTTGCTTCTGAGGCTTCTTTCTTATCGGAAGAAGTTGTTACCACCTTTCCTTCAGAACTAGTTTTCTTCTCGGAAGGTTTGAAAAGATTTTTTTTGTTTCTTTGTTTTCTTTTTGACTTTTCTTCCGAAGTTTTTTTTCTTTCGGAAGAAGATGTTTCTTTCGAAAGCAACTTGGCTTCGGAGATCAGCTTTCCTTTTCTTATCACTTGAACCATATGATAAGGTCCAAATGTGAAACCATCCTTAACTCCTTGTTTCTTAATATTGTTTGCATAATGTGTGCTTGCAGGATTGTAGTAACAATCTTTAGCCATATGGTTGTGCAGACCACACATTATGCATTCAATGTTAGTCTGATGGGGCATTGGGACTGGGGCATTAGGACTGTTGTTTCTTGCACTTCTTTTCATCTTCAATAGTTTTTCCTTTTAACTCCTGATCCTTCAGCTGGATAGGAGTGTTGGTAATACACTTCTTTCCTGAATCAGAATTTCTAACCACTTGGAATCCAGCCTAGATGAATACACCCTTTTGCTTTGGGTCTATTTTTAGTTTTGACTCAGCCACCTTCTTGGCAGTTTTTCTTGCTGCCTTGAGTTTGTTATTTCTTTCTTTGGTGGTTAAGGGTTGATCATCAACTGTGTGGATGAGGTTTTCTGCCTTATCCTTCTCTGTGGTAGTTACCATTGTTGCATCACTCTTTTGCTTATTGCATATTGGGTTAGCAGATGGAACCTCTTGCTCTTTAATACCACATCTTTGTTGTCTAATAGACACATAAGAGTGTGGTGGAGCAATTTTATTGGTTCCCAGCCCACTTTTGTTTTGATAACACACCTTTGAGTGGGAGGTAGATGCAATAATGGTGTTGAAGTTATGCTCTTCGATTGCATACTTCTTTGCTTTAGCCTCAGCTAGTACTAGCTGGGCTTGAGCCTCAGTTAACTTGGAGACTAAATCCTTTATTTGAGCCCTGTAGTTTGAGTGTTCATGTTTTAAAAAATAAATAGTTTTCTCTAACTCTTCTATTTTAAGTTTGTAGTTAGATTCTGCTTTCTTAAAATCAGATTTTAATATGTTTAAGGACTCAATATCAGATTTAATTTCCATGTTATAGTCCTGATACATTTTAACCTTTGCAATACAGGCTAGAGTACAAAGATGTTCATATACCTTACTGTCCTCAGTTCCAGCCATAAGAGCTTGAGCATAAGTCACATCTTGCACCATAAAGCTCCAATCAACTTCTTGAGCAACAGCTATAGTTTGTTGGTTAGTTGGGTTGGCAGCAGCTTTTGCAGTAGTAGGATGTTGGGAGCCTTGAGGTGCTCCAGGATTGGATTTAGGAGCCTTACATTCCCAAATCTACTATTAGTTAGATTCTGGGGGAATTTCCTTCCAGTTCTCTTGAAAAACTTCTTTGCTCTGTAGGTTAAAAGAGCCATCTGCTGGACAATGTCCATATATTTCATATCATCTGGACTAAAACACTTGAGATCATCAAAATAGAATTAAAAAATTCTAGAGTGCTTGTTTCTTGAAACAAAAGCACATCTATCCTGGAAAGGATTTTGTTGAGCTTATTGAGACCTGGGTGTCTCACGAAATATGATGTAGGGTCCAGAAGAGTACGATGGCTGTTGGGGATAGTTCAGGTACAACTGGGGCTGTGGAGTTCTTGAACCTTTAGCATGTAGAGCATTGCTGACGGGGAGATTTGAGCTTCTATTCATTTGATGGCTTTTCTGAGTTTCCATCTCCATATGGTATCCATCCAGGAATCCATATAGCTCAGTCATGGTAAGAGTATTGAGATTCTCAGTTCTCTTGATTAAGACACAGTAAAAAGTCTATTCATGAGAAAGTGCACTCATGAATTTCCTTAATATCTCTTTTCTCAAGAGTTACTCCCATAGACTGAAGAGAAGAGATTAAGTCCATGTACCTGAAATATTGCTGACTCAGGGTTTCACCAGCAATATGAGTGAAGTTTTCAAATTGTTGCTTCAGTACATCTTTCTTGTACTCTTTGGAATCAGTAGAACCAGAGTACATCAACCTTAAAGCATCAAACAGATCCTTAGCTGTTTCACAGTGCTGAAAGCCTACCATTATGGAGTTTGGTATGGCTGTAAGAAGCACAGTCATGGCTTTGTAGTCAATGTCCATCTTCTTGAAATCTTCATCTGAGTAGTCTTTAATAGCTTTCTCAATCATGGCACCATACCAACCGCAGATGCCACCTTTGGCTTGTAGGAACCGTGAGTAACAGACCTCCACATTCGGCTGTCTTGACACTTGATGAAGCCTTCAATACGTTTGCACCATGCTCTGAAATTATCAGGAGCGATAATTGGAGCCTTGGTCATGGTTACCATTTCAGACTCAAAGGATATTTGGTTAAGAGCCATTTGTGAAGTGAGTGATAGTGAGGAAACAAGGGTGATTTGGAAGTTTTATCTCTCAAACTCACTTGAACAGATGAATCTAAGTCTCTTAACTAAGTTGATAATAATACACTAAGTTGATGAACAAGGAAAATTGTTTTCAAGATACTTATATATATTACTTCTCAACTTGGTGTTACAAGACTCTTACAAGTTCACTTCGTTACTTGGAGAGTTACAATGAGAAACTATATATACTACTATCTATAGCCGGTTATACTTGAAAAACCAGCTAGAAATTACAACTAGACAAATACTATTTTGCTAAAAGTAAGGTTTCTAAGACAAACTAATATCCTAGATTAGGTAGTCATGACATGTCAAGGACTTACCTTTTGTTACTAACTAAAGTTGATAACTGTACTAACTGATAAATTTAAACAGTGAAATAAAGTATGGTCAACTACATGGGCGTGGGAAAGCACCATGCAGTATATTAGAGTTGGCAGCATGTGTTAGTCAGGCTATACTTATGTCCACTGGTCCATAGTTGGTTCTTCCGAAGGTTAAATGGCTTTGGAAGAATAAGTTCTTCCGAAACCTTTTATACTTCAGAAGAGTTAACTTCTTCCGAGACTTCTGCAAGTCTTCATGACTTCATTCTTCGGAAGACTTTGTCTTTGATCATCAAGGTGGTTATACTTCGGAAAGAAAACTACTTAGTCTCGAAAGACTGAGTTTTGCCTTCGAAAGTTCTTCATATGCTTCGGAAGATCTTCAATTTAGCTTTGGAAGTGCAGCTTTGTCTTTGGAAGTCTTCATTCAGTTGCACCCAAAATCTTCTAAGTGTTGTTTTGGTTGCACCAGCCTCATATTGTTCTCATAAGATCCAACAACATGAATTCCACCTCACCGCTACGGGGGGACATTCTGGGTTTTATCGTACCTATCGCCGTTTAGCAGCAATGTTTATTGGCTAGGCATGACTTCCACTATTAAATAGTTCTTTCGTGAATGTGACGTGTGCCAACCATGCAAAGCTAGCGTAATGTCTCATAGGGACTGTTACAACCATTATCGCTTTTTACAACCATTTGGGAGGACTTGTCTATGGATTTTACTACGGGCCTTCCTCCATCCAAAGGATTCACTGTAATTTTAGTGGTAGTTGACCGTTTGTCCAAATATGCCCATTTTATGTTGTTGAAACACCTTTATACACCCAAATCAATGGCTGTCACCTTTCATAAGGAAGTCATCTGTCATCATGGCATTCCAAAATCAATAGTTAGTGATGGGGAGCCTTTGTTTTTGAGTAAATTTTTACATGAAATTTTCAAATCTATGGGTATCAAGCATCACCTCAGTTCCACTTACCACCCCAAATTCTGATGGTCAAACTGAAGTCATAAATAACTATTTGGAATCTTATTTGCATTGTTTTACAGTGGATTAGCCAAAATCTTGGCTATTTGGTTACCTTGAGCGGAATTTTGGAATAATACCACCTTTCATGCTTCGACGGGTACTACTCCGTTTGAAGTAGTTTATGGTCGTCTCCCTCCCTCAGTTTTTCAATTCATTCCCGGGGAAGTTCGTGTGGATTCAGTAGCTCTTGAACTTCTGGATGTGACGAGGCATTAAAACAATTGAAAGTCCATTTATCTACTGCTTAGAGTTTAATGAAAATGAAGGCTGACAAGAAACGACGAGAGGTGCACTTTTTGATTGGTGATTGGGTGTATGTGAAATTAAAATCTTATTGGAAATTATCAGTGGATCGCCATGAAATTAGCTGCCAGGTTCTTTGGCCCATTCAGGATTGTCAAGAAACTGGGTCCGATCACTTATAATTTACAACTCCCTACTACTTCTAAGATCCACCCGGTTTTCCATGTGTCCCTTTTGAAAAAGGGAGTATCCTCACCTACTGAATCAGTCCTACTTCCTGAATTAGACATCGGGGACTCTACTCCCCTTTCTCTTATTACTATTTTGGCTACACGTACCATCCAAGATGGACAATCGGAGGTCGCTCAATGGCTGGTCAGACTATTGATGATGCTACTTGAGTAGACACAACTTGGATCAAAGAATAATTTCCTAGCCACAGTCTTGAGGACAAGACTGTTCTCGATGGGGGTAGCAACGATACGATATCACCTCAAAATTAATCAAAAAAGCTATTAGTTTATTCTAGAAGGACTAAAGGGAAAAGTGGCTAGAAAGTTGTTTTGGGGAATGGGGTAGTATAACAAAGGGGGAATAAAGTTTGTTAGAGGAGGGAGAGATACAGTGGAAAGACATTAGCTTCTACAATGTTGCATGGAGAGAGGGTATAATCGCTGGGTTGTATTCTCCTCTTTTCTTTTGTTAGTTCTTATCATCATTTATATGATTTCATCAGTTAATTCCTCTTAAATCTTCTTGTTTTAATCCCATTTCCCACACACATAACTCAAACCCTATCAGTAATTCTTTTATCCGTTTAATAAGAAGGTGGGTTTAGGGAGGTGGCGATCGATGATTGGTGGAGTCAAGGCGATGGCATGTGAATTAGGGTCATTGTTTGTTCCCTTTGATCGTTGCATACTCTTTATTTGTCTTTTGCAATTATTTTATTATTAATTATTATTAAATAACATGAGAAATGAATTAGAAAATTCATCTAATTGAAAATCTACCACAATAATTATTATTCTTTCAAATCTACCACACAACTTTAAATGTAAAATTTGGCTATGTAAAGAGATTGCATAGATATGGGCAAAATAGCCAATTCTAAATTTATTTATTTATTTATATTTTAACCCTCATAATAAATCTCTTTTATCCATTTAATTTTCTAATAATTACATTATTTTATATAAAATTGTTCGTTAATTATTTCTAAAATATCAGAATGTGTGGTTGTTTTTACCCTTTTTTTGTTAACGTTCTGATATATATTATATGAAAACAGGGTTGTATTCAAAGTCGAGAATACTTTTTTTTTTTTTTGCACAGTAGCCTTTAACAAGTGTTGTTACTATTTTGGTAACTTGACAAACAAAATCTGTTATTTGCGAACAACATTGTTTCCGGTATTGGTATTATCAGAACCGATATCGGTGTTTGCTTTTATGATTTTCTGTTGATTTAAAGCACGATTTTTTTATATCGTAAATACCTTTAACCCTTTTAATTTTCTACTAAATTTGCTTTATTTAATAATAACTTTCGTTTGTTAAATGGTTTTTTAACAAATTTTGAAGTTTTACGTGGGAGTGATAGTCGTTGCGATGTGTTTTTTTATCTACGTTTGGTATATGGAATTGTTGTAGAACCCCCAGGGCAACACGCGGGGAGTAACTAAATAAATAGCACGATTATCTTTAGTTTTCTTTATTATCAATATTCGCTTTTATGGTTTCTAGTGAGGCAAGTCAATCACGGACAATTTCATGTTGCGTAGCTCGGGGAAGAAATGAATAAACTTCCGCGGTGTAACTGATATGAGTGTGTTGAAATGGTGTCTTAAGTGTTTAAATTTTAAATATTTAAGTATGATTACTCATCTTTATGTATTTGATTGTTTTGAATAAGATAATTATGAGTTGAAATGATTTTTGTAGATAAATTGATCAAGTTGGAAGCTTACATGATGAATAGAGATGTTGGATTAGTCGAGAAACAAAGATATAAAGTGCAGCAGAAAACCTCCTACCGTAGCCTATTGTAGTCACCGTAGGCTACGCCAGCTCAAAAAACTCAACAAACAGATCAGGCCCATTAAGTATTGATTATCGATAACACTTAATCATTGCATGCACACAATCCATATTAAGGATTTTTCATTAAGTTGAACCAAACGATTACTGAAAACCAAACCTAAATTCGGGAATGGATTACTATTTCTCGTAATTGTCTTTTTACTCAAGTATGATTATTTCCAATTTGTATTCTTAGTTAATTTGTTAATCATTCCAAAAATCTAATTTTTACAGTTAAGAGGCACTAGTTTAATTAATTAATTTAGTAATTTAATAATTTTCTTATAAATCAAAGTACAACACATCGACCATTAATTCCACGAGTATCGACAACCCTACTTACCCTAACTATTATAAGGTGAATAGGAACACACAATTTAACATGTCATTTGATTGATACTTCGACATCGATCAAATTTTGGCATCGTTGCCGGGGAATCGGTGCGCTTGGTGTTTTGTTATTTGATTTATTTTTTTAGTTTAGTTTAACTATTCTTGCGTTATTTATTTTATTTCATTGTTATGCTGGGTGTGTTCTTAGTGTACACGTGACAGGATTGCATGCATACCGATACTTGTGTAGGAAATCACCACTAATGTTTGATCAAGGTATAATCATGTTCTACATCGATCAAGGATACCAACTACGTCAATTTCACAAGCTATTAATCAAGCAGCTAACAGTTTGCCTGATTCAACCCAAATGGAGAATCCTAACAACCAACCACCACTTGCTCAGCACCCACCAAATCAACCCCCACCCCAACATCAAAACCCTCCTTTGAATTATCAAAATCAAAACCAACCTGTAAATCAAAACCCACCAAACATTCTTGGTAATGGAAATCAAAATCAGAACCAACCTCCATTTCGAGTTCGTGATAACTTTAACCCAAATCAAAACCGAAGAGGGCCACATAATCCGAATCAAGGTGGTAAGGGTAATTATGAAGACCATGTGAGTATGCATAATGTTCATACAGGTAATGAGAATGATGAAGATGATTGGCATAATAATGATTATGACCAATACGATGATGGTTATGATAATTAGCATGGTAATATGGACGGCAATGATGGACATGAGAAGGTTGGCAACAATTGGGGTTATGATCAACATGAGTGGAATGCACAACCGGCCTTTAATCGACATAGAGATCGAGCTAATGATAATGTTAATCGCCCAAGAAGACCAAATCAAGCATATGTGAGGGGTGTTGATAGTTATTTTAAACTTGCAATTTCAGATAACCCTAACCCTATTGTTTCTCCTGAATCGAAGAGGGAGAACTTTTGAGGTTCACCCACAACACCTCACAATTATTTCACCATTTAGAGGATCTGCAACTGAGGAACCATATGCTCATCTAGCTGAGTTTCATGCCATTTGTAACATAATTGGAGGCAATTATTTAACTCAGGATGAGGTTAGACTAAGGCTTTTCCAATTCACCTTGAAGGATAGGGCCAAACAATGGTTTCTTACATTGAAAGACAATATTATTCATACTTGGCAAGAGATGCAACAAGCATTCTTGGATGAATAGTACTCCATGGGAAATACTAGTGACTCAAGGGAAGCTACACGCTTCTTCCAACAACAAATGGGTGAGCAATTACATGAGGCATTTACAAGATTCAAGGAGTTGATACGTATGTGTCCTCATCATGGTATTGAAAGGTGGGAATTGATTAAGGCATTTTCAATGGACTAACATTGAAGGAAAGAAAATACTTGTATTATACAAGTAATGGAACATTCTTATCTAATTATGAAGATATGGGTTAGGAATTCTTAGAAAGAATGTGTAAGAATTCCAAAGCTCAACCTTCGGCTAGTAAATGATCAAAGCCTGCTCCGGCAAGGTCAATCACAATTGATTATGAGAATAAAGAGAGAACCGCTTCCTTGGAGAAAAAATTGGCAAATCTAGGATGATCTGGTGTTAAGGAGGTTGCGTCCGTAGGATATGAGGTATGTGAAAATTATGGTGAGTTAGGGCATATTAGTTTTAACTATTCTTTGAACATGGGAAAAGTTGAAGAGGTAAATCAAGTGTACAGAGACTGGAAGCCATTTGATATGAACTCTAACACTTATAATCCTGGGTTAAGAAACCACCCAATTAAATACGGGAATACTTCAAATCAAATAATTCCAAACTTCTAGGGTTTAAATCAAGGGGGATACCAAAGGATTTTTTCTAACCAAAGAGGTCAACAAGATAACTTTTCACAAAATTATCAAGGTAATTTTCAGAATCGAGTAATTGGTGGTGAAAAGTCTACAAATGCAAAGTTGGATGCTTTAATAAACATGATGAAGGAGAACGCACAAGAGAACAAGAAGGAGAATAAGATCAAAGATAAAGCCTTTGAGGCTCTGAATAAACAAGTAGGCCAACTAGCAGAAGAGGTGGCTCAGATTAAGAGAAACCTAGGAAAGTTGCCAAGTGATACCACTATGAACCCGAAATATCAAGGGACAACCATGAAGAATATGAGAAATATTCACATCAATTCGGTTAGTATTCTTCCTAACTATAAAATTATTAATGATAATTTAACTTCATTTCCACAAAAAGTTGAAGTTAAGCAAAAAGAAGTTGATATAATGGAAGAGAGTGACCTGGGAGTACCCATCATTTCAATTAAAGTGGGGAAGTTAAAGATAAAAAAGGCACTCTTGGATTATGAAGCGGGTGTTAGTATTTTGCCGGGTATGTTATATGATCAGTATGAGTTTGGTCCTCTAAAGGAAGTTGACACCACGGTGGTGTTAGCTGACTTGGCCCAAAAACATCCTTGGGGAATGGCGAAGAATATGATAATCAAGTTTGGAGAAATTTACTACCTGGTGGACTTTATGGTGCTTGATTATGCACTAGTGAGTACAAACGAGCAATCGAAGGTCATATTGGGTCGACCATTTTTTTCAACTTCCAATGCTCAAATAAACTATCGGGATTAAACAATTGACATGACTTATGAAACTCGTAAGTTACATTTTGATATATTTTCCAAGTCAATCAATTATTTTGTTAATGATGATGTTTTTGTGGCAGTTATGACTAATGTGTGTGTTCCTAATTGTATTTCACATGTAAGTGGGGACATCAATATTGAGAATGGTTTTGAATATGGCAGGGATAAACATTTGGACTTGAAGAAATTGATGGATATAAAAGAAATAAAAAAGCCGATAATAAAGGCGGAAACAAAAATTGAGAAGTCTAAAATGAAGAAAAAAGTTGGCGATTCACTTGATCTAGTCAATGCCTGAGTTGAGGCATGGATGTTTGGGCCAAAGAACATTGTAGTTGAAGACCCACTAGATCATTTGAAGAAAATATATTTGAAGAATACAGGAGGCAAACATCCTACTCGACCACCATGAGTGGTCGCAGGTACGGTCTCACTGAAGATCTAAAACTTAGAGCTAATCGGGAGGCAACCTGACATTGATTCTTATGCTTTATGTTTACTGTGTTTGTTTAAGAAGTTTGTGTTTTTATTTTGGTGTTATTATTATTATTATTATTATTATTATTATTATTATTATTATTATTATTATTATTATTATTATTATTATTATGTGTTTGGAATGGTGATGTTTGTGTCTGGTTTGGATTGGGTTGAAAAGTTGATTGTATTGATTGATTGGATAAATTGATTTGAAAAAAAAAAACCTACATTTAACCTAAATACCATACATTAGGGTCAATTTATTCCAAGTGTGGGGATGAGGGTAAGAATAAAAATTGGGAATTTTTTCTTGTTTTTAAGCGATCCAATCAGGCACGAAAAAGACAAGCATACCAATTGATTCCTACATTGTTTTATATAAGGGTCCTTAGTCGTGGTCTAATTTGAAGATAGCTTAAATAATATGTTTAGCAAGATTTTTAGAAAAATTAAGAATTGTCTAGTTTGGACTAACAGGCTATTTGTGTAATAAAGGCATACGCACATCGGCAACCCTATGTCCTATTTGGTGAGATTTTGAAGCCTACAAGATTGTTAGTTCATATGAAAGAATGGCAACCCTATGTCCTATTTGGTGAGATTTTGAAGCCTACAAGATTGTTAGTTCATATGAAAGAATGTTTCATTTGTTGAGTGTAGGCGATATGACTCTTTGTTTTAGAACTTGTGTGATTTGATGCATCCTGAGACGGTGGACTTGATAAATGCACATAGATGATAGAGGCAATCTAGGATTCCCTTTTCTTTTAATACCATTTTTGCGTTTTACCAGCTTACCAGAAATCCCCCCTAGTAGCCCCTTTCGAGCATTAAAACTTTTCGTTTGATAAACCCACATCATTAAAACCCAAACCCATCCATTTACCTTCGGTGATAGAAAAACTATTATTATTTTTTACCCAATTTGATTTAGTTACCACTGTTGATAACATTTGTAATAGTTTTAGTATTTGATTTCTTGTAATAGTTAGTGATAAAAAAAAAAGAAAAAATAGAAAAAAACAATGAAAATGCAAATTATTGGTTATGGGTTAAATATGTACCCATGATTTTTGTTTTGTTTGAGTAGTAGTTATGTCAATAATAATATCAACAGTTGCTATTATCTTGATTTAATATTTTAGTCACATTCACAGCCTAACATTCCTACCTTAACCTAATCCGAAAACCTGTGAGTCCTTTTGATATGTGCAATGTCTATATGTTACCGTGGAAATTTGATTGTCACTCAAGCATATGATAATAAAGTTTCATATGTGGACCTTTTGAGTGATATATTGATGCAATTTTTACCAATCCAGAAATACACCGAGAGGAGTGAGCAATGGTGAGGGGTGTGTTGCATGGGAATAAAAGCCGGAAGCTTGTTAGGATTAATTAGGCTATTTTCTTTTGAAATAAACGTAACATTCTTTACTTGTTAACTAAACATGATTATTGTAAATCGGGAATGAGGTATGACTTTGGACCATAGCTAAGACATAGTAAGAGATTTTGGTTTATAATGTTGTTTAGTGTATTGAACAGATTTCCTTGAGGGTAAGCAAAGGTTAAGTGTGGGGATATGATATGAGTGTGTTGGAATGGAGTTTAAGTGTTTAAATGATAAATACTAAGTATGATTACTCATCTTTATGTGTTTGATTGTTTTGAATAAGTTAACTATGAGTTGAAATGATTTTTGTGGGTAAAATGATCATGTTGGAAGCTTACATGATAAATAGAGATGTTGGATGCATTGAGAAACAAAGATTTAAAGTACAGCAGAAAACCTCCTACCGTAGCCTACTATAGCCACTGTATGCTACGCCAGCTCAAAACTCAACAAACAGATTAGGCCCGGCGTAGGCTATGCTAGCTGGCGTAGCCTACGCTAGAGCCCGCCTTTAAAACCTATTAAACCGTGTATTTGTTAAGTTTCACCCACCTCTTCCCCCCATTCGACATATGATGATTTGAGACGAATTTTGGGAGTTTCTAGGTCATTAATTCACCATTCCATCTCTCTCTAACAATATACAATCATTCAGTATGCAAATCAACAATGGTTTAGAAGATCATTCAAGAACAATGAGCGGCTAATCCTCTAGTGATCACCTTCGGGTAATAAGTTTTGTGTGATTAGGTCGTTGTTTGTGTTCAACTTGTGTTAGGATTAAACTTTAGAACCTGTTAAGTTCTTTTATAAGTTGACTTGTGTTTTGATTATTTAAACAATTGTTTTTGTAAACCTTTATTTGAATGTCATATGACCCATTAAGTATTGATTATCGATAGCACTTAATCATTGCACGTACAGAATCCTACTAAGGATTTTCCATCAAGTTGAACGAAACGATTACTGAAAACCAAAAGTTAAATTCCGGAGTGGATTACTATTTCTCGTAATTGTCTTTTTACTCAAGTTTGATTATTTCCAATTTGTTTTCTTAGTAAATTTGTTAATCATTCCAAAAATTCAATTTTTACAGCCAAGAGGTACTAGTTTAATTAAGTAATTTAGTAATTTAATCATTTTCTTATAAATCGAAGTACAACACACCGACTACTAATTTCACAAGGATTGATAACCCTACTTACCCTAACTATTTAAGGTGAATAGGAACATACAATTTAACACCTTATTTGATTGATATTTCAACATAAGCGAATATTTTCATAAAAAGAAACGGTGAAGCGCATAGACGGATCACAACTAGTTACTATATGTTTTCATTTGTTTTCTTATCTGTTTTTCTTTTCTATTGATTTCATTTTTCTTTTTTTTTCTATATTTTAATTTTGTTATAAAAAATACTTTGTGCTTCAAAATCCTTTTTACAAAGTGTTAAAAGTTTTTCTATGAAGTTTTATTTATTTATTTATTTATTTATTTATGTAATTGTAGAGGATCTATAGCGACTGAATAATCCTTTTGTGAGAACTTTGTGATTCCTCGATGAGGGTAGCGGTTAGTAAAATCAGTCGAGAAATGTGGTGTGGGTAAAGACTATATAGTGCAGTGAAAACCAAGTCACCAACAAAGTAACAACGTTTATCTTATGCCATTAGTGTAACATGAAAAACACAAATGCACCTTCAATAATAGTGTGCTGAAAATGTATATTTTTGGATTTGACGAATGTATGCATAGATGATTTTTCTATCGTTGATAATCAGTTTTCTAATAGTGAGATAATATATATTAATATTATAAATTAGAGTAAATTTTGTTTTTTGCTTTTTATGATTGTCAATATAACATTTTTCCTCTAATACTTTCAATTTTATTTTATTTATCTCAATATGGTTTCTACTCAATTAACTATGGAGACTTAATGCCATCTAGAAAAACAAAATATTCTTTTGATCTATTAAAATAATATTAAAAATAAAACCCCTACTTTAAATATAAAATAATGCAAAACTCACTTTATAAAATGTCAATCCTAATGATACAAACATAAAAATAAATTACAAAGAAATTAAAATTTTTTATAGTAATGTGCAAATTGATTAAACAAAAGAATGTTGAAACCCAAAATCATGAATCCAAAATAGATAAAACTTTTTAGAAAACTAAAAAAAAAAAGTCCTCTTCAAATTAAAACCCAAAATCTCAACCAACGCCACTAGTTTTAACATCAATCACTAGAATATCCACACTATGATTGGAAAATTAACCCTCAACTGTGCATTTGACCAAATCATAACTTCCACACCCAAATTCACTTGGTCTAATCATAAATTAAAGAAGAATATGAATGAGAGGCTAAACGGGAGTAACACCATCGATTCATGGGGAGGAAGCTTATCGTCGATTTGTGTTCTATCGTTGCCTCTTATTAAAGAGAAATGTGGTGCAGATGGTGGCGATTATTGTGGTGGTGATGGTGGAGATTTGAGGCAAATCGAATGAAGACCAGAAGCGACAATGGTGGTAGGTCTAGCGATGGTGGTGATGAATGGTTTGGTATTGGTGGTGGTCGTGAATGTCACACCCCTTCGTCAATGGCGGAAATATGAGGAGGAAATCGTGGAACATCATGAATAGATGGTTAAAAGCGAACCCTAACATTAATTTAAATAGTTCATAATGTTTATTAGGCATGAATTGTATTAAAGTACATATTTCAAAAGATTATAACACATTGGCCTAAGCATCCCTAAGCATATGCTGCATAATCTTCCTATGTGCCTTAGATGTGCCATCGAAAAGGGTTTTCTTACATGCTTAGTTTTCTGAAAAACATGTTAGAAAATACATCAATATAAGGTTGGGGAGCCGATGGTTTTCAAGACTAGATAAAATGTTCATAGGCATCAGTTGAATAGCTTAGTGAATCATTTTTGTAATCACGTATATGCATCACATAGTTTAGTTGATGTGTATTTACATTGAGCCCATAAACCACAACCTAATGGCAGTTGAACAACGCCCCACGCAAGTACATATCACAAATACTTGCAAGCATAATTTCACGTTAGGAATATAAGCATCCATCATAGTTGACTGTGAATTTGCGCATTCCAATCAGTCGGATGAATGTGGGTTGTCATACCCTAATACTACTATCTATATAAATTTATAGGCTACATCAAGTAGTTAAGTGGTTATGTTCTGCTCAATCGGGGACATCGAGTATGATAATCAGTTAACTCAAATAATACATTATCGAATGGACTAGTAATATGATTTAGAAAGTATAGTTAACATGTTCTTCCTAAAAAGTAAGTAAAAGCATTAAAAGATAGGCTATGAGAAACTAATTATCAGAGAATAGTGACCACGTGGTACCACATTATTAAGGAATTCCGATGTGGTTCAATTCCCATTAAGTTGAAGTTGGACTAAGCACTCTTGCCCTCCTTTAAGTTGGTATTTCATTTGGTTGATTTTATTCATTAATTCTTGTTGAATCGTTACGCAGTGTGCTTAGGCAAGTTTATAGTAGTTAAATGCTGGTGGACCACTGGTGACTTAGGTGTATTACGCGAGGTAACGTGATAAAACTATAAGTCAACATTCTTGTATTGTAGTTGAATGTATCATTAAGTTCATGTCGAATTTGTTAGTTTTTAGGAAATGTTTTAGTAATAATTGAAGGTGTGTATGCATACATGCATATACATATATATACGTACATATGTATATACATACATATATATACGCATATATATGCACACACACACACACACACATATATATATATATATATAGAGGAGGGATCCTAAGAAAATCACAAAGTTATGAGAAAGCTAGAGAAAACCAATGAAATCGGTCCTATAATTTATAATTTTTTATCACTACCCTTTATATATATGTGTGAGTATATATAAATAAGGGTATGGATTAAATGAAAACCGTAGCATTGTTTTAAATCTACGTCACACATAGGTTACGTATACGTAACCATTTTTCATTCGACATAGTTTTACGTATACGTAAGACTCTTCATTCTCGTATGTATGCTCAATATATATGCACCAAATAGTAAAATAACATGTTAACAATTAAAATAATTGAAAACCAAAAAAACCATTTACTCACCATTGATCTTTTTCATCTATGGTTGAGATTAATTAGTGGCATTTTATTAAAATAGAAGATTATGAGTGTTTAAATAGGCATTAAGAGCAAAATAGGAAAAACATAAAATAATTAACTTGATAACTACCACATATAATTAAACAAATTCCTAAATTTACTCAAATCTTCCATTTTTCTCTCACCTCTCATCTCTCTCTTATATTAATAAATATTCAAATAATCAAATATATTATTTTTATACTTTGGATTGAAAAATTAGATAATCATGGTTTTTCTAAAATAAAAAAATACTAAACTAAAGAAAATGACGGGTTAAGCATGTGTCACGCCGTGTTACGTATGCAAAACATTGTGTGTTACGTATATGTAACATTGTCATACATATGTGTATCATTTTTAATGAATCCATATGAAAATCTAGAATGATTTATGTGTGTGTGTATGTGTGTGTGTATATATATATATATATCTAAACCAAAATTGTTTTTGATGCTAAAAGCGATTTCTAGAGTACATATATGTAAGAGTGGAGTTACATATATGTACCAACACTTACATACATGTAACAAATCTAGTAACAACCAAAAAAATTAAACTTTTAAAAATACGGATTAAATAATAAAATACATGAACGGTGTTTTTAAAATTTGTTTTAAGTTTGTAGGAACCGTTCACATAAAATTAAAATAAAACAATCTTTTATTGATATTCACAATACAAAGAAATATAAATTAACAATTACAATTCTCTTTACAATTGAAAATTTACACAAATAGATGAACAGAAATATAAAAGCTGAGGATCGTGTTTAACACGGGACCTTAAAAAAAATTCCGAGCCACCCAGGAGAACTCGTTTTGTTTCCCAGGGTACAACAGCCAAAGCAGATTGTACTTCCGGGATTGATCTAGAACCCGAACTTGTTTGTAGAAGAGAAACCAGAGAGATGGAGGATGTTCAGAGAACCTGTTTGCTACAGATTTTCGAGTTGTGTTGGTGTCTTTCTACTGGGGCACCCTTAGTATTTATAGTAGACTTTAAACTATAACTGCCACTCAGTTATCACTCAGCATTAATCCAAAATCGTAACCGCCCATTTAATTCATCATTAAGAGCCATCAATTTCGGTCAACACGTAGCCGAAACTGTTACGAGTCGTGCACCAAAGTCAGTCGCACTTGACCAGACTCTCGAACCAACCTTCAAACATACTAAGGCGACTCTCGGCGATGCGAGTGTGCGAAGTTCAAAGTGCGCCATCAAAGCGCCACATTGCTCCCACATGCCCACACCGCGCGCGCGTATGCGAGTGCGAGTTTAGGGTGCTTCGCATACTTCGCGAATCTACTTAGTGTGATGCTTTAGAAAACAATATAATCAAGAGGTTATAGAATATAAACCATTTTACATCTTTCTTTCCTCCAATGTGGGACAACTTTCCATACTATTAATTCCTAATGTCATTCAACACATTAATTTTTATTCAACACATTTATTTTATTGACTAAATATTAATAACCGTATTAATATTGTCAATAAATTTCCAACAGGATGCATGGTTACTGTCATCATGGTCTTGCTGCAATGAGCCTACATGTTTTATTATTCTTTTCATCATGGTCTTGTGAGTCAGCATGCTTACTTTTTATTTTTATTTTTTAGTTTGGTACTTTGATTAGTTTTTATCCCCATAGATCCAACAATATGTTACTTTATTGCCACTTAAGTATGTTTTTTTGATATCTTCTATTTTTTATATAGATGAGATGTAGTATGAAAAATTGATAATGATTCTTTTTCACTTATTGAAATTCAATATTATCAACTATTGTTATATGCGTTTAATAAAGATTTTATAGTATAATTGAGAAAACATTGTTTTTATTTGTTTTTACTTATTATTTAAAAAAGAGATGGACCCGGTTAACACAGAGCACTTATCAAATGATGAATCCAATGGAGGAGATAAACGAAAAGCAAAATAACCCGCTAAAAACCAAACCAATCGAAAGAAAAGTGAACGATGACATTCTAAATGTTGGGCTGATTTTGAGAAATTTGACATTCTAAATGTTGGGTTGATTTTGAGAAATTTACTGAAGACAAGGGGAATAGTAAAGCAAGATGTATTCATTGTTTTAATATTTTGGTTGTGGGTTCGTAACAAACGTCAGGATTGAAAAAACATATTATGGCATGTGAGAAACATCCTTCGAAGTTGCAAGGCCAAACCAACCTATTTGTTAAGAAGATTGACAATGATGGGCCGAAACTAGTGAGGTTAAAACCTAGAATTTTAATATTGAATTGGATAGAAAAAAATACTTTTGAGATGATGATACTAGACGAGCTACTGTTTGCAACAGTAGAATGCGATGGGTTTAGCTGACTTATGAAAACCGGTTGTCCAAATTTGAAGATGCTGAGCAGGTTTATGGTTTCAAGAGATATTAGGAACATATTTTGGGAGGAAAATGTAAAGTTAAAGGAGTTTTTTCACAAAAACTAAGCACAAGTGTGTTTAACAACCGACACTTGGACATTATTATAGCGGATTAACTGCATGTGTGTCACAACACACTTTATTGATGAAAATTGGGTATACCATAAGTGTATCGTTAGTTTTAAACCAATTAATAGTCACAAGGGGTATGGCATTGATAGTATGGGTGAAAGAACTGTAGAAACCTTCAGAACTTTGTCCCACTAATGGTCGAGGTGCAAATTTGTTCACAGGACTGGATAAGTCGAGAAAGAAAATAAAATAAGACATTGCAAAAGGTAATATTTCATACAAACCCATTTATTGTTACATCATTACATCATTCATATATGTTACTTTATTTATTTTACTTCTTTTTCCCTTTTTTTAAAATTTGTAATAAGACTACAACCAGATCAAAAGGTCGATTAGGCACCAATTACATGTTCATGTTGTTTTTTTTTGTTTAATTTTTTTTTTTTTTATACTTTGTAGTTATCGTTCTTTAGAGTATTGGTTCAAACTTTTTATGCATATTCTTATTGATTATTGTTTTGAGTTTTGTCCATTCAATTTAATAGACCCGGGCTTGTTTTGGCATGCTCAATATGGTTTGAATTTTTTTAGACATTTTTTTATTGATAATTGTTTTGAGTTTTGAGCATTCAATTTATAGTCAACATGGATATAAAATCAAAAAGTTAACACTACTAAAAGGATATATATCATCATAAAGAAGATAAAACATGATTATTCACAAGCTTAGGTTCTCAAAATCATTTCACTAACAGAAAAAGGATATTAAAGGATTTAATAGAGATTGTTTGAGTTAGCCAAGATAAATTTTAAACCATGGAACCAAGAAAGTAGTTTATTACTTCACCTCAAAGCATAGATGAATCGAAACTAGCGTTTTAGTAAACTTGATAAATCATAGAAACTATCATACATCATGTTTGGAGGTTACAAATTAAACAAGATAAAACATGATAATTCACCAAGAATTGAAACAACATGTTTGAATGCATCATAGTTTGTTGATTGTGGTAGTAATCCGCGCGAATCATCTCGCCATTACCGGCTCTAGGTAAAAACCGATTCCCTTTGTTACCAATACCGACCCATGCCTATTTCCCGATTATTGTATTAGGTTCGGGAGCCGGCTCAAGTTTTTGCTCCATATGGGGATTGATACTGGGCCCGGGTTACCCAAATCCTGTTAGTATTCTCAGCTTGCTCACCCCTAGTTGCACCTTTTTAACATATGAAAATTAAGAGGGCGTTTGGTATGCAGGAATTCAATGGAATTAGAATCTAAATTCCATGGGGCATTGTGTTTGGTTGGTATTACTTCGTTGAAATTGTAATTTGAATTTCATTCTTAACGTGTTTGGTTGCGAAAGGAATTGAAATTGGAATTTGAATTAATTCCCTCAAATCCCTTCAAATGAAGATTTCAAAATGTTCCAATATTGAAGTATTTTAAATTCCATCGACCCCGCCTCCGCCACCGACCTCCACCTACCGCCCGCCGATCGCCAACTGACACTACCGACGACCCTCCCTGACGCGGCCCACCTCCGACCGCCGCCACCAACCGCCGCCGACCTCCGACCACCGCCGACACACCCGCCCGCCGCCACCAAACTGACCGCCATCAACCGTTGCCGCCCCGACCGCCTACCTCGACCGCCGCCAACCCCGATCACTGACCTAGACCGCCGCCTGCGGCTGATTCCAACTGCCGCCGCTCCCGACCACCAAAGCCCCCAACCACCGCCGATGACCCCGACCCCGCCAGCGCCCAATTTCGACCGCCGCCGCTCGCGGACGCCCCCTACCACCGCCGACCGCCAGCACCCCCGACCACCGCCCGTGGCCGATTTTGACCGCTGTTGCCCCCGACCGCCGACTACCGCCTGTAACCAACCCCAACCGCCGTTGACGCGACCCGACACCAGCACACATGACTGTCGACCACCGCTGCTGAAACGCGTCGGTTTAGACGCGCTCGACGGAGACTGCTGGTTCTCGACGATGGTCGTGATCGGTTGGTGGTGGCGGCAACGGGCGCGGTTGGCGGTCGCGGTCTATTGTCGACGGTGACGATGGCGGTGGTCGGTGGTATGTAGCGACGATGATCAATGGTAATGGAGATGGTGTCGGTTTGCAATGTGTGATAAATTCCAATTCCTTTATGGGTGTTTTATCACTAAAAATACATTTGAAATTTAAATTTATTTTATAGATTCTAATTCAGTTGAATTTCAAATCCTTTGGAAAGTATTGAATTTCAAATACAATTATTTGTAATTCCAATTCAAAATTCCAATTACAATTACAATTCCAACAAATTTTACAAACCAAACGCCACTAAATGTTTATGTTTTATGTTATGATATGTCAGTGTAGATTTATAATAAACTTTAAAAAGTTTTGATAGTTAATAAGTTATGCAAGTGGATTCGTTTATGAGGCTCGTTTATCTAAACTAATTTGAACTTCAATTATTTGACTATTTAATATCATAACCTTTATCAATCTAATTTTTCCTCAAGAGGCCACAAATAATCTTTTCATGTAATACATGCCACCTTTATATTAAGTTTGATAGATCTATTTGTTGATTTTAGATCCAACAACATAAGGGTGTTATTAGGTTTCATTATGTTATAAAGGGTCGCCATAGATGATATTTGGGAGTCTATGCCTAAATTTGATGATTATTGATAGCTCATAATAATTATAAGTAAGTTATATCTAATTCTAATGAGTATAATAGAGTTTTGGTCGTTGTTGTAGTTAGAATTTGGTTGCAAAATTCGCCGCAAAAGTTTAGGCCGCCGTATTGGTCACTGAACCTAATTCACAAAATCTATCGCAAAAAAGGTACTGTTGCAAATATGGTTGCTAATTATGCGATACATGTTATAGTCACAAAACCAATCGAAAAATTATTTCGGTCGTAATAATTGTTTGCAAAAGTATTTAACCAACCACCAAAAATCAGTAACAAAACTGTCACAAAAGGACATTTGAGATCGTTTTGTGACCATTTTAACAGTCGCAAATGGTTGTTTTTGTAACTCCACGTCTGATACCTAGCGACAAAAATAATTGAGAGCTTTAAAAGTTTGAGCATTGACACTACTACAAAAACATGTATTTCCTACTGATTTTTCGCTACGAAAAATATTCGTAGCAAATTTGTTAAGAAGTAGCTACAGATTTGCTATGAACATATTTTGCTACGATTTACCTACAGATAATAACTCATTTATAAACTCTAATTATTTGGCGTGAATTATATCATATTAGTTAATGTATTGAAAACTAAATACCAGTCTTAAACATGATATAAGCTTTCTTATGTGAAATTGATATTCAGTCACTAAATAGGTTTGTAGATGTAATAAGTAAATGACCATGTTATATATGGTCACATTGTATACTAGTTGTCAATTCCTAATAACTAGGAGAAATTTGGGTCTATATTATTTTGTGAAGGTATATATAACCCTTATAAGTTTTCAATTAAAGTAAAATATGGTCAATCATGAGTCCAACTTCTAGGGGTGTTCAACGAATTAAGTTTCAAAATTTTAAATTAATCGAATTGAATTATTGAAATTTTGAATTTTTAAACTAGATTTGAATTCGAGTCAAATTTGAATTCGAAATCAGTATTCGAATTTAAATAATTATATGCATATAAAATAAATCATTAATATATAATATAAAACAAATAAGAATATTATATGTGTGTGTATATATACAAAAAATTATACATACATCGCTAATTCTTATGACAAATCGAAGCGAATCGAAAATCACAAGTTCAAGAGTGACTTGAAGTGGGCATTAATTACCATATCTAAACATGAATTACCCAAAGTGACATGTAATAACCTTATACGACCAACAATCATTGAAATTGATTATAAATGTTTGTGAATAGTTTTTTTTTGAACGGCAAATATGCGACTGTGATTTGGATATAGGTGTTATCTTAATCGGGTTCACATATTCGTGTCCCAACCAGGACCGCAACCCAAACCCGCTCAGGAGGAAACATATTGATAAGAAAACCTCCCGGTCATTTAGATAAATTTAACTGAAAAGTTAACGGCCCTTCCAAGTCGAGGACCAATTATGTTATGTTATGTTTTGTCAAACCTGTCGACCGGCCGGCTTTGTAGTTTTTCAAAACTGGGGTCTGAAAATGAAAACTAACCTAACCATAAGAACCTTTCATGCTATTAAATCTTAACTTTAATTAACTTTAAATGTTCCTTAATCGATACACACACATATACGTATACAACATAGTGTGTGTATATATATACTTATTATTTTATGTAATGTAAAATATTGTTTACAAATATAACTTTTTGTTATTAAATAATAATCTAAAATGCTCTCTTCATTAAATATAAATTATTTTATATAAAGCATTAACACTTATATAAGGTTTAATCCATATATAAGTTGTTAATATGTACAAGTTATTAATTAATATATACATATTAATAATATTATAGGTTAACTAAAATTCATATAAAATTAAAAGTTCCCTCCAGAAGTTCGTTTTTAAGTTTTACTAAAAAATTGAAGTTCCCTCTAAAAGTTCCCCCCTATATCAAAAACTAATCCACCTTCAAGACTCTTTCTTTCTATGATTCAAGCAATTAGGATGATGCATACGTCTCCCTCAACATATACGCATCTCTATCTCATTCAAGAAATAGGTATATGGTTTCTGCCTTTTATATTCAACAAACAAGTATTTGCTCTCTGCCTGTTTGTAAAACGAATTTCAAGGGCTTATTTGGTTTTGATCTTGTTGAATATGTTTGACAGTATGCGAAATTAGGTGCCTCTTATATTTGGATCAACAAGAATTTGATTTCGATAAAGACTACCGGTTTATGATCGAGGCTTTTCAATGTTAGAGATCTAGACAAGGTATCGTATACACATGGTTTATATGTAATACACATGGTTTATATGTAATATGTTACTGCATTTAAATTTTTTGGGTGGTTGTGTCATGACTTTTTGAGCTTTTTGCTATAAAGGGTAGAAAGTATAGAATTGAATTAATTGATTTCATTGAATTGAGATTGCTTTTAAATCATGTCTTTTTTGTAGTCCCAACTTTATAATCATAAATCTTTTGCTGTTTAATTTCTTTTCTACAGATCGTACAACTCATGTGCACCGCTAAAAATACTAGTTTTTTTCAATGACAAGGGTTCATATAAAGGTAAGTTTTATATGAAGGAACTAAACGATAAATATTGGAAGCAATATACTGATAGTTGATGTATGCATGCAAAGGGATTGAATTTACAAAAAAGAGTGTTTGTAAGTTATTGAGGGTCTAACCTACTGTCGTTCTAAAATATATTATCATGAAAAATACTCACATGTAAAGAGTATGAATTTTCACTCATACAACATTTGATTTTTTTTAGTGCTCATATGTTAAAAATATTAAACTACACTAATTTATAGTTTGTTACAATTATTAGTTCTTGATATTTATTTAATGTGTTCAATTATTTTGTTTTATCTTGTGAAATTATAGGTTGAAACAATGATAGAGAACTTATGATGTAGGATTTTGGTAGCATGGAGAGTCTTACTTGAAAGAGTTTTGAAGTTTGGATTTTGGTGTTTGTCCAATGCTCATTCTAAGTTATTATTTAATCTTTAATTTTAAAATTATTACTTGGATTATATTTATTTGTTTGTAATTTGTTAAAAGAAAGGGTTTTTAATGTATTTGATATTGATGTCTTATGAGTGTGATTCACTTATTTATTCATTATAGGTGCAAAGGTTGAAATAACAAGTAGCGGAGTTAAAATGAGATAAAGCAAAGAAGAATGCTATGATGGAGAAAATTGAATGAGTTAAAACAAGATAAAGCAAGGTTATATGCTTAAATGAGTGAGAAATTTCAAATGTTATCATGAAACCTACCACAAAACATTTCATCAAGTTAAGGAATGAGTTTATGCTAGTCTCCACTATGATTTCTACATTACCTATGATGTTTTTGGATGATTTGGATATTTTATGCTATTTGGTTTGGATTAATCTGTGATGTTTTGGATATTTAATGTATTGAAATTGGGTATTGATATTAGGTTTGGATTAACCAAAGGATTAAGATTGTATATATTTATGAAAGTTGTGATATATATGATTTATAGCTAGGAACATGTTGAATAATATTATAAAAAGAAAATCTTTTAAAAAATTTAGACAAACCGGTAGCTAAATCTGTAGCAATAATTTTATTAAATCCGTAGCAAACTAATTACAAACCCATAGCAAGATTGCTACAAAAGTATAAGAAAACTCATAGCAAAATTTGTATTCAATATCCATAGCCAAAATGTAGCAAATCTATAGCTAAATTTCATAGCAAATACTTGTAACAAAATTCTAAGTAAATTATCCGTAACAAAACCGTGGGTAAAATCCATAGCAAAACCGTAGCAAATCTTTCCGTAGCCAAAATCAAACAAAACTTTGTAGCAAACTCCATAGCAAGTATTCGTAGCCAAATGCGTAGGTAAATTTGCGACGCCTATTTTTGTAGCTAAACACGTAGCAAATATTAGTTCGTAGCAAAAATTTCTAGCAAGACAAATTAGCGACGAAAGTGTCATCTACGAACCAAATCCGTAGCAAATTCGTAGCAAACACTCGTTTTGCTATTGATTCGCTACGGATTTGACCGTAGCAAATACCTTTTTCTGTAGTAGTGTGAACGGTTATCTACCCAACACCCGCTGGTCATGTTCCCCAAGTAATATCAACAAGCTAGTCACTACGCTACACATAGAATTTTAAAAGAACATTACATTTTTAAAGTCAGTTTAAAAGAAATAGAAAGCGGAAAAACAGAAATTAAAATATTATTTGACGTTGTTAAAGTCAGTGTTAAAGAAAAGAAAGTGAAAGAAGACCTTAAAACATATTATATCTAATCCAACTCAAAACATGTGGATAAAAAAAAACACAAAATAAAATCATAAAATTCCGTATTTTGCAGCTAACCGCGCTGCGCTATGGTTGGGTACTAGACCAATATTGTAGCGTAAACTATGTAAGAGTTATATTAGAGGTTGATGCTCACCAAAGATCTCTCAGCATACATTCTGAATTATAAGAAAGTTACTTCGGAAGATTTGACAAAAGCAGTGAGAAATTCTCTGTGTCAAATCTTCCGAAGTCAAAGACCATTTCTTCCGAATCCAAAGATTAAGTCTTTCGAAGCTTCAAGACAAAGTCTTCCGAAACCAAGAGACTTTTTTTCGAATATGGAGAAGACATGCTTTCTCTGACATACTTTTGACAAAGCTGAACCACTTTTCGCTGCCACCTCTGAATACTCACCAACTTATACAAATTGATGATAATTCCATATTTTTATCAATTGTAGATTATGTTTATAAAGTCTGTAACTTTCTACTTTGTATTATTTATCTTTTAGTATTAGATAAGAATGTGAGCTATGCATGTCATAGTCACATGTCAAAAGGCAATCTGTCTTTTAACTTTACATTGATCTTGCTATCTAGATTAGTGTTCCGGCTGACTTTCAAGTATGGTCAGCTGTAGGATGTAGTATAAAGTATCTCACGTATCAGTACTTAGGGACTAAGCCTTGTAACTTTGGTTGAACATTTGAGAGCAATATACAACATTCTTGAAAACCAATTACTGTATTCTTGCTTGTGTTCTTTACCTTAAGTTCTTAGTTTCATTTAGCTGGTTCCCCATTTGATCTTATAAGTGTTTGTCTGTTTTCCTCTCCAACATTTATGAAACTGTTGCATTGATCTCCATCATCCGATCCTGCAAACTCTTTAAAAGGAAAAAATTAAATTTATTAAAGTTAAAAGATTCATCGTAAATTTTTATTTGCGTTTAGGGTTAGCAAAAAATTGCCAAGTGTAAGGGGTTTAAGGGAGAAACTTTGTGATAAAATTCATTAGGCTTACTTGATAAAAAATAATTTTTTAGTGGCTTAAACCTAAAGAAACAAAACTATGTGATCAAAACCTAACGTCATCAAAGCGCAAATGTACGATTCGTGAAAGCTCTTTCAAGGATTTTATTTCTCATAGTTTTTTTTCTTTTCCCTCATCTTACAACTTTTAAAATATTATATTTAATAAAGTTTTGACTTTACATTGTGACTGCCTATTTTCATCTACGTTTTGGCGCTAATTTTCGTAACGTCATTTTAAACCGACCAATGGTTCTAAACAATTGTTTAATCTTTTCAATGGTCATCTTCAAGTAAACCGTTGCAACGTGTCTTTTTATGTACGCTACCCACCGCAACGTGGTTCATATGGACACTAACTTGATTTTTTTTTGTTATATACAATTTCTCTTGTATAGAGAAACAAATAATGCCTCTGGTCCAGCAGTTCACGTATGTACACATGTAACAACTCCTTATGTATATAGTTTATTTTCATTTTGTCATGGCTAATTTTATCAACGTTCTTGTTTTAATTTTTTTTAAACTATTTTCTTTTTTTATATTAACTTTCAAATGTTATAACGGTCTCGCCGCAACGTAAGGGTTTGTGATGGTTTATAAAGTTTTGCAATTTTTGAATTTCTTACCTTCAAAGTGTAGATTTGCAATAACATTTCGAAGTTAGATTTTTAGACGATTTTCTTCTCCCGCCGAAACACAAAAGCTTTTACACTAGTTATACTTTAGACTAAAAAAATCAAAATATGATCATTTCTAAGTTTCAAAAAGAAACTAAGATTTGCTAGTTGATGTTAGGGTCGTCTAAATAGGTCGCGGCTTGAAGTTCGTTCGAATATTAAAATATTAAACTATAATATTTGTATTGAATCGTTTTCATATGATACTTCTATTTTTCTGTATACTAGAATGAATTATTCAATCATACTTTCATTTTATTTACTAAAAAGCAAAGTACAAGATGTTATGTAGTGTTGCGGGTTTTGTTCGTTCGATTTAGATAATGATAAAATTATTTGTATTTTATTGAAGTTGAACTTAGTTTTTTTAAATTAATTTATATTTTATGAAACTTAATATAAACCGGTTATGAATTATATGGTATGTTGAATTATTTTGCATTTGTTTTTTTAATTTGGGTTTATGAAATTAAAACCAAACCAAAACGAGCCGAGCCAAGCCAACTCGGCTATAAACCGAACCGAGCTGGAGCCCATATTCCCAGATCAATTTTAAAACCAAACCAAACCAAACTGACTCGGTTCATATTCAAACCAAGTACAAGCTTATCTAGCTTCGTTCGACTCGTGAATAGCAATATTCAATGTGAATTAATTTATTTAAGCCGGAAGGGGTACAAAAATAACATTCCCATTCCCTATATATTTTTATCAATTGGTCTCTCGTCAAAGGCACAAACTTTCCTCATTTTCTGTTCGCTTAATCGAAGCTTTCATCTTCTTCGTTTCGTTACTCATTAATCATCCATGGCTGAGGTATTGAATCTTGATTCGTTGTATACTATTTTTCATACTGTTTTGATGTTTCACATTTATGTTTCATTTTCTCTTTGATCTGTGTTTGATGAACTCAGCGACTACAATCAATATTGCTATTCATGTTTTGGGATCTCTAGATTGACGATCTGATCGTGTTTTTTGTTACCGTGGCGCGCGATTAGGGTTTCGTTTCTACTTTTTTCATGCGCGTTTAATTTTGAGATTGACATTTCTAGAATCAAAGTTTTGAATTATATGAGAAATGAAATTAGGGTTGATAATCCACTTTTTTTTATATTTTTTTGGTGTTTATTATTGATATACGGTCGTAATTGGAGATTAGTAAGGGATTTGTTTGAATTTGGTGTAATATATTCAGAATCTATGAGGAGAGGCCTAAAAGAGGAAGGAGATAAGTTAAATACATTGTCATGATTAGCAAGTTGGAGTTGAATTTGCTAGAAGATTAGTCTTTGGTTTGCTGGTCAAAGTGGATTGATCTTCAATCAAGAAAAGGATAACAAAGGCATTTGTTTAATCATCACTTTGGGATGTATGATATTTAGGTTATTCAAATATTTACAGCTTCATTTGTTCCTAGATACCAATTCCTGCTCAAATGTTGCTATTTTTGTGGCATAAAGGTTATTCTTTACTTTGAGATGTATGACATTAAGGTTATTCAAATATACTTGCTTTTAGGCGATTCATGGTTGACCAGTGTTTGGACTCTTTAGCGACAATCGAACAGAAGTCAAGACGTGGAGAAGTTATGTTAGAGTTATTTAGAAGCCTTACTGCTCTAGGCATAGAATAGGATAATTCTTTGTGGGGCTCAGGAGTTTAAATTTGGTTGAGTGTGGGGCAAGTGACCCTAAGTGCAAATAGAATCATAACTGGAAATAGGTAAGGTTTTGTTTGAATATGGTGTAAGATATTCGGTATCTATGCAGAGAAGCCTTAAACAAGAAGGAGATAGGTTAAATACATTGCGATGACTAACAATTTGAAATTGAATTTGCTTGAAGATTAGTCTTTGGTTTAATGGTCAAAGTGGATTTATCTTCAATCAAGAAAAGGATTACAACAGCATTTGTTTAATCTTTACTTTGAGATCTATTACATTAAGGTTATTTTAATAGTTACAATTTCATTTGTTCATGGACTCCAATTCCTGCTCAAATGTTCTTTTGTTTGGTTCTGTTATTGGAAGTCTACAATAATGCAACGCATAAACAAAATAAATATATTTGAAGGAAATTTACCCTACCAAATCTTCTGCTAACATCTTTTTTGAGGATTATGCCCACAATCTTTCACCTTGATCTTTCCATGTGAACCTAGTATTATATTTTTTTTATTATTTTCTATTGCTATTATATAGTGCCTTTATGTTTTTCTTATTAATGTTGTTGCTTTTATCTTTGGCATATGCCTTTTTATGCCTAGGCAACAGTTGACCCCTTTGTGCCTTTGAGTTAGATACGTAGGTTATCTTACTTCTGTTTTTCATTTACGTTGTGTTCCTGAGTATATTAAATAAAAAAAAAAAGAAGAGAAAGGAAATTTAGACGAGAAAAGAAAACGAGAGAAATTAAAGATGTAATTTTATTTTGTATTCCAGTTCGAAGTAAAGGAAGAGAAAAGAAAGATGCTATGTGTTCCTGAGTTGAAAGAAAAAGAAAAGAAAGTTATAATTTTACTATTATACCCATAGTCACAGGATTCGCTCAACCCCCTGCGAATCGCGTACCAATTCAATCGAACCCATTCGCGGTACAAAATCGTACCATTCGCAGTTGGTACGCGATTCGGATCTATTAAATTGAGCGTTCCCGATTGAAATAAGTTTCGAACTATATTAATCGAATTCGCGAACCCAATTGTATAATTCGGTGATTGGATGGCCTATGGTACGCGTTTCGGATTGCCTATGGTACGCGTTCTAGATCCCAACAGTCATTTTCCCACTGATTTTTGAATGAATTGAATGTTAAACAGTCAATTTTGAATGAATTGAATGTTTGCCTTGCTATCTGAATGTTAACAGTCCTTTTCACATGAAATTATGAATGTTAACAGTCATTTTCCCACTCATTTTCACACATAAACATGAATAGAGACAATAGCTACTTTATAGTATAAAATATAAATATAAGCTTACAAAACCTTCTACCATAAACAAAATTCTTCAATAGATTACAAGTTCCTAACCAACACAGTGAGTTGTTAGCCATGGCTTTTGGTAAGAGAGGGTCGAGCTTGAGACAAGAAACTCAAGATTCTGGAGAGCATATTGTTGTAAGTGATAATGAAGTTGAAGAAAATGAGTTTATATTTATACTATATTTTATACTATAAAGTTGAAGAAACTCAAGACAATAGCTAGTTTATATTTATATTTATCATTTTCCCACTGATAATGAAGTTGAAGAAACTCAAGGTTTTGTAAGCTTATATTTATATTTTATACTATAAAGTAGCTATTGTCTCTATTCATGTTTATGTGTGAAAATGAGTGGGAAAATGACTGTTAACATTCATAATTTCATGTGAAAAGGACTGTTAACATTCAGATAGCAAGGCAAACATTCAATTCATTCAAAATTGACTGTTTAACATTCAATTCATTCAAAAATCAGTGGGAAAATGACTGTTGGGATCTAGAACGCGTACCATAGGCAATCCGAAACGCGTACCATAGGCCATCCAATCACCGAATTATACAATTGGGTTCGCGAATTCGATTAATATAGTTCGAAACTTATTTCAATCGGGAACGCTCAATTTAATCGATCCGGATCGCGTACCAACTGCGAATGGTACGATTTTGTACCGCGAATGGGTTCGATCGAATTGGTACGCGATTCGCAGGGGGTTGAGCGAATCCTGTGACTATGCTCTAGAACACAAATATTTTCAACCTTTTCTTTTCACTTCCTTTCACTTCTTTTAAAAAAGACTCAGGAACACAACATTAGTCTTTCATAAAGCTTTCATTACATATATCATGACATTTGACTTTGTTTTTTACAAAACACTTTGGCTATATATTCATGTTTGCTTCTGTAGTCTTACATTTGTGCTTATATGAGAACCAATTTCTAGACCATTGGCCCATGTTTTTTAATTTATTTTATGCTGTCTTCAGATCGAATTGAAGACTGCACCAGCTGACTACCGTTTCCCAACAACAAATCAAAGCAGACACTGCTTCACTCGCTATGTAGAGTTTCATAGGTATGTATGACAGTAATATATCTAAATTATATGCTTATAATGATTTTAGAGATCTATTTATCACCATCATGCACTTTTGGTATGCTCACATGTGCCTAAACATGTAACTAGACCAGTTTTCTGACTTTCTATATGTATGAGGTTGGATTTATGTGAAATAATGCATCTTAAAACTATTTGGGGCATGCTGTGAAGTTACAAGTTTGTTTATTTGTTCTATATATATTTAGTCTAGGCCTCTAGGGATCACAAGATAATTTCTTGTTTTATTTGTTTTAAAACCATGACATTTAATGACCCCATGTAATACCTCAAGTTTTTATAACCGCTTGTTGCACAACCATTTATAGAGCATCAAAGATCTAGACGGGAATTTCAAGGATAATTTTATTTTTTTAAAACATAAACGAACAATAATTCTTTGAATGCACTGATAACCTTTCGTGCCATAATGGAGCTAAGAGAACGCAACCATGTGTTCTAAATTGGAATAAGTTTGTGACTGCTGTCCACAATTGGTGACTAGATGTAGCAAATGAGCTGGTCGGGCAGTTTAGGTAATAGGTCAACATAAATTAGGTCAAGTTGACTTAGAACACTTTTGTCTAACATAATCTAATTATTTGAATTAGTGATTTAGGATGTTTATGCATTAGACACTTTTGATCCCCACCTTTAGCTATATTATTTATTGTATGTGTTTGATCCATTAGAGGGAAAACATACCCCATAGGCCCATATGGACCCACTCTACTGATTTACCTTCTATTTAAAAAAATTGCTATGATCCTTTTTTCTGAATTAAAGCAATATTTATTTTCTTTGAGCCCTTGACTAATTTATGATCAACTGTAGATGTGTTGCAGCAAAGGGTGAGGATGCTTCAGAATGTGAGAAGTTTGCTAAATTCTATCGCTCTCTTTGCCCGGGTGAATGGGTGAGCAATTCGTGAACTTCTCTTGTATATCTTGTTCCTTTTATTGAACATCAATTATCATGGCAATGTTAATACAGTAATAATTTAAATCTTTGAGTAAAACAATTTGGAGTTGTATGCATAAAGATGGACTTCAGACAACTTTTGGTTGGATTGATCTGTTTGACCCGTGTCCGTTCAGCTATATATCTTTGGTTAAATTTTTTTTGGATGGTTTTGCAGGTCGACAGGTGGAATGAGCAGAGGGAGAATGGGATATTTCCAGGCCCTCTGTGATCTCATATGAAGGAAAGCTGATCTGTTGTGGGTCACTAATATTTCTCTGCAGTAACTATATTTTCAAGATAATTTTGCTAATAAGATTCCAATTTTTGAATGGACGTGTTGTCGGATTTTATGGTTATTAAAACTGTTTTTTGTGCCTTCTGTTGTGCACACTTGTATGACCCGTTTAAAACTATCATGCGCTGCGGTTAGCGTCTAGCCACCATCCATTGTGTTTTTTGGTAAACAACTGATTTATGCTTGAAGATTGAGCCCACTTCTATGATGCTCCTAACCGGCCATTAGCATCTAGCCACTATCTATGGGTATTTTTTTTGTTGACCCTTGACAATCGAAACCAGAAAGATCAGAAGGCCTTTTCCAGTTGAACCGGAACATGTAATTTGACACAATCTGGAACCATCGAAAAAAAAAACAAAAAATAGAAATGATCATTTATTATGGACTTTAAGGTTATATAGTATGTTAATATGTTGCATGAGAAACAAGTTAAAGACTAATTTAGGTTTTTAATAGTATCACCTAAAGTCATACCCACTTTCATATCTAAGTATCTGTGTGGTTTCATATTTTAATCTGTTTTACGATCCTTAATCCTTCCCAAATATTTACATTTTGCATTTTTAAGTTTTCTAGCAACCTTTGTATTATTATATTCTAAAAGGAAATTGTTTTTCAGAGAATAGGTTTGCTCTGATGGTAGTCTCTTTGTTTCATGAGATAAAGTTAGGGTTTGTTTTTATTCTATCCTTTACCTTTACTACAGAGGTACATTTTAACCACTTAACTGACCGACTTGAAACCTGACCCGAAAAACAAACAAGTTATTAACCAGTATTGTTGAAGCTAGTGCGAGTATTTTGATGCCTATTGCTAGTGTGTGCTTGTCTATAATGTTCACCATAATGTGTCGGTGGTGGTCTAGTATATGTTAATTGCATATAGATCATCTATGTTCTCTATTTATTGGATTTGGATTTTGGATGATTTGGTTTTATTGTATACTTTGGTGCTGGTGGTCTCCATATATACATCATCTTCCTCTGTAATAAAGGTAAGTTTGATTAGAGCATTCACAACTCTTTTCTTATCCATGCAATTACACTAAAAACACTGTTTTTTCTCTTATTTTTTTAATTAAATAATATTTTTATACATTTATTATTATCTTTTTTTTCTAGTACACTCAACAACTTTTAAAATATTAAAAAGTTTATAAGGGTTAAATAGTATTTTTTTAAATTTACAGATTTAACAGTATTATTTTTTTCTCCTTTACTCACAATCATTTACAACCATTCCATATACTATAAAAATTACACTCACATAAATTTACAACCATTTCATATAATATAAAAATTATACCCACATAAATATACAGAACGAATTGTGATGCTTTTACATCTTTCTTCCCAGAACATCAATAGCTATGGTATAAATGAGATTTACAAGGTTTGATTATGATAGAAATCAATTCTCAGTTTATACCTGGTTAAAAGTATTTGACAGTGCAACCAGTTTGTAACTAGTTTCTTAATTGATTAATAACCGGTTATTATCATTACCTACCAACAAAATAGCTATAATTTTTAACAGCTGTACAGGCTTCGTTAGTTTCTAGCATGCCTGTAAGCAATACACTTTCTCCATCACCCTAAACCAGCCAATCTAGATTTAAACCAACTTTGTGTTCAACCCGGTAACAAATCAGCCAACCTAGTAATGGCACGCCGATCATATTACAACTTAAAAAAGGCAATAAAGGACGTTTTCATCTACTTTTAATGCAAAATTCGATCAATACAATAGAATACTAAAGTGTGTGAAGAAAAAACAAACTTGCATAAAAACTTGAAAGAGATGCAACATCTGTAAGTCTATTATATAAAAAGTGACACATAACTATTACTTAGAAAAGTGAAGTTCCCTTGCCCTTCTTGTCTCCACCAATCTCGAAATGCTTGCATCTCTACACAAAACATATACAAACATGATCAATAGCAGCAAAAATTAAAATGAAAAATAAATTAAATTGTTAAAAATTTATTCAGCGCTGACCTTGATTGGATGCTGAGACACATGCTTGCAACCTTGGCATTGCAGCCTCAGCACAATCTTCTTTGTAGTTTTCGCCTGTTCAAAAGCAATTTATCAAATTGCACAATTTCAAAGGTAGAAATGAATATATGACATTTGACTCATTTACTTAAAATTCACTATGCATTTATATATTTTGCTACCAAAATTTAGTGAATGTCAAAACCTTTAAAAAAATAAGTTGATTAAGAAGAGTTCAATGCACGTTTAACGCAAAACCAATTTTAAGTAAAGAACTTTAAAACATCATAAGGAGATGTATGTACTAATCGCCCGATAAAGACAGAGAGAAAAAAGAGATGGTTATAGGATTACATAACAGACCTATGTATCATAGTAAAGGAATACGTGAACTGCTAATGAGCTTCGATGGTTAAAATTCGTGACCTAGGAATCAAATGGGTTGAAGCCTAAAGTGTATTTAAATGCTCAAGGCATCTGCAATTGCAGCACTATGCTTCACAATAACTTTAAGTAAAGATAAAATTGTTTTACAAGAAGCTTTTTCTGCTCGACTAAATAAACTACACAAATTTTATTCTACTCTACTTACAAAAATTTAAATTAAAAAACACGTAATTTAATCAATAGTACAGAATAGTGCATTGTGAGTTAAAAGGTTTTAGTGTAAGGCTGTAAGCATATACTCCCAAAGATGAATTTTATACTAAAACTGTGATATATAGAGTTAACCTTGAACATGCCCTAAGACGTCAAGAATTGTTTTAATATGAAGAACTAAATTCCTATTGTAATTGCATAGGCTTTGTAATCATACATAAGACAACTAGATTTTAATTCCTCGCTTTCACCCTTTACCCAAACCACTTGACCCACCTATTTTGTCGCCTCTAGCATAACCATTACCAGTCTCTAGCCAGACACCAAAACAAACTCCACAAAGGTAGAAAATTCATTAACTCAGATGACAAATTTGCATGAAGTTATAAAGAAGAACATAAAACAAGAAGTATTTATTAACAAAAATCAGAATCAAGAATTTTGACCTTCTTGTGAAAGACAGGCTTAGTCTGACCACCATAACCTGACTGCTTCCTGTCATAACGGCGCTTTCCTTGAGCAGCCAAACTATCTTTTCCCTTCTTGTACTGTGTCACCTTATGCAATGTGTGCTTTCGGCATTCCTTGTTCTTGCAGTAAGTCTTCTTAGTCTTTGGAACATTAACCTGCAAAAGAAAACAAAATCAGACATAATTCCATCAATGACTGAAACCATTATTCATTCAATAAAATATCACAAACGCTTAAATCCTTAAAATATGTCACAGATATAATACATTAGTACTCCGAAGTCAAAGTCCCAATTGGGCGTGTTTGCAGGTTGGCGGGTCGAACCCCACATGAACCCGAATATTTAGCACCACACAAGCACAAAATGATTTCTGAAATCATGTCAGACACATGATCTCAAACACGATATGGATGCACATGACCGCCTTAACCCAAAATGAATTTACCTCTTATTGCTTTGCATATTAAAACTTTAAACCTACAAAAATACAACCAGAGTACGACATCTAAACTATATAACTTGATGCCAAATTACCTTTTAATTCTATAAATTTGACATAAAAATAGTTTAAAAAAATACAACAGGCAGGTGACATACTGACATGAACCCAACCCATTTAGCTAAACTCCTTCACAATTTCAACCCAAAACTGAACTAACCCAAACCTGCAAATTTTGTGTTTTTGTGACATGCCCAAAAATCCTCACCCCTAACAACTTACCAACAGCTATAGAAAGCTGATGATACCAAAATCAAACAGAAGAATAACTTAACATCAAAACCTACATCTAGAACCTGATTTCTAAAAGTAATACTAGTTGATATGAGTAATTAATCATAAATAACGCCGTAGAATTCCATTTCACTGATCTTGCAACACAAAGTCGAAAACTAATCGGAAATTACTCACATATTGCAAATTAAAATTAGTGATTTAGGGATCTTAGAATCAATGCACTATAAACTATGGATGAATAGATGACACAAACATTTTGCTTTATAATGACTATCGTATTGATAAAATACGAGAGATTAGAGGGTTTACCATGGTTGAAGATCTCCGGTGAACAGAAATGCCTGGAGCTAGGAACCAGCAGTATTAGGGTTTGGTGAAGGATAGGTTATATTGTTATAAGTTATAACCTTTGGTAAGGATTTAGGCTAAGGCCCATACCAAAATGAAGCGGCCCATGTAGGCATTTACTTGCCCATTTAGTCATTTACTTGCCGGTAAACCCAAAACCGGGAATAACCCGGGTTGGGCCCAATTGGTTTTTTTTTTAACTGGCTACAGGTAGAACCGGGTTCGAACCCGGGTTGGGTTCACATCATGGAATACCATACCCGATATACCCTGTTAGAGTAGGGTCGGGTCCGGGTCGGGTTCAAAACCGGATAGAAACCTGATTTTAAAACTGATTTAAAATATTTACATTTTATTTTTTATTTTTATCCTTGTAATTATACTGAATTTTTTTTTATGTTTTCAATTAGATAGTAATTTTTATTATAAATTTATCATTATTTTTTTCCCTCTTCTTCACTCATAATCTCATTCAAAAATATTAAAAAATTTATAAAGGTTGAACAGTTTTCCTCGAATATCAGATGAACAGTAGTAGTTTTTCTCGCCTACACTCACAACCACTCAAAACTATTTCATATAATATAGGGATTTCACTTACAAACTTTTAGGGAACGGGATATGAATGCTCTTAAACCCAAACAGAGATGTAAGATTAAAATTAGCTAGCTAATGTTGAGCAATACCTTCAGTTTTCTATTTATTATAATAAAAGAAAGTTTACTTTGATGATGTGTCATCTATCAAGAGCCTTCTCAATAATATTGACATTTGTCATTACTTTCATTCTGCGTTTACTCTACACGTGTCAACATCCGACCAATATTTTTATTCTTGACCCGTTTGTGTGTTTCATGTAAGATCCATATACGGACCCCTTTGTTTTGCACACTTGGCCCTCATCACAAACCCTAATCTTTTTTTAAAACATTACCATACTCCTTTTCCCCTCTGTATGTCGTTTGTGATAGGCCTGTAAATGAACCAAACGTTCATGAACTGTTCATGAATTGTGCGCGCGGGAAGTTTGTTTATGTCTGTTTATTTAGGATATGAACAAACATGAACAAAAAAATTGTGTTCGTTTAATTAAACGAACAAACATGAACACATGTTTTGTTCGTTCGTTTACGTTCATGAACGTTCGTTCATATATGTTCATTTATTTATGTTCGTTTATGTTTGTTCATTTATGTTCGTTTATTTATATATATTAATATATTAATAAAAGGGTATTATGTGTTAATATTTGAAACATAAGTGTATAAAGTTATATTAGAAACTCATAAGTTTAGTGAGTTTCAATTTTCACTAATACACCAAAAAATTTAAAATGATAATTTAAGATTTTTTTTGTGTTCAGTTTTGTTTGTTTATTATGGTTCATTTATGTTTGTTTATTATTGTTCATTTGTGTTCGTTTATGTTCGTGAAGTGTTCATTTAACTTCTTAACGAACAAACATAAACGAACACGAACATTTTTATTTTCTTAATAAACAAACATGAACACAAAATCGTGTTCGATAATGTGTTCGTGTTCGGTAAAAGTTAAATGAACGAACACGAACATGCTGATGTTCGTGTTCGTTCGGTTCATTTACAGGCCTAGTTTGTGAATTTCATTACCAAGGAAACCATTGGAGTTTCCATATCAAGTTTCTTGTCTTTTGGTCTTCACGTTAGTTATCCATATCCTTTTTTCGTTTTGTGTTTGATGTTTTATTTTGTGTTTGGTTTAATATTTGTCTTATATTCTTGAGGCGATTGTGTTCGTGATTTGAATCGCCAATCACGTTATGATATAGAGTGGTGATTGAAATCTTATAACATAACGATTTTTATTTTTAGGGGTTATGATGTTATTTTAAATCATGATTTCTTTCAAATTGTATTAGGGTTTATATTGCCAATTTCAGTTAGTTGTGTTTCTGATTGACAATTCAAACTCAAACCCTAAACATACGATTTGTTGATTGGTTGAATTAATAAGCAATTGATTATTCAACTATCACAGTTAAATTTGTTTTACTAAAACTTTTAGTAAATCGGAAAAACAGTAACTTTTAAGTCTAGTTAATATTTATAGTGTAATAATAACAAGCATTGACATCCTTACGTTGCAACGGAAGCGTAAAATAGTAAAAAAAAAAAAGGAAAGTAAAAAGAAACATTGATGTGAACAAACACATTAAAAGGGAGCGTTGTAAAAGGATAATTTAATTAGATTACGATTAAAACATTCTTTATATGTTAACTATAATAATGAAAATTCAATGTAATAAATAAAAAAACTATTAAACTGCATAACTTTAGATTGTTAAATTTTAATTTGACTATAAAATAATTATTATGTTTTCTCTATCATAAAATACTTTACTAACAACAATGGTAATTAGTATCATAATCATGATTAATAGTTAAGGAAACTATCAGTTTGTTCAATTTTTTGAACAATAAACTATTTAAGCCTCCTCAATGCTAATTAAATTGTTTCTTGATAAAACAATATAAGTTATGATTAATCATAAATATGCCCCTTATGAAAAAATTACCATATCCTTCTATATGAGTCATCTAAAAAGCTACAAATGTTTATGTTTATAATATAATAAGTTACACCCATCCTACCCCAAACCCGTCTAGTCTACTAAATCAACAAATAGATTGTTAAAAAAGAAGCTCAAAATAAGTTTAAACTTAACAAAATATCATAATTAAAAAGAAGATCAAAATTATTCATTTCATTTTAAAATGAATTTAATTACTAATCTTCCTACTCTAATAAAAGGTTAAATAAAGATGACACATGTCATCATCACATTCATCCTTACTAAGTTTTTCCCGCCTCTTTCTCTTATTAAATAATCATATTAATTACTAATATTATTTAATTCTTTTTTATATTAAAATAGTTTTTAATAAATAAAAAAAGATACTTTTATTAATGTTATTTTAAAGAAACAAATTTTTATAAAATAAGAAAATTTTTTAAAACAAAACTTTTTTTAAAATACGAAATATTTAAAATTAATGTTTTTTAAAAAGTAAAATTTCTATAAAATAATTTAAATTAGGAGTTATAATAAAAAAAAGTTCTATAAATGATATTTTTAAAATGTTCTTTCTAAAATAAAATATTTTATTCTATATATAATAAGAAAAAAATTCATTCATATCTTATAATAAAATATCATTTTATTATTAACAAATTTTATTTTTATGTATTATTTTATTTATTCGGGCTCGTGTAATGCTCATCTTTCTATTTTAATAAAAGAGTAACTTAGAGTGACACGTGTCAGCATCATATTTCATTTCATCAAAATTTTCCCGCTTCTCTCTCCTATTAAATAATTACCTTAATTACCAATAATAATATTTAACCTTTTTAGAATAAAAATAGTTTTTTAATAAATTAAGAAAAAAATCTCTTTATTGATGTTATTTCTAAAAAATAAATTTTTATAAAACATCAAACTTTTTTAAAATTAATGTTTCTAAAAAGTAATTTTTTATAAACCAAAAATAATTAAAATTAAATATTATAATAAGAATTTTTTTAATTTTGAATATTATTTGTTTTGAAACAAAATAGTTTTATTATGTTTAATATTTTATTTGTTAAACCCGTGTAATACACGGGTTTACCATAGCTAGTGTTTAATAAAGACAATAATGTATTAATTGAAAGATGTGCCAATTGAGAGTTTGTATGTAAATGCTAGCTGCCAATTAAGAGTTCCCTGTTTTGTTTTTAACTTTCCATTTCTTCATATGTTTTTTTTTTTTAAATGACTATCACCTCCTTTATTCTTCTTCCTCCATGGTTGAATATTTCAATAGCAAGAAGCATTATACTTTTAACCCTTTCATAGCCTTTATCCAGATCTTGCAACCATGCTTAAATGGGTGATTATTTGTGTGTTAAATGGATATGTATATATGTGTATATATATGTATATATATCATCATATGTGTGTTGGGTAAATATATACATAAACATAGTCGTATGCATATTAATTATGTGAGTAATCTTGTAACACCCGGCCTCTCGTACCACCAATATCGTCCGTTTTGCCCACGAGAGAGCTCACGGATTTGCTTTTGGTTGCCCGGGTGAAAACTTCCCAGGGAGGTCACCCATCCTTAGATTACTCCCACCTGAGCACGCTTAACTGTGGAGTTCTCCTATCCACGACCGATGTGGGATATATGCAGGGTGTCACAAATCTAGTAATTTACTTATATAAATATATATATATATATATATATATATATATATATATATATATATATATATATTTTATGTGTGAGTCACTCGAGAATTCTGAACCGACCCGAGATAGACGGGAAGTATTATAACATTCATTAGACGTGTTTACAAGTTTAATTATTTATTATTATAGGTGTTTGACTACCTTGATTTACGCGCGTTACTAAAATCCTTTTGATTGCATTATTTTCCGTATCATTTCACTGTGAGTTTTGCGGCCTCGTTTTCTTACAAATGTTAATCAATCATAAGAGGGAAAAGTATGCTCAACCATTTTCTTGTTGCGAAATCAATTATTCTTTTGGACTATTGTGTTAGTGTTTTGTAAGTATTTATCTGGTACATGCATGAGTTTTCTGTGTAGATCTTATATCACAACTATTTAACTCTGGTGTTGAAGTCAATGGACAAGTATTAATAGTACTATTACGTTGACACCCAACCATTGTTTGTTAGTATACTAGTTGGGATTGAGCATGGTCACGAACGAACCCTAGGATGAATATGTTTCGAAAAATCTGTGTGGGCTTGGTTGTGAGGCTCATCTCTACATATGATATTACATGCTTATAACTATTTACACAATGTCTTACAACTGCAACACAACATATTTTTATTCATATTTAAACCTGTGAACTCACCAATCATTTGTTGACCTTTTAGAGCATTATTATTCAGGTTACAATAATCCTAGAGGATAGCTGAAGCTTGTGCCTTAGAGTTGACTACAGGACCGGTTGTGGTTCAAACAACAGTTTCATAGTTGGAGGTTATCAACTAAACACACTTACTAGATCAAATAGGAACCAAGCAATGAAACAATGAACAACAAACAAGAACACTAAAGAACACAAAGATTGGTTTTCAAGGATTATCTATATTTCCCTCAAGTGTTTACAAGTATTATAAAGCTTCTAATTGTTGTTCTTACTTAGTCTTAAGACTAATACATGAGATACTTTATACTACAACCTATAGCCAGCCATATTTTGAAGGCCAGCTGCACACTAATCTAGACAGCAAGATCAATATGAAGTCAAAAAGGCAGATTGCCTTTTGACATGTGACTATGACAGGCCATTGCTCACATCCTATTGTAATACAATAAGGATAAAAGTACTAAAGTAGGAAGTTACAGAAAAGAGACCATGTTGTAGAGTTGATAAAAGTAAAAAGGTAATCACCAACTTATATAAGTTGGTGAGTCTTTAGAGCTGACAGCGAAAAGGCTTTCTGCTTTTGTCAAAAGTATGTTAGAGTCACAAGTCTTCTTAGTCTTCATAAGAGTTCAGTCTTCAAGCTTCGAAAGATTTTGTCTTTAAGCTTCGGACGACTTCATTTTGGCTTTGGAAGATTTCTGTCTTTGGATTCGGAAGATTTGACACTTAGTTATTTTTCTTTGTACATAGTCAAATCTTCTGAAGTACATCCCTCTGTATACTTCAATGCATGCTGAGAGATCTTTGGTTAGCATCAGTCTTTAAGTTAATCATCTTGATCGTACATTGACCTTTAAGGATTTATGATTGGCAAACAATATTTGGGTTTAGACTATGGTTACTTCCGGGCGTGTTTTGCCTTTTACTTGTCCCGGGTTATGGGATTCAGTTTGTTATACTTGTTTGACTATGCCGGTTGTGATATTGACTAACCACAACACAAGTCTCCATTTATGTTGGATGACATCATGACACATTCATTTATCTCATTTAATCCATCTCTATTAACTAACAATATGTTATGACGATCCCGTCCATTACATCCTCATGTTTCCACTATAAGCAAGGGTGTTACATATTGGTATCAGAGCCATTAGTTATATAGAATTAGATGGAACACTCAACCTAGACTATAACCTAAGAACCTTCATGTAGAATTCATATAAGGACTTGAGTACATTTGATTACATGTGTATGTTCTTATTATTCGATTGATTGCTATGTTTATTATTTCACTACTTATGCATGAGGAAAAGTACTTATACCTTTTCCTTTTAGGATGTCATTCGCTGATCTCATCGAAACCTTCCCTGACCCGTGTTATTACCTCTTACTTAGAATCATGATAATCTCTAAACCATTATCATGAACGAGGTTTATAAAGTTCATTATTCCATTCATCCTGGTGCAAATAACATGTTTATGAACCTTCACCATTATCTTTGGAAACCTAAACTCAATCTCAGAATATCTAATCGTCCTCAAAACGATGGTCAAACTAAAAGAACGATATAGACTCTCGAGGATATGCTTCGAGTTTGTGTCATTGAATTTTAGTGGCTCTTGAAATTCCCATCATTCGTTGATCAAATTCTCATAAAATAACAGTCATCAACCAGTCATGTACCTAAATAGTTTATTGGAAATCTAAACGTGGCCTAAAGTTCATTTGGAAACCTGAAGACTAAATGAATCCAAGTATCCGTATATTTTTCTCTTGAGCCTCCTCGTGATCAAATATAAGGATGAAATTTCCTAAAGTAAGGGAGATTATAATATCTGACCTATTTTCAAATTATAATCCCAAACCTATTTTTGATCTTTCATATAATGGTATTTTATGTAATTAAATGTATTATTTAATTAATCTTGTGAATGGTATTATTCAATTTTTATTTATAAATTATTTAATCAAGATATAATAATTTTAATAATTTATAAAATAAATTTTTATAAAGTTGTAAAGTCTTAATGGTCATTTATGAGTTTTAATTATTTAATTAAAATAAATAATCAAACTATAAAGTTTTACAAGATTTATAAAATTTTTATAAAGTTTTATAAAATGATAATTTGATTTATTATTTAAAATTAAGTTTATAAAGCTTGGGGTTAAAATGTAATTTTAGAAAATTTATTTAAAAGATTCTGACATGAAATGATAAGTTTTCGAAACACAGGAACAAAAGATGTAATTTTGTTTTAACCCAACCCAACCCAACCCAACCACCGTCGACCCTGTGATCCAGCCAAACTCCGGACAAAATTCCAGTGACCACCAAACCACCCTAGTAGATCGCATTAAACCCAAATTAAACCATTCCATACCATTCATGACAAGACTCGAACTCAAGAGCCATCCGTTTTGAATTTCTTTTGACTATTTCCTCAATCTTACTCAAAACCAAAACCCACCTTCAAAAACTAATCGGTTTCGATCTCAATCATTGTAGATTGAGGAAATCATTCAATAGAAACGTAACCATGATTATTATGATCATAACTATCGATTCAATTGAACTTGTAACTACAAAATTAGCTAAATTCGAATGAAAACATCTGAATCATATATTGAATTCATGCGAATGGAAACTAAATAAATTGTATATATTTAAAAGAGGGGAAACATTCCTTTAATTTAGTTGAACTCTCTGTCACATCAATTCCTCTTAACAAACACACACACTCGTTAATAAGGATCAAAATCATCATCGGTCTGCATTTATAGTGTTCATGATTCTACAGTCATAATATCATCAAATCGATTCTAATTGTGGTAATTAAACACAATCATATGCTTGATTCAATATGATCAACAAAGCCCTATGCTTAATTTGTATATCAACATCAAATTCAGGTCCAATTGAATATTCTATAACTAGGGTTTATAATAATTTGGGATTTAAATCAATTAGTGTTTTTATAAAATTTAATCAAAGATAAATCATATTCTAGGCTTTTGCCTAGCGGTTAAAAGCTTGCATCACATAATGGTGACCAGGTTTGACTCCAGGCCAGACCAATTTTTTTTTAAAATCAATTTTTATTCAATTTAAAATTCAAGAAATTATTAATATATTATTAAAGTAATATATAAAATTTTTTGTCCCAAAGACAATCATTGAGTGAATTGTATCTTATAACCCAGAAGCTAATATTTAATTTTTCAAATTTTCAAAAGTTTTTAATTTCATTTTAAAGACTTTCAAATGTCATAAATCATTACTAAATTTATTTAAAAATTTTAAATTTATATAAATTATTTTAAATCAAACATAGATTGTATTAAATCTATATTTTATGAATCATTAAAATAGTTAATTACTCGACTAATTATTTTTATCAAGTTTTAAATAATTAATTATTAATTTAATTATTTCCTCTTTTTCACACTTTGATATTCAAATTTAATTCAATCAGTTATTGTAAATTAAATATTCAAATAGTATTTAATTATTTTATTCCACTAATTAGTCTTTCAATTATGCAATCAGTTTGTTTTATTTAATCAAGTTATTACACTTTTATTTAAATAATTTATTAAAATCCTAAATCCCAATTAAAACCCTAATCAGCCTTCTAATTTTAAATCATTATTATTCTAATCCTAGAACATTATTACTAGAAAGAGAGGATTCTCAGCAAACCAGATTAGGATTCAGCCGCTTGTAGATAAGGCTAGTCTTTGGGGTGACCACCCTGACCTACCTCCTTATCCCTCTAGTTCTTCCTACAGCACTAAGAGCCAGGGTTGAGTTGAGCGAGCTTGACGAAATGATGAAGACCTGCTAGGATTTTATCTCAGTTTATTTCGTATTTCATATTTAAACCTTTTGAGACTAAGCTATGCATATGCTAGGATATTTTGACGTTGATTATGATTCGGATATTATCTCTTTTGGAAATGAAATTTTATGTTATTATGTATCTATTTAATAACAATGCCACTGATGCGTAAGACATTGAGTTGGACTACTTTCCTGGGATTTTTAGGCGCCACATTATATATATAGACGAACCTATACAATATACTTGTCTTTTTCTCAGACCTGTTTATGTTATTTAATATGTGGTTTGTATGAATTGCAAAGATGTGATATGTATGCATGAATATATAGGTTATGATAGACCTTGAGGTAATTTGAAGCTTATGTATTATCTTTGATTGATTAAAAAATGCCGCACAAAAGAATCACACGAAGTAACAATCGTGGAGTCACTACCCTAAAAGGCAGGGTAGAGGAAAAGGTAGAGGTGCTAGCGATAGCGGTGAAGCACCAGGTGGAGATGGTAAAGGAGGCCCGACTGGTAACAATACGAGGCCGGATATCGTAATATGGCTGCCATGATCGCTCAACAGCTAGTTGCGCTAATCCCTATTATTGTGGCGCTAGTAAGTGATAATATTCTGAACCATGACAATGGAAGTGGCAATAACAATAATAGAAATAATGGAGGGAACCATGCTGGTAATGATAATAATGAAAATGGTTATGAGGGAAAGAATGGTAATAATAATGAATATGGAAATGGAATGGGTAATAGGAATGACAATGGGAACGGAAGTGGAAATGGAAATGGTAATGGTCTTGGTAGCGGGAATGGTAATGGAGGTGGAAATGGCAATGAGCGTGGAATTGGTGGAAGGAGGCAAGAATGTACATATAAGGAGTTCGTGGTGTGTAAGCCTAAGGAGTTCGATGATAAAGGTGGGGCGATAGCGCTAACCAGATGGATTGAGAAGATGGAAATGATGATTGACATCAACAAATGTTTAAATAGTCAAAAGATCAAATACGCTACTTGTTAACTCAAAAACTACACACACACATAGATATATATCCATATACCTGATCAAAACACGTCCATATTTATATAGTCGGACGTCTATATTTATGTAATACATTTTGTTATTGCAATTAAAAAATACACTTGCATATTAATAATAAAGTTGTGAATGAAATCATTTATTTAAGCACCTATTTTAAATTGTTAAAGTGACTAATTCAACTTGTAGCAGATAATTTAAGAGAATAAAGTCTTATTCATTTAACATAAAATATAACTATAAATTTAAATTTTCTTTGTTGTAGTAGAAAATGAGTTTATAATATACATGTGTATTAAAGATTATTTTCTAAAAGTAATAATTAAACAATTATGTTATTAAATTTTTTGTCGAGCAAATCACATTATTCTATTTTGTTTATTTTAATATGTTGTTATTTATTTTTTTTAAATGAGTCTTGCTTTTTTAGTTTCACTTAGTTAAAGCTATCTCTTTTTTTATTTTAAATAGTACAGTTCGATTATTTAAAATACTTATACATAATTTCAATCACATATTAACAATCATAATTTTTAATTATGAACTATTTAATTTAATATTTAATTTATTTAATTTTTGTAACACATAAGTTTCTAACATTTTTATCTTTATATATAATAAAAGAAAGGAGATTTGGCCACGTGGTAAGATTTTAGCTAATGCACTACCACATGACATCTTCACAACATACCATTGTCACGTGGCATTTTATTAGCTATATAGTTTTTAAAAAGGAAATGGTTAAATATTATTTAATGTCTAATTAAACAACATTCTAAAATTAGATTTTAAAATTCAATGATTGAAACAGAAATTTAAAAACTTTAAATTTCAAATTCAATCCAAGATTTTGTTTAAAAATAACTAACTAAATTAGTTAAAATTTGAAATTTAACATTAACAATTTAAATTTAAAATGGAGCATATGTAATTCACGAAATTTAAATTCTAATGGTAACAATCAATCCAAGTATTTTGTATTAATAAATTCAAATTTCGAAAATCTTTTTTATTTTAACAATATAGTATTATATTTATCTGTATTATATAGCATAATACCATTATTTTTTTATGTATATTCAACAATTTTATTTTGTTTACTTTTCTTCAACTATCAAATATATTTCAGAAATATACGAAACATTCTCCTATGATTAAAAGTCCAGGTATTATGCGCGAAAAACTTCTCTTACTTCTCTATTATTTGCACAAACATTATCTTCTACTCATTTTGTATTGTATTCAATTACAATATAACGTACACTTGTATTTAAAAACGTTTTTAATGATAAAACTTAATACTGATATTTTTTTTTCCATGTAACCATAACTTTCATTTTGTTTATTTTTTTATTTATATATATTGGTTTATACATTATTAATAAACCATAAAGCTATCTTGCTCAAAAGGGCATTATCAGTATTAGAAGTAACTTTCTTAAATATCTTGATATATATGTTAGTTATATTTTTAAACATTAATTATTATAATTTTAGAGTATATTTTGGTACTTATTGTGCACTTCTTGCATGCATTTTTTATTTATTTCAAATAATTGTAATTTTTGTGTGATGGAATCTACTTTGTTGTGTTTTTATTGGTTTTGTAGGTTTGATGCGATCGGGATAAGAAATAAAGGTTTGTGGAAACAATTGAGATATTATTGAAGAAAATCCAGAATTTTAAAGGGTGCATAATAATTCCTAAAGTTTAGGAATTATTTTTGGAGACGATTATTCATAGATCTATTTAAAAAAAATAAAAAGATAAACAACAATAATAAGGCCTAAAAATATGGATTCGAAAATAAAAAGCATGGATAAATAGAAAAGAATAGGAGATTGGAGGGAGACCTTGGAGAATTGAGAAAGGGAGAAGGAAACGAAGGGCTGCAGGAGAAAACAAAAATGAATCTTTTTCTTCATTCCTCTTGAAGATCAATTAAATGTTTTGGGGTTTTTGGTTTCGTAAGTTTTTGTTTTGATTTTAGTTTTGATTGATCTAGTCGTCATGTCCGACTAGAACAATTTTAGTTTCAACATTAGGGTTTAATTTTCTTTGATTTGGTTTGAACTTATGTGAAACGTTTATGAGATCTTTTTATTTTAATGGTTTGTTTGTTTGATTTTTGATCTTAAACCCGGATCTACTCCGGTATATATTAGATAGTTAATAAACCTGATCAACTTATTAATTTTTCTAATAAAGTTCTTCAAATTTTTAAAACCCCAATAAAGTTTTGATTTTTGATATAAGGAACAATTAACGGTTTGAGTTTGTTTATGAATTCATCCTCGTTATAGAATCATGCAATCTAGTTAAACATACCGAACGGCGTGTGTGTTTAATTATAATTGATACTTCTATCGTTGCAACCCGCACGCTCAGATCCGAATGGCGTGAGCTTAGAGTAGCGGGTTGGCTCTAATCAACGAACTGTGCTTGATTAGACATTAGATAGAGGGGATATCCGAACGGCGTGATGTCTAGTATCGATACAAATCACTAATTAAAGATAGTCATTGCACCATAATCGTTAATGATCGTAAGCCAAATCGAATCAAGAAATTACCTTAGTGTTGAAATTAGCTTTCATATATTAATTTATTTCATAATTTAGTTATAGTTTTTATTAATTCCTTTTCAGAATAAAAAATACAAAAAATGTCAATTTTCGTTTTTCCGGCAGAACCTTAACACGGCCGCGTACAGTTCTGACACGACCGTGTCGGCCTACTGGAATTTTTCTACTTTTTGCAATTTACTTTCAGTTTTAGTTTTTAATTAAAACCCCCATCTTCCCTTAGCCATACCCCATCAAAGTAACTGTGCTGAAACAGCTTTGGTGTAAAATAGTTAACCCGTATCCCTGAGGACACGAACCCTACTTCCACTAATACTATTCTTAGTGTGTGTGACGATAGGTTCATATTTATATATTTTATTTGCTGGATTCGACACCCAACAAATTGGCGCCGTTGCCGGGGATACGGTGATTCTAACCGTTTATTCCAAGATCTTTAAGTACAGGTACCCTTAAACCATGGCAGCTGAAGCCGAACAAACTCTTAGGGAGTGGGCAACCCATGATGTTACCCAACAACCCCTCTGCATAACCTATCCAGCTATGGTAAACTTTGAGCTAAAATCCGGTCTAATCCATTTGTTACCACTCTTTCGGGGCCTTGAGAATGAAGACCCTCATAAATTTCTCAAGGAATTCCATGTTGTATGATCCAGAATGAAGCCACACAACGTTACTAAAGATCAAATCAAGCTTAGGGCATTCCCCTTCGCTATGCAAGACTCAGCTAAAGAATGGTTATATTACCTACCACCGGGGTCGGTAAACACATGGAATGATCTTGCAAAACTGTTTTTAGACAAGTACTTTCCTGAAGTCAAAGTCTCTATTTTACGCAAGAAGATCATTGGGATTAAACAAGCAAAAAGAGAAGCTTTGCATACCTATTGGGAAAGATTCAATAAGCTATGTGCTCGATGCCCACAACATGGCATCTCGGAACATCAACTACTTCAATACTTTTATGAAGGGTTAGCACCACTAGAGAGACGTTTGATAAATGCCTCTAGTGGAGGAGCTTTACTTGATAAAACACCAACCCAAATCAGAGCCTTGATAACTTCGATAGCTGAAGATAACAAACATTCTTCACAAGAGGATGGATGGTATGTACCACGGACGGTTAAAGAAGTAAGCACCCCTCACATTGAAACTCAACTTGCTGAATTGACTAAAGCTGTAATGCAACTCACAAAAGGCAAGGAAGTTGAGCAAAAACCACGAGCGTGTGGAATATGCTTACAGTTTGGACACCCCACTGACATGTGTCCTACACTTCAAGAAGATGTTAAAGAGGCACAAGCGATAGGAGGTTATTAGGGGCAGAATTCAAGAAACTATGAACAACAAAGAAATAATCAAAATTAGGGACAAGCACCCAATGTTGGTTATCCACAAAGACCCCCACAATTCCATCAAAGACCTCTGTTTCAGATGCAAAACAATCAATAAAATTTCCAGCCTCAACAACAACAACAAGCAGGAAATTCAAGCATGTCCTTGGAAGATATTGTCAAGAGTTTAGCAACGAACACACACACGTTCCAGCAAGAAACAAGAGCTAGCATTAAGAACTTAGAGCAACAAGTAGCTCAACTTGCCAATTCCGTAAGTAAGTTGGAATCTTAAGGTAAACTACCTGCCCAAACTGAGACAAATCCTAAGCATAGTGTTTGTGCTATTAACTTGAGAAGTGAGGAGAGTTGCAAAGGCCCGGGAATACATGAAGTAGAAAAGAAGAAAGAGACCGTTGATGCAAATAAGGAGGATAAGAAGAATAAAGCATCAAAACCAATTAAAAATGATGTGAGATTTACTCCTCTGCCTCCATTCCCTTCAAGACTAATAGGTACACAAAAAGAAAGGGAAGAACAAGAAATCATGCAGACTTTCAGAAAGGTAGAGTTAAACATTCCACTTCTTGATGCTATTAAACAAGTTCCAAGGTATGCTAAATTTTTTAAGGAACTTCGCACGTCAAAGAAGAAGCTAAAAGGTAACGAAATGGTAAAGGTAAGTGAAAATGTTTCTGCTATTTTACAAAAGAGATTACCCCCAAAGTGCAAGGATCCAGGTATCTTCACCGTTCCTTGTAAATTGGGGAATGTTAGTGTTCCTAGAGCAATGCTTGACCTTGGAGCCTCTATTAACGTTCTACCATACTCAATTTTTAAAACACTTAATGTAGGACCATTAAAAAGGACCAGGGTGGTCATTCAATTAGCTGATAAGTCTATAGTACACCCAAAAGGTGTACTAGAGGATTTGTTGGTTCAAGTGAATGAACTAGTGTTTCTAGCTGATTTTTATGTGTTAGATATGAAGGATGATGACTCCCCAAATTCAAGTTCTATCTTGTTCAGAAGACCATTTTTAAAAACTGTTAGAACTAAGATTGATGTTTATAACGGTACACTTTCTATGGAGTTTGATGGGGAGATAATCAATTTCAACATAGATGATGCAATGTGATATCCTAGTGATATTTCTTCTTTGAATTGGTTAGATATTATTGAACCTTTAACTGATGATTGTTTTGAGTTATCTAACCATGATGTTCTAGCATTGGTGTTAAATAGAAGCGTTGATGAATTAATAACAAAGGAGCTTACTGAAAAGTTCAAGCTTGGGGAGGTGTTGATGGAAGTTTTGATATTCATGAGTACACAAAAGAAAACAAGGTATGAAAAACAAAAAAATAAAATTACCAATTACTAATGAAAAAGTTTTTTCATTTATTCCACAGGCACCAGACTGAATGAACTGACAAAAGTCTAGCCAAAGACGTTAAAGAGAGGCGCTACACGGGAGGCAGCCCGTATTTTGTTTGTTTTTCTATTTCTATCTTATTCTAAATTTTTTTAGTTATTTATTTTCATCTTCTGCAAAATTAAAAAAAAAAGTGTCAAACAAAACGTTGAAACGACCGCGTAACGATTGCTTTATAAGACAGACACGGCCGCGTAAACCTTTTGAGTTAAAAAAAAATGCTCAAACCTGTTTTGCTACTTGGCTTCTTCTTGGCCTTGACTTCACAACCACATCTATCCTTCGTTCTTTCCGCCGCCACTTGCCACCATCAACCACCTCAGTAAATTCCATCCCACTCTCTACTCCAAGCCTCGAGGACGACGCTGAATTCAAAGCTTGGGGAGAGGTAATTTTAATTTTTTTTCGTCTTACTTATCATTCAATTACATATTGCATTTAGGGTTGCATCATAGTTATGGTAGTATTAGAACTGCATTGCATATAGTTAATCATGGTCATAGTAATATTAGGTATGCATTACAAAAAAAAAAAAAAAAAAAAAAAAAAAAAAAACAAAAAGTCACACCTTTATAGTCCCGTGAAAGATTTTGAGAACAACATGAAAAATAATATTACCCTTTATTATACTAATCATAAGTTGAATGCCAAAAAGGTTGATAGTTATAAATTGACAAGTGTGCCCCGTTATGCTAGTGCCCTTTCTTCTTGGGTTTACAATGATAAAACACCTAATATCCATGTGTGCCTAATGCCGATCTGATCACATAAGAAGACCGAGACCTAGGCAAAATAGGTTGAGAGCCAGTTGCATCTGATTTATTAAAAAAACAAAACAAAAAAAAGAAAAAAAAAAGAATCAGTTATATGATAAATAAGCCATAATGGCAAATCATTTGTAATCCTGCGTGGTGAAAAATTAACCACTTGCTCTCTATAGTCCTTGAGGTTAGGAAGGTTTTCATCGTGTGAAGAAAGGTTTTCACTTAAAATGACTAATTTAACATGGATTAATTGATATGAAACAATAAATCTGGAACTTAAGGGTTAGAGGATCATAATTGGCAAATTGGGTACATGTGTTAATAAAAATCTTGAAAACCTCATTTGTGCATGACAACTGAAAATTAGCATAATAAGATGATTTCATGCTCATACTTCTTACACTGGGCTAGGATAGGTGTTGCCAATATTTTAATCATGCTACTAGTTGTTTTGTTATTATTTGTTTTCACTTCTCGGTTTATTTCTATTCTTGACTTCCTTGAGGACAAGAAAAGATTTAAGCTTGGGGAGATTTGTTAGTTATATTTTTAGACGTTAATTATTATAATTTTAGAGTATATTTTGGTACTTATTTTGCACTTCTTGCATGCATTTTTCATTTATTTCAAATAATTGCAATTTTTGTGGGATGGAATCTACTTTGTTGTGTTTTTATTGGTTTTGTAGGTTTGATGCGATCGGGATAAGAAATAAAGGTTTGTGGAAACAATTGAGATATTATTGAAGAAAATCCAGAATTTTAAAGGGTGCACAATAATTTCTAAAGTTTAGGAATTATTTTTGCAGATGATTATTCACAGATCTATTTAAAAAAATAAAAAGATAAAAAACAAAAATAAGGCCTAAAAATATGGATCTGAAAATAAAAAGCATGGATAAATAGAAAAGAATAGGAGATTGGAGGGAGACCTTGGAGAATTGAAAAAGGGAGAAGGAGATGAAGGGCTGCAGGAGAAAACAAAAAGGAATCTTTTTCTTCATTCCTCTTGAAGATCAATTAATTGTTTTGGGGTTTTTGGTTTGGTAAGTTTTTATTTTGATTTTAGTTTTGATTGATCTAGTCATTATGTCCGGCTAGAACAATTTTAGTTTCAACATTAGGGTTTAATTTTCTTTGATTTGGTTTGAACTTATGTGAAACGTTTATGAGATCTTTTTATTTTAATAGTTTGTTTGTTTGATTCTTGATCTTAAACCCGGATCTACTCCGGTATATATTAGATAGTTAATAAACCTGATCAACTTATTAATTTTTCTAATAAAGTTCTTCAAATTTTTAAAACCCTAATAAAGTTTTGATTTTTGATATAAGGAACAATTAACGGTTTGAGTTTGTCTATAAATTCATCCTCGTTATAGAATCATGCAATCTAGTTAAACATACCGAACGGCGTGTGTGTTTAATTATAATTGATACTTCTATCGTTGCAACCCGCACGCTAAGATCCGAACGGCATGAGCTTAGAGTAGCGGGTTGGCTCTAATCAACGAAATGCGCTTGATTAGACATTAGATAGAGGGGATATCCGAAAGGCGTGATGTCTAGTATCGATACAAATCATTAATTAAAGATAGTCATTGCACCATAATCGTTAATGATCGTAAGCCAAATCGAATCAAGAAATTACCTTAATGTTGAAATTAGCTTTCATATATTAATTTATTTCACAATTTAGTTATAGTTTTTATTAATTCCTTTTCAGAATAAAAAATACAAAAAAATGTCAATTTTTGTTTTTCCGGCAGAACCTTAACACGGCAGCGTACAGTTCTGACACGACCGTGTCGGCCTACTGGAATTTTTCTACTTTTTGCAATTTACTTTCAGTTTTAGTTTTTAATTAAAACCCCCATCTTCCCTTAGCCATAACCCATCAAAGTAACTGTGCTGAAACGTTTTTGGTGTAAAATAGTTAACCCGTATCCCTGAGGACACGAACCCTACTTCCACTCATACTATTCTTAGTGTGTGTGACGGTAGGTTCAAATTTATATATTTTATTTGCTGGATTCGATACCCAACAATATATCACGTCATAATTCGTTTATGAAGTCAACCAATGTATAATAATCAGATAAAAACTTACTCTAATAAGTTTATTGTGGTTGAGAAGGAGGTATTGTTCAACTAATTAAATTTTTATCTTATTCATTTAATACTTATCTTATAAAACATATCTGCTATATATCCTTAAGTTTTTATATTTTTAATTATATGACATTGCAATACGGGGAAATATTTTAAAAAGATGATTTCTTAAGTTTAAGAGGTTATTGACTCAATCTGGTTAAAAATTTGTATACAATAAAGCTTTTAGATATTTATAAACATTAATATTGTTTTTATATGTATTTAATTGTTTCATTTAATTTACATGTATGCACATTTATTTCATTGACGTTCACATGCATATATATTACAGACTTATTAATAGTAACTTATAATTTTTATTTTTATATTTATTTTAAAGAGTAAATTATATGAATGGTTCTTGTATTTTGGTAAAAATTTGAATTTGGTTCTTAAACTTATAAAATTCCAGATATAGTACCTAATGTTATATTTATCTTTTATCAACGGTCCTTATTTTGTTACTTCATTACTAATGTTAAATTTTTCAAAATGACTATTTTACTTACAAAGATTATCATTATAATTTATTTTTTATTTAAATAAAAATTATTTTTAAAAGTATAATTTTTGAATGTTCATGTTATTAAATGTTTTACTAAAACTTTTGATTTTTTAAATGTCTCTCTTAAATCTTATTGATTTTTTAAATATACTTTTTAAAAGCATTATCATCTTTCTTAAAACAATTCGGTTTTTGAATTTAGTTTTTATAATTTATTCATTTTTAAATACTTTTTTTATAAATTGTTTTAAAAAAATATTAAAAATGTCATTTGAAAATCATTTGTTTCTGAAAAACATGTTTAAAAAAGTGGTTGTTTTTCAAAGATACTTTAAAAAATAAATGGATTAAGAAAAAAACTTTAGAAAACAAAGTAGTTTTATAAAAAAAACATTTAAAATATCAAACAGTTTTAATAACATAATTTAGAAAACGGACGGTTTAAACAAGTTAAAAACCAAACATTTTATAAAATATGTTATTAAAAAAAGTTATTCATGTATTTAAAACGTATTTTATTATATAATAAACATATTTAATAATAAAATAATAAAAATATTAAACATTAAAAAACTTTAAAAAAACAACAATATAAAGTTTTCCTTAATAATAATAATATTATAGTTTTAAAGGTAAATTAAATGGATGGTCGATACATAATATATCATTTTTATAAACTAGACCATTATTAAGTGTTGATTAACAAAATTTGGGATCATAGATAAAAAAAAATAAAATATTAGGGATCATGTTCATAATTTTTAAACTTTAAAAATCAAATCCAAAATTTTAACATAACATAAGAAACATGCATGTAATTTATTTTATTTTAAATTTAACTTTTTTAACCCGTGTAACATACGGGTGGTTAGGTTAGTAGTATATATATCTTACCCGAAAACACATGAAGATCGCTACATATTTTTTTTTGTTTTGTGAGAGTTTAATATTGATTTAGCTTGCCAAAAGCATAATTCCATCAGTAGTGGACTTTACGAAAGAAGTTATAACATTAAACTTCTTAGGAGAAAAAGAATGATTAGAAGAGTTAAATCAAGAAAAGTAATTTGTATGTGTTTAATTAAACTAACGTAGTTTTGATGTAAACTAACTAAATCGATATAGTTTTACCAAGTTTTGCATCTAAGCTTAGATGGGTAACAACATTCTATTCACTTTCCTCACGTACAATGGTTAATATATCATATATGTATTTAACTAAATTACACATATGTAAATAGGTATAAGTAGTTACATATATATAATTATGTTATTTTTGTCGCTCTTTCTAATATTCTAAAACGAAGATGAAGACCGTAACGAAACCAATTGAAGATAAATCAATCATATTATCAATTTTAATATCTTAGCGACGAGTTAACCACACAATAACTCTTTTGACCTATATATGACCGGTCTATTTTGCAACTTGTGATGATAAATCTAGAGGTTTTTCAACTTATTTCCCATGGTTCATAAGCATTGTTATAATGTTATCAACAATCTGTCTACTTTTTTGGTGGCACATACACAATATTGGTGATAAGAATTGACTAATCAAACATTCAACACCACATTTTTCAACGGTTGAATGTGCTTGTGTTTAATGATGCACACGTGCATAGTACAATAGCTTTCATGGGCATACTCATTTTCATTTGAGTTCTTATATGTTGTCGTTGTCTAGGCGTTGGATCTAAGTTCATTAAGGCTTCTGCCATACTCCATCTTCCATTGTTGTTATTATTATTATTATATAGACCAATATATTCATCAAATAATATGTTTTTAGACTATCAAAAGAAGTTGAAAGTGAATGTATGGATATGGATGTATGTGGGGATGGATTTGCCATTCTTGTGACCACAATCTTATCCTAATGTTTTCATATGTGTCATGTGTGTGTATACGTCGGCAAGGGATGTTCTTTAATTAACATTTTGTTAAAAAAAATATTTAGTTTTGTTTTCTATCACATATTAAGTTAAATATATAAAGTCTAAAACACACTTAATAGGCATCTTGCATATATGTAAATTGAGACGTGTGTATATGAGTAGGCTGAAACCTAGATATGTATAGGTTTAAACCTCAAAATTCCAATGGTTAACAAAAGTAAAAAAAACTGTTCGTGTGTACTTGTCCTCGTAAACAAACGTAAAAATTCGTTCATGTGTACTTGCACTTGCATCATTATTGGTTTTTCTAAGCATCATAATTATTATTGAAGCATTATTATTCGGTTAACAAAATAATTATAACATCTTGATCGTAAAGTGTGATAATCTCCAACAAATGGCAGTGGGTTCAAAACCTGCAAGTAGAGTAAGTGTAGAATACAGAATGTATTTCGCCGAAAAAAAATCTATAAGTTTGATCTCACACTTATTAAAACAAAATCAGGTATTGTATGCAAAAATACTCAATAAATTTTGAAATGTAATACCTCATAAAACATTTGGAATTGATTTTAACTCTCAACTTGAAAGAGTTAAAAGACCATCCACACATGACATAGCCTCACTAATTAATATGAATTAATCAATGGATGAAGCAATTAATATTACTTACGTATTGATGTAATTTGCTTCCTTAGTCCTAGAGCTAAGATTAAGAAAAAAATATATTATCTTGCACATATATAACATGTCCAAGAAAAAAAAACGAACTGAAACACGTCTCCAGAGGGTGCATATAGAATTTATAGTCATAGATCTAGAAGAATAAAAACAACATTGTGGTTTTTCAAATTTTATTAGTAGACATTTGCATAAACAAATGAACAATAAATCTATACTAATAAATGATTACATGTGGTAACACATGTTATCACCAGATTTCACCTCACAAAAACTTTCCCGCCTAAACTTTCTCTAACAAATTTTTCACAAATCATGCTATATTTCTTACTTGAAGTTTTTTATTTTATTTTAATTTTTTTTAATGACAAGTGTGAAGTTTTTATTTTTTTAACTACCTCAATCACACAACCATTTCTAGGGATTTTGAATCCATGATATCAATCATCTTAAAACTTATTTAACCCTTTAAATCTTATGATCACAAATACTTATTTTTATATAATCAATTTAAAATAAAAATAAGAGAGTTTAAATATTTTTGTTTACATATTTGAATTATATATTTATAACTTTTAACCCATGTAATACACGGGCTAATAACCTAGTTAAATTATATAACATAATACGCCGTTAAGTTACTTTCGGGAAATAATGTGCAGAAGTATTTGCGTATTTCAATTCCTTCATATTTCACCAATTTCACGGTTGTTTCTTATTTTTAAATGGTGTTCCTGTTTTTCCAAATCAATTTCAATGTACATTTTCACCATTCCTCTTCAAATGCTTCTTGGTTCCTGATCTGGTGAGAGTTTATCGGTTTCAACCATCTTTTTTCTCCAATTCTCTGACATCTCATCACCTTCACACCACCTCATCTCCCAATTTGACTTATTTCCTCCGAATCCGGAATAGTACAGATACCCATAAACACAACTATGTTGTTGATGTCGTCAGAGAAACAACAGAATGTTTGACAAATGGAATAAACATTTTAGATATCTAAACTCCGTCGCTACGTATAATGGTGCGTCAGACATTAGATGACCTAAATTTTTTGATACATTGTACGGAGCTTCGGTACAAACATACAGGTTTGTGGCTGTGTTGTTGAACTAGTCTATAGGCGTATAAATTTGAACATAACCCGGTTTTAACTTTTCCTTGAGCAAAACAAACCGGTTTTCAACTTGAACATATTTTTTAAAAAATAATGATTTGTGCACCTTTACATGTATCCCATATATGGCCGGTGATATTTCTGGATCTGGTCCACTAAGTTGATATGGGCTATGCTCTGAAATATGCACCTGGCCCATAGACTTGAAGCAATACATAGTTAAGCTTAAGCCCAATAGTTTTAAGTGAGAAAGTTTACAAGGGTGGGGACGTGGGGTGTTGCTAAATTCTAATTTAAACATAATACAAAAACATGAAGGCGTTACACATATTTAAACAGTTAGAATGTGACCCGACATTGTATATTTTTAAATTAATCAACTACTTTTTTAGTCTCTTCATCTCAAGTTATGTTATCATCTAATCATTAGACAAAATTAACATATCATCCAGACGAGTAGGTCGTATTTAATATAATAAGTTTAAACTTTTAAAATTGGCCGACTGTTCAAACTGAAACAAATTCAGCCTCTTTGAGATTAATATTGTTTATCTCATAATTCAAAAAAAAGGGGTAAAGATTTGAAACTTTACAATGACATAAATCTAATAGGGTGACTACCTTCGTATTCTATCTATATTATATTTTTGTAATATGTAGATGTATGAATAATAAAACCGGTTCAAACCGAAACATTTTTAATGGTTTGGCAGGTCTAGTTGAAACCAAGTGATGAACCATTATATTAGTTCAATCAATCTAATCAATTTGGCTAATATCATATGCTATTTTTGAAACTTTAGTTAGTGATTTAGCTTAAAATTTTCTTACAAACCGGCTGGAAAAAAACCATGGTTAAATTTGTGATCAGGCTCTGGCTCATGAGTAGTTTTCAAGTTTAAGCTCAATTCAGGCTCGAATCACTTATTAATTATTTTATTTATATAAAATTACAATTATTTTTATATATAATATAATTTAATAATACACAAACATAACATATATTATCGAATAAAATTTGATATATAATATTAATTGTATTGCAAACATACATTTAATATATTATAAAAATTAATCAAACTCAATATGAAAAGCTCAAATCCAAGATCGTTCAATAATTGCGCCCAAATATAAACCCAAGATGCAAGTTGATACATAACATAAACATAAATTCAATTATAGCTTTAAGTTGTTAGTATAGGTTTACCTCCTAGATCTCGGATTGCCTTCTTTGTTTTTTTCCAACATAAATAGATGATTTAGTGGCATGTGAGAACAAGGGTCTACTTTGACATGTATTATAGGGTGTGGGGTAGCTATATGAAATTTTTGATTGAAGGGTGGATCAAGTGTTCAACTTTATGGGGACATTTGTGTGTGGCCCATCCATGTGTGCACATGCACACCTTACTACACCTATTTTTCAAAACCATTACATTTTGATCATAAATAAATTACTCTTTTCTTACTTTTATTTTTATTATTTTCATAATTAATTTTGTATTTTTATTTGTGTATTGGTGTATCATATATCATAAAAGAAATAAGTTTGGCTTGTTTCCCACTTCCTCACATAACATGCTAATTCCACATCCTGTGTAACCTTGTCTCCCCCTCACCTTTTATTATTGCCACCTAAGATTTATGTTAAAATTGATATATTATTTGTTTCTATTATTTGTGATTTTACTAATTTACTTGATGGGTATTATATAAACCTTAAAATGCATATAGCAAAACTTTTAAACATATTTTACTGCTATCTATGCAGTACGACAACTTTGTAATTTAGATTATGTAGTAAGAGCAATCTTATAATACAAGTTTATCTATATGTTCGGTTATCATGAAATATCCGTCTTTTTTACTTTCCTTCCTCAAACCACAAGCTCCTTTAAGTTTTTAGAATTAACACTCTTAACCCTTAAGCTTATAAAAACTTTAAACAATGTAACTTGGACCCCTTGAGTTCTTAAATCCTTGAGTTTACCCATTATACATGTTAACTTAAAAAAAACTAATTTCTTACATACTTTTCATTATCTATATGTCGATGTAAATTCGAGTTCACATATGTTTTGACGTAAATTTTGTTCAGACACGAGCTGGTCATATATAAAATGTTTTCGCGCTAATTTTTTTCTATATTTTGAGTTGCTCTACGTTTTGATGTATAGTTTGTTTGAAAACAAGTGAGTTCAAATTTAACAGGTTTACGCTCGAAGATATAATTTAAATAACTCTACTTTCAAAGAAAATTAGTTCGGAAATGAGTTAGAACAATTATAGTCTATATTTTATCACGTCGCGTACAACGCCGGCGCAACGCACATTTACATTTACTAATTGTATAACATAATAATAAACTAATTAAATAAATAACTATTTTCTATAAATTTGATTATGTAATTTCATTTTAGAATAAGACAAAGATATCTGTTTAATATTTTCTTGTTCTTCTACGTAATTCAAATTTAGTTGATAGTCACATAACCTATAATGCTGAAAGTAATTTTAGAAAAACATATAAATAACGACATATCGTATTTTAACTTAACAATATAAAAAAAAGTCTACCGTTGTCCATTAAAGACATAAAATTTGCATGAATATATTTAGTCGAAATTAACACATTCAAACATCTATATTGTCTGTTTTTTACGTTAATTTTAGAGTGTAGTTCGGTATGAAGATTTTTCCTATAAGAAGTAAGTTGATGATTATGCACCACATCTTATTTTTTTTACTCTAATAAAAAATTATACGTACAGGATCCATGGGATCATCACATTTATTATCACAAAATTTTTCCCGCCTCTCTTATCTATACTAATAATTTTTTATAATGTGAGAAACATGACATTCCCACAATGTTTTTCCTAATTATTTTCCCGCCTAAACTATTTATTTTATTTTATAAAAGTCAAGTAACTAATTTTCAAATATTTTTCTTTCTCTTTCTATTATAAATCCAAGTCCTTGAATTAATAGTTTTTAAATATTTTTTCATTAAATAAAAACTAAGTATTTTGATTAAAAAATATATTTTTTCAAAAATAAAATTTTCTAAAACTATGATTTTCTAAAAGATGAAGCTTTTTTATATTATGAAATATTTAAATTCAATCTTTCTGTAAAATAAAAGTTTTATAAAAGAACATTTATTTAAAACAAACCCGGAGTTTTTGAACCAAAAAATACTGATAAAATAATATAAAAAAATTTCAAAGCAATTTTTTAAAACGAAAGTTTTAAAAACAATAAAAAAATCAAAATACTTAACCATACGTAAATTTAATCATATGTTATATTAAAATAGCGTTTTACAATTCCTACTCCTCATCAATAAATATTTAATATTTTTGTTATTCAACCCGTGTAATACACAGGGATATAACCTAGTATTAAATAATCATATTAATCTTCTTACTTTAATGAAATGATATATGTAGAATACATATGGTATCACCATATTCATTCTTATCAAAATTTTTCCTTATCTCTCTACAATTAAATAATCATATTAATTATTAATATTATTTAATTTTTTTATATTAAAAAGATTTCTAATAAATTAATAATTTTTTTTATTAATGTTATTTTTAAAGAAACAAATTTTTATAAAATAAGAAAATTTTTTTGGTGTTTTATAAAAAGTAAATTTTTTAAAACGTCAAACTGTTTTAAAAATATAAAATATTTAATATTGGTGTTTTATAAAAATTAAAATCTTTATAAAATAATTAAAATAGGAGTTATAATAAGAAATTTTTGATAAATAATATTTTTTAAAATGTTCTTTTTAAAAAAATATTTTATTTTATTTATAATAAGTAAAATTTCAATCATATCTTATATTAAAATATCATTTAATTATTAACAAATTTTATTTTATTTAATATTTTATTTATCAACCCGTGTAATACACGGGTTTACTAAAGCTAGTGTTTATAATAATGTAGAATTACGTAATTATGTATTTTTTATGCATATATGTACGTTCTGGTATGTCACTCGAAAATCATACAAACGAATACATTAAATTGGTAATAGATCTTGATGATATAGATGTAAATCTAGAAGATCATGTTATCATTTTCTTAACATCGTAAACTCATTCAAACTCATTCATATGAACATTTAGTAGATGCATTCATGCATCGTAAATTTAAACTCTTTTAAAGGAGGAGGTTTCGGTCGTCTTAAACTCATAAGGATTAAAGAAGAGATCAAATGTTAAAGATGAGGCTTGTGATGGTTTGTTTGTGAGAGGTTGGTCAGAATATAGATCTTTTAGGTCCAAGGTTGCTTCATCAGCTAGATCTAAGAATAAATTCAGTAGGAGATGTTTCGTATGTATTTTCGAGAAACGTTAAAAAAGAGATTGCCTAGAAAGAAAAAAGAGAAAAAGTGACTTGAATTCATCAAGAACTCAAGGAAATTCTTCACTTGTTGTGAGTATTGATGGAAATGAAAGTGAAATGTTCTGGTAGTCTCAAGGGACATTGCTAATGGTGAATTGATCTAGAATTCTAGATGTTACTTCACATGACACTACATAGAGAGATGTTTATAGAGATTAAAATGGAGTTGGAAGTTGTCTAATTTGGAGATAATATGCCATGTCATATGATGGAATATGAGGTTAACAACGTTTATATTAAGGTACTTGAATGGAAATAAGAATGATTATTTACATTTGGTAGCTAAAATGTTGTAGATTTTGTTTTAAAGTTTGGTCTACAGATTAGTGGTGTAGTAGCTCAATGTGATAATTAGAGTGCATTTTATTTATCCAAGAATAGTGTTTTTTTTATGAAAGAACTAAACATATTGATATGAAATTAAGAGATATTGTGAATTCCAAAAAGGTTCTAGTTGAGAAGATGGATACATTTGAATATGTAGATAACATCCTTAAAAAAAATCATTGCCTAGTCCTAGGATTTACATAGCCTAGATGCATTAGGAGTGGGCAAAATGGGTTAACATGTAGGGGTGTTCAAAAATATCTGTATCCGAAATCGAAATATCCGAATCCAAAATATCCAACAATTCGGATATTCGAAAGTTCGGATTCGGATTTGGATATTGTTTTTAAGGATTTTTAGATATTCGAATTATCCAAAATATTTTTATAAAAATTATTAAATAATAAATATTAATTAAACATTTTAGATATTTTCTGGTACTTTGAATATTTTTATAAAAACTTAGGATATCCAAAAACTTTTTTTATTCAAAAGCATAACATTTCTATAAAAACTTTTAAAAATACATAATTTTTAGAATTCGAATATCGATTTGGATATTTGAATCCGAATCCAAAATTTTAGATCCAAAATTTTGGATTAGAATTTGGATTCGGATTTGGATATTGAAATTCACTATTTGAAATTTTTAGATATCCGATCTTGAAAACCCATGTTAACATGTGTTTAAGATGGAGATTATTGAATGGAAATGAAGTGCAAGTCATTAGTTATTCAAATAATATCTTTGTCTCTAATTGTAAGGTTAGAAGAGTGCAAGGACTAAAAGTGAAGATATTCTAGTTAATTCTTTGTTAGTTGAGAGTTAGTTGATTAGTTTTAATAGGGGAGCTTAGTTCTGGTTCACGAAGCTCGTTAGATTTCATTGTTCATTATTTATTATTTTTTATGAAATTGGTGGGATGAATAAGCAATCAATCATTTTGCAAGTTTTGTTTTATGTTCTCTATTTTTGTAATCTCTTTACTGTTTACATACGTGTAAAGAAATTGACACGCACACATAAATTTGCTTAGTATTATGGATTTTGTCTTTTACTTATTTTATTTTTTTTTTATTTTAAGTGTATATATCACTGAAAGAAGAATAATATACTCCGTAAAACACAAATGAACTAATAGATATAAACAGTTGCTTAGTGTTGTCTATTGGTTATTCCAAATGTTGAATTATCTTCATGAAATTTACGTTTCTCTATTTAATATGAATAAACACACTTTTGGGTCGCCAATAAAGTTAGACGCACAAATAAAATTCCTCAATGTGGTACAGACTACAGACCAATTCAATACATTCAAAAAAAGTTCTTTTATCAAATATAACACAAATTGGAAATTGAAAATATTGATTTTATGATATAATTATATTGTACCTTAAAAGACATAGACGATAGCCTCCAATTTTTGCATATATGTAGTTTATTCACTACTCTTAAAAGATTCATTTTATATCTTGAAACCTTACATTTCGGTCTCCTCAAGTTTAATTGTAGATACACTTTATGCATTGTACTTATTTATTTGTTTAACTAATTACTCATCATTTGTTTTATAACTTTTAGAGTTAATTACACATATAGTCCTTGTGGTTTAACGAAAATAACAGATTTGGGTATTAACTTTTTTGAGTAACAGATTTGGGGCTTATGCTTTTAATTTAATAACAACTTTAGGTATTAAGGCTAACTTCCGTTAACTTTTTGGTTAACTTTAAGTAAAAAGAATATTTTACCCATTTGAAAAAATAAATTGATAATTATAAGCACAGGGACCATTTGTGTCATTTACTTCAAATTATTAATCATAAGTTAAAAGAAAACCCATGTCCTTTGCTCCTTCCTCTTTCTCCTGCACAAATTTACATCACCAATTCACCATTAACAGTTGTTACCACTACCAACCCTCAACCACCCAATGGGACAGATAGCAACCTTTTCTCCTGTGAACCACCCTTATCATCTGTCTCTCTCTGATTACCCCTTTTCGCACCGGTCACGACTCTCACTTGAACAACCTGAATTCAACCAAACCCAAAACGAAAAACACCCACCCCTTTCACGATATGGTTGTACGCCAAACACCCACCCTTCATTTGTTGGTCTTTGGTCTTAAAATCGTTTATTTTGTTGGTGGCCTACGATTTTATTGTTGTAACAGTTATTATAGGAAAAAGGTTGGTGTAGTTGGTGGTGATTGTGGTGGCAGATGAATAAGGGGAATGAGGGTGATGACGTGATGTGAGAAAGACAAAGTCATGGTCGTGGTGGCCAACGGTGCCACGATGGTGGTGGTGGTGGTGGTAAGCGGTGTTGGTGGCCGGTTGTTGCTTTTATCCTAATAATATCTATATCTATGTATATATATACACATTACAAAAATGGTCCCTCTAATAAATTAAAGTTAATTACATAAAAGCCCCTTGTATTTATAAAAGGGTGTTTTTGTCATTTTATCATAATTTAACAGAAAAGTTAACAAAAGTTAGCTCTAATACCCAAAGTCGTTATAAAATTGAAAACACAATACCCAAACTTGTTACTAAAAAAGATTAGTACCCAAACCTGTTATTTTCACAAAACCATAGGGACTATTTGTGTAATTAACTCTAACTTTTAAGATATGTTCTATATAGTTTCAATATATTATTTCAACGTGCTTATTTTTATCTATTCAGGGCCCTCAACCAATTTGAGGGACTAAAGCGAAGTTTAAAACTGAGGCCTTTTGTGAGAAAAAATTAATTAGTTATAAAACCAAAAGCAATTCCGCTCAACAATTTTCTTTACACATTCATCAACCATCAGTGACTTGCCTCTTACCCAAACACATTAGGCAGACATGAAAAAATATAAAAAAGTTATTAAACTTATTTGATAAAAAAGATAGACAAACAGTCAAGAAGGTTGATTAAAAAGAATCAAGTTTTACCTCTTTAAATCGTGCCTTGAAGACATTTTATACGATTTACATTTCCATTGCAATGCGGGTCTTAGTACTAGTTTTTGTTAAGTAATGATGGATGTAAAAATTAATTATGTTCACAAAATAAAGAAAATAGATGAATGTTAACATTGGTGGGTTTTGCCATCTTCTCCCTCACGATCATATTTCAATTAACTAATTTAATTAAAATTATGTTTCTATTTGAGTTTAAAATTGAATGTTAAATATTTTCATAATTTAATTATTATAAAAAGTAAAATACGTGTTATCAAACCGTATCAAGAGCATCGAATGAAACAATTTTAAGACACTTAGTAGGGAAAAAGCTAATGTTAATAAACATATATAGGGTAAAATTAAATAAATTTTTTTGTTTTCTTTTGAAAACACCCAAGCAGTCCAATTTAGTTAGCATTGTATCGCTGTCATCGACGAAAGCATCACAGGTCACTCATCAAATAGCTGAGTTTTGGCTCGGCCTCAAACAATCCAGGATGATATTCTTCTTTTCTTCGTTTGTTCCCAACCCATCGTTGATCCCCACTCTATACACCCTAATGGTTTTTAGATTCTACTTATTGTTTTTAGAACCAAACCTTTTTTAGATATGTCCATCTATGTGTCTCTATATATGTATGTATATTATATAACAACAAAGTAAATAAAAAAGTATGTCCCCTAATTCGAGTCAATTTATTCTTTATTAAACTTTTGATGGACAAGAAAAGGTTTAACAATTAATAATTGGGTGACTCTACATGTGACTTATGATTAAAGCCCACATTTGATATAATACAATTTAAATGTGTTTCAATCAAATCAAATCAAATCTTGAAATAATAATCTCAAGAATCCATGTACCACATCTTGGATTTTAGAATAAGCCGTTGATTGCGGGAGTTGATCCCCACTAGTGTCATAAATGAAGGCCACCAGCTTTTCATACTTACCAATTTCACCCCCTAAACTTTCTCGTTGCTTCATCTAATGCTATAAATGTGACAATTAACTTTATTTTGATGCAAAAAGTACTTCAATACACCGAAAGTTGTAACCTTGTTATCATGAAGTTTATACTGAAATTCACAACTTTTAGCACACCATTATTGGTTTAAGCCTATAAATGTTAACAATTTAATTATGTAGACATGTTAATAAAAAATATTTAAATCACAAAAGCTGATAATGATAAGGTTGTTGTCAAGTAAACATGAAACATCCTCTTGTAAGAATGATAGGTGCATGTACATCAGGTTCAAAATGGTCCAATACCCCCGAACCTTGCATATGTAGAAGCTTTGAGCACGAACACTAATGTTTTATGATAAAAAGTAAGTTATTTGTGAAATAAGGGTTATATAAAGTTAATTAATTCATCAGATACTTATAAGCACCTCAATATGTTAAGTGATAAAATCATTATTTCTTTAGTACTTTTTGTTGTTAAAATTTTTGATGTGATAGTTATTTCCTCTATGGATTAGTTGATTCAAACTACAGCATATTTTATTTCCCCTTATTTTATATAATTATTTATTATTTTCTTCTTTAATTTGAAATACAAAATCTCTAAAGTAATTAAATAAAAAATAAAGTAAAACTATATTGCATTTCATTTTAATTTACCATATTTTTGTTTTTTCCTAAATACAAGGGAGATAGATGACTTCTAAAATCTCCATGTGAAGTCCATGTGATAGGGTACAAGACTTCTTTTGGCAACGCCTCACTTAGAAAATCCTTCCCAATTGGGACCCACATTATATTTTGTTTCTAACCGTTTAAGAAAAGTACAATAATAACCTGATATGTAATTTAATATATTTAAAATAAGTTGTTTGAAATTATTTTTAGTAACACAAAGAGAGAGTTTCGCAAAAACAACCCTGAAACGAGTTACATAAATAAACCAGAATAAAGAGTTACATATTGCATATTAGGATATATTATATAGTTTGTTAATACAAATTAGGGAAAAATTACGTAAGTATCTTTTACAAACGTTTTATAGAAAAGAGTGAAAGAAATGTTTATTTTATAAAAATGCCTTATGAACAAACCTAATATAATTCTAAAATAAAATACAGTTTTATCAATAAAGATAATTATCTAAAACATTATTATTTAATTCTCGGGAGATACGAGAAATAATAATTACAAAAACAATTAAAGAAATATATGTAATTAATAAGAGAAAGAGACGATACAAAAAGATTAATATGACACTGGAAGGTGATACATTGTAACACTCCGAAAATTTAAAAGAAAGAAAAAGAGACCGAATTCAGTTTAAAATACAATGGGACCACCAAAGGAAGTGCAAGGGTGGTTAAAGTAAATAAAGCCCTAATATGTCGGTGTATAAAAGAACCTTAACAGCCCCATGCATGTTGCCTTGCGAAAAGGAGCCGCTAAATAGAGAGAGTGGGTGTCCTAGAGAGAAAAAATTCAAGAACTCAAGCAAAATATCAACTTTTACATTTACAATGGTAGATCTGGGCTAGATATATGTTTAGTGGGTATTTATACATTATTTAATAGATAAAGTTGACATATTTACGTGTGAATATGTAGATCTCGATTCTTACTCATCGGGTTAGGGTTCTCTCGAGTTCTACGTGAAAAAGATGAGCTCTAGATCTCCACCTTTATGTTTTTCACTGATTTAGGGGATGATATGCATGCTTAAATGAGTTTTATATATGGATTTAATGTTTAAAGTGTAAAGTTATCACTTTTATTTTTCGAGTACATGTCTTTTGATTTATGACATTATTCCAAGTCCATGTAAGAAAACTGAATTTTATATCAAAGATTTAACGGTTTTCTAAAGAAATAATAGTATAAGTACGCATCATTTCCATAGTAACAGCAAAAGGATAACCCACTGGTTTTGACACTGTAGCTCGTAACCCCATGCTAACCGTATTCGAGGCTTCACAGTCTATGTATAGAAATAAGGATAAGTCTATGAAACCCCCATTTTTTAACCCCTCACCCGCATTAGAGATTGTGACTGAAAGTGTAACTGAGCAACCGACTGACAAGACTGTTGATCCAACTAGAAATAATGCAATATGTCAGGTTAGAAATCTTACTTTGAATGCACCTCCACCACCTATTTATATACATACACTTAGACATTCGAAGCCATTTACCAGATATGGTAATTCTGAATCGGTGATGAGTTGGGCTTACGATGGAGAGAAGAAAATGTACGTGTTGAAATGAAGAGGAGGAGCAATTGAATATTACAAAGGCGAGCATAATTTTCATACATTGAAGGCTTCGGATTTATATTCTGTGGGTCGAGTACCATTTTTCAATCCAATCAATTATAGGAAAGCCAATTGGATTAGGAATATGATATGGAGGCAGAGCAAGACGAACTTCAAAGACTTCAAAACAACTAAATATAAAGTCATTGAAGATGAGACATGCATAGACCCTAATACTAACAAGCCAATGAAGATACGAATTTTTAAGCATCCGAGATACGTTAGGAAGATCCCTATACACGCTCCTATGCCTATTACAGCTTGTCAAAGCTAATGTGGTGTAGTTGCGAGAAGGAGAAGGGACACGTGTTGATAGACTGTGTAGATAGAGATTACCGTATCATCGACCCTGTGAATCTGCTTAACTTTGGAAGGGACGATTTGATTAGGTTGTAGGCTTGTCTAATTGCAGCTAATGAATCTGTTCACTTTTTGATGGCACAGTTTGGTTGGTTGATTACCAAGGCCCAGAACAACAAGATGTACGCTTATGGGGGCAACTACAAGGTAGATGACGTGGAACTCTAAAGCATTGATTCACCGATCTTAGGGGGAGATTGTAGGGATTGAGCCTAGAGGCTTGGAAAATCAAATCAAGATAAAAAAGATCAAGTCAAGAAAAATTGCCGCGAGAGAAGTTCATCTCTCGTGAGAACTATGGAGTCGTGCGAGAATTTTGCGAGAACTTCTAGTTTAGTATAAATAGTTGTTATTAGATGTAATTAGCAGAGGTTTATCATTTTCCTGATTTTGCATATATTGTAACCTTTCAAATCAGAGAGCAATAGAAACGAAGTTTATTTACATTTGTGTTCATATCATTTATTGTTCAATCTTCTTTACCGTGATGATTATATTTCGAGTTTTGTCACGAGATCAATTTGATTGATAAGTGTTGATCCTTACATTTCCGTATAGGGAAGATTCAAGAGAGAGAAATGGCTTTAGAGAGAAAGTAAAGAAATCAGCTAAAGGTATCAAATTTCATATTATTTTTATTTAAAAAGACAAAATTTGTTACAAAGAATTGGAAAAAGAAATTAATAGTTTTAAATAATAACGTGATGTGGTGTAATGAAAGCACTAAAGGGGTAGAAAAAGTAATTGTGGTGCATTAATGTGCTGCTGAGTTGGACTATAGTATATTTCGTATGATGAAATCACTAAAGATAGTCTTATACATTTGATATGACGCTGAGTTGCAGTGTAATATATTGTTGAGTTTATATTAAAAAGTACATGTTCTTTGAAAATAATTTATGTATTTAGATCTCTATATGTTAAGAAATATCTATTATATATCTCTATTGTTGGTAGGATTGTTATGGTGGAGTTTGGGAGTTTGTTTGAGTACACACAAACTTCTAAGTGTGAATATATTTGATGTGATTAGATTTATACATATTTTTGTATGTGTATTTATGAGATTTAAAATAACTTTTGATGAGTAATATTGAATTAATGAAATTTGTTGGAAATTTATTGATAATATTAATATGGTTATTAATATTTAGTCAATAAAATTAATGTGTTGAATGAAAATTAATATGTTGAATGACACTAGGAATTAATGGTGTGGGAAGTTGTCCCATATTGGAGAGAAGAAAGAATGTAAAATGGTTTATATTCTGTAACCTATTGATTGTATTGTTTCCTAAAGCATCACACTAAGTAGATCCCCGAAGTGTGCGAAACACCCATAACTCGCACTCGTACACGCGCGCGCGGCGTGGGTATGTGGGCGCAATGTGGCGCTTTGACGGCGCACTTTGCACTTCGCACACTCGCATCGTCGCGAGCCGCCTTAGTATTTTTGAAGGTTGGTCCGAGTGTCTGGTCAGGTGCGACTGACCTTGGTGCGCGACTCGTAACAGTTTCGGTTGCGTGTTGACCGAAACTGATGGCTGTTAATGACGAATTAAATGGGCGGTTACGATTTCAGATTAATGGCTGAGTGATAACTGAGTGGCTGTTACAGTTCAAAGTATACTATAAATACTGAGTGTTCCTTAGTAGAAAGACACACCAACACAACTCGAAAATCTACAGCAAACAGCTTCTCTGAACATCCTCCATCTTTCTGGTTTCTCTTCTACAAATAAGTTCAGGTTTTAGATCAATCCCGACAGTACAATCTGCTTTGGCTGTTGTACAATCTGCTTTGGCTCCGTGTTAAACACGATACTCAGCTCTTATATTTCTGTTCATCTATTTCTATAAATTTTCAATTGTAAAGAGAATTGTAATTGTTAATTTATAATTCTTTGTATTGTGAATATTAATAAAAGATTGTTTTATTTTAATTTTATGTGAACGGTTTCTATAAAATTTTCATTTGTTACGTTTTTGAAGGTTACATTGAAGATTTCAAGGAGCTTTAGGTGATTGAGGAAGGTTTGATACTATTTTGTGATGAAAGTGAAAAGTTCAAAGGCTGAGACTTATGAAAGATTATATCAGATATCATGCTCCGTGAGGATGATGTTAGCTTTGACTTGTAATTAAATAACCATCTCATTTTGAAGACTCTACATGGTCTGTATTTGTTATCAAGCTTTATGATGCGACAATCAAGGAAACCTAAATTTTGAGTATTTACATTCACGTTGAGGGAAAAGTTTTATGCTTCTCGTTTATTTTCAACTTCTTACGACCAAAAGATCCCTGACTTCAAGTAGCTTTTGAAAGAGAAAGACGTGAAGATTAGAGATCATGAAGGATTGAAAGGTTTAGGCTTGCATATATACACATTAGTTTCATTCTTTTGTGTTTCTCTTCATACACAAATGATAATTGTGCATTATGATTGGCTAATATTCTGTTGTCATCTAGAATTAAGTGAATTTAGACTATTTTACCATCTTTATTTAACATTCGATTATGACCACGTAACGATATTAGTAAAGCAATGATATTTTTTTTTGAACGGCCAACGAATAATTTTTAAGCCCGGTCACCCGGGTAAACCCATTGGCGAAAGGCCACCCACGCCCGCGAACACAGACAGCGCTGGTGACCCGGCTCGCCCACCATTCCAAGGGAAACCCACCACCCAAAGGTCCACTGTGGTAAAACCCTTGGCCCACTTGGAGCATATTGCACCTAGTGAGACTCCAACCCATGACCTCCATTTTGAAAAGTCATAGGGTGCCTCCTCGTAAACCAGTTGATCTAGGACTCATTGGCAAGCAATGATATTTATTACTATTATTATGTGTTATGAACGCCTTATTATGTTTCTATGAACTTAAATTCTAGTAGTTAGAGCCTGGACGCTTAGTAGATGTATTCATATCAGTAGGGTAATATACACATGCATAATTGTACATAATATTATTTTATACACGAGTAACAAAAGATTTATTAATACAACTAGTATGTATTCGTTCACGCTCGTTGCGCATGTGATGGTTCGGGCTCAGAAAACACTATCAGTTGCGGCTGCTAACCATAAATGGCAGCCATACCAAAACAATTGATACCATCATTGGTTATCATCACAACGCGGAATACGAGATGCAATAACAAAACAAACAACCCAGATGAATAGAAATCACTACCGACTTGAAACACAAGTAGAATCATTAATATCACGACAATATTCCCAAATGCAGCCTCGCGACATCAACCTGGTCAAGGTAAACAACACTGAAACAACGATGCAAGCAACAGAAGGATCAACACAAATTAGATTAGTCTACTTGCAATTGTTAACCGCCATTAACAAAATACTTCTATCAACAGCAGAATCAGGGTAACAACCTGAGCAACCAACGGATGAGTCAGGTGAAATGACCTAGGGTAAGTCTCAGATGAGCAGGGTCATCATCATCGACATCTTTTCTGAGAATAGGAGAAACCCAAAACATCAAAACCCTAGATGAACATCATGCCAAAAGTCTCGGATGAGCAGATCCTCATCATCATCGACATAACCAAGGCCAGAAAAAGAGAGAATCAGAGAGAAACAGACGACGAGAAGCCACCAAGACAGCCAAACCATCACCGCTGATACCCTTAAGGACATGAGAATGGCCGCCTGCTCTACCTCAACCATAAACAGAAGGCCGAGCGACGGCTGTGCCCAAGGGGGCGGTCACCATGATGGTGGCCGACGACCATCAACCATCAAAACGACTGTCCATAACCAACCAAACACCCACCAAATAAAGATCGGCCGAAGGCCGGACGGCCACCGGCACCACCGCATCTAATCCTCAGACTCTTCAGTCGGAGAGCACAAACCCCCACAAAAGACACACTAAATGGAGATCCATCGAGGCTGAATAACCACCACCATCGCGACATCTGTGCATGGGAAAACGAAAGGACGTTTGCCACCGCCGGCCACCAGCAACACACCCACACCGCCACCACCAAGCATCCCTAAGGGGAGACGGCATGACAATAGAAACACCACCATCGCCAACATCAAAAACAAAATTGGATCTGAGATCAGTCCAACATCGAACAAAGATAGGAGCCCGACATGCAACCGGCATCAACGACGACGGTGGTGGCGTGCCGGCGGAGGTCCAACCGGACAATCTTCCCTGAGGCTCTCATTTCTTTTTCTCTTTCTAAATAATGACTGAAAGTACCAAATGAAGATAAAAGGTGTGGTGCTGAGGGGTTAAAATGGAAAGACTCAAAACTCTATGGCAAATTTCAAAAAACACAAAAGCAACTGCTGATGGCAGTTGCTTTATTAATATTATAAAATTAAGACAGAATGGACGTGGTGGTTCAAGAAGTTAACGAATTACAATAAGGAGCACATAATGTGAGATATGAATGGAAGAACAAAAACGTTTAGAAGAGTAGTTTTTAGTTTTATTAAGTAATAATTGTATTTGTGATTTTAATTACTGATTTCTTTTGTTTTTATTCATATTTTATTTTTTATAAAATTTTTTACCTTTTATGTTAGTTTTTATTAAATGCCACGTGGAGGTAGAAGGCCTAGGGGATGTGAATTTCCTTTCCCGAAGAAGTAGCAATGACGACATCTGAGGAATAGGCATCGGCTAACTCTGTGTTAGCAGCCGTGGTAATACTGAGGATGCAAGCGCCATCCGGAATGATTGGCATAAAGCGTTAGTAGGTGGCTTTCTAAGTCCACCTTCAAATCATAGGTGAGATGGTGGAAACTACTAGCTGGAGTATAGCAAGGGCAGAAGGAATTTTCAGTGGAGCGGTGAAATGCGTAGAGATTGAAAACAACACCAACGGCGAAAACACTCTATTAAGCCGACACTAACATTGTGTTGTTATTATTATAAAAGTTAATATTCTTTTTTATTCTTCTTTAAGATTAAATGTGTAATATTAAAATCATAAAAAGTTGATGAAATGAAGTTAAAAATTAAATTGTTTTCTTGGGATGAGACGGAGTCAAAAAGGCAAAAGAGTTATTGAGACTTGAGAGTTAGAATACAACTCATGGGCTAATGGGGGTAGCCCCTTAAACCAAATTAAAAGACAAGGGGGAAGGGGTGGAGATTTCTCATGGCACAGTCCTCTTGACGGATCCAAGGGCAACACTCGTGGTGCCCTTCAATGGGCAGAGTTTTGACTGAAAGTTACTTTAAAATCACAAAATTTATAAAAAAAGGTTGCGTAGAATTGGTATTAATAGTAATTAACTAAATCTCAATAGTAAAATGATTTACAATAGTAAAAAGGAAGTTGGTAGCAACTTTGGAACCTTGGTAACAAAAGTTTGTCGAACTAAACTAGCGGTTGCAAACCAAGCAATAGTAACTCTGTCAATATCATTTCTAGTACAGGTAATTAATGAAGTAACACAATTGACAATTATAACCGTCAACTAACTAACTATGTTGTAAACTTGTAAAGAGTCGTCATTTTCCATTGAAACGTTCTTGAACTCTTTAAGAATCATCCGATATAATATTTTTGAGTACTAACAAAATAATTTAATTCCAAAGTGTTAACATAATTCTTAATTTAAAAAAAATTCAAATTATCACTAATTATAAAAGAAACTAATTAATATTGTATACATGTTCCTCAAAATTGGTATCGTGGAAGATTTTGAGTATTCCCTCTTAGGGTTTTTATGGGGGATTGTAGGCCATATACCCCCATGTGATTGCATGTGCTGTGTCTTTCCTTATTAACCCCACCACCTTCCCTCCTCTTCTCTTTTCAGAAAACAACAAATAAATAAAGCCTTTAACTCCGTTTTCATTCTCCTCTATTCTTTCATCTATTCACTTTCTGCAACACTTTAGTTGGATCCTCACTTCTGCATGTTCTATCTGCAACTTCACAGTTTAATTTCTCAGCTACCTGCCATGGATATTGATTAATATTTTTAAACAACTTTAAGGTACATTTTCTTATATTGTACATTTCTTCAAGCTTTAATTTTTATGTGCAATTCTGATAGATATATTATCTCTCCATGTATGGAGCTTTTCTTGATTATGATTTCACCTTTCTTTTAAGAAAACCCACGATTTTTCTTCGAAAATCTTGAATCTGTCTGTTTTTGCATATATAGTATGGTTATTATACACTGATGTTAAGATTCTTTTGAGTATATTGTTGCAATTTGAAGAAAGAACCTTAATAAGGTAATTTATTTTTGCATGAATGTAATGAAACTATATGTGGTTTATAATTGCTTATCATCATGAACATTGATTACTATTAATTAACATAAAATTTTGATTAACCTTTTTGTTGGTAGGAAAAGATGCATACTTCTAGCAAGCTTACTAGAGATTTTACCAAGAAATGGATAAAGGGTCTTCAAATATGTTGTTCATCAAAAAAGAATATTGATGTATTGGAGAGAAAGAAGAAAATAAAGCTTTGTGCAGACATTGCTTTGGCTTCTGCCAAAAATGCCACAACTTCATGGAGCATTGCTCTAATTTCTGAAGCTAAAAAGGATGACGAAAGCGCGATTCTAGTTGATAATTTACTAGAGCCCGAGTCACCTTTCAAGCGACAAAAGACTATTCGCCGAATGACCACATTCCATAAGAGGGTTAGAAGCAAGAAGATCTTGAAAAGGAGTTGTAGTGTTGCCCAAAGAATGAAGAAGATGGGTCCTCATAAGTCGAATTTGGCGACTTATATCGCGAAAAGATTGGTCAAGAAGAGAACCCAAGTGCTTAAAAGACTTGTACCTGGTGGAGAATCCATGGGTGAAGTCTCCCTAATCAAAGAAGCATTAGACTATATCCTTTCACTTAGGGTACAAGTCGATGTGATGCGAAGTCTGGCAAATGCAACCGAGGATTTGAATCAAAGCAATCCGAAAGTATTCAATTAATATAAACCTTCATTTTGATGTTTTTCATTAAGCCAGCAGGATGAAGAAACCAAATTAAAGTAGGACTCAAGTTCGCGAAACAAGCCACTCATGTACAGGATCAATCTTGCATCTTTTGCTGTCCGAAACCGCGGTAATCTTATGCTGGATCTCATGAAAACAAAGGCTGTTTTTTTGGCTTGAACTCATATTAATTCCCAGTTAAAACAATAATAAGTTTACTGGATGATTCATGGTTTTTTCTCTTGCTAGTTAGGATCAAGAATATAGTATAAATTTTCTTGATTTAGCTAGCTAGCACCTGTGTAAGTTCATTTCATATTATTCTCAGGTTATTTGTGTTTGGAAATGCTGAATGTGAGGCAGAAAATTAGGACATGTGTTTGCTTGTTGCATGTAGGATGTAGGGTCTCAATGGTGTTAAAAAGAGTAATGGTTAATTTAGTATTCATCAGGAGCAGGTAATGCCTGTACGTGACTCCACTAAATAGCATTTGGATTATTAAATGAATGCCTGTCAAAGATGGTAAATTCAATGCCAAATTATACAGCTCAATCAAGTATTTTTCAGTCAAATGTTTTAATTGGAATTATTAGGCTATATAATCAAGTATTCAATTTTTAGGTAGATGGTGGCCGTACTTTAAGCTTTTAATGGATTAAAATTATATTCAAGTAAGCAACTTAAAGTGAATAGTTATATATTTTTGTTTAAGAAAAGCATATCATAAAAAAATTAGAATGATATATATGCGAAATTTTTAAAATTTAAAATAAGATATATAAATATATGAGTGTGTAAAAGTCTATTAATATCAATTATGTTTAAAATTTAAGTCTCGTTTGATTCATAGTATTTTTAAGAATTAGAATAAAAATTGAAAGTTTTTCATGAAAAATCCAGTTTGGTTGGTCAAGAGATAAAATTACAATTGAAATTAGAAAATTTTTCACATTCATTGAAATTTACATTTATATCACTTACCTATGAAATGTTCAATAATCCTATGGTATGTTCAAGATTAACATTACTATTACACTTAAAATTGACCAACCAAATACGTTATCAAATTTAACATGATTTCATTTCAATTTCAATTCCAATTCTAAAACCTTTGGCAAACATTCTACGAATCAAACAGCCTCACAATTAATAATCGAGCTGCTTCTTTAATTCAATAACATTTGATTTTCATTTACCCTTAAAAACTATCACTTCTACTCGAACAATATTCATGTTCAACCATCATACATTTTGGCATCATCACTTACTTTCATATTTATTTTTAGTAAATTAGATTTTAATAATTCAAAATGTTAAGTACTGACTAATATTAATCTTAACTAATAGTTTCGCTAGTAGTACTTCTAACTTGTAATTTTGTTACTAATTAGTCTAACAAATAACTTTGTTTATTTTTAAAAATATGGCAAGTACATGGTAATAACTTGAACAATTTCAATTTAGTTTTTATAAAATATCTAATTTGAAAAGGTATTCATTCATTTTACGTATATTATATGCAATGTATTCAACCGATTGTGTCTTTCCAGTTAGTTGTGTCTTCTAAAATTTTAATTCATTCTAAAAGGTAAGTTTCAATCAATTTCGTTTCTTCTTATGATATGCACTTGCTCCATTTATTCCTCGATTCGAGTAACATACTTTTCATTTGATTTTTTGTTTAAAAACTATTGTTTGTTTATGCTACGGGCCACACGCCACATCACTAAAATAAACAAAGTTAACGATATATTAGACCAAGATTCTTATAGAAAACAAAAAAAGATATCTTAACCTTTCATGATGTTTTGATTTATTGTCATACTAGTTTAAAAACCTCATCTATTGTACAGATTGTTTAAATATATGGCTATACTCATAGTAAAAAAGATTTATATATTGCATATTTATAAATATTATATAGTTTTTAATACAAATTTTATAACATTATACAATTATCTTTAGAAGTGTTTCCGAAAAAGAATATAATAAATGCTTAAGTTTATAAAAATGTTATATGAACAACCCTAAATCTTTTGAAAATATAAAACATTGTATAAATATAAATATAGAAATTATTTAACTAGAGAGACTGAAAACAAAAAATTATAAAAATAATTAAGAAAATTTATATAATTAATAAGAGAGAAAGAAAAAAATTAAAAAGATATGAGAGAGTGAAAAGTGTCACTTAAGATTTTATTTTATTAGTATATAGATAATTGTATGTGAATCCAATAAATGTGATCAAACATACATGAAATTATACCCTAAATAGGCTTACTTATTAAGTGGACAAAACAATTTTGTTTTAGATTAAGACATCTAGTATGCAAAATGATTGGAAGAAAATGTCATAAAATTAATTGTTTTTTTTTCTTTTAACTAACCTTAGTTGATATACTACAATTGAATTTCTTTATGTATTTTAGGTGATTGGTTTCATATATATAAAACTAGGTTAGTAATTCATGTATTACATTATTTAAATATATAAATATTAAGTAGTTAGTAACGAAAATTATTAATTATAAAAATATATTTTAAGATAAAATATAATTAAAATTACATATAAATAAGTATTATATGTAATAAAACAATTATATCATTTTTATTAACTTTTGTTTTTAAACTATTTTTATTGTTTTTTCAAAAGCAACAATATTTAAATATTTTTTTCTAAAACAAACCATTTTAAAAAAATATCATTTAATTTTCCTATTATAACATTGAATTTTAATTATTTTTTTTATAAAAAATTTATTTTTAAAACATTATTTTTAAAATATTTTTTATTTTAGAAAAAGTTTGTTGTTTAGAAAAAATTATTATTTTATAAAAAACTATTTCTTTAGAAAGTGTATTATTAAAATAATCTCTTTCTTAATTTATTAAAAAAAACTATTTTTGATCTAAAAAAATTAAATAATAAAATCATTTGTATTTAATATAATTATTTAATATAAGAGAAAGGCGAGCAAATCAGAAATAAAAGATCTAAATTGTGCCAAGTGCTCACCAAACTTTATTTTATTATAGTAGATAGATGTTTTTGCTGATCTATAAAGAGGATTAAGCTACCAAAAATTCAAAAATTCAGCACTTTTGTCAACTGTCGATAACTACCAAGTGCTCAATCAATTGTCGATCAACGTATATTGAACCACTGTCGATCAACATATGACTGCCGGTCAGCACTTACCTGATGTGCTGCTGATTGACTATTGCTGATTAGCACGTAACTCCATGAGCTGCTGATCAACTGTTACGCAATACAAGACTGTCTGTACCAGCGGCTGTTGTGTTCTGACTTTTGAAAACAGCATAGTACTAAAGCTACCTAACTCTGATATGCTGATTATTAGTCTGGTCTACATTATTGCCACCATCAAATTTAAAATCATATTAATAATTTACGCATTTGATTATAATTTATTTTTCTTTCACACATTTAGATGATGTTGTTTCCAAAATGAACCAGAGTTGTTTTTATATATTTTTAAGTGAAGTAGAATTTGTTTCATATATGAAACAACGTTGGTGAGAAAATAGTGCGTTGATTTAAAGATTAATGGTGCAATATGCTTTATGTTCGTCAAAGGTTTTACCATTGTGGATCTTTGGATGATGGGTATCCCCTGAAATGGTGGGTGAGTCGGGTCACTAACTTTGTTTATGTTTGTAAGGGGTTGGTGATTTTTTACAAATAGGTTTACCCGGATAATAGGCTTATAGCATTTGTAGTTTGTTTAGAAAAAACAAAAGAACTAAAAAAATAAAAAAGAATAAAAGGAAAATTGAGAACAAATTTAGAAAGAGAAATCTTCGCACATGTAACATGTTGAAAATCCTAACAATCATTCACTTTTCATATACATTGAACTCAAAATCACAAATCTAGAATAGAAAATTGAACCCACCAGGATAAATGTCTTTAGGTAAGACATTGATTAAAGTCATTAGTAAAATGTGACCGTAGAATTTAGCTAGCAAAAGTGTAACACCCTTAATTTCAACATCTCTTGGCTGAACAAGTTTGTATAAACAATAATTTGAGCAAGAAAATTCGTTCAATAGATCATTAGCGTTTCAAAAGCTTGGGTTAAATAAATAAAAACTTCAAGGACCAAATGTGTAATTTAGCAAAAATACTTAAAATTAAATCAAGGGGACCAATTTGTAAATAGGAAATTAATATAAAACTCTCAAACCCTAAATAATCATTATCCAAGTGATCATTCAAATGCCCAAACATCTACTGGCGTCGAAGAGAAGCAAACCACTGAACTCAAGATCCGTCCCCATCTTCATTGATCCCGATTAAGCATCTTCTATCGTATACGTTAGAATGACCGCGTTCGGTTAGTATCGTACATGAAGTATTGATATTATGGTTATAATATTAGGGTTGTGGATGAGGTTGTTGTTACAAGGAAGGTTTCAAGCATGATTCCATCTCTCGCATTTAAGCGGTTAATTCATATTTAAGTGTTTAATTATGAATATATTCGGTTCTCGACTAGGGTTGTGTAGTGACAGGTTCAAACAACTTCGAGTCGGTTATGACAATGGGTTTGTGTATGTTTATGGTTGTATGCGATAGCAATTCGTGCGTGGATTGTGTGTGTGATTTGGTGGGTGCACATGGACATATATATAAGTATAAGTAGCTTTAATAACCCATGTATTACACGGGTTAATTAAATAAATATTAAATATATTAAATTTTATTAATTATAAAACAATATTCTAAGCTAAGATATAACCAAAATTACGTATTAGCAAGGTTATAAGTAATAAAACAATGATGTTAAATTCTTAAACTTTTTTATTTAATAAAACTATATATTTTATTTCGAGTTAATTACACGATTGGTCCCTGTTGTATGCTCATATTGCAGTATTGGTCCCAATTTTTCAAAAATTACATCATTAGTCCTTTCTATTTGTCATACCATAACACTATTGGTCCCTAGAGTGGATGGATGTTAAATTTTTCAGTTAAATAAATGTGAAATGACGAAAATACCCCTTGATATTTAAAAATAAAAAATGAATTAAATAATATCGACCCCTTTCTTATATAATAATACTATTAAATTTCTACCCACCTCACCTACACCATCAACATCATCATCATACCATCAACCTCATTATCTTCATATATGATCCTTCTTCCCCCCCCCCCCAACTATTCTTGTTCACAGTCCAAAAACATTGGTCGTCGCCGGCGGTTGAAAGCACTACGGAACACCATTATCGTCAACCCTCCCTCTTCCCTTCCACTGCGCTTCAATGAGCACATGGCCACAAATCTACAACTAACACCACCAACACCTCCCCACTTCCATTTGCAACCGTGACAATACCACTACCGCCCACGGCCACGTGCATCAACATCACCGCATGTCACACCATCAATGGAATACTTAATTGAATCTAAGGACTAGATCCGTGTATCCCATCGAATATTTCTTATGGTCGTCGGATATGGTGTACGGTGGAGGTTCTTAGCAATCAGGTTTGGGTGGTGGGTTCCAATGGAGGAGGCAGAGGGATGGTGTTGATCCGACGACTATAGGTGTTAAATGGGGTTTAGGGTGGCGATGTAAATGGTGGCTAAGTGACTGTGTTTGATGGTGGTAGTCTGGTGATGGTATTCGGGTGATTAGGCGATGGTGATGGTGGTCAGGGGTGGTTATGATGGTTGGCGATGATGGGTCAAGCGATGGTGGTTCCAATGGTCATCAAGCACGATGGTGATGAACCGATGATGGTGTAATAAAAATAATAATAAAATATAAACAAGAGTAAAATTGTCATTTACAAAAAGTTAACGTTAAAAACTAAAGTTCATCCACTCCAGGGACCAAAAGTGTTACGTTTTGATAAACGGTAAAGACCAATGATGAAATTTCATAGTATTTGATACCAATACTGCAATATAGGCATACCACAGGGACTAACCGTGCAATTAATTATTTTATTTCAAAACAAAATTTTTTAAAAAATTAATTATTATACCTCTCACTTTTAATTAATTTTTTATTTATAAAAATTTTACTTTTTAAAAAACTAATTTTAAAATATTTTGATGTTTTAAAAAAATATTATTTTATAAAAATTTATTTCTTTATGAATAACATTAATAAATAAAACTTTTTTTAATTTATTTAATAGTATTTTTAGTTTAAAAAAATTAAAAAATATTATCACTAGTTATAGTAACTATTAAATAGAAAGAGAAACGGAAAAAATTTGATGACAAAGAATATGATGCTGTCACGTGTTCCATCATTTACCTTTTTATGAAAGTAGAGAAATTATGTAATAGTTATTAGATATTGATCTCATTATTTATGTGGTTGATAGTGAACCTAAAATCTATCAAGAACTGATTACCACTTGACCTCAATGGAAAAGATCCATCAAAAAATAAAATTGATTCTATTTAATTGTATTATACCAAAAAGCTAGTTGATCCTGAATAATTATTTTCATTGATACTATATAATACACTAGCCAATAACTCATGTGTTACACGGTTTAAAAATTTTAATTTTAAAATAAATACTATTATAATAATTAGTTAATACTAATAATCATAAAATATATATGCATGTAAGAACTAAATAAATATGGATAGAATCAAGTGACATAGCAAAAATGAAATAAAGTATAAATAAAAAATGAATGTTTACAAATATCTTAAATTTTTTTTGTATACAACATTGGCGTAGTTGAGATATTACTACTGGCATCGAGTATCACATACTTTAGTCCATCTCGTCTTGTAAATCTAGATAGGACGACATACAATTGAGCATGTATAATCTCCTAATGACCAAACTATCTTTATTTGCATATCAAACAAAAGCAAAATTTCTTCAAGATTAAAGTACGCCTCGTTTAAAGTATGAGTAAAAAATAAAGACTTATTTAAAAGAAAAGTAAAGAAAATAAAACCAGTAACTAATTCACTACTAAAACATGAGAACTGTTTAAAATATATATTTGTTTTAAGGGCAACTTTTATAAAATTTAAAATGAACATTTTCTAAATGATGTTCTTAAAATTGTTTGATAATTTAAACGTTTTTATAAAACTATTTGGTTTCTAAAGTTTTTTCTTAAACCATTTATTTTTTAAAGAATCTTTAAAAACAATCGCCTTTTTAACATCTTTTTCAAAAATAATTTATTTTCAAACGATATTTTTAATATTTTTTTAAAACGTTCAATAAACAAATAGTTTAAAAAAAAATTTAGAAATTAAATAATTATAAAAATTACATTAAAGAAACCAAATGGTTTTAAGAAAGACGATAATGCTTTTAACTAATTTAATTAGTTATTTTTAAATAAAATCTCGGATTGAATTGTAAATTGAATTTGAAATTTAAAATTTTTAAATTTATGTTTGAATCATTAAATTTTAAAATTTATTTTTTGAATTTTGTTTAATTAGATATTAAATATTATTTAAACATTTTCTTTTAAAAGAATATTGCTAATAAAATGCCACATGGTATTTATATTTTGCGAAGATCCCATGTGGTAATGCATTGACTAAAATCTTGACATGTGGCAAACCTCCTTTCTTTTATTACTAGGTTAGTACCCGTGTAATACACGGATTGAATAAATATAATATTAAATAATTATTAATAAAAATTTATGCATTATAAAATCATGCTTGAATATAAAATATGATTATAATTACGTATAATAGCTAAGTAAATAAACAATAATATATTTTTCTTAAACTTTTGTTTTATAAAAAAAAACTATGATTTTTAAATATATTATTTTAAGAAAAATGTGTTTTTTTTTTAAAAAAATTCTGTATTTTATAAAATTTTGTATTTTTCTTAAACTTTTGTTTTATAAAAAAAATTCTGTATTTTATAAAATTTTTGTTTTTAAAAAGTGTGTTTTAATAAAAAATAGGTTTTTAATTTATTAAATTATGCATTTTTTAATTTAAAAATGGTATGAGTAATATTATTAGTATTCAAAATTATTATTAATAATATAGAGAAATAAGAAAGTATAATGAGGTTTACAATTATTTCACGCTTATTTTAGTTTATCGTATTCTCCTAAAAAAAAAACAAAAATTGTGTTTTCATCATGGTCTTATAGAACGACAATTACTTAAATACGTTCGTATCGCCGGAAAGACAAAGGGGTCAACAGGTCAGGTTTTACTACATTACTTGAAATGACCCCTTACGCATCCTTGGCTGAATGGATAAAGCACCCAACTCATAATTAGCGAATTAAATTTTAAAGTTCTTCCCTAACGTAAAATATATATGTAAAATAAACACTAATAGTTACAATATAATATTTTTATGTAAAATATAATTAAAATTATATATACGTAATAGTTCAAGAAATAAAACAATTATACTATTTTTTAACTCTCTTATTTAAATAGTTTCATTTTAAGATTTTTTATAAAAAAATATTTTTTTATAAAATTATTATTTTTTAAAAACTCTGGGTTGTAATTATTCTGGTTGTTTTAATAATAATGTTTTAAAATATTTCACCAGTTTAAAATTTTTTTCCAAAACAAAACGATTTAAAATATTTTGTTCAAAAAATGTTTAGTGTTTTAGTAAATTTCATATTATATAAAAACTTTAGTTTTTTGTTATTTAGATTTTAATTAAAACATTAAAGGATAGTTTGATTTAGAAAAAAATAGATAAGAGAGATAAATATAGCAATTAATGTATTCGTTTTTAATAAGAGAGAGAAATTTGTATAAGTATTTAATTACTATAATACCCTTTTGTAGGGGAAATTGATTTGTGCAGGTTTAGAAAAATGACAAGTGGCAAAAAAGTGGCTCAAGAGAATGACAAGTGACAAAAGAAAGCTTGTTTTATTAGATGTTATAGACTAGTTTAGTACCTCGTGTATTAAATGGGTGTAATAAATAAAATATTAAATAATTAGTAATAAAAATTTATGAATTATAAAACCATGTTTGAAGATAGAATATGATTATAATTACATATAAATAGCTACTTTAAGTAAATAAATAATAATATATTTTTTTAAACTTTTATTTTGTAAAGGATTTGTGGGTTTTTAATTTAAAAATGGTATAAGTAAAATTAGTATTCAATATTATTAATAACAATAAAGAGAAATGAGAAAATTAGTATAATAAAACTTATAATTGTGTCAAGTTGTATTTCAAGTTTTCTTTGTTATAGATAGATATATAGATAAATAGATAGGCTAGAACCCATTTATTAAATGGATTATAATTGATAATAAACACGAAGAGTTACAGTTGTTTTAATATAAGATATATTAAAATTATATATACGTAATAGTTTAAGAAATAAAACAATTATACTTTTTTTTAACGCTCTTATCTAAGTAGTTTTATTTTAAAACATTTGTTTTTAGATTTTTTTTTAAAAAATTATTTTTTATAAAAATCTTGTTTATTACAAACTCGGGTTTTTAATTATTCTGGTTGTTTAAATAAAACTGCTTTTAGAAATTTTTATATTTTTATAATTTTTTTAAAAAGGACCGATTTAAAATATTTTATTTTAAAAATGTTTAGTGTTTTAGAAAATTTTAATTATATAAAAATTTTGTTTTTTTATTATTTATATTTTAATAAAAAGATGTGATAGAAAATTAGACTAAAAGGAGTTTTTAATAAAGTGGGTGGATTAGCTTATAAACTAAAAAATCATAAAATGACCAAAAATACGTGTTTTTAAAAATGAAAGAAGTTAATATGAGATAACAAATGGGTATAATAGAAAATTAGACTAAAAAAACTTTTCAAAAGTTAATAAATAACTTCATTTTTATTTTTCAAAACCTACTTTTTACCACATATAAAAATTCAAATGGAAAATTACTTTTGGGTTTGCCAAACATTTTTTTTAACTTATTAAAAGTTAATAAGTTAAAAGTAGTAAGGAAAAAAGCAATCCCAAACAGCCACTATATTTCAGTTTTTAATGGTATAATAATTGGTATTGTTTCATAGTAAAAAAATAGTATGCAAAAACATTTTAAAAATAATAACTAAAATTTTCAAAGTATTTTTAATGGTATAATTATAGGTATTGTTTCATAACAAATACACGAATTTATAAGCAGGTGAACTTTATTATCTTTACTTGATAATAATCCAAATTGAGGGACTTCTTTCTTGATTTTCTTGACTTCCTGTAGCCAATTTATAGAATCAAATTACTTAATTAACGTGACATACGGGTTGCAAAAATAAAATATAATTAAATTTATTTCTTAATAATTTTTAAATAATGGGTTGCAATGGAAATTTAACATTATAATGCGATGTAGAAAGCACTCTCAAATTAATGAATATGAGATGTGAATAATTTATAAGTTATGTTAGAATCCTACAAGCCGAATACGTAAGGCATCTAATGAATTATCATCATTTCTCATTTCAAGGCACACCTACAAGTGAGTAATTTGATGTTCCATTATAATATCTATACAAATAAAAAACTGAGAATTTATTACATGCGAAAAACATTCTCAAATTAATGAAAATGAGTTGTGAATGATTTTAAAGACCGATCGATGGCATGTATACTTGAATTATATTTGGTTGAATCTTACTCCAAACAAATGTGTCTGATTCTAACCAGCCAGAATTAACTTCCTTTAAGACTCACCTCAAATTTTTATGAAGCTTCCTCGATATATGCGCATGTATGTGTACAATAAACTGGAATTAAAATACACCATAAATTATTGACCAAATGAACCAAAAATGCAATAAAAATACCTTGTAAATTGTTGTCAGAAAAAACTAAAAATGTAGCCAAAACCCTTTGTAAATTGTTATCCAAAAGACCTAAAATTGCATCAACAAATAAGTAAATAGCATAAACAACATTCTTTGAATCCAACTTCAACATAAACGTTAATGCTAACCTACTTAAAGAGTAGTTTTGTAAGCCAAGATCAACAAAAGGGCAGGCACCCTACAGAAACGTTAATGCAAACATACAAAAGCATAAATACAATATGAGTAAGGAATAGATAATTTTGAGCATGATTTATTGATTAATTGGCCGGTATGTAATAAATTCATTCAAATAAAGGAGTGTTTAGATTGGTTTCTAACATTTTTATTATTATTTAAAGATATAATTTCCTGATCGTAACTATCTTATTCTTTAGGTTGCAACTAAGTGCATAAATTGCCATTGAAAAGAATCAGTCTAGAAACGGGTAAAATATTCTCAGGTTTAAATGAAAATTTTAATGTACTTCCGGGCATCCAATGCGTCTAACACTTTTTTTTGTCCATTTTATGTTATTTTCAAATATTTAATATGTTAAAAATGATTATAAAACTATCTAATAAAATGTACAATGTCTTCTAAATAAAATGAATTAGAACAACCCATTTGACCCGTTTTAATTTTCAATTCCTTTCTTTCCAATATGTTACTTGTAATCAAACATATACAACCAAATAATCTTTTTCTTCAGTGTATGTGTGACTAATAATTTGAATAAGCATTGCATGATATGATCTCATGTTACTCATAATCAAACAAATACCACATTTGACACATAGAGAACAAATTTCGTAGAAATTAAGATATATTTGGGGGTTAAGAAATACGTGACTAACCTGCATCTTTCTACGCAAAGGGAAATTCGTGAAGCAACCGATGTGAAAACTAAGGGGGCGTTTGGTTGGAAGGAATGGAATGGAATGGAATTGAGAAATTAGTATAATTTTCAAGTAAAATTGTGTTTGAGTGAGCAATTAAAAGTAAACCCAAGGGAATGTTTCATCTCAAATTCCCTTGGTTGTGGGATTTCAAAATCCTTCCACCTAGAGAGGGAATTTGAAATCCCACAACCAAGGGAATTTAAGGTGAAACATTCCCTTGGGTTTTACATTTCATTACCCACTTAAACATAATTTTGCTTGAAAATTATACTAGTTTCTCAATTCCATTCCATTCCTTCCAACCAAACGGCCCCTAAGAGTTGTTGATGTCACATGATTCAAAACGTATGTTTATATGCATATGTACAATATTAGCATACCTAAATACTCCAAATTTGACATGCAATCTAAATTTTTGAAACCTAAATTTAATATCAAGAGAAAGATGACATGGCCAAAACTCTAAGATATTTAAATAAGCTCATGTATTCTGTTGCTTTTGCGTTGAAGCTCACACTAAAAATACAGATTATCTAAACCTAGAGAAATAGCGATTAAATTAAAAATCAAATATAGAAGGGAAGATTCATATATAAAGAGACCCGACAATATCAAAAAATCATTCGAATAACACACATTGTTGTAGTCACAACCTTTTGAGATGTTACCTTAAGAACAATAGGCGTGAGATAATCAAAATCAGCGACCGAATACACAAAGAAGAGGCTGCATCCACCCTGAGTACGGCTCTAGGACCACGATCAGCCATCAAATTCACACAGTTTCTATCTGCCATCGATTGGAGTAGTTGCAGAAGAGTGAGGGGACCCAAATCGGCGACCAAATACACACAAAAGAGGCTGCAGAGACCCTGCGGACGTCTCTAGTACTTGAATCAGCTATCGAATTCACACAGAACATGGTTGTCGTCTCATGGAGTAGTTGCAGAAGTCGAATTAGGGTTTCAATGTGTGTGTGTGTGTTGAGTAGATAGTGCAATTGGCAGAGTTGTTGTATTGGTAGAAATTGGACACGTGTAATTGAGTTGTTGAAATGATGCAAAGTGAAAAGAAATAGCTTAAAATCTTGACACATGGCTAAAACATTTTCTTTTATTATATATAAAGATTTTTAGTGATAACATGAACTATTGAGAATTACATAACATCTTTTTATAACAAGTCATCTTCGTTGTAGGCAAACATAATAAAAATATTATATGTTAAGCGATCAAACATCTTTGAGTTGTGTTATGTTGAGAGTATTGATTTGATTGTCAAGACTCGATAAAAAACAAGTTAATATATCAGTCTTAGCTACCTTTATTGTGTAATGGTAAGTAAGGTCGTCTCCACAGGGAATGGGTGAAAAGTGTTTACGATTAACTTAAAAACACAAACTTTAAGAATAAAAATCAAAACTTTGAATGATTTGTAGAATAATATTGTAAAAAGCAATAAACTTTAAAATTAATTTTAATCAAATATTAAGAAACAATCACTTTCGGGTTTCCAATTCTGCAAGATCAACACTTGGTACTTTGAAATTAGGGTTTTGAAGAACAATACATTAAGATCTTAGCTTTTGATTAAAGTGACAACAAAGAAACAATCTTTTAAGACTCGTTCATTTACAATGTTACCAATTCACTTATATCACGTTGCCTACTTTTCTTAATGAGCTCACGATGCAAGAAAACCGAAAACTGATAATCAAGCAAACAACGTTATTTATAAGCCAATCATTTAAATCAACCAAAACATAATGTTTCATTCAATAAATCGATGTTCATTACAAAAACCTAATTAAACATACCAAACATCTCACTTGACAAGAATTGTACTCCCGAAAGCAATCACGAAAAGCCTAGCCACGCATCATCTTCAGTAAATCTTCAATCTTGATTTGATGATGATCAATGATGATTTGGATGATGTTGGGAAGCTTGAAAGCACTCAAAATCTCCTTGAAATCATCTATTTTCGGCTGGGAAAAGTTGTTTCCGAATTAGGGTTGCATGTGTTTAAATAACTTGAAAATCCACAAAATTTGGGAGTTGTTCAGCCAACTGGCGTATGATACGCTGCCATGGGCGTATCATACGCCCTCCTCAGCTTCCATACGCCCACTTTCTGAAATTTTGATCAAATACCCCACAAATACGCCGCCAATACGCCGCCCGACTATTATACTACCATACTCGGCGTATTATACGCCGGTACACCTAAATTTGTGCCTTTTCTTGTAACTTTTGATATTTACATCTTCAGTCCTTGTAGTTCCATGTTTTGCTTCTTATCATCCAAAATAAGCCTTCTTTAGCTCCAAACTCCTGTAATTCAAAACACACACAACTTGAACCTATTCCACCATAATCATGATGTAAAATCACATATTTAAGTTAATTAAACACTGAATTATTGGCACGCGATCACATCCCCACACTTAACCTTTTGTTTGTCCCCAAACAAACTTATTTGCAACACTTCACCCTAGTTAACCTAACATGCTAAGTTATCACAACTTTATATAAGTTAAGCTCCCAAGGCATACTTAGTTGTAAAATCTCATCATGTAATATTCACAACCCAACATGTAATACCACTTTTGTTTTAAACTTAGAATCTTTAGTTGGCATAACTTACCTTTTGCTTCAAATATTCATGCATTCACATTCCTCACAATGAACGCTCCTCTCGGTTTGTTTTGTGGACTAGTGATTATATACTAGTATATCTGAAACTCTCAAACCAAGAATACACATTCTCATCATAAGCTCGTATATTAATCATATAGCAATCAACTAACACAATAAGATACATAAATCAAGAGGTCTTTCGTGGGTTGTAATGTTAGGCTAAGGTTTAAGGTGGGATAAGAAGGGATTTTAGGGTGGCTACCAGTGATCGAAATCCAATTTAAACATGCTAGATGTTTTATTTATCGACTCACTCTTATACTTGCAATAATATCACCAAACTCTCAAACTATTTTTGTTGCTTCATACTTTGGTCATTTTGACTTCATATCTAGCCTTTTATTTTCTCTTATTTTTTTTTTGATTTCAACCGATTATACTATTATTGAACTAATACTGAAACGACACTTCTAGGCATGTCATGGATTGGACTTCATCACTCGAGTTTTCATAAAAAGGCTAAGGCTTTGTAGGCTTATTGTTTCGGGCTTATTCAAACAAAAAGTTGGGGCTTAACATGGTGTCTAAAGGAAGATTTTCAAGGTAGGGAATTCAAAGGAAAAAGGTTTAAGCAATTGGTTCATTTCTAATGCCTCTATCACATTTATGCATATATTGGTTCATGATCTTGACATGCATCAATTACACGAGTTCTAATTTAAATGCACATTTTGGTTTCCCTCATATAAAGCAAATCAAAGTGTGCTATGAATTGCTCCATTAGGCTCAAATTCTCAAGGAAATGATGGGAAAGGGTTAAAAATGTGAAGCACGTATGTCATCTACAACCGGTTCGTTATGCCTCCTAAGAATTCTACCTAATTTTATTAAAACTCATGATGGGAATACTTTTCTACACTTCAAAACAAGCATGCCAATGGATCTATACATGCACAAACAAGTGATAACTAGCCATGTATGAAAAATTTTGGGTCTCATGCACAATTAAGATTATTTGAAGATTTATTTATTTTTTTCAAAAATGTTCAATTTTTTCAAAAAAAGGTTTAGTTTGTTTAATTATTCCCTTATCCCCACACTTGAGATACATTGTCCCCAATGTATGATGGTCAGAATTAGCATTTTCATAACATAGGAAAGTTGATTCTTAGTTTCATCTGTATTATTGCTAAACAAGACTATTCATTGCTAAGGAAGACTATTATGCCATATCCTAGCATATTATCACTCATAACATAGGAAAGTTGATTCTTAGTTTCATCTGTATTATTGCTAAACAAGACTATTCATTGCTAAGGAAGACTATTATGCCATATCCTAGCATATTATCACTCAATAATACGAAAGCATGAAAGGAATATTGTTCACAACCAAAGTAATGGACAGAGCACATGAACCTGATCACAATCATTATTGGAATCCTTCATCAATCTCCTTGTGCCTCCCCACACTTGAGTGCTTGTGTCTCTTGATTACTTATCAAAACAAAAAAAAAAACACACAACTTAATTGAATAAATAAAACTCACTTTCGTAGGAATTACGGTTGCATTTAGCGTATGCAACAAACCTTTAAAACCCTCGGTAGACTCGAGTGGACGAGTTATAGTATCGTGAGGGTTTCTAGTGAACACACCCACAAAGTTCACGAGTTGCCTCCCGAAAACGCTAAGTTTTAGGTCTTCAGCCAGACCTACCTGAGACCACTTATGGTGGTCGTATCGAATGCTTTTCTCGGCTTGATGGATTCTCTTGTTTGCTCCCATAAGGCTCAAATATCTCTTCTTTGACCTTTGGATTCACTCGATCCTGTGGTTTACCCATCTTTAACTTGCATCTTGGTTTTTCATTCCTTAATCTCTCCACCTTCACATTCTCCTTCTTCTCCACATTCTTGAGCTCAAACCTATAAGGATCAAAACCATTCTCTTTGATGATGTCCTTGCTTACATGTGAGATGTAAGGAGGAGCACACCCGTTAGTAGCATCTATTATAGAATAATCATTATTAACTACATATGTAATTTATTTTGAGACCATATTAAAGAACAACTTACGGTCTTCGAATGTCATGTCGATGATTCCATCTTGGCAATTGATTTGAGCTTTGGCTGTTGCCAAGGATGGTCGACCTAAAATTACCTTTGGTTGCTCATTTATCCTTACCGGTTCATAATCAAGTACCATAAAGTCCACCGGGTAGTAGAACTCTCCTAGCTTGATTATTACATCCTTAACCATTCCCCGAGGTTGTTTCCATGTCGAATCAGCAAGCACCATTATTTTGTCGGTTTTATTTAGTGGACCAAAGTCATATTGGTCATACAAGCTCCCTGGAAGGATGCTTACACCTGCTCCATAATCCAAAAGTGTCTACTTGATTTTAAATTTCCCAACTTGAATGGGAATAATTGGTTCTCCTGGGTCACTTCCTTCTTCTTTATCAACTTCCTTATCGTTCCCTGCAACTACTTAAGAAGTAGATGTTAAATCATAATCAATACATTTAGATTTAGGAATGATACTAACCGAGTTTATGTGCATATTCTTTGAACTCGAGGCTTGATGTTGAGGGTTCTTGGTTGCGTCACTTGGGAGCTTCCCTGGTTCTCATCCGGACAATTGTTCTGCTAATTGCCCTAATTGCTTGGCAATGGCCTCATTGGTCTTTTCTTGCACCTCTTTAAATTGCTTGAACTCTTTCATCTCCTTTGCAAGATCTTGAATTGCGACAAAATTACATTGTCATTGCCATTGTTAGTAGAAGCACCTTGTTGATGTTGTTGATTCATTTGTTGATATTGACCTCCTTGTTGGTGATTCCCTTGATTGTAATTATTTCTTTGGTAGCCGCCTTGGTTGTAGCTTTGTTGTCAACCTTGATATTGGTTACTTCCTTGATTTGGTACCAGAAAAGGAAGATTCAATTGGTTAGTATTGTTTCCATATCTAATATTTGGGTGATTTCTAAGACCGGGATGATATATAAGAGTTCATATCGGATATCTTCCTTTCTCCTTTGCCTTGTACTTCATGTACTTCTTCACCCTTTCCCAAATTCATGTAGCATGTAACTGAAGTATGGCCTATGTCATGACATGTTTCACATACTTCATATTCACTAGATATATGCACCACACCACTCTTTCCAACTTTAAGACTTGCAAGTTCTCGTTCTAAGGCTGCAATTCTATCCATAGCCACATGATTATTCACCATTTTCACACTTGACCCACTAGACCTTCGGCTTAATTGTGCACGCTTCTTAGAGATTACACTCATCCTTTCGAGAATATCCCAATCATCATCCTCATGGTTTAATGTAAACGTTCCTGCACTGGTGGAGTTTACATCTCTTGCATCCTCTGGTGATAATCCATCAGAGAAAGCTGAGATCAACTCCCACTTAGCTATTCCATGATGTGGACAAGTTCTTAGCATTTCCTTAAACCAGTGGAAAGCTTCATGGAATTGTTCCCCTGATTGTTGTGTAAATCCTCGAATGGCTCGCCTTGCATCACTTGTCCTTTGAGAAGTATAGTATTCATCTAAGAATTTTTGTTGCATTTTTACCCATGTGTAAATACTTGCCGATGGTAGAGATAGGAACCATTGTTTGGCCTTGCCTTTAAGAGTGAATTGGAATAGGACCAATTTAACTTCATCCGGTGAAAAGTCTTGGCCACCAATGGTGCTACCTGATGCCTCAAATTCGGATATATGCAAATAGGGTTCTTCAGTTGATAGACCATGAAAGTGAGGAAGAATTCCCAAACATTGTGGTCGAACTTCAAACGCTTTTCCTCGTTGTGCTGGTGGAACTATAGGAGATGAGTTGATGGCGATGGCGGGTCGAAAGTGACTATCTAAACCATGTATGGGTACATAGTGTTCACCTCCCACATTGGCTGGTATACCATTAAATGGTTGGCCTCCAATGTTGTTGCGAATGGGTGGTTGAGCATAACCACCTTGATCCCGATTTGGTTGATGGTTTCGATAGCCTGGTTGGTTCCCATAGTTCTCAAAATCATGTTGGTTTGGTTCTTCCATGTTGATTTGGTCTTCAATCCACTCATCGACATAGGCTGTATGATTGCTTCCTTCGACTGAAAACCGTTCCTCATTACTATGATTACTACCTTCCCCCTTATGATGAAAACTTGGATTACGGATCCGAACATTTGGCATTGGTTGAGGTTGAACAGGTTGATTCACAGGGATCGGCCCCTGAGGTTGAGGTTGAACAGGTTGTGGTTGATGGGGAGGATCATCAGGCGGAGGAAACAAGGGTAATGGGATGTCTCCCATAGGATGGTTGGGTGGTGGCCCTCTTTGGTTCTCTGGATGATTCATCCTGTTCAAATTGTTACTTTCAGGTGTTCTTGAAAGTCTATTGAAAATTCGTTGAGATGTTGCTGACGATGTACCCTCTTCAGATCTTGTTTGATCACGAATCCGACAAGTTCTTGAAGTTGATGCTTTGTGAAACACCCAATTCTCTCTTAAAGTCTTTTCAATTTCAGGATCAAATTGCAATGGTGAAGTCCTTCCTGAAAATCTTGTACGCATTCACATAATGGTTACCTGCAAAAGAAACACAAAATATCTCGCATAATACTGAACAAGAAGAAGATAACTAAAATAATAATAATAAAAATTGAAAAACAAAATCTTTTTGGGTTTTTATAAATTTTTAATAAAAGAAAATAAAAACAATTAAACACTAAGCGCACTAATTCCCCGGCAACGGCGCCATTTTGATCTGATTGTCGAGACTCGATCAAAAACAAGTTAATTTATCGATCTTAGCTACCTTTATTGTGTAATGGTAAGTAAGGTCGTCTCCACAGGGAATGGGTGGAAAGTGTTTACGATTAACTTAAAAACACAAACTTTAAGAATAAAAATCAAAACTTTGAATGATTTGTAGAATAATATTGTAAAAAGCAATAAACTTTAAAATTAATTTTAATCAAATATTAAGAAACAATCACTTCCGAGTTTCCAATTCTGCAAGATCAACACTTGGTATTTTGAAATTAGGGTTTTGAAAAACAATACTTTAAGATCTTAGCTTTTGATTAAAGTGACAACAAAGGAACAATCTTTTAAGACTCGTTCATTCACAGTGTTACCAATTCACTTATATCACGTTGCCTACTTTTCTTAATGAGCTTACGATGCAAGAAAACCAAAAACTGATAATCAAGCAAACAACTTAATTTGTAAGCCAATCGTTTAAATCAACCAAAACATAAGGTTTCATTCAATAAATCGATGTTCATTACAAAAACCTAATCAAACATACCAAATATCTCACTTGACAAGAATTGTACTCCCGAAAGCAATCACGAAAAGCCTAGCCACGCATCATCTTTAGTAAATCTTCAATCTTAATTTGATGATGATCAATGATGATTTGGATGATGTTGGAAAGCTTGAAAGCACTCAAAATCTCCTTGAAATCACCTATTTTTTGCTGGGAAAAGTTGTTTTTCGAATTAGGGTTGGATGTGTTTAAATAACTTGAAAATCCATAAAATTCGGGAGTTGTTCAGCCAACCGGCGTATGATACGCTGCCATGGGCGTATCATACGACCCTCTCAGCTTCCATACGCCCACTTTCTGAAATTTTGATCAAATACGCCCACAAATACGCCGCCAATACGCCGCCAGACGTATTATACGCCGGTACACCTAAATTTGTGCCTTTTCTTGTAACTTTTGATATTTACATCTTCAGTCCTTGTAGTTCCGTGTTTTGCCTCTTTTCATCCAAAATAAGCCTTCTTTAGCTCCAAACTCCTATAATTCAAAACACACACAACTTGAACCTATTCCACCATAATCATGATGTAAAATCACATATTTAAGTTAATTAAACACTGAATTATTGGCACGCGATCAAGTATCAGCAAGTTGATTGTGTCTGTATAATTTAGTGGCTTATTTTAATCTAAATAATGAGACTTTGTTAGCATAAATGTATTGCATATTTTACCAGAAAGAAAGATGTGTTGGTAGGAGAAGACCTAATGGAGACACTTTACTTGTATTTATTACAGTTTGTTGACAAGGTAAAACCTCATACTTAAGTGATTGTTTTGAAACTTTTCCTCTAGCCCCTCCTCTTTTTTAAGGGAAACATGTATTACAAACAAGCAATGTAGGCTACCAGTGTTGCATTATAATATTATTGACCATAAAATTGTTAAGGGAACAACATCTAAACTCTCAAGTCTCAACCAGGCAAAAAGTATGGATGCTAATATTATGTTTTAATGTAAAATGTTAATAATATACAAACTATTTAGAATGTTTGGAGGTTGGATTCAAGTGTTATCATTTTGTCATCATGGTGAAAAATTGTGATTTAAAACAACTTTTTGGCCATAGTTTCCCACCATCACTGCACTCTTATATGATTATATTCTTAGGCACTAAAAATGTAAGAAGATTAAAATTTGTGTAAAAAGTTGTAAGACAAAGATGGTGTTCATATACAAGACATAAAGAGTCATTGTAAGCTGTGTTTTATTTGATCTTTTTGGTTAGTAGGTATTGATGGAGTCCACTAACCCGTAATAGTTTTGGTCGCAAATAGAAACTCGGTCCTTTGTAAACAAGTTCTAAACTGGATATAGACCTTACATTTTCCATCAGAAGGTCAAAACTGCAATGCGACATTAGTCATGCTTAGACCTTCTTATAAGCTAAGAACATCATACAAGACCACTCACATGATTGATCTTACAAACTAAGAAATAACAATTGATCTTGTGATCCTTAGTACCTTCGATATATTTGGATCACTGTCACCGATAAACGCCTAACTATACATAACTATCGTTTAACAAATAAAAGTTGATCTTGTGATCCTTAGCACCTTTGATATATTTGGATTGCCGTCATCGGTAAAAGCCTTACCAATACATAACTATCGCTCTGTATGTGTATAAATGAGTTACAAATTAGTGAAACTAGTTTAAACTTCATGTCTTAAGTAGAAAAGTCGAGCATTGTGTTCCCATCTCGGCCCCATATACAAAAACACATACTACAGGTATCCATGTCACATATGTATCAATTTGTGAGTGACACATTTTTGTTCACAAGTGAAAAGTAGGTACGCTAGTGAGACTTCATGTACAACATGATTCTTTAGCTTGAATTAATAAAAAAATAAAATTACATATGCAATTGATTAGACACACAACTATAAATTCATTTATTAGCAAATGACTATAGAGACTATTTCCATGATTTTACACCATTTCAAAATGTTGTATTCGTCAAATCAAAGGATTAGCAAAACAAAAGGAACAAACCGGTCGTACAGGTTAAAACTCATGCTGTATTACCTACATACATTTTAATGTTGATTTATCATTTAGTTAGATTATTACTTGAACACATACATTTTTAACAAAATGAACAAAAATCCCAAGTCAGCCGACACCCCGCCCTTTTCTTGACCAGATATAGCATTATAACGCAAGTTTGTCAAACCAAAAACCTTCCTATGGCAATCAAAAACAAGATTACACAGCCTTTTCTAAACAATCTGTTTGTATACATTAGTTCTATAGACTCTACAATCAGGTATTCTGCACCACAACCTTCATTTCTTGAATAAATTAGAGACTCAACATTTGAACTTTAAAAAAGATATACCAGAAATCAGGTTATCATAAAGTGAGGCAAAGAATCACTGGCCTACATCAGATTCATGCAACAGGAATCATTAGCACAAGTTTAGGAGCCATTACTTCAAAGCATACACGACGACTGAGGCTTGAAGATCTCGATCCACCTTGAAATGAGCATGAAAGAATCTTCTTTTCTGGCAATCATAACGCGAATTTAGTGAAGTTAATAGAAAAATGATTGTATATCGCGAGAAGATACACAGTTTAATTTAGTTCAAGAAGATACGCATACCTCTTCAAAAGAATGGGATAAAAGGAAAGATTTAAGATGCTTTTCTTCATTGTTGAATAGTATGATATGGCTTGGTTGAGTCCAGTTTTTGGCAAATTCTGATATAAAACCAATTGGGTCCGTCATGAACTGGTCAGACTCATCAAGATTTCCCTTCACCTCACTATTAACAGAATACCAAATAGATTTGTAATTAATAGACGTAGCAATTTCAATCCATTATCTTATGAATGAGGTCCGGGGATTCTAGTAAGAGCACCCTCTCTATCTTTAGGGATAGAGGAAAGGTTGCCCTCATTCCACCCTCCCCGGACCAGTACCTTTTGCTATGAGTGAGATTTTACTGAGTACGTTTCAACAATAGTTTGTATCTTATGAATGAGTTGATTCAATAAGAACAAGGAATTAGTAAAACATGTCTGAAGTAGCCTAAACTCTGTCAAACACTCAAACCTCTTAAATCATGTCATTAAAAGAATAGATTTTTATTGGGATAATATTAGTATTGTAATAACATTATAACACACCAACTACATATAAAAAAATTCAAAAATATTTGAACAAGGTCCTCTTTGGTAAAACGACCTGGACAAAAGAGACCTGTTAGCAACCCTACCCACTCAATATGAGAGTTCATTCAAGATATTGTCAGTTATGTATACCTCGGTGAACAGTCCAAAAATCGCATAGGAAGATTTTGATGCAAAGTTGAATAGTAGGGTGTAGCATGGCATGGTGTCAAAAATAGGACGCTTGTTACATTCCCTTGACGGGCTTCTCTAGCTAGATAATTCATCACATCCTCGGTTCCTCTCTAGTTATTATTTTGATGCAATAATTAATTCAAAATTAATAAAAATAATATTAATATAGGAAACCTGAAAATATTTTCTAAAAGTTATGATGACTTTCAAGTACCTGATGAAACATGCTCATGTAAATGGCCATGGGAAGATTTGTTGCCACCAAGAAAATAACTGCAGCTTGTAACTTCCAAGAAGCTTTAGTGCGAGTGTTTGTAGATTTCTTGATCTTTTTATTAGATGATTGTGGGCTTAACATGGCTAATGAATAACCAGAGAAAGACAAAGCTATTGGAAGCACAGGGAGGACAAACCTGTTGGTCACACTTATTAATAAGTCAAATTGGGCTATATTCTCTCCATCAAATCAAAATTTAGCTAAAATGAAATGCGTCACATCAACCAGACAGGTTAAAGGGGTTGAAAGTCGACCAATATGTATTGTTGATGCATACAACCTCCTAAGTAGCTTAAACATTAAATTATTTTGTGCAGTAATATATTTTTCCGTAACTGTATTTAACGCTTTAGTTGCTTTCGAAAACATAAAATAGTTGACAGAAAAGGGTGTGTTAACCAAAACCAATCATGCTTTTTTAAACAAGAACCTATTTTAATGGTTGAACAAGCCACCTGACCCGCCTATTCTTCAACATCTAAAAAACAGTACTAAAACATCACTCTTGTGGGAATATAAGAAAAAAAAAAACACTATAATTTGTAAGATTTGGATAAAATGTGGATAATGTGGATGTGAATACAGCAATTACTTCTTCAAAATCAAATATTCTAAAAAATATTATATTGTTTTGTCATATTTGCAACAACTATGTGGGCTCACTCCTTTATAAGAGAAAACTATAGAGGTAGACATACCTGAATTCTTTGTGCCCTAATATGCTATAAAGCCCTAAAACCCACAAAATCAGTCCTGAAAGCTTCCAGTGTTTAGTCTGAATGATGCCAACCACCATAAAGGGTAAAAAGGTAAATATCATGACTGTAAAACCCTGGGTGAAGTACCAGTGCCATGGATGAGTTCCATAATAGTCACCTCCAGAGGAAAGAAAATTGAACTTCAAAAAATTGAGAGGCACTAAAACCCACGAGCCATACATCAAACGGTCCAGTAGGAATGTCAGTCCAAGCACAATTGACCTGATAATAAAGCTAGAAACATAAGTAAAATAATGCATGTTATTAATCTTTTAAATAGAGGTGGCAACTTCAACCCATTGGCTTATGAATGTGTTGACTAAGGTTATGTTATTGCCAAATGGGTCAAACAGATAAAATAAAAAATTATCACAAAAGGAAGATGAGTTGCAAGTCGCATGAAGTTGATTTTAATGCATTAAACCTCCTAAATCATGAAATTAGAAAGATAAAAAAATTTTAAACAATACAATGCTATCTATAACAGAACGCAATCACTTAGTTTCAGGTCCACCTGACCCGACAAGTTCCAGCCTATGTTTTGATTCGACCCGTTTTGACCCATTACCCAATCCACCTGCCAGTTCATTTTGACATGTCTACTTGTACAGCATAGTTGGAAATAAGGCATACCCAATAGGCAAGACTTGAAGAAACATGACTTTCAGTCTATCACGAGACACAAAAAGCTCCATGAGACCGACATAAACCCATATTATAGCACTTGTGGGCCGAATGGCACAGGCTAAGGCAGCAGTAACCATGGCCCAGGTTCTAGAAACGGGGTGGCCATGGCTCGAATTGACCCTCAAACAGGGCCAGTAGTAGAGACTAACAACCGTTAGAACAGTCTCTAAGCTGTTAGATAAAGTGCGTGTGATACAGTAAAACATAAACCAGTTTGTTAACTGTGCAAAGAGCTGAAATTGAATTAAGTACAACATAAAAGATATATGCTATCCATATGAAGTATATAAATTTCCGCTACTATTGTCTGAAGACCCGATATCAATATATCATTATTATATATCCAAAAACATCAGAAAAAAGAGAACTGTAAAGAAACACTATGGTTTAAGGACAGTTGGACAGATGAAGGTGGCAAGATGGGCGGATTGAATAAGCTGAGTAACAAGTCAAAACAGGTACATTTTAGTTGTTGATTTTCTAATGAAGTTTATAAATATTTATATAATAGAAACAATAAATATGATTAAAAAATTATATTATTACAATTTAATAAACTATTTTCTGAGCAAAAAGATTTATGAGTCTAGATCCATCAAACATACATTTTGGCCAGCTTCCAACCTGTTTGAATGTGGTTTCTTTTTCAGCTAAAATTTTAATTTACCATTTGACCAGCAAGAGAAATGCCTTAACCCAAATTGGCAAATTTATAGGTAAATCACCCCCTCACACTGCAGAGAAAAATTAACATCAAAATAAACAGCATGACAAAAAAGGATACAGCCCATTGGGCAACATGGTCACCATACAGGACATGAGAGAGTTTGAACATGTAGAGATCACCAAAGGCAGAGATAATAGCTTGCAATAGTCTTGGAGTCTTAATCTGCATAAACAGAATTTTTTTAATAGCAATTGCAAGTTGCCTAGACTCTAGAGGCTACTGTTAACACCTATACCCTCTTAAATAGCTTTATTCACCAAATTAGATATTATTGTAATAAAACAGTTTTTCAATCATATTTAACATCTCAATTATTTATAAAACAAAAGGGCGAAAAAGTGTGGGAGTCAACCCAACCTTACCCGGCCAGTACTAAAAGGACTTCCCTTTTGACCCATATGCAGCTCCTTCGTACCACCCATTTCCCCATCTCTACTTGCAAAACTCAAGAGAAGATCAACTAAGTAAGAACAAAGACAAGAACCTTACCATGAAGAGTGGAGTATCAAGATGTAAAATGGAAAGAAGTTTATAGAGAACTGCAAATAACATTGGATGCAAATAGCTACGTATCCCTTTTGTCCATTCCCAAGTTAAATGCCCATATCTGCCAGTTAAATATAAAGTCAAGCCCCTATATATACACTAATCAACAATAATTCAACATATATGAAGTCAAATGAAACAGAAAGATATACCCAAAGGTAATCCGATGTGCAACTTCAAGAGCTTGCCAATGCTCATCTGGGTTAAAATATGTTTGAACAAATAAAGAATTTGTCATTCTGAAGAGTAAACAAAGTATAAAGATTTTCTTGGATGATGGAAATTGACTGGCTCCTTGTTTACTATCTTCTTGAAAAGATTTGTGATTTGATGCTCCATCTCCATGTGCTGATACTGAAGCATTGGTTCTCTTTCTCATTACTGAATTGATGACACCAAAGTGTAAAACCAATTAGTTGTAAGACCGGCATAACATAATTTCAGTTTCAGTACTTACTAATATAGACTTGTTGTAGCCACATAGTATTTTGTCTATCTTTGTCATAAAATTTGCATCAATGGCTAAGTTGTTGGCTTCAATAAACTGATCAATTTGAAGTTTCATCTTTTTATGGGAAAGAAAAGTATAAAGACATATAAATGTGGGACTTTATATCATATAAATCACAAATGAGTGGACATTCCACAAGATCCAAATCCAACCACAATTCCTAACATTTTGAAAAAAAAAATTATCACAAATGACATACTACAAGTCCCTGAATGAGTGAATGGGTATATATACTGTTTAACCTTTTCAAGTGATAATGTGATATACGCTTTTAATGGAAGGATATAGCCTACATAATGCAGTTTAATATTGAAATAATTTAAGACCTAAGTGACGATTGTACAAAATGTGTTATCGAAATATATAAATAGGCATGCACAGTTGCTTCTAGTGGTATTCATCCATTGCTAAAGTCAAAGTGTGGAACAATAAGTCCCTAATAGAAGGTATACACATGTATACGATATAAGCAATTCTTGATGAAACCATCATACAATTATGGTTATATGAATGACTATAAATACATATATATGCACATATATCCCCGCAAACGAGGAAAGCGAGGCACTTAATCAATCTAATGAACATTACAATCGTACACTTAAAACGACCCACCCTGATAATAACACGCATGGTCTCCAATCAAATCTAAGGTCTTGCATGACATAATCCTAAGCATATACCAAAAAGACACTTCCCCACTAGGCCACTAAACAAATTACTACCTCCAATGTATTGTAGTAGGAGGTCAATGGCAGTGTGATTGCACCACAAACACAAATGGGAACTCATAGCTGCAATGATTAATTCCAAATGGAAAGGTTCAAGTTTGAACAGACATTGAACTCATTTCACCTTACTGCACATGGTGCAAATAGCTGGAAAACAAATAAATGACATAAACTTTCTTTCTACTATAGATTTCACTAACTTGTTCAACTTGCATTCTCTCAGGACTTTCATCGAACACCTTAAAGACCCAAAATTTGGCAACTTACACACACAGACCAGTAGAACATTTTCTCATTATGCCTCAAACATCAACATAACTGCAAACTGACATCAAGAATCTTTGAATCAAAATTCAGAACCAACAAAAATCAAATTACGATGTGTGATTTCAAGAAGCACGATTTACTATAAACCCATCAAAGAATTGAACGTACCAGTGAAGAATTTGTGTCTCCGGAGGAAAAATCGATCTCCGACCCACCAGAGGAAAGAAAAGTGAAGATGCAGAGTGTCTTCTAGTATTATTTGTATTCAGTCGGGAAGGGTTGCCTCAGTGAACACACAACAGCAGCTGATTATCAATTATCAGTCGCTAGATGAAACAATTTAACTAAACAAGTAGGTATAATTACTTTTGTTTACAAACGAAAGTGATTAATATAAGATACTCAATACAAGTAAATACAAATAGATGTTAAGTTTAAGTTTCACCCTAAACAAAAAATATTTAATTTATGTTTTCGAGTTTATTTAACGAGAGAAAAAAAAAACATTTTTTTTTCTTTTCTTTTTTTTTCTTTTTTTTTTCTCTTTTTTCCTTTCTTTTCTTTTCTTTTAATTTCTTTCTGATTTGAAAAAATTGTTTTTAGCTCTTATTTTTCTTTAATTTTCTTTCATTTTCTTTTTTTTTCTCTCTATAAGTAAACACGGGAACACAATCTTTTTGTTTTTCTTCCATTAAAAAAAACTCAGGAACACAACTTTTTATTTATTTCCTTCCGTTTCTTTTCTTAAATAAACTTGAAAACATGCTTAGTCACCTATCATATCATAAAAACATCTATTTTTCAAAAACACCAAAAACTTGTCCAATAAAAAGACCTAAAAACACCACAAAGCATTACCACATACCATCTTTTACATTTATTTTTAATCAACAACACTTTATATTTACAAATTTAAATATTTTTCATTTGAGGGGTTTTGATATTTCAAAAAGTAAAATTAAAAATTAAAAACTTTTTTAGTTTAAAATTTAAAAGTTAAAACGATATAAAGAGATTTTTAAATAAAACTAATTTTTATTAACGTTATACACAAATAAATTAAAATTGGTTTTTTTTTATTTTTTTTTATTTATGTAAGTTAAACCCCAACCCTTGGCCCACCCATCTGACAAGATTAAAGTTTCTTTATGTTTTTAGGGATGAACGTTGAACCCAAAAACAAACCACCCCAATAGATACGAGCATCAAAGAACTGCCGCATAGGTTTTAAAAATCATCAAACACTCCCCATTAGGGATGGTCTTAGAGTTGGATCATGAAATTTTTTCAGTTGTGTGTTTTTCTAAGGGTTCGGGTGTGATCCCGGCTGGAAAACGGATATGTAACATCTATTTTCGAAACAGAGTCGTACATTTGTCGGTCCAAAAAAATATTTTTGTATGATTTAAGGTGCTAACAACTAGATAAAGCAATTTATTCTTAAAATTTTTATTCATGTAATTATAATTTAATTAAAAATAATTATTTCTTATACTTATTTCTCATTTTTACAAAACCTATCACATCTTATTTCTTATCTTATCTTTATATATTTTTTAAATACTTGTTCATCTTCTTTCATATTAATAGGAAGCTAATATTAATCATATTCATGAGAAGTTGGATCAAAGTTTTCAATAATATAAAGTAATTGTGAATCTTAAAATATATAGATTCACTAAAGCAAACCATAATACTTTAAAGATAAGATATATGGATAAAGATACTAATGTAGAGTGGAAATAAATGATTTTATGAGTTTTTATTTAGCTTTTAAAGATAAGAAATGGTATAAATAACATAATATGAATGCTCTATGTTAGATAAGTCATTGTTTAGGAGTTATAGGATTTAATTTTATATTTCACAAGGTGGTTTTATGTAAATTATCTATATAATGCCTCATGTAACTTACATTTGATTAATGAAGAAAGCAATTATGCTATCATTTCACTCTAAATGGTTATCTTTTTTTATTCAACAACAAAATAGTATTATGAATTCACCAAAAATTACAAAAACTCTAGCAAGGTGCTAGAGAGAGGCACCAATACATTAAATTATATTATCAAAACTAAACTTTATTTCTCCAATCTAAGTTAATTAATTTTGCCCGGTTCTTGATCCAAAGGAAACTCATTGTTTTTATCTAGTTGGTATGCCTTTTAATTAACACTTCCTTGTTGAGAAGGCAAGATTGTTTTGATCTCTCCAAATCATCCAACATGAGATTCAAATCACTTATTGGATCATTCATTTCCTTATGTTATTGGTGTTGTAAATTATCAACTTTCTTGATGCGAAAGCATAAATCAGGGGATGTCGCACAATGAGCTCACGTGTTGCCATATTGTTGTAGCAATATAACATCTGGTAAGGAGATGATCCACTATTTCCATGCAAGTAAGTTAGCATTCTTTTTGTTAAGGCCTAATAGTGATGTTAATCAATTTTTTGTACTCTCTTCATCCAAATATATTTACTTTAAAGGATAACCGATTAATTAAAGGCCCAAGAGCTTAGGGGATGAAGTTAGATGAACCACGATGGACTTTATTGTGAAAACAAAAGGGTGGGTCACAAACTCATTGCCATGTATCATGAGAATGCTTTAGAGTGGTGTTGGAGAGTTAACTTAAGTAGCACTTAAACTGATTAACCTTACGTAGCTTATGAGACCAATCCCACGACTAAGTCACTAATGAACCATGACAACTACACCGATCAACTAGGCAAGATTTTGATGATTCCAATGGTACAAGGCTTTGGAACGCAACTATTAGTGGGTCATTCCCTAGCCATATATTGATCTAGAACCTTATTTTCATTCTATCACCAAGCTTCCCTTGTAGCATATTTTGATACTAACAGGTGGAGATAGTAACAGGTTATCAACCTTTGAGATCTTGGACTAGGTACCTAATAACTTCCTATTCATCGAAATGAGGGAGGCGTTTCTTGTTGGTGTGTGGTAGGCTGAAATAACTTGTCTATATGGGTTGTTTTCTTCTAAGAATGTATCTCCACAACCATTTTGCTAGGAGCACCATATTTTTTACTTTTAGCGACCCAATCCATACCCTTCCCGACTTTTTTGGGGCTATGACATGGTCTAATAAACCCAACTGATTTTGCCTTTATTTGATGTTCATGTTCGACGAAATCTACTTCTCAGTGCTTCTAGTATGTCGATTTACCTAGATGGAATCTTTTGTCGAGAGGTAATCAAGAATGAGGCATATTATTTGTTTTTGAATTGTGTATATTACAAAAGAAACTACCACTATTTATACTATTTTGTACATATACACAATAAGGAACACACAAGTAGTCCATGGCTGGACATGGCTGTCAATTTTAAGGGAATGGAATCGTAATTAGCTCCTCAAAAATATGGGAAATGATGTGATTGAGCACCAATCTTGTTGATCCCACAAATGCTCTCCAATCAATATATTTTCTTTATTTTAACACGCCCCATCAAGTTGAAGAGTAGGATTTCCAAAATTCAACTTGCCCAAACACTTATGTAGAGTTGTCTCAATTACAGCTTTTGTTAAAATTTTAGCAAGCTCGTCTTCTAATCGAACAAATGGTAGAGAGATGATATTTGCTTCTAATTTTTCTTTGATGAAATGTCGATCTACTTCTATGTGTTTCGTTCGATCATGTCGAACTGGATTTTTGGATATTTGAATGGCTGCGGTATTATCACTCATATTCTTGCTAGTTTCTTGCGATGGGTAACATATCTCAGTCAAAATCCTTCGAACCCATAATACTTCAGTTATTCCCCTTGCTATCCCTCTTAACTCAGCCTCGGCACTTGAAAGAGCCACAACCTTTTGCTTTTTGCTTCTCCAAGTGACGAGATTTCCACCAACTAGTGTAAAGTAACCTGATGTTGACCTTCGGTTTCCTTTATCACATGCCCGGTCTGCATCGGTGTATAGTTGAGTCTCTAGATTCCCATTTTGTTTAAATAATACTCCATGACTAGCGGTTCCTTTGTGATATCTTATAATTCCTAAGATTGCATCCATATGGGCACTTTGGGGTTGATGCATAAACTGACTTACCACTCCTACAACATACGCTATATCTGGACGATTATGTGAGAGGTACATCAATTTTCTCACAATTAATTGGTATCTTTCTTTGTCGGCTAGCTCTGTTTTTTCCTCCTTATAGAGTTTCTGATTCATGATCATAGGAGTATCCGTTGGTTTGCAATCCAACATACCGACTTCTGTTAGATGGTTGAGTACATACTTCTTTTGGTATATACAAATTCCTTGTCTTGATCTCAGAACCTCAATCCCAAGGAAGTATTTAAGTCTCCCTAGGTCTTTCATTTCGAAATCAGTGAACAAGTTCTTTTAAGTTTGCTTATTTCTTCTTTGTCATCTCCGGTAATAATCATGTCATCAACATAGATTATTAAGTAGGTTATGAGGTTGTTTCTTTGTTTGAGAAACAAAGTATGATCTGAGTTACTTTGTTTAAACCCATATTTTTTCATGGCTACGGTGAATTTTTCGCGCCATGCTCTAGGTGACTGTTTTAGCCCATAGAGTGATTTCTTCAATCGACACACTTCCCTTTCTCTAAATTAATCAGTAAATCTACGTTGGAAAGCATATAAACTTCTTCTTTCAGCTCTTCGTGTAGGAAAGCATTTTTTACATCGAACTGATGAAGTGGCCAACCTTTATTTGCTGCTACGGAGAAGAGCAACGTTATTATGTTCATTTTTGCGACTAGTGAAAAAGTTTCTAAGTAGTCAATCCCATATGTTTGAGTGTATCCTTTAGCTACTAACCTTGTTTTATAACTTTCGATTGTGCCATCGGGCTTGTATTTAATTGTGAATAGCCAGCAACATCCGACTATTTTCTTCCCCGATGGTAAGGCGCATTTTTCCCATGTGTTGTTTTTCATTAATGCCTTCATTTTTTCTTCCATCGTGTTTTTCCAGTGTCTTGAATTCAAGGCTTGTTCTGTATTCGAAGGGATCTCTTCAAAGTATAAAGATGAGGCGAAAGCCTGAGCTTCCTTGGACAGATTCCCTTTGGCTACGTTAGCCATAAGATATCTACTTCCTCGAGATTCCTTTTCTTAAGAGTATTTTCTTGATGGAATTCCTTGGTTCATTCTTGGTGGAAAAACATATGTTCTTGATATATCTTCCTGTGTGGTAGGATTTTTTTGTTCATGTTCTCCTTGTTCGGCCAGTGTGAAATAATTCTCTTGCTCCCGTGCACGTTCACTTTGTTCGGCTGTTGTGGAAGGGTTCTCTTGTCCCTATACATTTTCATCTTGTACTGCTATTTCAAGAGTGTTAGTAGAGCTAGGATGAGTATTACTTACCTCGCGTACTAGGTTGGGAGCAGTCTCTTGGGGGGCACTACGATTGGGTCTTCTTTTTGTGTGAGGGAGGCTCATTTTAGGTATTGTGACTTGTTTCTTCAGTATCTTACCACTCTAATAAAAGAGTAATTGAGATGCCACATGACAGCACCACAATCATCCTCACTAAAATTTTCCCGCCTCTCTCTCCTCTTAAATAATTACCTTAATTACTAATAATATTATTTAACCTTCTTTCATATTTAATAAATTTAAAAAGCGATCTATTTATTAATGTTATTCTTAAATAAACAAATTTTTTATAAAATAATATATTTTTCTAAACCATAAAACTTTTTTAAAAATACGAAATATTTTATAATTGGTATTTTTAAAAATTCAATTTTTTAAAACCAAAAATAATTAAATTGGAGAGTTATAATAAGGAAATTTTTAAAAATGACATTTTTATACGGTTTTTTTAGAAGAAATTTTTTATTTTTTATTTGGAAAAATGGTTAAAAATAAAATTTTAAAAAGTTGATATCACTGTTTTATTAGTTATAGTAATTTCAGTCATATCATATTTTAGAATATTATTTTCTAATTAATAAATATTATTATATTAATATTTTATTTATCTAACCCGTGTAATACACGGGTTTACTAAAGCTAGTATAGTATATATTCCAACCAATTTAGTGTGTCAAGCTCTTCTCTCTGAACCTTATGTTTAGAGGCATAGTAATATTCAGTTTTAAGAAAATCATAGTTCATTGTGGTGAACATTTTTTGAGTTTTTGGGTTGTAACACCGGTATCCCTTTTGAGTTACTCCATATCCAACAAAGACACATTTTTTAGCACATGGATCAAGTTTAGTTTTGTGCGATTTTAGTATGTGAACAAAAATAGTGCATCCAAAAATCCATGGTTCAAGTGTAAGATTAGAGGGAGGTTTGTTAAATTTTGAAAGGACTAGTAAAAGGGTCTTTGATTTCAATATTTGAGACGAAATATAATTAATGAGGTGGGTGGCCGTGGCAAGGGCTTCTAGCTAGAATACCTTTGGAACTTGTGATTCTATTAAAAGAGCCCGAGCTATTTCAAACAAAATGTGATTCTTTCGTTTCGCGACACCATTTTGTTTTGGGGTATGAGGGCAAGTAGTCTGATGAATTATACCCTTGGTTTGAAAAAATTGTTTCATATTGTTTTTAACAAATTCTCCTCCATTGTCAGATCAAAAAGTTTGAATGTTCTTCTGAAATTGAGTTTGGATCATGGTATAAAATGTGGTGAATTTTTCAAGAACGTCATATTTGTTTTTTAATAGATATACCCTCGTGTTATTTGGTTTAAAAGTTTTCCTGTGACTCTTAGCTAACACACATGTTTCACAATGTGACTTACACCTTGAAGAAAATAATTTTGGAAATAAAACAAGCAAATAACCGGTAGATGGATGCCCTAGTCATCTATGCCATAGCTAAGCTTCATGTTCTTTTGTTCCATGAGAAAGCAACATATTGCCACTTTGAGCCACCTCATCTACGTAATACAACCCTTGTCGTTCAATGCCACGCCCAATGATCGCTCACGTCCTGATATATTGTAAGATACAAAACGTGGGTTGCATGAGGACGAAGCAATTTCACTCTTTTGTTACATGACTTATTGATAGGAGTTTATGGGATAGGGAGGGAACATATAAACAATTTGAAAGTTTAAGAGTTGGAGAAATTTCTATAGTTCCCCCGGTTTTAACACTCATTGTTTCTCCATTTGCTGTTCGTATACATGATTTTGTAGGTTTGGTTAATGTATCAAAATTGGATAATTCATAAGTCATGGTGTTAGTGGCCCCACAATCAAATATTCATGATTGTTCTTGTCTTTTATTATAGTTTTGGGCCACATTTGCCATACCATTGAATTCTGGGTGTCTTTTGCAATTTTTAAAACTTTCACTAATAAAAGATATAATACTGGTTTTAAATATTCCTGATTCTTCATGTAGTACATTGTAATTAGGTTGAAAATCAAAATGGGGTTTCGAGACTCTTCTCTCAACCCTTGTACCTATGGCCGAGAACAGCCCTGTTCTTCTCCATCATGAGCAGCTGCTACCCTTTCGAATCCGTTCAGGTTTTTCTGTTACCGTCACTGGTGTTGGCGGCATCATTGTTAGCCACAGCGGCGGAAGCCTTGCCCTTCTCTTTGTCAGAATTTTTTGTGCCGTTTTGTGGCCATCCAACCACCATTAAGGATAACCAACAAGTTTGAAAAATTTTTCTTTAGTGTGTTTTGTTATACCACAGTGAGGGAAACGTTGTTCTTTTGTGTGTTTTGTCATACCACAGTGAGCGCATTTCAGGTGAGATTTGTCTTCTTTGGTCAAAGATCTATTTTTTTTCACATCAAGTCGATGATGCCCCTTTGATATGAGCCCTAATCCTTTTATTTCGGTGGCAATTAAACCTGATGTTATGTCGTTCGTATCTCTGAGGGTTGCTCCCCGAACATTTTGGTGAGCAGCCTCTTTACGGACTACAGCATATGCCGTCTCATGGAAGAGGTTCTAACCGGAGTATTTCCCTTTTAATGGAGTCATATCTTCGGTCTAGGGCATTTAAAAATTGGAATAATTTATGTTCTGACCTGATTTTCGAGTAGGTCTGGATATCTTCTTGACATTTCATGGGGTTCGGGTCGATTTTGTCAATTTCTCCCCATATCCCCTTCAAAGTGATCCAGAAATCTTCAAGGGATTTATCATCTTGTTTGATGTCATTGCCTTTGACATGGAGCTTGAATGTTTGTAATTTGTCTCTACTGCTGCTGTAGGTGACCACAAGAGCATCCCACAACGAATTTGCTGTGGAAACTCTGTTAGGTTGCTAGAGAGTACTAGTTCGATATTTTGTATCAGCCATGAGAAGACGACTAAGTCATCTTGCTCCCATTGTTCAAAAGTTTCATCACGTTGGTCGCGAGGATCAGAGGTTAAATGTTTCAGAAGGGCCTTTGATTTTTCGCTTATGGCAACCTGAATCATTCGGGTCCATAGTGCGTAATTCTGGCTATTGAGTTTGAGATTGATGTTAGGCTATCGAAAAGTTTGGGGTTGTTCGACTAGGAATTGATCCTAGTTTTGTGCAGCTGGGCAAGTAGGACAGAAAGATCGTTACTCAGGTTGGAAAGGTCGTTACTCGAGTTACCGTCACCGGACATGGTGACTCGAGTTGGGTAGGTTTGCAAGCTTGGTAAATGATGAGCAGATCAGTTTTTTAACTAGAACTCTACTCTAATACCATCTTGTCAAGAGGTAATCAAGAATGAGACATATTATTTGTTTCTGAATTGTGTATATTACAAAAGAAACTACCACTATTTATACTATTTTGTACATATACATAATAAAGATACACAAGTTTTCCATGGCTGGACATGGATGTCAATTTTAAGGAAATGAAATCGTAATTAGCTCCTCACAAATATGGTAAATGATGTGATTGAGCACCAATCTTGCTGATCCCACAAATGCTCTCTAATCAAGATATTTTCTTTATTTTAACAGAATCTTTATAGAGGGAGACATAATACGTTGGTAGGCTATCAAGAACCAAGTTAATAAGAGTGAGACAAATCTCAAAAAGACAAAGTTGAAGCTTTCCACCCTTGAAGGTCTTGATAATAGGTAGCCATGGTTGAATAGGTTCATATTTTTATCCAACTTTAAGCCATGATTATCAAAGGGTAGGCTTCCAACTTTGTAGTGTAATAAGCAATCCATTAGCTACAAATCAATTGAGTTAACTCCAATGTCGAAAACTTTTGATTTGTAGTAATTGATTTTAAGCCCTAAAACAAAGTATAAGCAACACATAAATCTAAAGATATAAAGCATATTTATAGTTGATCACTTCACAAAAAAGATTGCATCATCTGCATATAAAAGGTGTGATGCATCATCTTGCATCCATCCCATCCACTATTATGGGAATGACATCAATGAAGTTCCAATTCAACGAGTCAAATGCTTTTTCCCAAATCAAATTTAGAAATTAGAGCTTTGGATTTAATCATTTTAACCATGTCAAGGTTTCTTTAAGGGTCAAGGACCTATGAAGAATATTCCCATTAGCATGAAAGCGATTCGATACATGGATACCACCAAACCAATGACCGGTCTTATGCAGTAGGCTAAGACCTTAGAGAACACCTTTCCAATACAACCAATATTCAAGGATGTTGGGCGATAGTCTTGTGGTAAGGTTGGGTTGTCATGTGCACAGAAGAGGGATCATACCTTGCTCTTTATCACGTAAAAGATTAGAAAACATGTGGATGAATTCATCTAAGAAGAAGATTGTTGAGGCAGTAATAACGGTTGCTTAGTTAGTTCTATGGTGGTTCAGAAATGCTATTGTGTATCAAAATAAGATGACAGAGAATACAATATTTGACTCTATTGTTTGTTATTCTTTTTATAATACTCTTAAGAGAAATAGAAAGTCTAAATTAAGTGGGGTGAGTGGTCATTAAACTCGTTTCTTATGATGTAATTCTTGTTTCCCCCTCTAGCTTTTTGCTTGTGTGGTGATACATATAACTTTCTGCCATTTAAAAAAAAATAAATTCCACAGCTTTATTTTTATATAAAAGAACATCTCTTTGAAATAAGTTTACTGTCATATTTAACCATTAGTTTTGTGTACTCAGGAAATACTTTAACCTAACAGTGATCTTATACGCTATTAAGACAACTATTCAAGTCATACGAAATACAACACCTACGCAAATTGCCTTGATGAATACATACGACTCTGGGAGTCCTTTGACGTACACGAGCTAGTAGGGTTTAACTATCTCTTATTAATTGTTTGTACCAAATAAATGAATAATAGTTTTTTCAATGAATGGTTAACGTAGTTGTCCAAACGTTTGTAGCGTTAGTATGTCAACCTCCAAATGGTAGGGTACACTAGCTTATCAATCAATATGTGTTGTATTTATCGACTCTATGTTGATTGCTGAACCATTTATTACATGTACAAAGTACAATAACCTTGACATTTTCATTTTGTCAGATGACAAAGCTTTAAACCGGTACTTAAATGATTCACTAGGATAAAATAATATATTTTCAAGCCATCAAAAATTATATTTCAAGGTTATTTTAGCATTCAACAAGTAATTAATTTTATGTGTTTAATTCTATATGTTCTTAAGAAACAATAAAAATATATAGTTACTAGGGTACTGGTTGTTCGTAAAGGAATATTTGAGCAAACGTCTTGTAAGTCGAAGATTAATGTCCAGTGTAACTAAAAATTAAAAAGGAGAAAATTGCAAAAATAGTCCTTGTGATTTGATCATATTGCAAGTTTGTTCCCAGATTTTAAAAGTTGCAAATATAGTTCAAACATTTGAAAGCTTGTTGCAAATTTAGTCCCCACCATTAGTGTCCATTAGTTTTTAACGATCTGGCGACTAAATATGCAATATGATCAAACCATAGGGATCAATTGTGCAATTTTATCAAAAAATAAAAAAAACTAAAAAAATCAATTAAAAATTAAAAGATTCCAATAAACGTTAATAAAGAATTCCAGTAATCGTTAAAAAAAAGAATAAAGGCTAAAAACCTTGTGAAAGTATAAATCCAAAAAACAAAAAATAAAATCGAACCGTTTTTTATTTTATTTAACTTTAATATGATTTTTTTAATATTTAATTTGAATTTTATAAATGTTTATTCGATTGTATTTTTAATTTTTATTTGTTTTTTATTTAATTTTTAACGTTAATCGCATACTTCTTTTTCAATACTTCTCGTTTTCTCTTTTTACATTCATTTTATTTTTATTTTTATTTAGTTTTGAATTTGATTTGATTTTTTAACCTTTATTTTTTTTTAAATTATTAAATTTTATTAGTGATGTTTATTTGAATTTCTTTTAAATTTTATTTGATTTTCAAATTTTTTTAATTTTTAGAGCAAATTGCACAATTAGTCCTTATGGTTTGATCATATTGCATAGTTAGTCCCCAGATCATTAAAAACTAAAGGACACCAATGGTGGAAACTAAATTTGCAATAAACTTCCTAATGTTTGGACTAATATTTCAAATTTTAAAATCTGGGGACTAAACTTGCAATATGATCAAACCATAGGGACTATTTTTGCAATTTTCTCAATTAAAAAGTATTGGGATTCATACCCTAGTTTTAAATTTTTGATACAAAGCGGAAGTGTGAGTGGAGCGCCCCACAAGGAATCCAAGTGCAAACTAGGGTGAGGCCGGTTCATCGCGGGAAAGAAGCGTTTCACGATGGCGGTTAACAATAGACTAGCAACGACGTTGGACATTAGAGAAGGTGGTGGCTGGTCGGCCCACAAGCGGCAACCTGCAATGAGGTGCGGTGGTTTTGCAACTTTCTCTATCACGTTAAACAATAATGTGTAGAAAAATGGGTTTAGTAGTGGCTACGTTGATTTTTTAAGACAGTTTCAAATAGTGTTTAAAAATAAGGTGTCAAAAAACAAACTTTTTAAGAGCGGTTCATATCACCGTTCTAAATGTAAATACAACCACAACAAATGGGTGTACTTTTGCGAGTAGTTTCTTTTAATTTATTTATGGTGTCCAAAACAACAATTAATTATTTACCTATATATGAAAAAAGAAACATGATAAACTAAGGGCTTTTTAGTCATTTCAGTCCCTAAAGTGAAAAAAGAGTTCTTTCTACTGAGAATTGCACTCTTGATAGACCATCTTTTTGACCAATGCCCTTATAGCAGCACTCTAAAGAAAATGTGACAACCCTAAAAACCAAGGTTAGGTAAACTAATATTTTAAGAATTTTTATAGATTTTTAATATACTTATATACTTTATTGAGTAATTGTTAAGGTAAGTCTTATTTGACTAACTCTTTATGAATTTTATATGTTTAGTTGATCATGCATATGTTACGTGAGCATGCATGCATCCATGCAAAAATATTTACGTATGCATGTATATAAATACTTGTAAACTTTGTGACTATTGAACTATGTGTGTTAGTTTCCAAATCATAAGATTATGTGATTAGTTACTTGATTAATATATGTTTTCATCTAGTATATAATAAACTAAAACTTAATCAAACATTACCAAACAAGATAACCTTTAGAAAATTAATATAAAAAACTAAACTAATCATAAACACTTGAACACTAAACTAAGACAAAAACTTAACTCGAGTAATCGGTTGTAATCGGTTCATTAGAACAATAACCAACCTAGATTAGAAACTATTAAACCACTTAAACCTTAACTTAAGAGTTAAGATTATCATTAACACCATAAGTTGACAAGTAGCCACCTTGGACACTAATCACTTCCTAAGGCATGACACCTAGCAATGCTAATGGCCACCTCAAGACTCTAAAAGACCAACTCACAAGTCTAGATTTGGAGGTAATGATGATCTCCTAGCCTCCCTTGAATTCTCGGCCGATGAACATCATAAACAACCACCACCCCATCGACCACAACCCACCCACCCAACCGCCACCACCACCTCTCGGCTCCCTCTCCCGACCCACTCTCTTTCGGTTAAATCTCTCTCTCGGTTCTCAAGTTACACCCAACACCGCCACCTTCTACTCCCACTCTCGGTCTCCATATCAACCACACATCATCATCTAAAGCTCCATATGATCATCATCTCCAAAATCAACCTACTTGTGATCAAACCTTCACGGCTCAAGAACAACCACCTCAAGTGAAGCATCAAGAACTTAAGCATCAATCCTCTAAGCCCTTCTCTACTCCAAACCAGGTTTGATTCTCAAAATCCTATGATTAACAAGTTAAGAAAGTATATGCATGTGTTTAACATACATAACCAACCCTTATGAATTATAAATCATCAAAGTTTTGTACAAACATTATGAAAACTTGATTTTCAATCAAAAATCAGTAATAAAGTAGTTCAAAACAGAAAGTTTGATAACGTTTATAAAAACCAAAAATTCAAACAAAAACAAAGGATTTAAAAGGGTTGAAATGCTTGTTAATTTCATAATTTAGATTAAAAATCTAAATGACTGTGATTGTGGGAATAAAATTTGAAACTTGTTAGGAAATATTGAAAGTAATTAAACTGAAAAATATGGAATAATTATATGAGATATATTAATTTATATAATTAAATTGTGAAAATAGAAGAAAAATACCAAACAAAAGATCTGGATGTAATAAAATTCTAGAAAACTTATATGATAACCCTAGTGATATATCTGAATTATGAAATAAATTTCGTGAATTAACTCCCTAGTATGATAAAGTTTCATATTTTAGAATAATTAATATGGAGAAAATCAAAACTGTCAGTAAAACAGTAGATAAATCATGAACATTTTACATAAAATGTGATATATTGAATAAGACAGAATGTATAGATTTCATAATTTTTAGAGATACTTAGCTATTTCTGGCATTTATTATGAAACTTGTGAAATTTTTAAGAAATTACCCGTAAGGAGATATTAATTGGAATTTTTATGGGATAATCTGGATATTAGAATGTTAATACCTGTGAAATTTGGTAATTTTTGGGTGTCCATAACTACTGTTTGAGAATTTTAACATTAATTAGTAAAATAAGTGCTGAAAATTTTAAAGAAATAAGATTTATTCTAACAAATAATTATTTTGTGGGAAATATTTAACTTGTTGCTGGAAATAAGGTGAGTAACATGATCCATTTTTTATTTATAAATTTTTGGAGGAAAAAGCATACTGTTATTGAAATTGATGCAAGTTTGGAAATTTTGATATGTTACTGTCATATTGACACAACCATTAATTCGAATGAGGAACCGTCAAATAATATAGGTAGCGCTACTTAGGAATATGTCATCCTGCATCTGCTGGATGAGGGTATGAATGTTATATTATTTGATTCTGTGATTTGTATTTGACAGTTATGAATCATTTGACATATGAGCAGATTTGGTTGTGAGTTTATTATTGATGCATCAATTAAAATTAGGTTATTGAATAAACCTATGTTCTCACCAACTTTATGTTGACTGTTTTGAGTATGTTTTTTCAGTTTAACAACATGTACTATAATTTAGTGTATACATTCAACCTGTTCAATAGAATGTATTAGTATGTGGGGCAGCTATGTGTCTGGATCACTTTGGACTTGGTGGATCTCAGCGTGCATGTGGACGTTCACGTCCATCACTAGCTGGGAGATTATGTGAAATGATCGGGACATCTATTTTTGGTTTTAGGATTACTTAATGTAATAGTCTGTTAATTAGACAAATTTTGAATGAATGTTGTAATCCTAAATTATTATATGAAAGTTTATGTTAAATTTTATTGCTGAGATTGTATATTATTATAATCAATGTGTTTTGTACATTATTATAATCAATGTGTACATTATTATTGCTGAGATGGACAGAGGGTCTCATGTGTTGTCGGTAGACGCCTGCGGCTTTGATTATCTTCGTCTCACTTTTCATATCTGGATGTTGGGGTTTCCGCCACAAACTCACATCCGCCACCACATGTTGCACTTGAACCAACTTGATTCGTAGTCGTAGGGGTTAGGGTTAGAGATTGTTTGAGGGAGGGAGAGGGATTAGTGGTGGAAGCTATGATGGTGTAGTGGTGTGGCGGTTGTGATGCTGCGCATTGACGAAAATGAGGTTTTAGGTGGTGGTGGAGTGGTTATCACCGGAAAATGAAGTTGCGGTAGCCATCGGTTTTTGATGTTTGTTCGTCGGTAGGTAGATTTTCAAAGGAAGAAGGGGTACGGGTGGGGGTTGGTTAATATATGTATTTAATTGATATTTAAGAAAATATGGATCACAGGTTCTGATATTAATTTAGTATTTTATTATTAAGGGCATGATTATTATTCTACATGCTCTTAACATAAAATTTAAAGGTAATATAAAGAACATCAATGTTATATGTTTGTATTCATGTGGAGCAAATACACAATTTCTTAAAGTTTTAGATCAAATCTGTAATTTGACCAAACTCAAGGACAATCAGTGTAATTATTTTTGTAACAATTTAATTTTTTACCGGTTACTTTTATTCGATGTTATAAAATCAAGTTAATTTACGTTTTGACATTTAGTTTGGAAACGAGTCAGATTGATTGTAATTTATTATTTTATCTCACCATGTATGGAGCTGCCATACGTGTTTATTTTTATGTACGTTTTAATTTGTTCTAATTTTTTGCGTAACTTTGGTTTGGAGCTGTGTCGAATATAATAAGTTTTAATTCGACGGCATAAATTCGAATTACTCTACTTAGATACACCACATGTAACACATTTATGTTTTTTTGAAATTATTTGTATACAGCATACAAACATTTGGACATGCATGTATTCTTTCAACTTCCAATCCCATTGTACACATTAGTTTCTTTGCTTGGTATGTCGAAATCGATTACTCATTACTTTTGGGAAGCATTTCATGCAAAACTAATTATAAATTTGTAAAACTTTTATCACTCAATCTGTAATTTACTTTTAAGTTAAATAACTTCAACGCAACATTAAGTTTTATAAAATTTTTACAACGGGGTATAAAATGGCTTTTCAGCATCATCAAATAGGTGTTGTAATTTGTTTTCATCATCATCTTTAATATTAGTATCTAAATCATATAGCATTTTATTTAAATTATCACTACCATTATGTAAATGATCATTAGTCTCGACATTAACACCACCAATTTTATCATAGGGTAAACTAATCGATGATTTTTACAATCACTAAGGGGTGTTTGGCAGCCTCTTAATCAGTCTCTTAATGGTTCAGATGTTTGAATGATTCAGCACTTAATGGTTCAGACTGTTTATTTCGCGAGCAAATGTTTGAATGGTTCAGACATTTGTCTCTGAATGGTTAAGCATTATACTAATGCTGAATGGTTAAGAGGTCTAATGCTGAATGGTTAAGAACTCTTATCTGAATTAGTTAGACATTCGCCTTTGAATAGTTAAGCGATATACTAGCTTTTAATGGTTCAAAGCTCTTAATGGTTCTCTTAATGGTTCAGCACTTAATGGTTCAGACCTCTTATTGGTTCAGCACTTAATCATTCAGATATTGCCAAACAACCCCTAAGTGATTCATCATGCACTGACCAAAAAGTATATCCAGGCATCAATCTATTTTTCAACAAATGAAGCTCTATCTCATTTTTGTATTTGAATATTTTGAAAATTTTAATTGTACGAGGACAAGAAATTATTTCTCTTCGTTTATTCACTTGATTGGCTTCGGTAACCTGTAAGAAATTTTCAAACGCCCTTTGCATATATAAAGTTATCATTTCCAATTTAGTACATTCAAACTTTATGATCCATCTAAAAGTTAATAGAAACAAAGAAACAAAGAAATCATACAAATGAATGTATATGATGTAGACTAGTACTCTAAAACGGTGGATCCTAACCCACTTTTTGAATATATTATCTTACATATATGCATTATAACTTTACATTAACAAAAAATAAAAAATCGACTGCATTTCCCCTAAACCTCTCAAGTATGCGTATAAACCGCAAACCTAGAGGAGTAGGGGAAAATAAATTAGGTGTTTAGGAGTTGAAGAAAGAAAAATAAAGGAAGGCATTTAGGAGTTGAAGAAAGGAATATAAAGGTGGAAGGAGATCCAGAGGATGAAGAAGATACAATGACCTGTCGATTAGAAACTTCTAGGGTTTTATGGATAGTTATAGATCTTTTGAGAGGGTGTTAGCAACAAACTATTTTTTGAGAGTGTTAATAACAAACAGCCTTAAAAGTGTATCTTTTGAGCATAAAAAATATATCTTTTTAGAGGTTTCTAGTTTTTGAGTGTTATGTTGTTTTTTTATTATTTTTTGAGTCAAATTTATGTAAGACCCTCGCAAAAAACCGTCGTCTCTACGTGGTTTCAAAAATCAGATTTGTACTAGTGCATTGTTCTATTGTAAATGTTTCTAGTTTGTTAAGCTTGTCTATATAAGCAATGAGAGTGGAGTATTATTAACTTTTATTGCTAATGTTTAATAAAATGCTAAGAATTATCAATAAAGTCGTAATCATTGGTGATCAGTTTCTTATGTTCAATTCTTTGATTTGTAGTTCTTTGGTGGGTAAAGTGAGTTAGTTCCGCATTTCACTTTCAAGAGATTCACTATGTATGTAATTTGTTTTTGTTTTTAAAGTACTTTAAATGTTAGTAAGAGAATTTGTCTCAAAAAGAGATTCCAATAACCTAAGTAGAAATTAAGTTAACTCGGGTCGAAGGCGAGCCTTATAATACAAGCTCAGTTTTGGCTCGGCTGAAAGTTTTAAGTCGAGCCGAATGAACTATCTTATTACTAGCCCCGGTCCGAGTGTACCCGAGTTAATTCGGACTCAACTCGACCTCAACTAACCCTAACCTATCTACTTACGGAAAGATAGAAATAAATAGCAAACCCTTATAATTATCTAGTGAAAGAGCCTATTTGTTCTTTCTTCATATAGAAAAACTACGCCATTTATACTACCCATCAATAAATGCATTCCCATCCCTCTCCTTTTTTGAAATCTAATTCGCTGGATACAAAATTTATTTCTACCTGCAGACTCCCACTTTCGTCTCTCTCTCTCTCTCTCACACACACAAATACACATTTTTGACCAGATTTATATCTAATTTGCTCCATCTTAGCACTCAACTCAGAAATCTTGAAAAAATCCTTCGTGGGTTCATCATTTTATATGATTATAGAGATGGGGATCTCTTAATTGTAACAAGATTACTACAAAAATTCAAACTTTAAAGAATTCTTTTGCTTATCAAAAAAATGGATCCAAAAGTATTTGTTCCTAACTATGAAAGACCTTATTTTTACACTCGGACACCTCTCCCATCACCACCACCGCAACCTCCGGCCATCGCGGTCCAGCAACCACATGGGTTCCATCTGAACTACAAGGTGAGCCCAAGTGTTCTACTCATCATCATAATTCTTGCTATGGTTTTCTTCATATTTGGGTTGCTACATCTTCTTGTCAGATACATTATGAGGCCATATGATAGGGATCCATATGAGTTTGATAATGTGACAGCACTTCAAGGCCAGTTACAACAACTGTTTCATCTCCATGACTCAGGTGTTGACCAGTGTTTCATTGACAAATTGCCTGTGTTCTCTTACAAATCTATCACTGGTGTGAGAGAACCTTTTGATTGTGCTGTTTGTTTGTGTGAGTTTAAAGGTGAAGACATGCTTAGATTGTTGCCAAACTGTAGTCATGCTTTTCATGTGGATTGCATTGATACATGGTTATTGTCTCACTCCACTTGTCCTCTTTGTAGAGATAGTTTGCTTTCTGATTTTACTCCAAGTTCTTCTTGCTCACCAATTGTGCTTGTTCTTGAATCTATTGACACTTCTAGAGATATTAATGTTAATACTGATCAACCACATCGTTCTTCAATCGAAAGAGCAAATTCCCATTTGAGTAATGAAGCACTTGGATTTGATAAGGGTGAAGTGGTGAAAGAAGAAGATAATATGGAGAAAAGTGTCACTATTAAACTTGGGAAGTTCAAGAATGTGGATGGTTGTGGTGGTGGTGGTGATGTTATTGGTGGTAGCATTGAGAAGCAATCAATTGATGGTAGGAGGTGTTATTCAATGGGGACTTTGGAATATGTAATGAATGATAATTCATCTTTACAAGTACTAGTTAAGACCCAAGTCAAGAAACAAGCAAGCAAAAAGTCTTCCCTACCAATCACTCCATCTCACCACCCCGCAATGTCCGAATGTGGCGGTGATTCTATGAGAGATTTCAAAGGAATTGAAGTTCTTGAGGGTAGTAGCCGCGGAGGTGGTGGTGCAAATGGCAAGAGCAAGAGGGATAGTTTTTCGATATCCAAGATTTGGTTAAGAGGGAAGAAAGAGAAGACTAATTCAACCTTAGGTGCCGCCATCGGTCCATCGTCAAGAGGGTCTTTCTCTTTCCGTTTTGAGAGGTGGGAGGATGATCAAGAAACTAAAAGTTGTCAATGGATGAATCCACCACCACAAGAAGCATCAAATCCACCATCTTTTGGAAGGAGTTTACTTAGGCTTATGGGATGGCAGCAACTCAAGGTGGTTCATTCATCATCCTCAAGGACCTCAACAAATGTTTAAAAGTTTCATCCCTCTAAATGTACGTTTTTGAATATATTTTCGGGTATTCTACATTTTTATGGGAGATTACATCATGATTTGTAAAAAGAAACTAAAAGAAAGCAAGATTAAACAATGTCAATACTAGTTTTATATTACATGTGCTTCATAGAAAGTTGTTGCTGCCTTATTTTATCTCCGGCCAAAATACCCTTTCTATTAGAGATTAAGAGTAACTTGTTGTCATGGCTGAAAATGATCGTATGATTATTAGATGTGAGATGTCTATGTAACGCATTTTAAAAGACAAATCAGTAATATTCAGCTTATCTTAGTTTAATGTTTTAAGTGTTAGATTGAAAATATAGAGTTGATACGTTTAGCCAACTTATGATATCATTGGAGCTTTAAAAAATTGTGCATGTCATATATAAAAGTAGGCTAATCAAACAACCCCCCCACCCACCCCACCACACACACCCACACACCCACACACCCACAACCACATAAGAACACAAAGAACAAATATCAATTTAAAAAGTGTTATTAGATTTTAATAATCCTAATTTTTATTTATTGGTTGTGATTAGTCCCACTCAAGAAATATTTGTAAGCACTCTCAACTTTTAATTTATTTTTCTCCAACAATCCCTTACTAACTGAGAGTTAATATCCGTTAGTTTTTTTGATCGAATGACGTCAACATGAAACCATTTTTCAATTACGCTGCCGCCTAGCCTCTATCAAGTTTTTTTTTCGGTGTCTAGCCTCCAACGACAACTGAAATTTATCTCTAATAAGTTAAGTGGTTCAGATCAGAAGGTGAAGATTGACAAATTTTAGGGTGCAGAAGTTTCAGATTTACGAATCAGATGGTTGATTTCAACTTTATACTTAGTTTTTTGGATATATAAACAGTACAAGTTATCGAAAAACTAACGGTGTTAACTCTTAGTTACTAAGGGATCGTTGAAGGTAAATAAACTTAAAATTAAGATTGCCTGTAAATATTTTCTTAGTTGAGATTAATACCAGCCAATAAATAAAAGTTGGGATTATTAAAATCAAATAACCCATATAAAAAACTTAGTCACATCAGGAAAAAAAATAAAACGTAAACGTGACCCTGTGGTAAAAAATAAATAATTAAATAAAGTTAAAAAATCTGTTTCAGAAAATAAGAAAAGTAAAAATAAAAAATCAAATAAAAAAAATAAATGTGAATATGATGATGGTACAAAAAAAAAAATATTAAAGAAGAAAAAAAAATTAAATGAAACAAAGGAGATAAAGAAAAAGAAAACAGAAAGAAATAAACAAGTTTCATGTGTACTATTCAAGTTAATTACTTACTAATCTGAATACTTAGCAACCAATGAATATCATGGGTACTATTTACACAAGTTTCCTTTTGTAGATGATAAAATTTTAAGTTTTTAATAATAGATCTAATAATGTGAATTTAAGTTTCGTTGATACTTATGCGTATGTATTATGCAAATTTAAAGAAAAAAAAAGATTCATATTATTTAAGGGAGGACACTTATGTTCCACCAACCCCTGCTCCCCACTTCACTAATTGATTGTCATCTTAAATAATTTAAATTGATAGAACTTATGAAATTAAATATGATGTATGAGTACAATGATCAATTTATATTGATTGTCTTTTAGTTGAAAACTCTGATACAACATTGACTTCCAAACTTCACAAATCAAAAGAAACATTCCCGACCAAAAGAAAAAGTTGAAGAACAACGTTCACTGACAGACAAACATGAGAACACAGTGCTAGCAGAGATTTTATGGTTTGTGTATCTAAATTGTTGTTTAATTTGAATATTGATTTGCTTTTTTTCTAAAAAATCAAGTCGTTATTTTCGGTTTTTCAACAAAATCGATTCCTTATTGGTTATTCAACAAAATGAAACCGGTTTACCCGGCTAAGAACCGAACCGAACCGATTAAGTAAACATAAGGTTCGGTTCCGGTTTTCAGATATAGGCTATCTAGTTTCCGGTTCCAACGGGGAACGATTCGGTTCTAGCCGGTTCGAACCGGTTGCACACCCCTAGATTTGAATAGAAGAAAGCAAGCTTGAAATAGTCTAATAAATACAATGTAGAGTAAATTGTATATATTTTTCCCAAAATTTCTGATTTTATTCTTAAACTAACGAAATTACACGTTTCGTACTTTTAATTAATGGATGTCGATTTTTCAAATTAAAAGATGTCATGTGCCAATCACATGAGGGTAAAATGTTTTCATATTCAACTATTACTTAATATAATACTTTTATATCTATAGTATCTAATAAAATAAAATTTTGTTTACCACTTGTCATTATTTTAAACCAACTTTTTGACATTTGTCATTTTTCTAAAAATTCTCACTTCATTTTACCTTCAAAAGTATATTATATTAATTTAAACACTTAACCTAATTTTTCTTTTTTAATAAAAATTAATTTTATTAATTGATACATTTTGATTTTATCTAGATTTTTTAAAACCAAGCTATACTTTTAAAAATAAACTTTATTAAGAAAATTAAAAATCATACCTTTTTATTAAAATAGAAATAATAAAAAATTTTATATAATATAAAATTTTCTAAAACACTAAACATTTTTGAAACAAAATATTTTAATTCGGTCCCTTTTTAAAAAGTTATAAAAAATATGAAATTTTCTAAAAGCAGTTTTATTAAAACAATCATAATAATTAAAAGACCAAGTTTTTAATAAACAAAATTTTTATAAACAATAAATTTCTTATATAAAATCTTAAACCGAATGTTTAAAAATAAAACTATTTAGATAAAAGAGTTAAAACAATAGTATAACTGTTTTATTTCTTATACTATTACGTATATATAATTTTAATCATATCTTATGTTACATATCGTACTGTTACTATTCGTGCTTAATACTAACTATAATCCGTTTAATAAATGGGCTTCTAGCCTATCTATTTTCTATATATCTATCTATGTATAACAAAGAAAATATAAAATAACACTCGATACAATTGAAAGTTTAATCATACTAACTTTTTGATTTCTTTTTGTTATTATTAATAATATTGAATAATAATAATATTAATAATATCATTTTCATATTAAAAATTACTTGGCCCATCGCAACCCCACCCCTAGTACCCCACACTCATCACCATATCTCTTCCATAATTTTAGCCATATCTCAAGCCACCATTACCTTCACCATTACCGCCTGTGGAGGTGTCTCACCGTCATCGTTAGAAGTGTAGGCTTGAAGTTCACTTGCGGTGGAGATGGCTTGAAGTCAACCTTCTTATACCACCGATGACAACCATCATCATCATCATCCACCGGCATAAAAACCCTTTTCTTCGCTGTAATTATCACCTAATACCACCTCCTGACGGAGGTAAACTTTGATGCCTTCATCTACTTCGTGATTGAATGGACTTTGTTCTTTAATTTTCAAATCAAGTTCATCTATTTGTGTGTGGTGATTGAAATATGAGGTTTATCCTTGATAATTTTGTCATTTGTTGTATGAATTTAACATTTTCAATGATTTCTAGATCTGTGATGTATACATAACCTTAGACCTATAGGCTTTCTTCTTTTTGTTCTTCTTTATTCTTTGAGCAGTTAAATTCTTCGTGATTGAAATATGTTGTTTATCCTTGAGAATTATTTGACATGATGATGATGGTATGAGATAGAGTTGAGGCTGGGGCGGCAAGTGGTTGTGGTAGATCAGAGTGTGGTAGAGAGCGATGATTTTTGTGTGTAGAAAGCGGGAGAGAGTGTAGAGAGAGTTGCAAGTGGTGTGGCGAATGGTGGCTAATGATGTCAGGGGAGTGGCGGTCCGAAGGTGCGGAGGATTGTCGGTGGCGGTCGATAATGGCGGAGGCGTGGCAGTGGTTGTCGATGACGGCGGAGGAGTGAAAGTGCTGTTTTTGTGTATAGAGTATGGTTGTAAAAGTGGATAGGCACTGCAAGACAGTTGACTGGGGGTTGCGAGTACTCAGCCAAGGCGGTGAGTACTCAAGGAGTACACATTCATGATAAATTATAAAGTAATTAATCTTTAAAAAATTATACATATGTCAAATATGATAAGTTTACTAATATTTATAACAAAATACGTGAAAATCACTATATATCAAAAGAATATGTTCATATACTTTAGTATTTTAAAATATGATAATTATTCTTTTAAAATGTATGCACATATTAATCATTTAACACCAATTTTTTAAAGTATATTAATGACAAATAATAAAAATACAACTACAATCTATGAAAAATAACGAAAATCGATGAAAAACAGCAAAAATCTAACTTAACCGAGTTGGACGAGTAGGGCCTAGTAGGGTCGAGTCGGACCAAGTTGCTTCGAATTTGATCAATTCTGAGTAAGGCTGACCGAGTTGAAGAAAAACGACTCGGCACACTTCCGAGGACCGAGTACTTGGCTATTACACTTTTGAAATTCAAGGTATTTTGTCATATATTTTATTATTTATCTGATTCCGCAATTTGTTTAGTTTATAATATAAACTAAGAAATGATCATTTCATATTATCATAATAAACTTAGGATCATCGCAATTTGAACCACTTTACAATAGTTTATGTGAACTTAATGATGTTTACAACATTTGTAAGCATTACAAATTAATAATTTATGATGTTTCGTAGAACTACTAAATACTGGTGCTTTAACCAACACGAGTCGCCAATAATGTCGAGTGTTTTTTCACAAATAACAACATAATATATTAACTTTAAAAACCAAATCAAATTTGACAATTCATATCAAGGACAAAGATATTCATGAGCTTAAAGAAAGATTTACGTTAATATTTATATATAAGAATATAAATATAAGACCATCACCCATGCATTAAATCACCTGTAACCCACCAACTACTAACTTGTGCTAGTCAAATTAAAATATAAACTTAAGATTAGATAATATTAGTAGAACCCTCAAATGGATTACAAAAATCTATAAATTTAACTTGTACGATTTATAATGAAATTACTAACATTAACGCAATTCTATTTTGAAAATTCCAGAATATAGCTGCACATACTTTTGAAAGAATATAATTATTTTTGAACTACTAAATGAACTCCATAAAATATTAAATTTATTTTTCTAGTAAATTTAAACTCATATATAATTATGGTAAAATTCTCGTTTTTTATTAGTACATTTGGTTATTTAAAATCTTAGCATAAAATGACTCGTAAAAACGGAGGAATCAAGCAAACAAACTTTTAGTTACAAAATGTTGTATAATCACATATGAACTTATAATTATGACAAAATATACTCATTTCATTATATATAGGAATGGGTTCATGTGAGAATCCTTAAAAATTACAAAAACTCTTTAACTCTCTATCTAACCATTGATTTAATATAAATAAATCTAGATGTCATATGAAAAGTTAAGATGAGATGAAGGGTAAATAAGTAATTTTATTTATATACTTTATTTGTCAGACCTAATCTTTCTCATATCTATACAAATCTAGCTTTTTCTATTAAATAAAAAAAATCATCTTATCCTTTTCTCTGCTTGATTCAAACCATCAACAATTATGCAACAACAAAATGAAGATCCAAATCAAGTGCTCCACATTATCCAGATCGGACCACCCTTTTGCTGCCTCCACCATTCTCCGGGTACGAATTTGTTTATTCAGATGACACTAAAGGCGCTTGTAATGTTAGAGTTATTGATCTATATATGCAAATAACACCAGATCGCAGGACGATCTCAACCCACCGACGACCTGTCGGTGCTTTTTTTATAAATTATCATAGGTTTCGCATGTGTTTTTGGGGTTTTATGATGCTAGGGTTTTGAATTCTTGAAGAAGGTAGAAAAATTAGCGTAGTGGTTTAGATTTGGAATTCATCATTATGCAATATCGATATGGATTTCATTTTTATTTCGAACTATGATCTCGCAAGCGTTTAATGTTGTATTTAAAAAAAAGTTGATGTTTTTTTATTTTGTTGGTTAAGATGAAAGTTAAGGTTTATTTTGGGTTTGTTTACACAAGCCCTAAAGATGGTTCAAAGAAAGTACTTGTGAAAGCTATTGTTATGAACGGCTAGTTGTTAATTGATGCTTTGGCTTCAGGCTCTTTTGTTCCTGTTCACATCAAGATCAAATAATCATCTACCCTGTTTGGTCATAATTTATGGTAAATGGTATCTGCGATTTTGCAGGAGAAGGTAATTGTACAACATATGGTTTATAGTTAAAAAAATTGGTTCAGCTAGTAGATTTGGTTTAGTGGTTTAGTGGATGCCTCTTGACCTTTGTTTATTATCTGATTGATTAAATATGTATATTTTTTGTTGTAGAATGTCCCACAAGCTAAAGCTTCTGTTCTTTTAGCTATGGTTTGCTTTTATATCTTATTGAATTTTTACACATATTAAAGTTTATGTTTTATAAATGGTTTGATCAAGAATTTATCTTTTTGGTTATAGATTATTCATTTCAACTTATAAAAACAATTTTTTGGTAAATGGTAATGGATATTTTTCAGTAAATTTTTTATAACTAAAACACATAAGTCCATATTTTCTATAATTATTCATAAAGTGGTAGCTTTAAGATCCAAATTAAAGCTCTTTTTGTGGATTTGGATGATATTAGGATTGAAGTTAAGATTACACGTAATGGCTTAAGTAATTATAATATGATGTAATTCAGTGTAGCTGTTAGGATTTGTATTTCAATGATTAATACATTATGTTTCATCATTGTAATCTTAAAGGGTACATAAAACTTTAAGTTTATGCTCTTTGTTTTTCGCACGAAGGGGGTAACAATGATACATCAGGTCAAGATTTATTAAAGTTTGGATTTGCATTTGAAAGAGATATGAACCTATTTAATTAGGTTTTATTTTATTGGTTTTTATATTTGTTTCTTCAATGTAATTCACTGTAGGTGATTACAATATGATGTAATTAACTATACTTTTTAGGATTTGTTTTCAAAGGAACATGATGTAATTTATCGTAACTAAGTGTTTTCGTTACATGAACTTTATTGTAAAAAACTCTTTATGTTTTTTGATGTTTATAGATGTACGTTTTTATGTTTAGTTTAGTTTTTTTATCTTTTGTATACAAGTTACAGTAATGTAATAACTAAAGGTTAAAATCTTTATAAAAAAAATTCGAGACTATATTGGAGTTATAGAGAAAAACGAGACTATGATAACCTATTACGGATGGGTTATTTGATGGCTTGAATGTTGGTGTTCAACTATTGATGTGGAAGCTGGTGGGTTTGGGCTCGTGGTGATGTAGTTACATGGTATAATGTTGTTTTGGTTGTTAGGTTTCTAAAATAATTGAGGTTTAGTTACATTGTTTAATGTTATTTGTTCTACACATTGATTTACATCGGATAATATTGGTTTACATTAGTTTACATTGGTGTGAAGTCGTTTGGTTGTTGTAATAATTGTGTCACTATTAGTTGGAGTGGTGTAATATTAGGTAATTAATAGTGTAAGTAGATGTTTTCATTACAACTTTGCTAAATGTTACATTAGTATAACATTAACAGTGTAACTAGATTTTTTTTCAATGCTACAGTAGTGTAAAACAGTGTAATCCTCTTTTTGTTATATCACTATTAAATGTAAACGGAATTATTAATGGATATTTGTTATTTTATTTTATTTTTTATTTAATTACATTATTGAAGTTTTGTTATATTAGTGTAGTTACATGGTGTAATGTTGTCTGCTTGTTAGATTGTTGTTTTTTTATATATGTTGTTTGATGTAATCACTGTAAGTAATTACAAAATGATGTAATCCACGATAAGAATTACGATTTACATTCAAAAAACATGATTTTAATTCATTTTAAAGGTTCACATATATGAACTTTATTATAACAAACTCTTTGTATTTTCTGATGTTCATAGATATAAGTATGTTTTTAAGTTTAATTTTGTTTTTTTATGTTTTGTCTACACGTTACAGTAACGTAATAAGTAACGGTTGAGAATAAATTTTAAAAATTTTCGAAACTATATTGGATATAAAGAGAAAAATGAGACGAGTTTAATGGTGTGATTTTTATAAAAAATAATAATGTATAAAAAAGTTATATAAGTTTTAAAAATAAAAGGGGTAAACTTTTATAAAAAAGTATATGAAATCTTTTGAAAATAGGTGGTAACAATTGTCAACACTAAATTAAAAGCTGACTTTTGTGATATTAGTGAAATGTCAAAAATGCCATTTTCTACTAAAAAAGAAATATGGACACTTGTCATCATCTTAAGGTTCTAAAATATAATCAATGGCCTGCAAAGAGTTAATGGGTTCTTACAATTAGTATGGGTTTTTAATAGAACCAAACCCTATATATATATATATATATATATATATATATATATATATATATATATATATATAGGATAGAGAACGAATGTTAAACCTTGTTTATTGCGATATCCCGTTAACCAAATTAGTGGTCCATGACAGGCCAATAATCACTGTAAGTTATAGTTAAAGTGGTAAACTAATGTTCTAAAATCAACGTTAAATTTTTTTAAAAAAAATATAGCAAGACTATATTCAAATTAAAGATATTAAAATAATCTATTTAATGGTGTAAACTTGTATAAAAAAATAATATCATATAAAAAAGTTAAAACGATTTAAAAAATGGGGCATTTTTTAAAAAAATGGATAGAAAATTGTTATATCAATGGTGTAAATCCGGGTAAAGTTTAAAAAATAAATTTTAAGGTTTACCAAATGGATGTTGAAACTACGTTTGTTTATGGCAAGGTCAAGGATGAAATATATGTTTACCAACCAACAAGAATCGAAGATTCACATCATCTAGGATACGTGTACAAGTTGCACAAAGTTTTATATGGTTTACATTAGGCATCTCGTGCTTAGTATGCCACACTCACTGAGCATTTGCTTTAAAATGGGTATGCTCGAGACGCTATTAACCAAACTCTCTTTATACACAAGACACTTGATGATCCCATTCTTGTTTAGATTTATGTCGATGATATTATCATTGGATATATAAATGATGATCAATGCAACGATTTTGAAGGATGACTAATCTTGGTTTTACTAGAGATGTTTTTAATATGGTTATTGAATCGTGTGATTCACCATCTAATCAGCTTTTGTCTTTTATTAGTTTACTTTCGTCTATTCTGAAAGTTATATGTCATATGATCTTATTGTCTAAAAAATTATTAGAAAGTTCATTTCAAATGTTTGTTCTTACATATAGGATCGACTTGAAAATAGTGGTAAACCTTAGGCTGTGAGGGGGGATTGCTAAGCCTTCCCCACGTAAAGGTATATTTTAAAATAAAGTTGTTTATTGATTAAGGAAAGCGTTTGTTATTAACAAAGGGTTAAGTATAAGCCAACATAAGCTTTTTGTAAAGAACTTGGCGTTTTTAAATATGTGTATCATTACAATTGAGGATATGTTAAAATATCAAGTTGATGATAAACATATCTTCTCTATGCATTTTCTTACTTCTTGTTTGAGCCTTGTTTCATGTTCTATTGGGAGGAACTAAAAGAGCTCTTTTGCGAAGTTATGGACCAAAAGAAATTATCTCCTGTTAGGCTTGCTAATTCAAACGAGTGGTCTATGGTATTTGGCTAGCTAACATAAGCTTTTGTCTTTTAAAGCATTGGGCTTATGAGCGTTGGTAGATCACATTAAATATAAAAGGAGGTGGTCATAAACACCTTCAAGACGATCTGTTATGTTGCCGTGTATCTCCATCTAGGGTTTAAAGCTCATCCTATATTAGGTGTGAGAAATAACTGACTTAATTAAATCATTACCGAATTAACCAAACTAAATTAACCGAACCTAAAAATTAACCGATAGTTTGGCTAAGGCATAACCAATTAACCGCAAATTGCGATTTGGTTCAGTTTTGATGTACAAAATAACTGAATTAACCGAACCTAATATAATGTCACTAATGTACAATAAATTTAGAATACTACTCATGATTTTACTAGAATTTCTTATGCTAACCTTTTAATTCATAGTTATAAAAAACATATTTACATAATGGGATTCCATTATGTATAGAAAGAACCCCCTAAACAAATAGAATTAAAGCAAGATCGCGTGCATGGATAGTTGTTTGCACACGCTGACTTCAGTTTAGGTTTTGGATAGTATAGTTAAAAAAACCGTATGGTCACCCTTATAAAATTAATCCAAACCAAAGCCTAACAATAATTTATTAGTTAAAATTTTGCTTTAAAAGCATATGTATATGTTGGTTAATTAACCAAAATTAATCAAAATTAACCATAAACCAGCAGTTGACCAAAATGTGGTTAACCGAAGTTACGGTTGCGGTTGTGGTTTCGTTTTTGAAAATAGTATTAACCGCACTAGCAGTTTCGGTTTCTTTATGGCCCTGATTCCCAGGCAACCTTATAATTGGATTTTCAACATCAGAAAAGCAAATTCTCGAACTCAAAATTTCAACTATATAAATAGCGGAAGATATAAACATCTGTTGATTCAATAATTACATCATGTTAAGACCACTATAATTATCTATTCCAACTATGCTAGGTGCCAGTCTCGCCCATATGCCAGGTAGCTTCCGAATTCATGTCAAGCTCACAATTCTACTTTTGTAGCATACCTGTCAAACTAATATGCATATAAAAGTTAGCGACGTTGAGTGAGCTCTAGGGTTACTTTAACAATAACTTAAATCATATTCTATTACCTTTACAAGCTTTGTCATCTATACTTTAACGATACTTTTCACATTACTATACTTTATACTTTAGCAATTTATCTATATACAGTTTATTAAGACTCCTTTAACGTTTACTTTATCGTTACTTTACTTCTACTTTATATTTAATTTAGCTTTACCTTATCTTCGATTTATCTTTACTTTATGGTAAGGCTGTGCTTCGTACAGAACTTCTATAGCCATTGCTCATGTAATAACACAAGACTTTACTGTCGATTGCCATTACGCAAGACTCCTGTCGCTTGCACCAGATGCAAGACTCCTGTCGCTTGCCATTACGCAATACTCCTATCGCTTACAACAAATAGAAGACTCATTTGTCGAAGCTTGAAATACGTCAAGACTTCTATGCTTGCAAGACTTCTTTAGGATACTTTAACGTTTTCACAACTATGCTTTATCGGGTAACTATTCTTGAATTTATTATTCAAGTTCTGTAAGGTTTCACATGTGAACTTTACTATAATTATTGTTAATTCTCTTTCATTCACTTTATCTTTAACTATAGTAATACATATAACTTTTCTTCTTTCTTTAGCTATGTATAGATGTATATATATATAGACTTTATTTATACATAATGTAGGGATACTTATATGTATACTCAGCTAGATACCTACAGTGATCCAACTTGCTATGCTTGAACTATATATCACGCGAAAACCTTACCCTACACAACTACATATCGCGCGAGAACTACTATTCGTGCGGTAACACACTATGTGGTAATTGAAGTTCGTGTGAGAACTTGCAAATACTTTATCACATGTGAGAACTCCTCATGCGATAACTATCCAAAGCGCGATAACTTGCCTCCCAAGTTTCATTCGTCGCGCGAGAACTATATAGAATAACCGTCTTATGCGAGAAGTATACCTGTCGCGCGAGAACTACGAAGCTGATCGAAACTTCGGTCCCAAGTTATCGGTTCTCGAACCACTTTGATGCCCAAACATGATCTATAACAATCAATACTATTTTACTTTATCAAAATATTCATTAAGGTATGAATATTAACCCCAAATCAAGGAAAACGTATAAAAAGACATGTCTAAAACTCACCTTATGATACTTGCAAGAGAACTTTACACCAACCGAGAGCTTTTCGATCTGGAACTACATAATCATGCACTAATATCATTAAAAAGCATCCATAGCAGCATAATTACATCGAACATTGCCAAACACATACCTTAAACTCAACTTCGCACGGTTTTCTCTCTCTAAACACAATAGGTGAAATTTTCTCCCGAGGTGAGATCAAATGGGCTACTCTGACATATTTATAGGGTTTCCTTTCTGTTGTAGGCGCTCTCACGCGAGAACTTCAAGTCGCGCGAGAACCTCTATCCACGCGAGAACTTTATTCTCCATGAGAAAATTTGAGATGTTACAAGTTTATCCCCCTTATCTAGGTTTTATCATCGAAACCTACTATACTTCAAACAATTAAGGATAGTGCTATCTCATTTCGTCTTTCGATTCCCAAGTGGATTCCAACCCCAACCTATGCTTCCACTGAATCCGGACGAGTGGAACCATTTTATTTCTCAGTTATTTTTCCTTTCTATGTATTATTACCAAAGGTTGTTCTATGTAATTCAATCTGTTATCCATCTCCACATCCTTAAATGGTACATGGGCATCTTCATTCGCTAGGCACTTACGCAGATGTGATATGTGGAAAATAGGATGAATTCCAGTTAACTCATCTGGTAGTTCCAGCCTATACGCCACTTCCCCCACACGGCCTATTCTTTTGAACAGCCTAACAAATCTAGGGCTTAGCTTCCTTCTCTTTCTAAATCAAATGATTCCCTTCCAAGGTGAAACCTTTAGCATTACTTTATTCCTGACATTAAACTCTATTGGTCTTCATCGTTTGTTAGCATATGACTTTTGTCTATCCTTACCGGCTTTCATGTAGGCTTTAATTTTGTCTAGTTTCTCATTGGTAGCCTCTATAACCTCAATACTCCCTAACTCCTTCTGTCCATTTTTGACCAGCACACAAGGGTTCTAAATTTCTAAACATAAACCATCTCATACGGGGGCATGCCAATACTAGCATGGTAACTGTTATTGTATGAAAATTCTGCCAACCATAGGTGTCTATCCAAGCTACTACCAAAGTCTATGATATATGCTCGAAGCATGTCCACCACGTTTGAATGGTACTTTTGGACTGGCCATCCGTCTGCGGGTGGTATGCTGTACTGATGTGCGGACTCGTTCCCATAGCATCATTAAACTTCTTCCAAGACTTAAATGTATATCGGGTGTGTCTATTAGTAACGATCGACACCGGCACACCATGGCGAATAACAATTTTGTTAATGAACAACTCGGCTAGCTGCTCCAAGTTATACGTCTCTTTGATTGGTAGAAAGTGAGCACTCTTTGTCAGCCTGTCCACTATAACCCATATGGCATCATAACCTTTAGTTGTACGAGGTAGATTCATTATGAAATCCAAAGTAACATGCTCCCACTTCCATTCCGGAATCTCCAGGGGTTGGATCTTCCCATATGGCTACATCTTCATGGTTCCTGGATGAATTGAGTCGAGAGTCTTGTGAGATTTGTCTAATACCTTCTCCCACAGACCTCCATGACAAGGAATCCACATATGCCCGAATCTGGTTTTACCGTTGGTGTTTTCTTCTAGATTCACTACTTGCCCGTTCATCCTCTACCTATTCACGTGTTCGGGTTTCAGAGATTTTTTCAGTGCTTCTCAAATTTTCTTTATCACATTGAGGATCATAGTCAACTGGTAAGATCTTACCCGAATCGGTTCATGATTTTCTTTACGGCTCAGGACATCTGCCACTACGTTAGCTTTACTCGGGTGATAATGAATCTCACAATCATAGTCTGTTATGAGCTCCAACCATCGTCTCTGTTGCATATTGAGGTCTTTGCTCAAAAAATACTTTAAGCTTTTGTGGTTAGTGAAAATCGTACATTTGATACCGTATAGATAATGTCTGCATATCTTTAACGCAAATACCACAACAGTCAGCTCCAGATCATGGGTAGGGTAACTCAATTTATGAATCTTTAACTGTCAGGAGTCATATGCTATAGCTTTGCCTATTTGCATTAGTACGCACCGTGACCCTTGATTAGAAGCATCGGAATAGAAAATCAAGTCTTTATTCCCTTTTGGTAGCGCCAATACGGGAGCTTGTGTCAATTTTCTCTTTAACTCTATGAACGCATACTCTTGGCTGTCACCCCATTCAAACTTCACATCTTTCCTAGACAACTTTGTCAATTGCGAGGCAATCTTAGAAAAATCCTGAATAAACATCCTATAATAACCCACCAATCCAAGGAAGCTTTAGATTTCTAATGGCGTCTTTGGTGAACTCCATTGCATTATGCCCTTCACTTTAGCAGGATCAACCATGATCCCTTCTGATTGATCTCATGGTCAAGGAACTGTACCTCGCGTAACCAAAATGCGCATTTGGAAAACTTCGCATACAGCTTCTCCCTTCTTAGAGTTTCCAACACCTCAGGGATGTGACAAACGTTATCTCCCTCGTTCTTTGAATAGATCAGGATATCGTCTATGAACACTATCACTGATTTGTCGAGCATTGGTCGACAAACCCTATTCATCAAGTTCATAAATGCTGCAGGAGCATTTGTTAGACCAAACGACATCATGAGAAACTCGTAATGCCCATACCGCATCCAAAACGCTGTCTTTGGGATATCCTGCTCCTTTACCTTTAGTTGGTGATATCCTAACCTGAGGTCAATCCTCGAGAACCAACTTGCACCTTGCAACTAGTCAAACAGATCGTCGATCCTACGTAACAGGTATTTATTCTTTATCGTGAACTTATTAAACTCCCTGTAATCTATACACATTCTCATGCTACCATCCTTCTTTTTTACAAATAGCATTGGAGCACCCCAAGGAGAAATGCTCGGTCTAATGAAACCTTGTTCGAGAAGGTCCTGTAGTTGGGTTAGTAATTCATTCATTTCTGACAGAGCCAAACGATACGACGCTTTAGCAACAGGCTGAGCTCCTGGCACAAGGTATATATGAAACTCTATCTCTCGATCGAGCGGTACCTTCAGCATGTCCTCTCGGAACACGTCTGGAAAGGCACACACCATGGGCACATCTACCAACTTTACCATTTCAGCTTTAGCATCCTTAATGTATGCCAAGAACGTCCCACATCCTCGCTAATAAACTTTTCTGCATTTATCATGGATATCATTTTTGGAATTTCGCAGATTTTGTCACCGTATTTAGAAACTAGGCTACCATTGGGTGCTTTCATTTGAATCATCTTTCGTCGACAAACTATGTTAGCTTCGTAGGCGGCTAACCAATCCATACCCAACACAACATCAAATCCCCCTAGGATCATAACAAACAACCTAGTGGGAAATCTATGACCTTATAATTCAGTACTACAATCTTTTAAGGCCACATTTATCTTAGCAGTCTTTCCAATAGCAGTTTCTACTTCAAATACATGATCTATTTCCTTAGCCTTACATTTATCAAATCACAGAAGGTAGCAGATATAAAACTTTTACTTGCACCAGAATAAAAAAAGAATAGAAACAAGTATGTTATTAACTAGAAACATATCTGACACCACATCCGATTCAACTCTAGCCTCTTCACGTGTCATCACGAATGTTCTAGCCTTGGCCCTTGGCTTATGACCAGCCCTCCTTTCTTTCTCTAACTTTTTCCCTTTACCTGAGTCTACCATCTTCGCCTCTTTACACTCTCAGCTATAATGCCCCATCTTGCCATAGTTGTAGCACTTTATCAAGTTAGGGCAATCTTTTGAGAAGTTTCCAGTCTTCCTACACCTGTGGCATAGGCTTGACCCGGGCCTGCTTTCACCCACATGCTTCCTTACACATTTTCGGCACTCATCGGACTATTCCACCTTCATCCTTTTAGACCTCTCACTTCCCCCCTCTCTTTATACCTCCCGACCAACTCTTCTTCTTTACCTCATAACCAAGCTTATCAGCAGCCACATCATCATAGACTATCCCACTGAATTCTACCACAGATTCAAAAGTATTCGACCCACTTGCCTTAATATACGTTGTGACCTTTGATGGCAAACCCTACACGTAGCACTTCAACCTTCTTTCTTTAGTATTCTCCAAGTGAGGCACCGGCCTTGCCATCTTATTAAAACAAGATACTACCTGTGGGTCATACTACTAGCCTTGAATTCTAAGAACTCACTCTCTACTCGATCAATCTTGTTCTATGGACAGAACTTTCTCATCAACAACTCTTTCAAGTCGTTCCACTTTAGACTCCTAAACTCACTAGGGTCCTTAGTTTGCTTGATGATGTTCAACCAATGAATAGCTTCATCAACAAATGAGTGAGCCTCAAATCTCACAGCTTGATCAACCCTACACTCACTGATCTCAATCACCGCTTCCATCTTAGACACCCATTGTAGTGTGGCAATATCACCATTCTTGCCATCTAAGGATGGAGGATTACAACCCTTGAAAATATGGTATGAACATCCTTTAGCTAACTCCTCATCAGTCACATCCTCCTCATCCTTCCTTTCTTTTCTTGATCCTTCCCCCGTATCCTCACTGCCTTTCTTGTTAGTTTTGTTTTTTACCTCGAGTGTCCATTCCTTGGTCATTTCCTTTAAAGCTTTAGTCATGACCTAGGGCAGGATGTCATGAAGGATCTTGTGGACCTCTTCAGCAATAGCCTCTCTAACAACAGGCTTTAGGGTAATCCTTTCTTTCGAGTGATGAGAGTTTCCCTTAGTAGTAGTGTGAACAGAGTCCACGTGCACTTCCTTAGCTGTTGACTTCTGGCTTCTAGGGACTGGTGGCCTACCCCTGCCACCACCATGTGCACCACCACGAGTAGCTTTTCTTCTAGCCATAACCTTCAATAAGATATGAAATCCAACATTGTCATTCCAGGTAATAGTTCAGATCATGTCAAGTACTTTAAGTTTCTAATGACAGTGGCCACTTGTAGTTAACTACTTACTTTACTTTTCATGTCCTAAACATTCCCCATCCTGAGTCATATTAGTTCCTAATTCTACTTTAAACACTATAATAACTATGAATCTTTATCATCTTTAACACTTAACTTTAAACTTTAACTTTACCTTGCTGGCATGAAGCTACTAGCATTGGCATCCCTTAATCGATCCCATTCTCAGTTCAAGTTTAGACACTAAAGTGCCTAAATCTCTCAAACTATGGCTTTAATAGAAACTTGTAAGGCCTTGATTCCCAAGCAAACTTACAGTTGGATTTTTAACATCGGAAATGCAAGTTCTCGAACTCAAATTTTAAACTATATAAATAGCGGAAGATTTAAACATCTATCGGTTCAATAATTGCATCATGTTAAGATCACTATAACTATCTATTCCCAACTATGCTAGGATGCTAGGTATCTTCCGAAATCATGCCAAGCTTACAACTCTACTTCTGTAGCATACCTGTCAAACTAATATGCATACAAAAGTCAGCGACGCTGAGTGAGATCTAAGTTTACTTTAACAAGAACTTAAATCAGATTCTATGACTTTTACAAGCTTTATCATCTATACTTTAACGATACTTTTTACATTACTATACTTTATACTTTACGACTTTATCTTTATGCATACAATTTAGTAAGACTCCTTTGACAGTTACTTTATCGTTACTTTACCTCTACTTTATATTTACTTTAGCTTTACTTTATCTTTGATTTATCTTTAATTTATAGTGAGACTGTGATTCGCACAGAACTCCTTTAGCTATTGCTCATGTAATAACACAAGACTCAACTGTCACTTGCCCTTACGTAAGACTCTTGTCGCATGCAACATATGCAAGACTACTGTCGCTTGCCATTACGCAAGACTCATTTTGCTTGCAACGCATGCAAGACTCCTGTTGTTTGCAAATATGCAAGACTCCTGTGTAAGGATCGTCACAATAATCAGATAGATCTTGTAATTGTGAATGCGGAATGTAAACAATTACGGATTGAGAAGTAGAAGAATAGAAGTGAAGAACACAATGTAAATAACTTCTTTTTGATTGCTCTCTGAATTTGAAAGATTACACAGGAGTTACAAATTCAGAAAATGGATAAAAGCTTTCTAAATACAAAGCAAACTAAGTATTTATACTAAACTGTAATGATCTCGTGCGAGATCAACTTCTCACGCGAGAAGCTAGTTCTCACCCGACAAGTAAGTTGTCACGCGGTTTCTTTCACTTTTCGCTTGTCTTTAACTTGATCTTCACTTTGATTTGATTTCCCGAGCCTCTAGGTTCAACCCCTACAATCTCTACCTAGGCTCGGTAAATCAATGTTTTAGAAGTCCACGTCATCCACGTTGTAACTGCCCCCATAAGCATACATCTTTTTATCCAGGGCCTTCGTAATCAACCAACCGAACTGTGCTGCTAGTAAATGAACAGATTCATCAGCTGCAATCGGACATTCCTGTAACTTCATCAAATCTTCTTTTCCAAATTTTAGCAAATCCACAGGGTCGATGATACGGTACTCTTTGTCTACACACTTGATCAACGCATGACCCGTCTCCTTTTCACAACTCCACCCGATAAGCTTCGACAACAAGATCCTTTTTGCATCATATCTAAGGAATTCCTTGGTTCGGGTCGAAGAAGCACCGGAGCGTGTATAGGGATCTTCCTCACATATCTTGGATGTCTATAAACTCGTATCTTCATCGCTTTCTGCGTGTTTGGATCGATACGGTTCTAATCTTCAAAATTGATCAAAATTCAACTGATACAACTTATATCTTCGAGAATCAAACAAACCGATGATCACGAAATCTTCAAATCAATCATTCCAACCTCAATTCAATCGAACTAGAGCATACAAGCTCTGATACCAATTGTAAGGATCGTCACAATAATCAGATCGATCTCGTAATTATGAATGCGGAATGTAAACAATTACGGATTGAGAAGTAGAAGAATAGAAGTGAAGAACACAATGTAAATAACTTCTCTTTGATTGCTCTCTGAATTTGAAAGATTACACAGGAGTTACAATTTCAGGAAATGGACAAAAGCTTTCTAAATACAAAGCAAACTAAGTATTTATACTAAACTATAATGTTCTCGCGCGAGATCAACTTCTCACGCGAGAAACTAGTTCTCACGCGACAAGTAAGTTGTCGCGCGGCTTCTTTCACTTTTCGCTTGTCTTTAACTTGATCTTCACTTTGATTTGATTTCCCGAGCCTTTAGGTTCAACCCCTACATCCTGTGCCGAGGCTTGAAATATCTCAAGACCTCTATGCTTGCAAGACTTCTTTAGACTACGTTAACATTTACACAACTATACTTGATCGGGTAACTATTCTTGAATTTATTATTCATGTTCTTTAAGGTTTCACATGTGAACTTTACTATAATTACTGTTAATTCTTTCTTATTCACTTTATCTTTAACTATAGTAATACATATAACTTTTCTTCTTTCTTTAGCTATTTATAGATATATATAGACTTTATTTATACACAATGTAATGGGTACTTATATGTATACTTAGCTAGATACCTATGGGGACGCAACTTGCTATGCATGAAGTATATATCATGCGAAAACCTTACCATGCACAACTAAATATCGCGTAAGAACTACTATTCGCGCTGTAACACACTATGTGATAATTGAAGTTCGTGCAAGAACTTCACTATGCGAATACTTTATCACGCGTGAGAACTCTTCACATGATAACTATCCAGAGTGCGATAACATGCCTCCCAAGTTTTATTAATCACACAAGAACTATACAGAATAACCATCCTACGTGAGAAGTATACCGGTCATACGAGAACTACGAAGCTGATCGAAACTTCATTCCCATGTTTTTCGTTCTCAAACTACTTTGACGCCCCAACACGATCTATAACAATTAATACTATTGTAGTTTATCAGAATATTCATTAAGGTATGAATATTAGCCTCAAATCATGAAAAACGTATAAAAAGAGAGGTCTAAAACTCACCTTATGATACTTGCAAGGGAACTTTACACCAATAGAGAGCTTTTTGATCAGGAACTACATAATCATGCACTAATATCATTAAAAAGCATCCATAGCAGCATAATTACATCGAACATTGTCGAACACATACCTTAATCTTCACTTCGCACCGGTTTCTCTCTCTAGACACAATAGGTGAACTTTTCGCACGAGGTGAGATCAAATGGGCTGCTCTGTCCTTTCTGTTGGAGGCGTTCTCACGCAAGATCTTCATGTCGCGCGAGAACCTCTCTCTATGCGAGAACTTTATTCTCCATAAGAAAATTTGGGGTGTTACAGTTTCGCACATGGTCTTAACCGCACCATGCACACCCGTATCTTATATATTTATCATCATCTTTGTCTATGGCATTATACAAATCGCCTCGATTCATGGCAAATCAGGCCAATTAGTGTGTTTTGATGATCATAAGTTGATCATTGTTAAAATATCTAATAGATACTCTCGATTTATTAGTAAACATTATTTTTGGTTTATGTTCTTATTATTTCTTTTTTTATTGTAATTATATTTTTCCAGATTGTCAAGGGTGCATGGTGTTATTTCTCCAAAGTTCAAGGGCTGCTCGTGTATCTTCTTCAGTATATAAGGAGCCACTACTGTTAGGGATTTGGATTCATACACCTCAACTCTCTATCAATTATTTCGTCATTCTCTCTACTCATGTTCTTGGATCATAGTTTAAACCTGCACAACCTTTGTGCAGATTTCTCGGCCTCGAGTAGATTGCTTCTCTAACTTTTCATTTCTTTGTATTGTGAAGATTGATATACTTTCTAAGTTGTTATTCCTGATTCTACAATCAGTCTTGATTGCTGGTTGTATTGTTGTTGATATTTGCTACTTATATACCATTTTACATGGTATTAGAGCCTATCGCTCTTGGATTCTTGTGTTCTTCCACTGTTCATCACTGATTTGATCTAGGGTCTCTCTCTCTCTCTCTCTGAAACTCTATCAACTATCTATGTGTTTTTGGGGCTAAGTTTTGAAAATTATTGGCTGTTCTTTGATAATCCTAGTGGAGTCACAAAGAAAAAGGTGTTTCTAGGGCAAGAACCCTATATTCTGTTTTCTGTTTTCGATTCTTAACCCCAATTGAAGGGTACTGAATCTAAGGCTCATATGGAGAATCCTAATTTGGGCACGTATTTGGTGAGATAGTTCCATCTTTATCTCTTTTTTTATTTTTTGATTAGACTAGTTTGGCTGGTTTAGGAGTAACAACATCTGTTCAGTAAAATTGGGGGAGTCATCCTTAATTATCTATCATATCTTTGATCTCTCCTGGTTGCATATTTGTGCATTACTTGTGTGATTCTTATTGTTTGTATGCTTGAATCTAAAATAGCTAATTTAATTCTCGATCCGCTGCTATAAGCGGTGTGAAAACCTTGTTCTTGTTTAATTGTTTTTCTGTGCGACTGCTTGTGTGTCTTTCATTCTTTTCTGTCTTTAAATTAGTCTATTAAAATGATTAAATTTGAAACATCTGTGACTGTTGCCTCAAGTGTGACTCTCATTAGTAAACTTGATATGAAATCCTTCTATATCTTCATGCTAATGATACAAACACTCTGTCCATAATGACAATCAAACTAAAAGGAACAGAAAACTACACCATTTAGAGTAATTCTATGAAATTAGCATTTGAAGTTAAAAATAAATCAAGTTTTATTGATGGTAACTACACTAAACCTAGTGATAAGGTTATGGGGAGACAATGGGATCGTTGCAATTCTGTTGTTCTTTCATGGATATTAAACTCAATTTCTGAGGAGTTGTATGTTGGTCAAGTTTTCTCTAAACTTGCTAAAGAAGTATCGGATGATCTTAATCTCTAACAAAAAATAAACTCTCTAACCCAAAATAGAACCATTATTGCTGAATATTATCATAAATTGAACACTATTTTGAAACAAATAGATGCCATTATGTAACTCCTCTTTTGGACTTGTCAAGGCTCTAAGGAATTTAGCGATTTTACTCACTAAATAAAACTTATGCAATTCCTTATAGGGCTTGAAAATGTATATCAACCTATTATCTGACCAAAGATCCTCTTCCAAGTATTAAAGAAGCTTTCTCTATAATATCAAGGGAAGAATCACATCATGGTGGTAGTGGTTCTTCTGCAAAAAATCAAACAATTGGATTTTTTTCAAATAAACCTTAAAACTCAGATCAAAAAACAAAACCTGGAAGAGGACCCAACCCAAATCTTAAGTGTACTCACTGTAATATGATAGGTCACATCATTGATAGGTGTGAAAACCTTGTTCTGGTGTGAATTCCTGGTCTGAGTGCATTCTAATTGATACATACTTAATTTACAGGATTCCCTCGTCTATGCTTCTTGGAAAAAGTCACTATGAGATTATGTTTGGGTTCAAACCCTCTTTACATCATTTCAAAAACTATGGCTATTTAGCATTTAGTATTGTTTTGAATAGTTCAAATAAATTTTCTAGTAGATCTAAAAAAATGTGTTCTAACTTGTTACTATCATGTTAAAAAAGCATACAAATTGTAGAACATTGAAAGAAAATATGTTTTCTTCATAAGAGATGTTCATTTTTGTGAACATGTCTACCTATCTAAATCTGAATTTAAGAACATTATGACAGATTCCACTAATTCTGAAACTACAAATTTGAATTTTTTTGATTCTTCTCAGCTAAATGTTTTTCAAAATGAAAAAGTCCCCAATGATTATAAGAGGGAATCAACTCCAGATCTTGTTGGTCCTATTTAGCAACCTATTGCTCCCAACAAGGCCTCTAGCGAGGCTACTCCTTGTGATCAGAAGCTAGTCAACACTACTAGCGAGTCTGTGTCCGGTAATCAGTAGCCCGAGTGCAAAGTTGGGGACAATACTAGCATGACTGAAAAAACCACAAACACCAATGATGAGTATAACCATCTAAGGGGCTTCATACTACTCTTTTTGAACCAAGATGATCCTCAAGGACTACATCACTTCCTAGAAAATTTTTTGAGTGCATAATTAAGGGAAAAATTTAAGTATAGTATTGAGAAAATTGTTAACTATTCTTGCTTGTCTCATGAAAACTTTTGTTTTTCAACTAGTCTGAACAAATTTGTTGAACCTCGTTCATACAAAGAGGCCATAACTAATAAAATTGGATTGATGCTATGAATGCTGAAATGGAAGCATTGCATAGAAATAACACATGGGAAATTATCGATCTCCCCCCAAATAGAAAATCGATTGGGTGCAAGTGGATTTATAAAATTAAATATAAATCCATTAGTGAGATTAAGCGATACAAAGCCAGGTTGGTTGCCAAAGGCTATAGTCAACAGGAGGGGATTGATTTTGATGAGACTTTCACTCCTTTTGTTAAGATGGTTACCATTAGATGAATTGTTAGCCTTGTCGTTCAAAATAACTGGTCTATGTATCAATTGGATATTAACAATGTTTTTTTGTATGGTATTATCCATGAGGATGTGAATATGACACAACCCGAAGGGTACTATTTCAAATCAGATAATAAAGTGTGCAAATTAAAATAAATCTTTATATGGTCTTAAAAAAGCCCCTAGAAATTAAATGGAACGAAAAACTTACAAGTGTACTTCTTGAAATGGGCTTTACTCAAAGTCTTTGTGACCATTCTCTATACATTAAACATAGTGACTATGTGTTTGTTGCTTTGTTAGCATATGTGTATGATATCATCATAACTGGCAATAAACATTCTGAAATATGTACTATCAAACAGACCTTAGGGTCTCATTTTATGATCAAAGACTTGGGCATATTAGAGAATTTTCTAGACATTGAAGTGTTGTACTCGGAGAAAGGGGTTAGTTTATCTCAACAAAAATGTTGTATGGAGTTGTTATCTGAATTTGGATATCTGAGTTGTAAACCTGTTAGCACCCCAATTGAGCAGAGTTTTCTTATGTGTTATAAACATAAAAAAGAACCTCTTCTGTTTAATGTTTCCTTTTATCAAAAATTGATCGGTGAACTGATGTATTTGTCTTTAACAAGACCAGATATCTCGTATGCTATTAAGTTTTTAGTCAATTTATGCCTGCCTCTTCTAATTCTCATTTGCAAATTGCTTTTTGGCTATTAAGATACTTGAATCTTCTCCTTGAAAAGGGCTGCTATTTTCCAAGTTTGATTCTTTTAATTTTACAGCATAGGTTGACTTTGACCGGGGAAAATATTTATCATCTAGAAGATCAGTAACCAAATATTGTATTTCTTTAGGAAAATCATTAATTTCATGGAAAAGTAAAAAACAGGCAACTATTTCCCATTCATCTATTGTAGCAGATTACCGAGCCATGTGCTCGGCCACTTGTGCAATTTTATGGGTCTTAAACTTGCTAAAAGAGTTACAAGTTCATTATTTACTACAGATTAACGTGCACTGTGATAATTCTGCTGCTATTTCTATTGCTGCAAATCATGTTTTTCACTAAATACTTTGAACTTAATATTCATTTTCTTTTTGTGAAAAAGTATCCGTTGAGGTTATAAAAACTGTTTAAATTGGCTCTAAATTGCAAAAGACTGATGTTTTAATTAAGGGGTTGTCTGTTGCTCAACATTCCTTGTTATGTGATCAACTTGGGTTGTTTGACTACTTACTAATTAAATTGAGAGGGTTGTTAAAATATCTAATAGATATTCTCTATTTATTAGTAAACTCTAAATGTTCTTATTATTTTCTTTTTTATTGTGATTATGTTTTTTCCAGATTGTCAAGGGTGCATGGTGCTATTTCCCCAAACTTCAAGGGCTACTCTTGTCTCTTTTTTGGTATATAAGGTACTGCTAGGGTGTTGGATTCACACGCCTCAACTCTTTTTCGATTATTTCGTCATTCTCCCTAGAGGTGGGCAAATCGGGTCCGGCCCAATACCCGAAACCGGGTTGAAACCGGGTTGGGCCCAACCGGGTTTTTTCGTACCCGGGTTTTGGTGAAACCGGGTTCGAAGCCGGTTCGGGTTCACCTAATGCAAAATCCTACCCGGCATACCCGGGTAGGGTCGGGTCGGGTCCGGGTCGGGTCCAAAACCGGGTTCAAATCGGGTTCAGTTTTTTTTTTTTTTTTTTCTTCTTCTTCTTCTCTTTCTTGTGTGTGTCCCCAAAACCGGGTTCAAATCGGGTCCAAAACCGGGTTCAAATCGGGTTCAACCGGGTCGGGTCCGAAACCGGGTTCGGGTCGGGTTCGGGTCGGGTTCACTAAAAAACTCAAAATCTAAAACCGGTTCCAACCCTACGGTTTCAAACGGGTCCAACCCGGGTACACCTCCCATCGGGTACTACCCGGGTCCGGGTCCGGGTCGGGTCCACCGGGTCGGGTTCGGACCCGGTTTTTATGCCCATCTCTGATTCTCCCTGCTCATCTTCCTCGATCATAGTTTAAATCTGCACAACCTTTGTGCAAATTTCTCAGTCTCGAGTAGATTGCTTCTCTATGTTCTCATTGCTTTGTATTGTTAAGATTGATATACTTTTCGAGTTGTAATTCCTGATTCTGCAATCAGCCTTGATTGCTGGTTGTGTTGCTGTTGAAATTTTGCTACTTCTATACCATTTTACAATCATTGTTCCTGTCTTATTCTTATACTCCTGTTCAGCATTGTACATAGTTATTTTTTATCACATTGTTGAAACTTGTTTTGATTGTGTATGTTCTTTGTATTATTTTGATATTTTATTTTAACGTGTTAATCATAACTAGTATTGCTCATCAAGCGCGCAACGCGCGCTTGATGGACAAATCAAAACTATTTAGAGCTAAATAACCGTTATGCTTGGGCTCAGAACCTGTGGTCGCTTGCGGTTGCTAACTGTTGACGGGTACCACGCCAAAGCAATCGACACTAATCCGGTTTAGTCGTCATCACCCTCGTAGTTCATCAACAATGTTGTTAGTCTCAATCAGCAATAGCTGATCATCATCGACCCCAACTAGACAACAGGGTCAACACAAATATCATCGGACAATGGTAGTCTTAATGAGCAATAGTTCACAAGCCGAACAGCACGGTCAACACATATATCATCGGACAATAAAGTCTCATATAAGGTAATTCTCACCATCATTAACATAACTAAACCAATCACATCTTTCTACCACGACCGTCGGTGGTGATCGGAGATGGCAACTCCGGTGACGTATACCCGAACCCTAAATGGGTATCGGAGAGACAACAGCAAAGTGGTAACAACCGTCATCGCACCACCGCCGCCGCCACACCCGGCAGCGGTACAGAACCAAAAACCCTAAATGGGTATTAGAGAGACGCGGGATCAACAGTGCAACAATGGTGGTCTAGCCACCTCCGTCCACTACCGCCAACACCCAGTGACGGTGGTATAGAACCACCGCTGTAGCCACCAACGCTAACACGGGGAATCAAACCCTATAATGGCAGATCCAATCCCTATACCCGTAGATCTAATACCTCACTATCATACCACCGCTACTTTTACCACCTACACTAGGCACAAGGCGGTGGCGACGCACCGCCGATGACAACATAGAAGCCCAAATAAACCAAAGGGATCAGGGAACGAATGACAATGGCACGCCCAGGACATGCGGTTAGCAGCGAACAACGACCGATAGTCGCGCATCACCGGCGAGAACACTACCGGCTGGGCCTGCAAACGCCGGCCAGATGATGGTCTCTTGGTGATGCAAAGACAGAAGAGTGAATACTGAATATATAAAGCCAAACAGAGGGATGAAGAAAGATGGGGGTGGTGGAGATAGTAGTTGTACTATAAGCATAAGATGTTGTAAGGAAAAAATGACCGTTCAATCACATATGAATGAATTTTATATTAATTAATTGATGTCATGTATTTTGACCGTTGGACTCTCCTAGACGAGTGTTGGCACGCCACAGTCGAGATTCACCACGCCGCACAATGGGTAGCGGTATTGCCTGGCATCACGTACACTCCACGCTATTCATCGCGACACTCAATGAATGCGTTAAACACGACTTAATTTGTTTTAAATTAATTAGTCTTTATTTATCCTTATTATAAAGATAAATGATGCACTTTAGTAATTATCTATACCAATATGTTTTTCACTCCTAGACTTAGAATACCCTCGTGAAGATCTTTATGGAAGTGGCTTATATATGTGACACGGTAGGGTACAAGCTCATTGCAATATGACAAGTTTTGCAAGAGCACTTTCGTAAATGCAATTTACGAAACACCAAGTACACAAATTCTTACCCAAAAACAAACTTAAAGGGGTAAAAGTCCCCAACTAAAAAAAATAAGAATAAAAAAATCCTCTTGCTCGAAGATGCCATCATCATTACATTCGAGGTTGAAATGTTATGTGTTAGAGAGAATTAAATCTCTCTAGTATAATAAAAAAAGTAAATGAGAGAGACACGTGACAGCATCATATTCTTTCTTATTAAATTTTTTTCGCTTCTCTATGCTGTTTAATAATTACTATAAGTACTGATAATATTATTTAATTTCTTTATAGAATAAAAATATTTATTAATAAATTAAAATTTTTTTTATTAATTGATGTTTTTAAAAAGTAAAATATTTATAAGTAAAAATAATTAAAAGTAGAAGTTATAATAATAAAAAAAATTTAAAACAGATTGTTTTGAACATAATGCTTAAGTTTTGTTAAACAAAAAAGTTTAAAAAGTCAATATTATTGTTTTATTATTTATATTCTTACTAATACGTAATTTTAATTATATTTTATCTTAATATATCGTTTTATAATTAATTAGATTTAGTAAACACGTATATTATACAGGTTGAATAAATAATATATTACATATAATAAAAATTTATAAATTAACATTTTGTTTCAAACCAAACCATTTAAAAAAATATATCATTTTTAAAAATTTCCTCATTATAACTTGTAATTTTAATTTTTTTTTTATAAAATTTAACTTTTTAAAAAACTAATTTTAAAGTATTTTGTATTTTTAAAAAAAGTTTAATATTTTAAAAATTTTCTTTTATAAAAGTTTGTTTCTATAGAAATAATATTAATAAAAATATTTATTTCTTAATTTATTAAAAAACTATTATTGATCTAAAAAGTAATAGAGAATATTATTAGTAATTAATGTAATTATTTAATATAAGAGAGAATCGGAAATATTTTGATAATAATGAATGTGGTGTTGACACGTGGCACCTCTATTTATCCTTTTATTAGAGTTCAAAGATAAATATTTATTATGTTTAATATTTTTTTTATTTAACACGTGTTAACTAAAGTTAAAATTAGTAAAGAAATATATGTGTAAGAGAATTATAAAAAAAAAAAAGAAAAAAGATAGATAGAACTATGGAAACAATAGATTTGAAATGTTGTATGTGAGATGCATTTAAGCTCACCCAACACAGTAACACCATACTTTCTAAAGTTAGCAGTTATCAAGACCTCAAAGAAACACCCTATTCTTAGAACTCCGTCTTCTTTGACTTGATAAAACTTTATACTATGAAGTCAAGAAGCATGATCACATCTTGTTTACTTCAAATCTATAAAAGTAAAGCTCCTATGTGCATAACACATACTACAATAGTGTTCTGCATGTCAAATATGGGTGTTGTGACAAAAGCTCTAATCTTAATTACAATGGCGGTATGTCTTGCCTCAGTTGTTCATGCCATGTCGGGCCAAGCAATCGTGTACAGCCCACCCTACGCTCATAAGTAATCACTTACCTTTGAATTCTTATCGATCCATCGGTTAATTTGAGCTTGTTATTGGCCTTTTCTAGCATCAAGATGTTTTGGTTCAAAAGATCAAGGTGTCATGGTCGCGAGAGCGCATGGAAGCCTTTTTGCCTATGGGAAATCCTGTGGGTGGAGGTACCGCATTCGTTGCTTAAGTGGAACAAACAAAGCCATTCGTGATGCATGCACGGGGAACACCGTTGATGTTACTGTTGTAGATAGTTGTGAGGCATGCGCGTCGAATGAACTTCAACTCTCGCAAGAGGCGTTTGCTAAGATTGCCCGTCTTGCTCTCGGGCGAGTTAATGTTGAATACATTGGTGGATCTTTATAGGGGCCGGGGGGGGGCCGCCGCCCCCCTGTTTTTTTCGCCCGTAGTGTTAAATTTTAGTCCGGTAGTGTAAATTTTTGGTCAGGTAGTGTAAATTTTTATATAAATATCAAGTTCGCCCCCCCCTAAAAAAATTTGATTTCGCCCCCGCCCCCCCTACGAGAAAGTTCAAGTTCCGCCACCGGTTGAATATGAACAGTATGTGCTAATTCCTCTTCTTGAACGTATGAGTTTTCGTGTGTCATTGTGTTAATTGGGACTTTTTGTGTTTGTTTGCAGGATCTGATCATTATATAAAATATGGACATGAAGATAATAAATAAAATATGGATATGAATAAGTGTGACACGATAGATAGTATTATGGTGATAATAATAATCTTCTTGAATGAAATGGTACATTTAGTTTTAACAATCAAAATTCTTACCCATTGGTTAATAAAATTTTAGGTTAATGGATTTCAATACTCCAAACTATTGAGAATTGCCCGCTGCCACCCATAAGTATCATTTTGGCGAATATAACTTACAAGTAAACACTTCGGTCTTTGTATCACCCGCCATTTTTCAGAACCCTAACGACGTTAACTTTCTGATGATGTGTCACGTATACGTGTACAGTCCTCGCTTGTGTGGCAGCTGACGTGGTTAAGGCCACATCATCAGAAAGTTAACGTCGTTAGGGTTCTGATAAACGGAGGGTGATACAGACACCGATGTGTTTACTTGGGAGTTATATTCGCCAAATGATACTAAGGGTGGCAACGGGCAATTCCCAATAGTTGGGAGTATTTAAAACCATTTCCCCTAAAATTTTATACCGTTACCGGTGACACAATCAATTTTTATTTTTTTAATCGATAACAGTCTCACTAACATAATAATCAAATATTTACTCTTGATTTGCATATATTTTATTCTTGATTTCGCTTGTATATTTTTTTCATTTAGTTCGTAAATATTATTGCGGCCGAAATCGAGTGTAAATATTTGTTGATTATGTAATATGAGCTATTCCAAAAAAGAACTTCAATGGTGAGATTAAAAAGTTGTGGAAATATTATTATAACCTAATACGTTCAACTTAAAGATAATATTACCATGGAGCTAGAATTTTCAAATATAATATTGTGGGTTCGAGTCTCATCTAGATAATACGTTTCACGTGATTCAACGGATTTTTCTAGTTGTAGCTTTTCTGGTGAGCGCGGTGTGTCTGGTGACAACGCTATGTTCTTTGAGTGGAATGGCAATTTGTTTACCAGGATGAACCTGAATAACCGGATTTTGCTTATAAAATAAATAGTTGGGTTAATATTATCTGATATGAATATGTCCATTCTAGTACAATAGACCTATTATCTGATTTTGGATTTCAGTAACTTAATATTACGTTCATAAAAAAAGACAAATATCGATTGTCTATTCTCTGTCAAAAGTTGCTCGAATAATCATAATTAATATAGGATTGAGTTCATACTAACATCGTTGTCATGGGAATCAAAAGGAACCATTAATTATTGATGGAAGAATAATTGTTTAATAAACTTGTGATGATGTGAAAATGGTATTTCAACCTCACCACTTTTGAAGATGAAATTGATTACCATTGGACCATGAGCAATTATTGAGAGGAATAGGAAAAAACAATTTGAATTAGGTTACGTAAACCAATCAAATTGGGATGATAAGAATATGAAATTTAGAAATAGATAGAGACGATTCAGGATAAAGGAATTAAAATTAGGTTATTATTTATTTTTAATCTAAACTACTTTGTTTTGGTGAGTGTAGATGTAAGGTAATTGAGGATCCAAAACGAGGAATAGTAGGGTTGGATCAATCCATAACAATACAAATAGGGGACGCGTGCCACACATCCAGGATATAACAATTATCATTAATTTGTATCGTTGATATAATACACCTTTGATTACTTGAAGGGTTGATCTCATATACATAACAAACTCTCACCACTCCCAATGGTCATGCGTGATCATCACTCACACATCCTCGAATACTACATATATACTTTCTTTGTAAGATACAACTAGGAAAGCCTATAGATTAGAGGTCCGGGGATAATTTAATGCTGGCTGGATTCATCCAGGGGTTAGAAGTGACGATTTGATCTAAAGGCTTCATAACGCAGAAGGAATGCCTAAAATCATATAGTTATTAATGGCTGTAACAAAGGTTCTTGTAAAAGTAGAGAAGTCAGTCATGGTTAACTAGGATCTAAATAAAAATACATGAGACGGGAACTCTATCAATCATCTAAAGCTCCAAATAGTTGAGATTCCTGCAGATGGCGAGGCAGTGTTTTTTTTTTATCATAAACACAACTTTAGCCTACAGCAGGACCACAAGCATGACAGTATTAACACTAGGTATACCACGTGTAGTCCTTTAGCTATACCCAACCCACAAGTTGGTGGAAAAATTCCAATGCCCTTCTGTTAAAGACCCCAAGTGAAATTTTGAATATAGAAAAATTTTAGTTTCCTTAGCCGCGTTCCATGACTAATGCGACCATAGGACGAGATATTTCTAAATACTATGAATATCATCAAGACAAAGGCCACATGATGTTTAATAGCTACCATTTAATAAATAAGATATAACATGCGGTCAAATTGTTGCCGAGAGGTAAACATGAGGTAAACATGATTCATTGTAGTACAAGCAAATGGAAAGTGTCCAGTAAAAGGTCAGGTGAACTTTCAAAAGCCTGGATGAAAGTTCTAATTTCCTTACCACCTTTTAATAAGGCTCAACCCAGAGGGCAGCTATAGGTAACAACAAAAATTGGGGACTATTATGTTCGAAAGGTATTCATCAATTATGGAAGTGCTTTGATATCATATATAAACATTGTTTAAGAAAGTTGGACGAGGAAGACCAGCATAAGTTGAAGCTTGTATATGCTTTTTTATTAGATTCTCTAGAGAAGTTGTAAAACCAATTAGGTAGATTTCTTTCCTTGTTTCACTCTGTGATGGTTTCTAGACCAAAACGTTAGACCTACACTTTTTGGTGGTGTCCGCCCCATCGCAGCATGACGTTATCTTTTCTTACGTTACAATCAAAGCATTAAGGGTGCTGTTGTAACCTTGTCAATGCCTAGTCATGCTTCCAGCAATAAAGTGTATTGCAACAGTCTTATAAACAGACGGTATGCAGCAGTCAAGGACCAAGAACAGGGGATTCCCTTAGAAAAATTAGGGAATAGGTACTCAACTATAAGTAACCTAAACAAACCATAATCATTGGAGTAGCCCTATCCAAGGCCACTAGAGCAACTTTAAAACAATTGAAACAAGAAAAATATGGATGCCTTTGCTTGGCCTCCATCTGACATGACTAGAGTACCGCAACGCATCACGAGCACCAGTTTAACACATAGAAGTCTGTAGAACCGCTAGAAAAAGAGGAGAATGGGCACGGAGTGAAGTTGAGCCTGGTTGAATAGGTGGAAGAATTGGTAAAGGTCGGTATCTTACAAAAGGTTATGTACGAGACATAGATTTCCAAGCCAGTCATGGTTAAAAAGACAACTAGAACATGGAGAATGTGCATGGATTATAGAAATTTTAGTGATACATGCCCAAAAGACCCATACCCACTTCTCGAAGTTGTCCTTAAGATACATTCATATGCTTTTTTCCCCTTCAAGTGCTTTTTAGATGCGTATAAAGTCCATCATGAAATTCAAATGGCTCGCGAGGATGAAGACAAGATAGCCTTTTATAGAGATACTTTGTCTTTTGTGGTACTAACATGTCATTTGGTTAAAAGAATGTTGGGGCCACATACCAGAAGTTAATGGAGAAATGTTTAGAGATCAAGTATTGATATTAGAGAAACGTTTTAAACAGGAGGGAGCATTAACATGAAACTAAATCCGAGGAAGTTCTTTCTTAAGATGGAGGAAGACATGTTTTTGGGGGTAATAGTCACCAAAGAAAGCTTTTAGTGTAACTCGGAGAAAGTACATACAATTTCCCGAATGCCATCCCCGTCAAGTCTGAAAAAGAGACAAACCCTAAATGTTCGGTCGGTGGCAATTAATCAGTTCCCTAAAAATTTACCTAAACAAGTGTCAATTTTGATAGAACCTAGAGGCAGAGGCCATATTCCAATGGATGAGTAAAATACTTGGAAAAGCTTCCAACACTTAAAGTTCTTAACCCAAGAGAAATTTTGATGTTGTGTTTGGTTGCGATAGAGAGAGCAGTAAACTTCGTGTTGTTGGTTGACTAGGGAGGCAAGAAGACACCTATATATTAAATCAGTTTGGTTCTCACTAGAGAAGATACTAGATACTCAACAAGGAGAAATTAGACTTATCTTTGGTTCATGCCTCCTAGTGATTATGCTAGGATGTCCATGAACATTATGTTGAGGTACTAACTAGCTATAACATTTAGTAGGTACTATGAAAACCAGTGTTACTAGGCTGACTAGCTGAGTGGCTGTTTAGCTTTGAAGCTTCAACATACTATTCTAACCATGCCCGGCTATAAAAGGGCAGTTTATAGCCAAATTCTTAGTAGAAATCCTCGAGGGAAAGGAACTTGAAGCACAGAAAGAACTTTCTCTTCTCCCTGCATAAGAAAATCGCTAAAATGAATGGATGTTTACGTATGGAGCTTCTAACAATAAATGATTGGGAGCTGAGTTAATTCCTAGTTAGTCTAGAGGGTTCAGAGTTGACAAACGCCCTTCAGCTGGCTTTCATAATCACTAATAATGAAGCCGAGTATGAGGCCTTACTAGCAGAACTCGACCTGGCCTCGAGAATTAATTAAAAATAAATACGAGCTCGTGTTGACTCTCTCCTTATCGCAATCCTAATAGTAGGATCTTATGATGCGAAAAGGACGGTGATGGACCAATATCTTGAGAAAGTGAAAGGTCGAATGCAACATTTTGATTTATGTGAAGTAACTCATATCTCATGAAACTATAATGAAAAAGCCGATACTCTGATCAAACTAGCCTTCTTGGCTTTCAGCCACCGGCCTAAAGAAATCCGGGTAAATACACAAGATAAACAATCGTTGAAAACTCTAGAAGTGAATATGATTCAGGAAAGTCTTGCATCATGGATGACACCCATATGCAAGAATTTGACCATGAGAGAACTACTCTAGAAAGAAGTGAAGCGCAAAAGATACAAGTAAAAGCCTTAGAATACCAAATCTTAGATTGTTAGTTGTTATGGAGGTCTTTTCTATAGGGCCACTTATTTGGTGTGTTATTATGGTGGAAGCTAATTATCTCTTCAGAGAAAACCACATAGGTATATGTGGGATCCATGTCGGGTCAAGAATTATGGTAGCAAAGATCCTTATTTATTGGCTCCGTATGCTTGAGACAGATGTAGAAGAACACTAGAGGTAGTATGAATCTTAGTAGCATGCACCTCTGTATTCACCCAAAAAAGAAGATAGTCCTACTCGCATCTTCTTTGCCATTCTAGAAGGGGCAATTCATAATGTGGGTCGTTTCTCAAAATTTGCAATGAAAATGAAATTTATATTGGTAGTAGCTGACTACTTTACCAAGTGGATCGAGGCAAAGCCGCTTGCAACAATTACAACATCTAATGTCTAGAAGTTCATTTGGTAGCACATTATCTATTGTTTTGGCTTCGCCCTTCACATAGTTAGTGATAAGCGAAAATAGTTCCATGACCACAAATTGCAAAAATGGTGTGTATAACTGCAGACTAGACAAATTTTGACCTCACTTGCTCACTCATAGGGCAATGGACAAATGGAAAGGGTAATCGAAGCTTGGTATATGGGATAAAGTGATGACTAAGAGGGAAAAAAACTAGTTGGATTGATGAACTCCTAAGCGTACTATGGGCCTGTAAAATAATGAACAAAACAAGTAATAAGGAAACCCCTTTCATCCTCACATACGACATTAAAACTGTAATGCAAGAAGAAATGGAGTTGCATTACAACCATATTATTAAATCACATTATGGTTGACCAAGAAGAAGAACTTAGAATCAACCTTGACTTGGAGGAAAAGCGCAAAGAAATAGCAGCAATACAAGAGGCTGGCTAAATACAAGCAAAAGATGGAAAAGTTTTACAAGAAATGGTTGGGACAAGTACATTTAAAACCAACAATTATGTGTTAAAAAGAAATGAAGCTAACAAAGCAAAACCCACTGAGAAGCTCATCCCTAGCTAGGAAGGTATATACCAGGTTGTAGAAGCCTTGGAAGGAGCATACAAACATACTAATCTAGATGGAGAACAAGTGCCTCGCACATAGAACAACACATAATTTTGGCATTGTTACATGTAAAACTTGAGATGTATAATGTCACATGTCTCATGACATGGAATTATTGAAAGACACATTCTTTGTTACTTTATGAACTCGTACATTAGCTCATCTAAATTATAAATAACATATCCAGACGAATATATCTACGTTGTTGGACGGGTGCACCTCTACTTATTTACATTTAGGTCACTTGGAAGAGTGTACCTTTATTTATTTATACAATATATCTAGATAGATTTACCTAGGTCAATTGGTGTACCACTACTTATTTACATTTAGGTTTACCGAATGAGTGTACATTTACTTATAACAAACTATATATCCAGATAGATATACGTAGCTCACCTGAATGGGTGTACCTTTTCTTATTCATACAATATATCCGGGTGGATACACCTAGGTCACTCAAATGGGTGTATCTTTTCTTATTTATATATTATATCATGATAGATTCACGTCACTAAACAAGGGCACCACTCTTTTTTAGATATTGATCATCTGGATGAGTGTACATTTACTTCTTCAACATCCAACCCTTAGTCAAAATTACAAAACCAAGCAACAACCCTTTTGTCATACCCAGCCATCAAACCCTCATGTTGCCGATCAATTTTATAGTTGTCACAATACGAGCTACTGCATCCATAAAATCATCACTGTCTCTAATGGTCTCAACTGCACGGAAAATGTCCTCACTCATCAACCATCTACGTTCTTTCTATAAGCTCAATATTTAGGCATTTATTACATCATTGGACACCCTCAAACCAACATTCTCTACCACTAACTAGACCTGCAAATGAAAAATAAAGATTACATAAAAAATGGTTACGAGTGGCTAGGGAGAGAATTCACGTTGTAGTACCTGAGCACTAACAACGCATTGTTCTCTCCCACAAGCTTTACTTTCTCGACTACCAATTATTTTTTCTCTGACAGAGCAACCCTTACCTTCTCTTATTCTTCATCAGATTCCTTAGGGTCTCTAAGACTCTAATCTATCCCTTAACACCTAGTTACTCCTTTCACATGCATCCTTAAAAGAATTTCTATCCTGAGCATGCTTTACATGTTGTTCAAGGTGTTGTTATGACAGCTATGTGTTCTTCTCTTCCAAATTTGTTTCTCTGTGATTAAGATGGTCAAGTTCTTGCTTATCCTATTTCTCTCTTCCTTTCATCCTTTTTATATGCTCATTCTGCAATTTCCACTCCAGGCAGATAACGGGCATTATGGTGAACATGATAGCTAGGCAAATAGTTTAATAACTTGAAAAGGCCATATGGCTTGATTTATGTCTGAATTCCCTCTCAAATAGAGGGATTGTGTTTTTCAAAAAGTCCCACCAAAGATTAGCGTTTACTAACCGGGAAAAAATAGTGATTTTCCAATCTAGGATATACTTGGAGGATGGATGGTGGCCAAAAAGAGATAATTAGAAATTCCAATTAAAGAAGAAGCCATACTAATCATTGGTCTCGTAGTATCAACGAGAAGATCAAACACCTAAAAGAAATGCGTGTCCTCGAAAATTATGTTCTTTAAATTATGTCTTGGGAATCCTTGGAAGGAGCTTACAAACTTACTCATCTGGATGAAAAACAAGTGCCTCGCACCTTAAACAATGCATAACTCAGTCGTTGTTACAAGTAAAACTTGAGATGTATAATGTTGCATATCTCATGACATGAGAATTAATGAGAGACACTTTCTTTGTTACTTTATGATTTCATAATATTGGCTCATTTAAATTACAATAAACATATCTGGATGGATAGATCTAGGATGCTGGACAGGTTCACCTCTACTTATTTACGTTGAGGTATCCCGGACAAGTGTACCTTTACTTACTTATACGATATATCTGGACTGATATGTAGTGCACTAGTAATTATATATATTTAGGTTTACCGAACAAGTGTACATTTAATTATAAAAAATAATATATCAAGATAGATACACCTAGGTCACCCGAACGGGTGTACCTTTAGTTATTCATATGTTATATCCGGACTAATACACCAAGGTCACCCGAATGGATGTATTTTTACTTATTTATACGCTATATCATGACAGATGCATGTCACGTGAACAAGTGCACCACTACTTATTTAAATATAGATAATTTGGATAAGTGTACATTTACTTATTCAAACAATATATCTGGTTGAATACATCCAACCCTTACTTAGTCAAAATTACAAAACCAGGAAACAACTATCTTGACATACCAAGCCCCCAAATCCTCTTGTTGGGCCGATCACTTTCACAATTGTCACAATGCAAGCTACTGCATCCATAAAATAATTGTTTTTTCTGATAGTCTCAACTTCATGGAGAATGTCGTTACTCATCAACCATCTACTATCTTATTGTAAGCTCACTATTTAGGCATCCAAACCATCATTGGACACCTTTAAACTAGCATTCTCTACCTCTAACTAAACCTATAAATACATATAATGATTGCATAGGAAATGGTTATGTATGGCTAGGGAGAGAATTCACACCCATAAGCTTTATTTTCTCGGCTAGCTTAGCATTCAAATAATCTTTTTTTTGTGTGATAGAACAACCCATAACTTCTCTAACAAATTCCTTGCAGTGTCTAATCTATACTTTAACACTCAGTTACTCCTTTCACATGCATCCTTAAAAGACTTTCTACCCTGAGCATGCTTTACGTGTTGTTTAAGGTGTTGCTATGATAGCTATATGTTCTCCTATTCCAAGTTAGTTTATTTATGATTATGATGGTCAAGTTGTTGATTATCCTTTTTCTCTCTTCCTTTCATCCTTTCTATATGCTCATGCTGCAATTTCCACTCCAAGCAGATAACGAACATTGTGGCGAAAATGTCAACTAGGCAAATAGTTTAATAACTTGGAAAGGCCACATGGCTAGATTTATCTCTGAATTCCCTCTCAAACAGAGGGATTGCATTTTTCAAAAAGTCCCACCAAACATTAGCGTTTACTAACCGGGTTAACAGAGTGATCTTCCAATCTAGGATATACTTGGAGGATGGATGGTGGATAGAAAGACATAATTAGTACTTCCAATTGCAGAAAAAGCCATACTAATCATTAGTCTTGTAGTAGAATGACCCGATGAAGATGCACCAAAACCACCCGGGTAAAATGTGGTACATCCTACTATGGATGTTTACCCTTATCCGTCACAGAAGAACTATCTGGATGAGCTAAAGATGTGTCAGTTGTTTCATTTGATGAGGGGGTATCACCTAGGACTTTCTCACTAGTAGCAATGTTTTCACTAGTTGAAATGTGGGTGTCAGACGTGGCAAAAAAATTCCCGATTTCTCTCTCAATGTGTGGCTCAAAATCATCAATGTAAGGCCCCTTGAAGGAACCTTTTGTAGGGGCCTCAGCACTAGTCGACCAATGAGGCAATGAACACTTATGTCAAAAGATACAATGGTTATAAAAGTGAAAAACAAACAAATAAGTTAAATTAGAAAAAGTACAATTTTAATTGTCACATGCGACGTGGCTTATCGATTGTTTGGGAAGCATCTCAACTCGCTCACTCATCTTTCTTCTCTTCCGGGGAGGGCACTAAAGCTAGAAGATAACCTTGCTTTTTATTTTCACTGCATCTAAAGCTTCCATATTGGATCCTACCAAGTAAAGACCTTCCAAAGTATGGGATCCATTGGCAATCATGGTTCCTTTTGAAGCATCATTCTTTTTCTCCATTACCACGACCTCTGCAGGCACCTCTTCCACATCAATATCATCATCTCAATCTCTCATGTCATGAGTTTCTTTAGTCCTAGCTTCTTGGGAAACCTTCTCACACTTTGCCTTCACCGTTACCACATCAACCTCTACTTTCCTTTTCGAGGATGAACCTCGGGCCGACCTACCCAAAACTAGGGAGAGCATAATAATCCTTGGTATGATCAAGGATAAGGTCATCACCATGTTTTACATCCTCATGCTCGGGAGTTAGGTTAGGAACACAGTAAAAAATTAGGAATTGGAAAAAGTTAACAATTAAAGGGAAAACCATTAGAACAAAAAAGGGGAAAATGACAAGAGAAAGAGTGTGAATTGGGTATTGACCTTTATCTCCCACAATATAAATAAAGATCTTATTATGCTTCACCCAGCCATGACTTTCGCCCACTACCATCAGAGCATGTTCTAGCAATTCAAAGAAAGGGGCAAGATTCTGAACAAGCATGGTATAGTCAAGATCATTCTTGTAATCCTCCTTCTTAGGAGGAGTATCAAGAAGAAGATTAAACACCTAACAAAAATGCATGTCCTATGGAATCATGTCCTCCTAGATATAGAAAAACCTTTTTTTCCAACCTTTAAAGCTCGATGGAGCGTTACCGGCATGAGGCTTGACACCATGTTTTACTAATGGATCCACCCTAAAGGGTTGGCAACAACACTCATGCGAGTAATCCGACACATCCCCATGGGACGCACCTGCGTAAGATAAATGGTTTTGATAAAAGTGAAGGAGCTTGAGGCTAAATATATTGATTAGAAGGCAAAAATAAGTGCGAGAGAAATAGTTTGCATAAATAATCATCTTCCTTGGAGGAGCATAAAAGACTACATGATCTTGTGTAGGAAGTTCAGACTCTCATAATGGGTTGAGCTCATTGGATGACCCTTTCAAGAGTAAAGTGACATAATTCACAGTTTTATCCTTGAAAGATGAAGTTTTCTTTGACATTATGGAAAACATAACTAAGACAAGATTTTGAAAAATAAATTAGAAGATTTTAGTGGAAAACATGTAGAAGAAGAAAGAAGGGTGCACCCCTTTTATAGGGTTTTTTTTTACGGTAGCATTTAGTGGCAGTCAAAACGAGAAATAGCAAAAAAGGAATCTTTTAAAAACAAGCTAATCAGGAAACCTTAACGTGGATGACGATACTTATGGCGACTCTATTAGCTTGTCTCACTCAGAAATTGTCACCTCTAAAAACCGTATAGTCTTGTCTATTAAAAGCATCGTAAAAGGTAATGATTATATGATACGGATCACTCGACCGCAACAACACCCGAAAACATAAAAGAATGTTTTAAGTCTATCATATTAAATAAATATGCTAGACTAGGGGGACTTGTAGATGTAAGGTAATTGAACATCCAAACCCGAGAACAGTAGGGTCGGAACATGGGACACATGTCACACATCTAGGATACTAAGATGATCATTAATCCGAACCATTGATACAAGACACCTTTGATTGTGTGAGGGCTGGTCCTACATACGTAAAAAACTTTATGGGTCCATCCCAATGGCCATGCATGGTCATCACTCATACATAATCGAAAACTATAAATATGAAATAAGGGGTATTGATTTCTGTATGCAAAGATACTCTAGCTCACACAATGTCTCTAAGCTTAGTTTTTATTCTCACCTCGAAGAATAAAAGGATCTCGTTGTTCAGAGATACTACCCTTCTTGTGTCGCCTTGATCAGTGTTGTTTGAGTGTGTGTAGTTTTAGAACAAAAGGATCTCGTTGGTAAATCCAAGTTTAGGAGTAATTATTTCAAGTCGCTGGACGCAGGCTTTTATAGCGGATTTCGTATCTAATGTTAGTTGTTAGATGCCGAACAAGAGTATATTTTTTTTCCACATATATATAAATATAGTTTTAATGTTTTAATGGTTGATATAGATGTAGAACGAATGTTAACCACCCTGTATTTCAATAAATGTATTAGTTTCATTAAGATCAATCAAAATTATTATTATTATTTTGTTTGTTGGAATAAGATTATTTCACATATACAATGTAATGTTATTTTATATATGTGTAAATTAGTAATTGTAAAAAAGTTACGACATGTATAAATAATTATACCTGATAAATATTTATAGGTGTAAATGTAACTTACACCTATCATAACTTTTTTACACTTTCAAATTTATACATATAAATAAAAAACATAACGTTTTATACGTGTAAAGTTGTTTTTAAAAAAATAATAATACAGATTTTGTTTGATATTGATAAAATTAACACAATTATTATAATAAATAATGATTAGCATTCGTTTCATTCCTTGATTGATTTTGTTATTTTTTTACGGTAGTTAGCGAATTTTAAGCAGTAAACATATAACTTGTGATATACTTCAAAGTTCAAACTGTAATTTACTCTAAAAAACATGACTGATATTTACTCTAATAAACATGAGAGGCTTCTTTGTGGTACACGTCACATCAAACTATCAAAGATTTAATAAAATATCTATGTGTTACATACTCATCACATAACAGTCTTCATACGCAGACATTTAATCTGTCGCATTCATCAAACCGACAAAGCCCACAGTTTTCAACTCCCCATCTAAAACTCACCATTTCTTCAATCTTCACCCTCCATTCCACCATTGAAATGTCAACCACCAATCGCCACCGTAATCACCACCATGATGCCACCGTCAACCACCATCCACCACCACCCAAACGCCACCCAAAACTTCTACCCATATTCCTCAAATTCAGCATCATGATCCTCATCTTCTCCCTCTTTCTCCTCTTCCTCACCCTTGCAGCCATCCTTCTCGTCAACCTCCTCCTCGCCGGCTCCGTCGTCAACCGCCGCCGTCGCTGCCACCCCACCACCGCCTTACACCACCACCACCTTCCCACCTTCCACTACCCCACCACCACCACCACCTCCGACGACTGTTGTTCCATTTGCTTAGATAGTTTCAAAGATCAAGAATTGTGTCGTGTGCTTCCGGTCTGTGATCATTTCTTTCACTCACTGTGTGTGGACTCATGGCTAACTGAAGCACTTACTTGTCCGGTTTGCCGGACGCCGGTCCGGCCGGTTGTTGATGGGCCGGTTGGTTCGGCTGTTGGTGATGATGAGAGTAAGTTCATGTGGGCTATCGGTGTGGGTAGGCAGGTGGTGGTGAACTGTTAGATTTGTAGTGGTAAAGTGTGATCTTTATGAATATTTTTACTTTGTAATTATGTATTTTTGTTTAATGATCATAACTTTTTTTAGTTATTTCTTGAGTTGGATTTAATTATACATAATTTGGATCTAGTTATACGTAAATATGGTGTGATCAAGCCTTTTGAACCTTGTTTAGTTTGCTAAAGTCTTTATTATATCGTATGATTTCTGAGATATTTAACTAGGAAAAGCCGTTTAATTTACGTAGTGTCATCTAGCGTTTATTCTCATCAATCGAATCCATTAAATATGTTGCGCTTGATAAACAAATTAAGATGGATGCGTACGTGAGTGATATTAACGAACATTAAATAAATTTAAATAAATATTATTTAATCAAACGATTACAATACCAAAAGAGTTTACGTCGCTTAAACTCGATTCACCCGAGTTGAGCTACTCTCGGGCGGACGATCACACAACTCTCTGCCCTTTCTCTCGTATACTACTTTTACAAAATAAAACACAAATACTAAAATACAAATCAAAAATAAATTTTTTATATAAGATGGACCCCATGCGAGAAACTTTCAAAAGTTCTCGCGTGAACTAAAGTTTTCACAACACTAAGAGTTCTCATATGGATTGAAAGTTCTCGCATGCCTACGAAAACTTCTATCTTTTTAGGTGTTTTTGTTTTTTGGGATTTTTGTTTTTCACTTGATATTGTAATTCATACAAGCTAGAACTTTACAATTTTCCACTTGGATTATGATATCAAGCTATATTTGATTTCAGTTACACATCTTCATGAATTATTTGATTTCTGGATATATTTCACTTCAGTCTTCCCCCTCAGCTCTAACTTCCTTTTAATGTATAGCTTTATAAAAGATATCACGTCCTAATCAAAATTAAACCATTCTATCTTGATTACTTACACTTCAGTTGTATTAGGCATATCACAAAGAGATCCAACTTATATTTCAGATTCCCAAACAACCCGATTATTCAATTTGATAACAAAATTCTTTGATGAACAAATTCAATAAATATGATAATGAAGTAATAGAGAAAAGAGGAACACTTAGTGATATGGGTTTCGAGACTCGATCAAAACATGTTAAATAACTGGTATTAGATACCGATATTGTGTAAAAGTAAGTAATAACGTCTGCACAGGGAATATGTGAAAAATGTTTAACAACCTTTACTCAAATACGTAAAGCAAGACTTTGAGATTAAAGATTGGAACTTTGAATGATTTTAAGGACACAAGTGTAAAAAGCAATAAACTTGGAAAACAATTTTACAAAATAATGAAAAAAATCACACAAGGTTCTCAATTCCACAAGATTAACAATTAATATGTCTAAACTAGGGTTTGCTAAAACCTAATTATCAAGCCTTAAACTTTTTATCAATGTTATAAGAAAGCGTCAAACTTTTAATACATGTTTAGTCACAATGTTATTAATTTGTCTATATAAATTTTTCAGTCAATCTTAATAAGTTCATGATGCAAGTAAATCAAAAACTTATAATTAAACAAATAACTTAATTTTTAAATTGACATTTTAACCTAGTAAAAACTTGCAATTACATTCAAAGATCTATGTTCAACAAAACCCTAATTAAAACACATTAATAGTCTTACTTAGCTTGAATGGTTCTCCCGAAAGTGATCATGACAAGTTTAGCCACACATCATCTTTATTATGCCTTCAATCATGATTTGAATGATGATCAAGGATGATTTGGAAAGCTTGAAGACACTAAAACTGAGTTGGGAATAGTTAATTTCCATGTGTATGAAGTTATCTTTTGGACTGCAATTGAATTGGTTTAAATAAACTTGAAAATCCGTAAAATCTACAGTCTGTTGGAGCACCGACGTATGATACGCTCAGCGTTTCATAACCCAAAACCGTTTAAGTTCTTCAGTTCTCTCGTACTTTTGTGCAATACGCCAAACCAGACGTTAATTATATGCACGGCTCCGTATAATATGCTCTAACGCCGCGTAATATACGCCGGGCATGCTTCATTGAAAAGATCGAAATATTTTGTTGTAGATCGATCTCGTGAGAGAAACACGGAATGAATCAATCGCGAAACATAGATCAAAATAAAGTACATTGAGATCAAGTAATAGTAAGCACAAATGTAAATAAATTTCAAGTATATTGCTCTCTTATCAAGGATAACAAAAGTGTATATATTTAGGATTACAAACAAAATGAACTAAATTAGCTATTTATACTAATTAGCAAGTCTCACGCGAGAACATTCTTCTTGCACGGATCAAAGTTCTCATGCGGATACTATATCTTCATTATCTTATTTTAATTTCACGAGCCTTTACGTTCAATCCCTACAATCTCCCCTTAGGCTTGGTAAATCAAATCTTAAAAAATTCTTGTAAGCAACTTTGTAACATCCATCGTATGCATACATCTTGTTGTTCAGGACTTTAGGGTCTTTGTAATCAACCATTCGAATTGAGCTGCTGTAAAATGTACAAATTCATCTGCTTCAATTGGACAAGCCTGAAGCCTCATCAAATCTTCTCTTTCGAATTTGAGTAGATCGATCGGGTTGATGATACAATATTCTTTATCAACATAATAGATTACATCATGCCTAGTGTTCTTCTCACAAACCCACCTCATAAGTTTTGACAAACTGTTACAAAAGCATGATTGGAATCTTCATTGCATATCTGGGATGTCTAAACACTCGGATTATCATTGGAGCATTAGTATTTGGATCTATCCATGTCTCATCTTCAATCACTTTGGATTTGGCTGTCTTGAAGTATTTGAAGTTGGTTTTACTTTCTCGCTAGATCATATTCCTTATCCAATTGGCGTTGCTATAATTGCTCAGATTAAGGAATGGCACTCTTCCCACAACATAAAGATAAGAAGCTCTAAATGTATGAAAATCATGTTCATCTTAATAATACTCTATAGCTCCACCTTTCATCTTGATCACATACTTTTTCTTCTCGTCATCATATGCCCAACTCAAAACTGGCTCAGAATTTCCATATCGTGTAAACGGTTTTGAATGCCTTAAAGTATGAACATATGTAGGAGGTGGAGGAGCTGAAATAACAATGTTACCAATATGTTTTACAACTAGCTTCCCCGTCATGTCATAGGACTCAACTGAAGTAGTTGATTGCTCACCACTGCTCAGTTGGAATTTCACCTTCTTCTAGTAGTATATATGAAAACAGAATTTGTAGACTATTTCCAAATATGTCAGTATAATCTATAGGTTCATCCAAGTCATCAAAAGATCCAACATGCTTTTTCTTAGAATCCTCAACTATCATCTGTTGTTGAAATCTATAAAACACCTTATCATACATATGTTCAGTTGTAGGTCAAGCGGTTGATAATCCTCTAGATCATCAGAACTTGGTCCGTAGACATTTTCATATCCTGACTCACTAGTAGGACCTGCTGTTGAGACCATATCTCCTCGTTGGTCATCATCATCACCATCATCCATCTTATTTCCCTTATCATTTCCTTTTCCATTATCACCACCATCATCATTACCATGACTAAGTAAGTGGTAATGGAAAAGGTATAACTTATCTGATGGAGCATATTATGATGATAAAGATGATTATGATGATAAGTAAGTGATAATGGGAAGGTTGTATTTACTTATCTGTTGAGACCATATCTAGTTTATTGGCAAAGTGATCTCCTTCCCAAGCATTTTCTCGTGCACCCATCAGATAAGTAAATACATCCTTCTCCATTACCATGACTAAGTAAGTGGTAGATTGTGAAACAGCTAACTCATGATGAGTAACGTTAACGATCAACTGGATAAACCGAGGATACATAATAAACTTCTTCATAACAGATGCTAATACATTCTTTTGTATCTCTGCAAATATAGCTTTGGATATGCTGAATGGAAAATCATCAATAAGAGATACCACCAGTGACCAAAAAACTACACTTGGACTATCCAAACTAGCCTTCATATTACTCAGACAATAAACTACCACATGAAATAAAAACTTCCAAAATGATGGTAGATGCTTCTTCTCCAATGATGGATATATAATCATATCCCATCCTTTGCAAACAATCTATTGCAACATCATTATGAATCTTAACTGGAGCATTTGGTTGATCTCCTAACAGAACATGAACATTTAGCACAAGAGGTATAACTTTTCACACGCTAATATTTTTGAAACAATCCAACTTGTCACGTGAATGGTTTATTTATCATGTGAACTAATTTGACCAAAAGTCAACTACTCGGGCGACTAACCAAAGATTCCCATGCGACTAGTTTCAAGCAAATTGTGAAGTTTTCTCGTCTGTTCATTATCATGTTAACTTCTTACGTGCGAAAACTCCAAAAACCATGTTCAAATTAACATCTTTTTAATATTTTTTTAACTATCAAAACCTGTTGTATTAGTGTCGATTAAGCATTTATTAAGTATATTAACATTCAATTTCATCAAATCAAACTTATATTTAGGTTTATCATTTTGGTTTAAGTTCAAATCTAACTAAAATGGTCTGTTAATGCTTAATATACCTTGTAAAAGTTTTGTAATCACTTCTCGAACTCAATGAAACAGTATGATCGATGAATCAACACAACACTTAGAAAAAATTTGAGAAAATTTCAAAATGGTTTGCGATGCGAGTACTTGACTTATCGCATAACTGTTGTTTTTATAAGCTTCTAACGTCTCGCGCTAGAAGTCAAATCTCGCATGATCTAACTTCTCGCGTGTGAGAAGTTGAAATAAATTGAATTTTAAATTATGGAATTTTCAATTTATTAATTCGTTTTGAATGTTTTGACTTTTATGTTTAACCAAGTGATCAGTTTACACAAGAAACCTTCATTTTGATTAAGAAACAAACACATAGATATAAAAATAAAATATTTTTGTAATTTTATAATTTTAAATTGTAACAATCAATCAAATTTAAACAAAATCAAAGAAACATAGCATAAGATAAATTTTAGTCAATTTTCTATTATAAGATCATATTTCTTAGAAATTGATTATTTACATCTTCAAGCTGAATTTAGAAAAAAAATTATGTATGTTGATTGCTAATATATTTGTCCAAATGTAAATTTAGACTTCAATCTTTACTAAGATAGATAAGTTATAATTTTATCATGTATTATTTTCTTTATATAAAATCAATGGATCCCATAATCAAAAATCTTGTAAAACTACTATCCAACTTCAAGAAAATTTTGAGATTTCAAGTCATCCAATTTGACTTAAACCTTTTATTTCTAATCAATGACTTCATGAATATAGATTTTCTTAACATATCTATTTAATCATAACTAGCCTAAAAAATATTTCTGAACACAAAATATTAACAAGTTTTAAAACTTATTAATAGCTAGTTGGACTTATGTTTTGTCCTTGCAATATGTTTAGGACTTATATGTCAATTTGGACTTACGTTTCCCATCTTTTAGTTTCGCCTCTTGTGTCGGATCATATTCTCGAAAGTGAAAATATTTTTCATGATAGTATGTATGTCTTCGAAATATATTTTATTTATATTCTCATTGGCATCTTTTATTCATATATGACATTTTTGCCATCTTTTGGCTTTTTTGTTATATAATACTTTTCTTATTTGTTTTTGCTTTTCTTTCTTTATATATATATACTAGTTTTTTTTACCCCGCGCTTTGCGGCAGAATCATACATGACGTGATAAAGTGTAGACTATGATCGAGCTGACTCGTTTTCCGAACCTAATTTACGTCAATACGTAAAGTGACTCGAATTTATATTATTGAACATTTGAATGAATACGTATTATATTTGACCCAACATTTTCTCTAATCCAAATTTATGTCGAAACGTAGACTTACAATAACCCCGACTCGTTTCCGAACTAAACTTACATCGAAACATAGAAGTCAATAAAAACGTATTATATTTAACCCAACGTGTTTCGAAACAAAACCTATGTCGAAAAGTAGACCAACTTAAAACATATATAAAAATAAGCACAAATTCATTTTATATTTGACCCAATGTATTGAACAAATTTTACGTCAAAAATTAGACGTATATCGAAACACAAACAATCTTAAGGCGTATATAATAAGCACAGAAACATTTTATATTTGAGCTGAGTTGTTTCCGATTACATCCAAACGTAGACAGAGTCGAATCTATTCCGACGCATACAAAAATTAGAACGTAAGAATATATATAATTTTAATTAAAAGTTGTATAGGAGTAAATCCAGAACTTTAGAAATTTGAGAGGGTTCATATGACATTTTACGAAGTTTTTTTAATGTATTAGGGTGAAAGTGTTAAGATTTAACGTGACATTTTATGAACATAAGAATATATCTTTTTACTTTTCCTTTTAAGGCATAGTAATAATTGTAAAGTTGAAGGATTGAGATGTAAAATTAGTAATAGTTAAAGATTTTTAACAAAATTTATACCGGAATGCAAGAAGAAATACTATAATTTTAGAACCAAAAATATAAATATTGTTTTTTTGTGAAATATTAGTGTTGTGTTTGGAAATGAGGAATATAACTGAAATAAGAACCACTAACAGTTAAAAAGGAATAACGAAAAAGAGAGATGGAGGATCGAACTTACTATAAGATAAGCAACTACCGTTGGAGCAATTTCATCAAACGTGTTTGTTTATCATTCTTATTATATAAAAGTACTATGTAACATGGAAAAGTTGACCCACCGACCTTTACAAATAAGTATAAGTATAATGTATGTATGTATATATATATATGTAAGGTTTATGGAAAGGCTGATGCACCCAAAACAATCAAAGTGATTCCTGCATGCATGCACTTTGTACATAGTAGAAGTTGCTTCGGAAGTTTTACACTTTGCACAGAAAATTATTCTAAGTGTAAAATCTTCCGAAGCCAAAGACCAAATCTTCCGAAGCCAAAGATGAAGTCTTCCGAAGCTTAGAAGACAAAGTCTTCAAAAGCCATCAAGAAAGAAGACTAATTTTTTTCGAGAATAGAGAAGACATGCTTTTTCTAATCTACTTTTTTAAAAAGTTGACCAACTTTTCGCTGCCACTCTGAAGATTCACCAACTTGCATAAGTTGGTGAAAAGGTCCATGCTTTTGTAAACTATAGATTATGGTTTTGAGTCTGTAACTTTCTACTTTATGTACTTTTATCCTTTTTGTAATATATTAGGATGTGTACTATGTCATGTCATAGTCACTAGTCAAAAGGCAATCTGCCTTTTGACTTTACATTGATTTTGTTGTCTAGATTAGTGTTCCCAGCTGGCCTTCAAAGTATGGCTGGCTGTAGGATGTAGTATAAAATATCTCACGTCCTTATATCTTATTTTATGCTTTGTAACACTTGTAAAAGAACTTGATAGCAATATACTTATTTCTTAAAAACCATATTCAGTTGTTGTTCTTTGTTCTGTCTCATTGTTCTGCTTGTGTTTCTCATAGCATCATCATATTGTTCTAGTTCCCTGTTTGATCTGTTAAGTGTTCTAACTCTCTTCTCATTATGAAACTGGTTGTATTAACCTCTATTCAACGGTTCTGCAATTGATATCAGAGCATTTCAGGCTCTTGATTGTAAGATCTCACCATCTTAGATCTCCCAGCTTCACAAAACACTTTGCATCTCAAATGGTAGCTCTTAGAAAGGCTGATATGGAAACTGTTACCATGATAAAGTCCCCACTGATCACTCTTGAAGATTTTTATACTTGGTGCCAAAGAATGGAAGACTTCATCAAGTCTCAAGACTCTAGGATGTGGGAGTCTATTGTCTCTGAACCTTACATACCATGCACCTCTATACAATGCACCTCTTCAACTGCTGCTGGAGGTGGCATGATACTAAAAAAGGTAGCTGACTATTTTGAAGAAGACAAGAAGAAGATTGATATAGATCAAAAAGCCATGACTTCCCTCCAAACTGCTCTTCCAAACTCCATATAGAGAGGCTTCAAGAAGTGCAAAACTGCTTAGCAGTTATGAGATGCACTAAAGCTCATGTATAAGGGGTCCACTGAAGCAAAAAAGAATAAGAAGGACCTGCTTCAGTTTGAAAACTTCACCTACAAAATAGGTGAAACCATGACTCAACAATACTTTAGGTATGTTGAGATTGTGGATACTCGAATAGATGTTGGAGTAAACCTTGAAAACAGGGATATTGTAAGGAAGTTCATGTCCTCTCTTCCTAGACAATAGACATATTACTATGTTGTTATCAAAAGAACTGAGAACCTTAAGACTCTTACTCTTATAGAGTTGTATGGTATTCTTAGTGGCTACTGGTTGGAGATGAATATGCAAAATCCATCTGGTAACTCCAGCAATCAACAGATCTTAGCCCTTCATATAGTTGAAAGGGATTGTAGAGAACCACAGCATCATCTCATCTGCTACCCTGACAACTCACAAAAAGGTCCTTTCATCACCTTCCCGGAGACACCATGGGAGAGCTACATCCAAGGAAGCCCATTCCAAGAGACAAGTTCTTCACAAGCCTTTGTGTCTGCTGATGAAAGCTCAGGCAACTTTCTCTTCACCCTTGAAGACCTGTACTGTATCCATCCAGATGATCTGGAGTATATGGGAATAGTCCAGCAGATGGCTCTTCTTACTCACAGAGCAAAGAAGTTCTACAAGAGGACAAGGAGGAAGTTTCCTAGCAATGTAGCGAGTTGTAAGTTTGGGCTGGACAAAAGCAAAGTGAAGTGTTACAACTGTAACTATATGGGACACTTTGCTAGAGAGTGTAAGGCACCTAGAACAAATGGTGGCCAAGCACAAACCAGACCAAACTACACTGATAGAGCCACTAGAATGAGAAGCCAAAGCAGCAGGCTGTAGTTGCTGTTGAAGAAGGAGGCTTTGACTGGAGCTTTCAGGTTGAAGATGCATCTCCAAACCAAGCACTGATGGCAGATCATGAAGAAGCCAAGGTATTGGAACATCTTTGTACTCCTGAATGTATTGCTAAAGTAAACAAATATAGGTTCTATAACTTAGAGATGAGATCTGATCTTGAGTCTTTAAATATCTTAAAATCTGATTTCAAAAGAGCTGAAAATGATTACAAACTTAAAATAAAAGATCTAGCAAACACCATTTCCACTCTAAAACATGAATATACCAACTACAGGACTCAGATCAATGATTTTATCACTAAGTTAACTGAATGCCAGGCTGAGCTTCTGATCAGTAAAGCCAGGGTAGAAAAATATGTTCTTGAAGAAGAGACCTTCAAGAAAATGATATCGTCATCCTTGCATGCAAAAGTTTGTTATCAAAATAAGCAGGGACTGGGATCTACTAAGATAGCTCATCCACATACTCTATTATTTGTAAGATCTCCAAGGTGTGGAACTTGTAAAGATGAGCTTCCCCTCATAAACCCCATAAGTGAATAGGATGATGAGGAGATAGTGAAGGATGACTCTGAAAAGAGTGAAAAAGATTATCCTAAGAAGGGTCACTATTCTCCTGAGGAAAGAAAGGCAGTTAGGATGACTAAGTCCAAGAGAAAGAATTTGACCAAAAAAGTCAAGAGAAAGTCAAAGAAGGATCAGGAGATCAAGGCCACATTCACCTCTAAGCAAAAACAAGTTTTTATCTCTATACGATTTGAAGTGGTGAATACTGAAAACTTAACTATGAATTCTAATACAAGCAGTTCTAGTTCTTGTCAAAATTATCCCAACAACAAGAAGAAGGCTGATCAGCTGTGTACCACTGCTACACAGCCTGAACCATCCAAATCCAATAGCAAGTCATACCCCAAAAGGCTTGGTACATCATCTGTGAAGATGAAGATGGAAATGGAAAGTGATCAAGTTCAGCCTTCCTCCCAAAAAAAGATTCTCAGAAGAAAGCAAATAGACTACATCATGTGTGGCAGTACTTCTCATTTTGCTAAGGATTGTCTCTACAATCCTAAAAGTACTGTCCATATGGTCAAGAAGAAAACTTCTAAGAAGATCAAGAAGAAGCCAGCTTCGAAAGGAAAATCTTTTCCTTTCGGAAGCTTCAATGTGAAGAAAAAGACAAGTAAAAACTTGCCTTCAGAAAAAAAGTTGCTCTCAGAAGAAAGGAATGCTTCCTAAGTACTGAAGCCTGCTGCAGTGATAGCAAGATCTTTCGAATGTCCAAGCTCCAAAACTTCCAAAGATGTCAAAACTTCCGATGTATTGAAGGTCAAGTCTAAGCTTCCAAAGGTGGCGTGAAAGACAAAGAAAGACCATGTGACTAAAAGTTTTTCATCAACAACAGCTTCTCGTCCACAAAGCTTGAACATAGGATCAATTATTGTTGCATTGTCTTCAATCATGTTGATAAGCCCAAGACCAGCAAGGCTTGGGTTTCCAAATGTAACTAACTATCTCTTTTTGTGGAGGATCAGCTAGAGACCAAAAGAAATGTATGGATCATTGATAGTGGCTGTTTAAGGCATATGATAGGCAATGGCTCTTTACTCCAAAACTTTGAGAAAATTAATGGAGTGCCAGTTGCTTTTGGAGGAGATGCTGGAGTTTATATTACTAGAAGGGGCAGGGTCACAAATGGTAAGCTCAGCATTCAGAAGGTAAATTTTGTTAAAGAGCTTGGGTATAATTTACTGAGTGTATCCCAATTTTTTGATTAGAAAGACAACATGCTTTTCACTAAGCATGAGTGCATTGTTCTCAAGCCCGGGGTGGTCATCCCTCAGGAGCATATCTTGCTCAGAGCCCCTAGGAAAGGGAACATGTACAAGATGGACTTGCAGGAAACATCCCCTTCCGAAGAAGTTTCTTGCTTTCTATCTAAAGCAAATAGTGATGAATCTTTCCTCTGGCATAAAAGAATGTGTCATGTAAACATTAAAAACATGAATAAATTAATTAAGAATGATTTGGTAACTAGAATGCCAAAGAAAGAGTTTACAAGTGATGATCATTGTGTTGCATGCCTAAAAGCGAAGCAGCATAAGGTATCTCACAAGCCAAAGGAAAAAAACTCCATCACTACTCCCCTACACTTGTTACATATGGATCTTTTTGGCTCCACCAGTGTAATGAATCTAGGAAGGAACTCATACTGTTTATTGATCACAGATGATTTTACAAGATTCACTTGGGTCTTTTTCCTTAGAACTAAGGATGAGACTCCTGAGATCTTGAAAAATTTCATTCTGAGAATTGAGAATCAATATGATCACAAGGTCAAGACCATAAGATGTGATCAAGGAACTGAATTTAAAAACCAAATCCTTGATACATTTTGTGATGAAAAAGATATTACAAGACAATATAGGCTCCCAGGACTCCTCAGCAAAATGTTGTTGTTGACAGGAGAAACAAGTTACTAATTAAAGCTTCAAGAACCATGTTGTCTGACTCTAAACTACCCACCACCTTTTGCGCAGAAGCAGTGAACACTACTTGCTATGTGCAGAACAGAGTTTTGGTGGTTAAGACTCATGGTAAGACTCGTTATGAACAGTGGCCCAAAAGGAGACCTTTCATTGGTTTCCTTGGATCATTTGGATGTCCGTGCACAATCTTGAATACCAAAGATCAAGTAGCCAAATTTGCTGAGAAATTAGATGATGGATACTTTATTGGACACTCTTCCCAAGTTAAGGCCTATAGAGTATATAATCTCAGAACTAAAATAGTTGAGGAGTTAGCAAATGTGACTTTCAATGAGCACACCCTTGGTGTGAGAGGTTCTCGTCCAGATTGGCTATTTGATCTTTATTTAGTTACCAACTGTTTTAACAAGTCTTGTGAGAATGTTTTAGGATCCACAAATGTCTTATCAACAGGAGATGGAGTCCTATCAGCACAACCATGACAAATCCAGCTGATACATCTGAGGTGCCTTTAAATTCCAGCTCAGAGGCACAAAACTCAAATGAAAGAGCTTCAAATGTAGGAGGAAGTGGTAGTGGTGACAGTGATCAGGAATTCTTGATGCTTACAATCACTCCATGGAAGACAAAATCAATGATGTCATACACTTATTAGATCAAGCTTCTCTTGATAAGATTGCTAATGTGGTGGGTGAATCTTCACTATCTGATCTAAATTTTTCAAAATTAGATCTCTCCAATCAACTTGCAGTGATCCCTCAACTCAGGATCCACAAGTCACACCCCACCACAAACATCATTAGAGATGTTGACAAGGGGGTAAGAATAAGAGGGCAAACCCATGACAAAAATGTTTGTCTCTACTCTTGTTTCTTATCCTAGATAAAGCCAAAGAAAGTTGATGAGGCTTTAAAGGATGGAAGTTGGGTTGAAGCTATGCAAGAGAAGCTGGTTTAATTCAAGAGATAAAAGGTTTGGAACTTATGCCCTTTTCCTTTAGGAAAGACTACCATAGGAACCAAGTGGGTCTTTAGAAACAAGAAGGATGATAGAGGACTTGTCATCAAGAACAAGGCAAGACTAATTGTTCAAAGATACACACAAGAAGAAGAAATTGAATACATAGATGTCATTGCTCCTGTGGCAAGACTTGAAGCTATTAGGATATTCCTAGCCTTTGCTACCAACTTGATGTCAAGTGTGCTTTCTTATATGGGGTGATTGATGAAGAGGTGTATGTCAAACAACCACCTGGCTTTGTAGACCCAAATCATCCTGATTATGTCTACAAGCATGATAAAGCTCTTTATGGGTTGCATCAATCTCCAAGGAAGTGGTATGAGACTCTATCTTAGTATCTCTATCAGCATGGTTACAAAAGAGGCACTATAGATAGAACTCTCTTCATCAAAGGTACAGGAAATGATTTAATACTGGTTCAAGTATATGTAGATGACATTATCTTCGGGTCAACTAATCCAAAGCTCTACAAAGACTTTGAGAAGCTGATGAAGAATAGATTTAAAATGAGTGCCATGGGGGAACTCAATTTCATTCTAGGAATTCAAGTGAAGCAAGTTGACAGTGGCATCTTCATAAGTCAGTCAAAGTATGTACAAGACATACTCACAAGATTGAACATGACTGAATTTAAGGTTGCAAAGAGACCCATAGCAAGAAACCACTCACTTGGACTTGATCTTAAGGGGGAGTGTGTGGATGAACACCTTTATAGGGCAATGATTGGGTCTTTTATGTACCTCACAGCCAGCAGGCCTGATATCATGTTTGCCACATTCATCTGTGCTAGATATCAAGCCAACCCCAAGATGTCACACCTGGTTACTGTCAAGAGACTTCTAAGATATCTCAAAGGTGCTCTAACATTAGGCCTTTGGTATCCCAGGAATTCTGACTTTAATCTGTATGCCTATACAGATAGTGATTATTATGGCTGCAAAATGACTATAAAGTCTACATTCGGGGGATGTCAATTCCTTGGTGGAAGGATAGTCTCATAGCAATACAAGAAACAACCGTGTGTATCTTCATCGATTGCTAAAGCTGAATACATTACTGCTGCTAGCTGCTGTGCTCAAGTGCTTTGGATTCAGAATCAGACGCTGGACTATGGATTCAACTTCAAGGAGACTCCTATCCACATAGACAACAATAGTGTTATCTCTATTACAGAGAACCCTGTGCAGCACTCAAGGACAAAACACATCAACATCAGGTATCATTTGATCAGAGATAACTTTGAAAAGGGTTTAATCAAACTAGTCAAAGTTAACACAAATGAACAATATGCTGATTTGTTCACCAAAGCTTTTGATGAACAGAGATTTAAATATCTTGTATCAGCTATTGGGATGATTTACTTTGAGTAGCTTTTTCTAAACTTAAACTCAATACCATTTCTAAAACCTGTGTGTCCTAAGTTGTCTATTTTATCACCTTCATAAGCCCTTTTTTACCTTGGATGAAAAGTCTTTTAAATCATATTCCTTAGATTTTTGAAAATTTTGAAGATCTTTCCTTACAGAAGATATCAGGTTACCTTAGGAAGAACATTACGTCCTCAAAACCAAATAACTACTTGTGAGAATTTATCTTCGGAAGAAATTCTGAAATATCTTATGAAGCTTAATTTGCTCATAAGTCCTTATATGCTCTTGAAGAACAATTTTCTTTCGAAAGCAATTATGTCTCAAAATATTTATTATTTTTAGAACGAAAACTCCAAGTCTTGGTCTCTTCCGAAACCAAAGCATGTCTCAGAAGTGAAAATTCTCTAAGTATTTTCCTTCCGAAGCAAAATTTTCACAACTCCTAGAAATATCTTCCGAAGCCAAATTGGCTTCGGAAGCTTTTTTCAAAACTTCCGAAGTCAAACTACCTTTGAAAGATTTTCGACTTACAAGATAACTAACTTTTTAGGCATTTTTTCAGAGGTGGGACCAACATTCGGATTTCAAAGTTTATCCTTTTGTAATAACTTTGGCTCAAATCCATTTCATATATATATACCCAACAGTTCCCCCCTTTTTCACTTTTCTCTTTATCTGAAATCTTCTCTAACCTAAATCCAGCCATAAACCGTGTTTGTTCTTATCTTCCTTCACGCTAAAGCTATCTTAAATGGCCAACCTTGATCATAGAAACCAGCCAGATTTTTCCATGCAACTTCACAAACAACACAATCAAGTTGCTTTGTTGAACTCTGAGAAAGATCCAAGTTTCTCAGAGGTTTGTCGCTTTCTTTCTCTGACAAATTACTTTACTTCCCTCACCATTGATCCTTCTCTCTATGAGGATCACCTTTTGGACTTCTAGCGGACGTGTTAAGAGGTCACCACGGATGGGGAGAAGGCACTGTCTGCAACAGTACAGGGGAGGACAATCTTCATCACTCCGGCCATCATAAACACTCATCTTCAGCTGGATGACGCAGAAGGTGATTTGTCCTTTCCTAAATATGCTGTTAACCACTCCTTTGATCAGATGGGCTATGAGGGAGATTTCACCATCAGGACATTTAGGAAAAGGAAGGTCTCTTCTTGTGACATCCGTCACCTCAGTTCCGTTAATTAACCTGAGCCTCTTTAACTTCTAATTATTTATTTGGTTTCTCTTGAGATTCTATGGTGCCCTATTTAATGTGTCGGTTATTGGTTTTTGGTCGCGCGTAATTTAAAAATATATAAAATAAAATAAAATCAAATAAAATCAAATAACAAAATATATTAATATCATTATTATTATTATAACTACCATTATTGTTATTATTATCAATATGATTATTAAAATTATTAAATAATAATAATAATTATTATTATTATTATGATATTATTATTATTATTATTATTATTATTATTATTATTATTACTATTATTATTATTATTATTATTATTATTATTATTATTATTATTAATATTATAATTATTATTAATATTATTATTATTATTATTAGTTTAGGGTTTAAAATGTAATTTAACCAAACCTTAGGGAATAATTATTCAATAGTTGAGGGTCCTAAGTGTAAAAGTGATTATTATATATTAAACCCAACCCTCGGTCAAACCCTAATCGAATACCCCCCGCCCCTGCTCCGTGAACCAACCGGAGCACCTTTTCTCCGCCGGCAGCCACCGAATCGACCTCGTTTCGCCGCCGTTAGCCGCCATCGGTTGCCGTCGTCTCACCGATTAACCTCTCCTAAGGTACTTAATTCGTTTAGTCTTCGTTTTGTGTTATTTCGCGGTGCATGGTTTCATAACTTCGGTTCGGTCCGTTTCAATCGCGTATGATGGCTTTGCGGTGTCCGTGTGTGTTGTGTGTGCGCTTAAGACATGCGTGTGGGTGTGTGCCGCTCGGATGAGTCGAACACATCAGCCTTCGGCTGCTGCTGTGTGTGTGTGTCGAGTGTGCGTGTGATTGCGTGCTGTGTGTGTGTCGAGTGTGTGTGTTGTGTGTGTTCTTTTTGGGGCAGTGGGTGTGTACGTATTGTATGTGTGTATGCAGTATGTATTGCATAGTATGTATTGTATGTATATAATGCAGTGTGTGCGTGTGTTTATGCCGTGCGCGTGTGTGACGAGTTGGTGTTCGTGTGTGTGCCACGAGAGGGTGTATATTTGTTTGTATTATTGTATGTGTGTGCAGCCTTGTATATATATATACAACAATATACATGTTGTGATAGTATGTGTGTGTATGTAGCATTATGTGTGTGAGTGTACACATACATAAATATAGTCGTGTGTGTGTAGGTACAATTGTATATATAGTGATTGTGTATGTGATATGTGTGTGTATGTTTAAGGTGTGTGTGAGTGTGTGTTTAGTGTGTGTGTGAGTGTTTGTGTGTGTGAACCATGGGGGTGAGTGGAAGGTTACAATGGTTGTGTGGGTGTGTGCTTGTGATATGTGTGTGTGAGTATTTTAGTATATAATATTATTATTACTATTATGAAGATGGTGATGATCATTGTAGTTATTATTATTAGTATTGTTATGATTATTATTATTATTATTATTAATAGTATTATCACTATTGTAGTTATTATTTAGACGCGTTTTAAGAATTGAATTACAACAAATTGTAGGTAATTGATCGTTGTGCTCGCATCTTTAGAAGCTTTTGTTGCTTTAATTCCGAATCATTCAAGGTGAGTTTCGCGACTCCTTTTTCTTTTCAATTATTTATAAAACTTAGGGGGAAAAGTATGCTCCCCCTTTTTATGCTGTGAACCCTTTGCAATTTTGGACAATTGTGTTTACTGTTGGTAAGTAGATATCTAGTGTATGCATGAGTTTCTGTGTGGTTCTTTATTAACAACTATTTAACTCCAGTGTTGGAGCCGACGGACAGGTATTGATAGTACTATTAGGCTGATACACCCACCCTTGTTTGTTAGTATACTAGTTGGGACTGACAGTGGCCACGGACGGACCCTAGGGTGAATATGTTCCGACAAGATCTGTGTGGTTCGTATAGGTTTAGTTGTGAGGCTCATGTTTACATGTGATATTGCTTGCCTATAACTGTATGCACTTATGTCCTATCAAACAATTACACAGCATCAAATTTGCTTATTATTTAAACGTGCGAACTTACCAACAATATGTTGACCTTTTTGAGCATATCTTTTGAGGTAACATTAACCGAGGTTAGCAAATGATGAGACCTTAGTGACGACTTAAGGAATTCGAGCTAGGCTTGTTTGGGCATTATAAACTATTATTATTGACTCGTTTTGTTATTCTGGATATTGTTTTACTTATACTCATTCCCGGGTTGTGGGAATTCATTTGGATTATGCTTGTTTGACTATGCCGTCGTGAATTGACTAACTACGGCACAAGTCACCATTTGTGTTGGGTGACGTCATGACACTTATTATATCATTTAATGTTCTCTATTAATTAACAATGTGTTATGACGACCCCGTCCGTTACATTCTCGTGTGTCCGTTATAAGCGGGGGTGTGACAGATTGATATCAGAGCCATTGGTTATAGAGAATTAGGTAGATCACTCGACCTAGACTATAACCTAAGAACCTTCATGTAGAATGCATACTAGGGTTTGTGTGCATCTTATATTACATGTATGTTTTTTCTTATTTGATTGCCTATTCGCTATCTTTTGATTGCCTTCATTTGAGGAAAAGTAGTTATACTTTTTCCTTATAGGATGTCTTCCACTGGTCCATCTGATCATTCCCTAGCTCGCATCACTACTTCTGACTCTGAGTCAGAATCTTAAGAGGTCCTTTCTGACCACTTGCTGCTGTCGTCCTCAGACACTGAGTCTGAACCTGAGGAGATGATGTCAGACTCATCGGAATCACCCGAAGAGGAAGAGCTGGTGAACTCGGTTGTACTAGGGATGCCTGTTGTTTGAGCCGCGCCGATTGCACCTATGGCACGTGTCCCTGCTGCACCAGTCGTGCCTGTACCTGCACCTGCTGGGTTGGACATGCCTGTCCATGCTGCATAGGCAGTCGCGAAGGTCGCCGCTGAGGCAGGACCTTGGGTGCCTAGTTACCCTAGGGGGCGTACCATGTCAACGGAGTTGGGGCGCTGAGGATGATGACGGCCAGGAAGAGGGTGTTCTCTACCAATCGTTTTAGGTTTCGACTGACAGCAAATGAGGCCAATCTGTGGGGTGACTACCCTGACCAGCCCCCGAGCCCCTCTAGTTCCTCCAGCAGTGGCGACGACCAGGATTGATATTACACAAGCATTGAGGAGCATGTGAAGAATTTATGGGATTTATTCTTAGTTATTTTATTTTTGTATTGGGATTTCGTTAGACTTTTAGTACTTACGTGTTTTGAGAGTATTTTGGCATTTGACTATGTGATGGATATTATGGTTTATGAAAATGGAAACTCTATATTATTATTATTATGAAATTGCTTATGATATTATTCGTGAGTTATATGGTTGTGATGATATGTTATTTGAGTGTGGATGATTGAATAGTGATAAACCCTGATATGATTGAAACTTATGTGTTATCTGTGATTGATTAGAAAATGCTGCCCAGAAGAATTACCCGCAGTAATAGTCATGGTGGTGCTGCCCCAAGAAGCCGAGGTAGGGGAAGAGGTGCTGGTGGTAGGGGTGAAGCACCAAGTGGAGGAAACGAAGGTGGTGCACCTGGCAACAACCATGGAGCTGGGAACCTTGACATTGCCCCTATGATTGCCCAGTAGTTGGCTGCGCTTATCCCAACCATAGTGGCACAAGTGAGTGATAATATCATGAACCACGACAATGGGGTTGGTAACAACGATAATAGAAATAACAATGGGAATGATGGTGATGAAGGAAATGGTGGAAATGGGTATGAAGGACAGGAAGAAAAAAACAATGAGGGAGGAGGTGCAATAGGTGATGGGAATGGTAATGGGAATGCAAATGGCAATGGTGATGGTCCGATTGGTGGGAATAGACATGGACCAAATAATGGAAATGTTAACAGTGGAGGAAACGGGAATGGAGATGGTAATGACGAGAGAAGAAGAGGATGTACTTATAAGGAGTTTGTGGCCTGTAAACCTAAGGAATTTGATGGCAAAGGTGGAGCAATAGCATTAACTAGGTGGATCGAAAAGATGGAAGCAGTGATCGACATTAGCGAGTGTTTGGACAGTCAAAAGATCAAGTATGCTACATGTTCACTGCAAGGAAAGGTGTTAACTTGGTGGAACACTTAGATCCAAGCAAGAGGAAGGGAGACGGCGATGCAAATGATATGGGATGAATTTAAGGCTTTGAAACCTGAGGAGTATTGCCCTAATAATGTATTGCAAAAGTTAGAGCAGGAGTTCTGGAATCATACTATGGTGGGAGCTGGACATGCGGCTTACACAGATCAATTCCTTGAATTGGCTAGGCTTGTTCCACACTTGGTGACCCCATAATCAAAGAGGATCGAGAGGTACATTTGGGGTTTGGCTCCTCAAATTAGGGCAATGGTAACTGCAGCTGCTCCTCCCATAATCTAGAGAGCAATTCTGAAAGCAGGCACTTTAACTGATGAGATGGTAAGAACTGGAGTATTAGGTAAGGGTGGTGAGAAAAGGAGAGATAATGGGGAATCAAGCAAACAAACAGGGGGAAGGTGTGATAAAAGGGCAAAGGTGACGAGGAACTTTGTAGCGGTGAACAAAGGGAGAAAGGACTATGTTGGACCACATCCTAAATGTGGTAAGTGTAATTTTCACCATTCGTAAGCGACGCCGTGCCGAGTGTGCGTGAACTATAGGCGCCCGGGACATTTTGCGAAGGATTGTAGGGTGGCGCCCAACTTGATTGTGCCAATACACGCAGTTAATCCGGCTAGAAACATCAAGGTTTGCTATGTTTGTGGAAGCCCTGATCACTATCGGAATGTGTGCCCTAAACTGAATCGGGCACCGGGTCAACATGGAAATAATCAAAATCAAGTGATAGCGATAGCCGGTAATCAGGGTCAAGTGAATCAAGGGAATGCTGCCTGAGGACGTGCGTTCGTGATTGGAGCAAATGACGCACGTCAGGACCCGAATGTTGTTACGGGTACGTACCTTCTCAATAATCATTTCGCATCCGTATTGTTTGATACCGGGGCAGAAAATAGTTTCGTTTCCTCTGAATTTTCACCTCTAGATGGTTTGAAACCTAGCTGCTTAGAGACTAGTTATTCTGTAGAAATGGCAAATGGTAAATCCGTAAAGGCTAAGGAAATAATTAGAGGTTGCACCACCATGCCTTTGAGATAGACTTAATACCTTTTGAATTGGGAAGTTTTGACGTAGTAGTAGGGATGGATTGGTTATCGAAATGTGGAGCGGAAATTGTCTGTCTAGAAAAAGTGGTGCGAATGCCTATGCCTAACGGTGACGTGCTCAAAATACAAGGAGAACGACCGGGAAGAAACCTAAGACTTATCTCCTGCATGAAGATGCGTCGATGTCTACAAAAGCAATGCTATGCATTCCTAGCGCACGTAGTAGAAAAGAAGGAGGAGGAAAGGAAACTGGAAGATATTCCGGTGGTGCGAGATTTTCCGGAAGTGTTTCCTGATGATCTGTCTGGCTTGCCTCTCCCTCGACAGGTGGACTTTCGCATCGATTTGATTCTTGGAGCAACACCCGTAGCAAAGACATCTTACCGACTGGCACCCTCAGAAATGCAGGAATTATCGAGCCAATTACAAGAATTATCGGATAAGGGTTTCATCCGACCCAGTCATTCACCATGGGGAGCACCGATTTTATTCGTCAAGAAGATAGATGGTCGTTTCGAATGCGCATCGATTATCGAGAGCTGAATAAATTGACCATGAAGAATCGATATCCTCTTCCAAGAATCGATGACCTATTTGATCAATTGGAGGGAGCTTCGTACTTCTCTAAAATTGATCTTCGATCAGGCTATCATCAATTGAGGGTTCACGAGGAGTACATACCAAAGATAGCGTTTAGAACTCGATATGGGCATTATAAGTTCTTAGTCATGCCATTTGGACTGACCAACGATTTGGCGTTATTTATGGATTTGATGAACCGGGTATGTTAGTTATCGTATCCACGGGGAGCATATGGTTAGCGTTACGTGATTCGTTAAATTATTAGACTAACTTAATAATTAAAACTAAACTATTGTCACTTTGCCTGTAATGGATGTGGATGAAAATAATAAAACTAAACAATTAATTTTAAATAGGTTATACCAAATTAGAAATCACATAGACATGATTAGTTTGTTATTCCTGTTGAAACGTAATTACTAACTAGATAACTGGTTATTAAATTAGATAGTAAAAAAACTAACTAATGTCAAACCTAGTTAACTTATTAATAAACATCAATTTAAGATAATGTAATAATAAATAATTCAATGATTAATAATTCTAAGATTAATAATTTGATGAACGATTTACCAAACAATTATCCAAATTGGATCAATCAATGAGAACAAACAAACGCATGAACAATGAGAGATGATCAAGCAATCAATGTTGTGTATAATAGATAAAAACCAAGATAAACACATTTCTATCACTAACCCTACACCCGGGGAATGATCACGGGTGAACTAGCCACTCATACTCATGATCAGATATTCTAATCTTGACACGGTTGAACGTGGTGTGCGAAGTACCGGCAGCCAAAAGGCTGCCCTTTTTCCCCTTGCGCAAGCTATGGTTGAATCCCTGGTAATTGCAGCCGTCGTGCCCTTTTATGCCACCCAATAAAGCCCAAGACCTTATATTGCAGCCCATTCGTCTAAATCGATTAACACAAGCCCATTTGTCATATTTTGTTTCAATCTGATAAAACTTGAATTTTATGACCCCCTCTCCTGAACCTATTGTTACTTCTTTTTATTCCCTTTTGCTCATACATATTCACATATTATATTGCTTGCAATTTCTTTTTAAGTTTTCATCCAATCCACTTATCATCTACACAAATTTTGAACAAAGAATTGATATGTAAGTTAAGTAGATGAAACTGAATTAAATGTATTTAACACAAAATTTATGCTTATGCCATCACCATATTTATTCAATTTTAATATCTTTTGATCTTTTACATATCAAATTTATTCTTTGATTTATATAAATGGTTTGATCACTAGTCAATCTCAAATGTAATAAAAATTCAATATTTTAGCTTGTAGTCTCTTGAAACATTTAAACTTTAAATATGAACCGACTAAATACATATTAAGGCTTAAAAACGTATAATTAACTATAATTAACACATGCAAATCGTACGTCCATCACATTCCCCAACTTAAATCTTTTTCGTCCCGAAAAAGAAATGCAATGAGATCATAACCGGTATGTTAATCTTATAACACTTCATTTCAACTAGGAACATAATAATACATTAACCGTGATTGTCAATATATTGTGTCCACTTTAAACTCAGACCCGTTTAATCTTAGCTAACGCCTTGTGCTTTTAATATTATACAGATTTACCGTTATTTGTTAATCGTCCCCACACCCAACACTTTTAGTAAAAACCTACCCAACCTCAAGATTTATTGAAGATTCACTAAGATCACAACCTTGAGGAACCATATTATGCTATTATGACACATTAGTTGTTTTCTTTTATTTTTCTGGGATCGGGACTTTTCTCCCTTATTTTTTTTTTGAATAAAATATACATATTTTTTTTCTTTTTTTTCTTTTCTTTTTTTCTTTCTATTTTTTTTAACTAATGTGTCACGCTAACATCGATATGGCGTGTGACAAAGCAATAAATTCTCAATCTATTTTTGTCGGGAGTCAGTTTTTAACTATTAGCCTTAGGATGGGAAACACTAACACATATCCATTTATTAGCGTCCACACAAGACATTAGTCTTATTAAATTCAGGTCGAGTCTATCAACATATCACAAGTTATATCTATCTTCTGCCCTAGAGATTCAATTCATGTATAAGTATCAACATACTAGTTTTCTATCATCTCTTATAAATGCATAAATCTATTTCAAGGGACATTGATCATTTTTTTTATCAAGGGCATTGACACAATCGTTTTTTTTATGTTTAACATGCAAATGCAAATATGTACACATGACCTAACATGCAAAAGTATAAATTTAATTATTTTCATAGAATTCATAACAAGAACGGGTTCACCTGATTATTTCGTTGTGGCAAGATCTTCGTGATTAGTAATGATCTTCAAGTCTTATTCAACACCCTACAAAACTTAAAAAAATCGTGTAGAAGCGAACTTCTCACGTCGTCGTTAACACAAATTTTTAAAAATTTTCCATTTTTTCATTTAATTCTAAAACCACAATTCCAAAACAAAGATGTACCCCTTCCCCAACTTAGAGTATTGCATTGTCCCCAATGCAACATTTAAGTTAAATTCTATAAAAATAATAAATTAAAAATATTAAAAATATAATAATAAATTACAAAAAAATAAAAAATAAATCCTAATCTCACTTTCGTAGGAATCACGATTGTATTTAGCGTATGCAACAAGCCTTTTAAACCCCTCGGTAGGCCCGAGTGGACGAGTGAAGTCTCGTGAGGGTTTCTAGTGAACATACCCACAAAGTTCTCCGAGTTGCCACTCGGAAAGCGCTTAGTTTTAGGTTTTCAGCGAGACCATACCTGAGATTCTTTCATGGGGGTTTAAGTGAACATTTGCCTACTGAATTCCCAATAAAAGCCCGATAGTTGACGTGCGAGTTCCGTAATTGTGCTATCATGATTGGCAAGTTTGTTGAGTAGTTGTTGTGGTGCCATCTCATGATGATGTGTCCGATATCTTCCAATGCCACCTTATTTGTCTTGGTCTTCAAATCTTCTTCCCCAACTTTGGTGGTTGGAGTAATAAGCACAGAAGAATGGTCTGGATAAACTGGGTCTACATTAGGCTTTGGCTCTTCTTTAATTTTTATGTCTTCATTTAACTTGAAACATCTCAAGTCATGCTCTGAATGACCCATAACATTCTCCATCACATCAACATCAACCAGGATGCCACAATCTAACTCACATTGCTCTCGTTTAAGTTGAGCTACATCATCAGCTAGTTGGCTAACATGGTTAACCAAAGCCTCAAATGATTTGTCTCTTAACTTGTTTTCCTTTTTCATTTCCACCATCATTTTCATGATTGCATCAAGCTTAAAGTTTATTGAAATTTAAGGCTCTTCATATGTTAGCTGAATGTATTCAGGATAACAGTCATCATATTCTTCTTGGTAGCTTGAGAATTGTAGTATCTCGGCTTCATAATGGTTGAAATCCCACTCTTGAGCATATTTGTAATTGATGTCTTCATAATAATATTCCTGGTGTTTTGGTGGTGGTGGTGGTTCAAAGTATGGATAATATGAGGTTGTCTCTTCATCTTCATAGTCTACCCTTATATATCCCTTTTCTCGTCTGTATTTAGAGCACCATCTCTCTGCGTTTTCATATTTGCTCTCGAACAATGAACAATCTTGAACCCAGTGACAATCGCTCCCGCAATAAATACATGGATCGTAATCATCATCATAATCCCAATCCCAATCCATGATTCTACTAAACCAGTAAAAAAATTACCCTACAAACAAAACCAACTAGAATACCCAAGATAAATACGAACAAATAAAGCAAACTAAGAAAAACAAATAATATTTATGGATTTTTTAATTCTTACTCTTTTTTTTAATTTTAAATTTTTTATTATTATTTTTATTTTGAAGTTTAAACAAATACCAAAACAAAAGAAAATTAATCAAATCGAATAACAACGTTAAGCGCACTAGCTCCCCGACAACGGCGCCATTTTGATGACCTGTCGTTGGGGTCATGCAAAAACCTAATTAACCTATGTAGCTAGGGTAAGTCAGGTATCGTATCCACGAGGAGCATGTGGTTAGCGTTACGCAATTGTTTAATTATTTGACTAACTTAATAATTAAAACTAAACTATTATCACTTTGCCTGTAATGGATGTGGATGAAAATAACAAAACTAAACAATTAATTTTAAATAAAATAAAAGTAAAAGATGATCACACCCGGGTTTCAGGTATGTGAATGAATCGTGTTAAATAGGTTATACCAAATTAGAAATCACATAGACATGATTAGTTTGTTATTCCTGTTGAAATGTAATTACTAACTAGATAACTGGTTATTAAATTAGATAGTAAAAAAACTAACTAATGTCAAACCTAGTTAAATTATTAATAAAAATCAATTTAAGATAATGTAACAATAAATAATTCAATGATTAATAATTCTAAGATTAATAATTTGATAAATGATTTACCAAATAATTATCCAAATTGGATCAATCAATGAGAACAAACAAACGCATGAACAATGAGAGATGATCAAGCAATCAATGTTTAAGTGTATAATAGATAAAAACCAAGATAAAGACAATTCTATCACTAACCCTACACCCGGGGAATGATCACGGGTGAACTACCCGTTCATACTCATGATCAGATATTCTAATCTTGACGCCGTTGAACGTGGTGTCGAAGTACCGGCAGCCAAAAGCCTGCCCTTTTTCCCCTTGCGCAAGCTATGGTTTAATGGTTGAATCCCTGGTAATTGCAGCAGTCGTGCCCTTTTATGCCACCCAATAAAGCCCAAGACCTTATATTGCAGCCCATTCGTCTAAATCGATTAACACAAGCCCATTTGTCATATATTGTTTCAATCTAATAAAACTTGAATTTTATGACCACCTCTCGTGAACCTACTGTTACTTCTTTTTATTCCTTTTTGCTCATACATATTCACATATTATATTGCTTGCAATTTCTTTTTTAGTTTTCATCCAATCCACTTATCATCTGCACAAATTTTGAACAAAGAATTGATATAAGTTAAGTAGATGAAATTGAATTAAATGTATTTAACACAATATTTATGCTTATGCCATCACCATATTTATTCAATTTTAATATCTTTTGATCTTTTACATATCAAATTTATTCTTTGATTTATATAAATGGTTTGATCACTAGTCAATCTGAAATGTAGTAAAAATTCAATATTTTAGCTTGTAGTCTCTTGAACTTTTAAACTTTAAATATGAACCGACTAAATACATATTAAGGCTTAAAAACGTATAATTAATTATAATTAACACATGTAAATCGTACGTCCATCAGTATGTAAACCCTACCTGGATAAGTTTGTAATCGTGTTTATAGATGATATTCTTATCTACTCCCAAACAAAGGAAGACCATGATCAACATTTACGAGCAATACTCAAATTGCTAAAGGAAGAGAAACTTTACGCCAAGTTTTCGAAGTGTGAATTTTGGTTACGAGAGGTGAAGTTTTTAGTACACGTGGTTAATGAGCATGGAATCCACATTGATCCTGGAAAGATTGAAGCGGTTAAAAAGGGAGATACATCTAAGACACCTTCGGAAATACGGCAATTCTTAGGGTTGGCTGGTTACTATCGTCGATTTATTGCGAACTTCTCCAAAATCGCTCAACCGTTGACAATGTTAACGCTGAAGGATAAGAAGTTTGATTGGGGACATAAGCAAGAAGAGGCATTTCAAACGTTGGAGGAGAGATTGTGTAATGCGCCGATATTGACCCTCTCTAATGGATCCGACGACTTTGTCGTGTTCTGTGATGCATCACATCAAGGGCTGGGTTGTGTGTTAATTCAAAAGGATAAGGTGATTGCTTATGCCTCGCGTCAGCTTAAGGTTCACGAAAAGAATTATACGACGCATGACTGGGAATTAGGCATAGTAGTATTTGCACTTAAGATATGGAGGCATCACCTATACGGACCTAAGTGCGTTATTTACACTGATCATAAAAGTCTTCAACACATTTTCGATCAAAAGGAATTAAACATGCGTCAGCGACGATGGGTGGAACTTCTAAGTGATTACGATTGTGAGATCCGTTATCATCTTGGAAAGGCAAATGTGGTGGCTGATACCTTGAGTTGGAAGGAACGTGTTACACCCTTACATGCACGAGCCTTAGGAATGATTATACAATCGAACCTAAAGGCTCAAATCCTAACAGCACAGACTGAAGCGTTAAAAGAAGAGAATATTTCAGGTGAGGAGTTTCGTGGTTTGGATAAGCAAATGAATTGTAAGGAGGATGGGGTGCACTATTTCGTAGATCGCATATGGGTACCTAAGTGGGGTAATGTTCAAACCCTAGTTATGAACGAAGCACATAAATCCAAGTATTCTGTTCATCCTGGCGCAGACAAGATGTATCAAGATCTTAAAGAATTGTATTGGTGGCCAGGTATGAAGAAAGACATTGCGACGTGTGTAAGTGAATGCCTAACTTGTTTGAAAGTCAAAGCCGAACATCAGAAATCGTCAGGACTATTACAACAACCGGAAATTCCCGAATGGAAAATGAGAAAATATAGCGATGGACATTATCACTAAGTTGCCTAGAACAAGTAGCGGACATGATTCGATTTGGGTTATCGTTGATCGAATGACGAAATCCGATCACTTTTTACCGATTCGCGAGGATTATAAGATGGAAAAGCTAGCGAGATTATATGTAAATGAGGTTGTGGCTAGGCGTGGAGTGCCTGTGTCAATTATATCCGATGTGATAGTCGGTTTACATCACGGTTCTGGCAGACACTAAAGAAAGCAATGGGCACTCGATTGGATCTAAGTACTGCTTATCATCCACAAACGGATGGTCAAAGTGAACGTACAATACAGACTCTCGAAGACATGCTTCGGGCATGTGTGATTGACTTTGGTAGGAGTTGGGATACTCACTTACCGTTGATCGAATTCTCTTATAATAATAGTTATCATACGAGCATTGGATGTGCTCCGTTTGAAGCGCTGTACGGAAGAAAGTGTAGGTCTCTAGTATGTTGGACTGAGGTAGGTGAAAGTCAATTGACAGGTTCTGAGATTATCCAGGAAACGACTGATAAGATATTCCAAATCAAGGATAGGTTTAAGATATTCCAAAACCTCTGGAATTTAGTGTGGGTGATCATGTCTTACTAAAAGTTTCTCCTTGGAAAGGGATTATATGGTTTGGAAAGAAAGGAAAGTTAGCTCCAAGGTATGTTGGACCATTCGAGATCACTGAAAGAATTGGTCCTGTGGCGTATCGATTAAAGTTACCTCAAGAGCTTAGTGGCGTGCATGATACATTCTATGTATCGAACCTTAAGAAATGTTTGGCCGATGGATCTCTCCATGTACCGATTGAGGAGATCCGAATTGATGAGAAACTTCACTTCGTGGAGGAACCAGTAGAGATTATAGATAGGGAAGTGAAGCGTTTAAAGCGTAGCAAGATTCCAATCGTTAGGGTTCCTTGGAACTCCAAACGAGGACCTGAGTTTTCTTGAGATCAGGAAGATCAGATGAAACTTAAATATCCACATTTATTCACGGATAGAGTTCCAGGACCTAACACCAGCTGAATTTCGGGACGAAATTCTCTCAACTGGGGGATACTGTGACATCCGTCACCTCAATTCCGTTAATTAACCTGAGCCTCGTTAACTTCTAATTATTTATTCGGTTTCTCTTGAGATTCTATGGTACCCTATTTAATGTATCGGTTATTGGTTTCTAGTCACGCGCAATTTAAAAATATATAAAATAAAATAAAATAAAATCTATCATTATTATTATTATAACTACCATTATTGTTATTATTATCAATATGATTATTAAAATTATTAAATAATAATAAATATTATCATTATGATATTATTATTATTATTATTATTATTATTATTATTATTATTATTATTATTATTATTATTATAATTATTATTAATATTATTATTATTATTATTATTATTATTATTATTATTATTATTATTATTATTATTATTATTATTATTATTATTATTATTATTATTATTATTAGTTTAGGGTTTAAAATTTAATTTAACCAAACCTTAGGGAATAATTATTCAAAAGTTGAGGGTCCTAAGTGTAAAAGTGATTATTATATATAAAACCCAACCCTCGATCAAACCCTAATCGAATTCCCCCCTTGCGCCGTGAACCAACCGGAGCACCTTTTCTCCGCAGGCAGCCACCGAATCGACCTTGTTTCACCGCCGTTAGCCGCCGTCGGTTGCCGTCATCTCGCCGATTAGCCTCTCCGAAGGTACTCAATTCGTTTAGTCTTCGTTTCGTGTTATTTCGCGGTGTACAGTTTCATAACTTCGGTTCGGTCCGTTTCGATCGCGTATGATGGCTTTGCGGTGTCCGTGTGTGTTGTGTGTGCGCTTAAGACATGCGTGTGGGTGTGTGTGCCGCTCAGATGAGTCAAACACAGCAGCCTTAGTCTACTGTGTGCGTGTGTGTCGAGTGTGTGTGTTGTGTGTGTGACTACGTGCTGTGTGTGTGTAGAGTGTAAGTGTTGTGTGTGTGACTGCGTGCTCTGTGTTTGTGTTTCGAGTGTGTGTGTTGTATGTGTGACTGCGTGCTGTGTGTGTGCATCAAGTGTGTGTGTTGTGTGTGTGATTGCGTGTTGTGTGTGTGTGTGTCGAGTGTGTGTGTGTGTGTGTGTCGAGTGTGTGTGTTGTGTGTGTGATTGCGTGCTGTGTGTGTGTCGAGTGTGTGTGGTGTGTGTGTGATTGCATGTTGTGTGTGTGTCGAGTGCGTGTCGAGTGTGTGTGTGTTCTTTTTGGGGCAGTGGGTGTGTACGTATTGTATGTGTATATGCAGTATGTATTGCATAGTATGTATTGTATGTATATAATGCAGTGTGTTCGTGTGTTTGTGCCGTGCGCGTGTGTGACGAGTTGGTGTTCGTGTGTGTGCCACGAGAGGGTGTATATTTGTTTGTATTCTTGTATGTGTGTGCAGCCTTGTATATTTATACAAAAATATACATGTTGTGATAGTATGTGTGTGTATGAAGCATTATGTGTGTGAGTGTACACATACATACATATAGTCATGTGTGTGTAGGTACAATTGTATATATAGTGATTGTGTATGTGTCGTGTATGTGATATGTGTGTGCGTGTTTAAGGTGTGTGTGAGTGTGTGCAGAAGTGTGTGTTTAGTGTGTGTATGAGTGTTTGTGTGTGCGAACCGTGGGGGTGAGTGGAAGGGTACAATGGTTGTGTGGGTGTGTGCTTGTGATATGTGTGTGTGTGTGTGTATTTTAGTACATAATATTATTATTACTATTATTAAGATGGTGATGATCATTGTAGTTATTATTATTATTATTGTTATGATTATTATTATTATTAATAGTATTATCACTATTACCATCATTATCGTTACCGTTACCGTTACCGTTACCGTTACCGTTACCGTTACCGTTACCGTTACCGTTACCGTTACCGTTACCGTTGTTATTATCATTATAATTATCATTATTTTTTTATACATTATAGTAGTGTGAAACGAACATATCTTGGTGCGTGTCGTGCGTCGAAACCACTCCGACCGAATACCCCTATTCTCTTTAGACGCGTTTTAAGAATTGAATTACAACAAATTGTAGGTAGTTGATCGTTGTGATCGCATCTTTAGAAGCTTTTGTTGATTTAATTCCGAATCATTCAAGGTGAGTTTCGCGTCCCCTTTTTTTTCAATTATTTATAAAACTTAGGGGAAAAAGTATGCTCACCCTTTTTATGTTGTGAACGCTTTACAATTTTGGACAATTGTGTTTACTGTTGGTAAGTAGATATCTAGTACATGCATGAGTTTTTAGTGTGGTTCTTTATTCACAAATATTTAACTCCGGTGTTGGAGCCGACAGACAAGTATTGATAATACTATTGGGCTGACACCCACAACCTTGTTTGTTAGTATACTAGTTGGGACTGACACTGGCCACGGACGGGCCCTAGGGTGAATATGTTTCGATAAGATCTGTGTCGTTCGTCATAGGTTTAGTTGTGAGACTCATGTTTACATGTGATAGTGCTTGCCTATAACTGTATGCACTTATGTCCTATCAAACAATTACACAGCATCAAGTTTACTTATTATTTAAACCTGCGAACTCACCAACAATATGTTGACCTTTTTGAGCATATCTTTTCAGGTAACATTAACCGAGGTTAGCAAATGATGAGACCTTAGTGACGACTTAAGGAATTCAAGCTAGGCTTGTTTGGGCATTATAAACTATGATTATTGACTCGTTTTGTTATTTTGGATATTGTTTTACTTATACTCGTTCCCGGGTTGTGGGAATTCATTTGGATTATGCTTGTTTGACTATGCTGTCGTGAATTGACTAACTACGACATGTTAGATCTAGGAATAATAGGTCTAGATCTTTTGTATAGGCTTAGAACTGTAATCAATCTCTTGTAATAAGTTCATTTGAAAGAATCATTTTTGTAAGCATTATATATATAGGTTAACCCATAACTGTGTTGATTTATATATGTGATTGCAGGATCAACATCATACTTAGTCAAATTTCATGAAAATTTGACTAAGTGTAAGAAACATCTACGGATGAGCATTTTTGTTCTTCCGTAGATAATCTTCTTACATAAAGTGCATCCGAGGATCTTCTGCGAAAAAGCACTTCAGAGTGGATGAAGTCAAGGGATTGTTGAAGGAACAAAGATCTTTGGATGAACAACTTGCATTCCAATGAAGTCCAAGTGAAAGCTCCTACGGAAGGCAAAGGTCCTACGGAAGGCAAAACATCTACGGAAGACCAACACTTGCATGTACTTCACCAAGTACATCATGTCAACAAGTCAATCACTGAGTGATGTTATAAAGTCAACCTCTACGGATAACTTTAACTCAGTCAGAGAATGTCACATCATTACATTCTCTGAGTAACTTTCTGATTCCAAGAGATTTACTGTAACCCTAGCAGTAAATCCTTGAGCCTATAAATACAATGTATAGGTTCACACTTTCATACGGCTGATTACCTAACAACATACATCAATCAATACGATCAATCAATCACGAAAACCCTAGTAGCCACCACATCAATTACACCAAAATCATCAACAAAATCATAGCAAACATCATTATTAGCAATTACTGTTTGATCTTTTGTAATCATTAATCAGTGTTTTTTTTAATGAAATACATTTGATTAAAATCATGTTCATTCACTTATTACAATTTATTGTTCTGTTCTTCATTAGTATATTCTATTGCATTTGTTATTACATATTCAATCAATCAAACAACAAATAGTGATAATTCCGCAATCTTTATTCGAACTCAATCTAATACTGATAATTCCTGATTGCAATCCTTGGATTCACAGGTGGTATCAGAGCCAAGTGCTCATTGATTTAGATCGATTGATCTATCAGTATTAGAACTGTTTGATTGATTGTCTATATCATTAGATCTATCAGCTTGCTGTTTAGATCTATTGATTTTAAGTAAAATTGCTTTTGGGTGTTTATAACAACTTGAGAGGTTATAATTCTGATTCGAGGCTGTCACAGATTAATCAATAGATAACGAAGGAATTATAATCAACGATTTGGTGTAAATCATTCCTAAAACAATCAAACCGTGATTCATCGTTCAACGAGTAGTGTTACATTGCTCGATTAACATTGATCTACATTCACGATTAATTGATACGTAGATCCATGTTATTGATTGATAATCAACAAGTGTTCAATTCATTTGAACAAAACATATCAACAAACATCCTCGATTTGGTATCACATTTGATAATCATTAAGGGGATTGACTGATTTGTGACTTCCACTACTTAATTATTCAATAATCAAGTATTTGTCATTAATTAGTTCATTCACAAACAGGAATTTGTTTTAGTTGAATATTTACATTTGACTAAAACGAGTAACTCTTTCGGTGGATCATCATACCAACCTCTGAAGTTGGAAACCAAGGCAGATTTCAAATCCTAGAAGACCAAATTCAGAAATCATGTGAATTACACAGATTCTAATTTATGGGTGTCAATAACTAAAGGTCCTTATATTCCACCAGCTCCTGCGGTGGATTATAAAGACCATAATCAACCCATAAACACAAAAGATCTATCACCTGAGGATGTTAAACGAGTCAAAGTTGATATTAGAGAATATAGTTTGCTAAGTATTGCTTTGCCCGAAGATATACTGATCAGGTGTGAGAACTACAAAACAACAAATTTCTTATGGAAAATTCTTCATACTCTCTGTGAAGGAAGTGATGAAATCAGGAGCATAAGGAAGGATACTCTTCGCTCCCAATATGAAACATTTTATCATATTGAGGGTGAATCAGTACCACAACAACTCCACAGGTTTATGCAATTGGTAACCGAGATGAACATCTTGGAATTAAAGTATACCAATGAGGAGTTAAACAAAAAGATGCTCCACACTTTGCCTGAGAGTTGGAAGCAAACTGTCTCCATGTTCAAGAACACCCTTGATCTCAAAACCATTAGTTTAGATACTTTGGTGGCTAAAGTAGAAGCTCTTGAAATGGATGAAAAGTCAAGAAACAAGAGTGTGCGAGCACATGTCACCCCTTATCAGTTTAAAGAAACTAAAAGTGCTCGAAGTGCTTTTATTTCTAACAATGACAATGACAACTCTTGTACTTTGAGTGAAGATGAGGAAGAAGTTAGTTTCTATGCATCAAAGCATGCCAAAACATCCACTCAGAGTAAGTCAGCAAAAGAAAAAGGGAGATCTGATGAAAAGAAAGATTCATCTGCATCATCAGCAAAGTCTTCCTCCAACAACAATCAAGCAGAGCCACTCACTGTGATTCTGGATTCTGAAGAACAAAAAGCAGCATTTGCAGCATTCAGCTCAAGTTTTCAAGCTTATCTGGGAAGCACTTTAACTCCTGCTAACATCTGTCAGCAAGATTTGGAAGAACTTTATCTAGATTAAGTAGAGGAAAGGGATCTTCAGTGGCAAATGGCAATGATAGCATACAGAGCCAAACAGTACCTGAGAAGAAACAAAAACTTAGCTGCAGCTGGTAAGACAACCAAAATTGGTGTTGATAAGTCAAAAGTAAGATGTTTCAAATGCAATCTCTATGGACATTTCTCAAGAGAGTGCAATCAACAAGCATCTTCTGACATGAGACAGAATCACCAACATCAGCAGCATCAGTCTCATCAACATCAATCTCATCAATCAACAACATCTCAAAGATCCTTCAGACAACCTTAGATAACCAACTCATCCCCACTAGCCATAAGCTCATCAGCAGGGCCTAGTAATTCAAAAGAAACTGGGCTGATAATTTTACAAGATGGAACATGTGACTGGAGCATGTATGAGAAGGAAGTATTGGAAGAGAATCAAGCTTTAATGGCAAACATGGAAAACAAAGTTCCACCTATGGCCAGAGAGGAATAAGCATGGAGGACTGACAACAAGTGGTATGTTGATAGTGGTTGTTCCAGGCATATGACAGGAAACTGTTCTCTACTTCATGATTTTAAACATAAAAATGCCTCTTATGTGGCATTTGGTGGGGATAAGAAAGGAGGAAAAATTGTTGGTGAAGGAATGGTAACTAATAGTGTGCTCAAGTTTGAGAAAGTAAATTATTGTGAAAATTTACAATACAATTTACTGAGTGTGTCTCAAATTTATGATCAAAATTATTCCACTTTATTTGATAACACTAACTGTTACATTCTTAAGCCAGGTTTTCCCATTTCAGAAGACTGGATTCTTCTTAAAGCATCAAGAAAAGGAAACACATATGTTTTGGATATGAATAATACTGCACTCCCAAGCAATGAAACTTGCCTACTGTCAAAGTCATCAGAAGATGAATCTCAATTGTGGCATAGAAGGCTTGTTCATTCCAACATGAAGAACTTGAACAAATTGGTGAAATGGTCTACCAAAAAGAGAATTTTACTGCTCAAATTATTGTTCTTCATGCTATAAAGGAAAACAACATAGAGTGTCACATAAATCCAAAATAATCAACACAAACACAACACCACTCAAATTGCTTCACATGGATCTTTTTGGTCCAACCAATGTCATGAGCATTGGGAAAAGGCAATATTGTTTGGTGATTATGGATGATTTCACTAGATTCACATGGGTTTTCTTTTTAAAACATAAAAGTGAAACATCAGAAACATTAATGGAGTTTATCACTAAGATTGAAAATCAACTTGACTCAAAAGTCAAAATTTTAAGAAGTGATAATAGATCTCAATTTGTTAATCATGTTTTAGACTCCTTTTGCAGGATTAAAGGCATTGCTAGACAATTCAGTGCATCAAGAACTCCACAACAAAATGGAGTTGTTGAAACAAGAAATAGAACTCTGATTGAAACAGCAAGGACAATGCTGGCTGATTCATACTTGCCAATCACCTTTTGGGCTGAAGCAGTGAACACTTCATGCAATGTCCAAAACAGAACATTAATTGTCAAGCAACATAACAAAACACCATATGAGCTCTTATTTAAAAGGAAACCTTTTATATGATATCTTAGAGCTTTTGGATGTCATGTGTCTGTTTTAAACACAAAAGAACAATTGGGAAAGTTTTCTGAGAAAGCCTATGATGGTTTCTTTGTTGGATACTCCTCAACATCTAAATCATATAGAGTTTACATTCCACAACAAAACATTATGGAATAAACACCCAATGTATCATTTGATGAATCCTTATTTCCAAAATTTGTTAAAGGATCATCATGGTTGTTTGATATAGATGCATTATCAAATTCATTTAACTATGGTTATTTGAATATTGCAGGTTCTACGGATACATGTTATCCTTATGTTCCTCCAAACACGAATGAAGTGTCATTATCTGCTGATCCTCCAAGACCATTAGTTCACTCTCTAAGTGTTTTTGATCCTGGCACTTCATATCATCCAAGAAATGCAGATCATGATCAAACAGACACATCAGCATCCTCAGATGACACCATCGCATCAGTAGTAGCTAACTCTACTTTCGCAGATGTTTGTCCTGCATCCGGAGATATGGATATTGCATCAGCAGATGATCCATTCACACCAGTAGATATTCCATGCTCTGGAGATGCTTCAATACATTCCAAAGAAATTATGTCAGCAGATAAACAAACATCATCGGTAAATGTTCCTGTAACTCCTTCTGATGCTCAAAACACATCCATAGATGTTCCTGCGGAATCTGTTCACAATGCTGCTGATACACAAACTCATGAGGAGGGATATCATTCCGCTTCAGAGGATCAAAATGATGAAGATCTTGACTACTTTGTTGATTCTTCAACTCGGCTGAATCCCTCTCCATCAATGAATTTGACTAACTTGGAATCATCCATTCTAGTTGCATCTATTCCAACATCAAAAATTCATAAGAATCATCCAATAGACAATATTATTGGTGATCTTAGTGAAAGAACCACAAGAAGCCAAGGGGGAGCTGCCAACATCTGTCTCTTCACTTGTTTTCTTTCACAAGTGGTTCCTCCCAATATCACAGCTGCATTGAAAGATAACAGCTGGATTGAAGCTATGCAAGAAGAGCTTCAGCAATTCAGAAAGTAGAAAGTCTGGAATCTAGTTGATCTTCCTGAAGGTCAATATCCAATTGGCACAAGGTGGCTGTTCAAGAACAAACTAGATGACAGAGCTATTATTGTGAGAAACAAAGCAAGGCCAAGGATATACCCAAGAAGAAGGAATAGATTATGATGAAGTCTTTGCACCAGTTGCAAGGATTGAAGCCATAAGAGTATTCCTAGCCTATGCTTCATATAAGAAGTTCACAATTTGCCAAATGGATGTAAAATGTGCTTTCTTATATGGGAAAATTGATGAAGAGATCTATGTAGCTCAACCTCCAGGCTTTGTGGATCCTGAATACCCACACAAGGTATACAAGCTTGAAAAAGCGTTGTATGGTCTTCATCAGGCTCCAAGAAAGTGGTATGAAACATTATCATCTTTCTTACTCAAGCATAGATATAAAAAGGGAATAATAGATCAGACTCTTTTTCTCAAACAAGAACATCAAGAACTCTTGGTTGTCCATGTTTATGTAGATGACATTATATTTGGATTAACAAACAAGAGATTATGTGAAAACTTTGAAGAGTTGATGAAATCTGAATTTCAGATGTGTTCAATGGGAGAATTAACTTTCTTCCTTGGTCTTCAAGTTCATCAGAAAGAAGATGAAATCTTCATTAATCAAGAGAAGTATATTCATCAAATCCTGAAGAAGTACAATCTTGCTGATACTTCTTCATGCAAAACACCAGCATCAACAATTGACAAGATTGTACCTGATCCTATAGGGAAATCAATTGATCAAATATTGTATAGATCAATGATAGGGTCTTTAATGTATTTAACTGCCAGCAGACCTGACATAATGTTTGTTGTGCGTGCTTGTGCTAGGTACCAATCAGATCATAAGGAGTCTCATCTGAATGTTGTTAAGAGGATCTTCAGATATCTCAAAGGCAAACCTGCCCTTGGTTTATGGTATCCCAAAGATGGATATTTCAACCTCTACTCATACTCAGATAGTGACTTTGGTGGATGCAACAACAACATAAAATCCACAACAGGTGGATGCCAATTCATAGGACCAAGGCTTGTCTCTTGACAGTGCAAGAAGCAAACAAATGTATCTGTATCCACAGCTGAGGCTAAATACATAGCTTCTTCAGCCGGCTGCTCTCAGGTTCTTTGGTTGCAAAACCAATTACTTGATTATGGTAACAATTTCCTTCAAACACCAATTCATATTGACAATTCAGCTGCTATGTTCATCACTGCAAATCTAGTGCAACATAGTAAAACAAAACACATAGAAATAAGATACCATTTTTTGAGAGATTGCTCAAAAAAGGTTTGATCAAGTTAATCAAAGTGGATACAACAAATCAGCTTGCTGATTTATTCACTAAAGCGTTTGATTCAGTAAGATTTAATTTTTTGATTGAATCTTTGGGCATGATTAACTTAGATTAATCATCTGCCAACTGAAAAGCATGAGTCTGTCCTTGTATATATTCATATGCAAAATCCAAAAACATTCATAAAATCATACAAAAATACAAAAATATTGTCTTAGTTATGTTAACTTCTTGTTTCAGCATATCATATTTAGGAAATGATAGTACACTATGTCTTTGCTACCTGCCTAAGTATTTAACTCTTACTACAGACGGATCAGAAGTGCTTTGATATGTGGGTAGGTTCAGCTTGAGTGGAAACTACACTAAGTGTATGCATAACATAATGAAAAGATGACTGTCTGTGAGAAATTCCATTTTAAGGATCAAGCAAGTAAGTCTTATCCTGATGAGATCAAAGCACTCATCCAAGCACACTATGTAACAACAATTTATAACGTCTATCTTTGCAAATCATATTCCCTTTGTTTTGTGTAAACAAAGACCTAGGATTATGATCACCTTGGTATACATCTGTAACTAACTGGTGAATAGATTATGATCCTCATCATCCCTCTGTTTTGTGTAAACAAAGACTTGGGTTGAAGGGCACCTCTGTTTTACGTAAGTAAAGATCTGGTGACCTGATGATGATCATATCTCAGCTCTCAAAAGAATCCATTGTGATCAACTGTATATTAACTTCAATGCATCAATGCATTAATGAGATGTAAAATACATCTCAAGATAGATCTTATAACTTAAAGTACATAGTTTCAATGTGTGAAAAAGTGATGATTTGACTCACAAAGACAAACTCTAATGTGACTTGAATGTGAAACTCATAATTGTCCATCTTTAATCAATATCAAAGCATGATAATCAGCATGCCTAGTTGACAACATACTCTTGTTTGAATTTATGTGGAACAACATACTTGCAATTAGCACTAGATTCAGGTCTCATTTCATCAAACAAATTAACACAGGAAGGTGCTTAGTGTCATAGTATGATCCCATTATATGTATATATATGCTTTTACATAAGTTTGTTTTAATTTTTTTTTCTTAATGTAGTTAAGTTATTTCCAGTTCTGTTGGACAGACTAGTGTCATTCATGCTATTTCCCAGATAAATTTATGATAAATGCATCAGTTCATGACACTTATTATATCATTTAATGCTCTCTGTAAATTAACAATGTGTTATGACGATCCCGTCCGTTACATCTTGGTGTTTCCGCTATAAGTGGGGGTGTGACACTTCTCAATGGAAGTACCTCCTCCATGTGGTCATTCACAGCCTATCCAACAAACATGGTGTATGTGACCAGATTCCTAAGGATCTCTCCTTCATAGTTCATGGAATGGTTCAGGGGGTCAAGTTCAGGTACTCACAATTTGTGTATACTAACTTACTTGCAAACTTAGACTCTTTAGAATATTACATGTTCCCTAGATATGTCCAGCACATTCTCAACTGTGAACTATGCTCACAGTTGAGGGGAATAGATAAAATTTCTAAATTGGGATAGATGAAGCCCGACATCTTCAAAATTATGAGAAAGCCAACTATTGGTTTCTAAGGAGTAGAAAAAGGCCTTGTCCGTAAAATGTTAGAGCTCATTGCTCAAGGTGACAACCTAGCAGCACCAGCTAGTGTTGAACCCACACCTTCTACTTCTCAACAACCCTCTCAGCATTAAATAACCATCACCTACCAAAGAAAATCCAAAAGAACCCCTGTACAAGCTACTCAGCTTGTGCACGCCCTATATCACCAACCATACAGGAGGAAGTGGATACTTGAGTTCCCACTTCTCATGAGTAGCAAACCACTCCCATCTTACCAATAATCAGTGTTGAGGTTCCTCATGCTCAGCCTGATGAGCTCAAAAGCCCAACAGCCTTAAGCCTTCACTTAGAATCTCAAAACTCTAGTGAACAACCTTCAGGAGAAAGTTACCATCCCCAGACTCTTGATCTCAACCAACCAATTCCAAACCTAGAATTCTATGATGATGAAGACATGGGATTCAGTGAGTACCATGAGTCTCTCTTCTCCACACTTGCTCAAGGAGAGATGAGTGCCTCTGTTTCTCCCATGTCTAGCCCACATCTGTGACACATGCATATATTCCACATTGGTCGTGCACAGGAGAAATTCCTGGTTCATAAGTAATGTCTAGTCTCTAATATCACCAACGCGTTTTGGGCGTATTGGCTGTGGATAAGAGGAAAACTCCACAGTTAAGCATGCTCTGGTGGGAGTAATCGAGGAATGGGTGACCTTCTTGGGAAGTTTTCACCCGGGTAACCAAAAGCAAATCCGTGAGCTCTTTGTGGGAAAGCGGACAATATTGGTGGTACGAGAGGCCGGGTGTTTGAATAGTATTAGAGGCACTCCTGCGCCGTTTGCGATAGTGGGACAAACCTCACCGGGGATGGTGAGTATGTTCTTGGGCTCATCAAGGATGATGAGTCCAAAGGGAGGTGATTGTGACACCCTGCATATATCCCACATCTATCGTGCAAAGAAGAGATTCCTAGTTCATAAGTAATGTCTGGCCTCTAATATCACCAACGTGTTTTGGGCATATTGGCTGTGGATGAGATGAAAACTTCACAGCTAAGCATGCTCTGGTGGGAGAAATTCAGGGATGGTTGACCTCCCTTGGAGTTTTCACCCAGGCAACCAAAAGCAAATCCGTGAGCTCTTTGTGGGCAAAGCAGACAATATTGGTGGTACGAGAGGCCGGGTGTTACGACATCATCCACCCCCAAGTGAGGTGGATCTCTATGAACATGTTCAGGAGGTCCATATGAAAGAGGCTCTCACTACTGCTAGTGATTACATCATTACGACCTCAACCATGGCAACGCAGTCCACTGACACTTCACCTGATGTTGTCAGTGAGCAGAAGAAATCCAACAGCCAAGAACAATATGCTGGTGATGAGGAAGAAGACCTTGGTCTAATTCTTTCATCTCCCCATGATTCTTCATCAGAAGATGAGGGGAGTCTGCAAATAAAAGTGAAACAACTTCAACAAACATGCACTTATTTAATTTCTAAGGTTAGTCACATGGAATCTCAAGTGACTGCTTTACAGAATAGAGTCAATGATCAGCAACTTGAGATCACCGATCTCAAGGGCAAGCTAGCTGTGAGACCATCTAGACAAACTCAACCAGATCCACAAGAACCTGTGGAAGTGGTGAACTTAACCTCCAGCTCACCTATGCTAGTAGGTGATGCTACCAAAAAGGGGGAGAAAGTCCATGCAACCATAGAATCTGGGAGTTCTGTCATGAGTATGGACAATGAAAACTCACCACCCTCACTTGCAATTGTCCGGACTCAACAACTTCCTCAGGCTCACACTGATGTGGAGGCCATGCTACAACTTTTGAGGAAGGAATTCCAATGGTCATGTCTGCCCCATCCTATGCTGCTGAAAATCCAATAGTGGGATGGTGGTATGATCTTTCAATGAAAGAATGGCATTGGTGCTCTCAAGATCTCAGGGGCAGCAGGAGCTCTTCAATTTTCAAACCCTGAGATTCCATGAGAGTATTAACTTGGTTGATCTGGCACTAGTCAACCTAAGCCAAAACAGACAGGCTGGCAGGTTAGCTAAAATGATCCAAAAGTGGGTGTTGCAGGAGTTTAGAAACAAAACAAAATTATATAGACAGAGTCTAGCAGGAAAAACTGTTGGTCAACTAGATACTAAGGCAGACCCTAAGATTAGCTTCGAAGGGGAAACCTTGGTTGAAGGCCTAGTAGTGGACCCTGTGAACCTTGAGACAAGCTTATCCTTAGCACCCAGTACCCATAGTGAAACACATGCTGGTGAAGGTGTATCACAACCTCTTCCTGGCCAGAGCTCAAGATCAGCACAATCTTCAAAAGCCTAAAGCTCTCTCCACCCTGAGTCATACAGGCCAACAATTGACAAAGGGAAAAGAAAAATGACTCCTGAGCAGATTGAGGAGGAGAAAAGGGAGAAGAAGAAGAAGGCTAGGGGAGAAAGAACAAGAGAGATCCAAAGCTTCATGCAAGCTACAATCAGAGCTGCCCACAGGCCTAACACTCAAGATGATGAGTTAAGGGTAGCTAGATTGAATTATCTGGGATTAAGAAACTATAATATAAATAAGATCATCTCTCTTCCTCTGGCAGAACTGAATGAACTGCAGACACTGAGTTGTCAAAAGAAAGAAAGGAGGCTGAGACTGCAGAATCGCTCCTCAAGATCAAAGAAGAGAGAAAAATAAAGAAATTATACAAATCCCCTACCCTCTCTCCAGTTCAAGAAAGTCCTAAAAAAAAGACTGTGTCTGTACAATAAGAACAAATCAGATAGGCCGAGAACAAGAAAGATAGAAGATGATAGCCTATCTGAGTGCCATAGGTCTCTATCAGGCAGTAGCACTCAACCTTCTCTCATATGAGTATATTGAATTCGAGTATCTCAAACAGCTGGAAGAAGAAGCTCAAACTCAAAGAAAAGCTGTTAAGAGGAAAATGAGAGAAGAGGCTGCTAAGTCAAGAGCAACCATTAGAGCACAAGAAAAGAAGTCTGTTGATAGGCTAAAGATGGTGAGCTTCTTGAAGCTGTATAGGTTCTCCGAAAGAAGACTTGGTCCCATGTCTCTATCCATAATGGATGAGCATATTAGAAGGATCAAGCAGAAGATAAAGGAAGGTCAGCTGGTTGACTTCCATTCTCCACCAAGTCAAGCTGTAGCTGAAGTTGAGGTAAAGGTTGAACCACAAGAGACAGCACATCCTAACCAAATGATGAAGAAGGGAATGGGCTTGATCCTAATGAGTACTGTCAACAGCTGAAGAACTTCTCTATTTTGGTAGAATCAGTCTAGGGGGAGTTTGTAAGGTTTATAGAAAGGCTAATACATCCAAAACAATCAAAGTGCTTCTTGCATGCATGCACTTTGTACATAGTAGAAGTTGCTTCGGAAGTTTTGCACTCTTCACAGAAAATTATTCTAAGTGTTGAATCTTCTGAAGCCAAAGACCAAATCTTCCAAAGCCAAAGACCAAATCTTCCGAAGCCAAAGATGAAGTCTTCCGAAGCTTAGAAGACAAAGTCTTATGAAGCCATCAAGATAGAAGACATGCTTTCTCTGATCTATTTTTTCAGAAAGCTAACCAACTTTCCGCTGCCACTCTGAAGACTCACCAACTTGCATAAGTTGGTGAAAAGATCCATGCTTTTGTAAATTGTAGATTATGGTTTTGAGTCGGTTCAAATATAGTTTATTTAATTTCTGTGCATCACAACTTATACTGCTTTTCATTTAAAGTATAGCCTATTAACATATCAAATGAAATCTGAGTCAGTTCCTTTTAAGCCTTTGTATGTAATAAATCAAAATCAAGAAATATACTATTATTTCCCACTTATGTAGAGAATTTATTTTTTAACTTTTTAATACAACTCTCCCTAAACCAAAAATCTTTTTTCATGACATTTTCAATTTCTCCACCTAAAATTATGATTATCTATAGAAAATAACATTTTTAACCAACTAGAAAAAGAAAATACTTTGGAGTAAGTTCTAGTAAAATCAAAGAAAATTAATCATTCCCAAACATTCGATTAGAAAGTCTAATCGAGAATGATCAAATGCCTTGGTAAACAAGTCCGCAATGTTTTCAACAGATGTGACATGAGCAAGATGAATAGGTTTTCTATCAAAACAGTGAAGGATAAAATGCATGCGAATGTCAATGTGTTTTGTCTTTGAATGTTGAATTGGATTTTTGATAATGTTGTGAACTGTAGTATTATCACACCAAATGGTTGTTTTGAATCCATTCACCAATTCATTCAAAATGATAATTCAACTTCAATTAAGTGAATAAAGTTCAACTGTAATTCAAATTGTCACTAATTTATTCATATGAACCCATTTTAACCGTTGAATTGTCTTAGAAACTTCAAATGAGCTTCTTCAGCCGGTCTTTGATCTCAAACACCTTATATTTAGCACAAATTCGATCAATCAAATCCAATCATCAAGTTGGAATTGAATTTATAGCTCGAAACTTCTTCAAATTTCTTCAAATTCAATCCAAATCGATCTAGAGCTTATAAGGCTGTGGCACCAATTAAAAAGATTCAGATAATTTGTTGTAGATAGATCTTATGAGAGAAACGCGGAATAAATCAATCACAAAACATAGATGATTATGAAGTATATAAGATCAAGTAAAGTAAGCACAAATGTAAATAACTTTCAAGTATATTGCTCTCTAATCAAGGATTACAAAAGTGTATATATTTAAGATTACAAACAAAACTAAATAAGCTATTTATACTAATTAGCAAGTCTTGCGCGAGAACTTTCTTCTTCCGTAGATCGAAATGCTCTCGCGAATACTATGTCTTCATTATCTTGTTTTGATTTCCCGAACTCTAGGTTCAATCCCTACATTCATCTTACTATCTTACGTAACTCTCGTTGCTTACATTCTTCGTCCTTGTACTTTCGTGTTTTGCTTCTTTTACTTCAAATTAAGCTTCAAATACATATGAAACAAAACATAAAAAAGTAATCTTGTTTTATGATAATAATGATCTAAATCACACATTTATATCAATCAAATACTAAAATATTAACACGTGATCACTTAGTAGCCATTTTAATGTAGATTCTATGAGAGTCGATCCAAATCCTTTAGACAAACAAGTTTTTTTAGTTGTGAAGGGATACAGATGATTTATATCCCTACATTATGCAACATGCCCCTTAGGATCTATAGTTCCATCGTGTAGCTTCATGCTATGAGTCTGAAAACGTTTAGTGATCTCCTCCTCACATATTGGAGGAATGAATATCAAGCACTGTGACTTGATGGGGATACTTAAGGTAACGGTTGAACTACAGCGGGTACACTTGAAATCATATCCTTCAACTTCTTTAGTCCTCTAGCCATAATCAAAAGAACCTTATATCATGTGTAAGTTCAACATTGTTAGTATTCAATAATTGATTATTGGAATTGTTACCAATATTTGGATTTTGTGATGATGTTCTTGGGGTGATGCAAAAGCTTTGGTGGTAGCAAACACAATAGCATGAGATGAATCAATCGTCCCGGTTCGAGGCTGCAAGGGGACAACATCTCCCTACATAGTTCCTTGGGAACCCTATAAAACATTAGGAGGTGAAATCCCTTAATCCATGAAGATCTTGTCTCTTGTTTTTTTATTGATTGTGGCAAGAATCACAATGGGAAAGCAATAACAAAACAATACTAAGTGTTAAAGAATGAACTGCTAGTGTATGTTGTGTGTTCTACATCCATCTTTTTGCCTCAATATATAATAAAAATAAAAATAACTAATTTTCGAGATTCTTGAAGAATACTTCGTTTTCACCCTTGACCGTTGGAGGTCCTCTTCACAAGTGGACTATCAGTTCCTTAGGATCAAATAGGTTATCATTAGTCACGTACAAAAACAAATCAAAGCTAAAACATAACAATCGGTTAATAATGTTAGTATTCCGGATACAAAATTTACTCAGGGTACGTGATACCAGATCATAAAATTCAACCATAACAATATATAAAATTTATTATATATAATATTGGAGTTAAGTTTTCTTTTGCATGCACAAACATATTCTATAAACAGCATGATTATATAGCAACAAAATATTTAGATTATATAAATCATGTGTAACAAAACAAGGAAGCAGCAAGCATGCATATATTTCACACGTGCCTGGTAATAAACTTAATTTCGAAATGTTTTCTTGTTTAAAAGTTATAAAAGTAAAGATACTGAAATCAATCTAAATATTAGTAAAATATAATAAAGAGTAATTTAAATATTTTATTATAATAGGTGTACAGTTGAAATGTTTAATCAAAATATAATATTAAAGTGATAAAACATTAAAAAAAATTGAGTTGAAAGAATAAGAGGGTAGTATTACATTGGAATATACTTAAATAGGGTAGAATTCTTATTTAATATTTAAGAAAGGACGAGAGAAGGAAATTACAGACTTAGATGAGAGAAGAAGAAAAATCAACAAAACAATTTTTTTCTTATGACCAAACCTATTCTCCCCATCCCTATATTCTCTTAGGTTGATGATGATGTGAACCCCATATCATAATCATTTAATTTCGTGGGAAGCTTCCTGACCCGATTTCCCATTCTCACTTGGGCTTGATATGGATTGTTAGTTGGGTCGTTACTTGAGTGTGGGCTACCAATTGGGTTCATAACAAACATTTAAGTTTTAATGTGTGAATGCTGCATTTTAAGATGACTTATTATTAATTAAAATTGTAATAAAACAATTTGATTGATTGGTTTGTTATAATTAATCTATAGTTAATCTTAATTAATACATAGACGAGTGTTTGTATTTAGAAAAACCCATTTAACTATCCTCTCATGATTAACCGTCATTCAGCGCCTCCATCACATTCACAATGTTGCTACCATTCACTCGCAATTGATTGCAGAGGCATTCAATTGTCGGTTATAAATCCCTTCGATCAGCTTGAAGGCATGGTGGGGTTCCATGCAATGGCTGCAACCACGATGGTCACATACTCGTATATATGATGGCGTCACAGACCTCATGAATGGGAAATATGTTCAATGTGGTTTCAATAGCAGATGATAAGGTTTCAATTGCCAATAGCTAGTGTACTATTTTTTCTTCTAGATAGAATCATATCTGAGTAAATGTTGAAAGCAGCATTGGTCATGTTAAATTACTTGTACTTCTACATATGATCAGGAAAATTTTGAAAGGGAATTGTCCTCTGCTAGAGACGAATCTGTTAAGACTTTCTGAGATATTAAAGGTTAGTTTTTTCCACTCTTGTGATATGTAGTCTAAAGTTTCATTATGCTTGTAATTTGGATTTGTTTAGGAGAAAGAAAAGATCAAAAGAGTTCATTTATTTGGCCTTTTTCACTGATAATTGTGTAATGACTCATGAAATATCTTTTGTTCAAACCAACAAACTATTAGTGTACTCGTGATCTGATTATTCGAATTTGTTAAAGGGAAATAGGTTCGATTTTGCTCTTGGAATCATACACTATTATAAATCTTAGACATGAGCGTGACACAACAACAATCAGTTTAAACAATGAGCCCAAAAGTTGAAGGCGCAAAGATTAGGTTATGATTAATTTTAAGTTACATTGTTTTACTAATAATGTACTATAATACTGATTTTATATACAATTGTAGCCTGTTACAATCTGATTTTTGTTGTCCATTTTAACTGATCAGTTGATTTTTTATTATCATCCAAATTTCAAAGTAGACATCCCAACTTGGGGACTGTATGTTCAAAACAGGAAATGAGTGGCATGTTTATTTTTTACCTTTTGCATGATAATGACTAGCAATACTTGCAGACATATTGTGATTAATTTGTTGGTGATTAGCTTTCAGAGGAACCACAGTAAAGAGGTGATGGTAGATTTTTGGTGAGACATGTTTTCAATGTTTTGGCAATACCTTTTTTTGTTGTTGATCTTTGAATGCGATTCAATACAAACACACTAGTATACACATAGTACAAAGATATCACTAACGAGAAATCACATTACAATTTACGTTGAGTTACAGGGGTATTTATACCCGCAACGGCTGTTATTCCGCAACTGTCGGAATCCTTAATCTAACTGACATATATACAATATTTACAGGACCATACTTATTAAATAATCTATTCACAGGTTTGACCCACAACCTAATAACTAAGACATAATTAATATAATACTTTAGATCCTAAGTAATGCAAATGTTTTAATTCCAACAATTTCCCCCTTAAACTTTTCATTACTTTCTTTGCAACATTATAACTTCTCTGCAGGACCACAGCTCGGTGGCAAGTCACGAACATCCTGCATCCTTCGGTTCTTGTATGGTAATTCTTTCTGCATATTGTTGATCGTGTCCTCATATAAGTCTTGCTGCATTTTGCTGCTTTCTTCGACTTCGAACGATAGTATTTCGGCTCCCTTTTGCCTTGTCTTTACTGTGTTATAGTACCATTCCATTATGTCTATATATTCATTGTAGATTAACACTAACTTGATTGACTTTGTTGAGTCAAAACCCATATCAGCAGCAATAAGATCCCAATAATTATTCTTTGAGATTTCAGTTTTTCCACCATTAATTTGCACAGCCATGTACAATTTATATAAGTCGACTTTCTTGCCTTCAAGCATAGGTGGGAAATGACTTGTTTGCCTCAAGTTGTTCCTTACAAACCACTTCAACATTTTTTGAAAATTTTCTTTCACTTCTTCCCTTTTTGTATTGCCTTCAAGAAGTCTAAGAAGGTAATCATATCTTCGATGTTCACTATGTTTTCAGGGTACAAGATCGCCTCTTTTTCTTTTTTATTTGTGACTTGTCTTTCATTCTTTCTTGCTTCTAAATCCATGGCTTCTAAATATCCCCATATCTTCTCAGAATCATCTAAATTATTTACTTCAGCCCATTTTGCTTCAGAATTTTCTTCTCCAGTAAAGTCACTTTCTTGTGCCATTTTGTCTTCATTTTCGGTTGGTACCACATCGTCTTCAAATGACTTTGTAATATGACATATAGTACCCTCAAACGAAACTTCAAATCCTTGGCGTGCGAGTTGTTCCAAACTCAAAACATTTTTCTTCAAAGTTGGAACATGAAACACCTATTCACAGGTTGTGTCATACCATTGCACGATATTTGAACCCATCCTTTTCCTCTAAATATTCTTTGTTAAATCCATTAACATGTGCCTCAATCCCAGGCGATTTTCTCATATTTGTGAACAATCGTTTAAGTCCACAAGTATGTTTCTTTCTAATCAAACTAGCATACCATATTTCATCCCAATTGCCTACATCCGTTCCTTTTACAAGAAATTCATTATACCGAATTCGATTCTCATATTCCTTTTTGAATTTCCCTGGATGGTTGCAGTAACGGCATAAATGATTTCGGAAACGACGACGACGTCCATTCTTTCCCTTCGCAAGTCTTCTGAACCTTCTTGACACCCTTGTGCGTCTGTTCTTACTTGCCTCTTCTTCGTGATCAAGATCGAAATCATTCACTATGTTGAGGCCCTTTCGGATCGATTATGTAGAATCAATTTCGTGGAGGAACAATATCAAGGGTATGCACAAAAATGCAGCGACCCGGTGTGAAAACTTAGACAATCAGGAACACAAAATCACACACAAATACACTGTTATTCCACCCTTACAAATGACACTGTCAATGGATATTTATACCCTACAATTAGCTGTTACATACATAACTACCATAACTAACTAACTAACTACCAATTGACACAATTAATATGCAGTTGACTTTTTTTGTTTGACTTTTCTAATTTCATGATTATTAGCATTCCAACAATCACTCCCCTAATCAAGAAATTCATAATTCATTTGAATTCTTTTGTTCATCCATTGTGTAGACCATCTTCTTCCTTCTTCGATTGATTCTTCCAATTGCAATTCGAATTTGACTCTTCGAATTCTTTGATCAAGATTAAGCGGGGTTAGCGTCAGTCTCTTCGAATTAAAATTGGTTCTTCCTTTAGCTATCATGACTTTTCGATTGCTATTTGAATCGGATTCAGCGGGGTTAACGCCGCCATGATCATTCTTTTATTTTGTGTTGAAGGTTAATGCCTTGAACAATTTTTAACCGGTTTCCGAAGTAAACACGTTCTACCTTTTCGGTCCTATGATTAACAATTGCCGATTTCAATGATTCTAAATTAAATTCCTTCTCCTATTCAATCATACTCCTTTCCTTACATTCTAATACACCTTTCCGAATATATTTCTTCTCATTTGACTTTTCTTGTTCATCGTTTCTTTCTACTGTTTCTCATTTCTTTTCCAGGAGCAACACTTTCCAAACTTCCTTTCTTTTCTACACAGTTCTTCTTCATTTATACGTTCTTTATTCACGTGAAGAACAATTCCTTTAATTCTTGCACGTTGATCACTACTCCAATCGTCGATTTGAATCGCTTGCACATGCTCCGTTTTTTGCTTCTTCTTTTGATGGAAACTACACTTCAATTCGATCATGTTTAACCTTCGCTCTGATACCATGTTGATCTTTGAATGCAATTCAATACAAACACACTAGTATACACAGAGTACAAAGATATCACTAATAAGAAATTGCATTACAATTTACGTTGAGTTACAGGGGTATTTATACCTGCGACGATGGTTATTCCGCAACCGTCAGAATCCTTAATCTAACAGACATATATACAATATTTACAGGACCATACTTATTAAAGAATCTATTCACAGGTTTGACCCACAACTTAATAACTAAGACAGAGTTACCATAATACTTTAGATCCTAAGTAATGCAAATGTTTAATTCCAAAATTTTTTTTATCTGTAGGGATATATCAGACGGATTCAACTTGGTGAAAATGCATAAAGCATTCTACATTGATTTACTTTCGAAGCCCAAACGAAAAATTAAGATATATTAAGCTAACAAGATTAGATATACGTATGTTACATGTTCTGAAGTAGAAAATTAAAATAATAGATTTTATATCTATTTATAATCTAATACATGTTATAGAATCATATCATTAAAATTAATATATACATATATATGGGGTGGGTTATACACACACCCTGTCAGGTGTTATACACACACCCTTTGACTTTTTTTCACGGCCCGTGAAGACTCTTACGGCCCGTGAGAGGTATGCGGCAAATTAAAATTTTGAATCAAACAGTCACGACCGAGAAGTGACTCATGGGCCGTAAAAAGGCAACCGTGAGAGGCTTCACGGGCCGTTAAAGAAGTAACTCATGGCCTATGAAATTGTTCACGGGCCGTGAAGATTGTCCACGTATTTTTTGTTTTTATTAATTATTTATCGCTTTTCGTGACTATTCGTTTTTTATAATTATTTGACGTGACGTATTATTCCTCGTAAAACGTGTATCAATTATTTGATTTGATATAATATTCTATATTTAACGATATATATAGGGATACATATTAGTTTTTTTATAAAACAATTTCAATCGAGATAAGTAAAATGTCAGATCGGAAAAATAATAGAAGGCGTGCGAATGAATTTGGTTCTGACTCACGTGTAATTGTTGAAAGTATTCCGGAACCAATTGATACCATAATTGGAAGAATGGCAAAAATTGATCTCGGAATATTATGCAGTTTTTGCGAAACGGAGATGCTCAATTGTGTAGGGTATATTACATGGGTGTTGTAGATCTCCACTTACAATTTTGACGAGGGCTTCTTGGTAACACAGCTTTGTGTTCAGATTTAAGATTTTAAATTAGAAATTGTAAAAAAAATAATAATTGTTTTAATATATATTTTATTGTTCTTTATAGCATATTCGGGTGTGGACAAATAGACTGATAATCTGGCGATTTGAAGAAATAAGTAGAATTGAAGAGTTGTCGGGTAATGATCGTTGGACGATTATTCCATTTGAGTGGTTTAACTTAATATACATGGGAACCGTTGATGGTAATAAATATGCAGACGGGAGTAGAGATCTATATCCTACGTTATGGGAAGTTGATACGGTAATATTGTTTTCGTGTTATAGTTGTGATTTAATTTGTCTAAAAAAATATATAATTGTGATTTTATTTTTTATAGGTGTATGTACCGATCACTGATGACAATGAAAATTGATATCTTTTTAAAATTTTTATGGAGTCACTACAAGTTCATATATTCTTTCCTTATGAATGCCGTCCAAATACGTGTGATGATTCGTGGTGCATTCATCGTAATGTTCGGGCGATTATTGTACAATTTGAATCGTATTTCCTTTATTTTCTTGGACGTATACATTATTTGCAGCAATCTGGGCAAGAAGAAATTGAAGAATTGTTAGTGTCTTGTGAAACTGTGTGGCCTTTAAATGCACGTCATATTGGTCGAGATTCTGGAGTTATTATTTGCATGTTATTACGTCGACTGGTTCAAAATAGATCTATAGAGTGGCATGAAAATAATTTACAAGATGCTTGCCTTAGATTCCGACGATTTATGGCAGATGAACTGTATTCAAGATGAACAATGTAATTATTTAATAAATAATATTTTTATTTGATTGATAATAATAATATTCGGACAATGTAATAAAAATAACATAAAATTAACTCGAAATACAATCTTTAATCTTGTTGATTTTTAAGAAAGTTACAAGCCGCAACATGATTAAAAGATGTTCTGATTCTTCCCCGTTATTGTTCTTGAGCCCTTTCCATAATGTCTGCATCATTCTATAGAGTGTTTCGGTTGTCGTAAATGTTATCGTATATTAAGTGAAATATCGATATCTTTCTCCTCAAATCGAACCATTTGCTGCTAAGTTCTTGAGTGGTTTGATATTCATCACGTTCTAGAATTTGATGAAAACGCTTTGATATATGGTTCCAATAAATTGAACACTCCCCGAAAATAGTACCCGAAATTTCTAGACAAGATCTTGCTAAAGTGACATCTTTTTCGTCAGTCCAAGGATTTTGATTTTGTGAAATAACCGATGGTGAACTTGATTTAGAACTTGTCGAAATCATATTTTTTGTAAATATGTTTGGATTTTGATGTTTGAGTGCATTTTTTGTGTGAAAATATGTTAGTATTTATAGATGAAAAATAATATTTTTTTTTAATTTTTTTTAACTCTTCACGGGCCGTTAAGACCAACGGATATATTTTACGCCGTTAAGGCTTACGGCCGTGAAAGACTTCACGGGCCGTAAAGCCCAACGGTTCTTTTTTGAAAATTAAATATAACAGGCCGTGTGGGTCTTACAGGCTGTGAAATCTAACGGTTAAATTTTTAATTAAAAGAAAGCTCACGACCGTGAGCGACTTCACGGGCCGTGAATCACGAGGTGTGAGACATTTCACGGGTTGTGAAGTTTTTCATATATAAGCTTCACGCCCTGTAAGTCCATTTACGACCAGTTTCCCAATTTCTATTCTCTCAGATACGACCCTCCCCATTTTCACTTTTACGACCCCATTTTAGTCATTTTCCTTCTATTATCAGGTATGTAATTAATTTCCTTTTTAATTTTATCTAATTATGCTTTATTATCGTATAAATTTAATTTTAAAATTCAAAATTTTTATAAAATTTAAAGGGTTACGGGCCGTGAGGCTACTTCGCGGCCCGTATTCTTTTTGATTTTTAAAATTAATTTTTTAAAAATATTTTGGTCATTAAAATTAAATTTTTTTAACAGATTATGCCGTCGCGTAAGCGTGTGCGTCCTGAGACCGAGCTAGAGGGTCAGGGAGATTTTTTAGACCCTCACCCGCATCTTCAGTTTCCGCGGGAGACCACGCCGCGTAGACGGCTTCGGAGATTGTTAGGTCGGCCCCTCAAGGGGACCCGTACCATCGACTGGGAGGTGTTGGAGTCGGTGGGTGATTTGGAGCGTGCTAAGGCGCTCGTTGGGGCAGAGGACTCGACACCTTGGCGGCGGATGTTCGACTACGGTTATAGGAGTGCCCACCGGGAGCTTACGTTGGAGTTCCTATCTACTTTCTTATTCACTCCCGCCACAGATGGAGATGACCCCCTGATCCATGTTGCTATTCGGTTCACCTTAGGGGGTCGGAGGAGGGAGTTCACGATGACGGCGTGGGCGGTCGTCCTCGGATTTTACACTGAGCCTGGTCCTCTGGTGGGGTGGTGGCCGACCATCTCGGATCAGCGATGGGAGGCGCTATTCGCGCGACCTCTATCAGAGATCCTTTGCACCGATAAAGATATCGGTGCATTGCTGGCACCATTACCGGGCGCGACCAGAGCACGGAGCAGGTTTCGCTCGGAGACGTCTTCTTTTTGCAAGCTTTGATTAGCCCTAGGAGGGTTAATCTTGCTCACTGTATGGTGGCTTATCTACTTTCCGTTGTTACGGGGAAGGTAATATATCATTTAGCTTATTTTTTTTAATTATTATTTAATTATTAATTGTTACGAATATTAATTAATTAATTTATTTCTAATTTGATTGTTTACAGATGGATAGCCCTATAGTTTGAGGGGCGTATATCACCGTCATTGCCTCCCGTTTAGGGATATACACTGATGCGCTACTTGCGCGGTAGACGAGTGACGCCCCGCCTTGGATATTAGGCCGCCTGGCCATGGGTATTGCCGCCACTTTTGATGGCAACCTACGATGGTCCATTGACGGCGGTCAGACGATATTCCACCCTCCCGTTGAGGGTGACGAGGAGGAGGCGGAGGAGCAGCAGCAGCCCGGAGCCCATCAGCAGGGCCCTCCACAGCAGGTGCCACCGCCTCCGAGGACTATTATCCGGCAGATTCCACCTACAGGGGAGTATATGGCCGAGTCCATGCAGCTGTTGCGTGAGTTTGTGCATTTGCTACGTGAGATGCACACTATGCATCTGTGGCAGATGGAGCTCAGCAGCACATGGGCTGCATCACAGGACATTGTTCCTCCGCCTCGCCCGGAGATTGTCCCTTTTGAGAGGCGGCCGGTAGATGGTGACGAGGCAGCTGACGACGTCGCGGATCAGCCACATCCGGAGTAGTTATTTTGATGTATTTTATTTATGTTTTGATGTGAAAATTGTATTCAGTTTATATTTTGATGTAAAAATTTGTATATAGTAAGTTTTAATGTTTTTCGTTTGATGATTACAAATTGCATTTCATAGTTACATAGTTAGCAATTATAAAATTACAAATTGCATATTATATTAAAATCCGACTATTACAACAATAATACAAAAACCATTACAATAATACAACTTATAACAAATTAATATATTCAGGCTCCTCGTCTTTTCTCAATTCAGCAAATTTTTAAATTTGTGCCTTCTATATAAGCTCCCAATCATTAGCATTTGGTGTTTTAAAATTTTTCCAGTTGGTAAAGGCATTGGATAGTCACCTGCTAATCAAAGCCTAATAAAATGATTTCCATTAACAAAGACAATTGCAATCAATTGGTGGCTAGCGATATCATGAGGAGACGACCATAATGGAAAATAAGTTGCACTGTTATCGATTGTAATTAATATTACGACCACACGAAACCTGTTAGCAACTAAGATCGCTGCGGGTGGCACTGTCATCCAATGTTTATATGGAGCTGCACCTATCCCATTCCAGTCCAATGAATTTCTTAGACGCTTGATATCATGAAACATATCGTCGTACCAATGTGCATTTTCATCCAGCTCCGCTATAAGTTCGGTACGAATAAAACACCATTGATTTTCATCATATCCCAATCCAACTGCTACAGCCCGAAAACCATAATTACCGTCCGCATATACATCATCCGCACCCGAAATGTACGGGTAGAACACGGATGGAATCGAATCACGAAACCGGTAATAGTTGTTTTTTTCTTCGTCCCCCGGGGTATATGAAAACTTTGAAGTTTGTTGGGATGACATATCTTTGCCTCTTGTTTTGGAAGACATTGATTGACTGCGTTGAAATGACCATTGTTTACTCTTCACCATTGAACTTGAATATCTTGGAGGAACTTGAATATTTTCTTGTTCTTGCACGTATGAACTATGTCTAGGAGGGTCTAATATCACATCTTGTTGCTTATCCTTTTTGGGACGACCGCATGTATTTGTTTGTACTTTCGAAGCTTTTTGATCTGTTTTCGCTGGATTTATGAGTGATTTTATCATACCCACTACAGATCTTTTCACTATTTCTGGTTGAAGAAGTAAATGTTTTGTCACCATCTCCATTTCTTTATGTACATTTATTTTCTCCTCCCGTAAAATATACGCCGGTGAAAAGTCAAGCTTTTTCCAAAAAATATCAATATCATTGAGCAGTATATTTTGACCTAAATAATGAGTAAAAATATAACAAATAATGTATAGTATAATATTGATGGTAAAATAATAAAACTTAAACAATAGAAACTTAAATAACAAAATATTTACCAGTTTGAAAGTAATGATTTAATCTACATGCACATGGAAGACCATAACTCGTACAAAGATGACACCCACACGATGCGTTGGATGTCATTAGATGATGAATTCTGTTGATCTCGCCAACCAAAAGATCCAAAGCCGCAATAGAAACTTTATCTCGAAAGTATTGAAGCACTTTATGATTGTGTTGAACCATAAGCATAATTTTACTTTTGTTAAAACATTCTTTGATAGCGATTTCCTATGTAACTAAAATATTATTGATAAATGAAATAAATCTATCCATGGTACTATTACTTTTTTTTAGGTAACTTTTCAGCAAGAAATGTTGGCTCTCCACTCGGTTCGTTGTGTGTTGACCGAAGTTACGATCTCTATCAATCCATGCGGTCACAAACCTCTCTTTATAAGGGTCCAACGAGTTATTTTTTAGGTATATCAAAACCCCTAATTCAAATAAAATTATATTATTTAAATTATAAAAAATAATATTAATAAGAATAACAATATAAAACTTACTTGAATGTTTTAGCACCAATTTTCGATAAAGGTGGTCAAAATTGTACTCGAATATGTCAGGCGTGGCAGAGTTAATTAATACCGACCACAAATGCTCAAAAGCGCCTCATTCATCATTTGAAAAACTCGCCTTGTAATGTTTGATAATATTTTCCGATATATGCCATCTACAAAGTAGTCTCATGGCATTTGGAAAAACTTCTTCACATGCTTTCATCAAAGCAAGGTCTCTGTCGGTAAGTATAATGCGGGGTTCTATACACTTTTGCTCTAAAGTTTCTTTTAATTGTTCTAAAACCCATCTGAAATTAATCTGACGTTCAAGATCGATGAATGCATAAGCAACAGAAAACGATTTCATGTTTATGTCACACCAACCATTTGGACAAATGGCATTTTGTAGATGTTCGTTTTATACGTTCTGTCTATCATCAACACATGCGGGTAGGCCCCGCATAAAGTGTAAGATGCGGGATGTATAAAAAAAGCCCCGTCTACGGTATTTGTGGCTTCATCTATGTGAGGGGTGTAAATATATTTATTTTGTTGTAGTATAGTAAAAAACACCTGCATTGGAGTTTCGCCGATTATGCTTGAATTTTTTATCTTTGTGCGGGCATTATATATCGTTCTTAAGGCTGACACTTTTTTAGGATTTTGGTCCCTTAGTGTGCCTAAAATGTTTCGAGGCTCAATATTTTTCTCTGTAAGTTGCTTTACCATACAAATCTCTTTTTCAGTGAGCCTCATTGCGTATTCATGCCCCTCGAGGTGTTCATCGGCTTCATGATTATGAGAATCGTCTACAACAACTAGGATCCACCCACCTTTATTTATTTGGTACTTTCCCTGTAATTCAAACTGACAATTTGTTTTTTTGGTGCCAGTGTTTCTAAGAGTGGGTGCTCCTTTATATACTCCACCGCGATCACATTTTAGCCATATTTTAACTACCAACCCACTTATGTTTTCTTTCAACCGTTTCGTGACAATAACATATCCATTTTTACGACTTATATTACTGATAAGCAAAAAGAAGGTCATGGCTATTCGAAGTGACAACGGTACCGAATTCAAAAATCATATCTTTGACTCATTTTGTGCAAACAAAGGAATTTTGAGACAATTCAGTGCCGCCAGAAAACCTCAACAAAATGGTGTTGCTGAGAGAAAGAACCGCACCCTAATTGAAGTTGCTCGTACCATGTTAACCGAATCTACTTTACCAATTATTTTCTGGGCTGAAGCGGTGAATTGTGCATCACATGTACTCAATCGTGTTTTAATTGTTAAAATAAAATGAAAACTCCTTATGAATTGTTTCATAGAAGGAAGCCATTGATTGATTTCTTTCGTCCATTCGGATGTTCTTGTACCTTGATTAACACTCATGCACAGAAGTCAAAATGTGGAGCTGTGTCAGATGAATGTTACTTCATTGGTTACTCATCTTCTCAGAAAGCTTATCGTGTGTACAACAAGAGAACACATATAGTGCAAGAGTCATTCTATGTTGACTGGCAGGAATCTAATTCTTCAGATGCCAGAACCAAACCTGCATGGTTCTTTGACTCGAACACTGTTTTTAACTCCTTCATTCTTCCAGTTTTTGATGATGATGTATCCTTTTCTAATGTTCAAACGAACATTATTCCATCATATCCATTAACCCAAGACCTTCCCAACTCATCAAACGAACCTCCGACCTTAATTAAATCTCCATCCTCATCTACCTTTGACATTCCACCCCCACCCGTTTCGGCATCTATTCCTTCAGCTCCTACAACCCCAACCTCTACTCCATCTTAATTCTCTCAAACCTTTCCATCGCCTCAACCTGTTCAACCACCTTCTTCTCCATTATCTACTCAACACCAGCCCATTTGCCCACCTCAATCCAATCCATTACCTTTAACCACTGATTTTAAATCTTTGAAAGATCATCCTCATTATAACTTTATTGGATCCATTTATGATGGTGTTAGGAAGCGAAGTCAATCTGGGTTGATTAACGTGTGTCTATTCTCTTGTTTCATATCCCAAATTGTTCCAAAGAATGTTCATGCAGCTCTTCAGGATCCTTGCTGGATTGAGTCCATGCAACTGGAACTTCAACAATTCCGAAAACTTAAAGTGTGGACACTTGTTGATCTTCCACCAAACAAATGTCCAATTGGCACAAAATGGGTGTTCAAGAACAAACCAGATGATTGTGGCATTATGGTGAGGATAAGTCTAGGCTGGTGGTTTAAGGCTTTGCTCAAGAAGAAGGGATTGATTACACGGAAGTATTTGTTCCCGTGGCTCGTCTCGAAGCAATCCGAATTTTTCTTGCTCATGCTGCTCACAAGCATTTCAAAGTCTATCAGATGGATGTCAAATGTGCTTTTCTTTATGGAGACATTGATGAAGAGATTTATGTGTGTCAACCACCAGGGTTTGAGGATCCAGACTTTCCTGATAAAGTATACAAACTTGATAAATCTCTTTATGGTTTACATCAAGCTCCTCGTATCTGGTATGAGACTCTTACACAATATCTTCTGAGCAATGGCTTTTCTCGTGGCACTATTGATATGACTTTATTTAAGAAAGAAATGGATGGTGAGATGTTAATCATGCAAGTCTATGTTGACGACATTATTTTTGGTTCCACCAATCCTAAGCTTTGCCTGGAATTTGAGGAGGTTATGAGAAGTCGCTTCGAAATGAGCATGTTGGGGGAGATGTGTTTTTTCCTTGGTTTGCACGTTGAACAAAAGTCTGAAGGAATTCTTATTCATCAGGAAAAGTATGTCAAAGAAATTCTTAAGAAATTCAAGATGAATGATGCTTCTTCTGAATTGACCCCATTCACTACACAGACATGCCTCACTCCTAATGAAAACGGAAAATCTATTGATCCTCATCTTTATAGATCAATGATTGGTTCCCTAATGTACCTTACAGCCAGTCGTCTAGACATCACTTTTGCTGTGGGGTATTGTGCTCGATACCAATCTAACCCAAAGGAGTCTTATGAAAAGGCGGTCAAACAATTTTTTCGTTATCTCAAAGGCTCCTCTCGTCTGGGTCTATGGTATCCTTATGGTGGAAATTTTGATTTGCATGCTTATTTTGATAGTGATTCTAATGGTTGCAGGTTAAATAGAAAATCAGTCACCGGTGGTTGTTAATATCTAGGATATTGTCTTGTATCATGGTAGAGCAAGAAACAAACAACCGTGTCTCTTTCCACAGGGGAGGCAGAGTATATTGCTGCTTCTAGCTGTTGCTCTCAAGTGTTGTGGATACAACATCAGATGATTGATTATGGGATCAATTTCCTTCACACTCCATTATTCTGTGATAATGAAGCAGCCATTGGAATCGCCAAGAATCCAATTCATCATTCTCGCACCAAGCACATTGAGACAAGAATTCATGCCATCCGTGATGCTCAAGAAAAGGGTTTTATTGATATTATTCCTATTGACACAAAGAATCAAAAAGCAGATCTTTTCACTAAAACTTTCGATAAACCTCGGTTTTATGAAATGATCTCCATGTTGGGATTAATATCTTTTTGAAACTCGTTTTCTTAATTGTCTCATGTAAATTTTGTTCATAATTTTCTTTAATCCTTTTCTTTCCTTTTACCTTTTATGCTCCATGGTTCTTCACTATTTTACAATAATAACTTAAAATAATAATAATAATAATAATAATAATAATAATATATATATATATATATTTGAAATTTCTCTTATCTTGCTGATACATAGAAATTTAGGGGGAGAATAACATAAGAATTGAAGGAGGTCAACTAGATTGTGATGAGATATGCCTGATAGGCTCTACCAGAATACGAAGTAGACAGTAATCTTGTGGCTAAACTTAAAGGATAAGAAACTTTTTGACTTGGATTATCTACTTGACATTTTAGCCTACACAAAGTTACAAGTCCTTGTTCAAAATGGATTGAGAGCATAATAAACTCTACTTTGATGATCTTCAAAGAAAATTCCCTGTTCCCTTTCTTCGTGTACTTAATAGTGCTACTTGTTAGCTCTATTTGTGTCCAAGCTCTCCCATGTTGTATATTACGTGCCTATCTCCTCTGCTATGTGTGAACATTGACTTGGAGTGATGATCTCCTCTGTTATACGTAAGTATAGACCTGGAGCTCTCATCAGCACGTTCTGATGATCTTCTCTTTTATACGTAAGTATAGACCTGAAGCTCTCATTAGTTAAGTTCAAATGATCATCTCCTTTGTTATACGTGAGTATAGACCTGGAGCTCTCATCATTTGTTCCTTAAATAATAAGGTCTGTGTTTTTTATGAAAAGAATATCGTTTGTATTTTACTTTGGAAAATCAAGCATAGTTAATCATATTGTTCAGTATATCATGACGACAGGAAAAGTTCGTTGCCAAATATCTGTGGGGACTAAGTCATTTAAGTCTTCTTCAAATTAACCTCAAAAACATGATAATGGAAGCTGCAGATTACTTGTTGAAAGGAAGAAGGCATGGGTTTAAAAGGACAAATTTATCATCAATCCCGTCAATCTATGCTTTTCCGGCATCTATTCCTTCTTTTTTAATTATTTAAAAAAGTTAAGTTAAGAAAAAGAAAAAGTTAAGTTTTGAATTCATCGAAACTATTATTTCGCGCAGCGAAACTATAGGTTCGCCGGTACTTTCGCTCATTTCAAAGACTTTTGATCTAATCTTTTACCGGGCGAAACTACAGTTTCGCTGGTAGCGAAACTATGGGCTATATATTGGGATATGCGAAATTATGTTCTCATTTTCGCATTATCATCTTCTTCGACTGTTTCTGGCCCTAGTTCGAATCCTCACCTGAAATCGATCTTTGTTCGTTTATGTTTCGTTTATTGGCTTACTAAGAGTTTAGGTGGGTGTTTTGAACTCGATTCTTTACATTAATTTGGGTTTTAACCGCATTTCAGAGGATTATTGAATGCGTCGGTTCATAGTCTTCGCTGATTCATTCAGCGAAACTACTTGATCTATCAGCGAAACTAAACGAAAGTTCATCTGAATTCAGCGAAACTATTCTGTCATGCTGCCCGTGCGAACCTGACAGTTTCGCATGACTGAATTCAGCGAAACTATAATTTCGCTCAACTCTTGTTCAGTTTCTCTGATCTTAGCGAAACTACACTTTCGGAAAATACAGTTTCGACCAGCGAAACTAAATTTGTTTTTCTTCTATTTTGTACTTTTTTATTGTTTATCTTTCCTATTTATCATTTTATTCCTTTCTAACCTATTTTATCTATTCTTTTTCAGTTAAATGGCCAATTTGAAATTCGATGAACGGAACAATATCATAGCAATTCTGGATGATCAGAATCCAAAAACCATGGGATTCAGAGACTGCATTCGATGGCTCAGGAACTCGACCATCGCCTATGCTATTTCTCACTCTCCAACCATATATGATCTTCACATAAGAGATTTTTGGAGACAGCAGAGTATGATACAAGGGCAAATCCTCAAAGGATAGTGGCAAGAGTTATGGAGAACGACATTTCTATCACTGTGGAGACTATTGCAAGAGTTTTAAGACTAGTAGACGACTGTGGAGATGAGGTGTTTTTATCTGAGGATGAGGTGTTGGAGGCCTTTAGGAGCATTGGTTACGAGGGACCTCCTTTTGGCACTAGGAAGGAGATCAAGAAATCCTTTCTATCCAAAAAATGGAGATACATCGCTCACGTATTCATCATGTGCCTAGATCACGGGGAAAGGAGGGTCAGATGGACTAAACCTGGATTGGGCAAGGGCTATGATTATATTTTGCAGAGGCCAAAAGGCAAACATTGCTAAGTTGATTTTTTATTACATGGCTGAGAATATCATGGCTCTGAAGAAAGACAAATGGCTTCTATACCCAAGATTTATACAGATGCTGATTGAGGATTTGATCCCTAATGTTTCACGTCATGGAGAAATTAAGAATCTTGTACAGATGAACACAAGAATATTTGCTGACTGCTCAACAATAAGACATGATTTTAGTGGAAGGATCACTCACTTATGGGAAAACATGTATCCTGATGAGATGTGGAATTATATAAGAAGGGTGATAGAGACAGAGAACAAGAATGCTGAGGAGAATAGGGAAAAACAATCCGAGGCTATCAAGAAAAGAAAGAGATACGCCAAGGAGAAAGAATATGATTTTGAAGAAGAAATTGATGAGGTTGAGGAGGTATTAAGGGTTGAAAAAGAAAAAAGATCAAAGAAAAAGGCTGATCAAGCAGAGTCTGACAAGATGACTAAGAGGAGGTCAAAGCACAAACATCAGACATTCACTGAGACTCAAAGGAGAACTAAAAGGTCATCCTTGAATGAAGATGTGATTAGAAATTTTAACTCTTCTCTAGCAAATGAGCTAAGTATGATTAAGACAAAACTGATGAATCAGGAGTTAAAAGAGAAGAAGAAAGATGAGGTGTTGGAGAGTATGTCTAAGATGATGGTGGACCAACAGACTCTGATTAAGAGATTACTGACGAAAGTGAATGAGTTAAAAGCTTCAGCCGGCCTGCCAAATCAGTTAACTCAGTCTGAGTTAAATGATCTTACAGACACATTAAGGTACTCATTTCTCAATGTGAGTAGCTCATCAAAGGCAGGAGAGGCCCTAGTGGTGCTGGTGTTACAGATGTGGGAGGTTCGGGTGATAAAGATGCTAGTGTTAGTGAGGTTGATGTTGGAAGGGAAGGAGTTGCAGGAAGTGTGGAGGAAGTGGTTGAGGCTGGATTCATAAATTTGGGATTGGATATTGATAGATACTTTTTTGGTGAGGAGGTGGTGAAAGAACCAACTAAAGAAGCTGGTAAAAAGACAACTGAGATGAGACTAGTTGATGAGGAAGAAGAGATTGAAGAGCAATTGGTAGATTATGATTCTGAACCTAAATACTATGAGGTGGATGAGCGCCCTGTGACATATGTAGCCAAGAAGGGCTCTACTGAAGGAGATGTATTTGAGCTGGAAAAAGAAGATTGGTTTATGAAAGAAAAAGAACAAGAACAGCTGACCCCACTATTTCAGAACATTCAGGGGCCAAGCAGGAAGGAGTCAGACAAAAAGATCATAAGCTGGAAGTATAATGCGAGCCTGAAGATGTTTATGATAAAGAGAAAGGGTGGTAGGATATCTTATTTGCATAAAAGGAAAGCTTTCAAGACCTTACCTAAGTGGGATCTGAGGAGGTTAGCAGAGATTCCATTGATTGACTCCCATTTGAGCGAAAGAGCTAAGCTGTTAGAAGAAGAGATTAAACGAGGGACAAATGATAATTTTGAGTCATTTGGTTTCATGAAGGCTGAGAGAAAAAGATCCAAGAAAGATAAAGACTGGGTGACTGGAAAAGGAAGGATTGTGCTAAGGGTAAAACCCCCAAAGACTGTTAGCAGGGTAAGACTACCTGATTCCCTCCCACAAAGGCTCCAAAAGTTTGAGAAGTGGTTTTATGATAATAACACTAGGGAGGCAGTGATAAGGGTTAAGGATGGAACTGAGATTAAATTGTTTGATCCTGTGGAAGTATTCTCTTTCTGTGATGAAGATCTGCTGATGCTGTGTGAGAACCATATTAAAGCGGGAGCAGGAGCTGAGACTAGAAAGGAAGCAAGTTTGTTTATGGAGGTTGCAAACAAAGCCCGTGGTGTAAGGGTAGAGGTCAGGAAGCTAGTTGAAAAGATTCTTCAAGCTGACGAGATGAGGATGGATATGCAGGACCTTTCTAAGCAATTTGAACGTGCAAGTGCTCATGGTGAGGAAGCTGATCCTGCAGGAGCTGAAGAAGAGACTACACCCAAAGCTGGAGAGGAAGCAAGAGCTGATGATGCTGCAGAAGAAGATCGAGTAGGTGAGGTCCAACCTAGGGGGAGTATTGAAGATCAAGATTTGGTTGGACTCACCTTAGTTAGTGTTTATATTATGTTTAAATGTAATAGGATTTATGTTAGATTACTTTGTTTAAGTTTTGAATTTTGTGCTTTTTGCTGCCCAGTGAAACTATGAGCGAAACTATAGTTTCGCTCATAGTTAGCAGACCAAGCTCTCCTGCCGAAACTATGTTTCGTCGCCAGGCGAAACTGTTCATGGGCATGATAGTAGCGAAACTAGTTAGCCTATATATTGAATTAATTCCATCTTTGCAGGCCAACCTTGCAAAAACCCTAATTCGAGATATTATTGTTGCAAGTCTGTAATTGGTGGCTGGAAGCTAATAGAATTCATTTTGAGCATTTGATCTTATTATTGTTTGCTTTGTATTCATTATTATTGAACACCTTTGATGCTATATCATTGTTGTGTGGTTATTATGGGCGTTTGTTAGTGGATTTTGAACGTTTTGATCATTAATTGCACTGTTTATCTATCAATTGGACCAACATAAAATATTTAAAACCTATATTTTTTCTATAAAATAAATGTTTAAAAAGTATATTATTGTTTATTTACTTAAAATAGGTATTCATATAATAATATTTTATTTTCAAATATAGTTTTATAATTCATAAAAAAATTTTTACTTATCATTTAATATTTTATTTATTCAGCACGTGTATAATACACGGGGCACTAACCTAGTATTTTATAAAAAAGTTTGCGTGGATTCGAAAGATTCCCATCAAGAACAGAGTCCCTTTCTAGGATAATGACGTTTCAGAATTCCCACAATTAATTCTCATTTTAATTTGGATCACATATTGATTTGCCAAAATTTCGTTAATTATTAAATTCACATACATCATTTGACTAGTTCCTAATTTGTGACAATAATTTGTGTAAAATAAGATTGTTAAGATGTTGATTAAACATAAACTAAGGTTTCATGAAGTAAAACATAAGTTTCAGTTAACATCAAAATGATACTTATTTGGAAGTTTTAAATAGAAACAGATTGTTCACTTTTAAAAGATCCTGCATCCTCAAAATAATAAATAATAAAGATGTATTGACGTAAATTACAAGGAACTTGAAAGATTCATCATGTAATTCAATTCAATTTTCTTTACAATCTAATTCAATTTTCTTTCAGTCAAGAGACTCAAGCTCATGCTTATAACCAACTTAACTTTACAATCTAATTCAATTTTCTTTCCGTCAAGCGACTCAAGCTCATAATTGTACTCTAAAGTCGGACTCCTATTTATAATAGTTACGTTTAAGTCTTAAAAGTATCCCTTAAGTTTTGTTAAAAGTGTATATTATACGTTGTATATATCATTTTGTTCTTCGTAAGTGAAATGAAACACTAAAACTAACCAAATGCCTTTTTATATGCTAAAACTTAGCCTAAATTCATGGTTAGTAGACTACTAACCAATATAGTCTTTGTATGTGATCATTTCCTCCGTAATAGATCATACATAGACAAATTCACATTAATGTGCATCTGTTTCTGCTTTATATCCTCTAAAATCAGCATTTTACCTGCATAAGTGAAGTGCCTTGGTCAGGTTAATATGTTGTCAAGTTAATGTGTTCATATCTTTTGTAGTAGTTTAAGACCTTTGCATCTATAGCTTAGCCTCCGTAACTCGTCCTAACCTCTGTAAGTAAACCTAGCCTCCGTATTACTACAAACCAGCCCTCTAATATAGGATTATACTTCTGTAATCTAACTACATGTAGAAATTTTTGGGTCTCAAACAAGAAATCAAATTAAAACAAATCAAAACTTACCAGATTCGGGTTCAATATTCAAACAATCAAACTTACTTGGATTAACCTCTGAATCGTGAATCACCGTCAGATAAACCTATTTCGCGGGTTACACACGAATGATTTATCGGATTAGACAAAGATTTCTTGATGAAGTCAAATTTGTTTGAATCTATGATGATTCTTTTGAAACTTCTTGTAACCGTATGTCTTTTCTTCTCTCTGTTTTGATCGAGTGAAAGAAACCAAAGAAGGCCAATGAACCTTCTGTCGTTTCCCTCTTTTTGTTTTGTGACCAGTCATCCAAAAGTCCAAAACCCACAGTTTATAAACTTGTTGTCTTATACGGCCCAAACAAAAAGGCCCAATGTTAATTAACACAACTAATGTTAATTAACTTAAGTAACTTATCTACTTAAGCCCAACATTAATTACAACATTCAAATAACATTTCGAACTAAATCGAGCTCGCACTCCCGCGACACCTATAACTCGTTTAATTTCTAATATTATTTTCTCGATCAACAAGTTAATCCAATATACTAAAACATGTGTTGATAACACTAAAATTACCAACACTACATGCTACGCTATGTACAATATGACGCCAAAGTATGATTGTAACACCCGGTCTCTCATACCACCAATATTGTCTGTTTTGCCCACGGTAAGCTTACGGATTTGCTTTTGTTTGCCCGGGTGAAAACTTCACAAGGATGTGATCCATCCCTAGATTGTTGCCACCAGAGCACGCTTAACTGTAGACTTCTCCTCTCATGCACAGCCAATACGCCAAAAACACGTTGATGATATTAAATACCAGACAATCCTTATGAACCAGGAAACTCTCCTATCCACTGACGGTATGGGATTTTGTAGGGTGTCACAATTACACCCCCCTGATAACTCACCATCCCCGGTAAGGTTTGTCCCACTATCCCGAATGGCACAGGAGTGGCTCTTATACCATTCTATAACATCCGGCCTCTCATACCACCAATATTGTCCGCTTTGCCCACGAGAAGCTCACGGATTTGCTTTTCTTTACCAGGATGAAAACTTTCCATGGAGGTCACTCATCCCTGGATTGCAGCAACCTTAGCACGCTTAACTATAAAGTTCTGCGGATTGAATTTTCACTTTAGTATATTACACGATACAAATATTAGAATAACAGGGTATCACAATGGATTGAACCCAAGTTATCCATTTAAATACTTGTAGGTAACATACATATACGTTTATAAATTCAAACTCCACTTGACATAATGTTTTACTAGCCTATGTCCTAATCCTTCAAAGAATATATTAAAGCTCAAGTCCAAAGCTTCTTGAAGCGGCTAAACTTCATATTCTTATAGATAGTTCATTACTCTTGCACCTGCACTACAATTTATCAATGAACTATTAAGAAATTAAATTTCAACCTCCTTTATCTTGCAATCTGAACACATACTTTGGGATGATTCTACTAATGTGTTTCAATATCTTTATGACAATCTTACCACATTGAATTCAGCATCTAATGTTGTATTAGATGGGAATTGTGCGTCTTGACATAAGATATTAAAATTGGACTTTATACCCATCCCTATGACTGATTTTTTCACGAGATCTCTTCCTAACTTTCTAGTTAGATGATAATCAGTCAAAATATACTTAGATCTTAATAATTCAACAGACATCATACCATGCACGATGAGCTCATAAATCATGCTATGTCTAATACACAACCGTCTAGACTTTCCATTATACACCTCACTATAATCATTAGCCAGCACTATCACATTTGATAGATATTGGAGACATCCATTTTAACTACAATGGAATCTCAAAGATCAAATTTTCTTAGCTATTTAGCTTTCTTACCAGCTTCAGCTAGTGCTAATCACTACAAACTTGCATTCCATTATCAATTGATGCAAACTTCCCCAAGAGAGAATACACATCCACTTAGTTACCTAAATTTCTTCAGAATATCCTTCTATAACTGAAGGAAAACCTAAATAAACAAACCATAGTCCATGGTTCTTTTCAGGTATTTCAAAAATCTATTCACAACTTACTAGTAATGTGTACTTGAATTACTGGTAAATCTACTCACCTTAAAGCATAAGCTATACCAGGCCACGTGTTAATCATAACATACATTGGATAACCAATTGCTTTAAATATTTCGTATGTGAATTGATTCACCTTGACTACACACAAGTCAAATATTAGGACCTAGAGAAGTATTAACTTGAAAACAAGCAACGATTAAAATTTCCTCAATACTTTATTAATATAATGAGACTATGCTATGGAGATATTATTACTCCTTTTAATTCTTATCCCAAGAATCATATCTACCTCCCCCGCATCCTTCATTTCAATATGATAACATATTTCTTATTATCGATTTAAGGAGACTCATGAAAATCACACAAGTCTAGATTAATGAATTCTAATACCTTAAGATTCCTTTTAACATCTTTAAATAGTTTCTTTGTAATCTTAGTTCATTCACAAGTATGACATTTATTATGATTCATATCAAAAGCCGCTATTAAGCACATCTTAGGTATGTCTTTCATTCTAGAATAATTCACATGACCTAATCTAGCATGTCACAAGTTAGAAACATAATTTACTTTGCTACTAGATGATTATGTCATACAAAAAAATTCAACACCAAACGGGACATTAATAACTTTTTCAAAATACTTGGAACATACAACACATAATTTAATGATACTTGTTTTCTAGATGTAAATACAAGTCTAACTTTTCAAAATCATTTGATAGGTTCAGTTGCAATATATTTCATCCTTAGTACGTATCCATCTTCAACTGGTTCAAATTCCTCAAAACATTTTAAAACCTTGCACACATGAATCGTAGCATTTGAGTCTACCCATCATATAAGCATATCATTATGTACATAAAAGGATTCAATATAAATGATTCATAATTCTCAACCGAATTACTCTTACTAACCATTGGATCTTTTGAATCCAAAACTAACCCCGAAGATTGGGTTTTATTTATTTCACAACCAAATGGATTTTTCCCGACTTGTAAACATCCAATGGATTGGTTCTAACTTGAACCGTGATCTAGCAACTCTATTTAATTATGTGAACAACACCTTTAGTGTTAACTTTATTTTATTCAAAATAATTACCTTTAATTTATTTATTATTCAAAATATAGAATAAACTTTGTTTCTTTGAATCAAACCCAATTTATGCTTTGTAAATAGTTAACATGTCCCGAATGAATCGTTGAATTAATTACAAACCTCATATGTTCTGTTAAATCTAAAGTAGAATTGGTAAAAGCGTACCTTGTGGAGTATTCGGGTTTGTCGACTAATAGGATCTGCCACATTAGGTTTGTTTCCACCCGCAAGCTTCACTAGAAAATCTTTATTGAGATGTCCGAGTTAAACTTTCTTTTGTTTATTAGACCTTTTCTAACTTAGTGAACTTACTTGACATATTACATTTCATCACTAATCGTGTTAAAAATTTGTCTTAAATTTATACCCAATTCAAATAAAATGTATAAGACCGGGTACCCTTTGATCCACAAAATAATCAAATCTAAAACTTATCAGTCCCACTTTGAACAACCAAATCAATTAAATTTGCCACCGATTGAAATCTTGAATTTAGAAACAAAATCAAAATTTCAATATGAAAGCCACTGCTCTTTTTGAATGAAAATTCCCCTTTGATTTTGAGAACTCAATTGAACCAATATACAAAAAGTAAATCCAAAATCCAAAATAAACCCACTATTATTATTATTATTATTTGTTTGTTTCTCAAACCTTCTGGAACTTGAAATCATGATTTGAGAGCAACAATAATTCCAATTAAGCCTAATTTAAGTTGCACCAAATTGCATCAAACGAGTTTCAACAGAAAGCTTGCAATTAAAATGTTCAAAATGGTTGTTGACATTTTAAATTAATTCACAAAATCTTTTGTTGTCAAACATTCTTCTCCTTTGTTGACAAGAAGAAATCAAACATTCTTCACCTTTCTTGACAATCATTGAAATCGTTAACCAAAACCAGACTTACAAATTGATGCTGTACCAGATTTGCGAAACCAAACCCAAACAGAACCCAAAATCACAAAGTTGTATGCATATTTAAACCGAGATGTAACCAAAATAGGTTTATCTTTGTAGAAATTTTTGGGTCTCAAACAAAAAATCAAATTAAAACAAACCAAAACTTACCAGATTCGGGTTCAATATTCAAACAATCAAACTTACTTGGATTAATCTCTGAATCGTGAATCACCGTCTGATAAACCTATTTCGCGGGTTACACGCGAATGATTTATCGAATTAGACATAGATTTCTTGATGAAGTCGAATTTGTTTGAATCTATGATGATTCTTTTGAAACTTCTTGTAACCATATGTCTTTTCTTCTCTCTGTTTTGATCGAGTGAAAGAAACCAAAGAAGGCCAATGAACCTTCTGTCGTTTCCCTCTTTTTGTTTTGTGACCAGTCATTCAAAAGTCCAAAACCCACAGTTTATAAACTTGTTGTCTTATACGGCCCAAACAAAAAGGCCCAATGTTAATTAACCCAACTAATGTTAATTAACTTAAGTAACTTATATACTTAAGCCCAACATTAATTACAACATTCAGATAACATTTCGAACTAAATCGAGCTCGCACTCCCGCGACACCTATAACTCGTTTAATTTCTAATATTGTTTTCTCGATCAACAAGTTAATCCAATATACTAAAACACGTGTTGATAACACTAAAATTACCAACACTACATGCTACGCTATGTACAATATGACGCCAAAGTATGATTGTAACACCCGGTCTCTCATACCACCAATATTTTTTGTTTTGCCCACGGTAAGCTTACGGATTTGCTTTTGTTTGCCCAGGTGAAAGCTTCACAAGGATGTGATCCATCCCTAGATTGTTGCCACCAGAGCACGTTTAACTGTAGACTTCTCCTCTCATCCACAGCCAATACGCCAAAAACGCATTGGTGATATTAAAAACTAGACAATCCTTATGAACCAGGAAACTCTCCTATCCACTGACGGTATGGGATTTTGTAGGGTGTCACAATTACACCCCCCCTGATAACTCACCATCCCCGGTGAGGTTTGTCCCACTATCCCGAATGGCACAGGAGTGGCTCTGATACCATTCTATAACATCCGGCCTCTCATACCACCAATATTGTCCGCTTTGCCTACGAGAAGCTCACGGATTTGCTTTTCTTTACTAGGGTGAAAACTTCCCATGGAGGTCACTTATCTCTGGATTGCAGCAACCTTAGCACACTTAACTATAGAGTTCTCATCTCATCCACAGCCAATACGCCCAAAACGCGTTGGTGATATTAGAGACAAGATATTCCTTATGAACCAGGAAACTCTCCTATCAACGACCGACGTGGGAATATGTAGGTGTCATAATGATAATGTAAAGAAATGTGGGTATAGTCAACTCTTGTAGACCAGGGTAAAAGGAGGATTAATGATTTGCTAGGTCTTACTATTAGTAATAGAAGGATTATGTGAGGTTATATAAAGGTTGTATATGATAATATAAATACATACGTATATATACTAAAAAGTCATGTTATGATAAGTCTTGTTGTCTAGGCAAGATAAGGGCTAAGGAAGCATAAAGATATAGTAATGGATATGTATTATAGATCTCGAACAACAATTTGGGCATCTATGGGAGATACAAAGTTCTATTCTATCAAGGTTGGCCTACACCAAAGGTTCGTGTAGAGCCCATTTCTGTTTGCGGTAGTCTTGGATGAGTTGTAAAAGTCAATGCAGTGGACAATGTTGTGGTGCATGCTATTTGCAGATGACATTATCTTAATTGATGAGAGTTAAAGGAAAATGAAAATGCGGTTAGAGGAATGGCAAACGAGTTTAGAGGGTCATAGGTTAAGGATCAGTCGCTCCTAGACCAAAAACTTTTACTATAGTTTCAGTGGAGTAGGTAGTGAGGACATCACAGAAATCACTATTGAAGGTCAATCGTTGTAGCAATCAGCTAATTTCAAATATTTAGGATCATATGCACAGGGAGATGGAGATTTACATAGTGACATAACAAATCGTATTCAAGCAACTTGGTGTATGTGTAGGGCAGCATTAAAGGTACTGTGTGACAAGAACTTTCTGACTAGGTTAAAAGGGAAATTTTATATAGTTACGGTATGACCAGCTATGCTATATGGGTAGTCAAGAAAATGCAAGCACGTAAGATAGAGGTAGTAAAGATAAGGATGCTTAGGTGGTTGTGCGGGCACACTATGTTAGACTAGATTAGGAATGTTGTTTTTAGACAAAACTTAAGAGCAATTAGCATAGAAGATAAGATAAAAAAGGAGAGATTAAGATGGATTGAGCATGTCAAGAGGAGACAAATGAGGACACCAGTCAGAATAGTAGAGAAACTCAATATAATGGGGAGGAGGAGGATTAGAGGCATGCCAAAACTAACATAGGGGAATCTTATATAGTTCTTATCTGGTAACCACTACATGTTAGTGCAAGATTGGTTGTATTATTTTGCATCTAGCACTTATGGTTCACATTTTTATAGTGATACATTAGTGATATGTAATTATTACATATCATTGTTTAATGTTTGTCTTTGTTCACTACTTATAAGATTGCTTAGTACATTCAGTTTGCGCATGTATTGCTCGTGTATGTTTCTAGCGGCAAACTGTTTCGCATGTAGTATGTCGAGTATTGTGCTCGCTTCATAGTGTCATATGATCTGACTGTACGTATTGAAGCCGAGGGTCTAACTGGAACAACCTTTCTATTCCCTCGAATAGAGGTAAAGTTTGTCTGCATCTCCCCCTCCCCATATCCCATTTGTAGCCTTAATATGGATAGGATAGAATGGGTACGGTTATGGTAATCGTATGGTTTTTGCGTTCCAAAATGATCAAAGTTAACAAGCTCACTATGGTTGTTTTAAAAAAGGTTTTTAAGGAGATAAATATTCGTATCTTTTAACTTTTTAATTCTATATATTTCTGTGTATTATTAAAATAAAATAGCAGGTTGTTCAACTTATTGGTGACATCAAACACCTTTTGTATAAAGATAATTTTATTTTTATAGATATGCGGTTGATTTTCTCTACTTATCCTATAACAATAGAATCAAAATAATGTTTACTGTCTTTCTTCGTAAATAAAAAAAAAGAGTAAATTATCATAGAGAAATGATGGTTATAGCATGATGTCAATATATAACTAACTAGCTGTCACTCAAAATACTTTTTTATTAGAGTAGAAAGATTTGCTTTACGCTTGTTTTGGAATATCACTAGTTGTATACTCTAAAATAAGCACTTGTAATTATTTTTTAAAATATTCGAAATATATTTGTTAACATTTATTTTATATCTTTATATTATAATAAAAGAGTAACTAATCGGACACGTGGCAGCACCACATTCATTCTCACTATAATTTTTCCGCTTCTCTATCATACTTAATAGTTACTATAATTACTAATAATATTATTTAATTTATTTATAGACTAAAAATATTTTTTAATAAATTAAGAAAGGAATCAATATTATTTATAAAGAAACAAATTTTTATAAAATAATCTTTTTTTCAAAAACATCCAACTTTTTTAAAAATATAAAATATTTTAAAAATCAATATTTTTAAAAATTAAAATTTTTATAAATAAAAAATAATTATAAATAAATTTTATAAAACTTTTTGTTTTGAAACAAAATATTTAGTTTTTTTAAACAAAAAAGTTTAAAAACTTGATATCATTATTTTGTTACCTATAATCCTTATACATAATATCAACCGTATTTTATCTTAAAATATCGTTTTATAATTAACAAAATTTTATTTTATTTTAAATTTTATATATTAAACACGTGTAATACACGGGTTATTAAGCTAGTAGAATTATATAGGTGGATAGGAAAGATTTCTCATCAAGAACAGAATCCGCATCTAGGATAATGACCGTGTCTAAATTCCTAAATTAAATTCTTATTTTAATTTGAATCATATATTGGTTTGCTAAAATTAAGTGATTAAATTCACTTACATCTTTTCACTAGTTCTTAATTTGTAACAATAATTTGTGTATAATAAGATGTTAATATATTGATTAAACATAAACTAAGGTTTCATGAAGTAAAACATTAGTTTCAGTTAACCTCAGAATGGTACGCACCAACTATTTGGGAGTTTTAAGAAAGTACAGATTGTTGAATTCTAAAAGATCCTGCATCCATCATTCAAGAGTTAGTAGTCAAAATAATAAATATTAAAGATGTATTGACGTAAATTGCTAGGAACTTGCTAGATTCACCATGTAATTCAATTGAAGCACAATCCTGTCTTTACTTTGACTAATTATTCACATGCTAACAAAGTCAGCTTTACTATCAAATTTAGTTGTCTTTCAGTCAAGCTCATAATTATATTCTAAAGGTACGTGGACTCCTATTTATAGTCGCACGACGAGTTCTTCACCTACCTCCTCTTAATTAATGGGCTATTTGGTTCATTATACAATATCTTTAATGGCATAGAGAAGACCTTAAAAGGGTTGCATAAAAGTAGTTATGCTTTATTTTTAAAAATATCCCTTAGGTTTTGGCGTTTTGCAATAAGTATACTTTATACAATATAATTATATACATGTTTTTTTAACGTTAAATGTACGACCCTATTTCGAACAATAATCAGGCTCATCTTTTCGTTTTTCACACGGGTCTGTATCATAATTTGGAAAACTTCTTACTCATCTCTAAGCATTTTTGGTTGGAGTGATATTTGAAATCATAATATTTCATAAATAAATACTCTATACTTTATCTAATTGATTTCCCCATGTTTTGTATTTTGCTCTTTTAAATACTTTAAAAACTTATTTTGTATAAAATGTAGAATATATTGTTGTGATATGATCATTTTAATAAAATTTTTGGGTAATGTTTATTCAATGCAGAAATTGTCAAATCTAATTCAACGTTTTGATTTTTTTAGTTCCTTTTTTTTTCTTTTTTATTGCAACTACTAAAATATAATATTTTAGAAAATCAAATTTCATACTTATTTTATTAACGTTTTTTGAGTTACGACATAGTTATTTTTATTAACTTTTTTTTCTGTCATGACATTTTGTTTTTATCAACGTTTTGACGTAAAGTTTTTCAACAACTTGGATCTTTTAAGTGAACTATTATCATGGATGTGGCTACAACACATGAGTTTGTGACATATTCATTTTTCTATGTGAAGTTTATAGTGTTATCAGCAACTTTCAGCTGTTATCAACTGAGGAAATTACTATGACTAAAACAAAGTATGTACAAGATTGAGCTAAAAGAAAATTAACGTTGTCGCTGAAGTCCAAGAGAACCAACAAACCGAAGCGCAAAATGGAAAATTCGCAAAAAAAAAAAAATTTCAGATAAGATTTGTTTCAAACTTTTTATATACTCCTGCGACCTCTCTAATTGTAACATATTTTTAAGCGATTTTTATATATTTCTTATTTCTAAAACCATAAATTATATATTTCTCCAAGTTAAAATCACGTTGAATTCTCTGAATAAGGAAAACAAGATGGTTATGTCTCGGGCTACTTAGACTAATGCCTCGTTAGACCTCTCAATTACACATTTAGGAATTGGAATATAATCTTTACGTCAAGTCTATTAATTAAAATATTAAAGGAGGCATACCTTGAACAAACAGTAAAATATCTTATGTTATTCTATTTTCAATTACTAAAAAAAGAAAAAAAATACAGAAAACGTACTTTAAATTTATAGAAAATGTCAACTATCATTCTATATATTTAAAAAGCAGTATAATCATTTTTTATGTGTATTTTTTATAATAAATTTTGTTGTTTAGACTAACCTTCGTTATGTTTTAAGTAAAATCAAGAGCAATTTAGTCTTTTACCTTTAAAGAACTATTCATGTAATTTCAAACATAAAAGGATGGTTTCTACAACTTTTATTTTTTATCTTTTAATTAATTTATATAATTTTACAATTATAAATATAGATATGATTTTTTCATATAACATAATATATACTAATTATTTATTTTCATCCATATTTTATATATAAATATAAATTATATAAGTATTATTTAATTATTTTTTATTCTTGTGCGCTTATCCAAATATACTTTACCCTTAATATTTTTGATTAGATATTTTTATATAATTATATATTACTATGAAAAACTACTCTTTTAATAAAATATATAATAGTATTAAATAGAGGGGGCACGAATTGTTGTTTTTTTTATGAATTTGTGACTAAATTTAATGAAGTATTCCCCTTGTAATTTTTTTAACTAAAAGTATACTCTAGGTTTAAGTATATTTCGTGAACTCTTGTTCATATATAGGGGTTGGTAAGGAAATGAAAAATAGTATCTAAAAGAAGGCTCATTAGCTAAAAACAGTTGTTCAATTAAACGAATCGTGTTTGATTAAAATTAAATTTGTTTTAATAATATTTTAGGATTGTAATGTGTTTTTATAGGATTTTATTGTGTTTTTAGAAGTAATGTTTTTTTTAATTAATTAAAAGTTGGTTCTATTTCTAAATTTTATACTTAATAAAATAATTATCAACACAAACTTGATAATATATAATATAATTAGTTAATAAATAACTATTAACTCATTGTAATTTATATTATTAAAAGTTATGATAAAAATGTGTTAATTTGTATTTAATATGACATGCGTATATCTATATAAAAATAAAATAATTTATCTTAAAAAATTATATGTATAACAAATTTTAAAGTAAAAACTTATATTAGAAACAACGTTTTTTTAATTTAAATTTAGAATTTAAAAAATAATCCATTCAGATATAAAAAGCTTAAAAATGCCCTTAACAAATTGACGTCGCCATACACTAACATCCTTATAGTGACAAATGGAGCAAAAGGGAGATTTAAAACCGAAACTAACATATAAAAGGAAGGTTGCCACCAGCCACATCTCCTTTATAGTTTCTTCATTGAGTAAAGGTAACATATTTGTTTACATACCTTGTATGCTCATGTAGATCTAGCCTTTGTATGATGGTATCTATGTTCTAATAACGATTACAAATATGACGCTTCATAAGTGAAATGAACCTCCCAAACAAGCCAACCACCCTCGTTATGCTATAACTTATTCTATATGCCTAGCATATGGCCCGTAAAATCAACTATACTACCCTGACATCTTTTATTATATCAATTATAATAAAAGTAAACATGTACACAAAGAACTATCCACATTTGTGACGATTACATCAATTTATCTACACTGCCCTTTTGTTCATCCGAATTGACTAATGCGAATGAATAGGTTGTATCCACATTTGTGAGCTTTGTTCATCCGCATTGAGTCATGCGAATGACCAGTGACTGGTCCACGCAATCTTTATTACTTCACCAGCAACAAGTAAATACTCAAAAATAACCAAAATAGAATAACTACTAAACATTACTGGAATTGACAAGCATAATCTTTTCAAGGTCCAACACATTTAAAAAAACATCATGAAGTGATGTTTGAAGTCGAGCAAGTTTAAAATGATGATACCATAATAATAATAATAATAATAATGGCGGAGCAACGTAATTAAGAAATTGCCAACGTCCAATTTACCCCTTTAATTGGAAAATCACCCTTAAACCTTTCTCGTCATGTTGCTTGGTATATATAAAATCATTGGTCAAACAAATCCTTACAAAAAATTTCCATGGTGAGCGGAACACCATAATTGAATAAAGAATACATATATATATACGTATATATATATGTATATGCGTATACATATATATACGTATATATATATGCGTATACATATATATATACATACATATATACATATACGTATATACGTATACGTATACGTATACGTTTACGCGTACGCGTATACGCGTAAACGTATACGTATACGTATACGTGTACGAGTATAGGTATACGTGTACGCGAATATGTATGTATATATATGTATATACGTATATGTATATACGTATGTATATATATATATATGTATACGCATATATATATACGTATATATATTATGTATACGCATATATATACACGTATACGTATACACGTACGTATACACTTACGTACACATATGTACTAAATACATAAATAAGATTTTAACAATTAAAATAAGAAAAAAGTTATCAATTGTGTTATTGATTTCCGTGGTTTTCTTTATTTTTCACATAATTATTGGTTTTCTTAGGAATCATCCCCTATATATATATAAATATATATAGGATAGAGAATGAATGTTAATCAATGTTTATTGCGATAACCCGTTAACCAAAGTAGTGGTCCACAGCGGGCCACGTCATCACTATAAACTAGAGTTACAGTGGTAAACTAATGGTCCACAATAAACGTTAAAAATTTTATAAAAATAATATAACAAGACTATACTCAATTTAAAGATATTAAAATGATATATTTAATGATGTAATTTGTATAAAAAAATAATATCATATAAAAAAGTTAAGACGGTTTTAATAAAGGGGAAAAATTTTTAAAAATTAGAGGGAAAATTGTTACATTAGTGGTGTAACGTGGTGTAAAAGTATATTACACTACATAATCATGGTGTAAGTGTTTGTTAAATTAATGTTAACGGGTTATCGCAATAAAGGTGGGTTAACACTTAACAACCGTTTATTCCCCATATATATATATATATATATATATATATATATATATATATATATTGGTGTCATACCCCCGCTGATAGTGGAAAGACATTGTAAGGCACCGATACCAAAAAGCCTCACAATTGATCAAACATAGCATAATACAGTTTCATAATAAAACAATGTAGGCAAAATACTTAAAACATTTATCTCATTAGGTAATTCGATTTAAGTAATAAACATTTGTTCTCAAAAGATTATATACACTTTTCTAAAACAAAACATTGAATAACTTTTCTTAAAGTTAAAACATCATTTAAGCGGTGATGGATGCTAGTCTCTAAATGCCAAGTAGCTTCATTTTACATGCCATTCTTAGCAACCATCACTACATACCAACTAATATACATACAAAGTTAGTGTTGCTGAATAAATTCTAGTTTTATATTAGAATAGAAAATATACTTTTGAGTTCTTTAAGTGAACACGCATTCATTCATAACAATCAAATTAACATTCATCACATTCTCTATCTCGTTCATTATCTTTCTTTCCTTTGTAATCTCATAAACTGGGTTTGCACAAAACAAGAGCATAAACATATGATGGACAACAAATGTTAACCCCTGTCATTACATATTTATCATGGTAGCTAACCCTTAATAGTTGACCCACATTGCAAGACACACAACCTGCTCATGAATACGGGTCCAGCTCATTCACGTAACTCGCATTAGTGAAGTCCATCTATAGTGCATGCATGACTTTTTATCATCCTTATTGCTAGGGTAACATTCATTAGGTTCCACTGTCATTACTATGATTATTTAATGTTCCACTTTAGCATAAGTAATACTTGTAAGATATTCTTTTGTATCATCACATAACATAGAACTTTAAATAGCATCTTTATGTAACTATACATGGGAGAGTTCATATTGAAAACATATACTACTCAGTCAACTACCAATCGACACTTAAAGGAAGTCCATGGTAAAATTTCTGAAGTGTACAAATGCAAGTAATGGTAACTAAACCCTAGTCAGATGATTCCGGGTAGTAAAGACAAATGCATGTGAAGCAACAAATATGGGTAATAGTAACTTAGTCCATGCGACTACTTTGGGCAAATGAGGATGAAGGATTAATACGCGCAACCAATGCGGATGACAAACACTAAGTCAATTTGAAGCATAGTAGCAAATGTGGATGAAGGACTAATGAGGGCAACTAATGCGGGCAACCAATGCGATGACCAACACCTAGTCAATGTTGAGCATAGTAGCAAATGCGGAAAAAAGACTAATGCGGACAACCAAAGCCACTGACTAACACTTAGTTAATGTGGAGCATAGTAGCAAATGCGGATGAACAAACCCTTTTGCCCAATTTCATTCATAATTATTCAATGCCATAATCAAGTTGTGAGTGTCCTAAATTTATAGATCTTGTCCTCGAATATCTAGGTTTCATATCTAAAACCAACCATGCATGACACATCATCATAAGCCCATTAAAAACAACAAATTCAAGTAAAAATGTCATATTTATTAGAAAAGCACGTATTTAACCAAAGTTAATCATACCATTAAGCATATCAACCCTAAAAGAGTGCAAACCAAGTAAAAGAATGGTTCTAGAACTCACCCTCCAAGTTTTTCTACCAAAAACACTAAAACCAAGAGCAAACTTTGAGATATATACACATGCACACATAAAGTTGATGACTTTACTGCTAGAACCACATGAAAATCAACTTAGGAGCTTCGATCTAGCTTATATTTAAGAAGTATAATAAAAATCAAACCTTTGATGAATCTTTGACTTTCTCTCTCTAGAATCACGAGCTTTCTATCTCTAAACCTTGGTGTGTCTTTGTATGCATGGGAATGAGAGAAGGGGGCAGCCCTTCCCTTTTATCCTACACTCAGAAGTATTTTTCCTTTTGTCCACCTTTAGCCCTTCCACTTTATTAAAACCACCCGTTATTCCTTTTATTTTCTTTTAAATGTTTTTGGGTGTTACAAACATGGATGCAACAGACAGGATCCTCATAACAAATTTGGAATGTTTAGAGGAATTACTAAATGCATTTTTCATCAATATATCATGATGTCACCCGACACAAAAGAACTAATATGTCAAGTGTAGCCAAAACCATAATGAAATGTTATTCAAGCACAAACAAATTTAAGGTTCCAAACCGGAAGTTCCTCGGTAAACATGCCCGACCAAGTACTACGTAAACCAAATAATATACAAATCCAAATTAAACTACAAACAAACAATGTCAAAAACCAATCCAATTGTCTAATGACTGCATGAATTTTGTGTTGGGGATCAAATATGCAAATTAATTTCAATGATAGTTTGTAGCGGATTAACATTCAACAAAGATTAAAACACAATATAATACTCATAAATGTTGGTTATTGATATGCTTTCCATCTAAATACAATAGTAGGTGTAGCATTTAGAGTTACAAAAATTAATGCTAACTTTCTATTTATAGGCCTGACATTTGGCATGTACTATGACTAAAATTCCTTGACACTATTACATCAAAAAATATAAGTCATAAGTACAAAAACATAATCAACATTTCTTTCATTCTTCACCCATATTAGTTAGTTCTTCTGTGTTAGGTAAGACGGATGACCAAACGTCTTGGCAGCATATCTTTCAATTTAGTCGTATCTCTTCTTTCATCTTAAGCATTTGTGTTTATTCATCCGTATTAACATATGCATATGCAGATGCCAAATCCGCAATTGTTCTTCATCCCCATATGTCAAAGGTAGATGACCAACACTTAGTAACTCTTCTTGTCCGCATTACTTTTAGTTAGTCGCATTGGCCTTCAACACTTGTACAAAATTCAACCAAACAGAATAACTATCCAATCACCTTTTGAATAAGCATGCATGATCCTTTTAGGGTCAAAAAATACTCCCCTTAAAGATTCTGTAGCCTAAGTACTTAAAGGGTTATTAGCTGGTGGAGGTTGTGAAGATTTTGCTGGATCTTTTGCTCATGTTGGTGCTTATTGTTAAGCTAATGTTGAACATCATCAACAAGCATTCTAGCATTATCCTAACAACATAAACATTCCCAAATCACAATACCCAAAGACTCACATCAATCATGTTTCTCTTTCAGGAAAGTAACATCCAACAACCCATCTATCATCCAATTCAATCATGAATTCATCAATGTTATAATCTAGTTCATAGAAACCATTTAAACACGGTAGACATCAAAAATTCGTAAAAACCCCAATTCTCATGCACAAAAGTTTCTACTTATAGTAATGTATGAACAACACGACAATCCCATGAATTACTTGCATAATCTACGTAAACTAGAATCAATACAATACAACTAACATCATATCATCGTCAAACCATGTAATTTTGAATTTTTCAATGTCAATTGAACTAGAGTTGTTCTTGAATCAAAACCATGAAAAACTAATCAAATCTTATCTTTAATCACGTAAGAATCAAGGAATGTCACTTGCTAACATGTTGTATTGCTCAAGCCATACCAAAATCGATTTGGAATTGTTGTTTGCCGAATGGGGGGTTTTGGGGCTAGGGTTGGGTTTTGTTCAACTTTAACTTTTGTAGTAATTACCAATTAAACCCTACTTGTTTAAGTTTTATTAAAGTTAATCTTTTTAATACTTTTTAATTAGTTTTAACTAGAAAACATGGATTATTATTAATCACAATAGTAATCCTACATTCCAATTAAAAATAATTCACACAAATCATATTTCACAAATAAAATGAGAAAACTATTAATAAATATTTAAAATTCATTAATCACATATTAATAATCAAAGTTATTAATTAAATTATTATCTGTTAACCATAGTTGATTATTATTAGGTCACCAATATTCAACGACAACTAGTGTGTGCTCACGACTCGTGTATGCAAGACCTAACGGAACTAACGGAGTTTGGTAACAGAAAATTACCAGCAAGTTCTATTTTGCAACCCTTAAGGATGCGCGTAACGTAAATTTGCTTACCATCAGCTAATTCTATGATATATTTGGATTCTAACATAGAAGGCATTTCACTTAAGAGACTACTAAACTTAGTAGAAATGAAACTTCTATCTGCTCTAGTATCAAACAGAATAGTAGTATAAAGATCATTAACAGTAAATTTACTAGTGACAGCAGTAGGATCATTTAGAGCCTCACCTATACCCATGACAAAATCTCTTCCCTTGGCTCCACCATAATTGCCGCCATTGTTGTCACTATTACCATTGTTGTTGTTGTTATTGCCACCATTCCTGATACCATTTCCATTCTTCCTAAGTTGAGGACAGTTACTCTTGTAATGTCCTCCTTTCCCACATTCAGAACAGTCTTTCGGTGGTTTATTCATCAACTCACCACGACAATCATTTGCCGCATGGCCTACATTCCCACAGCGCTCGCATCGAAAGTTGTCACATCTGCTAGTGAGATGGTAGTTGAATCGATTGCACTTTGTTGTCGAACTCTCTTTGCTTCTGTTGTTGCTGTTGCTAAGGCTGATTGTTTGACGACAAGCTCTTGTTGCCAGAGCTATCCCACTTGCGGTAATTATCGGGCACGCTTGCCACCGCGCCCCGTTTGGTAACTTGCCTTGCTCCACCGCTTAGTCCGTTAGGTTATGAGCTAGCTGGATAGCCTACTGGATAGTGGTGGGGTTTGAAGCAGTCACCATGCTTTGTATTTCAGGCACCAATCCACGCAAGTAGAGCTCGATCATCTTGATTGGTGGATTATCATTCTAGACAGAGAGTCGCCAAGTCATGAGATCTAGTAGTGTAGGCCTCGATCTTGGATCCCTTCATCTTCAACTTCCAGAACTCTGCCTCTAACTTCTTGACTTCATCACGAGGATAATATTACTTCATCATCATAGCTTTGAACTCGTCCCATGGCAAAGCATTAACCATTGCTTGACCTAGCATCTAGACCTGAGCATTCCATCACGAGAGCGCTACACCCTCCAAAGTTCCCGTGTCATATTTCACTTGATCCGCCACCGGACAATTGCACTTATTGAAGACTCACTCGATCTTCTCAAACCATCGCACTAATCCCTTGGCTCTTTCAACTCCACTATAGGTGTGGGGCTTACAGTCCATGAAAGCCTTGTACGTGCATGCTAGCAATCATGAATTCAATATTTCAGAATGTTTGGTCGAACCAATTTATTAACCTTCTGACAGAATGTTTACGTAATTAATGACCGAGGTCAATGTTACCTCCAAGCTGAGCTGCTTGAGCATTAACCGCTACTTGCAGATGTTCATTGATCAAAGCTGATAATTCAGCCAGGGTCATGTTAATAGTCACCGCACCACGACCATGACCTCTTCCGCGTCCAGCACCACCTTCTCTACCACGTCCTTCACCATGTCCTTCACCACACCCGTCCATTATCTCTTTGAATTCACAAATACTACAATGAGTAACATTTAATGTATGCATCTCATTCGAGTATAGTAAACAAAAAGGAGATAATCAATTTATCACAACCACAACATTTATAACTAAATAATAACTCATGATAAATAAATTCTAAGTAACTCAAAAAATATCCAATCAGTGTTAAAATTTCAAGTTTTTCAATTGGGTGTGATACAACCCTTCCCACATAGGTTTTTAAACAAAATACCATGTAGTCCAAGTCAGATAAATAAGGGAAATCAGTCTATCACTTCAGACCCATCACTATCCTCCTCTATCTCTTCTTGTTCCTCTTCAGGTTCTTCTTCCGGTTCTAGAGCCTCCTGAGGCTCAAGTTGGTTTTCTAGTTCATGTATGCTCCCTATTACCTCGTGAAGTTGATTGTGTGTCGCATTCACAGTAGCTGTCAACTCTTCCACTTGCCCACGAAGAGTACGTATCTCTTCGCTTTGTCCATCCTTGCGTCCTTGCAAATCATGCCACGAATCTTTCATCTCATCATACAACCTGCTAGCTATGTCGATCATCTAACCTATCGAACTCTTCCTCAGCGTCTTGCCACAGTGTATCACGAGAGGCCCCCACGGCAGCAATAGCCCTAATAGGGTTACAAGGTAAGGGAGGTAACACATAATCTTTTCCTATAGTAGGGAGCGGAAAAGGAACATTCTCCTTCCCTAGCATCCTAATCAAAGCGGTACAATACCATGTCCAATTATAGGATCCATCATGTCTCGATCAATTGTAGTCTCGCCTAGAAGGTACACATCAGCCAAAAACACAGGTTGTAGAGAAGTGGGACCCATAGAAAATGAAGGTATGGTAGGAACCTTGGGTCCTTTCCCATTGCGTGTCGTACAGGGGATGAAGACGATGGTGATGCCATACTGTAGTGTACGTGATGTGCATGCCAATGAGTATATAGTAAGAGATAGGTAACCAAGTAACTAACTAACTGTGTGTGGTTATAGACTAGTGTGTATGCCACCTAGTTCCCTATAACCAATGGCTCTGATACCAATCTATCACACGCTCAAAATCCACGGGCGGGGTTTAACCACAAGGCGTGTGAACAAACCAAGATCCAAGTCATTAGTTACTCAGAATGACTCTATATGTAACATTTAAAACAAATCTAGAGTTTAAACTTTTGAAAACAAAACAGAAGCGTTTAGTAACCATTTCAAACTCAAAATATTAAAATGTAAATTGCGCAAAACACGCGCCCAAACTAATGTACGTAAGTATGTAATATGTCAAATGTAAATCAATGTTTGTCCAAAGCATGCTTGACATGTGCGTGCTCCTATGGGCAGCTGCTAGTAACGACATGAGAAAAGCATACTAAATGTGTCAACACGACGGTTCAAGGTTCAAGAGTTTGTAAGTCATCATAAACAGTAGTGTTTGTAAAACATAAACAAGTGTATTGAAATATATAGTCTAATTTCATTAGTAATGAACAATAGTGATTTCGAGATCGAAGCTGACTGTGTTTGTTTGTTTGCCTTCCACCATGACATATCAAGTCGTGACGCTATTAGTCATTTAGGACAATATCGCACCCGCTTGACTTCAGTTGTATGGGTGGGGCTTGTCAGACCCAGTAGTACTATCCAATATTTCCCACTAGATTCCTTCATTAACGGTCCTAAACTCTAAGGGCTTTCAATGGTATACAAACTATCTCATACTAAGCACATGTTATAATAGTAAAGCGTTTTAAAATACAAGTATGCTTTCTCCCTCGAAAATAGAGTAAATAAAAGTGGGGCATTGAACTCACCTTATGCGCAAACGAATAATAATAGAGAACTAACGATGAGTGGAAATACAACCCATCAAAGGTTACCTAGAACACACGAGTACTTAAGTACATGTAACCAAAAAGTTGAAAAACCCTAAGTGCTCAATAAACACGTTGACCCAAGGGCTTTAGAAAATAAAGACACATTTGACCTAGTTGACCCGTTTGACCCATTGGTGATATGTTAATTGAAATCTAGTTTGATCAAGTTTAGAAACTCATTACACATGATTATCATGTAAGCTATTCACGTATGCCACATCATCAATCTTAAGTTATATCAAGATCATCATACCAACATAGATTATCATATCAACATAGATTATCATACAACACATGCGAATCTAAATCAAATATCATGCTCAACACAAACATAATTACATCAAAACTAATAAATCATACATTGAGTTTAACCATGCACTACATGCCATGTCAAGCCAATCACGACTTCGCACCCTAAATCCTTCCAATCCTACTCAACAAGGTTCATACCAACTAACATAGACAACCATGATCTATTATAATCCCAAACATGATTCCATAATCCCCTTACATAGCCCAACATCATGCAATATTCCATAAAACCTAGATTTCCCAAATAATCCATCAAGTAACCACATGATCCGGTTAACGCAATCTAATGCATTGAACATCATCAACAAGTATTCTAGCATGATCCTAACATCATAAATATGCGTAATTCACAATACCCAAAGATTCACATCAATAAAGTTTCCTTTTTGGGAAATTGACACCCAACAACCCATCTATCATCCAATTCAATCATGAATTCATCAATGTTATGCCTAATCTAGTTCATAGAAACCATTTAAACATGGTAGACATCAACAATTCATCATAACCCCAATTCTCATGCACAAAAGTTTCTACTTATTGTATGAACAATACGTCAATTCCATGAATTTCTTACATAATCTACGTAAACTAGCATCAATACAATACATCTAACATCATATCATCATAAAACCATGCCAATTTCAAATTTTTCATTGCCAATTGAACTAGAGTTGTTCTTGAATCAAAACCATGAAAAACTAATCAAATCTTACCTTTAATCGTGTAAAAATCAAGGAATGTCACTTGCTAACACGTTGTATTGCTCAAAGCACACCAAAATCGATTTGGAATTGTTGTTTCTTGATCAAAATCGCAAGAATGGAGGTGTGGGGGAGGGTTCCCGGCCGAATGGGGGGTTTGGGGGCTAGGGTTGGGTTTTGTTCAACTTTAACTTTTGTAGTAATTACTAATTAAACCCTCCTTGTTTAAGTTTTATAAAAGTTAATCTCTTTAACACTTTTTAATTAGTTTTAACTAGAAAACATGCATTATTATTAATCACAATAATAATCCTACATTTTAATTAGCAGCAATTCACACAAATCATATTTTACAAATTGTCACGTTGTAAAACGAAAAACTATAAATAAATATTTAAAATTCATAAATCACATATTAATAATTAAAATTATTAATTAAAATATTATCTGTTAACCATAGTTAATTATTATTAGGTCACCAATGTTCAACGATAACTATTGTGTGCTCACGACTCGTGTATGCAAGACCTAACGGAATTAACGGAGTTTGTTAACGAAAAATTACTGGATATCACAGATCTGTACCGCCTCCGCCGTAGAAGGAACAACCGGTTTACCGGCTGACGGCTGTATTTGTCATGCGTTGATGGTGGCTAGCTTTTATGTCGGTGGTGCTTCTGGCAGTCGCTACGGTAGTTGCATGTATGTTGGCCGTTGGTTTAGCTCTACGTGTAGGTTTCTGTTTTCTTAAATTGATCACCCGCCACAATGTAATTCACTTCATACACTCAAATATATAGGAATAGAGATAGAGAAAGTAAGGTGTGAGATTGATTGAGAGTAGAGATATGCCATTCATCAATCGTCTCCGTTTGAACATCTTTGTCACCGGAGGTTCGTTCATGGGTTTCTAATCGGTTTATAACCGCTTTTTATTAACTTTATAATTAATTGCAGAGCGTGTTCTATTTCAACGATCTTCACCTTCACTGATTTGCTTCTAGACCTTCATAATTACCATACCAAAAAAACCAATGTGCAAGTCTTCTAGGTCTATTGTTGGTGATGCCATTATTGAAGCTGAGACAAGTAATGTGAAATTAGGTAAGTTTTTTAATTTCATAAGATTCTTAGTTGGATTTCTTTATTTTCATTTGGGGTGTGGGTTAGGTTCGTATGTGGTTTTTTTGGGGTTAGGGTTTGTATGTGATTTCATTGGTTTTGATTATATCCATCTAATGATATTATATCAATTTAGCAATCGAATTGAAGATGGCCAACAAGATATTGTATTCTTGGAAGATTAAGCTATAATTGAGTGCAAAAATTAGTGATTGTTAAGGATGCTTATGGTTATGGGTGGTATGCCACGTGAGCCTCTTTTCTAACTAACAGCACATTTTTTTTCTTCCCCCCTTTTGAATTTTCACACGTAACTATACATACAAACTATATATAGATTGTATTTAATGATTTAGGGACACAATTAACGTGCTTGGTTTGCTGATTAGGATTTAAAGTATTTAAATTTTTTGAAATTTAAAAGGTTTTTCATTTGTGATTCTTTTAACTATTTTCTAGTATTAAGATTTAATTGAGTTGCCTTGCGTAAGCAAAATATTGCTAATAAATTTTGCTAATACCCTTAATCCAAATGCAAATATGGTTCTCTTTTAAGAGTGATCTTTAGTGCTTACAAAAAGTCATTAAAATGTATTAAGTTATAGGTAATTATGTACACCTGTGAGAATACAAATTTGAGTACATTATTATCTAATAGAAATCAAAGAAAACAAATTATGATTTCACTGTTAACATTTTATGATTATACTGTTATAAATTTGCATTCATCTATGTATGTATTTGGTTAAGTTTCTTTTCAATTTATTCAAGTTAACTACCGGTGGGACTAAGCTTTCTTCACCATCACCGACATGCTTATGGGCAACCATCATACCATTAAGAACAATGCGCATGTCTTCTAAGTCTACTTTTGGTGTTGTTAATGTTGAATCTGAGAGAACTAAAGTCAAATTAGGTAAATTTCTTGATTGCTTAAGATTTGTAGTTGGGTTTCTTTATTTTGATACTTGTAGGTATGGAAATTGATTTTTCAGTATCATCATATTTTGAAGATGTTGATATTTGCATGACAAATTTCAAGGTGTGGGTATTGCTACTTTAGTATCATCAATTTAGTATCATCAATGTGGATCATGAATATGTTCCTAATTACTTATCATTCCTATTTACATTATTAGTTTAATTCCACAAGATCTGATTTCTAGGCCTCAACATTCATAATGTAAAGTCCTCATCACGATCGATTCCACATATTGTTGCACTTGATAATCAAATTAAGACGGATGTGTGCGTGCGTGATGTCAACGAACTTCAAACAAACTCAATCTAATATTATTAATCAAACGATTACAATACCAAAGGAGTTTATATCGTTTAAGCTCGATCCATGCGAGGTGCGCTCCCCTCGGGTGGCCTATCACACATCTCTCTGCTCTCTCAACCTCTAAGCACCTTTACAAATAAACACACAACATAAAATACAAAGAAAAAACATCTATATATACTATCCAGATGTTCTCACGCGGGAACATTAAGTTCTCACGCGGCAACTCCAAGTTTTCGCGCGACAAGATCTTTGTCATTCATCTTGAAGTTCTCGCATCCTTGTATTTCTAGTATAATTTGACTTTTTGCTTTTCACTTGATATTGTAATCCATAAAGGCTAGTTCCTTACAATTTCCCCCTGTGGATTATGATATCAAGTTAGGATTGACTTCAGTCACTCATCTTCAAGAATTATCCGATAACCGGGTATCTGTCACTTCAGTCTTCCCCCTCAGCTTTAACCCCCTCTTAATGTAAAGCTTCATAAAAGATATCAAGTCTGAATCAAGATTAAGATGTTCTATCTTGATTACTTATAACTTAAGAAGTATTAGGCATATGACGGAAAGATCCAACTTCCATTTTGGATTCCCGAAGAACCCGATTCTTCAATCCGATGACAAGATTTTGTGACAACGAACTAGATAATCTAAAGTATTCTTCCCCCTAAGTAAGATGTAATAAGACCATATTTTCAAAGCAAGAATACCAAACAATCTTGATTCTTCACTTAATCAACCCGTTCGATCATTGTCCCCATCAGTAAGATAAGATAAGCCCACATTGTCAAGTTTCAATTCACGAATGACCCGAATAAAATGTTGTAGATATAAAATCTTGAACTTGATCAAACATCACAAAAACCCCTTGTTTAAGTACCAAACTTCAAATCATCCAGTATCTTCGAGTCATAGTTTATGGATGATGAAGCTTTAACATGGTGAAGTTTTTGCATGAGAATATTTTCGCAAATGATGGTTACTGCTGCGAAGATTTTGCATGAAAATTTTCTCATTAAAGGTTTCTCATAAAAAATTTTCTAATGAAAAGTTTTCTTATGAAAAAGTTTTCTCATTAAAAGTTTTCTCATGAAAAAGTTTTCTCATAAAAAGTTTTTTCATGAAAAAGTTTTCTCATAAAAAGTTCTCACATGAAAAAGTTCTCACATGGAAAGTTCTCGCATGAAAGTTCTCGCATGAAAGTTCTCACATGAAAAGTTTTCTCATAAAAAGTTCTCTCATTAAAAAGTTTTCGCAAAATACAATTATTTTTGCAAAGTTCTCGCCCGATACAGTTACTCCTGCGAAAACTTCAACCAAAATTGACTTTTATGATTTTGAATCACTGCTACAGTCTCAAATCTTCGCTTTCCACCAAAAATCGAAGATACCGAGGGTACTGATGTAACAAAGTCGATTTCATGTGTGTTCACCCTCGATTTCACCTTCTTATCCTTCGAAACCGTTTCAAACTGGATTTAAACCTTTAGATCTTCAACCTCCATGTATAACGTCTTAATACGGATGATTGCGGAATGAAAAATCCGTGTATTAAGAGCAACACGTTGCATGCTCGGATACCAAATGTAAAGTCCTCATCACGATCGATTCCACATATTGTTACACTTGATAATCAAATTAAGATGGATGTGTGCGAGCATTATATCAACGAACTTCAAACAAACTCAATCTAATACTATTAATCAAACGATTACAATACCAAAGGAGTTTACATCGTTTAAGCTCGATCCACCCAAGGTAAGCTTCCCTCGGGTGGCCTATCACACATCTCTCTACTCTCTCAACATCTGAGCACCTTTACAAATGAACACACACCATGAAATACAAAGAAAAAACATCTATATATACTATCCAGATGTTCTCGCAATGTTCTCGCGCGGCAACTCCAAGTTTTCGCGCGACAAGATCTTTATCATTAATCTTGAAGTCTCGCATCCTTGTATTTCTCGTATGATTTGACTTATTGCTTTTCACTTGATGTTGTAATCTATAAAGACTAGTTCCTTACGGTTTCATTGCTAAACACATTCATCTATTTTGTTAGCATTCTCTAGTTCCTTCAAATTTTGTGACGCAACAGTAAAAATTGAAGAGAAGAAGGGCTAGGCACATAAAGTTGGTTTTGGGCTAGATGGTTGAGCTTTTTGATTCTGCTTGGATCTGGGTTTTTCCTTCATTTTCTTATTTTTTTAATGGTGATTTCATACAACCCAATATACTGATTGTGTTAATAAAATCTAAATCAGCTTACACTTTGAAACGGATGCATTTGACCCACTTTGGTTTTCTCAATAGTTAAGTTGGTGTGCCACGCCGGGAAGCGCGAGTGTAAAAATCTCTAGTTTAGTTAATAGAGAAAACACTTAACTCTAGTCTTTTTGTAATGAAACTAAGACGAATAAAAAGTGTCCTAGTATTTCCTACAGTTTTTTTATTGGTTCTTATTGCATGGTGATTATTTGTGATAATCCATATGAGCCAACCCTAAGTTGAACATATAGAGCGAGAGTCGGGTTATCTAAAGGAATATTATGTTACTATTATATATTAACTATCTCATTCAAAACTCTAAATCAACAATAGTCAAAGTTATATATAATATTCAAAAATTCAAAAATAAAATAAAAAATCAAATCGGCCGCTTACATACAATAATTATAGAAAATTACATACACAACTATGGGAAGACATCTTACTAGTTATATTCATCTGTGTCCTAATTAGTTAACCGAGTCAACTTAAATATGTCAAAAGGTAGATCTACGTCTCAATTGATACGGGAAGGATTTTCTTCTTTTCACGCCTGATTGCGCACTCGGACGAGATAATAGCGACTATAGTCAATGCCCCTGTGAAAGTGAATAATCCAATAAAACTGTGTACATCAAGACTTTGGGGAAGAGATGAACTAGGTTGTGGTTCATCGGGAACTCCAAACCCAATATATTTTTTCTTCATTCTCATCATAATATCACTTTCCGTAACAGATATTATCGCCCTTGAAAAATAATCTACTAAATGAGATCCACGAGCAAATGCCTGAGATATTGAAAATATGAACTTAGTGATTTTTCTTAAAAGAAAACATCTCATAATAAAAATCAAGTTTCTTAAAAATATTTAAGAACAGTCAATTAAATTTCTTTTGTAGATTTAATATCACTGAACTCTCATTTGACATTTATTGTTATGAAGGTCTTGTAATAACTCTTGATTTTATTTGAAACATTAGTTGACCTAATTGAAACAAATCACACATAATATTTAGTGATTTTTTTATTTAAATTTGACATCAATTGAAAATTTTATAACTTGTTTATTACATATTGAATTTGTTTCCTTCAGCTTAATCTTTTACATAAACCTACATGTTAAAAACGTAATCCCTAAACCATAATGCGCTTCTCGTGTTCCAATTACGTCATTTTGTTTTGAATTTCTTAAACATTTATAATCTCTTAATGAATGTTGAATGATTTTAGACTAGAAAATTAATTTACTTGATGTAAGAATTGACAAACATGATTATTATTAATTAATATTTAAAGTCGCCCATTTATGCAACATATGATCCGAATAAACTAGCGATTATTGGTAGTTTGATTTCATGACCATTTAAACAAGAATGAAAATTCAAGCATGAATTTGACTTTGAGCTCATTTACTAATGTCATAATTTGAAGAAATAAAGGGGATATTTTAAGGTTGGAAAAATGAAGGTTCATAATAGATAGATAAGACATAGGGAAGAGAGAAGATAAAGGGACTTACAAACGCAAGTCCAGACTCTTGGTTTATGGGTCCAAACTTCATGTAATTTGAGCCATACTTAGCCAAAAAGAGGTCGACGTACGGGAGCTCATCAAAAACTGCACTTACACTGCCGTTGGACAACGCGTTTTTATATTCTTCAATGCTTTTAAGAGGCAAGAGATTTTTGCCCGAAAAATTGTACTTTTGAGTTATATAATCATTTAGATAAGAACCATATTGGTATCCCACATTTTCAAAACTTGAAGGCAATCTCGGACGCATTTGATTAATTGTTAACCATGAGGACAAAGTTGCCGTGAAAATCTGAACTATTATGAAAATCATACATAGCCACAAAGTAAGAACAACTTTAGAGTTCCTGTTAAGTATCATCCCTGCAAAATATTATATATAGCACTTCAACAAATAATGAAAAATAATTTCCTTAGGCATCTTAGAGATGTCAAATTTAAGGCTTGATCGAAAGAAATGTTTATACTGTGGATTTAATTGCCACTCACTGTTTCCTAAGATTCATTTGTGATTGTTATAGTAAGGTTGATATGATATCAACCATTGATTTTATATAACTTTAGTTTTTTTAGGGGTGGGCGTAGTGAAAACAGCGTATCTATCACCTGGAATAAATGAAATTTGTGCCATCATCACACCTCCTACTAGCTATCGACAATTATTTACCATGAGTGAATTTTAAATCGTCCATTTGTGTGTTTGTTTTAAAAAATGTTATTGGATTTTAATAATACTATCTTTAATTTATTAGCTAATATTATTACCAACCAAAGAAATGTTTGTAATTTTCTACTTAGTATTTTGATCATATAAGTAGTCAATGTCGTCAAAAAATTAAAGGTGCTAACTCTTGATTAGTAAGGGATTCTTGTAGTAAAATAAGTTTGAAGTAAGTAGTGTCTGTAAACATAGCTTGAGTTGAAATTAATCTCGATCAATAAATGAAAGTTATTATTATTAAAATCCAATAACTCTTTAAAAAAATATAGATATTATTTTTAAAGAATGAACTAGCTAGTGTCTTGTAGAGACAATGAACATATATAAGTTGGTACCTTCATGAAAGAAGAATGTTGAAATAGGAAACCAAATGATCATTAGGACTCTTCGATGAACGGGAACTGTAAATTTTGGATTGCCAACACGATATTCTAAAATTGCAATTGCAAGTCCAATATAGAGACATGCACCAAGTATCACCATCCATAATCTCAATGTAAATGGTTTTAAGAAAGTCGACAAGGTCTGGTTCCATTCGGGCGTAGCATGAACAATCATATAAATTTCAGAGCTCTGATAGGGAGTTGTGAAATCAATGTATGGAGTTCGACTACTACGAATCGTAACGTCACCAGCCACTACTTCACAAGTCTTCAAGGTAGAGAAATAAAGAGACATGAGTTTATAAAGTTTTGATGCTTCAATTCGTATTGTTTTTTTCATGAGCAAAGCATCAACTAAACCTTCTTGTAGTTTTGGGTAAAATAAAAGTATATTTAGAGTTATTTGTGAATTAAATAGTTGTGTAATTGTGGTCAGGTTTGTAAAATATCTAAAGTCATATATGGCATTTTAGAATGCAGGGTTGTGTCGTTTCATAAAACGAAAGTGTCGGTCTTGTATTTGGGTTATAAGACCAATCGAATCTTATGTAAACATGTTGAAAGTGCTTATTTTATCAACGACTAAATTCCTATTTTGATCCCTGTGGTTTGGGTAAAATTACAGTTTCAATTCTATATTTTATTTATTACATTAATAACAGTCTAATAGTTTCAATGTTCGTTTCAGATTTATTCAACCCCACTAACACCGCTAAACTTTTCTGCTAATTTGATATAAAATAACAATATTACCCCTGAAGATAAAATACAAAAATACTAATTTAAATCATTCCATCTTTCTACCCTTCATCTCTCTCTCTCTCTCTGGTCTCTCTCTCATCTCAAAACCAAAAACCATAGCTGCCACCTCTACCCCCACCCTCTAAACCACCCGGTCTCCACCTCCGAACTACCTTTGCCCGCCACCACCTTCCGCAACTCCGGCCTCCACCACTCAATTCCACCCCCAAACTAGATCTACTATTACAGATTTAAGAACTAAAAACCTGATTTTAGAAAGGGCTCTAAGAGCCGGAGATGATTATGGTATGACGGTGGCGATTGTGGTATGTCGTAGGAGGTGATGATGCACAAATGATCTGAAAAACGAGAAGGATGAAGACACGAATGTTTTAGATCTGCAATTAGGGTTCCATTTCCCCTTTGTTAGTGGTGGTTGTGGTTGTCAGAGGCAACGATGAGAATAATTGATGGTGGTGGTATTTGGGAATACAGACACAAACAAGAAGGGGTATCGATGGTGGCTTAAATGGTGTCGATGGAGATTGATAGAGATGGATTCTAGTGGATGTGATGAGAGATCGTCATGGTGGTAGTGTTGGTGGTAGTGGTGTTGGTGGTGGTGGTGGTGAAGGAGGAGGAGAAGGGAGAAGAATGTTGGTGGTGGTGAAATAGATTATATATATATATACTAGTTTTAGTAACCCGTGTATTACACGGGTTAAATATATAAAATATTAAATATAATAAAATTACATTAATTATAAAATGATATTTTAAGATAAAATATGGTTTAAATTATATATGAGTAATAACTATAAGTAATAAAATAATGATATCAACTTTTTAAATTTTTTTTTATTTAAAAAAACTAAATATGTTTGGTTCAAAACAAAATATTTTAAAAAATTTATTATTATAACTCTCGGTTATCACTAATTTTTAGAATATTTCGTATTTTGAAAAAAGTTTGATTCTTTAGAAAAATTTCTTATTCTATAAAAATTTATTTCTTTATAAATAACATTAATTAAAAGATTCATTTCTTAATTTATTATAAGTATTTTTAGTCTATAGAAAAATTATATAATATTATTAGTAATTATAGTAACTATTAAGTAGAAAAGAGAAGCGAAAAAATTTTGATGAGAAGAAATGTGGTGTCGTCACGTGTCACTTTTAATTACTCTTTTATTATATTATAAAGATATATATATATATATATGTATATATATATATATATATAGAAAGAGAGAGAGAGAGAGAGAGAGAGAGATGGAGAGAAGGAGAGAGAAATGAGTTAGGGTAAAGGAAGGGTTTTATATTTTTTAATAATTAATTGCTACGGTTAAATTTGTCATTTAACACTAATTTAACAAAAAACTTTAAACTACAGGACTGTCAACGTAAAAAAAAAACAAAAAAATTGAACTAAACCCGTAATTTTTATCAACCATATGGACTAAAATATTAATTTACTCTTTTATTTAACCCTTCATTTTGTTCTTCAATTTTGCTTCTAATTTACCAACACGTAATGGCTATGTTGTTTATCGCAACTTATAGTTTGACATATAATTATTTTAATTACAGGACGTTAAGAAAACATATTTGAATTAATAAACCCTTACAACACAACCATTCCTTCAAAAGACAACCGTTGCAAGAAATTAAGCATGCGCTATTTCATTCCAAATATATTTCAGTCGCTATTATTCAGTGGGTTAGACTTAGAATTTCCATTATGTTTTCAAATTCTAGACAAGAAGCTTTTTTCTTTTCCCGTTTTTTTAAATATTATCTAATCAATCTGCATATCCAGTTTATTAATACAACATTTCATAACACTAAATCCATGTGACAACACCAAGAACATATCCGAGCCATTTAACTTTTAAATAGGTATTTATATTTTTAAATTTTTTTACTACGTGCATAACATGTGTACATTATGGTTTAAAAATAATTATGCTAATCCATTCATATTAGTTTTGTTTTTTCACCATTTAATTACACGTGTGTATTGTGTTCGAAAAGTGTACCTTATTTTGAATGTGTCTTAGAAGGTCATCATATGTACCGCGACTTTCCCCCTTTTCATTAACAAAAGGTTTGAAGATAGGCTTAACTCTGAAAGGCAAGAAATATAATGTATAGCAGAATATGGCTATGGAGAATCCACCTTCAACTTCAGATTGTTGGTTGATATCTATAAACTCAGTAAAGGCCGTTTTAGGCACCCACACCACTAATTCAGGGCATCGAGAATCCTCTTTTTGTTGCTTGGGTGTCTTCCATTCTCTACCTATGATGTCTTTCATGGGTAATAAATAAATAAATCACCAAATTACCTACTAATTATACGGGCAAACTTGATTTCTCTAATAGAAATTAAAAGCTTACAAATAGGAGTGAATATATTTACCTTTGAGTAACTTAATATTTTGTTTAAAAGCTTAACTAAAACCCAAACAGGCAAGTCTAATTAAGTCCATATATTAAGTAATTAAGCTAACTATACGTGCTCCATAAACTTTAATTATAAATTTATGATAAAAATTGGCTAAAACTTTTAAACAAAAATGATATGTTTAGTATGTTCTATAAATATGTATTGTGTTTTCACCTCCTTTTCTGTTTTCTAAGATATTGCAAACACTTAATTAATATATTTTTAAAATGTATCCATTGAAATATTTTCCTAATTGTGACAACATACCTGCACATACATCTACCTCTTCGACCTGATAGTTCTCCTCGAACGATACACTCCTATGCCTGGATATTTCTTGCGAGGTTGTTACTCTTGATGAAGTCACAAAATCAAGCGCATAAAGAATACTAGCAAAGAAAACAAAGTAAACAATATGTTTATTGTGTTCCATATTGTTGATCTTTTGACTCTTTGAGTTCTTCTGAACTCATCAACCACACAAAGCAATAGTGCAAAAATATGCTTTGACAGAAAAACAAATTTAGTTGATATGAGTTGAACAGAATCATCATATGTTAGTTTATATATAGATTGATTGACTTCATAAAGTTCATTGACCTGTTCAAAATATCTAGAATACTTTAAACATAAGCTTTCAAAGTATAGGGATAATATCAAATTTAACTAACCATTTTCAAGTGATGGAGATGCACTTTATGTGGGATAGGCCATGACTCACATATTCTTTTGCACCACAACAAATTAGGCAATTACTTGTGGTTTTTAGTTAAGAATTAGTAAGTTTTTCCTAATATGGTCATGTTAACAAGCCTAAAAAGATACTATAAAATTAATTTATTAGAACAAAAATATACATACAAAATTCTAATTAATAAAGTGAACAAATAAGGCAATTACTTACTGTTTCTAGATGATTTCTACATGTTCGTCTCAAGAATGAAAACAATAATATAACTGTAGAAGAAATATATATTTTTGTCATGAAGCTTGAGGAAGTATATACTTTCTTGGTACTTTTAAGTGTTCACACTGTTGGATTTATGCGCACATAATGCTATATTTCACACCAAACAATTCTAGACATCATCTACGTGTTAAATTAACATGACAGCTTATACATAAACAAGTTCTTTAGGTGTTTAACGATATGTATGCATTCTTATTGGCATGAAATAACTTATTCAAATCTGAAATGACAAATAATGACAATCTTTATCTTTATATTATAATAAAATAGTAACTAATTGGGACACGTGACAGCATCACATTCATCCTCACCATAATTTTCCCGCTTCTCTCTCCTACTTAATAGTTACTATAATTACTAATAATATTATTTAATTTATTTATAAACTAAAAATATTTTTTAATAAATTAAGAAATGAATCTTTTAATCAATATTATTTATAAAGAAATAAATTTTTATAAAATAATCTTTTTTTCAAAAACATCAAAGTTTTTTAAAAATATAAAATATTTTAAAAATCAATATTTTTAAAAAGTAAAATTTTTATAAATAAAAAATAATTATAAATAAATTTTATAAAACTTTTTGTTTTGAAACAAAATATTTAGTTTTTTTAAACAAAAAAAGTTTAAAAACTTGATATCATTATTTTGTTACCTATAGTTCTTATACATAATTTCAACCGTATTTTATCTTTAAATATCGTTTTATAATTAACAAAATTTTATTTTATTTAATATTTTATATTCAACACGTGTAATACACGGGTTATTAAGCTAGTTAGTACATATAAAATATAATAATGTTTACAATTGTATATCTCTTGATTAAAGGAGAATGTAATGCCCCATGTAGTGGTGAAGCAATACAATAATTACGCTTAGGTACGCATAAAATTATCAAACATACAAAATATTAAATGCTATTACCCCTCAAGCGAAAGGGTGGTGGACCAATGCATCATCTCGCCTGAAAGAACTCAAACGAAGGATGTGGCAGACTTTTGGTGAAGATATAGCAACACCTTTTTTGGCATAAAACACGTAGAGAGTTTCTCAAAAGACAGCAGCTTTCGAATAAAGTGATAGTTAAGATCAATGTTTTTTTCCTTTTTGTAAGCAACTGGATTTTGCATGAAAAAAAGAGCTCTCAGATTGACACGCAAAAGTGTGGGACAGTCTACAGCTAGGGCATGCAGTTCTCGCAAAAGATGAGTTAGCCAAACTATTTCTACAGCTGCATTGACCATAACATGATACTTCGATTCACAACTAAATCGAAGAACCTTCGGTTGTTTCTTGGCACACCAGGAAACCGATTCCCTCCAAGGTAGATCGAGTAGCCATAAGTGGATCGAGTAGCCATAAGTGGAACGTTTAGTTTCAAGACAATAAACCGGTCAGCATCCGAGTAAGATAGGATGGATATAGAGTTAGCCAAATTACTATTTTCGTCACAAGAAGTAGGATTGGGTGAAATTGAATCACACCTTAAAACTATTTGATAGTCAATGTAATAAGTGAACTATTGGACTAAACCCGTGATTTTCGTCAAACCTCAAGGACGAAAATAGTAATTTACTCATAGATATATCTAAAGGTTTAAAAAATGAATGACCGAAGACCATAGTACCTTTGACATACTGAAAAATACGTTTCACATGCTAAAATGCTTAAATTAAATAGTTGTTGGGGCTTCCAAGAACTTAATAACGTGATTTACATCATATGAAACATCAAGACGGGTAATAGTTAAGTATTGAAGAGCCTGACGAGAGAATGATAATGTGTGGAATCCACATACGGAACACCTTGTGAACAGGTTTAGCATCAAGAAATCCAGCTCGATGTAAAATGTCATGAGCATACTTAGAATGGCTTAGAAACAATCCATCTGAAGATCGAATAACTCCAACGCAAAGGAAATAATTTAGTTCACGAAGATCTTTTATAGCAATTCCTGAAAAAGAAGAGAAGTAAGTGAAGTAACCACTTCTTCATTGTTTCAAGTAAGAATCAAATTAACAAGATATTCCAAAAGGTAAATTATGCACAAGTCCCGCGTGAAATAAACAGTGAAGGTTTTGAGCAACAACAAGTAAACCCGTTAAGTTGAAGAAAACTACTAAATCAAAATATCAAGTTTAGCAGATGGCACAATAGTTATCTGAAATACATTAAGGTATTTTGCGTAGCAACACTATGAAAAATCCAAATACACAAGTGAAGGCCATCATAAGAAAGAGTGGCAGAAAGAGCAAAGGTGATGCACCTATATTACCACCGATCTTGGTAGACTTTAAAATTGAAAATCCAAGTAATACAAGTGAAAAGCAAAATCAACCTATTGCTAATGAAAAACAACTGAAGAAATACGTGCCACCACCACCTTATGTTCCCCGCCGCCTACGTATCCTTGTTGATTATGACAACAACGATTAAGGGCACAATATGGAATGTTCTGGGGATTGTTTAAACAACTACACATTAATAAGCAATTGGTGGAAGGCTTAGCTCAAATGCTAATTTATGCTAAATTCCTAAAGGGTTGCTATTAAACTGAAATAAACTAGAAGAGTTATCATATGTAGTTTTGAATTAGGAATGCTCTTTAGTTTTTCAAAACAAACTAACTCCATGTATAATTGATCTTGGTAGCCTTACTATACCTTTCCTAATAGAAAATATGTCTATTAGTAACACTTTAGCTGACTTAGGTGTTGTTATTAACTTCATGCCTTACGTGGTTTCGAAAAGCTAAAGTTACGTGAATCTAGAGTTACCCTTATGGGCGTTTAGTTAGTTGACTGTTCCGTTTTAATATCCAAGAGGCATTATATAAAACCTTTTAGCTAAAATCGACAAAATTTGTATTTATCGTTGATATTGTGATCATTGACATGGATAAGGACAAAAATGTACCTCTTGTCCTAGGACGATCATTCCTAGCAACTACTCGAGCTCATTGATGTTTGCACTCAATGGCTTACACTTCGAGTGGATGGTGAGGAATTGACTTTCGACATAGTGTGATCCATGAAACATCATCAACCAATGCTTGGATCTTTAGTGAGATTGAAATTATTTCACAGGGCATGCAATTTTTATAACATCTAAAAATTCACACTTCACACAAGGCGCACTCACACTCGTCTTATATATGTGTGGAGTCATAGATAGGATTAAATATGACTAATACATTCAATTTCCTAGTATGAATACATGTGAAATCCTATGCTTGGTAAGGAATCAAATCTCCACCTTTTTAGGTTTTTACTTGTATAAATCATTAGATCGTTAATGCGTTGTAATTTGGCTCGTGCTTGGGGTATGGTTTATTTGGAAAAGGTGACTAAAGGCTAAAGACGACGGTCATGGCTTAGTTAATAACATAAATTTAGAGGAAAGAAATAAAAAGGTTCTCTATACAATACTCTAAGTTCAAAGGGTTATAATAGGTTAGAATTTTTTTCTTAAAATTGTTAATACCATATTGCATCATGAAAAAGTTTATCTCCTTATTTATAGAAAGATACATGTAACTATCCTTTCATAAGGGTCGTCGTTTAGCTTCAAGCCTAATAACATCCAATAAGATAAATTTCGTATACTCGTATTGGGATTCAGTTTGATATTTGTTACATCTACCTTTGTGGGACCAATTCCTACAATTCGGGAATGTTTTGTATCATTTTACCTATCTTTTTATAGCACTTTTTGAAATTACACAAAATTATGGAACTTGTTTCTTTTTTCACCATTTGTTTATGGTATCGAACGTGAGTTTTATAATATTTTCGTGAATTTCCGGGGAAGGTCCCTATTTAGCATGCTGAATATAACAAAGCCAGTTAAATCAAAAAAATGGATCCAATTCTTTTACATGTAATAGAACAAAAATATGTCTTGAACGAAAAACACATTTTTTTGAAGTCCTTTTGCTTTAGTGAATTAGTGGTTCAGGTGATAAAAAATAAAAATGTTTAAGCTTAACGGAGCTAAATAGGGGTAATGCTTGGGTAAGGATAATTATGAAATTGGTTAAGGCTAAGATGATTGGGTTTTTCTAGCACCTAAATCTTTTCATGTACGTAATAAATACTTATAAGGTTTTGAAATATATATCCAAAACAAGTTTTAATTCATATCCATCATATGCCACCCTCATTTATATCCATAATCAAAGCAAAAATAAGCTCACTCAATGGATGGAATTGAGTAAATTTGGTTTTTTTACATGTTTGAATATTTTTACCAATCATTTTGCTTTTGAGGATATCAAAAAAATATTTTAATTTTATTTATGTTTTGATTTTTTTGCTTGCTTATTTCTTGTAAACGTATATCTATAATTTATTTTATGTCATAAATTGTTTAGGGTTTTTTGTGTTTTCACCACAAAATTAAAATTTAAATAATTTTTGTAAGAGTTAAGTTTAATTTTACTACTTGAGGTTTGTTAAAAATAACTATTTTCCTACAAAAGAATAAAAACATCAATTTACCTCCAAAAGTTTCATAAGTTGTTTCAATTTTAATCCAAAAGTTTCATTAGTAGTTTTAATTTTATCCAAAATAATAAAACTTTTGGAGTTAAATTGAAACAACCTTTAAAGTGAGTTCCCATTTTAAAACCATAAGGAACTCATTGCATATTATTTATTTGAAAATCATTCACTTTGGATTTCTTAAAACATTAAACATAAGTATTAGCATCTTACATACATTCATAGTTTCAAATTTTATCATGCTTTCATATTTTATCATACTTTCATTCTTTATTATCTTTCTTTTATTTTATCTTTTCACTTTTAGCTTTAAGCTAATACAATTACTAAGCTCCTATCATGGTGAGCATACACAAGTTATAAGTCATATCAGAGTGACAATGCACAGAGCAAAGATTTTTTAGGTGAGTGCACATGCCACACTCCCAACAGGGGTGAACAAACAACAGGCAAGACCTCTACCGCTAGAGTGTGAATAATACAGATCATGTACGTTGAGTGCATATAAGATGCAACTCCTATCAAATGAGTGTATACAAGACACATGTCCTCTCAAGTGAGAAGTGCACAAGGCAAGGCTTCTATTTGGGAGAGAATACAACGAATGCATACTTCTATCGGTGCTTGCAAGACTATCTCTATATTGGGTCGATTTACTATTTTTAATTACTATTATCTTTCATTCATTCATTTATTTTTTTATTTACATCATCATTGTAATAGTAATTAATCATTCATACTTCATCTTAACCATGGTTAATTTTAACTATTACACATAATAGGTCATCAACAACTTTCCATAGATAATACGTACTTAATATACATTAAAGTAAGTGCAAACAAAAGTAACATCTTCCACTTGCATAAATAAATGAGGATCAACTATGTTCATCCGCATTTGTACACTAAGTAAATAAGGTACTAATGCAGATGACTATTTAGTGAATGGGGTGTTGATGATGCACTCGCATTAACTGTTACACTTATACAACTTTCGTGCATACCCTTAGGGTTCGTTAAAAACTTGTTGTTCATCGTACCAACTTTATCAAAATCTATAAAATGACATCTTTAATAAATCATACATAAAACATTTACTCTTTAATAAATCATACATGGTATGCATATTAGCCCCGAAATACATAAAACTACGTTAAAGTGGGAATCTAGAACTCATCTTAATAAGAAGAATTAGATAAAACCCTAACCTAGAAGAAATCACCCGGCATCTATATGAACATAATAAAGCTATGAACTTTAGTGATCAAAATGATGTTCAAACAACTAAATGATATACATCTAACTCAGATCTAGCATTTCATATAAGAAAGTTCATACCTTTGCTTCAAACTCTCGATTTTCTCTCTCAAGTATGCAGCGCTCTCTCTCTCTCTCTCTCTCTTGATCTTTTTCTCCCCCTCTAACAGCTCTTTTCCAAGAAGGTTTGCATGATTCTGTCACATCACCTGTTAAACGGGGTTTCTGGGGTGAGTATTTACTTGTCCACCTTAAGTCCTTACATTTTTTCAAGTATTTAAAGTGGTCCTTTGTTATTCTTCTTTATTCAACCCGCGGTTCTTTAATGAAAACTGGGGCATTACATAATGTTAGTGAACTATTGTTTTTGAAAGTTGTATAAAGTGGGATGAATCAAATCAAGGTTGCTCATGAGATTGTTGATGTTGAAGAATTTTTTTTATGATTGTGAAGTTGAAAAAAAGGATGAAATGGTTAAAGTTTCAAATGATGTTCTACCTACAACTTTAAAGAGTTTAAATGTTGCTAAGCATGCTCAATGATATGTTCTCAAAGACATGGCTAAATCATCAAGTGTCCATCACGATATGTTGATAGAGCTCAACGACTTCACACAAGGAAAGTTAATTATTAGAACTTGATAAAGTTGCTAAAATTGATTTAGAACCATAAAAAGATGAGTTTGCATTAGAAATTAATAAACTCAATAATGCACTCTCTTCTAGTAGACTCACTATTGAGAAGCTTGAACTTTCATCAACCATGGTTAAGGTGATAGTAAATGCTCAAATTACTCAGAAGATCAATGGTGCAAAGAGCAGTTTTGTTTATACTAGCATTGCTCCACCAATTAATCATAACTATACACCTATGTCTTCATCATATGCTAATGATGACGAGGACATGATGTATCCACTAGGATTCAAACGAAAGGTTAACGTTAAAATCAAAAACTCATATGACTTTAACTATTGATCGAGAAATGATTTGTGATAAGTAATCATATAATATTATTTATTATGAAGAATTATTGAAGGAGGATGGATTGGTTCAAGAATGGAAGAGTGATAATGAAAGTGTGAATAAAAAAGTAAAAAATTAGAAATGTTATGGATAATGAGATTTGTTCTCATACTAAACCAACTTGTGTTAAATCTGCATTGAGTAAAACTAAAAAGTTAAAAAGAAAATTATGCACAGTGAGAACAAAATTAAGAATAAACAACCTAGTCTAAATAAATCTAACTTGAAAAAGGATTTCAAGAATAGATTTTTATCTAAGAGAGATCTTGATAATACATTCATATCTTAAAGGATTTGAATAATCGATTCTTTCAAATAAAATTTCTAATAATGCTAGCTCTTAGAAACCCAATTTATCTAGAATAGGTGATTCAAAGACCGATCCTATTCTAGCAGAAGTTTAGAAAGAACTCAAAATGGTGAATTTCAAACCTCAAGGGCAAAAGATGAAGTCAAAAAGAAAATGTGTTAGAATGAGTACAAGTTTACTGATACGAAATCTAGTGGCTAAAGATATACCAAAGTTGGATTATATGACATTTGTTGGTTGTTATAGGAAATTTGAAAGAAACATGATAGAGAATGGAATGATACTATATGATAAATATTTTTCTCTTTGAGAATATATTCTAACACGGGAGGAAAATTTGAATGTGCATACAAAAAGAAAAGATATGCCAAAAAGCATACATACTATATGATAAATATTTTTCTCTTTATGAATATATTCCGACACGGGAGGCATATTCAAAAGATGGGGCATTTACTCCCGTATTATCATGTAAGTCTTAAACATCTTGAGATGGCAATGTAAGACTGTATGACTATAAGTTCTAACACAGATCCGCATGTGCCTTTGGTGATTTTGAGTCAAACATGAAGATTCAAGACTAGCAAAAGGACCTTCAAGTTGTTATAGTCTTGGGAAAAAATCTCTAAGTTTAGTTTTTACATTGGTGTTCATAGCAGTAAGTTATTGTAGCATGGCCTTATGCTTTTATATATATATATATATATATATATATATATATATATATATATATATATATATATTCCTGAGAAAACCAATAGTTATGTGAAAACCAAAGAAAACCACGGAAAACAATAACAAATTCAAGTTTTTTTTGTTATTTTAATTATTAAAATGCTATTTAAGTGTTTGGTACATATATGTTGAGCATACATACAAGAATGAAGAGACTTATGTATACGTAACACTATGTCGAATGAAAAATGGTTACGTATACGTAACCTATGTGTGACGTATATATAAAACCATGCTACGGTTTTCATTTGATCCATACCTTTATTTATATATAGTCACACATATATATAGAGGGTAGTGATAAAAAATTTATAAATTATGTGACCGTTTTCATTGGTTTTCTCTAGTTTTCTCATAACTTTATGGTTTTCTTAGGATCCCTCCTCTATATATATATATACATATATATATATATATATATGTTCTCCATGCTTACACTAGTGTAATCCTCTTAGTATGGACCTACATATTTTTCCCAAATTTCATAAGTGCTTACACTAATGTCACATGATGGTTACACTATTAGGTACACTAATGAGACATGATCATTACACTCATGTAACATGTTATTGCACTAATAAAACTTAGGCAATATGAAGGTCTAGGAAGGAGGATTACAATAGTGTAAACACAACGATTACATTGGTGTAAGCCCTGCTACAACAACGTAACCGCTACTTACACTAGTGTAAGAACTAAACACTGAAATTTTTTCTTGTGACCAAAGTGGATCCAAAGAGAAAAATATGGCATGTTTAATAGTACAATTTAAATATAAGATGCATATCGTAAAATAATAATAAATGTTTGAAAACGATGGTGGAAAATTTAATTTAAAAAATAGGAAAATAAGTAACTATGTGGTAAGTAATTAAATCTGAAAATAAGGGGTGTTAAAATTACTACATTACCCTTAAGCAATCACATAGGTTTAATGATCCGGTCTTGTAATATTAGTCATATTTATTTATTTGAGAAGCATTATATTGGGAATCACAAATATATAAAAAAAAACTAATAAAACCAAATAATAAATGTACATAAGACCTCAATAAAAATATTAATACTAAAAGAGGATGGTTTAATTCTATCTTATCATCATTTCCTTAATTATATCACCTCTGTCCTTAATTTAGAAAAAACTATAAAATGTGCATATATGATATATGCAATACAATGTGGATCGCCTAATCTAACAACTATAGATATCAAACTTTTGAAAAATATATTTTAAAGTATTAAAATTATGTGCATATTAATAAATTCATAAATAATACAAGAGTTAAAGTGGTTTTTTTATGGATTTATGATTCTAAATTGAATGTCCATCTAGTTTACATTTTAATATATTTTAACTCCACAAATAACATGCATGCTTGTATCCCATGGCCTAGAAACATTAGTGATTGCTCCTCACAAGTATGATATGATTCGAATTTCTATAAACACAGTTCGATTTGTTGTAGTGTAAAATCTTTTTTGTATTATTATCATGTGTAAATTTTTATCATGTGTCAATTTATATTATCATGTGTCAATTTTTATCATGTGTTAATTTTTAAGAAACACTCTTTTTCTATTTTTGTATTATTATCATGTGTCAATTTTTATCTTTTTCTAATTTGAAGTGTAAAATCTTATAACTCTTATAAAAAAATGAAAAGAACATTCAATAAGGCCAATAAGTTTTTCGAGACTTTGAATATGGCGAACTACAAACTTATTTTTTTCATTCACTTCTTAAATTGAAATACCAAAGAAAAGAATGGTTCTTGATTACAACTTTATTGGAAGATTCCACGCAACTACAACATGCCTTGTCAAATAAGACTTTTCAAGATAACGACATTTCTAGATTCCATCATTAAATCTTCATTTTTCTTCTAAATCACATATTGTTTTACTTGCAAATATACTTCAATTCAGTGAAGTTAATATTGCAATTCCAAATCGTGTCCTAAATTATCCCATCCCTTTTTAATTAATGATTTAAACGATATATATCTAATCTTAATAAACCTTTACATCTAGGGACATGTGTCACTATATCATTCAATCTCTTTATAGTTTTCCCGAATAAATCCATTTACGTAATTTACCTACATATGTGTATCATTTGACTATGTTTATAACTAATTTTTAAATTTGAGTAAGGGTTTTTCTAATTAAATCTCACTTTATTTCTCAATTAACCTCTACTCTATTATATATATTAAATAGTATTTTGACCGCGCGTTGCGCCGGTTCAAATAAAATAGTGGAAATAAACATATCGTAACAGAATATCAAAATATTAAAAACAATATGATGTTTTGAAAATAACTAAAAGAATATAATTCTCAAACCTGACCATGGGTTTTTGCCTTGTGTTGCGATGATTCGTATTAAATAAAACTTATATCAAAATATTCATAGAGATAATCACGTCGAAACATATCTTTAGAATTTCCAAAACCATTACGTTTTTTGAAAAAAAATAATAAAACATTGTATTTGACCTTTATCGGTTTCGAACGAAACGTCCGCCTAAACATAGACAAAAATAAACACGTCACAATGGTGTATCCAGAATTTTATAAAAAAGTTATATTTTTAGTTATATGAGAAAATAAAATATAATAAATAATAATTATTATAATAAAATAATAACTTTGAAAACAAAGAATTAGTCAAAGTCAAACACATCAAGGTTCATGCATCTTAAGTTAGTACCTCATGCATTGAGGGTGTTGTGTGTGTTTTTTAAAGTATATATAAAGTATATATAATCATTTTTCATTAATTTTAACTCTAATAAATACATGAATGGGCATGTTCAATAGGAGGTGGTAATTTAATTTAATTCAATGTTAAAATGAATAACTAAATTCTTATTTTTTATAAAGTTCCATTTGTAAACATGAGTTCCATTCCAGTTATAGCAGTTTTATTATTAATAGTTGGTTTATATATTTTTTTATAAGTTTCAATTCATTACATACATATTTATCAACCCATTTTTAGCAACTAAAAAAATAAACATAATAGTTTCTCTCATATAACATGCGAATAATTTAAGAATAAATAAAATATATAATTTTATATATCAAATAACTTTTTAAAATAATATGTTTTTTATTCTTTGATTTAAAAATAGTAATATTAGATAATATACTAAAAACACCAAAAGTACTTATTAAATTGAAAGATACTAGTTGACATGTAACCAAAAGCTTCATAAAATGATGATAAAAAGGTTTATGGGTATATATAAATAGAAATTTAAACATATACAACTTCTCAATCTTTTAGAAAAAGTTGATGTAATTTTGTTTGTTCGGCATAATTGTTAATTGTTAATCAGATTACATTATATTAATTGCATAGTAAAGTTGTATTATATTTGTTTATTATGTTAAAATGTGTAGTTCTAGTATTTTCTTAATAGCAATTTTACTCCAAAACTACAAGAGTGCTTGTCAAAAGCATAAATTTAGCTCCTTAAAACTTTGTTATATTTTGTGTAAAAACATTTTTATTATTATAAGATTTATTTTGTCAAGATTGCTAGAAAACTAAATGATATAAAATAATATTGTTGGCTTATATGTATCAATTTCATTTTAACTTACTAAGTATTTTGGGTTAACATTTTAAAAAGTTTTTGTTATTATATTGAAAGACCTGTACTATTGGCGTGTATAATGATTAGCATGTGTAGTACACATTATAAAGTTATATAATTTTTATAATACAACCCCAAGAATGCACCGGTCTATAACCTAATATATAAATGTAAATAGGGGAATATTTAAATAAAAAAATCAGTTTGCCTAAAAGGATAAGAAAGAATAAGAGAATTACAAGTGGCAGATTATTAAAACTAAGATAAAGGCAGTTTTCTCCATTGAAAAAATAGATTTCCCTTTTTATCTTTCATAAAATTCAACACCATTATACGAACACCGGCACAGTCGCTATGATCCAACCTAACCCAAACAACTCTTTTTTTTTTACATAACACTATTTCTAGAACATAACTGGAAATAACAAGAAAATCGTCATTAGTTGTTTCATTAGCGTCGTTTCTTCAATAGAAGTTTTATGTTTAGATTTCCGAAATCAAGCTATACACTATCTTTTTTTAATTGATTTGCTTGCTTTTTCTGCAGATGTAAATCGATTTTGAAATGCAAAATGTAATGTTTATAGTGATTTTGATTTATTGTTTTATCTCTATGTTTATTGAATTTTATGTTGCTTTGTTTTTTAACTAAATATATTTACTAGACCTGGATGTATTAGATAATTTAACTTCTATTTATTTATTTTAGTTTTAATGAAATTACACATAGAATGAGTAGAATTTAGTTCTTTTGAAGTCTAGTAGAAATATTACCATCACGCCACCATTTATTCAGCCAAAGTGATAATTCATTGATGTTAATTAAGTTGATTCACCATGTAAATATTTTTATATTCTTTTTATTTTGTTTTGTAATCCTTGTTTTTCAAATTATATAAGTTTATCAAGTGCTTTTGAGTCATTTAAACTAAAACCTAGATTGTTTAACTCAAAATATGTCACTTTGACCCGTTTAAAGTTAAATTAGATATTTATGTCTATTTTAGTTTAATGGGTCTCAACATCTCGAAGGTACCTCGAACAAAATGATAGAGCATCTTCAGCAACATAATCTTCAGCTATACAACCTTACGTCCTTGCCTTGTTTTTGAAATAGTATTTTTGTTTTTTCAGAAACCTTTCATACTGATACACCCATCTCATACATACTAGACCACCAAGAATTATTCATCAAGTAAATGGAAAACTAAATGAAACATAATGTCAAGGATATGCTAGAGGATATATCAACTCTAACTTGCATAATATTATAAGAATGGCATCCTTCGTATTCTTCATATTACCAATAGTGTTTTAGAGCAGAATTGCTTAAAAACGTACAAAGATCAACTATTGGTGCATAAGTATCTTTAGCCAAACAGTCTCTAACCATAATAGGTATCAAACGTTGCATGAGAATACTATAGTCATGATATTTTAACCTAGTAATGTTAGTATGGTTATCTATCACTCCCTTGCTAATATTAGATCCAAACCCATCAAGCAATTTACATCTTTTATAATACTCATCAAATAGCTTTCGATCATGGATCTTCAATAAGTACTTTGGGTGGCGCCTATACAACTTGTCAATTTTTTCCAACCATTCCCTACTCTAAATATTTAGATTTTTCAAGTTAACTCGTGCGTTTGGTATAGCATTGCTCTTTTCATTCATTAGAAGAGTACCAAACAAACTATCACATATATTTTTCTCGATATACATTACATCTAAGTTGTGTTTTAACCGCAGAGAAGACCAATACTCCAGTTTAAAAAAAAAATATTTTTTTGGATCGGTTCAACTCAATCTCCACCCGCTTTGATTGTACACCTCTAAAATAGGGATGCTTACCCAGTAAGGGATGGTGTATACAACTAAGTTGAGCTTCTACGTAAGTATTAATAAATTGTTTAAGAGAGGCTCTTATCTCAGGTTCCCCGTTGAAGTCCAAACATTTTCTCCACTCATGGTAAGTATCTAAGAACCATTGATGACCAACATATATGACTTTATTTATGACACTTACACATGGAGTGTCTTTGTTAAAAGTTGGGTATACTTTGAAACCCTGCCTGCTCCAACCTGATAGACTACTATGATTTGAAAAGTAATTTATAGTTCATAACAACGTCGCCTTCATTGTAAAGAACGTGTTTGTCGCCGCATCTTTAAAACGTACGCCTGAGACCCACAACTACTTAAGCTCATCCGCGAAGGGCCTATAAAATGCGTCCATCTCCTTCCTCGTGATTGAGGGCTAGGAATCAACAATGACAACTGAATGAGGACTTTTTAATGCATAGTCATGGAGACAAATTTTATGTGGTGAGTACAACTAGCCACGTCCTATGAGATGAACTCATGTTACTAAATAGATTTAAACCATAGCTGCAAGCCTTAGGCAAACATTTTATGGTTCCTTCGAGAAGGTAGGGTATATTATAGATTTTTATCTTTCAATGAAGAACCTTTAACGTGATGACGCATCATACCCTCTTCTGATCATCTGTTACAATGTCAAATCTTATCTTTTGCCATGTGCCTTGAAGAATACAAACATCATAGTTCGGGGGTTAAAGAAAACCATTGTAACACCTTGTGAGTTAACTTGTTGCACTTTTTATTTGTATCCACTCACGGACTCTCATTACAAATGGGATATTTTCGCAACAAAAGGTTTTCTTTCTAAAAAGAGCACACTGATGTTTGCACACATGTATCGACTCATACCCAAAACCAATTTTCTTTAATGTTTTTTAGCTACATAATGATAAAGGGGAATTTTGTTACCTTAAGAATGTGAAGATTACAACAACTCAAGGATCTCATCAAACGAGCTATTAGTTCATTATTTTTTCACTTTGATTGAACTTCCTCTAACAAGTACTTAAAATCATCACAAACACCACTAGTCTCTTCCTTAACGTCTTTGATGGTGTCAGCCATAGCGTTTGTTGGCCCAACGTCATCTACAACTACAACTTCAGTAATTAAATTTTCATCATGATAAACCCTTATACATTCGGCATATGCCCCATATTTCTAAATGATAATTCATTTTAAACAATCCTAATAATACAGTATTCTAGAATTTCATATATGGACATCGAATCTTGCCATAGCTGTCACTTAGTTTTTTGCACATATATATAAAAGAGCTGAGGTCTCGCTAATATTAAGGTGATCTATGCTTCGGATTAAGAAGCCATCTTTTATTGGTTGAAATGTTTATAGAACTGCAATATAATATAGGATTTAAGTGGATGCAAAACTATCCAAGAAACATAAAGAAAAACTAGGACAAAGGGTAGAGAATACAAAAGGGTAGGCTATTATACCCACTTTTTGAATATCTTATCTTATATATGAATGTGCATTAGATGATTGTTTGTTTAAAAAAAATTTGGCAGCATTTCCTCTTAGCTCCCAAGTATATAGAAATATATACCCGATAAGCAAAGAGAAAATAACAATCAAATCTTTCTTAAACAAACAATCATTTAATACATATTCACATCCTAAATGAGATAAAATGTTCAAAAAGCAGCCTAAAATAATGACAACCTTAAATTAATTATTAAATCAATTTTAAGTGGGTATTTCTAAGCTAATGGTGATTAGAATGAAGTTATGAAACCTAAAAGCCAATATATAATGCACTATAATTAAAAATAACTAAGAAAATCAAATGAAACGTGATATTTTTTTGAAGGAATTGCAACATTATTGCAATTGGTTTAACTAATGTCATGTTTTTTTTCCTTAGTAATTTCTTACTTTTGTTCATTATACCTGACTACTCTTTTTCTCGTAAAGTGAAGATTAAACCTATGTTAGTGGAGTGTTATTTGGATTATATAAATATGAACAATAAAACAAACCATTTTATAAGGGCAAATCATAAAAACTAAAACTTAATCAATAAGATTCACGCAAATTGGCATTTAACTAATGACTAAATACTCAAATACTTTAAGAAGTATCTAAAAAATTTTGAACCAACTTTCAACCAACTAAATAACACTCTCTAAACAATTGTAAATTATTTAAACAAAATGTCTACCAAACACCAAATGCCCAAATATTTTAAAAGACATCTAAACAATTTTTAACTAATTTATAACCAAGTGAATAGAAAGATACCCAATTTCATTTAGTTCAAACCTACCAAATACACAAATACATTTATCAAATAAGCATAAGTTCAAGAATATATTATATGTTATCTTACAAATACATTTAGCTTAAATTTATAAAATACATTAGATGATTGTTTGTTTAAAAAAAATTTGGCAGCATTTCCTCTTAGCTCCCAAGTATATAGAAATATATACCCGATAAGCAAAGAGAAAATAACAATCAAATCTTTCTTAAACAAACAATCATTTAATACACATTCACATCCTAAATGAGATAAAATATTCAAAAAGTAGCCTAAAATAATGACAACCTTAAATTAATTACTAAATCAATTTTAAGCGGGTATTTCTAAGCTAATGGTGATTAGAATGAAGTTATGAAACCTAAAAGCCAATATATAATGCACTATAATTAAAAATAACTAAGAAAATCAAATGAAACGTGATATTTTTTTGAAGGAATTGCAACATTATTGCAATTGGTTTAACTAATGTCATGTTTTTTTTTTCCTTAGTAATTTCTTACTTTTGTTCATTATACCTAACTACTCTTTTTCTCGTAAAGTGAAGATTAAACCTATGTTCGTGGAGTGTTATTTGGATCATATAAATATGAACAATAAAACAAACCATTTTATAAGGGCAAATCATAAAAACTAAAACTTAATCAATAAGATTCACGCAAATTGGCATTTAACTAATGACTAAATACTCAAATACTTTAAGAAGTATCTAAAAAATTTTGAACCAACTTTCAACCAACTAAATAACACTCTCTAAACAATTGTAAATTATTTAAACAAAATGTCTACCAAACACCAAATGCCCAAATATTTTAAAAGACATCTAAACAATTTTTAACTAATTTATAACCAAGTGAATAGAAAGATACCCAATTTCATTTAGTTCAAACCTACCAAGTACACAAATACATTTATAAAATAAGCATAAGTTCAAGAATATATTATATGTTATCTTACAAATACATTTAGCTTAAATTTATAAAATACACAAATTTCTTTAGCTCATCTTTAACAAGCTTTAGTTAAAACCTAAACATTACAAAAATTCTATTTACAAATAAACATAAACTCAAGCACGTAAGTTGGTGTTTGAACAACAAACAAGTAAACATAAAAAAATCTTAACTTTAAATTTTGACCTCCGGCGGTGGCTGTGATGGTGACTTCCGGCATAGGCAGAGGTTGTAGACACGGCTTCGGTGGAGTGGTGGGGCGAAGCGACGATGGTGGAGTGGTGGAGAGGCGACTGTGGTAGATTGGTGGAAAGCCAGATACGGTAGAGTGTTGGGGAGGCGGTTGAGGTGGAGTGGTAGGCGACGGCGATGGTGGAGTGGTGGGAGGCGGTGACGGTCAACTACCGGTTGGTGGGTGGCTGGAATTCGTGATGTAAGGTTGTAGGTGAGCATTGTGGAGGAAATAATGGACGTGGAGGGAGGAAATCAAAGTTTATGCTTTGAGGAAATAGCAGCGATATGTCTCCGTTAATGATTTCGCCGATATTGCCTTTGTATGATGTAACATCATCCGTTAAATCTTAAGCCTTATCAACAGCCAAATCTTACTCAATAAAGAATGAAACAGACCCATCATTAATAGCGACGACTTGTCGGCACTAATGCGTCGCCATTATTGGTCTTTGTCATCCAAATAGCGTCGCCACTATTAAAAACCTTTCTTGTAGCGTAAAAGTAACATATAAAGATATAAATCAAAGTAAATAGTAATTCATAAAAGATCATAATATAAAATCGAAGTTGATTTCAAAATACATATTTTGATTAAAGTAACTTTGGAAGTTATGCTCACACTTTATGACGGGTCAATTTGAGTAAAACTTTTAATCCATAAATAAATTAAACACATTCAAATGTTATTATATTTGTAACTAGGTTATAAACCTGTATATTACACGATTTAAATAAGAAAAAATACTTAATATTTATTATCGAATAGTTATAAACTATAAAACATTAAATATAAAGATGCTTTAATTAGCTTATAAAACACTTTTACTATTCTTAAAACTTTCGTTATAAAAAGTTATTGATTCATTTTGTTTGCCAATATCTCACTAGTTTAAAATTACGAGTTTGTCATGTAAAAAAAATTTTTATATAAAACTTTTATTTTTTAAAAATATCGATTTTAAAATATTTCATAATTTAAAAAGGTTATCGCTGTTTTAAAAAAATATCATAGTTTTAGACAATTTTGATTTTAAAAAAGTATATTTTTAATCTAAATACTTAGTTTTTTTTAATTAAAAATGTCCTCTAAAAAATTGCTGATTAAAAAAGAAGTTGGATTTATAATATAGAGAGAAAAATAGATAATTTTGAGATTTAGTTATTTGACTTTTTAAAATATAATAAATAGTATGGGTATGAAAAAAATATAATAGGGCTTGTTGAAATGACATGTGATATCATATGTAAAGGATTATTAAGTTATATTTAAAAAACATTATATTTTTATGATGATGTGTGTTAAAGAACACAAAAAAAATAAGAAAATTAAAAAAGGTAAAATATATTATATTTTAAGATGCTATTATATGAATAAATTTTAGAGTTAATTTCAGTTTCACTCCCTAAAATTTAATTAAAATAACTATTTTCATCCAAAATATTAAAAATATCAATTTATCTTCAAAAGTTTCATATGCTATTTTAATTTCACTCCAAAAGTTTTATTATTTTGGATAAAATTAAAACAATTAATAAAACTTTTGGATTAAAATTAAAAGAATTTATGAAACTTTTGGAGTGAAATTGATGTTTATAATATTTTGGAGGAAAGTAGTTATTTTTTATAAAGCTTAAAAAGTAAAATTGAACTTAACTCTAAAATTTATATAAAACTTATATAAAAATAGCTAAATCGTAATATTATGAAAGTGATATGAAATTACAGTAAATTTAAGGATATTATAATTAACTAGCTTTACCCCTCGCTATGCGGCGGGTGTTTAGTCGTTTTTACATTAATATGCAGTGTGAGTTTGGTCACCATGAACTCGGTTTGTTGAAAACCAATAAAATGTTTGCCGGAACCAATTTAGATAATATCAATACCGGCTATTATGTTTTTCGCTCAATCGGTTCGATTTGTCATGGTAACGTAATGATAACCACACTCCCTGTAGCTTGTGATACCAAAAAAAATTATTTGATTATGGATACAAATCTGTTTATTAGTATCAAAATGTTTAAAAAAAAAAAAAAAACCTAAAGTTAGGTGCATATTTCGTTTCATAAAAAAATTATGATTAATTTGGTTTTTACTTATGCTCTAACTATATATAATTAGAAAACATAAATTAAAAAAAATCATAAACAAAAAAAAATTAGAACACATGGAGGAAAACAAAAAAATATTCTCCAGTGTATTAGATGGAATATTTTCAATAAATATATTGGAACTTGGGTGGTGTTAGTTTAGTAAAACACACCTAACCATTAGATCAAAAGCTTACTTTTGTTTACTATGTGATTCAATTGATTTATATTGTTACAAAAATATAAGAAAAAAAAAGGGTAAAAATACCTATTACTGTAGATACCGACCTTCGAATTTTATATATATATAATAAAAACAAACAAAAGCATAATTCAAAACATTAAATTTCTAATCTTCATCCTACTTATTGTTGGATATTAAATGTCTAAATATCGATAATATAAACTTTTAAATGTTAAACGTTACCTTTCATGAAACGCTAATTAAATTAACGATGTTTAATTAATGCCAATGAGCCCTATATCAATTGGTTTGCTAGAAGGCATCCCATGACTTTTTAAAGTAAAAGTTATGGGTTGAATCCTCACTTGGTGTAATATGCTTCAAGTGGGACATGAGTTTTACCATACTGGGGCTTTGGGTTGTGGGTTTCGCCTAGATTGTGGGCAGGTCGTGTCAAAAGCGCTGTATATGTTCACGGGCGTAGGTAGCCTTTCGCCAATGGTTTTAAAGGTATTCGTTGGTTATTAAAAAAATAATTATAGAGAAATAATCATTAGTTATGATTTAATGAAATAATTCATTAATCAAAGGGTTAAAAGTTAAATATAAAAAAGCTAAAAACGTTTAAACATGTATGGATTTATTAAATTAAAATGTTAATTAATAAACCATGATGATTGTTGATAATGTAGAGGTCGAGCCTAGAGGTTTGGAAAATCAAAATCTGATTCAGGAGAAATCTTCAAGATCATGCGAGAATAATGAAATTATACGATAACTATGTGAGGTAAAAATATCAAGATGTGGGGTGTGAACTTTTGTTGTAAATATATAGTTGCTTTAGCTTTGTATTTGGTAACACTTGTTAATTTCTATTTTTTAAAGCTTGTTAGAAAACATGTTGAATGAGAGAATAAACCTTTATTTACATGATTGTGCATTGATCTTGAATTTTTTATGTGTGCGTTTACCATTCTAATTATCATTCATTTCGTGTTTGAGAGATTGAGATCAATTATATTGTTATCATTTCTTGGTTTTTGACAATTGGTATAAGAGCAAGGTGTTGCTCTTGATACATGGATTTTCTTTCCACGGTCATCCACTTTAAGACATTAAACTTGAAGAGGTTGACGACCATAAGGTTGTGATTGATTTTGGATTGGTTTCCAAGGAAAAGAAGGTAAAAAACGATGGTGAACACACGCGAAATAAGCTTTTTTTTACATGTTATACTATTGATCTGCATCATTACGCTTATTATCTTTTAGCTTATCTGATGAAAACAAAGATTGGTGACCCGTAGAAGTGATTCAAACTCAAAAAATTAATTTGGTTAAAGTTTTCACAAAAATAATTGTATTTTGCGAAAACTTTGCAGTAGTAACCACCATTTGCAAAAACTTTATTATGCAAAAACTTTTACTTACTATCATTATTTTTTAAAAAACATTACAAAATAAGAGAACATGATTCAAATGCAAAAACTTGTTAGTATCTAGAGGTTTTGTAAAATGTGTTTGTACCGGTACCTAAAACTTGCTAGGTGATTTGAATTTTGGTGCTTAAATGGGTTTTTTATAATATTTGATCAAGTTCAAGATTCTATATTTACCACATTTGATTCAGGTCGTTCGTGAATTAAAACTTAACAATATGGGATTATTTTATATTACTAATGGGGACAATGATTAAACGATTGAATTAAATGAATATTCAAGGTTGTTTGGCACTCTTACTTTAAAAATATAATCTTATTTCATCTTACATCGGGGAAATGTTTCAAATGAACTCGCTCATTGTCATACAATCATGTCTTCAAAATGGAAGAATCGGGTTGTTTAGGAATCTAGAATGAAAGTTGGATCTCTGTCATATGCCTTATACAACTTAAGTCTAAGTAATCAATATAGAACGGTTTAATCTTTATTTAAATGTAATATTTTTTATGATTTTATATATTAGGAGGAGGTTACAGCTAAGGGGGTATATAGAAGTGAACGATACTGGAGTATAGATAATTCTTGAAGATATAAGACTAAAGTCAAACTTTGCTTGATATCGGAAATTGTAACCCCTGGCTTTTATGTATTACAATATCAAGTGAAAAATAAAAATACAAGAAAGGAAAACATCTTAAAGGATGTATGTTTTCATAGCATGCTAACTTTAAGTTCATACGAAAACTTTAAGTTCATGTGAAAAATTACGAAAGTTTTCGCATCAAGTCCATAATGTATAAATAGTTAATTTTGCTTGTTATTTCAATATGTGTGTTTTATTTGTAAAGATGTTCTTAGGATGAGAGAGTAAAGGGTTGTATAATAGGCTACTGACTTGAATTTTACTTGATATGTTGATAGTCTTTATTATCAACACTTTAAAGCAACATGGATTATATCCCTTGGAATTAAATCATCTAGGAATAAAATGGGTAACATATCAAGATTTTATAGTAATACTATATCCAATGACGTCTTTACGCAACCACATAAAAATCCCTCACCTGATTTGATTTTTTCATCTGCAACATCCATAGCAAGCGCCACCTCCGTCAGTGACCTCCTTGCTACTCTATTATCTTTTCCACCCAAATTGGTTTCACAAACCAAACATAAAAATGGTTTTCTCCATTCCTTTTGAAGCTTCGATAGGCTTTTGGCCATCAACAAAGTTTTATACCCCCACCACCAAACACTATGATGAATTAGGTCATTATGGCATAGGGTATGTAACAAAAATTTTGGTGGGTCTCGTCATAGAAAGATATCAAGCGTGGTAAATATGATCTCATTTGATCTTTTGGCTTAGTGGTTAAGGGGGAGGTGGGAGGCTTTGCCTCTCTTGAAGGTCCAAGGTTCAAAACTTGACATTGGCGAATATTACTAACTTGGTGATACTAACTACTAACCACTAACCAGCCGTTCAAAAAAAATTTAAGGGTGTTGCTGAAAAACGAGTTGGCCAATAAATGTGGTGGTGGCAGTGGTCGTGGTTTTTGGGGGAGGGCCGAGGGGGTGTAAAACACGAGGGCCTATTCTTTTTTTTTTAATACATCATGTTTGTATTTTTGCATTTTTTTTTATTTTTAATTTTTAGGGTCTAGAGGTAGTTTTATATCAAATTCACAAAATTTATAACGAACATACATCCATCCATTGGATGAAAAGCATCTGATCTAATAAAAATAGAAAATATAAGCTATTTTCTCGGCTTTAAGAACAGCATGTGGAATTTTCAAATAGCATAAAGAAGAATCATGAAGTTTGCTATCGATTTATTAAGGGAGAATTACATAACCATTCTAAGCTTGTAAAGATGCATATTTTTTTTATACAAAAATAAAAAAATAAGGCGAAGAAGTAAAATTTAAAGAAAAATTTTCTAGCGAGCGAAAACCATAACTCCTAGCTTTGTAAGCGAGTGAACATGTCAGCAAAAAAATATGCCCACTTCCTCACGTGATTAACGAGGAATGCACACTTCAGCGGGGAAATATGGATTTTCCTTACGCAGGCTTTGAGGGTTGAACACATGTTTCCTTCCGAATGTCTTTTTTTTTTAGTCCTTGTTCTTTTTAAATGTTGATTTTGATAATTTACTTTGGTGAAATGTCTAATTTGATAATTTGTCCATCTATTAATAGTATAAAGAACTAATTACAATTCCTACTCTATATATCTATAGCTATAATTATCCCAGTAACTATGCTAGTTTCTTTCCATTATCAGATAAACGGGGAAAAGTTACCTGCGCACTGCAACGGTGCGGTAATATTTTCTAGGGGTGAGTAACGGTGCGGTAAATTAATTTTAATCTGTGGAGACTAAACATCGTCGCTATAATGTTTTCACGAGCGTCAATTATTCCCTCCAATTTGCCAAAACTTGTAGCGACTAAACTTAGTCTCTATAGGGTTCTAAAAAATAAAAAAAATCTGAAACAGGCGTTGCGACTAAATGTAGTCGCAATAGATGAAGCTGTTCGTCTTTAAAAATTTAGTCGCAATTGATCAATTTTCTTGTAGTTACATTACATCTTTACCTTTAAGATTAAAAATAAACATGAAAAAGAAAACAAGAAATAAAAACCCACTCTTTCCTATGCAACACTCCAAGCAGACCCTTTGTTTTCTAGCCAGCATATTTTTCTGGTTGCGTCGCTTTTAGAGCACCAACCATTTGTGTGCTCCTCACCACTACGTTCCGGGTTGATGGCCAAAAGTGTGACTAAGCTTCACAAGGGATGGAGAAAACTAAATGTGGTCATTAATAAGCTTTTTTATTTTATGACAAATGATAGTTAGCCAAATTGATTAAGGTGAGCGATAGTGGATCTTGAACATTCTCATGGATGGGGTGAGGGGCTAAATAATTTTTTTAGTTGGGGCGAACTTAATATATATAAAAAACTAGCCTATAGACCCGTGTACCACGGGTTGGAAAAATAAAGTCATTTTAAAATAAATGAATTCTCAAATTAAAACTAAACACGACAATTAAATTTATTAATACATAATAAGAAAGAAAAGAATATGATATGTTATTAATTACAAATCTCTAAAAATCTCTTTGTAAACAACATTTGATGTTTTTTATGTAAGTTTATCGTCACTATCAAGTATTACAATTTTAAGTCCTTCTCTTCTTGTAACCCTTGATAACGTAACATACAATATACCATGTGTAATACCGGTTCTTTAAGATACAAACCAACTCTAGAAAGGGATTGTCCTTGACTCTTGTTTATGGTCATTGCAAGCGAAAATTGTCGTCTTTGAAATTTGAAAGGAAGTCTTTTATCCGTAGGTATAAGTGAAATTCTTGGTACAAAAGTTCGAATGTTACTTCTCGATATTATTTCTACCTCAATAACACGACTTCCTAATGAAATCACCTGTAGCCTCGTTCCGTTACACAAACCACTCTTTTGATCAATATTCATAAGAAGCATTACAGGAACGCCAACTTTTAAAACCAAGCTATGGTTTGGCAAACCTGACACTTTTATTCCATCTAGAATATCGGGAGAGTATAAGTCTTGATCAACGTTATCATGAGACATTTCCGATTGACATATGCTATCCGAACTAAGATATTCTTTTTCCTCACCTGAGAAATATTGAGAGCAGTCGATCATTGATCTCATGAACAACCTCATTTTTTGGTGCAAGTATTGCCCTTTCATGAAAATAACTTGCATTTTTGAAGTGTTGGGGAATTGAAGGATAAACAAAGTCAATTAAATCTGAGATTGGATCTAATAAATTTTTAATAAGAAGGTCCTCTGGTATATCCACTGTGGCCTGACCCATCATTGAAACCACCAACATTTCCTTCACCAATATCCAAGAGCCATTTTGCAAAATTACATGTTACTTGTATATCTGTGGAGTTATTGTTGGATGTCAGTCTCAAGTTTTTCGTTAGAGTAAGAGCTGAGCACAAAAACTCATCTAAACAGATATGCAGCTAATTTTGTCAATCAGTTATACCCAAATCAAATAGGCATACTACCACTTTTTGTAGCCAAAAACACATTTAATTGATGAACCTCAAATCAAACACACAAAATAAATCGTGGAACAGCAATACATCAAATTAAAACTAATTTTTGTTAAATGTTATTATAATTTAAAGTTTGATTTGCAGATGGGGTTAATAGAACCCAAATTGGAGAACCTCAAATCAAACAAACAAAATAAATCATGGAACAACAATACATCAAATTAAAACTAATTTTTATTCATGAACCCATATGAATCCATTTGGGTTTTGAAGAATTACAGAGTAAGAGCGGCATAACTAATTGATTTTGTGTGTTTGAGATAACGATTGGTGGGTCTAGGTTAAAACCTCGATGTATAAAGAAAAAAAGATTTAATGGAGGAGAAGAACAGTTGCATACCTATTGATTATGAAATTAGGGAAGTCACATTTGTATCATATGTTCCGTGCATATACCTTTCAACATTAATATTGCTGTTCCGCAATCCGATTGTCGACGATCTTGCCGGTGACTTTCTTTGAATAGGTGGCGAGGTGGTTATCAGGTGGGAGGATGAGGCGGCAGGGGCGACCAAGGTCGATGGAGAAGTCGCCGAAGGTGTGGTTGACGTGGTAGGAGAGGACGTCGGAGGGGAGAAGTCCGACGGAGGACGGAGTGAGTAGTGGGTAGTGAAGAAGAAGATGATGATGATGATGATGATGATGGTGGTGACTTGATGGGGTTAGGGTTTGAAGAAGATGTGGTGGTGGTGATGATGGTGAGAAGGAGGATGAAGAAGAACGTGGGGTTCACCATGGTGATCGGTGGTAGGAAACATGGGGAGGCTGGAGTGAACTGATCTTAGTTAGGGTTTTTTCAAACATGAAATCGGGTCATAATCATGGGCCCATGATCCGCGTGTAAAGACAAATGGGTCAAAAAAACAAAGTAAATTATGGTGGGAAAATAAAAGGAGAGGCTCCAATGTGATGCCATATGGCAAAAGGATGTTCTAAAATTGTACCATGTGGCACAAATGTTATTCTTTTATTATAGATATAGATTTATATTACGTAGTCAAAAATTTACACTGTCGGGCCAAAAAATAACACTACTGGTACTTCGCTCATGATACTTCGCCCATGAAGATGAGGTATCCAAGAAATGTAAATTTTAAAAGCTTTTGAGTTCAACTCTCACTCCTGAAGGATTTCCCCGTTTCTAGTTTCCTCCGGAAGGTATTAGGGGTGCAGTCCACTGGGTAAGAAATAAATAGGTAAGCATGATCAAAATAACATTTATCATCCGAATCAAGATCGTAGGCTACTAGTTTAAAAAAGTATGAATCTTCGATGGAACATATGACGATGCTTGTAATGACTTTTTGATAAACTTCACATTTTAGGTCAGTGAAATCAATTTAGTGGAAGTTATAATAGGGTAGAGATGATGGGATATATTGGGTATAGTTATGATTATGATAATATGACATTGATAAAGGCGGGGTGATGTGGGTGGTAGCTAATGGTGAATTTGGTAAACAAATAAACCAGGTGGGGTGAGAGATTTTTAAAATGATTAGTTGCAACATACGTTGGAGGGAAAATTATGGAAAAGTGGTGATGAAAAAATATTTTTGTCGCTAGATAACACTTTAGACTTTAGATGAATCGTTGGATCCTTTTGGACTTGGGTCCAATGAATTCTAAGAGCATACCTACCAACTCCAAAAAAGCGAATGGTGTATTTTCGATAATCAGTACCTTACTTGTTGGTTGGAGAAGAAGGTGATGAGTTATATGGTAATTTTATTTCTTTTTTCTTTTTTATTCTTTTGATTAGTTGGTAATATTGTTTTTTTTTTTTTAAATTTTTAATAGAATGTCAAGTACAAACATCCGGTGGAAGAAATATTTGGCGATTAAGTACACACTAATAACATTCGTAGTGGATTTCTTATAAATATATAAGTGCGTTTCCTATATTATAAGTATTTGTTGTAAGAAACATTTTTGAAATCGATAACAATTATTTATTGTGCAATAATTTGGTACCTAAGAAAACATTTTTAAAAATTTTTTTCTAACCAAACTATATTTTTGTATAATCATTGGGATACATGACGTCGATATATTTTTATGTTTAAAAATATTATAACATTTGGATACTTCAAACATGTTAATGATTTCTTAGACTATTGTGATTATATGGTTTCCATTACGTTGTAAAAAGACCTCGCGGCAACACGCGAGGGTTCAATTCTACGTGTGTGTGTGTGTGTATATATATATATATATATATATATATAATCGTTTTAGTAAACCTGTGTATTTCACTAGCGAAATAAATAAAATATTAATAGAATAAAAAATTATTAATTATAAAACGATATTTTAAGATAAGATATGATTAAAGTTACGTATGATTAAAAACTATATATAATAAAAAAATTATATCATTTTTTAAACATTTTATTTTTTTCAAAAAAAAAAATTAAACATTTTGTTTATAAAACAAACAGTTTCAAAAAATATACCATTTTTAAAAAATTTCTTATTATAACTTTCGATTTTAGTTGTTTTTGTTTACTTTTTAAAAACACTAATTTTAAAATTTTTTAAATTTTTTAAACAAATTGATATTTTCAAAAAAAAATTTATTTATAAAAATTTATTTCTTTTATAAATAATATTAATAAAAAGATATCTTTTTTAATTTATTAAAAAGCTATTTTTAATCTAAAAAAGATTTAAATAATATTATTAGTAATTAATATGGTTATTTAATAAAAAAAATAAAAAAAATTTTGATGATAAATAATATGATGTTAATACGTGTCACTTGATTACTTTTTTATTAGATTAGATTTAAATTCAAATCTCATGTCCTACGCGAATGGAAATATTATAATTATAACTTTAAGATACAATATAATTCAGTTTGAATATGTGTCACTCATAAATTCTGGCCATGCAAGCGAGGAGCTCGTCCATTTCCTCGACCTGATCACTTGCTGGCTAAATAATGACATGCGGAGGGAGATATATGTCACGACAGCAAGGAAGAAGATTTTTGAAGAAAAAAAAAATGACACGTGGGCGAGAAATTATAAAAACATGTCGTTATTAGGAAAATTTTAATGAAAATAAAGGTGACACGTGGGCGAGATATTATAAACACATGTCGCTAATAGAAAATATTTGATTAAAATAAAAGTGACACGTGGGCGAGGAATTATAAAAATATGTCGTCACTATGCGAGATTTATATGATCAACACATATTTTGTGTAAGAAGTAGATTCATTTTTATTTTAGAAGATTGTAATTCTAACGATACTCTCGTTAGCCATGGGAAATATTTTAGTACAATATCGTTTATAAATACGACTAAAAAATAAATATAATAATATTTATGTACCAAACTTGATTCGAATATCCATCTTTAGTGTATACTCCAACGAGTATTCATATAGTATTCTTGACTTGAGTCTTCATCACGTTCGAATCTTCAACTATACCTCTTGGCAAACTTGATTCGAATATCCATCTTTAGTATATACTCCAACGAGTATTCATATAGTATTCTTGACTTGAGTCTTCATCACGTTCGAATCTTCAACTATACCTCTTGGCTGCAACAATTAACAAACAAAAGATTGACGGTTGTGGCTGAGGATCGTGTTAGACACGGGTCCCTTAAAACAGATTTCGCGTCTCTACTCAAGACAACGCGTCTGTCTCTCAGGGTACAATAACCAAAGCAGTATGTACTGCCGGAGAGTGCCTCGGACCCGAGAGATCACCGGGTAAAATATGTGTTATGATGTTATATGAAAAGGGTTAAAGATGATGGTGTAGGAAGAACAATTTAAAGAATGCTCATCTCTAAATTTCTATGAAAACTTTTTGACTCTAAAGAAAATAGATTTCTTATATACTCATGCTAAAGAATTCACATTAATGTGAGTTTTATGATTCACAACCAAAACTTTCATTTGATTTATGAAATGTTTTATGATACCAAATTACAACTCTTATTTCATTCATAACATGTTTAATGTTAATTTTAAATCATAAGAAACATTCAAAATATTTATTAAAAGACTTGGTCAAAACATAAAACATCCATGTTAATCAATACATGGCTTTATTAGCATTATGTAAGAAATTTCAATAATTTACTACTATAATCACCCAAGTTTCATTTTGTTCATTCCGACCACTCAACTTCAAACATCGATATCTAATTCATCTTAGCTTTAATTTGGACTTGGTATAGTTCGTTATAAAACAAGAACTTAAACCAATAAATAAATAATTATTTATTTGACAAATACATAAATATAATTATTTTGTGTCCAAAATTCCAACAATCCCCCACATGAATGGAGATCGATCAAAACACACAAAATTCCCAATAAAAACTCGACAGTTGAGTCTTGCAGCATAGGTAGGGGTTCTAATTGAACCTTTATTTGTGAAGCATACTTAGCCTCCTGGTGGTGTGTAGACGCGATGTCTTTGAACAGACCCCCTTTTGTGCAGACGACAATACACATTCACACAAGAGTCTCCCTAGTCGGGCACATCCCCTCATTGTCGTGTCCGTTATGGTCATGGATCACTATCTTGGTTCTGCGAGAGTTCTAGGATTTGTGCCTCCCCATAAATCCATTCGAAGCGACCCCACTTCTCTCTAACATAGGTAATTCCATGAATCATTAAGCATCATGGTTATATTGATTTCCACAATCATTTAACCTGAATATGCTTAACCTCTACTTGGTCACCGGTTCGGGGTACTCCCCAAGAGTGAATGGACTAGGAAGTTCATGACTCCCTTTTAGTTTTAGGGTACTCCCCTATAGTGACTCCGTTGGTCATATGATTAAGTTGTCCTATGGAACCTAGATCTTGGGATCTCCAATCAGCTAGGTTAGGTTTCCCTCATATTCCCCTTTTCTACGGGCTTTAGTCCAATTCCTCTTTATCTCATCTCTTTTTCAACCCCCAAGTTGTTGGATCCAAAATTGTTATCTATCACTTTGTCAAGTCGATATAGATAACTTCAATCGAGATAAGTTTTCATAATGTGTTCTTAACTCATAAGTTAATAATGGCTATTATGAAACTTCTAAGTGTATTTGAAGAACACAATTCTAATTTCAAAACAAACACATCTCCTTTATGCCTTTGGTAGCATCTATCAAGATTCTAAATCTAGCCAATTAATTCGAGTCTATCATAGACTCCTTATGACCTTTATGTCAAAAACAATATTGCTAACATTTTATTTTCAATTGCAAGAAACCCCCATAATTAAGTGTTATTGGATAACATCCATATGGGTTAATGAAAGGTTCTCCCTTTCTAAATAGGTTTGAGAAAACTTATGACCTTTGTGTCAAAATCAATATTGCTAACATTTCATTTTCAAATGCAAGAAACCCCCACATTTAAATGTTATTGGATAACATCCATATGGGTTAATGAAAGGTTATCCCTTTCTAAATAGGTTTGAGAAAACTTTCTCACAACACAAAAACATTTCTACATACCTTAAAGGATTGTTTCTAAAATGGCCTCTCCCCCATATTTCTTGCAATTTGATTTAAAATGAGGTTTGCGATCGGACAAACCTAGAAAGCTAAGTACTCCTCATTAGACTTTGTAAACTAGATAACATTATCTAGTTAGTTAAGTTTTCCATAGGTTATATCAACCTTCTTGAACCGGATGAGTATCCTCTTTTAAATTTGTCTACACATGATTGACCTCCTTAGAGCATCATAATTGATAAGTACTATGTTAGCATGCTTTATACTATAGTACTCTAGGATGTGAACAGAAAATGCATCATTCTAATCCTTCATAGCTTTAAGGAATAACACACTATCCCTTGTCCATATTCATGTCTTACTTTAGACAAATCATGAGACTTATTATTCATCATTCGGTTAGGAACATAACTTATTTTCTTTTAATGCTCTCATCCACAGGCATGTCACCAGACATGACGCCATACCCGGTAGCCGCCTCAGCACCAACTTAGCAGCAGCCAGTCGGTAACAAGTGCCGGACCTCGGCATTAATACAATAGGTTGGTAGCAACTCAAAGGCAAGCTTATTACCAATCTAGCATACACACACTCCAGTAGTTAGAATTGAGTTAAGACCAAGATCTCGATAACATTTGTCAAAACTAAACAATCAACTTTCAAGCACAGCCATGCGAGTGTGTGAATTGCAAAATGCACCATCTTCCCTTTGACATATAAAGACTTAATAATAAGTTTTGATTCAATTCACTTTGGTGAACACATTCATCATTAACAATATAAATAAAACTCGTCTACAATCAGTATTACATTAAAATAGAGTCAAACATATTGACACTCAATAATATGCAATTCATAAAGTTTGCCTATAGTTATTGGCACACATGTCTTGTTGTTCACTTTAAGCTATGTATAAGTAGGATACTTTCTCAAGCGAAAGAAAAATCCTCCACATAGCTCTAACAACATTAAGATGATAGACGCATTTACATTTAGATCTTTCAAAATGAATTTAGCTAAATTCATTAAAGATAACATATATTGCTTTCATATGTAGATTTATCCACACTTGTGAATTTTTATGATAACTTCAAATGAAGTTTATCGGTATATCTCATGCTTGTGTATTTCATCTCAGCACACTCATCATATTTTCGATCTCATGATCTGATATGACATTTGATGTCTCATCTTCGACACTTAAACAATTCAACAACTCTCAAGTTGTTTTCTATGCAAATCTCTTATTGCACTATCCGTTTAAAGTTATATATTTTCTAAACATTATATAATTGACGTTTAAAATTATTTCCCTCAAAATCATTTTGAACGTTATAATAAAAATTGATTTATTTCGTTGTAAATATTGCATGTGTTATCTTAAGATATTGAACACAAATAATAATACAACCGAAATTAAAACGTAAAGTGTAAAACACTTTTTAATAATAATTCAAACGGTTAAAAATTACATTTAGGCATCAAATCTCCAAGTGTTATTATCTATAACACTTTCATCATTGTAGCAATGATATCTATTTTGTGACATGTCTTGAGGTACTCCCTCAATAATGTCTCATGCACTCATATGATCAAGTTTCTCATTTCATCTTGAAACTCTAAATTTAAATAGTCAAAACCGACCAAAAAACAACAACATTGTGCGTACACTATCTTATTCATAAGTAGTTATATTTGAATAATTATTTCTATTCACAACAACCTCGAGTTTTATTTTTCTAAATAATCTCATGAAGACTATTGTATGGTTCGAGACGTGCTACTTCTCACATGAGTAGTAACCATTTTAGATTGCAAAACATATGTCTTATTTATTTAAAACATTTCCTAGCTTTGCAACTATTTTAAAAATATATTATATTTATTTTATTTCTTGATCACAAAAGTGAAGACCATAAACTCCAAAATTGGTTTTATTATATAAATTAATATCTAACACGCTCGTTAGAAGACAAACATTTACAAATCTTTTTTTTTTAATTTTTTTAACACTTTTCGATTTATAGAATAAACCGTTTCTAACACATTTAGTAGAGAATAAATGATTATAAAACGTTTTTTAGTAGAATAAACTATTTCTAACACATTTATTAGAGAATAAATGATTATAAAAACGTTTTTAAACGCATTTTGGTTTATATACATAAACCGTTTCTAACAAATGATTACAACAATCATTTTAAATATTATGGCTCTTGTTTAATAAACCGTTTTCTAACACGCTCGTTAGAAAATAAATGATCACAAATAACCTTTCAAGCTTATCGGTTAAAATAACTACTTCTAACCCGCACGTTAGAAATAAACGAATACAAGGATCGCTTTAAAAGCTTTTCGATTTATATAAAATAAATCCGGTTCTAACTTAGTCGTTAGAAATAAACGATTACATAAATCGTTTTAAAGCTTTCCGATATATAAACTAGTTTTAACACGCTTGTTAGAAAATAACAACTACAAAACATTGCTTTTAAACTTATTGGTTTATATACAATAAACCCGCTTCTAACACGCTCATTAGATCTAAACGATTACAAAATCGTTTGTAAGCTTCTCGGCTCATATAAAATAAACTAGTTATATTTTTGTTGCAAAACACTAGTATTAATTTCTTTCTAAACAAAATTGATTTTGCTTAAATCATTATAGTCATAAATAATTTTTAACTATAAACCCATGATTTCCTAATGGCTTTTAAAAATTAAACCATCTCTAACACACATATTAGATTGTTAAACATTTACAAAAATATTTTAACACATGATAGAATCAAAGTATTCATTTGGTAACACGATATTTTGGATATTAGATTGTACTCCAATCTTTATTAAAATCCAAACATGACGTTGTACTACGTTATTTCCCAAAAAAAATTGTTTGATTTTAACAAAAATCTCAAATAATATTTTCTTTAACATTTCGTGAACCTATAAAACCATAGTAATAATGTTTTAAAAATCCATCACGAAATCTGTTTTAAGTTTGTAAGAAGTAGATTCACTTTTATTTTAGAAGATTGTAATTCTAGCGATACTCTCGTTAGCCATGAGAAATATTTTAGTACAATATCATTTACAAATACGACTAGAAAAATAAATATAACAATATTTATGTACCAAACTTGATTCGAATATCCATCTTTATTATATACTCCAACGAGTATTCATATAGTATTCTTGACTTGAGTCTTCATCACGTTCGAATCTTCAACTATACCTCTTGGCAAACTTGATTCGAATATCCATCTTTAGTATATACTCCAACGAGTATTCATATAGTATTCTTGACTTGAGTCTTCATCACGTTCGAATCTTCAACTATACGTCTTGGCTGCAACAATTAACAAACAAAAGATTGACGGTTGTGGCTGAGGATCGTGTTAGACACGGGTCTCTTAAAACAGATTTCGCGTCTCTACTCATGACAACGCTTCTGTCTCCCAGGGTACAACGCTTTGCTTGAAAAAGACTTCCCCGTTGTTTTGCCTTTGCGTCTCGGTCCGGTTGGTGTGGTGTTCTCATTAAGGCGAGGCAGAGGGCTTGCAACATGCTCGTTAGATCTGACTTATTGGCCCAATTCCAAATTTTTAGTTCTTTTTGTTGTTTGAGTACCAGACATAGTAGCCCTAACCTCCACCACCTCCCATTTGGTGTGGTTTGTTACCACATTTCATGCTTTGATGCTTGTAAAGCTTTTTTTCTCATAATCTTTTTTGTATTCGCTTAAGGCTTTTAAGAAAATATTCTCGTCGTTGCTTCCACTCGTCCAACGATGTTTCTACATCTTTAAAAACAAAAAAGTGTATTACTCAAAAAATATAATTATAAAATTAAAATATAAATATATAAATATAAAAGTAATAAATTTACCATCTGGATATATATTCCGTTAAAACAGCTAATCGTGTAGTTCATTCTCCCCCACTTTGAGTTAAGTTGATCAATGGTTCGGTTTGTCGAACCAACGATGAAGCTAAAGTGTAGAAACCCCTTCTTCCAAAACAAGTAACTATTTTGGTGATCTATAAGTCTAAGATAATTGGATACATATGCCCAACCCTTTGCCAATGTCTCCATATTTTCATCCCAAGGCTTTTTAGTAGCCTAGGTTGTCGATTTACCTTTCAACTTAGACTTCTTCCACATGAATTTCTTCAATCTTCATTTTCATAAACTTGAAGATCATCGAAGGATTCGTTATGTTCTTCATTTTCTTCATCTTTTTCTTCTTGTACGTGTGGTGGTGGGTTTTGAAAAAGGTTTGGTATGTTATGGTAATAAAAAAATTATGTCAATTGAAATGTGGGCATAGTTGCGCAGTAGACCGAATGTTGGGGGGATTTGTAAGGATTTTGAAACCAATTTGTAGTATGCAGTGGTTGGTGGGTTGAACGGTTGGGTAGAAGGCGTCGGTTCACTAGGACCTAAACGGACATTCAATATATGTTTTTTTGATGGTTTGGGCTCGGGATTTTGGGGAGTTTTTGTTAAAATTCATATTTTTGAAAGAGTAGTGTATATTTGTGAAAGAGTAGAAGAGAAAGGTTTGAGAATAATGTTAAAAATATGAGTTATTATTTATAGTATAAGAAAATAAATATTTTCAAATTGGCGTATAGCCGTTGGGGGTGGGGTGGGTCACGGTCAAAAATTGAATCGTTAAAACGGTCAAAAACATTGGAAAAATGGTGGTGTGGCTCGGCATATGAACGCCGTCACATGGGGGAAACTTGTAGCGTGGGGGACCGGTGGCGGTATTGCTGGCATGGGCACTCCCACCCCCGAAAACACCCCCCCCCCCCCCCCCCCCCCAAATGATTGTTTTTTTGGTTGAATAGTTTTGGGGGATTTATCCGAAAAAACTTCCAAGGATCTTTTAAATGGTGGCATTAAACGAAAGCTTATTTTTTTAATACTGTAGAGACAGCCATGCACTTGAAGATTGTAATATAACCCAAAATCAAATCCTGTTATATTCTTGGGACTTCAATTGGAAAATTAAGATTACATTGTTATATATCCGGATCTCTTAAATAATAGAGTTAAATTCGATTTTGCTTCCTGAGATTTGATAAAAATAACTATTTTCTTTTAAAAAATTAAAAATATCAATTTACCTTCAAAAGTTTCATAAGTTGTTTCAATTCAATTCAAAAGTTTAATAAGTTGTTTCAACTTGAATACAAAAAATAAAACTTTTGGCTGAAATTGATACAAATGATGAAACTTTTGGACAGAAATTAATGTTTTGACACTTTTGATGAAATATGGTTAGTTTTGTCAAATCTTAGAGAGTAAAATTAAAATTAACTCTAAATAATATAACCCACACTATTTATGTAACGTGGCGTACATTATTCATCTTTATGTAAACTAATACTCATAAGAAACCAGATGATCATATGATAAAAATAACTGGCTTTAAAAAATTAAGAGCTATAAATCATTTTTTTAATCGAACTTATTACTTGTCTAACTTCTATGTTATATTTAAAAAATCAAATTTAATTTTGTTGTCTTTTGATAATTTTGAAATGGAAAATTAAACCGTCAAGCAAGTCTATTAGTCTCGATATAAATATTGTTCAACAAGGCAAATAATTCTTTCAAGACTTTGAATTTTGGCATACTAAGGACCACATTTATTTTTTCTTCCCGTTGTCAATAAGACAAATAAACTATAAAATTAATGGTTCGTGTAAATACAAGTGATCTCATATGAGAAAGAAGTAATGGACTAGTTCAACTGCAACATTTGAAGAATCAAAGTGAAAATTTTGATTCCCGATTCAAACGTTACAGGGAGATTCCAAGAAACTGCTATATGCATTGCCAATTAAGATTTTCCAAGATAATGACGTTTATGGATTCCTACACTAAAGGTTACTTTTCATCTAAATTGTATAATGTTAGGGGTGAAAAATAAAAACCGAAAATTGAGTCACAACCTTAACCGGAAAACCAAATCAAAATACGCATTCGGTTATTAATTAGTTTCTAAACCTAGACCATATTGAGAATTCGATTTTCGGTTCAGTTTTCAATGATTTAATTATTTGATATGTATGTTTAGAATATGCTTATGAAAAGTGATTAAGATACAATTAGTCTACACTTGTGACATTTAAAACGAAGAGACAAAGGGTGAATTCTGTTTTTTGATCTTTAACCGAAACCAAACCGAATAGAATTCGGTTCGGTTAGGCATATTTCCATTTATGTTCAGTTTGATTTTCGGTTATGCCCAAAACAATTTTCTAAAGCAACAAATCAAAAACCAAAGTGATGAATACTCTTAATAATGTTTTACTGATTTGTTTGAGGTTTCAAATATCATGATGAATAAAAGGTGTATCAAAAGTAAGAACATAGCATACATGAGCCAGCCGTATTTGTGTGTATACGCTGGAAGAAAATGTGGACCAAACCTCTGCAGTTTGCAAGAAAAATAGTATTTGTTTTTTAACGTCTATAGATTGTTAAAATAAACTAGTGGTGGTGTACGGATAGTGGTGGTGGACAACGACGCTGGATGGTGGTGGTGATAGTGGCGGACGGTGGGCGGTGGCGGACGGTGGGCGGTGGCGGACGGTGGGCGGTGGCCGACGGTGGTGGCGGCAGACGGTGGAGGTGGTGGTGGACAGTGGGTGGTGGTGTTTAAGAATAGCTCCGCAAACTTTAGAAGTGGTCGGGACAAGTCAGCACCAAGAGTAGCTTGCGCATACATTTTTTAATGAAACGTTTTTGACAAAACAAACAGTCTGCACATGGCAATGTATACGCGTGGTTTGCGCGATGCATACAAAAGAGTCTGCGCAGATCTTTTTCAGAAAAACAAACACCAACTATGTGTCTGTAAATATAGACACACACGGAGGGGGATCATTAAGAGAAAATTTACATTCTACGAGAAAACGAGAAAAACTATCCATATGTCATTATATATTTACTCTCATTTGTTTAAGCTTCATAAATTCCCATATGAAATTATTCTTTTAAAGAAATTACACAATTAAAATAAACAATTTTTATCTTTAATTTAAAGGTTATTGGATTTTAATAATCTCAAGTTTTATTTATTGGCCGGGATTAATCGCAACTCGGGAAATGTTTGAAAACACACCCAACTTTAAATGTATTTTCATCCAACGATTCCTTACTAACTGAGAGTTAACCTCAGTTAGTTTTTTCTTTTGTGAAATGGGGCCAACATTGAGACATTTTTCAACTACGTTGCCACCCAGCATCCACCAAGTCCGTTTTTGGTGTCTAGGCTCCAACGTCACCTGAAATCTACCTTGAATGAGTTAAGTGATTCAGATCAGAAGGTGGAGATTGATGGGTTTTAGGGTGCAGAAGTTACCGATTGACGGACCAGATAATTGATTTTAACATGGGTTTTAGGGTGCAGAAGTTACCGATTGACGGACCAGATAATTGATTTTAACTTGCGGCTTAGTGTTTTGGCCATATAAAAGTCAACGTTATCGAAAAACTAATGGTGTTAACTTTCAGTTAGTAAGAGATCGTTGAAGAAAAACAAGCTCAAAGTTAGCGGTGTCTCTAAATATTTTCTGAGTTAGGATTAATCCCGACCAATAAATGAAAGTTGAGATTATTAAAATTCAATAACCCTTAATTTAAATATGCTATTGTTATTTTAAAAAATTTAACCTCTCATATGAACTAATCGATACTGTATATATTTAATATGATTGTATGACATATATGTAATACAACATATATCATCATATTACATGTATGTAGTATGATATTAAAATGAAAATAACTAACCAGACCAATTATAACAAATCACCCTGAAAAACAATAATTCTAAATCTATTATTCTGACGGCATCAATTGTAAACATTATTGATATTTACATTCGTTGACAAAACAGAATCGTACTTATAATCTATACTTATTAATAAAACAATAACTTTAGTGTTATATGTCATTGTTTTAACCCTTTACTTTTTTCAATTCTCGCTTAAATATGTATCTGTTTTTAGTGTTAGTCTAGTATCATTTGACTAAAAGTCAACTTTTAATACAAGACATATTTATGGAAAATTTGGAAATTTAACCCTAAATTAGAGCAAATCTTTTTCTGGAAATTTAATCATACCAGATATTCTTCTTTTTTCAAATAATTTATCAACAAAAACTATAGAAATCGTTTATGATTTTCTTCATCTATGAAATCGATTCCTTGATTATATGTTTCCATTAAATACTTAGTTTATATTCGAATCTTGACAAAAGTCAGGGGATTTTTTCATCGACTCTTCTCCAATTTGAAGAAATTTATGGGTATCTTTTTTTGGAAATGAAATTATATTTGATTTTAAAATATTTATCTACCATCCTAGCTTTAAGACTCTCGCGATTTATCTTTATAAAGTCTGATGATATCGCATTCGACAGACTTTATCAACGTTCTCATTATGGCTTTGGTTTCATCAAGTTTTCTTTAAACAATTGTATTTGTTTTTGTTATATTTGAGCTTTCATTCTCTGTGATTATGATATAACCTATCATTCTTTACAATTATGTTTTTGGATTAATATTATTTTACTTTTATTTTTTTATTTGAAGGTGATCTACTTCAACAATCCATCTGTGAATATATATTACATGCTTCTACTTTTTAAACTTTTTTATTACTTTTTATGTCTACTGCCATATTATTATCATTATGTTTAATTAGAATTCGTTTGATATGTGTGTAAATTGTTTTGATGTATCTGGAAGTAATATTGAAAATTGTATTTTTATTCCACGGTTGACTTTGACACGTTCAGACAAAATTATTTCTTTTAAATTTCAAAGAAGACAGTTCTATTAGCAGTATGTTTTGCAATAACAATAAACAAGAGCCAAGGACAATCGCTATCCAAAGTTGGTTTGTTTTTAAACATGGATTATGGTTAGCCCTATGCTGTATTATCTCAAGTTAAAAGTAGACAAAGATTAAAACTATTAATATTTGATAATGATGGAAAAATCAACAACAAAACATCAAATGTTGTATACAAATAAATTTTCGGATGTTTATGAATTTGAAATATTATTTTTCATGTTCAATTTAATTTGTTTATTACCTAAAGTTCTTATTTATAAGTTTATTTCATTCCATATTATACACTATATAAACATATAAATATTAATAGAGAAAACCTACTAATAGTAGATGTAGTTAATGTAAAAAATTATACATAAAAGTTGATATACAAAGTATTATTAACAACATTATAACTTACGAATCTTTTTAAACAACAAAATTATTTTTTGTATTGAACCCGTGTGTTACACGGGTCTTTAGCCTAGTTATATATTATACAATTTACAGTGGGATGACTAATGATTTACAATCATTAAATGCATAAATGTAGTACAAGCCTTTTATGCAGCTACTACCAAATGATCTTTTTTACACTTTCATTTATATTTATAGTTATTACTATCACTACTACTATATAATACATAACCCATGGGTAGAATTGTAATTTTCTGAATTTTATAAGACGCGCCTTTCCGTATGTTCTCCTTCGGTTTCATCACCCACGTACACACCGGTGACGGTCATCCCTGACCTCCCGCCTCCCTTAAGCTGCAATTAAAGGTTTCACTCAGCAATTGACGTGGCCTTTCACATTCGCCTCCCTCCTTCTGCCATTACACCTGATTGAGGCACCAATGTGGAGACCTCCAGCGTAACACTTCTCCCAAATTCAATTCCATTCAATCTTTGGCCTTTAATGCAATAAATATTGAGCCGTTTCCAATACCCATACTTATATCTACAGCCATCGATGTTGATGAAAATCAGCCACATCCCAATCCTACCCAAATTCAACGTCGGGCAATCCTCTCTAACGATTTCAAGGTGATATTGCGATTTCTGTCTTACGTTTCCTTTTATTGATTCAATTTCTTAATTTTGTCTATTCTTCCTGTCATGTGCTGGTTGTGGTTTGGAATTGATTTCGATTGGAATTGATAGTGAGTGTGTTTTGCCATTGTCAATCAGGGGCACACAACATTGGTTGATTCATACATCCCCAAGTTTCAACCGATCGAGATTATGTTGCTGTTAGGTGCGGCATTTTTTGTTAGGCCTATTAAATTTGCTTTGTTGTTTATTGCTTCTGATCATGTTGCTGCTAAGTTTGATAGTAAATGAAATTCCTCTGAAAAGGGGTTGGCACAATCATCGTTTGTGATAAGTTAGTGGCTTCTTGTTGTAAATGAATCAACCTACCTGTGATTAGGGTTTTTGATTTTGAATATTTAATGTTGATGCTGATGATAATGATGACGATTATGATGATGGAGATGTTGTCAAGGATGAAGAAGCTGGTCCTTATATAACATTAATTGTTTCGAAGAACAAAGAGAAGGAGGGTTAACATTTGATATTCTCTTTTCAATTCAAGCTCTAAACATGCACCTCCTTCACGAATTCAGATCACACTCCCCAGAATGAATGAATCAGGTATTCTTATTTGTACAATATGTATAGTTCTTTTTATATTTGTTTTAATTGAACTTTAAACCTAACAAAGATCCAATTACTTGTTTTTATTAAGGTAAATGTTGTGTACTAAAAGTTCAGTCTTCAAAGAAACCCATATGAGTTGGTTTGTTCTTTCATTATGATACTTATTAAAGTACCTTTATCTTCATTTCATGTCTATTGAATTGCTCATCATACCAAAGCTTAAATGAACTGCGTTGGTTTTCTTGAGTTATTGTTTGGTGTTGCATTTGCATAATTTTTTTTTAAGTTGTTATCGTTTCTTTTTTCTATAATTGGGTGTCAAATCTTTCACTTTTAATATAGTTAACAACAGAAATCTATGTATCTTGCCATTCAAGTGCTTCTACTCTTCAACTTGTGTTTTTTTCACTCTTGCTCCTTTTCAACTATGATTATAAGTGTTTAAATGAATATTACCTTTATCAGTGAATTTAGTTAATGAAAATTCAAAATCATTATTGATTTCTTTAAATCTTTTATTGATTCCTTTAATCAATATTCAGTTATTCACCAACTCAAGTTGAGGCCTTTGCTCTTAATTAGATTAAAGAAACCGTAGAGTCATATCTTAATTAACGTGTGGATAAAGCTGTTATTATAGTTCCAGCTTATTTTAATGATGCATAGAGACAAGCTACAAAAGATGCAGGGAGGACTGGTGGTTTGGAAGTGTTGACAATTATTAGTAAACTAATTGTTGCTACATTTTCTTATGGTGCAAAATGCAAATGATAAAAAGGTGTTAATGCTATTATTATTTTTATCTTGGTGGAGGAACTTTTGACGTTTCTGTTCTACAAATATGTGATGGTGTCTTTGAGGTATTCTTTTGTATGATCCACATACCTAAGACACTGAACAATTTGATAAACATCTATAGCAGTTATATAATTTTGCATTCTTTACCTGTTTTGCTAGAATATAAAACACTAAAATTAGATGTTTTTTGTAAATTAGATTTTAAAATATTTCACTGAAATTGTTGATGGAGAGAATGAGATGAATATATTTATCAATTTCATGAAGCTTTAGTGATCCCATTATATCATAGAACCTGTAGTACATTTTGCATATAGGTAAGCAACAAAATTTCTGGGTGGCTTAAGTTTATAGGGAATCGAATCAAATCTGTTAGTTCTTTATCATCAAATTTTTAGTTATAAACTTCATATGTTTTAAGGGCTTTATAACAAGGCATACTTTCTATTTTGGTAGTAGCTGAGATACATTTGCTGAAAGGTTTATTTCTTTGGTAGCATATGTGTTTGTTGTTGAGATGGTGTTTGAATTTTGAACCATAAGTTACCTGATGTTTATGAAGTTCGACCATAATTGTTTATTTGTTTTCCGGGTAAGCTGGCACACTTGTTTCGTGACATGTGGTTAAGTATATTACTTGAGGCAAGCAAATAGCATTGTTGATTTTAATTTTCTGGTTATTATTTTCTGCTGCAACTGGCATGTTTGAGTGCATAATTACAATTAAATGTTGTTTGTTTTCTAGGTCGATTTGGTTTTTATAAGTTCATAAGGTGCGTACGTGTAGTTTTGAATTAGTATTTTGGTTGTTATCACTTTATAAATTGACCTTTTTAAACTAAAAGTGGGTTATTATCATCTCTCCACATATCACTAATAGGACAGTGATCCCCTCTTGAATATTTTACTCAATAGATAGTGGTCGACCCTTGAACATTTCACTAATCGGGTAGTGATCACCCGTTGGACATTTCACTAATTGAGTAGTGATCACCATATCCAATCTTTTTGATCTAAATACGGATCACCTTCCAAGTGTCTGACCAATCTAGGTGGTGTTTTTTTAGGTAATAACAACTGGATTTTTGGTAAGGAAAGCGTGGAGAGTATAACTTTTGTTATTTATATTGTCTGGTTGGAATAATAGCAACAATCTAGGCTGTATTTTTAGTGTTTCTAATTACTACGAACATGTTAGGTATAAATAATACTAAGTGGTTTGTAGAGATAAAAATTCAAACAACCCGATGCAACGCAACACGCGGGTAACCAACTATGCATAAATGATTTGGGCCAATGGTAACCATTACAATAGTTCTACGAATCAAGTTTATAGACCAGTTACAAGGTTTAAATCTTTTTTAAGGAAAATTTTATATTTTTCGATATATAATTAATGATTTATTTGTTTCTAATGAAGAAAACCTGCTGCTGAGAGTTCTTTGCTTCAACAGGTCAGTTGTGAAGAGAACTGAAGCTAGCTGGAAAACAGGCCAGATTCTTCATGACTAATGGTACTCAAGGCGGTGGACAAGAGATCGTAAATCCATCCCTCTTGATTGCAATTGAAATGTGATTGATGGTATGTTTATTTGGTTTTGTAGATTCTGCTATCTAATGACTATTATATTACTATAAGCCCCCTGCTTATACTATACTCATTTATAATTATCATCTGATTTTTGAGTGTTTTGCTTGGCTTTTTGTTTGTTTACAGCTTTAAAGCTATGTTTCAAATTGGTTTTATTGTCATTGTTAAGATACTCAAGATGGTTCTTGCAAAAAGGAGAATCAAATGTACATACTCTTAAGTGCTTAAAGCTAGAGTAAGTTAGGCATTTCATATTTTTTACTAATCTAATCATCTGGGTTCTAAATAATTAGAAATTTATAATAATGATAAGTTTTTTTCAAACACTCTAAATGCAAATCCACACCCTATGTAATTACTGTAACTATTAGTGGTTAAAGCTAGAGTGAGTTAGTTGGTACTTTTGCAAGTTTGATCATTTGGGCCCTAAATAACGAATATTTTCAATCATAATCAGTTTTTACCGAACACTCTAATATGCAAATCCTAACACGCTCGTAGTAGCTACTAAGTGGTAAAATGTTTAGGACCTTTGATGGTTGATTCACTTTGTTTAGAAAATGGCTATTGTAAATGGTACGCAATTTAGCTCAATCACTATTTTTGAAGTTCATTACTGTTATGAAATTACAAACCTGTTGGAAACTGTAATACGGATTTACATACACTCACGCGCACAACAGATGAAACATATGAAAAGAATGCTATGCATGTATTGAAAGGTATGACTACAAAAAATGCAAAATGTATGGAAAATTGACGAGTAATAACAATGAAATAGATATACATTATGATGCAGATGTATCCAAAGCAAAAGTCACCCTAAACCACATTTGATCATCTGCTCAATTTGGTTAAGTTTAATATTTTGGATTAAATTTGGTTGTTTATTATTTCAAATATTTCGGATTAAGATAGTGCTCAAATTCCGCTTCCTTTGTAGGTTTTATCCTTATACCTTATTACACAGGAGGTTCATATTACATTAATTCTTTCCATGTAAGGATTCATTTTCTACACTCATCAAGCAAAAAAATTAAGGTTCATGCAGGTTGTTTACTTGTTTTTAATTTGTATATGATGTAAGTGGAATGACTCTTGTAAGTGAGGTTGATTATTGCTCGACCGTCCTTTATAGTGATTGCTTCTTTTTGGTGTTAATCTAGAAACTAAAATTTATACAGATATTGTGCTTCATTATTTTTTGTTATTATAACTTGTTTAGGTGTTCTTGTCTCCTGATAATGGTAGGTGGTTGATTATCTATTTATGTTTACAATGTCGATTTAATCATGTTTATAAAATCCCAACAAGTCACACTAAATCGGTATTTAAACACTGAGTTCTTTGTTAAGGGTTTATGTGAAATATTGTGCACAATATCAGTGCCATTTCCTTTTAAATGATCAGAGTCCATGGCTTCAAAATGATGATCTTTTACTGTCTTAGTAACATGATATGCTTGTACTCGTATTTATCCTTTTGTAGAATTTTTCAAGTGTGTTTGGATCTTACTTAGTTCTGCTCATCTTTCTATCATTGGTTTTAAGAGTGAAATTTTTTGAACATATGGGCCAAATATTTATGTGACACACAACAGATCAAACTGTAAAATTTAGCTAAAAGGAAATGGTTCAAATGAATTGAATGTGTCAAAAGATTAAAAGTAATCTTTGTAAATATTAGCGTTGTGATAACAATATCTTTGTAATCATATTCAACGCATTAACTTTTTATTAAAAAAAGGACAAACATGTGAGTTGTTTTGACCCGTACTAAAACAACCCTTTCAACCCAACCTGTTTTGACCCATTATCTATCCTTCTTGACCCTTCCTATTTTGTCACCTTCGTGAGGTTCCTGTCAGTCCAATATTTGTATATGTGATGTCATATAACATACTTTGAAGAGCACACTACTTATACTAGGAACTTGATCAAATAGACTTTCTTTGGATGAAAAAGATCCTTGACCTTTCTACCATTAGTTTTAAGAGTGATTTTTCTTGAACATATGGGCCAAACATATAGGTCATGCCCAACACTATAAATGTTAGCTAAAGTAAATGGTCCAAATTAATTGAACGTGTCTAAAGATTAAAAGTAATCTTTAAAATTATTAATGTTGTGATAATAAGATCTTTGTAATTATATTCAATGCAGTAACTTTTTATAAAAAATGAACAAAAACATGTGAGAGTTATAGCAATCTGTTTTGACCCGTACTAAAACAACCTTTTCAACCTAATCTATTTTGACCCATTACCTACTTGACTCCTCACCCTCTTATTTTGTCACCTTTGTATGTGTGATGTGATATAACGTACTCAGGAGCTTGTTATATATGCTAGGAACTTGATGTTGTGCTTAAAAATGTTCTAGAGATTGAAGAATGGTTGGCAATGCTTGTCATGACTAAATTTTAACTGTTAACAAACACAATGCTAAGGTCAAAGAAGAGCAAGTTCTTCGGTCAATATTATCCAGTAAGTTATTTCTAAGCCACCATCTAGATTGATTAATCGTCAAAGCAAGGAAACGATGCTAGAACTTATTATTTCCAAAGAACTGTTAATTTTAAGTCCAAGCTAATTATCAATTCACTCTCAATTGTTCCATATAGATTGATGGCATTTGATTTATTTTTATTCAACTATTTATTATTATTATTAGCTGAATATAAAAATATTTAAAATTTATCGATTACAACATTCCGCTATAACGCGCGGGTCAGCCCACTAGTATCTATATAAAATGATAGCTTCGATGAACATTAAACTAAAAATAAAACTCTTCAATTCATTTGCAAGGTATATTAATGATGTTTTATATTTATAATTAATTTTTAACATATTTTTGTTTTTCTCATGCAGCTTGTAACCAACATTTTCTGAAGAACTTGAATATACCATTACGATGTGCTGATTTTAATATACATTTCGGTATAAGTTTCGTCCAGACTCGACCAGGGTAAAATAAAATGTATTTTTTTCACAACAACGTAATGATTTTCAAAATTCTAGATATATCAATGCGATGTTATCGTTCCTATCTACGTTTCGATATAAACTTTATCATAAACGAGGCTCCCAACACATGGCCAAAACACATGAATCAAATTCAAGCCGCCACAACACGTGGGATACCTACTAGTTTCACACAACAGTCATAAATCATCGATGCAATTATATGTCAGCCCAATATACAACCAAATTATTTAAATCACCATTATATGGACCATCTAAAAACCGGTAATGTGATCCAAAAATTCCAAAAGTTGGGTCGTAGCCTCACGACAAATTCAACGTTTTACTTTTGTTGTCCATATATATCTCTTTAAAAGGGGTTCATATTTGGGATACGTTGGCTTTGTTCACGTTAAGGACCACCTTCTTCACCTCCGTAATTAAAATTTCCAACATCCTACTAAGTGATAATGTTAAATGCTAATTCCCTTTTGACATGCTTACCCTTACGGTCGGACTAATGATTTTTTTCTTTACATGCTTACCCTTACGGTCGAGCTAATGATTTTTTTCATACGCAGTCACTATTTATTAGTGTCTAGATTTCTATCGATTCATCTTTGGAATATTTGTGTCAGATCTAGTGGCGGAGTCAAATTTTTTCAATGGGTTATTAATATTTGGTTATCAGATGTGTCACTCGAATATTAAATTTTCAGTTTGGTCGAGTCATATGTTATATGATGGTGACGAATTTTTTTTTTAAAGTTTGATTTTAAGGGTACCTGCCCCTGACACGGGCAGATTCTTTAATCAATGTGACTGTCTCTGCACATGTGAATGTGTGCATGTGAGTGTGTGCAGAGAGACCTCGGCCTTGTCACGGGCGGATTCTCACAAAAATCCCAACCACACATTTAACCTAGCTCGGTCACCGTACAAGAATATTTTTCTATAAATCATCCGGCTTTTATTTTTGATACATTCAAGTTTACATTTCCATATTCAATCCTCACATTTAAAAAGAAAAATTAGTCATTATCATGTATCGACCTTATTTTTTACAAATATATTGGGGTGGTGATATTTCATTCGAAAATGAAAATATCATATGTGATGTTTCTACTAAAAGTTCAACCATTATTATTCGTAATAGAGTGTCATACGAAGAATTGTTGATTTAATTTATATTCATCTTCAGGTTCAAAAAGAGTATTATAATTTGAAATTAAAATTATATTCTCATAATGGCACACCACATTTCACAACTTCCCTTCAAAAAAACACCACATAACCCATAAAAATGGCACATCGACCCCGTAAAGAACCAGTTCATGAACTCCGATCGACTAGTTCAATTCTACAAAGGTTGAGGCGGCCTAAGAAGCAACACGAATCATCTTCTAATAATATTGTATTTTATGTTTGTATTTTATACTAAAATTGCATTCTATAATTAATAGATAAAAGTATAAAAAAATTACATAATTAAATAGGTAAAAATACATGACTAAAAATATAAAAGAAATAATATCTAACGAGTGTCATCATTATCGTTTGTTGCTTCATCATTTAAGTCGAATGAGCAAGGAGATGCACTAAAAAACCGGTCAACTGATTGAGTCGTCTCTTGAAATTGACGGTAATAAGGTAGCGGGGAAGAATGGTGAAACGATTGTTGATAAGTAGTATTAGGGCTTTGATAGGGATTTGACGGGCCCCCTTCTCCGAAATTTTAGGTACCCATTTGACTAAATTATGGAAACTGAGTGCTTGAGGTACCATCCTAAAAAAATCTTGGTTACCCATTTGGCTTAAAAAGGGGGAGTCGAACTGTTGTTCCGTGGAAACCCTTTGTTCTGTCGTATTCTTTTGCTCCACATTATCATCAGCAACTTGTTGACCAACCCGCCCTCGTCCTCTACACCTTCTACGTAAACATTGTGCGACAGGAGGAAGTTGAGTATCATCAACATTTTGTGTCACATGCGTTGGTAGATAACTTATATGATTTGCATGTGCAAATTCCATATAACGGCTCGTCATATTCCTCCCCGTTTCATCCCCTGGTCTTTCATAAAACTGACTCATCCCATCCATCTATAAATAACATTATGAAAGATTAATTTTAAAATAATAATAATAATAATAATAATAATAATAATAATAATAATAATAATAATAATAATAATAATAATAATATTAATATTAATATTAATAATAATAACAATTAAATAATCATTATAACAAATAAATTAATAATAATAATACCATCATTCTCAATCTTTGTCCATTATTTTGGAAGCAATAAGGGTTCGTGTCTTGATGAGTCGGGTTTGTTGTATACACAACAGTACGCTCTAAATACCACCTCATGTATGCTTCAGAAGCAATTGGCGAATCAGTGTATGCGTCATTAGCAATTGAATTATGCCGAGACGCCCATGCTTGAACAAAGATATTATGATGTTGTATCCAGTTTTTATTTCTACCACCTTTACGAGCAATCGAGTGTAGATTTGTGTGTTGCTCTCGGGTTAGTAACACACTTGTAGGGATTGGTTGAAACATTTCAAACTGTCTTAAAACCCTACTTGAAATGTGAGGCTCAACAACTTCTCAACATATAAGGTATGTGTCACTTCTCCAGCTTTGATATCCACTTGTGGAGATATCAGGTAGAAGGTGAATGATATTATCATAAGGCCTCCGATTAAACTGATATAAAAATATGAATTAATATGTTTTCACAATGTTAATTTATACAAAATAATATTAGATTAATAATGATATTGAGGCCTCGATTAATGAATGCAGCTGAGATCGATACCCGCTCAAACAGTGCGGAATGATGTTTACATAACTAAGTTCACCCTTCCATCAGTAATAAAGTTTTCAAATATACCTCCTTAACTAGAAAAATAGAAGATTACTAAAAAATAGTCAATCCATAAGTTTTTTTAACATAGCGTGCACCATATGATAATCTGAAATCAATCGATCGCGTATTCCGGGGACACATAGAAGGTAATCATTCCCATGCCCATAATTGTATAATTAATACATGAGTTAATGCATATGATTAAATTCACTATATTAAGTATTACTTTATTTATAATAATTTAAATTAACATTATATTTATATTTTTCATTTATATTTTTACTATTTAAATTAAGTATTATATCAATAACTAAATACTATTTACCAAATATTTACATAGTTATAATAATAATAATAATAATAATAATAATAATAATAATAATAATAATAATAATAATAATAATAATAATAATAAGTATTTAAGGCTGGTCGAAAAAGATACTCAGTAGCACCCGCGCATCACACGAGCCAATTCATTATACATAACATATAGAAAGCAATAATGAATATATATATATATATATATATGATATTTATAAAGCATTTTAGGGTGTCAAAATAATAATTTTATCTCGACCTTAAGACACCTATAGGGTTAGTATGGTAATATTATGATGAATTTTAATTAAATTTTTTACTCCATATGAATTCATTGAATTTAAGAATAACAACAACAACAACAACAACAACAACAACAACAACAACAACAACAACAACAACAATAATAGTAATAATAGTAATAGTATTTAAAGTAAATATAATAGTTATTTACAAAATAAAAACAATTTTAACAATAAGTAATAATGTGTAATCATATACATATAATCAAACTAAAAATATACAAGCTCTCAAAATTGGTTCAAGGTTTTAAATCTTATATCGTTTTTCTTTTAAAATCATAAAAATATGATAGTTTATAAAATCTAAAATTTTCATTATGATGTGTTAAATTATATCAACGTTTCGACATGATTTTTTTTTCAAAACAGAGTTCTCAATATAAATTTTATCCATATCTACGGATTGAATACTAACGTACAAGTAATCGAAATCAAGTGTTAACTGGTTCAAGGTTTTGAATCTTATATCGTTTTTTTTTATAATAATAAAAATATGATGGTTTATAAAATCTAAATTTTTCATTATGATGTGCTAAATTTCAACGTTTCGACATGATTTTTTTTTTCAAAACAGAGTTTTCAATATATTTTTTATCCATATCTACGGATTGAATACTAACGTACAAGTAATCGAAACCAAGTGTTAGCTGGTTCAAGTTTTTGAATCTTATATCGTTTTTCTCTTATAATCATAAAAATATGATGGTTTATAAAATCTAAATTTTTCATTATGATGTGCTAAATTATATCAACGTTTCGACATGATTTTTTTTTCAAAACAGAGTTGTCAATATATTTTTTATCCATATCTACGGATTGAATACTAACGTACAAGTAATCGAAACCAAGTGTTAGCTGGTTCAAGGTTTTGAATCTTATATCGTTTTTCTCTTATAATCATAAAAATATGATGGTTTATAAAATCTAAATTTTTCATTATGATGTGCTAAATTATATCAACGTTTCGACATGATTTTTTTTCCAAAACAGAGTTGTCAATATAATTTTTATCCATATTTACGGATTGAATACTAACGTACAGCTAATATATGTTTGCAATTTGATGATTAATAGGTTCTATACTTAGATATTCATACAACACTTAACAAATGTACCAACATTTTCAAAGTATCAATATATTTTGGATCAAGTACATTTCAATGTATTTTAGTTCATTCGATTTGGTTACATGTCATCACAATATCCCAAGTCTTTTTATTATGCACTTATAAAAGGAATTTTCATGAACGATTATAGGTTACTTTCAAAACTTATCACACCAAGATTATGTATATATCGAGTAATTGCATACTTATATCTCGTCATGTGAGGACAGAAGGTAAATCAAAAATCCTATACGCAATGGTTGAAAGAACCTCTGTTCCTTTGTAGATCGCAAGGTGATTATCATGGTAATCCAGTATTTTAGCTCTCATATATGTTTTCTCTATAGTAAGATTTCTAATCTTTTGTAGGTAATTTTTTGTACTCCAATTTTTGATACGGTGTAAGTGTTCTTAATGTTGCATTAATAGATCGTTTCACAGGACCTTGTCTAAGATGACCATATATTATTTAGTAAATAAATCCACAATTAGATACAAAAATTGAAGAACTGATAGCAACTTCAAAGACCAACAATCACCAATCCATTTAATGTACCAATAATTATGTATAACCGGAACAATCAACAAAGGAATAATTTAGGATGATTGTTGGAAATTATTTTTAGCAATTAGCTTTTAATTCAAACCACACGTGTATATATTAAATTAAGTTACCTGAGATACGACCCAGGTTACCTGTTCAAGAATCCATCCATGCAAGTAACGTTTTCAGGTGTGCACAGGGGGCCGGGTTACATTGAAGCCAACCAATGGAAAGGTCCCGCATCAAAATTCTCAAAGTTAACAAGGTATTAAATAGTAATATTTGATACAAAGATAATAATTCAACCAGCCATCACAGTAGCAAACACAACAGCAGTTTCATCTCTTCACCAACCACAACCATCACAGCAGCTAACACAGTAGTCCGCCCAGACCCAACTTCAACTACTTCAATTAATATGTTTTACAACATAAGAGCTAACCTTGGATCCCCCTGCACCTGCCAGGTGAACAGAGTTAAAAATTAACGTTTTTATATGACCATTTTTATAAAATAAAACATGGGTGGTATATCATATTGTAGATGAAAATGCCAAAATGGGATTGATATTTGGATGGATAAAAAGGAGTACTATCAGTAATATCTCAAAATTCCTCTTGAAATATGACCATTGTAGCAAAAAAAGGAGAGCATACCGGCACAACTAATGTGAGCATTTCCCAATAAGATTAATCTAACAAATATGAGTCGTTGTCACGTATCATAAACAAAATATTGTGATCATTCATCAACATGCATCATTCTCACAAGATTGTATCAATCGTAAGTACTCTCTCTATTATTATTAAACAAAGTATGTACACATCAACTCGATGATAAATAAGGTCCAAGATGGTATAAATTGTTTAGTGTACAGAGTAACTTACCTTAATAAGAACTTGATCATTAAGAGGCCTCAAATCCTTAACATCAATGTTTAAAGGATACCAACAATGTCAACCTTTTTCAATTTGAGGTGGTTTGATCTGTTAAATTAAACCTCAGTCCCTACAAACTTGGAATAAACAACATGAGTGCATCTAAAATTAAGCATGAATAGTTACGTAGTATCTAAATTGATATGCTTGTAAATGAACTATGATTAATTTTACACCAATATTCTATAAATAAAAAACAACAAAGAAGTAAACTTTGACAACTTGCATCATAAAAATCAAATGAAGCAAGTATAGCTAATAACATTGTACATTACACTTAAACAAAAAAAAAAACTAAAATAATACCATACCTTGATGCTATATAAACTACAAGGGTTTTAAAAGCCATAATGTATCTAAGTTTACATTGGGAAACATAGGCATTACCTTGATGCTATTGATAACATACAGTTTTAATTCATACAAACCAAAACACTAAGTATAAGAGGCAGCGAAATTGATCCAGAAAACACCACTCAAGATTTGGATGTTGTAAGCCAGGGGATCTACACCCTCTATATGTACTTATCTACCTAACTCCATATACACTCAAGATCAAAAACCTGAACTTGACAGGAGTCCTACATACATGTGATGTCTGCAAGAATAGATCATTTTCATGACTCGGGCCTCCAAATCATAAAAAGTTGAAGGTTAGTAATTTAACCGGCAGTTGGTTGTTTGCATCCCCCTAATCAAGACATCTGCATTATCGACGTTGTTTTAATCAGTTTGATGTTGGCTAAACGTGTCTTCAAAATCAAATTTATGGAACACGAGACTGGCTACAGCTCTATCGATGACATGGGTTTTCAATTCTAATTCCTCTATTTGTCCAGCCCTTAGTGTCAAAAACAGAATAGTAACTATTGGGACCTGGATGGCTGGATGGCGCCCGTATTTTTTTTTACATTTATGTTTTAACAATGAAAAATATAAATTTGTATATTTATGCATATGACCTCAATTATTATTGAAATAATATAGTGTTCATAATTGTGCTTTGCACAAAGTTCATGTATTAAAGCAATAACAAAATTTAACATAAAATTTTATAGATAAACCTGACCCGACCCGTACAAAAAGTAGTTACTTTTACCCAACCAAAATGACCAGCACGAACCCAATACTATACATACCTAAATATATCATCAGTAGAAGTATATAATTACAGATTATCCATCTTGGTTAAGTGATTGTTTTGAGCTATCAGCAAGCGTATAGAAAGCATCAAGAGAGAAAAATGTGAGTTTTATTCGTGAACTGATAAGTTCAAAACAAAAGAAATAAATGTTTAATAAGGGTGTTTACAAGTTAACACAAAATTTGGAATTCCAGTAATGCCCCTAGATGTCTCATCTGTGCAGTCACCTTTTCAAGATCATTCAATACAGATTCTTCCATTGAGTTATCATTGCTAGTATATTGCTAAGGAAGATTAAAAATCAAAATCAGATACAAAATAAAAGTTATCAGACAAACATAATAAAACTTGACCAGGTAGCTCAAACAAACAATAGTTGAACTCTAAATCTACATGACTTGTGTGGGTATTGGAACAGATTTGATAGCTACGTTAGAAATTGTAGGCAGTTAGTTAGAGTTTTGTAACAAATTCGATACTGATGTGTTTGGACTTTAGAATGTATTATGTTTGGCCATATGAAGATGGACTTTGACTTCGAAGATATACATTTACATGTAATTTCTGAAGCGTACTAAAATAAGTTAGGTAAAATCAAAATATTTATTTTACCTTTGGCATATGATAAGTTGTTAAAACCTCACCATTAGCTCACTCAAGATTAGATGTTGTAAACCAAGGGGTCTACACCCTCCTTATGTACTTAGCTAGCTAACTGTACCATAACACTCAAGATCAAAAACCCGAACTTGACAGGATTCTAACATAAATGTGATATCTGCAAAGACAGACAATTTTCTTGACTCAGACCTACAAATCACAAAAGTTGAGGTTAGTAATTTAACATGCAGTTGGTTGTCTGCATGCCCCTAATCAAGAGATTTGCATCATTGACGTTGACTTTGAAGATATACATTTACATGTAATTTCTTAGTTCCAAATGGTCAATGCATATTGTCAACCAAGAATATCCTTTCCCATATAATTCATGCTTGATGACATCTTGAGCAACAGGATATATTAGTTTACTTTGTAAAACAATTATAAATTTAAAAGAATAGTTGATGATATAAATAAAACCTGATACTTTGACTGCATTATTGATGGAACATTCAAGACTTGATTTTGACCAATTTACATTCTATTGAAATTCCATATGGTTGAAATTAAATAAACCTATTTCTAAACCATATAAACATAAAGAAAAAACTGAAACTAAAACAAATACCCAAATTATGAAACATAAAGCCCAATAAATACAAACACACCAAAATTGTAATTTGTAGGTTAAACTTCTTTGTTTGCTATTTAATCCACTCTTTAATAGACAAGTATTAGGATAGTGTGTAAAACTTCTGTAAGAGTGATTGAACTTTAATGACTTTTTATTACTCCTAATAGTATCTACACACATAGTGATGCTTTGATCACACCCAAGTCCTCCAAATTTTAGAACGAGCATCAAACACAATTATGCAAAGCAAAAAATAACCATAGCAGCAAAATTCACATAACAATAAAATCACAACAACTATCGCACTAAATTCAGACAACAGTAAAGCAAATTAGATAGACATAACAGAAAATGCCTTACTTTAGAAAGCATAATCCCGATCAGTTAAGACTTGCGGATGTAAAAAATCAACAAAATTCGTGTACCCCTGATTTGCAATGACAAACAATGATCACAAATTCACAGTCAATCACACTCATAATTAATTCCAAACCACAACCAGCAAATGATAGAAAGAAAAGTTAAATCAAGGAAATCAATCAAGACAAAGAAACATAACACAAAATCAAAACAAACGTAATGCCTGAAATCAGAACATTACCTTGAAATCGGTAGAGTGGATTGGCCACCGGTGAATTTGGATTGCACTGAGATGTGCCTGATCGTCATCCTCATCCATTGGTGTACATATAGGCGTGGGTACCGGAAAAGCCTCATTGTTGCTTGCATTGAAGACCAAATAGCGAATGTAATTGAATTTGAGAGAAGGGAAACGTTGGAGGTCTCTCCACTGGTGCCTCAATTAGGCATAACGGACCCATAAAAAGAATCATCGCTAATTGGTTCCATCGATGTTGAGGATAAAATTGCAATGGAATTGAGTTCATCACAGGTTATAGGAAAGATGGGAATGAAAACGAATACATAAATGCCATTAATGATTGAGTATTGAAAGGATGTTGATGGGAATCGACGCAGGGGATGGGGAGCGGTGGAACGGCTGAAGAGGAAGGGGGAGAGGACGGCAAAAGGCAGGGTGGAGTGGAAGAGGCGCTTCTTACAAAAATGCTTGAAATTCCAATTTTGCCCACATGTTTTGTATTATATAGTAGTAATGATAAAGGCCCACTAACCTCTTGATTTGTGACACTAGTTGCCTTATATAATTGTTTATACAAAGATGGTAAAACTGCACTTCCCCAACTAAGTCTACCACAGTTATTTAGGTTTTCAATATGACTTAAATAATTTATATGCATCCAGTTGCTAGAAGTATAAGAAAATAAAGTGGCACCAATCATAAAAAATATAATTAATCTAGATCGTTGGATGTAGTGAAAATCTATGACATTATTCGAGAATGGTTTTATTATTTCATCTAAAATAAACCTTAGGTTTAACTTATTACCACTTACAGTGCTTATAGCGAGTGTACAGTCGGTTAAATACTCAAACCTCATTATAATTTCAGATGCACTCATAGCATAATCAGTGCCAAAAACAACATCACCTTCAACCGCCAAACCCCATAAAACTTGTACATCTTAAAGGTTTATTGTAGTTTCTCTAACCGGTAAATGAAATGTGTGTGTCTTCGGCCTCCATCTCTCCACCAAAGCTGAGATAAGAGCACAGTCAAGTTTGCGATAACCACACTCGATCAAACCCACAAAATCAGCCAACCTTATATATCTCATAATATTATTAAGGATAGGTACTTCATCAATGTAATCCCAAAAAGCTTTATCACCTCGTCTAACACGTAAAATTCCTTCATCGCTTTCTGGATCTCGAAAATAATAATTAGCTCTATGTTGACCACTTAAAAATAACAAATCATTATTTAGTGGACCTGGTGTAATTCTCCGGCTCATTTTGATTTTTGAAATGAAGTATGAAATTATAGAAAAAATTAGGTTCAAAGATAGTAAGAAATTGGATTGAGGTATGAAATGAACGAAGAGTAAAATTTTGTTGGTTTAAATAGGATAAATGGAGGTGGGGTTGTGACAGAAATAAAGGAAAAATGGTCGGTGGTTGTGACAGAAATAAATGGTGTGGAGTGTTAGTTGAAAATTAAAGGCGAATAAATGGGTTTTAAAACCCGCCCCTGCCAAGGGCGCGGTCTGCTAGTCAGGTCACATCAGGTAGGTGGTTGCAACATGTGGTTTATACGTGTTGTGACAAATAAATAGAATGGTGGAGGTTAGTTGGAGAACCCGTCCTTCCGAAGGCGCAGAACCTGAGGCGGGTACCCTTAAAGTCAAACACCGACAAGACTTTCCTCTCTTGTCAACTCTCTCTCTCTCTCTAAAATAACTATTTAAAAAAAAAAAAAATCAATGGTGACGCTAGTTGTGTTTGGATAATTTTGAAGATGATTTGACTGATTGGTTAAAGTTTGAACCATTTTGATAATCTTATTATCTTAGTTATATAACAGCAAAAATCGATGATGAATCCACTTATAGTAGTTAACATATTTTTATTTGATAAAAGAAAAACCTAACTATGAATAAGGAATACGAATTCTACCAAAATATTGATGAAAGATACAAAACAAACCAAACAAAAAAGAATCATACAAAAGGCTTAGTAGCCCAAAAAAAGCCCAATCAAAATAGAAAAACTTAAAAGAAGAAAAACAAATTAATCATAATATAAGTGCTGCACAAAAAAATATAACCTTCAATTAAATAGAAAGAGAATTAACTACTCTATCACTAGACTAGACTTTTTGTTTATTATAATAATTATTCTTGGTCAAAGTTGGAAATTCTATGGATTCAATCAAATTTTTACTATTATGTTAACATACAAAAACAAAAAAAGAATGGGTCACTTGACCCCAAAGCCCTTAGCAGCTCCGACAATAGTTGAATCGAAGTTTAAGATAGCATGGGAGAATTTACCACATGCAAATCTTCTAAGTCTAGTTGTGCATAGGCTGTACTTCTAAGTGTTACACTTAAATTCCCAAGCTTATGCTTCGCATATCATTCAAGCCAAGGTTGAAAAGCTAGCCTTCTTAGTCAAGCATAACCATTAGCCAAGGGTTTTATTAAATTTATAAAGACATCACAAGATTTAAAAGACACATATTAAGCATGCTTGCTATTGCACTGAGTCTTTTACATCTCATTTCAAGTAGATATACCTTACAAGAGTTTTATATTAAATTGAATTCGGAGAAAGGGAGATGGTTTGCCTATTAATAGTTCATCCATCAAAAGCTTAATCTACCAAAAAAATCAATTTACCTGATCAAGTGAGCAGGTGATTTGAATTAAAACACATCTTCACATATTGTACATAGTGGTGTATAAAACCCGTCGATGTTGGCTATGGTGTAGGTTTCTTTTCGGGGATATCATTTACTTACCCTTTGCTTAAGAAAAGACCAAAGTTGAAAATAGAAGAAGATGAAGAGGCATTATAATCTATATTGAAACTATAGGTTGATACCTACAGTTATAGTTGTTGTACAACCTCAAAATGTAAACTTCCTTCCTATATTGAAAAATGTGTAGGACGAAAAAAGAGTAAGAGAAGAAATTTTAGAGATAGAGAGAGGAGATAGAGTATAGAAGGTGGGGAATGTGTGTGTGTGTGTTAGTGTGTTTGTTTATGTTTATGTGTGGCAGAGGTGGTGACCTTGATGATGAGAAGTATGGATGAAACTGTGGAGATGATTATCACTACTGCGTTAGCAGTTGAATAAGCTAAGAATAGAGAACCAACCATCACGAAAACGGTCTCATACCATGACCTGCAATGGTGAGACATTTGTCGTCATGGTTGTTACTATGGTTTTATCAATACGAGCAATTATAATTGGTTTTACCATGTGTTCTCGATTTAGAATTCTAAGCATCATCATTTACAGTAAATAAGTAGAAGTTACTATGGTTTTATCATCTCCAACAATTATTTGCAACCCCTATCCTTTTTTATAACTCAACTTCTTTCTCTTCCTTCCCTTGAAGCTAAGATGATGATCATAAAATGGTGATCACATCATAGGATATGATAAACCAAATACATAATTTGATGGAATCATGTCGGTGATTCAATTCCAATATCCTCTTGCAGTTCAAAATTTGGTTATGTTTTTTTGTGATGCATATTTATTAATGCAAGTTAAAATAACTCCATTGGTGTCCTTTATTTACATTAATGCATAGTGGCATATTTTGTTCGTTCCGAATGTAAGTTTCTTACCTATTAAAAAAAGATGGTTTATGTATCATCTTATATTTTGTAAAATAATCTAAATTCAAAGTTTATTAAAAAAAACGTTAATATGTAAGTTCAAGTAGTGTTAAATGAAATATTAACCCTAATATTTGCCTATTTAAAGAGGCCTTAGCCTCCCTTTCCTTTTTTCGAAATCCTTACATCCAAAGAAAGGTGGAGAGATAAAACTTGTGATGGTTTAAGAGAGAGGAAGGTAGAGAGAGAAATTTCTTGTGCTAGAAAAAGGTATAAATTTCCATAATGATTAACGATAGCGTTTTGTAATGCCCCATTTCCGGGTAACCACGCAATTAGATTTTTATCGTTACAAACACATATTCTTAAACTTTAAACAACCATCATATTATTAATAAAACAATAACATAACCATTAATATACTCCACAGAATGCCCAATACGTTCAGACGGTTAACTTCATCTTCACGCCTAGCTTTCATTCTTTAGATAATTTTTTTATACCTATCAAACTAATTTGCATAAAAAAATTAGCGTCGCTAAATGAATTCTAGTTTTATTAAAATACTTTAGCATATAAATCTTTACTTTCCTTTAACCATTCATTTTATCGTTGTTTACATCATTAGCTAGTACATTAGCTTTGGCAATCATATAACTTTACTATCATACATAAGCATACTTTAGAGTATTAAGTTTTCTTCTTGTAGAGATCAAACCAAGAGGCTTGTGAATTCAAAATCAATTTTTGAGAATTCAAGAAACAAGTCACGTGAGAACCCATGTTGTCATGCGAGATCTACTACTCACATGAAAACATCTAGTATATATTGGTGCTTTATTTTGTAATTTTTAATACTTGTTCATTATTCCACATTTTATAATCAAATTCTCTTTGGAATATACACTGCGAAAGATCTATTTGCAACTTGTGTTCATTTCTAGTTTGTGTGTTGATTAACCATTCCATAACATATTCATTCCACATTTGTGTCATGAGATCGATCTCTTATTGAATTTCTATAATTTACAATTGGTATCAAAGCTTTAAAGCTTTAGATCGATTGGTTGATTAAGTTTGAAGTCGTTTGTAAAGAATATTCTACTTAAAAAGCTTGATTTTAAGGTGGAAATGGCTATTGAGTGATGCTGATTGTTTTGAAAAGTTTTTTGTGATAGTAAAAGCTGTTAGATTTGGATCAATTAATGAATGAATTGAATTAAATTAGTGACAATTAGGTTAGAACTTGAATTTAATTGACATTAACTAAGTCTAATTACTGTTTTTGGACAAGTTAAGGTATTGATCATTGAAAATTAGCTTAAAACTAAACAAGATAAAAGTCGTTCGAAAGATGAATTATAAATTGCAGCCCTTTTTACCATATTATATCGTTACCTTTCAGTTGACCCATTAATCATCACACTATGATACTACTGTTTCATACCTTCCACTCTAGTATATATATATATGTATATATATGGATGTATTATTTGTTACTCGAATAGAATAATAGATTTCCTACTCCAACTTCTCTCTTGTTTCTCTATAATTTTATTAGTTACTAGTTTTCAATAAACTTTTGGTGTCCATAACAAAAGCATTAAAACTTTTATTTAATAATCTAGGAGATTATAGGATGGTGAAAAAGACATACTAACATTCTGTAAGGCACTATTCCCAGGAGATCTTAAAGTTGACCAATCATAAAATAAAAAATTTTAAATTCAATTCATTTATCATCCCATTATCTTGGATGCTAGACCTTTATTTTCTAGTAATTTGAATACCCTATTCAGCCTCAACTCTTCAGCTATGCTAAGAAAAATTTATATAAAAGTTATCATTGCTGAGTTGGTTCCTGTTTTATATATAATAAAATAAGCTTTTATTTTCATTTAGGAACACACAATTACCTTACATGCACAACCAAAAGGTGTTTTTGAGTTCTTTATCTTTCTTTCATTCATTCATCTATTCATTACTTCATTCGTTCATTTCATTATCTTTTACTTTTCTTAATCTATGTCATTACTAACTTGTCTTAGTCTCTAGAATAAACATTATATTGAGGAGTAGATGCCATAACCATATGGTCTACATAAATGCAAGACCCAATAACATTCCGCAATGACAGCACATGTAAAGCCCTAGATGGGTATTAATCTCGAGAATGAATGACAATGTCACTTGAGCATGCATAATTGCAGCTCTCATCCATTCCATTCACATTGCTAGCAAGACTTTCCATACATAATCTCAATAAGTCAATTGATTAGGTTTCATTATCATTCATTGTTCATTTATCTTCCATTTCGCTTTACATAATACTTTTCATCTTTCCCTTCATCACATCACACATTTCATACCATTTACATGTAAATGCATTAAATATGAGATACCATGTATGCAAACCATACAAGACGTCACATCCTAGCAAATGTCAACCCTAGGTTAAGGTCTAACCTTGGTTTATTACAAGCCCATTATGGGTCAAGGACCTGATGGCCTTTTATTCTAATTTTAGGCCTGATCTAGTGAGATGAATAATCATATTCGGATGACCAATCATCACCTTTAGGTGAAAAACTATAACCTTGGACACATACAGATGACCATTCTAAAAGTTCATAAGTTAGAAGAATGAGCCGAGAACTTATGAGCATATCAAGAACCTTTAACTCCAAAATACTCTTACGAGGTCAAAAACTCCGATCAAATTAAATATTTTTTCAAGGGCCAAGTACTTAACCAAATACTATAAATTAAGAACTATTAAAGGTCAAGTTCTGTAACATTTCCATGTGAACACTAACTACAACCTTCCGCTCGATTAAAAATATCATATTCCTAGTCTTTATTAACTTTATGAGATTAAAGCGTTCTATTTTAAAGTTCATGTACTCAAAACACTTTTCCATTATTAACACCCCAAAAAATCATAGTTTTATCATAATAATATTAAGTTTCCATTATTAACAACCCAAAAAATCATAGTTTCATCATAATAATATTAAGTTCATGTAGGGAAATATAGATCTAGTAGAAAATATTAAACTTGGTCCATATCGGTCCCAAAAACATCTAAAAAGACTAAAATATGATGATCTAGCTCACCTTGAGAAGAATAAAAGCAAGCCCAGAAACAAGTTTTTTCTAGCCAAGATCTATGTGTGCATATGTAAAAATCCAAACAACATCTTCATAGATTGATTATTATACTCAAATGACATTATGTAGCATAAATATATCCATGAATGAGTAGAAACCTATACATATTTGTATTTTTTTAAACTTTCTCTCTCTACCCTGAGCTTCTCTCTAGAACATATTGGGAAAGTTTAAAAATGCAAGAACCACTTATGGGGCAACTCTTTTCCTTATATAGGTTACTAGCCTAAACACCCGTATGTTACACGAGTTGAAAAAGTTAAATTTAAGATAAAGTAATTTACATGCATCTTTAAAAAGTATTTTTAAAAAATTAGTAAGTTTTAAGAGAGACATTTAAAAATTCAAAATCTTTAGAGAAACTTTTAAAACCTGAACAATCTAAAGATGATATTTTTAAAAATAATTTTTATTTAAATAAAAAGTAATTTACATTGATGATCTTTGTAGGTAAAATAGTCATTTTCAAAAACTTAACATTAGTAACTAAACTTATAGAATAATGACCAATGGTAGATAAATATAATATTTGAGACTATATTTGAAATTTTAAAAGTTTGAGAAACAAATTCAATTTTTTTACCAAACTAAAAGAACCGTTCATGTAATATACTATTTAAAATAAATAGAAACATAAACTATCGGTTACTATTAATAAGTCTTAAATTTATACACATGCGAATGTCGATTAAATAAGTGTGTATACATGTAAATTAAATGAAAGAATTAAATACATATAAAACAATATTAATGTTTATAAATATCTAACAACTTTTTTATATATAAATCTTTAACCAGATTGATTAAATAACTTCTAAAACATAAGAAATTAGTTTTTTTTAATAATATTCTTATGTTTTATTATAGCTTTCTGTAATTAAAAATATAAAACATTAGAGTAATTTTCTATCGGATTATTATATATTGCTTGCCTCCATAAACAAATCACGATTTGATATGTTAAGATTCTTTTAGAAAGTTAATTATAATACTGATGATATTCTGTTAAGCAAGATAACTTGATGGTTTATCAATAATATATAAACCAGTATACATAAATAAAATATAAACGAAGTGAAAGTTATGGTAATAAGAGAAAAAATATTAATATTAAGGTTTATCACTAAAAACATATTTTTTAATTCCAAGTGTATGTAATCTTGTAATTGAATGCAATACGAAATAAGTTGAAGATAATGATTGTGTGAATAATAGAGAATTAAGAGAAAATTTTCATACATAATACATGGACTCTTTGATCATAGGAGAAGTTAATTCGTATATTTTTGAAATATTTTTGATAATGAAAGAATAATAAACAGAAAAAATTGTTGTCTATATATAATAAAATAATGGTATTATGTTATATAATATAGATAATTATTATACGATATTGTTAAAATATAGAAGATTTCAAAATTTGAAATTAATAATCCAAAATACTCAGATGTATTGTTACCAATATAATTTAAAATTTGTGAGATACATATGCTCCATTTGAATACTTAAATTGTTAGTGTTAAATTTTAAAATTTTAACAAATTTAGTTATTTATTTTTAAATAAAATCTTAGATTTAATTGCAGATTGAATTTGATATTTAAAAAATTTAAACTTTTTAAATTTCTTGTTTCAATTATTAAATTTTAAAATCTAATTGTGGAATGTTGCTTAATTAGACATTAAATATTATTTAAGCATTTTCTTTTAAAACCATATGGCTAATAAAATGACACATGTCATTTGAATGTTATGAAGATGCCATGTGACAATGCATTAGCTAAAATCTTGACATGTGGCAAAACATATTTTCTTTTATTATATATTAAGATTAAGATTAAGATAAAATTAAGATTTAAGGTTAGGAAACTTTCATGATTAACACATTTGGTTTTATACTTCTATTGACTCTAAATTCTCTTTCCTTTATTCCCTTTTAAAAATTTCAAGTGTTATAACTCCACCCTTTCTTTTGACTTCACCCATTCTATCTTCCAATTTTTATGTTTCTCAACTTTTTTTCATTTTAATCTAAAATAGCTAATGCATGATCCACATAATTCAACCTTTCCTCCACCTCACTAAGGGGAATAACCATATCCTCCCCTTCAAATCACTTGCGTAAATAAGGTACATGAAAAGTAAAATGTATTTCACTTAACTTCTCTCGTTGTTCCAATCTATAAGACACCTCTCCACCTCATGTATGGATTCTAAAAGGCCGGATATACCTTGGATTTGACTTTCCTTTCTTACGAAATCTGATTATCCCTCTCATGATTGCACTTTCAGCATTACTATATCATATACCTGAAACTCAATTGGTGTTTGCCGCATATTAACATAAGACTTTTACATGTCTTTAGCCACTTTCAAATATGCTTTCATCTTTTCTAATTTTTGGAATGTAGCCTCAATAACCTTAATACTTACTATTTTTTTCTATCTAATGTCACCTAAGACAAAGGGCCCTACACATTCTGTCGTATAACATTTCATAGGGAGGCATGTTGATTCTACCATGATAACTATTGATGTACAAGAAGTCAACTAACGGTATGTGATCGCCCCAACTTCAACCAAAATCAATGAACATGCCCAAAGCATGTCTTCTAGTGACTAGAGGGCTTTTTCTGACTACTACCATTCTAAGGATGATACTATGCTAATATATAACCTTCTTCCCATAGCATTGTGAAATCTCTTCTAGAACATAACTTTAAACCGAGTGTCTCTATCAGAAATAATAAATATTGGCATGCCATATCTAATCATGATTTTCCTTAATAAACAATTCTACCAACCTTTCAAATGAATATGTTTCCTTGACCTGTAGAAAATGAGCACTCTTCATCAATCGATCCACCACAACCGATATTGCATGAAATCATTTAGCCATGCGAGGGAACTTTATACTAAAGAACAATGTAATATGAACCAATTTCCTCTCAGGAATGTTACCTTTAGGGTTTCTGATGTTCAGATTTCACCTGTAGGCACATTAGGTAATAATTTTCAAAATGTGCTACATCAAGTGTTAGTTCCCGCCACCAATAGTCTCCCTTCAAGTGTTAATACATCTTTGTTCCACCAAAATGAAGAGAATACCGTGTCTTATGAGCCCTATTCAAAATTTTCTATCTAAGATCCCTCAAACCAGAAAGCCATATCTAACCAAACAACACCTAGGGTTTTTATTTCTGATCTATGGCATGTCCTAACATTTTGTCTTTAACAGCCTTTATGGAAATTTTTTGATTTGTTGTATAACATTTGGCGCCAAAGTTAATCATCAAGCTTTCACTTGAATCCAATCTAGCCTTTCTTAACGACCTAAGGCATTGGCTTAAATGTTGGCTTTACCCATAGTGTATGAATCTCACATTCATAATCTTTAATTAGTTCAAACGACCTTATTTGCCTCATATTAAAATCTTGTGGTCAGCGAAGATGGTGCACCTAGTCTTATACAAATATTGTCTCCATATGTTTAGTGTGAACATCATGGCTGCTAACTCTAAGTATTGTGTTGCATACTTAACTTCATAAATCTTAAACGATCGAGATGCATAGGCTATAACCTTTTGATGTTGAACCAAAACACACACAAATCCCAAATATAATGAGTTTGAAATAACAATAAAATTTTTAATCCCCTCAGGTAGCATTAAAATAAAGGCTTGAGTCAATCTCTTTTTCAATTCTTGAATATGTCCTCCTATTCTTTCCTTGATTTAAAGTTCACATATTTCCTAGTCAGCTTAGTGAAGAAAGAAGCTATTTTAAAAAAATCCTGATAGAACCCTTCATAGTAACCAGCTAACCCAAGAAACTAGAAATCTCTAATGACCTCTACGGGAAATTCCATTTTAGCACAACCTCTACTTTAGTGGGTCGACAATAACTATATTAAGATCATTAACTTGACCTAAGAACTAAACCTCACATAACCAAATGGCTCACTTAGTAAACTTCGTGTGTGACTTCTCTATTTTACAAATGTTTCCAATCCCACCTTAATATGATTAGTATGATCCTCTTCATACTTTGACTAGATTAAAATATTATTAACGAATACAATCATCGACTTACCAAACATTTGTAAACACATAGTTCATCAAAACCATAAAAGCAGTTAGGGTATTAGTCAATCCAAAGGACATCATAAGGAACTTGTAGTGCCCATACTGGGTGCTAAAAGTAGTCATTGGAATATCCTGCTCTTTTACCTTTAACTAAAGGTAACCTGGATCTAAGAACTATTATTGAAAAACTACAGCACCCTATAATTGGCCGAACTAATCATTGATTTAGGGTAACAAATACGGGTTCCTTACTGTTAACTTATTTAATTCATGAAATTCAATACATATCATCATATTGTCATCCTCCTAATTTATAAACAATATCTATTGAGAGTTACTAAGTAGATTGAGGCCTTCTTCTAAAACATCTTGAAATTGGGTTTGTATTTATTTAGTTTGAAATGAGCTAGTTGGTACAAAGCTTTAGTACTGGACTATGCTCCTAGTAACCAATCAATCTAAAATTTATTCTCACGGTTAGGCAGTAATCTTGACTAATCCTCCTAAAATACACCTAGGAAGTCACGCACAACCTATACGTCCAAGACTCAAAGCACTTTCATACCAATATCTTTCCCGTATGCATCACACCCTCGCCTTATAAACTTTTTAGCTGTAATCATATATATCATATCTGAAACCCTACACATTTTATCCCTATAGAAAAATAGTAGATTGTCATCGGACAATGCTAGTCGAATCATTATCTTTTGGTATATGATATAGGCCTCAGTTGCTAACCATTCCAGTGCTAGCACCATATTGAATCCACCCAAGGTCATAACAAACAATCTAGCATGAAACCTACGACCTTCTAGTTCTATACCGCAATCATCTATTTTGCAATCATATATTGCTTAAGATATTTTAGTAGAATTACCAATTATGGTGTCAAAAGACATATTAACTTCCTACTTCCACCATTCAATTTATTTTATAACTTCCTACTTCCACCATTCAATTTATCATAAAATACAGGATCAACAAAACTCCTACTAGCACTAAAGTCAAAATGTATAGATGCACAAACATGATTAAATAGAAAAGTACCTAACACAATGACATGGTACACGATGGCCTCCTTTCTTCTTATAGTAAATTCTCTTACTTTCATTTTCTACTTACCCTTGTCTTCCTTGTCATTCTTTTTCTTTGCTCTTGAGTTATATTACTTTGGTTTTTTACATTCTTTACTCTAATTGCCTAATTCCAAGTAGTTATAACACTGGACCGTCTTGTACAATCTTTGGCCATGTGACCTAACTATTCATATTTCAAACGCAAATTCGGTTCAACTCTAAATTCCGCACTATGGCTTTTTCCACACTTCGTGCATTCCATCAAACGATGAGCATTCCCATTAATTACTCTTTGATCATATACCCTTACCTTCATCCCTCCTGTCCTAAGTTATCATTTCTGAATTATTTACTATTATTGTTTTAATCATCCTTCCATTTCCTCCTGGGCGCATACTTTTTGACTGCTTCACATTAATCGTATAGCTTTCTTGATAACTCCACTACTAAATTAAACGTGCTCAATCAAGCAACGAACTTGTCTTGATGAATATTCACCGTCAACCCTTGCATGTACATATTGATCTTTCTAGACAATGAAATTACTAACTTACGTACTAGTCTTATCATTTCATTAAACTTATTCACTTACTTCTCTTGATCCATATTCCCAACTTTTAAGTCCAAAAACTCACTTTTAATCCTTCTCTAGTTTTCAGTGTGGATTATATTATGCAAAATATTAACTTCTTTAGCTTATACTATTTCATCTTTGCAATAGTCCTACTACCTCAGCCTGGAAAATGTAGCATTGCTTTCTTTTAAACATTTTAAACAAGGGAAAAGATAACTCGAAGGTTTTAAACCTTGTCGTCAATTATATTCAATATTTTTTGTTTTAACATGTTTTGTTGTAGGGGTTGAACCTAGAGGCTCGGGAAATCAAATCAAGATGAAGATCAAGATCAAGTCAAGCGAAAACCTAAAGTTGCCACGCTACAATTTGTTTCTCACGCGACAACATCAAGTCGCGCGATAACCTGTTAGTCGAGCGAGAATTTCTAGTTTAGTATAAATAAAAGTTTTGTAATGTAATTTTCAAAGCCTTTGTCATTTCCCGATTTCACACTTATTATAGTTCACTAAAATCAGAGAGCAATATACTTCAAAGTCTATTTACATTTGTGTCAGTGCTCTTCATCTACTATTTAATCTTATTCCGTGATGTTAACATTCCACATTTTCATCATGAGATCGATCTTATTATTGTGTTGATCCTTACAATTGGTATCAGAGCTTGGTATGCTCTAGATCGATTTATTTGAAGATTGAAGAAGTGATTTGAAATGTTCGTGAACATTGAACTGCTTGATATTCGAAGCTCTACTTGATTTCTACTGAATTTGATCATATTTGAAGATGATGGAGCTGATTAACTTGGTGTTCAATGTTTTGCAAATGCTTTTGAACTTAAAGGAGCTTAATTGAATCAATTAGAGACAATTAAGATCTTAATTAAACCTAAACCACAAATTGAACACTTAACTAATCAAATTTTAATCAATTTGGTGAAAGATTGAAGCTAGAAACCTTCGAAATTGATGAAATGAATAAGGCGAAAACTTGTTGATTCTGTGCGAAAAGTTAGATTTCGCGCGACAACTCCAGTTTTTGCAAAAGTTTGTTGCAAAAGATTCCTTTCACGTGAAAACTTGAAGATTTCACAAAAATCAGTTACAAAACTTACCGCGCGAAAAGTTAGTGTTGTTCGCGCGAGAACTCTTTGATTTCGCGCGAGAAATTGGTTATTTGTGCGAGAACTTTGAGTTTGAAGAATTTCTGATTTTTTAAGTGAAAAAAAATGGCAAATCTAAAGCACATCACTGCCATTCTTAATCTCAACAATGAGATTGGTACAAGCACAAAGCCACCTCGCCTGCTCAAAGAAGAAGATTACCCTGACTAGGCATATTGGTTTGAAAATCATGTCATTTACACTGAACCCAGGATGATGAGATCATCAAACACGGTCCATATATCCTGGTATACAAAAATGACAAAGGAGACTCGGTGCCAAAACCGGAACATCTCTAGGATGAGGAAGATTTGAAAAGGATGGAGCTTGATGATAAAGCATATGCTGCCATCACTATGGCACTTACCATTAAGATAGCTCTGAAATTTAAAGATTATACTAAAGCTAAGGATTTATGGTATGCCATGGAAGAGCAAATTATGGGCAATAAAGACATGAGAGAGAGTCGTGAAGATATGCTTAACCAAGAATTGAATATGTTCAATCATATTCTTGGGGAAACTTGGAAGCTCAAATGTTAAGATTTGTTAAAATTATCACAAAGATGAAGAGTGCAGGAATTACTCTAGAGAACATTACAGTAAACAAAAAGCTGCTAAATTCTCTGTCATATAGCTGGAACAACAACTACACCACCATTAAAAGAACCAAGGATCTGTTTACCTTGTCTCTTAGTGATCTAATTTCAACCATCAAATCCTATGATATGGATGATAAGCAAAGGGCTGCCAATTATATCAACACGATGGGAGCTGAGGCATTTGCATTGTGTCAAAAACAACAGTCAGCAACTTCTACTCATCCAACTGTCAAAGATCAATCCTTACCCAATCCTTGCCTCATTACAAAACTTCTCATCAAAATCCTTTTGTTCAAACTCAAGTCCAACCACAATCTCAAACCTACCCACAAATTCAAGCCACTCAACCTACACAACAAGCATTTGTTGTAAACTCTCAACCCAATAAACAAACCATTCAGATAGCTGAAGAGCACCTGGCTCTATTTACATCATTCATGAATAGTTATGAAGCCTTTTCTGCATGAAGATTAAGTGCACCCAACATCTTGGTTGATGACTTGTAACAAGTTAATCGCGATGATGTTGAAGAAAATGATATCAAATATCAAATGGCTATGGTAGTGTACGGAGCAAAGAACGATGGAACAGTCTTAGAGTCAAAGATGGTTGTAACAAAAGCTTCAGTTGAGTTAACCCCAGGAGTTTTTGTTATTTTGCAAGAAAAACTGAAAGAAAAGTTTTTGGTCTAAACAACTCAAGCAAAATAGGGTTTGATAAGTCCAGTTTTAGATGCTACAACTGTGACAAACCTGGTCACTTTGCCAGAGAATGCATTAAACCCAGATCAAACCAGAATGATCATAGAAAGAAGATGGTGACAGTGGAGGTGGAAACTAAGAATGATCAAGCCAGTTCATCCAAAAAAAAGCTTTGGTTTCTCAAACCAATGAGGAGTATGATTGGTCTGATAAGATGGAAATTCTTTATATTAAGTTATTTACTGCTTTGTTGGTTGAGATACAAACAGATTAAGAGCATGTTAAAGATAATTTACTTGCTGAGTTTGTATCTGATGACTTGATGAATGGTGTGTTTGCCGAAGAAGAGAAGGTTGAAGCTGAGAATATTGAGGGAAAATAAGTTGAAGAGGTAAAAGTGGAAGAAGTGTAGGTTTGTTATGAAATAGCTGTTGAGATTACTGCAGCTCAATCTCAAGTGAATGAAGAAAAAGTAGCAACGACTGTTGAGTTCACTCCGGTCAAGATGAAAGAATTATATGAAAAAGCTGTTGAGATAACTCTAGCTAATAAAGAAAAGAAAGTCAAAGCTGTTGAGAAAACTCCAGCATCTGGCTATGCTAATCAAGTCGATGTTGTTGAGATCACTCTGGCATTTGGAGCAGAAAATTTTGTGGAGAAGGCCTTCATGGTAAATGTTATTCATGAAGAAACACAAAAAGAAGTAGAAACTGATCAGGTATATACTATTCTTTATTCAAGTGATTGTATTGAAAAGGTAAACAGATATAGAGTTCACAACGATTATACTTCATTGCCTTCATTCTAACGTTGAAAGTGTGAAACTGATCAGGTATATACTATTCTTTATCCAAGTTACATTCTTTGTTCAAGTGATTGTATTAATGGTTGTAAAGATGGAGTTGGTTATTCTAACGTTGCACCACCTATTAATCATGATTATACTTCATTACCTTTATCAATTACCATTTGTGATGAATAGTATGGATTAGGTTTTCAATCAAAGTCTGACTTAACACCCACAGTCAATGTAGAGTCCACCGACTGTTGACCCTGTCATAAAAACTAAAATTAAAATTAATCATGACAATTCTTTTAAAGAAAGTGTGAAGAAGGACGGGTTGGTTGAAGAATGGAAAAGTGATGATGAATTAGCTTTTCAGGAAACTAAAAATTGTAATGAACAATCTTCATGTAAATCATTATCAGTGATTAATGAAAGTTCTGAAGTTTTAAGTGTTACAAATGTTTGTTCAAAATTTTCTAATAAGGAAAAAAATAGAATCAAAAATAGATTTTAAGACCAAAGAAAGAACATGGGTCATAGCATTTGTATCTGACTTGAAAACTGATTTCAGGATTAGATTAGTTTCAAAAGGCCACATTGATAAAGAAGATTATATTTTGAAGAAAACAAATACAAGTTGCTTTAAAAATAAGTCTCCTGCTACTAATTCTACGAAACTAGATGTGTGTAGATCAGGTACAAAAGAAACTGCTCCTACTCTAGTACTTTCCATTCACAAGGAAAAAGCTAAACTTAAAGCCTCGTTAGTTTGAGAAGAGAATCATTCTGTTAGGACAAGTTACAGTGAAACGAGTGACTATTAAAGAATCTATAGGCTAAAGAAATACTAAAGTCAGATTCTATGATAACAGTGGATGTTATCATCAACAGTTTGAGAAATCGAATCGAGAGCATAACATGTATCATAATAAATGTTGTTATGTTTGTGGAACGCCAAATCACATGGCTAGAAATTATCATCATCAACGTCAATTGACAAGTAAACAAACATTTCACGATTCTATTGCAAATAATAGAAAATAATTTTTTATAAATGCCAAATTTAAAAGGAATTTCAATTAGTTAAACTTTTTTACTGATAACAAAAATATTCACACAAACACAAATTTGCAGAAAGAAAAATACAAATAAAAAATCTTTACATGTCAATGATGGCAATTCATCTTCCACACAAACCATGTTTAAGAAATTGGTTACAAATCTAATCAAACCAATTCAAAAATGGAAAATGAAAACAGTTCAACCAGAACCTGATATTGTTGATAATTATGTTTTCAATGATAAAAGAAATATGATATTGAAATTTGTATCATATTTAGATGAAAATGGTGTACTCAAGTCAACCATGGCTTGGGTTCCTAAAATTGAATAAATCATTTATTTATGCAGGAACATCCAAGACCCAGCATCAATAGCGTTTTCTTCTTAGCAACTAAAGATGAGACACCTCATCTGCTGATAAAATTCATGACACTTGTGGAGAATCAAACTGACAAAACAATCACATGCATTTGAAGTGATAATGGAACCGAATTCTACAATCATACATCAAATAAGTTTTGTGATTCAAAAGGGATAGCTAGACAATTCAGTTCTGCAGGAACTCCACAACAAAATGAAGTTGCTGAATGACGAAACAGTTTAATTGAAGCTGACAGAACAATGTTATCAGCCGCCAAACTACCATCATTCTTTTGGGCTGAAGCTTTTAACACTACATGTTATGTTCAGAATCGTGTGTTAATCAATAAACAACAAAACATGACTCCTTATGAAATATTTTTCAAACATAAACCCAAAGTCAAATATTTCAAAACTTTTGGATGTTGTTGTACTTTTTTAAACACATATGATTCAAAGTCAAAATTTGATGAAAAAGATGATGAATGTTATTTTGTTGGATATTCAGCCAACAAGGTAGCATATCGGGTTTATAATAAAAGATCTACACAAATAATTTAGTCGTTCATTATTGATTTGCACCTTCATGGGTATAAGATTATGCTTCATTATTTGAGTTGATGCAATTCAAGAAACTCAATTTATGGCATCTGTTTGAACTACCAAAGGGTAAGTTACCAATTGGAACAAAATGGATATTAAGAACAAAACGGATGAAAAGGATGTGATTGTTCGTAACAGGGCCAGACTTGTTCTTCAAGAATTCTATCTGGTTGAAGGACTTGATTATGAAGAAGTATATGCTCCTGTTGCAAGACTAGAAGCTGTACGAATCTTTCTGGCTTATGCTTCATACAAGAACTTCACAGTATATCAGATGGATGTCAAAACTGCATTCTTGTATGGCGAAATGAAAGAAAAAACCTATGTTTGTCAACCACCAGGTTTTAAAGATCCAGATCATCCTAATATGTTTACAAGTTAGACAAAGAACTTTATGGCTTACATCAAGCACCTCGTGCTTGGTATGCTACTCTCACTGAACATTTGCTTGCAAATGGTTATACAAGAGGTGCTATTGATCAAACATTATTTTTAAGGAAAACTGGTAATGATATTATTTTGGTTCAAGTTTATGTCAACGATATTATCTTTGGATATACCAAGGATGATTTGTGCAAGGAATTTGAAGCAATTATAAAGAAGAAATTTGAGATGAGTTCTTTTCGTGAAATGTCATTGTTCTTGGGAATCCAAGTTAAGTAAGATGATAAGGGTATACTTATACATCAAGAAAAGTATATTCATAGTATCTTAGACGAACACAAGTTTCAAGACTCCAAGATAGCTCCAACTCCTATGTCTTCTCGTCCTACTTTAACTCCTGATCTCATGGGTGAAGATGGTGATCAACATATGTATCGATCAATGATCGGATCTCTGATGTATCTTACTGCAAGTAGACTAGACATCATGTTTACTGTTTGTTAGTGTGCACGTTATCAAAGTAATCCAAAGAAATCTCATATGAAAGCTGTCAAGCGGATTTTTAAATATCTCAAGTGTCAACCAACACTCGGCCTGTGGTATCCTAAAATTTCCGATTTCAATTTATTTGCTTACACTGACAGTGATTATGCAAGATGTAACTTGGACAGAAAATCAACTACCGGTGGATGTCAATTTCTTGGCAATAGGTTGATCTCATGGCAGTGTAAGAAGTAGAAGACAATATCCACATCAACTAAAGAGGCTGAATATGTGGCTTCTTCAAGTTGTTGTTCACAGATTGTTTGGATATAACAACAACTTCTTGAATATGGCCTTAACCTTTATGATACCTAAATTTGGTGTGACAACACTGCAGTACTAAACATTATGAAGAATCCGATTCAACATTCAAAAACAAAACACATCGATATCTGCATACATTTTATCCGTGACTGTTTTGATAGGAAACTTATTCACTTGGAATTGGTCAAATTCGATGGCAACATTGCTGATTTATTTACAAAGGCGTTTGATCATTCCGGATTTGAATTTTTAGTTCAATCTTTGGGAATGATTAACTTTGGTTAACACTTATTCTTTCACCCTTTACAATAATATTTTTTATTTGTTTTAGTTAAAATTGTTATTTTCTTACTAGATAATCACAATTTTAAGGGGAGAAAATTTGAAAACTTCGAAATAGATTTTGTTCTTAGGGGAGTAAAAAGTTTAAAGAAAAGTACAAAATGATTTTGTTTTTCAAAGATTGAGAAAATTAAATTTTCAAGATTATATATGAAATGATAGTATATTTCTTGTTTTTGAGTTGTTACATTCGAAAGCATACAAGAAAGTGACTTAGATTATGTTTGATATGTTGATAGGCTTGACATTCAAGAATGAAAAGCACTATGTAGTATGATGCATTGAAAGTAAATTGCTATGACTGAAGTGGGTAACTCATCAAGGGTTTATGATAACACTGATTCTATGTTAAAATAGACTGAGAGTTACAATCTAGTCATACTCAAGCAAGTTACTTTCTGACTCAGCTTATTTCAGAATATATATATATATATGTAAACATCAATATATAAAATTCTATGCAGAAGCAAAACAAAATACAAAAGAGAAAAAAAAACAAAAGGAGCAAAAGGAAGCCAAAAGGTCATCTAGGAATAAAAGATGCCAATGAGCATATTAATAAAAGATATGTCATAGACATACATACTATATGATAATATTTTCTTCTTTGAGAATATGTTATGACACAGGAGGCAAAATCAAAAGATAGGGCATGTAAGTCCGACTTGGCTTGTAAGTCCTAAACGTCTTGCGAGGGCAAAACATAAGTTCTACTCGCAGTTAATAAGTCCTACAACTTGTTAATATTTTGTGCTCAGAAACATTTCTCGTGCTAGTTATGCTCTAAATAGATATTATGTAAAACAATAATTGATTCTGAGAAAGTTGATCAGAAGTGAAAGGTTTAAGTCAAATTAGGGTGACTTGAAATCTCAAAAGTGTCCTGAAGCTGGATAAGGGTTTTGCTGGATTTTTGATTATGGGAACCACTGAATTCATATAACTTAACCAAAAACATGATAAGAATCACAGTTTACGTGTTTAAGTAAAACTTGAAGTCTAAGTTTAACGTGGATACAATATATTGAACTTTTCACGTGAAAGGTTCAAGTCATGCAAAAAGTTTAAGATGTGAGAAGTCAGACTTCTCACGCGAGAAGTTAGAGTACTATATAACGAACAGTTGTGCGAAAAGTTAACTCTTCGCATGAAAACTTCCTGAAAAATTTCTCAAAAATTCCAAGTGTTGAAACTTTGTTAAACTTGAGAGTATTGTTCATAGTGGTCACCCAATGATTACTAACTAGTTGTTAAGGTATATTGATGTGAATAACTTCGATTTGAATGTGTTTGAAACTTGACCGATTCTTTAAGGACAAATACATGTTAAATTGAACAAATTAAACATAATAAACCTTAATAATGACTTAGACGAGACCTAATGAACATGTGTTATTACTTAAAACACTCTGAAAATGTCACATTGAAAATCTAAAAAATCACAGACTTTTCGCATGCGAAAAGTAGTTTGAATTTGAACAGACGCGAGAACTTTCAAAATCACACAGAACTATTCGTGTGGAAAGTTGACTTGTCGCGCGAAAAGATGAACTGAAAACATGATGTTTTCGCTCGAGTACTATGAGTTTTCATGTGAGAAGTCAAAATTTTTCAATTTTTTTTTAAGTGTTTGAAATTTTCTAAGGCTGAAATTTTCTAAGTATTTTGTGTACTTATCAAGTTTGTTTAATGTTTCAGATGGCGAGACCTATGATTTTTAACAAAAACCATAATGTTATAGCATATCTTAGAGATATTCCGGATGACAAAGCTTTGTTTAGATCATTGATTGACGGTTTAAAGACATCCCGGATTCATCATGCTGTCAGAACAAATCCCACTATATACACTGATGTCATAGATCAGTTTTGGATTTCAGCTGCGAACGAGATAGATGAAGATGGCGAATGCTGTATATCTGCCACTGTTTAGGGCAAAAGGGTTGTTATTACAGCTGAAGTGATGAACAGTGTTTTACTGTTAGGGGATCAAGCTCATGCTACTGTAAAGATTGATGATGATGCTATAAAGGACTGTTTAGTCCGAATGGGTTATAGCCATCGATACCCATCTCTGGAGAAGAAGTACTTACCTTCTTTTTGGAAATACTTGTTTCATGTTGTGATTCATTGCCTGATTAATCTGAAAGCCGACATGGACAGTTTGAGTGTTGTTTTTGGATCACTGCTCATATCTCTTGTCGATGACTTACCATATAGTATATCCAAAGCTATATTATCAGAGATACAGAAGAATGTCATAGCTATTGTGGGGAAGAAGTTCATTATGTACCCCAGATTCATTCAGATGATAGTGAATGCTGCTCATCCTGAGCTAGCACTATCTGACTCATCTACCTATGTTGTTATGGTGATGAAGAAAGATATATTCACTTACTTATTGGGAACAAGGGGGAACGCATGGGATGGTTCACCTTTTGCTAAGCTTAGGAGGTTTATTGAAGGATTTCATGCAGAAGCTCGACCACAACAAACAGAGAATTCCCATATTCTTAGAGATGATACAGCTGGTACATCTACTAGTGCTGCACAAGAAGCACCTGAGAGTTCTCAGGGTGCTGAGAGGTCTGATATGGATGAAGTGAACACTTGGTTCACTGAAAGTGGTAGTGAGACCGAAAGTGACCAGATTGGGCCTTATGTATTGCAAGAATGTCCGAGGGTACAAGAAACTCCTACCAAACGCACTGTTGAGGATCGTGATGTTGATTTTATCCTTGAGGATGTGCCTACTACTAGGGGAAGGAGAAAGAAAATTGGCAGAAGAGCTGGTGATAGTCCACGTGGGAGGGAAGAGGACGAGGTGTGTTAAGAAGGCGTCGTACCTCAATGGCCACTGTGACGACTGAAGATGTACATATGTCAGATATTCCAGTCACAGTTAGTGAGGCTTCTACACCTATGATTGTTACAGAGACAACAACTGTAACATCATCATCTATACCCACTGCTGCTGACGTGATGATGACACCTTCGAGGGAGCAAACATATGATGATATGTTTGGTGAAGCAGATTTCTTCCATACTACACAAGTGCCTCGACCGCAACCTGAGTCTGCTCCGTTTTCACCCACCAAGGTTACATTAGAGCAGAGGGTTAGCGAATCAAAGAAGGAGATGTTAGAAAAGACAAAGATGATTGATGAGTTGTGTTAGAGGTTGGTAGAGAAAGATGAAAAGATAAAGAGTTTAGAAGGTCAGCAGCAGTTTATGTTCAGTCATGTTCAGATCATGGAACAGAACTTGAGAGATCTCACTTCTCGTGTCGATTCGATATTTCATACCACGAAAGTTGGAGAAACAAGCAGACGGCAAACTATTGGAACTGATCCTACTGATGACATTATCACTGATACAGAGTGTGTTGTTGATCCTGTTAATATAGAAAGGACAACAGACATTGCTAATGTTGATCAAGAGCCTTTATCTGATGTTCCTATTCAAGCTACTGAGGATCAACTTGTAAAGTTCACTAGAGAGGCGTTTGTGGAACCTAAACATATTATGCCTATTCCTGATCCAGTTGATGATGATGATGATTTGGATTTGGTAGATTATGAATTTAGTGATAAAGAGAATGATGATGATGACGATGATCAAGGAGGAGATTTGAGTTCTACAGCTGGACCCTCTGGTGCTGACAATGTCTCCGGACCAAGTTCTGATGATACCACTGATTATAAACTGTTAAATCCAGCTGTAGAAGAAGCCTATTAGAAAGAATTTTACTCTTTCCAGTAAAGATTGATTGCTGAGGAATAAGACAAAGATTTTGGTTTGTTTGATGATTTGGAAGAGACTGTAGACTACACATACATATTCGGAAATAATCTTAATGACTTATTTTCTGATATCTTGGTTGAAGAAGGAGAGACAGTTGGAGAGACGACGGAGAGATAGTTGGAGAGACGAGTGCTGGAGAAACGACTAACTAGACAGTAGATCAAACTACTCAAAGTGCTGTACGTCAAGTCGGTAATATTACAGTTGAGGCTCCTCCACCTCCAGCTTATAATCACACGCTGAGACATTCTAAACCTTTCACAAGGTACGAAAACTTAGAACCTATTATTAGTTGGGTGTATGATGCTGAAAAGAAGATGTATGTGATTAAAAGGCAAGCACGGGCATTTAAGTATTATCAAGATTAACACGACTTTCATACACTTAGTGCTTCAGATTTATATGCAATGGGTCGTGTCCCATTCATTAACCTCGGTAACTATGGAAAGGGTAATTGGATCAGAAATATGATATGGAGCCAAAGTAAAACCAACTTCAAGGACTTCAAAACAGCCAAATCTAAAGTCATTGAAGATGAGAACCATATTGATCCTTCGACAAACAAACCAATAAAGATACGAGTGTTTAAGCATACAAGATATGCAAGAAAGATCCCTATACATGCTCCTGTGCCAGTTAATAGCTTGTCTAAGCTAATGTGGTGGAGTTGTGAAAAGGAGACGGGGCATGCATTAATACACTATGAGGATAAAGATTACCGTGTCATTGACCCTGTGGACTTGCTCAGGTTTGGAAAGGAAGATTTGATGAGGCTGCAGGCTTGACCTATAGAAGCTGATGAATCTGTTCATTTCATAGCAGTATAGTTTGGTTAGATGATCACGAAGGCCTTGGACAACAAGATGTATGCATACGGACGCAGTTACAAGGTGGATGACGTGGACTTCTAAAAGCATTGATTTACCGAGCGTAGGGGGAGATTGTAGGGGTTGAACCTAGAGGCTCAGGAAATCAAATCAAGATGAAGATCAAGGTCAAGTCAAGCAAAAACCTAAAGTTGTCGTGCGACAACTTGCTTCTCGCACGACAACATCAAGTCGCGCGAGAACCTGTTAGTCGCGCGAGAACTTCTAGTTTAGTATAAATAAAAGTTTTGTAATGTAATTTTCAGAGCTTTTGTCATTTCCTGATTTCACACTTATTGTAATTCACTAAAATCAGAAAGCAATATACTTCAAAGTTTATTTACATTTGTGTTAGTGTTCTTCATCTACTATTTAATCTTATTCTGTGATTTTAACATTCCGTATTTTAATCACGAGATCGATCTTATAATTTTGTTGATCCTTACATTTGTGAAATTTTTATAAGCTTGAGTTGGGTTACTTGTTTTTTTATGTCCAGTGATGGGTTGTGGAAAGGGGGTGTTAGTACTAATCGGTTGCAAGAAGCTTAGTTTTATCAGAAAAAGGATGCTTATTCCCCCGTAGATTGACTGAGCACGAAAAGCCTTCAATTTATTTCCTAAATGAGGTCAGTCAGGAACAAATATGTCAAATAAATCCTAACAACAACCCCACTTTTGTTATTAGTATGCATGCTAAGATCGAAATGGTTGTGGTGAGCCCTTAGGTGATGGAATGCATTCGATGATTTGATGTTTTAGTTTTGTGTTGATTATGATATCAATTATGGCTTATTCGGTTTCACTAGTACAAAAAAGTTCAAAAAAAGCGGTTCATATACTTTTTAAAATGGTTGACATAGTAAACCGCAATAAAAGAAAAAATAAGTTCAAAATTTTTTGACAAAAACAGCGGTTTTTAAAATTTTAATTTTTTATTTAAATTTTGAACCGCCTTATTAGGTTTATTATTATAAATATATGTATTAAGTGTATTAACAGCCTTATTAGGTATATTATTTAAATTTTAAGAACCGTCTTATTAGGTGTTAATATTTTAATATTGTAGGAACCGCCTTATTTGGTGTTTTCATAGCTTTTAGATTAATTATATATTTTTTTGAACAGCCTTAATAGGTATTGAAAGGTTATCTCAAAACTATATTTTTTAAATTCTAAAATTGAAATCAATAAATATCATATCACTCATATTTAATCTCATTCAATCATCCCAAGTAAGTCATCATTCTTCATTCATTCGAATCCCCCATATTCCAGATTCAAGAAGTTATTTCTTATTTTTATTTACTCCGTGGATTTTCAAGGTAACATAAATAATTATTTATTTTTAATCCCATTTGGATTATTCATTAAATATTGACATACATTCATTTAGATATGAAAACCTTTTAGTTTTTACCCGTCTGAAATTAATCTATTAGAGATTAATTTTGGATAGTCCCTTTTTCAGGGCTGTTTTTTTTATTGTTCTATCTCATTAGTATGTATATACGTTTATCGGGTTGATTGTTTTGAAAACTAACGATTTCTCTTTACTTCATGCTTACAAACCTACTGATCCAGTTAATGCTAAATAGTCTACTGTGCCCGTTCATGCTTATAAACCTATCAAGCACGAACCTGATTATCAACCTACCAAGCATGTTGCTACTTCTAAACCTTCAACAGAATACACAAAAATTATAGAACTTTTAGAAAAGGCGAGGTCAAGGCCTCCAAACATATATAGATTAGCACAACACGTGGCGCTTCAAACTGAAAAATCATTCTCTATGGTTATTACTTTACCAAATGGTATGTATGAGGAACGTATTGAAGAGAATGTTGAATTTGACGCGATTATGCAATTATGTGTGAATGGTTTGACAGATAGCTGCATTCTACATTGGTTTACAATGTATGTTTGACTACTTCTTGTTTAAATATTTTTTGTTGTTCTCTTTTATAATACAATCAACTGTTACTAACTTATGACAATTATTTTATGTTTCTATTATAGGTATTTATATAAAATTGGAAAACGGGAAGGTTTAGATACTACCGCATATTTTCATCCTCGTTATATTGAAGGTAATCTTATAGCAAGTGATGATGAGTTTGTGATCAACCACATGAGAAATGTCATCTCTTTTCATAAGGACAAATAATGGTTTGTCGCACCTCATTTAATCGGGTATTATATTTTATTTATATATATAATGTATTTTTTATTTTATTTTTTGGTGTTAAATGTGGCTTACATCGATTTCACTTCATCCAGAAAACATTGGATATTGATTTTACTTCAACATCATCCGATGTATAAAACTTGGAAAGGCCACATATTTGATTCGCTTAAAGGTATAAAGGACCCTTCAAATTATGTGATAACGAAATCATTCGAAGAAGCCATAGAACATAAAATAACATGGGACATGGTTGATGTAAGTTCTCTTTTGTTTTTTTACATATTTATTTTTAGATTTTAGTTAATTAATTGTTAATCCAACTTTTTTAGTGCCTTCAACAACCTAAAGACCGGGAGTGTGGTTATTGTGTTATGATGACTATGTATGATTTTGTGATTCGTAACAGAGAACATATAGTAAGTAATTTTCACACACTAATATTAATTTATGTTTAACTATAATGTATATTATATTGTAATCTAACTTTTTTCTGTCATTCTATTTTAGTTGTTAAATAAATTAAGCATGGTTCGTCAACGTCAAATTGATGAATTTGTGGAACGTACTTTAAAGGTGCTTGTATCTTTCTTTGATAAGGATGAGGACGAGCAGGATGAGGAGAATGGATGAACGTAAGTTTTGTTATCTTATATGGTTTATAGTGTTTGAGTTGTGGTGTTCTCATAATAGATAATAATGTTAGTTATAGTAGCTAGTCGACATGACCCATTTTGAATATGTTTATAAACTGACCCATTTTGATCATATAATATATAATATATATATATATATATGTATGTATTTATGTGTGTGTGTGTAAACGTGTTTTTATTTGACTCGGTGATTCTTTTAAGATAATACTGTACAGGATTTAAAGTTTTGAAGTTAACGTCTAAAGGAGATGGAGAAGTCTAAAACTATATGGCTCATTGGTTAATGCTCTTTGCTTACATTGCTCTTGTTACTCTTGTTACACTTGTTATTTTTGTTACATTGCTCCTTGGTTAGGTGCTCTTTGGAATTAATGTATATATGGCACTTTGGTTTGTTACGGATGTATATTTTGATTGGTTTTTTTTGGGTAGACATGTATATATTAACCTTTTACAATTATGCTTTTTATTGGTTTATAAATTTGTGAATCATGATCGTATGATTTGGTAATTACTTGGTAAGTATATGAATGCTACTAAAAACAGCTGCCATCAAAAATTATAAACTTCTTAAAAGTACCAAAAACAACGGTGATATAAAATACGAATAAAAACAACCATGGGTGATCAAATACAGCTCTGGGACAACTAAAAAATAAACTAATAACAGCTATCATAGTGACCAAAAACAGCTATCCATAATGACTAAAACCAACTACAAGATTATTTTAATTATTTAATTTTTGAGTTTCATTTATACCGGTTATATAACAAAAACAGCTCTATAATAAACAGCTCTTCATGAACAGCCTTATTATGCCTAAAAATCGCCATTTTTGCTCTATAATTTTGTACTAGTGTTTGTCATAGGTTGTGGTTTTGATTTTTAGCTAAGTAATTCCTTAACTACTTGTATAAATATAACACACATGAAAGATTTTGTGTTAGTTATACATGTCAATATTGTTTGTTTTAGACCTACAAACTCACCAATTATATGTTCAAAAGTTTTAGCAATTTTTTATGTTAGATACTTAAGACAAGTGATCAGATGTAGATAACTTTATATACGAAGATACAGACTTGACTTTGTCTTAGAAGACTTTATGTTGTTTAGCTATGTATATTTTTTCATTGTATAGAGTTAGAGCTATATGTACTTTGTTGATACTTGCTGAGACAATGTAATTAGATTTATGAACATTCTTTTGTAAATAATTTGTTTTTCATGGTTGATTTGTTGCATTCTCATGATTCCACCTTGGTGGGAGTGTGATAGATTCCTTAGGTGTAAATGCCTTTTTAATGTGTTATATTCTTATTACACATGTGTTGTGATATTTTATTTAGCTTAACATTTTAAGTTGTTATAAGATTCATATTGTTTGTTAATCATATGTATATTCTTCTTGTGGACTTGTATTCACCAACATCAGGTGTTACAAATTCAATTATATGTGTCACTAGCCATAGGAAAGACTTGAACACATTCATACCAAAATTATCAACAAGTATACTACTACACTTAAAATCACTATATCATGTATCACAAATGAACACTAAACCTTTACTCTTACTGTTTCACATAAACACTTTGACTAGTCAATAGTCACGGTTAGGTTAAAAAGTCAAAATCAACAAAAGTCATCTATCCTAGTTTGGCGATGGATGTCACATGGCATAAAACATTTTACATTTAAGTTATTTAACATTCCAACGGCAAAATTAAACAATCATTCATAACAGAACTTGTCTTTAAATAAACCTTTGTCTTAATTAAGAATATTAAATTTGTATTAAAGCATGACATCTAATCTTTTAATAATATTTTATCATCCTATTATCTAAGATACGAGACCCTCGTTGCCTATTATCTTGAATTACATGCCTACTCATCCTTAGCTTATTAGATCTTATACCAGCTGGCATACATACAAAAGTCAATGTTGTTGAATGGATTCTAGTTTTATATATAATAAAATATGCTTTTATTTTCATTTATAAACACATAATAACCATACATACATTCCCAAAAATCTTTTATATCATTTCTTTCATTCATTCATCCTTGCATATCTACAAGGTCTAACCTTGGTTAGCTACAAACTATTGGTCTAGGTCCTTGATGGAAATTTATTCCAAGTCTAAGCAGGTTCGAGTAAGACACCCAAACTTGGATGAATAATCACATTTGAAGGACCAATCATAATATTGGGTTGAATAATTATTACCTTAGTCACATATGGATGACCAATCTCGAAGTTCATACATGTTGGAATTTTATTGATAATATTAATATGAGTATTACTATTTAGTCAATAAAATTAATGTGTTGAATGAAAATTAATATGTTAAATGATATTAGGAATTAATGGGTGTGGGAAGTTGTCCCACATTGAAGGAAAGAAAAAATGTAAAATGGTTTATATTCTATAACCTCTTGATTACATTCTTTTCTAAAGCATCACACTAAGTAGATTCGCGAAGGGTGCGAAGCACCCTTAACTCGCACTCGCACACGCGCACGCGGTGTGGGCTTGTGGACGCAATGTGGCACTTTGATGGCACACTTTGCACTTAGTATTTTTTAGGCCGCTTGAGAGCCGCCTTAGTATTTTTGAAGGTTGGTTCGAGGGTCCTTGTGCGTCTGACCTTGGTGCGCGACTCATAACAGTTTCGGTTACGTGTTGACCAAAACTGATGGCTGTTAATGATGAATTTAATGGGCGGTTACGATTTCGGATTAATGGCTGAGTGATGACTGATTGGCTGTTACAGTTCAAAGTCTACTATAAATACTGAGGGTGCCTCAGTAGAAACACATACCAACACAACTCGAAATCCTGCAGCAAACATGTTCTCTGAACATCCTCCATCTCTCTGGTTTCTATTCTACAAACAAGTTCGGGTTCTAGATCAATCCCGGCAGTACAATCTGCTTTGGCTGTTGTACCATGGGAAACAAAACAAGTTCTCCTGGGAGGCTCGGAATTTGTTTTAAGGGCCACGTGTTAAACACGATACTTAGCTTTTACATTTTTGTTCATCTATTTCTATAAAGATTTCAATTGTAAAAAATATTATGATTGTAATTTATATTTCTTTGTATTGTATATATCAATAAAGATTGTTTTATTTGTAATTTTATGTGAACGGTTTATACAATACATTCCAATAACTTAACAAGAACTTATGAGCATACCAAGCACCTTTGACTCTCAAATACTCTTACGTGGTTGAAACTCTTATCAAACCAAATACTTATAAAAGGGTCGAGTACTTTACCGAATACTATAAATCGAGAACTAATGAAGGCCAAGTATTATTAAAGGTCGAGTACTATAGCATTTTTGAATACTAACGGTTGAATACTATCACATTACCAAATACTAAAAGCTGAATACTATTACATCTTTAAATGCTAACTCCAACAACATATGGTGTGAAAAACCTACTCCTCAAATTAAAACAACGTATTATCAAATTAAAATATATTATTTTAGTGTTCATGCACTCAAAATACTATTCCATTAAGCAAACCGCATGAAATCATAGTTTCATCATAAAAATACTAACTTTACGTATGAAAATGTAGATCTAGTATAAAACAATAATAAGGGTATACATATCAGCTCCAAAAACATCTAAAAATTATAATACGGGGGTTTAGAACTCGCCTTGTTCAGAATTCAAGAAAACCCTAGAAACAAGTTTATTCTAGCCGAGATCTATGCATGCATACACCATCTAGCATTGATTTATTCATGAATGAGTAGAATTTTATATCCTTTTGTGTTATACTAGGTTAGTACCCCGTATATTACACGGGTTAAATAAATAAAATATTAAATAATTATTATGTTTCAAAAATATTATGTTTCAAAAAGGTTTTATAAATATTACTTTTAAAAAAGAACCGATTTAGAAAATTTTATATTTTATAAAAATTTTGTTTTTTTATTATTTCTATTTTAATAAAAAAATACAATTTTTAATTTTCTTAATAGAGTTTATTTTTGAAAACATAAATTGATTTTAAATAATCTAGATGAGATAGAATTGTATCAAATAATAAAATTAATATTTATTAAGAGAGAGAAATTATTGTTTAAATTATATAATACACTTTTGTAGTAAAAATAAAATAAAAGTATTTAAAATAATGACAAGTGTCAAAAACATGATATAAGAGAATGACATGTAACAAAATAAATATTATTTTATTATATTTTATAGATTTGATCTTCTTTCTCTACTTGAGCTTATCTGTCTGGACCAATTTGAGAAAGTTTAAAATTTAAGAATCCCTAATAGGGCAGCTTTTGTCTTTGTATACGGCACTTTAGGGTAGGGAACTTTCATAGTTAACACCTTTACTCCTTAGACAAACTCATCTTTCCTTTATTCATTTTTATAAATTTTGGGTGTTAAGGAAATTTAGAAAAGTAATAAGTTTTTTAGTTTCTTTCTTTCTTTCGTTATCTTTTTCTTTTGTATGTTTTTAATGTATCATTAATTATGATATTTTTTCTTAATTAATTAGACATGCATTTCATGAATATTTTGTTTAAGTTCTTAGATTCACACATGTGTGTTGGTTTTATGGAAATATAGTGATCAAATGAAAGTTAAACGTGGAAAACAAGTTATCGCAAGTGGAGGCTTTCGGTCATAACCAATCATATATTTTAAGATAAGTTCTAATCTTTTTAGTTTAAAAGGTTTTATTTGATTCAGTACATTAGTCTATTTATTTTTGGAGACCACTTTTAAAACATCAAAATTAGACTTTAACTTTTTAGTATGAAACCTGTAAAGTATTGTTTTTCTACAACTTAATATTCCACTAATTATCAAATAACCCAATATTATACTTAAATACACATAAATACCAAATAAATTTTAGTAAGTTTCCACGTGTGTAGCACCATTAATTTTGTCTAAGTAACTTAACCCATAGGTTTATTCTTTTAAAAAAATACATATATCCTCTTCATTTAGTATTCTTAATTTTTGTTATCACTAAAATAATCGTGAAACTCGAACCAGCCTACCCCTTTATGTTTTTTTTTTAATACTTAAACACAAGGATGAAAAAATGATGCCGCATATATTCGATATGTAAGCTATTACTCTCTAGAATAACGTCACACTATATTATATATTTAAATATTTAATTATTATTTTCATACCACTAATATTTTTAGGATGATATTATTCATTATAAAGAGGAGGGAACAAATAAATTAATTTTCAAAATGTACGACTATAACTACTACCATGTATCACAAGTTAGAAAAAAATAAAAAGTTGAAATGTGTGTACCAAGGAAAAACAATGAAATCTACATGAAAGGTATGCATTAGGATGACGACATCGGAAGCTGAATTGTCTTAAACCACTTACAAATGAGACAAACACTTGTTAATTTATGTTGCTTCATTAATTTGAAGAAGAGTTGAAACAAAGCAACGAGAAATATAAAATTTTGTCAATATAAATGAGTCAAAGTTTCCAGTTTTTGAGTGCACAATATCCATACTTGTGAGCAGCGGAGCAAATGATAAAATCAATGACGTGATAGTTTGATCTAGAATGTTAGCAAGACTTACTTTTATAGTGTTTGGATGTTAAAGGCTTGAAAATTAAAAATTATCTATGTATTTATTATTTATTTATATGTTTGATTGTTTATCGTTTTAATGTTTAGAATTAACGTGTTATGATATTATTGATTAAATTTATAGACCATGAAATGATATTCTAATTAAGACTGTTTTTAATTCTAAAAATTAAAAAAGTTACACATGATAAATACATATGATAGACTAATAAAATATAGTATCGAAGATTATTTTTCAATCTCTACGAGAAACAAATTCAAAACAAGTAATAGTATCGAAGACTTTTTTTTGTCACTAAATTAATATATTAGGGATTGATTTCAAAGCAGACTCTATATAAAAATATTAAAGACTCAAAAAAAATTATACGTTACATATTTTCACTCTATAAGAAATCTTACGAGCTGGGGGTTGGGTGTAGTGTAATTAGTTAGGAGTTAAAGTGGTGTATTTAACTATTTATCCTAACCAAATGTTGTGAGTTCAGTTCTTGGTGAGTACAACTCTTTGATTATCTAAGTATTAACCATTCTATACTAGTTATTCTATACTAGTTAATCTAAGAGTTGTTTAAAAAAAAACTTACATGTACTGAAAACGTTATTCAAAGATACAAATTTTCAATCTTGAAAAAACATATTTGAAACAAAATAACAAGACATAGAAAGATTATCTTTTAGTCCCTAAAACATATTGAATACTAAAATGGTCTGTTGTAAAAGAGTAATTCTCTATATCTGTAAAAACATATTTAATTATGAGTGAAAAATTCTTTAAACAATACCGATTTCCGTCCTCTACATCTTCTATAGGAATTAATAGTCATAAAACCCAAGACCAATTAAACGTATATGAGAAAAAATAAACAATCTTTTAAGTATTGATTCTCAGTCCCTAAAAGGATGATAATAAAGGCTTATTTTTATTCACGAACGGAAGTATTTGAGACTAAAATGATGTGGCCTCGAGAGATAGATTGGGGACTAAATTTATGTGTATTAGAGACTCAATGTTAGTTCATGTCGCCATGTCGGTGTCATATAATCAGAAATGAAAATTAATTACTAACGCGAGTATTTATGACTATGTATTTTTGGCTAACTTGGGACTCGTAAAATCAGTTGCTAATAGTTATTAGGAACTAATTTGGGAGTATTAAAGAGTAATTGAGTACTCCATCCCAAATTGCCTAATTTTTGTGGTGCATTTGCCAAATTTTTGTCTCACTTGGTTTTCTGGTAAGATTTTTAGTGAGAGAATATTTTAAAAGCTTGTGAAGTTGTAAGGGTTGAACCTAAAGGCTCGGGAAATCAAATTAAGATGAAAATAAAAGTTCAATACAAGCGACAAGTTGAAGAATCCGCGCGACAAGTTACTTATCGCACGAAAACATCTTGTTGCGTGAGAAGTTGCTGATCGCGCGAGAACTTCTAGATTAAGTATAAATAGAAGTTTTGTAATGCAATTAGTGAGCTTTTGTTATTTTTCTGATTTCACACTCATTGTAATTTATTCAAATCAGAGAGCAATATACTTCAAAGTTTATTTACATTTCTGTTTGTGTTCTTCATCTACCATACAATCTTATTCCGTGATGTTAACATTTCGTATTTTTATCACGAGATCTATCTTATTATTGTGTTGATCCTTACAGAAGTATATAAAGAATGGGAAATATTATAATTATAGATTTGATCACACAATATTATTATTTTTATTAACATTTAAAAAGGATTAGTTTTTTATTTAGTTTCGCCCCCTATGAATGTGGAATTTTATTAATCTAGAGATGAGCAGCCCACCAAATAAAAACAATAACACAAGTTTGACTATAAGACCTATACATTAAACTTATCTCAAGATTCACATTCTATTAGGGACCCGTTAAAGAAACACCCAGGTGTTAAGCGGACGCCATTTGACTTTTTCTTATAGCCCGTGAATACCTGTAGTAGTTATCTTAAAGGTTGATTCGCTCAAATGGCAGCTCTCTCCAAAGCTGACATGAAAACCAACACCATGATCAAATCTCCACTGATCACTCCTAGTTACTTCGACACTTGGTGCCAAAGAATGAAAGGATTCATCAAGTCACAAGACAGCAAGATGTGAAGATCTATTGTATCTGGACCACATGTCCTATGTACACATTCAGCAACTGCTGCCGGTGAAATGATCCAAAAGTACGTGGCTGACTATTCTGATAAAGATTGGAAGAGAATAGATGTAGATCAGAAGACCATGACTACACTTCAAACTGTTCTTCCTAACTTTATCTACAGAGATTTCAAGAAGGGCAAAACTGCAAAGCAACTTTTTGATGCACTTAAGCTGATGTACGAGAGATCTGAGGATGCAAAGGAAAACAAGAAAGACCTCATGAAAAGCAGTTTGAGAACTTCACCTTCAAAACAGGTGAAACTATGACTTAGCAATACTTCAGATATGTTGAGATTGTGGACACTTTGGTTGATACCGGTGTCAAACCGGAGAATAGGGACATTGTGAGAAAGTTCATATTCTCTCTTCCCATAGCATGGACTAACTACTGTGTGATCATTAAGAGAACTGAAAACCTCTCTACTCTTACCCTTACTGAGCTGTATGGTATCATGAGCAGTTACCAGATAAATATGAACATGCAAAATCCATCTCACAGCTCATCCAGTACCCACAAGAGTTCTGCCCTTCATGGGTTGAAATGGATAGTAGAGAACCTTAGCATCATCTTCTCAGCTACCCTGACAACTCACATAAGGGCCCTTTAATCACCTTTCCAAAGACAACAAGAGAGAGCAACATCTAAGGAAGCCCATTCCAAGATACAAGCTCTTCTCAAGCCTTTGTGTCTTCTAATAAAAGTTCAGGAAACTTTCTCTTCACTGTAGATGACTTAGACTTCATTCATGCAGATGACCTGGAGTACATGGAGATTGTGTAGCAGATGGCTCTCCTCATATAGCCAAGAAGTTTTACAAGAGGACTAGAAATAAGTTTCCTAACAATATATCCAGTAAAAAGTTTGGGCTGGATAAAAGCAAAGTGAAATGTTAAAACTGTAACCAAATGGGATACTTTGCTAGGGAGTACAAGGCACCAAGGACAAATGGTGGCCAAGCACAATCTAGATCAAACTACACTAAGGGAGCTCCAAAGACTAAGAAGCCCAAGCAGCAGGTTACAGTTCCTGTTGAAGAAGGTGGCTTTGACTGGAGCTTCCACGTTGAAGATTTTTCTCCCAACCATGCCTTAATGGTTGATCATGATGAACCCATGGTAATAAAACATCTTTATATACCTAAGTGCATTGCTAAAGTTAGCATGTATATGTTCTATTACTTGTAAGTGAGATTTGACATTGAGTCCTTAAATATTTTAAAATCTGATTTCAAAAGAGTAGAAAATGATTATAAACTAAAAATAGAAGATTTAAAGAAAACAATTTATACTCTTAAGCATGAGCACACAAATTACATGGTCATTCTGAGAAGGGACACCACTCTCCTAAAGAGGAGAAGAAGACAAAGATGGCCAAGTGTGCAAGTAAAAACTTGATCATGGCAACTAAGAGAAAATCAAAGAAAGCCAAGAAGATCAAACCCACTTTCAATTTAGAGCAGAAACAAGTCTTATATCTGCTGGGTTTAAGATGGTGAATACTAAAACCTCTACCTTACATTGACAACCTCAAATCACCATCACCTACAAAAAAAAATCCAAACAAACCCCTACTCAATCTATTCAGATTGAGCAGGCCCAATAAACTCACCCATACAGGAGGAAGTGGAAACAAGAGCTCCTACTTCCCTAGAAGAGCAGACCACTCCCATTACTTCTTTAATCAGTGCTGAGGTTTCTCAAGCTCAGCCTGATAAGCTCATCACCCAAGCTAAAAGCCTTCACTTTGAGTCTCAAAACTCAAGTGAACAACTTTTAGGGAAAAGTTACCATCCGTAGCCTCTAGACCTAAACCAACCAATCCCTAACCTAGATTTTTATAATGATGAAGATCTGTAATTCAGTGAGTATCATTAGTCTCTCTTTCCCTCCCCTACTCAAAGCGAGATGAGTGCTCCCGAAACACCCATTTCTAGCACACATCATTCACCCCCTACTGAGGTGGACTCTTCTGAACATGTTCAGGAAGTCCATATGGAAGACGCTCTCACTTATGTAAGTGATTACATCATTAAGATCTCAACCATGGCAACTCAGCCCCTTGACACTTCTCTTGAAGCTGTCGTGAAACATATTACCATACCAGTATGCGTTTTCATCTAGCTCTGATATAAGTTCGCTATGAATAAAACACCATTGATATTCATCATATCCCAATCCAACTGCTACAGCCCAAAAACCATAGTTATCGTAAGCATATACATTATCCACACTCGAAATTGACCGGTAGAACAAGGATGGAATTGAATTTCTAAACTGGTAATAGTTGTTTTTTTCTTCATACCCCGAGGTATATGAAAACTTTGAAGTCTACTGTGATGGTATATCATGGCCCCTTGCTTTGGATGATATTGATTGATTGCGTTGAAATGACCATTGTTTAGACTTCACCGCCGAAGTTGAATATATTGGAGGAACTTGAATATTTTCTCGTTCTTGCACGTATGAACTATGCATGGGAGGATCTAATATCACATGTTGTTGTTTCTCTTTTCTTGGACGAACGCGTGTATTAGTTTGCACTTTTGGAGCTTTTTTATTTGTTTTCGCGGGATTTATAAGTGATTTTATCATACCTACCATAGATCTTTTCACTCTTTCTGGTTGAAAAAGTAATGTTTTGTCACCATTTTTATTTTTTATGTACATTTACTTTCTCCTCCCCGTACAATATACGCTGGTGAAAAGTCAAGCTTCCTTTAAAAAAGATCAATTTCATCCGGTGGGATATTTTGACCTATAAATAATGGGTTAAAATATAACAAATATATATACAATATAATATTTATGGTAAAAATTAAAAATAAATAAATATTTACCTATTTGAAAATAATTATTTAATCTACAAACATATGGGAGACCACAACTTGTAAAAGGATGACAACCACACCATGCGTTGGATGTCATTAGATGATGAATCCTGTTGATCTCACCAACTTAAAGATCTAAAGCCGCAATAGAAATTTACCTCGTAAGTATTGAAGCACCTTATGATTGTTGAACCGTAAGCATGATTTTATTTTTGGTAAAACTTTCTTTTATAGTAATTTCCAGTGTAACTAAAATATTATTGATAAAGGAAATAAATCTATCTATGGTAATATTATTTTTTTTGAACTAACTTTTTAGCAAAGAATGTTGGCTACTCGGTTCTTTGTGTGTTGACTGAAGTTACGGTCTCTATCTATCCATGCGGTCACAAACCTTTCTTTATAAGGGTCCAACGAGTTATTTTTTAGGTTCATCAAAACTTTTAATTAAAATAACATTATATTAAGTAATTTGTAAAAAATAATATTAATAATAGTAACAATATAAAACTTACTTGAATGTTTGGGCATCAATCTTCGATAAAAGCGATCAAAATTGTACGCGTATATGTCAAGCGTGACAGAGTTAATTAATACTGACCATAAATGCTCAAAAGCACCCCATTCATCATTCGAAAAACTCACCTTGCAATGTTTAATAATATTTTCTGCTAATATGCCATCTACAAATTTGTCGCACGGCAATTGGAAAAACATTTTCACATGCTTTCATCATAGCAAGGTCTTTGTCGGTAAGTATACCTCGAGGTTCTATACACTTTTACTCCAAAGTTTCTTTAAGTTGTTCTAAAACCCATTTGAAATTAATCTGACGCTCAATATCGATAAATGCATGAGCAATAGAAAACGATTTCAGGGTTGATGTCACACCAACCATTTGGACAAATGGCATTTTGTACACGTTGGTTTTATACGTCATGTCTATTATCAACACATGTGGGTAGGTATGCCATGAAGTGTGAGATGTGGGATGTATAAAAAAACTCCGTCTACAGTATTTGTGGGTTCATATATGTGAGGGGTAAAAATTTATTTTTTTTGTTGTAGTATAGAAAAAAACACCTGCATTGGAGTTTCGTCAATTCTGCGTGAATTTTTTTTTTCATTCGAGCATTATATACAATTCTTAAGACTGACATGTTTTTGGGATTTTAGTCCCTCAATATGCTTAAAATGTTTCGAGGCTTAATATTTTGCTCTGTTAGTTGCTTTACCATACAAAGATCTTTTTCGATGAGTCTCATTGTGTATGCATGCCCCTCGAGATGTTAATTGGCTTCATGATTATGAGTATCATATACAACAACTATTGTCCACTCACCTTATTTTATTTGGTATTTTTCTTGTAATTCAAAAGTACAATTTGTTTTTTGGTTCTAGTTTTTCTAATATTTGGTGCTTCTTTGTATAATCCACCGCGACCATATTTTAACCATATTTTAACTACCAACCCACTTATATTTTTTGACCGTTTCGTGATGATAATATATCTATTTTCACGACTTATATTACTTGTCCAATCAGCCAATTCTTCACGAGATGAAAAAACCTAATAATTTAATTAATAAAATTAGTTACAAATAACAAAAATTTGTAACAATTAAGTAATAACCTGATTCGTGTCATATAACCCTTTTCTTTCAGAACAATCACAATTGTTATCTCCGCTACTATCACCTCCGTTATCGCATCACCGCCATCACCGTCACCCCTCCGTAATCACCGCCGAAATTACCTACATTATGGACGTACTGTTCAACATAGTTATCACACTCATCACCATAATAACTATTACCCTAGACGGGGTAATAGTAAGAATCGAAACCGAATAAATAATTTTTGTTCTAGATTGATATCGTTAATAAATTATATCGCTTAGAATTTATACAAACATTGAATTTATAGATACAAAAGATTTAATAACTAACGATTTATATAGTATTTTACAAATAATATTACGTCCCCATCATCCCCGCCGTAATCACTGTCAAAATTACCCACATTATCACCGTACTGTTCAACATAGTTATCACTCTCATAACCGTAATAACTATAACCCTTGACGGGGGAATAGTTAGAATTGGAACCGAATAAATAATTGTTGGCCCAGATTGATATCGTTAATAAATTATATCGCTTAAAAATTATACAAATACTGAATTTATCGATATGAAATGATTTAATAACTAACGATTTATATAGTATTTTACAAATAATATTACGTCGAGTCAAATAATTATCGGGGAATATTACATTATAACAAATAATTTAATAAGTACAAAATTACACCGTAATCGAGGAATATTATATCGTGTCAAATAATTTATCAAATTATTCGATTTACTTAATGGCCTGCAAGAGACTTAAAGGGTCGTGTATGAAAACACTAATGGCCTGTAAGGTTGTTTACATGCCATAAAAATTCTGCATGTAAAGATCTTCACTACCTGTTAAATGTTTGAATGACTGATTCGATGGGGTACAGACCGATACGGCCCGTGAAGGCTCTTACGAGCCGTATCTAGGTGTCCAGGTATTATTGAGGGCATACTTATAATGGACCCCTTCTATTATTAACTTTTGGGAGCGCTTGTTAATATAAAGAAAGGATAGCTTTTTAATGTTGCCAATAATGGTCTCAAGTAATGATTCCTCCTATTGTGTAATGCGTTGTTCACGTATTTCCATAAACTCGATAAGGCCACATAAATGATAATGTTTTTCTTCTCTTTTGCTCCTTGATAATGCTTTGCTAGTTTGTTAGGACATTTAAAAAGAAGGCAAATGTGAGTTTGATTTTTAACCATGACCTTATGAATTTCCTTTTAAGTTTTACAACTTAACAAGACGCAAAAATATGGTCTATAGATTTCGTATACTCCTTGCAACATGAGTACAAGATGTTGGGTATGGAACCACCCTCTCTATAGGGTCTCAAGAATCAAGATCCACCCTAGAATTGCCCGCCATATACACTTGTTTATTTCGATCGAAACCTATTTGTTACAATTAGTTTTCTAGGAACACAAGACAATACCCATACTACAAAATTCATTTATGTACATTCATTATATTTTATAACTATCTGCAATAGAAACATTTTCTAAAGTAATTAAAAGCTGGATCCTATTCTTTTATTATGTTCATATTGCCCCCAATTGGTGTCCCAAGATATTAGAATTAGGGAATTGACCTTTACCATAATAGTTGACATCAAATCTAGTTAGTTCTGGTGAAGGGGTTGAACCTAGAGGCTCGGGAAATGAAATCAAGTTGAAGATCAAGCGAAAAGTAAAAAGAAGCCGCACGACAACTTACTTGTCGCGTGAGAACTAGCTTCTCGCGTGAGAAGTTGATCTCGCACGAGAATATTCTAGTTTAGTATAAATACGTAGTTTGCTTTGTATTTAGCTAGCTTTTGTTCATTTCCTGAATTTGTATCTTCTATGTAATCATTCATATTCAGAGAGTAATCAAAGAGAAATTATTTACATCGTGATCTTCTTTTCTATTCTTCTACTTCTCAATCCATAATTGTTTACATTCCGCATTCACAATTACGAGATCGATCTGATTAGTGTGACGATCCTTACAATTGGTATCAGAGCTTGTATGCTCTAGATCGATTGAATTGAGGTTGGAATGATTGACTTGAAGAGTTGGTGATCATCGATTTGTTTCATTCTTGTAGATATAAGTTGTTTTAGTCGAATTTTGATCAATTTTGAAGATGATTAAAAGTATAAGTTCGAAGATTGGATATTTGATGATGTTTTTAAGCTTAAACTTGAGTAATTGAGTCAATTAGGGACAATTAGGTTTAAATTTGAACTTAATTCACTAATTAAACAATTGATTTATCAAAATCTAATCAATTTGGACTAAAATTGAAAGTGAACAGTTCTGATTTGGTAAATTTGATTCAGGCGAAAACTTCTGTTTCTCATGCGAAAACCCTTATTTCGCGTGAAAACTTGATTTCTCGCACGAGACAGTTACAAAGTTTGTTACAGGCGAAAATTTGAACATTTTGCTCAGCTATTGTGGTTGAACTTTCCGCGCGAAAAGTTTCTGAAGACTCGCGCGAGAACTTTGATTTCTTTCTAAATTCAAAGTTTGTTTGAAGAATTTACTATGACAAATCTGAAGAATATCATAGCTACTCTGAATCTCGACAATGAGATAGGCACAAGCACAAAGCCTCTACGTCTTTTGAACGAAGAAGATTATTCAGATTGGGCGTATTGTTTTCTGAATCATGTTGTTTACACTGAACCCCGGATGATGTGATCTATCAAGCAAGGTCCATACATTCCTTTGTATAAGAATGAGAAAGAGGAATGGATTACTAAACCTGAACATCTCTGGGATGAAGATGATCTTAAAAGAATGGAGCTTGATGACAAAGCTTATGCAGCAATCATTATGGCACTCACAACTGAGATTGCTCAAAAGTTTAAGGATTATACAAAGGCAAAAGATTTGTGGGATGCTTTGGAGGAACAGATCATGGGAAATAAGGATATGAGAGAAAGCAGGAAGGATATGCTCAATCAAGAATTCAATATGTTCAATCATATTCTTGGTGAAACTTTAGAGGCTCAAATGTCTAGATTTGTGAAATTGATCACAAAAATGAAAAATGCAGGGATAACATTAAAGAACATAGTTGTGAACAAAAAGCTTCTTAATTCTCTACCTTACAGCTGGAACAACAATTACACAACCATCAAAAGGACAAAGGATCTGTTTACCTTGTCTTTAAGTGATCTTATTTCTATAATCAAATCTTTTGACATGGATGATAAGCAAAGGGCTGCTAATTACATCAACACCATGGGTACAGAGGCAACAGCAATGTATGCAAAGATGGCAAGTAACCCAAATTACTATGTTAGCTACTCACAGCTATGTCTGTTACAACAGCCATCTACATCTGCACAATCCAGTGTGAAAGACCAAGCCTCACCTCAATCATTATCTCATTATCCAATCATTCATCAAAATCCTTATGTCCAACCACAACCACAACCTTACAATCAAACTTACTCATCAACCCAAAACACTCAACCAATCCAACAAGCTTTTGTTGTGAATTCTCAGCCAACCAAACAAACCATTCAAATAGCTGAAAAGCATCTGGCTCTTTTCACTTCTTTCATGAACAGCTATGAAGCCTTTTTAGCAGGAAGAATTAGTCCACCAAATGTCCTGCTTGATGATTTACAACAAGTCAACCCGGATGATGTTGAAGAAAATGACATTAAATATCAGATGGCTATGGTGGTTTACAGGGCTAAGAATTTTGCTAGAAGAACTGGGAGAAAGGTTTTTGGGTAAATATTAAATCAAGATAGATAGGTTTTGACAAATCAAATCTAAGATGTTATAATTGTGATAAACCTGGTCATTTTGCAATAGAGTGTACTGAAGCTAGAAACAATCAAAGTAATCAAGGTAAAAGGATGGTTACAGTGGAGGTAGAGACAAAGCAAGATCAAGCTAGTACATCCAAGACCAAAGCTCTTGTGTCTCAAACGAATAAGGATTATGATTGGTCAGAACAGATGGAAGCTTTGGATATCAAGATGTCCACTGCTTTTTTAGCAGAAATCCAGAGTGAAGAAGAGATTGCTGAAGATAATTTGTTTGCAGAATTTGTGTTCAAAGATATGTTGAGTGGAGTGTTTGCTGAGAAACAAGAATTTGAAGATGAGAAAGTGAAAGAAAAAGTTGTTGAGAGAGTTGATGTGATAATTGAATCTGTTCAAGAAAAAGCTGTTGAGATTACTCCAGCTACTGTTTATGATGTTGAAGAAAAAGCTGTTGAGATTACTCTAGCTACTAGTTATGATGTTGAAGAAAAAGCTGTTGAAACTACTCCAGCTACTGCATGTGATGATCAAGAAAAGGCTGTTGAGAATACCCCAGCAACTGAAGCAGTAAAGATCAACCAAAAAGCCTTCATGGTAAATGTGGTCCATGAAGAGACAGAGAAGAAAGCTAAAACAGAAGAGGTATATTCTAATCTCTGTTCAACTAATTGTATTGAAAAGATTCAAAGATATAGAGCTCACAATGAACGATTGATTGTTGAAGTTAAAAAACTTCAATATCAAATTCAAAAATATAAAACTAATGAGAGAATTTTCAAAGATAAAATAGATGGTTTAAACAAATCAATTTATCAGTCAAAATTAAATCTTTATGACAAAGACTATAACATAAAAGATTTGACAAATCGTAATAATAAACTTGCTTTGGAAATTAACAAATTAAATATTGAACTCTTATCTTCGAAACTAATTGTTGAAAAGTTTGAATTGTCTTCAAATATGGTTGAAGGTATAATTAAGTCTCAAATGACACAGAAAATCAGTGGTGGAAAAGGAGGAGTTGGTTACTCTAACATTGCACCATCGATTAATCATGATTATACTTCATTACCTTCATCAGTTAACTCCAATGATGAAGAGACCTATGGTTTAGGTTTACAACCAAAATTAGACTTAACATCTTTAGTCAGTGTTCCATTAACTGTTGATTCAATTATAAACACTGAAGTTAAAATTAGTCATGACACTTTTTGTGTAGAAAAATTGAAGAAAGATGGGTTGGTTGAAGAATGGATTGATGATGATTTAGATTTTGAAAATAAAAATTGTAATGAGAAATTTCAATGTAGTTCATCAGATTTGATCAATGAAAAGGCGACTGTTTTGAATGTTTCAACTGATTGTTCTACAATGTCAAACAAGGAAATAAAATGAAAATCCAAAATTAATTTCAAAATAAATGAAAAGAAAAGAAATTCACCATCGTTATCTGACATGAAAACTGATTTCAAGAACAGATTTGTTTCTAAAGGCAACATTAATAGAGAAGAGTATATTTTTAAAGAAACAAATGCAAGTTTCTTTAAAAATAAGTCTTCTATTATTGCTAATCAAGTGAAACAAGATGTGTGTTGCTCAGGTACAAAAGTAACTCGTACCTCTCCAATTCATTCAATTCTCAAGGATAAAGGAACATTTAAAGCCTCATGTACATCTGATGCAAATCAAAATGAAAAGGAAAAATAAGAGAGTGTACAAGAATATGTTGAGCAAATAAATCATAAAGGCAGATTTTATAATAGAATTTGTTATGTGTGTGGAAAGCCAAATCACATGGCTAGAAATTATCATTTTCAACGTTCTTTGACAAGTAAACAAAGATTTCATAATTCAATTGCAAATAATAGAAAACAATTCTTTAAACATGCTAAACTCAAAAGGAATTTAAATCAGTCAAACACTTTTGCTGACAACAGAAAGGTATCACAGAATACAGTTTTGCAAAAAGATAAATTCATCAAAAAGAATTTATTTGTCAAGGATAACAATTCATCATCCACACACATTATCAAGAAATTGATTAAACCAATTCAAGAATGGAAAGTGAAAACATCAACATCAGAACCTGAAATTGTTAAAGATTATATCTTTAATGATAAAAGAGATATGACACTGAAATTAGTATCATATTTGGATGAAAAAGGTGTTATCAGGTCAACCATGGCTTGGGTTCCTAAAACTGAATAAATCTCTTATTCATGCAGGAACATCCTAGACCCAACATCAACAGTGTTTGGCACGTTGATAGTGGATGTTCAAGGCATATGACTGGTAACATATCTCTGTTACAAAACATCAAACCATATAATGGAGATTATGTTATTTTTGCCGGAGATAAAGGGGCTAAGATAACTAAGAAAGGTACAGTATCAAATGGAGTGTTAAGCTTTGAGGATGTCAATTTTGTTGAGAAACTTAAACATAACTTGTTAAGTGTCTCACAAATATGTGACAAACAATATTCCACTCACTTTACAGATAAAGAATGTTTGATCTTAAAATCAGGATTTGTTATTCCTGAAGAATGGATTTTGTTGAGAACATCAAGAGATAAAGACACATATTTACTAGATATGAATGGATCTCATTCCTTTGTCACTGAACCGTGTCTGTTATCTAAAGCATCTGAAAGTGACACATTGCTATGGCATCGTCGTGTTGGTCATGTTAATATTAAAAACATGAACAAATTGGTTTGAGGAAATCATGTTATATGTCTGCTATTGAAAGAATTTCAATTATCTGAACATTGTCTGTCATGTTCAAAAGGCAAACAACATAAACTTCCTCATAAACCTGTTGCTCATACAAAAATTTACTCTATTTTACAACTGTTACACATGGATTTATTTGGTACAGTAAGTGTTTTGAGTTTGGGACGTCGTGCTTATTGTTTAGTTATTACAGATGATTTCTCTAGATTTACATGGGTTTTCTTTTTAGCATCCAAAGATGAGACTCCTCATTTGCTGATAAAATTCATGACACTGGTAGAGAATCAGACGAACAAAATAATAAAGTGCATCCGAAGCGACAATGGAACTGAGTTTTGCAACCGAACATTAAATGAATTCTGTGATTCAAAGGGGATAGCTAGACAATTTAGTTCTGCATGAACTCCACAACAAAATGAAATTGCAGAAAGACGAAACAGAACTTTAATTGAAGCTGCCAGGACAATGTTATCAGCAGCCAAATTACCATCATTTTTCTGGGCTGAGGCTGTTAACACTGCATGTTACATTCAGAATCGTGTGCTTATCAACAAATAACAAAATATGACTCCTTATGAAATCATATATAAACATAAACCCAAAGTCAAATATTTCAAAACATTTGGTTGTTGTTGTACTTTGTTAAATACAACTAATTCAAAATCTAAATTTGATGAAAAAGCTGATGAATGTTATTTTGTTGGGTATTCGGCTAACAAAGTTGCATACAGGGTTTATAATAAAATATCAAAACAAATAATTGAGTCATTTGATATTGATTGGCATGAGTCTAACAAAACTGATGTAGGTTCTGCACCTTCATGGTCTATGATTATGCTTCATTATTTGAAACGTTTAATCGTTCGTCTACTATTTTCACAGCTAATCTTCCTTTGACTTCTTCTATTCAGGATATTTTCAATGATGATGTTGGTATTATTTCATCTCAACCAAATATGACAACTTCTGATGTACCTTCTTCAACAACTAGTTTAGTTGTTCCATCTGTTTCTGAATCTATAAAAACATCTTCTAATCCCATTGTTGAACAATCTCCACATGTTTCTGATGATATTCCTACTTCTTTTATTCAAACTGATCCAATTGATACTATTCAAGTTCCATTTGATGATTTATCGTCTAATAATGATAATCATCTGGAGGAAGATATAGTTTATCAACCAGAAGGAGGACATATTATTAAAGAACCAGTGGGTCACATTACTAATTTAGAAGAAGGTATTTCTGAAAATGTTATCCCACAGTTAAGAATTCACAAAAATCATCCAACAGAAGCTATTATCGATCCATTATCATAAGGAGTTCAAACTCGAAGCAAATCTGGTGCCATAAATACTTGTTTGTATTCATGTTTCATCTTTCAGATTGTACCAAAGAATGTTGCGATGGCATTAAAGGAGAATAGTTGGGTAGAGGCCATGCTGGACGAACTGATGCAATTCAAAAAGCTCAATGTCTGGCATCTGTGTGAACTTCCAAAAGGAAAGCTGCCAATTGGAACAAAATGGATATTTAAGAACAAGACGGATGAAATGGATGTGATTGTCCGCAACAAGGCCAGACTTGTTGTTCAAGGATTCTATCAAATTGAAGGTCTTGATTATGAAGAAGTATATGCTCCTGTTGCAAGACTAGAGGCTATATGTATTTTTCTGGCTTATGCTTCATATAAGAACTTTACAGTTTATCAGATGGATGTCAAAATAGCATTTTTGTATGGAGAAATGAAAGAAGAAACCTATGTTTGTCAACCACCTGGTTTTGAAGATCCAGATCATCCTGAATATGTGTATAAGTTGGACAAAGCACTTTATGGATTACATCAAGCACCCCGTGCTTGGTATGCTACTTTGATAGAACATTTGCTTGCAAATGGTTATTCAAGAGGTGCTATTGATCCAACTTTATTTTTAAGGAAGACCGGTGATGATCTTATTCTTGTTCAAGTTTATGTTGATGATATAATTTTTGGATCTACAAATGATGTACTGTGCAAGGAATTTGAGGTAGTGATGAAGAAGAAATTTGAGATGAGTTCTCTTGGAGAAATGTCATTCTTCTTGGGTATCCAAGTCAAGCAAGATGATACAGGAATACTGATTCATCAAGAAAAATATATTCATAGTATTCTTGATAAATACAAATTTCAGGACTCCAAGATTGCTCCAACTCCTATGTCTTCTCGTCCTACTTTATCTCCAGATCTCACGGGAGAAGATGTTGATCAACACATGTATAGATCAATGATTGGATCCCTGATGTATCTTACTGCGAGCACGCCAGACATTATGTTTCCTGTTTGTCAGTGTGCACGTTTTCAAAGTAATCCGAAAGAATCTCACATGAAAGCTATCAAGCGGATCTTTAAGTATCTCAAGCGTCAACCAACACTTGGTCTTTGGTATCCTAAAAACTCTGAATTCAATTTATTTGCTTACACTGACAGTGATTATGCAGGATGTAACTTGGATAGAAAATCAACCACAGGAGGGTGTCAATTTTTAGAAAATCGTCTCATTTCTTGGCAATGCAAGAAACAACAAACAGTGTCTACTTCTACTGCAGAAGCTGAATATGTGGCTGCTTCGAGCTGTTGTTCTCAGCTTGTCTGGATTCAGCAACAACTTCTTGATTATGGCCTTAACATTTATGACACTTGCATCTTTTGTGATAATAATACGGTTCTTAACATTGTGAAAAATCCGATTCAACATTCAAAAACAAAACACATTGACATCCGCATACATTTTATTCGTGATTGTTTTGAAAGGAAGCTTATTCATTTGGAATCTGTTTCATCAGATAACAACATTGCTGATTTGTTTACTAGGGCATTTGATCATTGCAGATTTGACTTTTTAGTCCAATCTCTGGGAATGATTAACTTTGGTTAACTTTTATTTTTACACCCTTTTCAAAAATATTTTTCTTTTGTTTTAAAATTGTTATTTTATATTTAGATAATCATAATTTTAGGGGGAGAAATTTAGATAGTTTCGAAAAAGATTTTATTCTTAGGGGGAGTAAAAATTATAAAAAAAAAATTAAATTTTCAAGATTATATAGGAAATAATAGTACATTTCTTGATTTCGATTCATTACATCTGAAGGCATACAAGAAACTGAATTGTGTTATGTTTGATATAATGATAGGCGTGACTTTCAAGAATGGAAAGCACTATGGTCTGTGATACACTGAAAATAATCATCAATGACTAAAGTGGGTAACTCATCAAGGTCTTGTGAATACACTGATTCTATGCTAAAACAGATTGAGAGTTAAAGTCTAGTCATACTCAAGCCAGTTACTTTCTGACTCAGCTAATATCAGTTATATATCTATATATGCATATCCAATAAAAAAAATAAAAATAAAAATCAAATGTCAAAAATATTTCAAGCAAAAAGAGCAAAAAGATGCCAAAAGGCCCTATAAGAATAAAAATGCTTTTGAGCACATGTATAAAAGATATGTCATATATATACATACTATATGATAAATATTTTTGTTTTTGAGAATATGTTATGACACAGGAGGCAAAATTAAAGATGGGGCATGTAAGTCCGTCTTGGCATGTAAGTCCTAAACGTCTTGCGAGGGCAAAACATAAGTCCGGGTGGCTGTTAATAAGTCCTACAACTTGTTAATATTCTATGTTCAGAAACATGTTCTCGCGCTAGTTATGCTCTAATAGATATTATAAAAGAAAATAACCAAAACTGATAAAGCTGATAAGAAGTGAAAGGTTTAAGTCAAATTGGGGTGACTTGAAATCTCAATAGAATCTTGAAGCTAGATAAGTGTTTTGCAAGAGTTTTGATTGTGGGACACACTGAAATCATATAATTTAACCAAAACATGATAAAATCACAACTTATGTGTCTTACTAATCTTGAAGTCTAAGTTTAAAAGGACACAGTATATCGATAATCAACATAAACAGTCCTTTATCAATTCAATGCTGGAAGATCGTTAATGATTGATTTCTAAAAGAAATATGATCCTATACTTGAAAATTTATAAAAAATTAAATAGCTAATAGAACTTGTGTGTCAATAAGTTTGTTTTTTACATAGTTTTATTAATATGTCTTGTTATGTTTTGAGATGTATTTTACTTTTCAAGTATTCAAAACTTAAGGGTGTTAAAATAATTGTAAACACTTAGTTAAATAAAATCATTTTTATAGCAAAATAAAAGTTTTTTAAATGCGAGAAGTTTTTAAACACGAGAAGTTTAAATGCGAAAGGTTTAAAGGATGCGAAAAGTTAATTTGAGAAAATTTGACTTATCGCACGAGAAGTCAAATTCTTTAAAAGGAACAATTCGTGCGAGAAGTCTTCATTCGCACGAAAAGTTCTGAAAAATTTCATCTCTCAAAATTCTATGTGTAGAAAAGCGTTTAAACTGATTTTCATTGATTAATAGGGTCGTGTTAAGATTCTGACAAGTGTTATAAGGTATATAGATGTTAATTTGATTGATTTGATTGAATTTGGTTCTTGACCGAATTTAAAATGAATTAAAACTTGACAAATTGATGAAATAAACCTTAATAATACTTTCGGCGACTGTTATTGAACATATTTGAACTCTTAATTCGTTGAAAATCAAATGTTATGAAAAATTGGAAGTTACACAGACTTTTCGCGTGCGAAAAGTCTGTAGAATAGGAACAGATGCGAAAGATTGTACTTTTCACATAGGATTGTACTTCTCGTGCGAAAAGTTTCAAAATGTGTGAATTTGAAAAATCATAATTCAGATTTTCAGAAGTGTTAAATTTGCGAAAAGTTCAACATTTCACGCGAAAAGTTGAATTTTTCTGAAATTTTGCTAAGTGTTAGAAATTAATTTGTATGCACTGAAATTTAAGAATTTTTGTGTACTTATAAAATTTCATCAACTTTTGCAGATTTCTCGACCATTGGTTTTAAATAAAAACCATAACGCTGTAGCATATTTGGTAGAAGTATCATATGACAAAGCGTTATTCCGATCATTGATTGAAGGATTGAAGTCTTCTCGGATTTCTCATGCTATATCTGCTAATCCAAGGATATTTACAGATGTGATAAATCAATTTTGGGAGACTGCTGCCAACGAGATAGATACTGATGGTGATCTGTGTATAATAGGCACAGTAAAAGAAAAGAAGGTGGTAATCAGAGCTGAGGTGATTAATAGTGTTTTGTTATTGGAAAATGTTCCACGAGCGCCGATGAAGATAGATGATGATGCTGTTAAAGATTGCCTAGTGCGTATGGGATATACACATCATTATCCTTCATTGGAGAAGAAGTATCTGCCACCATTCTGGAAATATCTCTTTCATGTGGTAATCCATTGCCTTAGCAATCTAAAAGTTGGCATGGACAGTCTAAGTGCTATATTTGGATCTCTGTTGGTTTCTCTCGTTGATGATCTACCATACAGCATCTCCACTGCCATATTTTTTGAGATGCAAAAGAACGTAATTGCTGCACCGGGAAAGAAATTCATCATGTATCCAAGATTTGCTCAAATGATTGTGCATGCTGCTCATCCTGAGTTAGCTATATCTGATTCATCTACTTATTCTGTCATGGTGATGAAGAAAGATATCTTTACTTATCTTTTGGAAGCAAGAGGAAATGCTTGGGATGGATCACACTTTGCTAAACTTGATCGATTTGCTAATGGTTATAGAGCTGAATCACAGACTGAAACTGCTCAGGTTCATAGAGATGATACAATTGGTGCATCTTCTAGTGCTACACAAGAAGTAACTGAGAGTTCTCGTTCTCATGAAAAATCTACTGAAGAAGAAGTTGATTAATGGTTAAGAACTAAAGAATTGGGAGAGGAAGAAGGAGTGGGTGAAGAACAGAGAAATGAAGAAGAGGATAGTGAAACAGATAGTGATCAGATAGGGAATGTACCATATGTGCTACAAGAACGTCCCAGAGTACGAGAAACACCGTCAAAACGTACTGCTGAGCAACGTGATTCAGATTATGTCCCTATTGAGATTTTTGTGCAGACCCGAGGTTGAAGGAAGAGAATGGCTAGGGTGACAGGAGAAAGTTCTCGTGGTAGGGGTAGAGGACGTGGTGTGTTAAGAAAGTGTCGGACTCCAATGACCACTGTGACAACTGTTGATGTTGGGAGTACTGATATTCCAGTCACAGTTAGTGAGGCCGTTACTCCAGTGATAGTCACAGAAGCTACAACTATGACATCTACTTCTATGCCTGCTACTGTTGGTACTGATGACATTCTGAGAACTCCTTCCAGACAATCTTCTCATGATGATTTATTTGGAGATACAGCCTTCATAAATACTACTCCAGAACCAAGAACTCATCCACAAACATCTACTTTCTCTCCAACCAGGGTTACCTTAGAGCAAAGAGTTAGTACACTTGAAAAGGAGATGCTAGAGAAAACTCAAGTTATTAATGATCTATGTAGAAGATTGAATGATAAAGATGAAAGAATAAAGAGCTTGGAGAGTCAACAGCAATTCATGCTTACATATGTTCAGATAATAGAACAAAATCTGAGAGATCTCACTTCTCGTGTATCTTCTTCATTTACACATCATACCACAGAAGTTGGAGAATCTAGTGGATAGCAGTCTGCTGATCCTAATCAGAATGTTGAGCAAGTTCATGATACAGAACATGTTGTTGATCCTGTTGCTACACAAGGGACAACAGACAATGTTGTTGTTGATCAAGAGCCAAGTCCAGGCGTGTCTAATCAGAATGCTGAGGATCAACCTGTATCTTATGTTGGAGAAGCGTTTGTGGAACCTGAACATATGATGCCTATCCCTAATCCAGTAAATGATGATGATGATTTGGATATGATTGATTATGATTATAGTGATGAGGATGATGGTGAAGATGATGATAAGGATGATGGTGGTGATGATAATGATGGTAATGGTGATGATCAAGATGGTGGAAATGATGATGATGATCAAGGGGGAGATACGGGTGCTGCTACTGGTACTTCTGGGTCATCAGGAACTGCTAATGTCTCTAGACCAAGTCCTGATGATACAGTTGATTATACACCGTTGGATCCTGCCATTGAAGCTGAATATGAGAACGAACTATATTCATTTCAGCAAAATATATTAGAGGAAGAAGAAAATGCTGATTTTGGATCGTTTGATGATTTAGAAGAAGATATAGAATATACTGATATTTTTGGAAATAGTTTTAAAGATTTATTCTCTAAAGATGTGTTAGAAGAAGGGGAGATCGTTGGTGCGCCTAGCACTTCAGAAACCACTGACAAGACATTAGACCAAACTCGTCAAATGGCTGTTCGTTAGGTTGGTAATATTACTATTGCTGCACCTGCTCCGCCAGCTTATGTGCATACACTTCGGCATTCCAAACCTTTCAGAAGGTACGAAAATTCAGAGCCGATTATCAGTTGGGCATATGATGAAGAAAAGAAGTTGTATGTGATTAAAAGAAAGGCTGGAGCAATCGAATACTTCCAAGATGAACACGACTTTCATACTCTTAGAGCATCAGACTTGTATGCTATGGGTCGTGTTCCATTCATTAATCCAAGCAATTATGGAAAGGGAAATTGGATTAGAAACATGATTTGGAGACAGAGCAAGACCAATTTCAAAGATTTTAAGACAGCCAAATCAAAGGTCATTGAAGATGAGAACCGTATCGATCCAAACACGCAAAAACCAATGAAGATACGAGTTTATAGACATCCAAGATATGTGAGGAAGATCCCTATACACGCTCCAGTGCCAGTTAATAGCTTGTCAAAGCTTATCGGGTGGAGTTGTGAAAAGGAGACGGGTCATGCGTTGATAAAATGTGCTGATAAAGAATACCATATCATCGACCCTGTGGATTTGCTAAAGTTTGGAAAAGAAGATTTGATGAAGTTGCGGAATGTCCTACTGCAGCTGATGAATCTGTACATTTATTAGCAGCACAGTTTGGTTGGTTGATTACGAAGGCCCTGGATAAGAAGATGTATGCATATGGGGGCAGTTACAACGTAGATGACGTGGACTTTTAAAGAACATTGATTTACCCAGCCTAGGGGGAGATTGTAGGGGTTGAACCTAGAGGCTCGGGAAATCAAATCAAGTTGAAGATCAAGCGAAAAGTAAAAAGAAGTCGCGCGACAACTTACTTGTCGCGTGAGAACTAGCTTCTCGCGTGAGAAGCTGATCTCGCGCGAGAACATTCTAGTTTAGTATAAATACGTAGTTTGCTTTGTATTTAGCTAGCTTTTGTTCATTTCCTGAATTTGTATCTTTTGTGTAATCATTCATATTCAGAGAGCAATCAAAGAGAAGTTATTTACATTGTGATCTTCATTTCTGTTCTTCAACTTCTCAATCCGTAATTGTTTACATTCCACATTCACAATTACGAGATCGATCTGATTAGTGTGACGATCCTTACATCTGGACAAAGTGAAAACACCGTATTATACGAGATATGTTTCTAACATTAGATAAACTCCATTGGCCAAGAACTAGAACATCGTCATCGAACAGAAGATGGATATTGATGCAGGGCCGGACCCCGAAATTTTTTTCTCCGGGGTCGGTTTTTTTAGTTTTCGAATAAACATGTATATCTCAACTCAATGTTGAAATTTTTGGTTTGGGTCGGGTCGATCGGGTCACACAAAACAAATTACAATCACATTATAAGACATTTGACAAAGACAGATTTTATTAGAAAACAGCATTATATTTTATAATATTTGTTTATGTGTCTTCATCTCTTGAAAAATATTCACTACATCATCAATCTAAAATTCTTAAAAACGTCTTTATCAATGTAACAAATGCAAGTATTGTTTAAGATATTCTACTAAAAAAATTTTAGAGATAATTAAAAAAAATTAATGGATTAATAAAATATGTGCTGGTTTAGTTAAATAAATGAGCTTAGAGATTTTATACAAAATAAACCTATTGGTGATTATTCTTTTTTTTTAAAGGCCAACAAATATTTTTAAGCCCGGCCACCCCAATAAACCCAATGGCAAAAGGCCACTGGCGAAAGGCCACCCACGCCTGCGAACACAGATAGCGCTAGTGACCCGGCACACCCACCAATCCAGGGGTAACCCACTTCTTGAAGGCCCGTTGTGGTAAAACCCTTTGCCCACTTAAAGCATATTGCACCAAGTGAGACTTCAACCCATGATCTTCACTTTGGAAAGCCATGGGATGCCTCCCCCCAAACTAATTGATCTAGGGCTCATTGGCTATCGGTGATTATTCTAATATTACTTTTTTTAACTAAGTGAGCTATTTTGTTAAATTTTAGTGGGCTAAACATTCCAATAAAAATGGAGTTTAGGGGTCGTAAACTTTTTTCATTGGGGTCACTATTACAAAATACACGTGGTCAATTGAAAACCATCAATACACGTTACACACATGGGGAAAAATCTGCGGGGTCGGTTGACCAACGATGGACCAACGCTAGAGATTTTAGTTATAAGTTCTTTTGTAGTAGGTTTTGACAAAATAAACATAAATGTAAATGGTTTCTTTAGATGTGTAAAAACATCATTTTCACTTTCTTCGTTCATAATAACATTTCATTATAATTTTATTTAACTAATTTAATAAAAAAAGTAACTAATAAGGGTATGCGCCAGCATCATATTTTTTACTATCAAAAGTTTTTCGTTTCTATATTTTATTAAATAATTACATTGATTACTACTAATGTTATTTAACTCGTTTTTAGATTAAATATAATTTTTAATAAATTAAAGAAAATCTTTTTATTATTGTTATTTTAAAAGATTAAAATTTTTATAAAATAAGAAATTTTTTTAAACATTAAACTTTTTCTTAAAAAATATAATATTTTCATACTTGTGTTTTTAAAAAGTAAAATTTCTATTAATAAAAACTAATTAAAATTGAGAGTTAAATAAGAAATGTTTTTATAAATTCTATTTTTTGAAAATATTTTGTTTTGAAACAAAATGAAAAGCCTTTCCTCTCGAAAGTTTCAAAGTGAAGAAGAAGACAAGTGAAAACTTGCCTTCGGAAGAAAAATTGGTCTCGGAAGAAAGGAATGCTTCCGAAGTACTGAATCCTACTACAGTGAAAGCAAGATCTTCCAAACGTCCAGTCTCCAAAACTTCCGAAGTTGTCAAAACTTCCAAATCATTGAAGGTCAAGTCTAAACTTCCAAAGGTGATGTGAAAGACAAAGAAAGACCATGTGACTGAAAGTTCTTCATCAATAACAGCTGCTGATCCATAAAGCTTGAACATAGGATCAATCACTATTGCATTGTCTTCTGTTGATATTAATGAGCCCAAGACCAGCACGGCTTGGTTTCCAAATGTAACTAATCATCTCTTTTTGTGCAGGAACAGCTAAAGACCAACAGGAATGTGTGGATCATTGACAGTGGCTGTTCCAGGCACATGACAGGCAATGGCTCTCTACTCCAAAATTTTGAGAAGATTGATGGAGGGCCGATTGCTTTTGGAGGAGATGCGGGAGGTTACATTACAGGTAGGGGCATGGTCACAAATGGTAAGCTCTGCATTGAGAAGGTAAACTTTGTCAAGGAGCTTGGGTACAATCTACTGAGTGTATCCCAATTTTGTGATCAAAAGCATAACATGCTCTTTACTGAGAATGAGTGCATAGGTGGTCATTCCTCAGGAGCATATCTTGCTCAGAGCCCCTAGGAAAGGGAACATGTATAAGATGGACTTGCATGAAACTTCTCCCTCTGGATAAGTGTCTTGCTTTCTGTCTAAAGCAAATAGTGATGAGTCTTTTCTCTGGCATAAAAGAATGTGCCATGTAAACTTTAAAAACATGAATAAATTAATTAAAAATGATTTGGTAACTGGAATGCCAAAGAAAGAGTTTACAAGTGATGACCATTGTGTTGCATGCCTGAAAGGGAAGCAGCATAAGGTGTCTCACAAGCCAAAGGAAAGAAACTCTATCACTACTCCCCTACACTTGTTACATATGGATCTTTTTGGCCCTACCAGTGTAATGAGTTTAGGAAGGACCTTATACTGTTTAGTGATCACAGATGATTTCATTAGATTCACTTGGGTCTTTTTCCTTAGAACTAAGGATGAGACTCCTGAGATATTGAAGAATTTCATTCTAAAGATTGAGAATCAATCTGATCACAAGGTCAAGATCATAAAATATGATCAAGGAACTGAATTTAAGAACCAAATCCTTGATACATTTTGTGAGGAAAAGGGTATTTCAAGACAATATAGTACTGCAAGGACTCCTCAGCAAAATGGTGTTGATGAGAGGAGAAACAGGACACTAATTGAAGCTGCAAGAACCATGTTGTCTGACTCTAAACTACGTATCACCTTCTGGGCAGAAGCAGTGAACACTGCTTGCTATGTGCAGAACAGAGTTTTAGTAGTTAATACTCATGGTAAGACTCCTTATGAACTGTGGCACAAAAGGGGACCTTTCATTGGTTTCCTCGGATCATTTGGATGTCCTTGCACCATCTTGAATACAAGAGATTAGATAGCCAAATTTGATGAGAAATCAGATGATGGATACTTCATTGGATACTCTACTCAAGCTAAGGCTTATAGAGTGTACAATCTCAGAACCAAAATTGTTGATGAGCCAGCCAATGTGACTTTCAATGAACACACTCCTTATATGAGAGGTTCTGGTCCTGATTGGCTATTTGATATTGATTTAGTTACTAACTGTTTTAACAAGTCTTGTGAGAATGTTTCAGGATCTACAGGTAACCTATCAACAGAAGATCCTGACCCAAGATTTGAGCTGAGAAGACCTTTAAGTCAATCTACTTCAGCTCTAGTGGTAACTAATTCTGTAGATGGAGCTCCTATCAGCACAACAATGACAAATCCTGCTGATACATCTGAAGTGCCTTCAAATTCCATCTCAGAGGCACAGAACCAAAGGGAAGGAGTTCCGAATGTAGAAGAAAGTGGAAATGGTGACGGTGATCAAGAATTCCTTGATGCTGACTCCATGGAAGACAACATCATTGATGTCACACACTCATTGGATCAAGTCTCTCCTGATAAGTGTGCTGATATGGTGGGTGAATCTGCCTTGCCTGATCAAAATTTTTCAAATTTAGATCTTTCCAACCAACTTGCTATGATCCCTCAGCTAAGGATCCATAAGTCTCACCCCACCACAAACATCATTGGTAAAGTTGATAAAAGGGTAAGAATAAGAGGACAAACCCATAACAAAAATGTTTGTCTCTACTCTTGTTTCCTATCCCAAGTAGAGCCAAAGAAAGTTGAGGAGACTCTGAAAGATGGAAGTTGGATTGAAGCTATGCAGGAGGAACTGCTTCAATTCAAAAGGCAGAAGGTTTGGAACCTATGTCCTCTTCCTCCAGGGAAGACTACTATAGGAACCAAATGGGTGTTCAGGAACAAAAAGGATGATAGAGGACTTGTCATCAAGAACAAGGCAAGACTAGTTGTTCAAGGGTATACTCAGGTAGAAGGGATAGATTACACTGATGTCTTTGCTCCAGTAGTAAGACTTGAAGCTGTTAGGATATTCCTAGCCTTTGCTGCATCCAAGAATATCAAGGTCTACCAACTTGATGTCAAGTGTGCTTTCTTATATGGGGTGATTCATGAAGAGGTGTATGTCAAACAACCACCTGGCTTTGCAGATCCAGATCATCCTGATTATGTCTGCAAGCTTGATAAAGCTCTATATGGGTTGCACCAAGCTCCAAGAAAGTGGTATGAAACTCTATCTAGGTACCTATGTCAGCAAGGTTACAGAAGGGGTACTATAGATGGAACTCTTTTCATCAAAGAAACAGGAAATGACTTGATACTGGTTCAAGTGTATGTAGATGACATTATCTTTGGGTCAACTAATCCAAGGCTCTGCAAAGACTTTGAGAAGCTGATGAAGAATAGATTTGAAAAGAGTGCCATGGGGGAACTCAATTTCTTTCTAGGAATTCAAGTGAAGCAGGTTGACAATGGCATCTTCATAAGTCAGTCAAAGTACGTTCAGGACATACTTAGAAGATTCAGCATGACTGACTGCAAGGTTGCAAAGACTCTCATAGCAAGAAACCACTCACTTGGACCTGACCTTAAGGGGGAGTGTGTGGATGAGCATCTCTACAGAGCTATGATTGGGTCTCTCATGTACCTCACTGCCAGCAGGCCTGATATCATGTTTGCCACATGTATCTATGCTAGATATCAAGCCAACCCCAGGATGTCACACCTGGTTGCTGTAAAGAGAATTTTAAGATACCTTAAAGGTGCTCCATCACTTGGCCTTTGGTATCCAAAGAATTCTGACTTCAATCTGTATGCATATACAGATAGTGACTATGGTGGTTGCAATATGACTGCAAAGTCTACATCAGGGGGATGCCAATTTCTTGGTGGAAGGATAGTCTCATGGCAGTGCAAGAAACAATCCTGTGTATCTGTATCAACTGCTGAAGCTGAATACATTGCTGCTACAATCTGCTGTGCTCAAGTGCTTTGGATTCAGAATCAGATGCTAGACTATGGATTCAACTTCAAAGAGACTCCCATCCACATAGACAACAATAGTGCTATCTTTATTATAGAGAATCCTGTGTAGCACTCAAGGACCAAGCATATCAACATCAGGTATCATTTAATTAGATATAATTTTGGAAAAGGGTTAATCAAACAATTCAAAGTTCACACAAATGAATAATATGCTGATCTGTTTACCAAAGCTTTTGATGAACAGAGATTTAAGTATCTTATATCAGCTATTCGGACGATCAACTTTGAGTAGCTTTTTCTTAAACTTAAATTCAATATTATTTCTAAAATCCGTGTGTCCTTAGTTGTCTATTTTATCATCTTCATAAGCCCCTAACTAACTTGGAAGAAGATTGTTTTAGAAAATATTCCTTAGATTTATGAAAATTTTGAACATCTTTCTCTTCGGAAGAAGTCAATTTACCTTTGGAAGCAAATTATGTCTTCCACATCAACTAACTACTTATGACAATTTATCTTCGGAAGAAATATTCTAAATATCTTCTGAAGCCAAAATTTTTCTTAAGTACTTAAATGATATTAAAGGACAATTCTCTTCTGAAAGTACTTATCTCTGAAAAGAGAAGAATACTCTAAGTATTTTTCTTCCGAAACAAAATTTTCAAAACTCTTAGAAATATCTTCCGAAGCCAAATTGGTCTCGGAAGCTTTTATCAAAAACTTCCGAAGCCAAATTACCTTCGGAAGATTTTGACTTCCAAGAAAACTACTTTTGAGCACTTTTTCAGAGGTGGACCGACATCCAGATTTCAAAGTTTATCCTTTCGCATTAACTTTGTCTCAAATCCATTTCATATATATACCCAACGGTTTCCCCTCTTTCACTTTTCTCTCTTCATTTGTAATATCTTTCTAACCTAAATTCACCCTGAAACCGCCTTGGTTCTTACCTTTCTTCTTGACGAAGCTCACTAAAATGGCCAACCTTAACCGCAAAAACCAACCCGATTTCTCCATGCAACTCCACAGACAACACAATCAGGTTGCTCTGCTGAACTCTGAGAAAGATCCTGCTTTCTCTGAGATTTGTCGAACTACTTCACCTCCCTCACCATTGATCCTCCTCTCTATGAGGATCATCTGCTGGACTTCTGGCGGACCTGCCAAGAGGTCACCATGGACGGGGAGAAGGCACTGTCTGCCACAGTGCAGGGGAGGACACTCTTCATCACTCCAGCCATCATCAACACCCATCTTCAGCTGGATGATGCAGAAGGTGATGCGTCCTTTCTTAAATCTGCTGTAAATCAGTCCTTTGCGTAGATGGGATATGAAGGAGACTTCTCAGTCAGAACCTTCACGAAAGGGAAGGTCTCTTCCCAGTGGAAGTACTTCTTCCATGTCATCATACACAGCTTGTCCAACAAGCATGGAGGATGGGACCAGATTCCAGAGAATCTGTCCTTCATAGTCCATGGACTGGTTCAAGGGCGTCAAGTTTAGGTATTCTCACTTTGTTTACCTTAATTTACTATCAAACTTGAACTCCTTAGAGTATTACATGTTCCATAGATATGTCCAGCACATTCTCAACTGTGAACTGGGCTAACAGTTGAGGGGAACACGTAAAACTCTTAAATTGGGACAGATGAAGCCTGGCATCTTTAAAATAATGAGAAAACCAACTGTGGGATTCTCTGGGGTAGAAACAGACCTTGTCCCAAAAATGTTAGAGCTCATTGCTCAAGGTGACAACCTAGCAGCAACAGCTAGTGTTGAACCCACACCTGTTGTTTCCCAACCACCATCTCAACCTACAATAACCAATACCTACTATAGAAAACACAAACAAACCCCTGCTCAAGCTATTCAGTCTGAGCAGGCCCCCATATCATCACCCATGCAAGAAGAAGTGGACACTGGAGCTCCCACTTCTCTTGAGGAGCAAACCACTCCCATCTCTCATACTATCAGTTCTGAGGTTCCTCATGCTCAGCCTGATGAGCTCATAACCCAAACAGCCTTAAGCCTTCAATCAGAGTCTTAAAACTTTAGTGATCAACCTTCAGGGGATAGTTACCATCCCCAGCCTCTAGATCTCAACCAAGCAATCCCAAACCTTGAATTCTATGATGATGAAGATATGGGATTCAGTGAGTACCATGAGTCTCTATTCTCCACCCTTGCTTAAGGAGAGATGAGTGCTCCTGCCACTCCCATATCTAGACCACATCATCCACCCCAAACTGAGGTGGATCTCCCTGAAAAAGTTCAGGAGGTCCATATTAAAGAGGCTCTCACTACTGCTAGTGATTACATCATCAAGACCTCAACCATGGCAACTCAGCCCACTGACACTTCACTTGAAGTTGTCAGTGAGCAGAGGAAATCCAGCAGCCAAGAATACTATGCTGGTGATGAGGAAGAAGACATCAGTCCAATTCTCACATCCCCTCATGATTCTTCAACTGAAGATGAGGGGAGTCTGAAACTAAAGGTGCAATAATTAGAAGAACTCTGCACCTCTTTGGTCTCTAAGGTGATTCACTTGGAATCTTAAGTGACTACCTTACAGAAGAAGGTCAATGACCAGCAACTTAAGATCACCGATCTCAAGGGCAAGTTAGCTGAGAGACCATTAAGACAAACTCAACCAGGTCCACAAGAACCTATGAAAGTGGTGGATTTAACCTCCAGCTCACCTATACAAGTGGGTGATGCTACCAAAAAGGGGGAGAAAGTCCCTACAACCACAGAACCTGGGAGTTCTGCCATGAGTATGGACAATGAGGACTCACCACCCTCACTTGCAGTTGTTAAGACTTAACAACTTCCTCTGGCTCACACTGATGTGGAGGCCTTATTTCAACAACTATTTGAGGAAGGAATTCGAATGTCCATGCCTGCCCCATCCCATCTAGCTGAAAATCCAATAATGGGAGGTGGTATGATTCCTCAAGAATGGCATTGGTGCTATCAAGGGCTCCGGGGCAGCAAGAACTCTTCAACTCTCAGACCCTAAGTTTCCATGATGGTATAAACTTGGTTAACCTGCCTTTCATCAACCCAAACCAAAACAGACAGGCTAGCAGGTTAGCTGAGGTGATCCAAGATTCGGTAATGAGGGAATTCAGACATAGAGCATTATTATATAGACAGAGGCTAGCAGGGAAAACTGTTGGTCAACTAGATACTAAGGCAGACCCTAAGATTAGCTTTGAATGGGAAACCTCAGTTGAAGGCCCAGCAGAAGAATCTGTGAACCTTGAGACAAGCTCACCTTTAACACCTAGTACCCTCAGTGACACACCTACTGGTGAAGGTGTAAGACAACCTCTCTCTGGCCAAAGCTCACGCTCTTCACATCCATCTGCAGGCCAAAGCTCTCTCCACCCTAAGTCATATAGGCCAACAATTGACAAAAGGAAAAGGAAAATGACTCCTGAGGAGATTGAGGAGGAGAAGAGAGAGAGGAAGAGGAAGGCAAGGGGAGAAAGAACTGGTAAAGTCCCAAGCTTCATGCAAGCTGCAATCAGGGCTGCCCATAGGCCTGATACTCAGAATGATGAGTTAAGGGCAGCCAGATTGAATAATTTGGGACTCAGAAACTACAACATTGATGAGATAATTTCTCTCCCCTTGGTAGAATTAGATAAACTGGCAGACAGGGAGCTGTATAAAGAGAGGAAGGAGGCTGAGGCAGCAGAACTACTCCTCAAAATCAAAGAAGAGAAAAAAAGAAAAAGACAACAAAAAGCTCGTGTCCTTCTCTGGTTCATGAAAGTCCTGAGAAAGAGTCTGTGGTAGTTGAAGAAGAAGAAACTCAGATAAGCAGGGAACAAGAAAGACAAAAGATGATTGCTTATCTGAGTGCTACAGGACTCTATCAGGCAGCAGCCCTCAATCCCCTCTCATTTGAATACATTGAGTTTAAGTATCAAAAACAGCTTGATGAAAAGGCTCAAACTCAAAGAAAAGCTGTGAAAAGAAAAATGAGAGAGGAAGATGCTAAAACAAGAGCCACCATCAGAGCCCAAGAGAAGAAGTCCGTTGACAGACTAAAGATGGTGAGCTTCTTGAAGCTGTATGGGTTCTCTGGAAGGAGACTTGGTACTATGTCTGTATCCATAATGGATGAGCACATCAGGAGTATCAAGTATAAGATCAAGAAGGTCAGCTTGTGGGCTTGCATTCTCCACCAAGTCAAGCTTCACCTGAAGTTGAGGTGAAGGTTGAAGAGACAACACAACCTGAACCTGAAGCTACAACTAAGCCAACTTCATCTTCTGACCCACAGCAAGGTTCAAAACTCCCTCCTATTGATCAAATAAGGAATAAGGACCTAACTAAGGAGAGCACAGAAAACCAATCTGGTGGTGCAGGCAAAACTTCTCAGGTGAAGTATGGAGTGAGGAAAAGGATGGCCATCAGAAAGGACAGAAGAAAAAAGAAGAAGTCCAAGGCATCCACCTCATCACCTCAGGATAAGACAAAACGTCCTGAGGATGTGCAACAAGAGACTGACCAATCAACTCCAATTTAGGTTGAGCCTCTTGCATCAGGAAGACCTATTCTGTCCTAGACTTTTGCTGCAAATCCAAACAGTTGGTTTGTTGTTAGAGATCAAGGTGGTCAAGATGTCAATCTCTGGCAGGACATGCTTGATCTACCTCTGCATGATCTCTTTGACATGAGAAGGTTCTATGAGAGTTTGAAGGATCCAGATTAGCTGATGAAGAAAGGAATGCTTCTGATCCTAACGAGGACTATCAACTACTGAAGAACTTCTTTATTTTGGTAGCATCAGCCTAGGGGGAATTTGTAAGGATTATAGAAGAGGCTGATGCACTCAAAATAGTCAAGGTGTCTCCTGCATGCATGCACCTTGTGCATGGTAGAAGTTACTTCGGAAGTTTTACACATTGCAAGAAAATTACACAAGTGTAAAATCTTCCGAAGCCAAAGGACCAATTCTTCCGAAGCCAAAGATGAAGTCTTCCGAAGCTTAGAAGACAAAGTCTTCCGAAGCCTCAAAGATAGAAGACTGATTTCTTCCGAAGACAGAGAAGACATGCTCTCTTTGATCAACAACTTTTCAGAAAAGCTGACCAACTTTTCGCTACCACTCTGCAGGCTCAACAACTTTACACAAGTTGGTGAAAAGGTCCATGCTTTTGGAAGCTGTAGATTAAGATCTTGAGTCTATAATTTTCTACTTTATGTACTTTTATCATTTTTGTATTACAATAGGATGTGAGCTATGGCATGTCATAGTCACATGTCAAAAGGCAATCTGCCTTTTGACTTTACATTGATCTTGTTGTCTATATTAGTGTTTCCAGCTGGCTTTCAAAGTATAGCCGGCTGTAGGATGTAGTATAAAGTATCTCAGGTTCTTGTATTTTATTTTTTATGCTTTGTAACACTTGTAATAGAATTTCACTTATACAAGATGCCCGAACCGATGGAAATTGTGGTCTTCGATCTATAGCTTTAAGTTTAGGGTTTAACGAAAATAAGTGGATTTATGTGTGGCAACTTTTAAAAGAATTGGACAAACATGAATTGGAATACAGAGAAGTTTTTGATACTTCGTACCCCGGACAATATAACAACTTACGTCACACCATAAATTGGCAACGTGTGGAACTTGCACCATAAGAACATTGGATGATAATGTCGTATATGGGAATAGTGGTTGCTCAAAAGTTTGGTGTTATTCTTCATTTATTAAGCAATAACGGTTGTCAAACATTTTTCCCCTTATGGGCTGTTGCGAGAACTATGATGCCTCATCATGTCGTGTCGATTTTTCATATAAACAATAACCATTTTGCCCACGTTAAGTTAGAAGGAGATTATCCGATTCCTACAATAAGTAATCTTTGGCTTTTTAACCGAAACGTACGTGCTGCAGAATGGGAGATTATTTATAGGCTTCACGTCTCGGAATATAACGGAACAATACATAATAACCGAGAAACCCCAGCTTATATAAATTTGTTTTAATTCAAAACTTGTAATATTCAAATTATATATTTTATACATTTGTATTATATTTTATTATTTTGTTCGTATCTCGCGATTTAACAGTTGATTTTTAAACAATAACCATTTTGTCCACGTTTGATTTTTATATAGTTTAACAATAAAAATTCAAAATTTTGAAATATTAAAATTCAAATAATGCAAATTCAAACGAAAAAATTAAATTTTTCAACAATTCAAACAATTAAAAAAAGCAAAAAAATTTTAAAACTAAAAGCTATACGTCACGTATGGTCCCACATGTGGCGTATATCTCTTTGACACCAGCATATTTTGTCCATTTCTCATTTTATCCCTACTACACACACTTACAAACTCAAAAACTCTCTCGTATAGTCCGATATTACTTGTATTGTTAGTCGATTTTTCTTCATCCAGGTACGTATTATTGTTCCTACATTGTTATTATGCTAATCGTTGAATAGTTTAAGCGTTAAAAATAGTGTTTTCTTTGTTTTAATCGTTGATTTAAAAACTGTTGCTAAGAACTATACGCTACTACACGCCCTCGTATAGGCCTATACGCGACGTATAGTTCTGAATTCGATGAGTTCTATGCGGCGTATAGCATAAAAGAAAGAAGATGAACAGACTATGCTTATACGCAGCTTATACGTGAGACCCATATACGTTGCGTATAATGCTATACGTCGCGTATAGGGGGTGGGTGACTAGGGGTCGTATACGCAGCTTATACGCGAGACCCGTATACGTTGCGTATAGGGATATACGTCGCGTACAGGGAGATGGGTGACTAGGGGCTCTTTACGCAGCTTATACGCGAGACACCTATACACTACGTATAGGGCTACACGACACGTATAGTGGGGGTGGGTGAGTAGGGGCCGAGACACCTATACGCTGCGTATAGGGCTATACACCGTGTATAGGGGGGCTTGTTTTGTGTCATACGCTTTTGTTTTAAAACTGTTATATTTATACTCGTTGTGTTATGCAGATATGTCTTCCGATTCAGAGATTAAGGCTGACGTAGTTGACGTTATTGCAAATCATCCTTGGCTACAGTTTGAGCCTGGTACCATTAAGCATGCTAAGTGTTTGAAATTCGTATGGATGAAGAAAGGTCGTCAAAAATCTGTTGACCGGGACGTGATGGCCGAGCTCGGAGAGCGTGATAGACTTGCTCGTATTATCGAAGATGATACGCCATGGAGTCATTTGTTTGAGACCGCGTTTTTGCCTTCTTACCGAGAGCTGACGGTGGAGTTTTTATCCACCTTTACTTATATTTGTCCTAATGAGATGGAGGAGGATGATGAACGTTCCGAGATCTCATTTAGGTTATGTGGACATTCACATCAGATGTCCATAGAGCAGTTTACTGGACTTTACTATGAGTCGTAGACTAATACCCCTCTATTCACTTAGGGTAATACTGAGATTGAGGAGAGTCGATTGAGAGATTGGTGGCCTCAGATTGTCGGAGGTTTGTTTCAAAGGACTAAGGGCAGGGTCACTGGCATTAGAGATCCTCTTATCCATTACTT